>CM027118.1:6705456-7998380 GCA_015476505.1 Urochloa ruziziensis
CATCACAGGCAGTGGCAATATCATCTATATAGCTAACTGACCATTTTCACATTATCTCTAGCAGATTCATAGCACAAACAAATCCACACGTAAATTATGCATAATATACCCATTCCATCCTCCTCCCTCCATCTTGTCTATCCCTTTGGGATCCGATTATGACCAAACCAGTTCTCATCACAGGTCCCTACATACATCCCCTCCAGTCCATGTCTCATCCCTTCCTGCAATCCAAATCAAATCAACCATACCGTTTTAACAATTGAAAATCGAGAGTTTTGCATCTCTACATCTCCTCATGTCCATCCCTCATGTCTCCCTGCTATAAATCAAACCAAGTCAAACCGGCTTTAACAACAAAAATCAAGAGTTCTAAAGAGGGTTTTGTGGGAAAAAATGAAGGTTCTCTCTGATACCCACAAAACTCTCATTCCATCTCAATCCCTACATATCTTGTCCGTCCCTCATCCCTCTATGCTACCTCAAATCAAAGCAAATCCAACCGTCTTTACCAACCCAAAATCAAGGGTTCTAAAGAGGGTTTTGTGGGGGAGAGAAACGAGCCGCGGTAAGGAAATATAGATTGAAGAGGGGACAAAAATGTATCTCACTTCTTCATGGGGGCGATGAGGGTGGAGGGACGGCTGCGCTGGCGATGGGGGCGATGACCGATGGCGCCGGTGGGGGCGAGAGCAAGATGAAGTGGGTGTGACCGCTTGGGGGAGTGGGAGGGGGTGGTTTCACGATTAGCGATGACCTTATCGGGTTCTTTATTAAGTGACCGAGATGCAAGGGAAAAACTTTTGTTTTACATTTCCTGAAATGTCACCAAACAAAATGGGATCTTCTTGATTACTTGAGGTGTCAGGCCTATCGCCTTCAGGGTGCTTCTGCTGCCACGCAAATCAAGCAACCGCTGGCTGGTACTAGGCCTGTTTACAGCCAAGCCCCAAGAGTACCAAGCACACCAAAATCCTTATGTGTGGGTAGTTTGGTCGTTCAGCCGCAAAAAGTAATTCTTTTAATAATCCAAACTGTTATAAAAAAACTAGATATCCAAACTGTGACTACAAAACGATCTACAGAAGAAATTAAAAACAAAAACCATTGTTATGTGCATGATTTAATGAAACATTGTCCAAAAGGAAAAAGTAGATACCTTATTCTTGCAAAATTCAACAAATTCTTCTACTTATGAAAATGCAAATTGTAGTATCTGAACTTATGAAAGTGCAAATTGTAGTATCTGAACTTATAAAAGAGGGTGCATAAGTCCAGAAAAAATCGTATAAAATCTCTTCAAAAGTTGCTTCCAAAGAGGCTGAACCTCGGAGGCTGGGACCTCTCAACGAGGCCAATGCTACTTGGGCTTCTAGTGACCAATTGGTCCCAAGGCCCATTCGCAACAAAATATATATTACATTGTTCACAATGAGATATAAAGCTTATGTAATAAAGTCCGTTGTAGCAAAATAATCGCCACTAACTAAGCTATATTTCCTTTTGGCAAAATAGGCATTGTAGTCCCTGAACTTTGGCCTACGAGTCAAGTTTGTCCATCAACTCTTATTTTTTGGCCAAATTCGTCCCTTTGGTGATATGGGGCTGCATGGTGCATTAAGACCCATATAAAATGTCCTTTTTGCCCTTGGCGGAAAACCAGCCATGCCACTTTGTGCTGCATGGATGTAGGCTGCAGGCATGTGAGCTTCATGGCAAGTCTCGCTGCAGTTGAGAGGTCGGTATAATAATGATAACAAAGATGATGTGTGGACTCCACTAAAACACCAAATATATCAAAGGAGTTACATCACCACTTATTAAAATATTGAACTGCAGGCCATCTATCTCGAACAAAAGAAAACAGGCAAACCAGGAAATGTGGAAGCTTCTCCGTGGCATAGGCCTTTGCCTCGTCTGAGTTGAATCCGGCTAGCCATGCAGATTGAAAGGATTCGTCCTAGTCCGTCAATTCCGATTGCTTGTCGGCGTTGTGTCGTAGGTTTGTATCACGTCGATCGAGGCCGGTGAGCAGAGCAGATTCCACGCAGAGGGCATAGTTGTCGGCATATGAAATTACGCGCTTAGAGTGGAGGGGTTTAGACTGTGAGTGCTTCATCATCCTCCCGCAGCCCCGCTAGAAGGGTAAAAAGGACATCTTATTTTAGGCAAGGGTAAAAAGGACATCTCACATTGATCTCAATATACTCCCTCCGTATCGAAATAGCTGTGGCCATTGACTTTTTTTTTTGTAACGTTTGACCATTCGTCTTATTCAAAAAATTATACAAATATCAATTATTTTATTTATGTCCTACTTATATTTTTGTATATTTACAACAATTTTTTATCTTTTTTATATTTACAACAATTTTTTGAATAAGACGAACGGTCAAAGTTTGCGGAAAAAGTCAACGGCAACAAATATTTCGATACGGATGTAGTACTATGCAGTGTCATGTAAGTAAAGTGACAAATTTGACCTAAAAACCAGAGTTGAAGGACAAATTTTCAAAGTTGAGGAACAAACTTGAACAAAATTTAGGGACTATGATGCCTATTTTTCCTTTCCTTTTATTAGCCATCCAAGTACCTAGCGAATTCAGAGAATTGGCCTCAGCATTATGGAGCGTGTAAATCTCTGACAACGTATAACAAAGTGCGTCTGCGAGATATAGTAACAAACACCGCTCCTATAAAATAAGTGCCGACACTGAATAGGAAAGGGCGAGTACGCAGCACTGCACGAAACAGAGTGCTAGTGCTAGGACAGTATAGTCGAGAACCTATGGAAGGTCTTCAAGGTACCGTATATGATTCAAAACGGTAAGTACAAAATTCTGGCTGTGTGCCTAAAAAAATGTCATTTACAGTTCCCCTCTTCAAAAGTTGAATGCTACCGGAAGCTAAAGCCCTGTCAATCCTTGCATATGCTTCTTCATGGCCCGATCTCTCCTGTGATGATTCCGGCCACCTCCCCTTCCATGGCCACCACCACGGGGCACTGGCCCACCTCGAGCAAAGCCTTGTGGTGGATCATGATCTTCATTGTCCTCTGCTGCATGGTCATGGTTCCTCCCCCCTCGTCTTGCACCACGGCCAAAACCTTGTTGTCTGCCATTATAGTTGGCGTCTTCCTCAGCTGGATTGCTCTGATTTGAGCCCCCTCTTCTACCACCACGGCCAAATCCTTGTTGACCATTAGGGTTCCCATTTTCCTCGGCCAGGCTGCCTTGATTCCAGCCCCCTCTTCTACCACCGCGGCCAAATCCTTGTTGACCATTAGGGTTCCCATTTTCCTCAGCCAGGCTGCCTTGATTCCAGCCCCCTCTTCTACCACCCCGGCCATAGCCTCGTCCACTAGGGTTCTCATTATCCTCTGGAGGGTTGTCTTGACCCCTGCCACCCCTTCTTCCTCGGCCACGGGGATTTGAAACTCCTCTGTTGAAGTTGTTTGCAACATCAAGCTCCTCTTCCTCCACATCTATATGTTGCCTATTGGGAACACCAAAAGGAACATTTCCACCACGGCCAAGACCATAGATTGTATCCTTTTGAGTCTGCCTCATGGCAGCTGCTTCTCGAGCATTG
Source organism: Urochloa ruziziensis (assembly GCA_015476505.1). Classification (NCBI taxonomy): domain Eukaryota; kingdom Viridiplantae; phylum Streptophyta; class Magnoliopsida; order Poales; family Poaceae; genus Urochloa; species Urochloa ruziziensis. The sequence goes on from CM027118.1 coordinate 6,709,048, forward strand.
GATACACCGACTGAACCAGCAACCTTATAACTGTAATTCTTCCCGTCCTTGACATAAAACTGCGGTTTCTTCTGTGAACTCCATCTTGGGCCTTGTGATGAAGCATCAGAGTCATTGGCACCATCAGTTTCCTCATAACTTGACTCAACCACACTGAAGCCAAGATCATCAAATGAATCATCATACTCATCCTCATATTCATACTGGGAGTCAAGGATAACAGATCTAACGGCATCTTTAGCATTTCTTGAGTCCAGAATTGCAGCGTCAGGCAAATCATCATTGGCCTTCCTCGTAAATCTACCTTGTGGGACAGATGACACAGATGAAATTGCAGACGATGATCCCTGGAATTCTGATGAAACTGCAGAAGATGGGCCCTGTGATGCTGATGAAATTGCAGAAGATGGACCATGGGATGCTGATGAAGTTGCAGAAGATGGTCTATCTTGAACAATGTACCGGGCCTCAGCAACTTTATGGGGTTTTGCTGTAATTTGAGGTGCAGTCTCTACCAATATGCCCTTTCCTTTATCTTTCGCACCAGTTGGTGCGAGCTTTTTCTGTGGCATCTCTTCTAATGAAGTATCCAGAGCTAGAAGATCTTGATGAAGTGTTCCTTCTAATATCCTTTGGATAACTTCCTCAGGGTTCAGGTTGTAGGCTTCCAGGCAAGCAGCAAGGAAACCCTTCCCATAATCAGGGAAAAGGTCCCTTATCTGACTGATCTTGGACTCAACCATTGCCATTTCCTCATCCTTTTGTTGTAATTCACCACCATGAGAAGAGACTGGCAAATCAGGTACACTATTCCAAGTGTGAGCAGATCCACACAAACGTGATATGAACTGGAACTGCTCATCATCCATGTATATCCATCCTGTTAAGAGAGTGGAAGAAACATAAAGTACATTTCACATAAGGTTTCTGCAATCAAAATGAATACGATAGTAAAATGCAGTACACACATTAATTAAACAATGCTGTGGCAAATTATTCACATGGCAGATTCTAGAAAAGTGGAACAAGTGAACACTTTCTTACGAAACCATAACTCAAGTATCTAGGATGATATCAACAAAACAGAATCAGTTGGAAATGCTCAATATAAGCTCTAATCAGGTTAATTCCTCCTTTACTCGCTCTATAATTGACTATTAATGTAAAAACATGCTAGAACTTGATCAGCAACCTCTTTAAGTAAAATGGTGGGTGTTTGAAAAATTGCATGTGTAGTTTCATGCAAGGACATCCGTTCATTAAAAGGGGCATCCTAAAAGGTTCTACTAAATTCATCTAGTTGTTCTAAAGGATCAAAACGGTCGGGTTATTAATGGAGTTCCTTGTCGGCTTTCCGTGAAATACTCGTTTGGTCGAGGGCTTCCAAATATGTCATAAGCTAAACCCGTGTTGACAAACCCTTCAGAAATGATACATAATCTAAGAGTGTTCACAGGGAATTAAACACCATCTGAACAACACACAGCACACAACAGGCTATATGATAAGGGGAGAATCTCAATTCAGATGAAGACATCAGACTCCTAATAACCACAAAAATTCCAGTTGCATGGTGATTCTGACAAGAAAATTTAAACACATAATTGCAAACTCCTGCTATCCAAAGTTTAACATTTATTGGGAGATAATACTTCAGAAAACTGTAAGTCTAAGCTTCTAACAAAAGACCATGAAGCATATAATATTTTCAACTGTGTTAGCTCAAACAGTGATTGTAAGAGCAGGGTTCACAGTAGGATAAACATTTTGCATAAATATATGCAGAAAATATCCTTGCATGAGGCAACACTTTGTGATGACTTAATCAAATAAGCTATTAGAACACATACTAAACTACAAGCACTAGGTAAGCACTTGGATGAAAATTTCGGTTCTGTACCTTTGTTCCGAATATCATCAATCCGGCTCATTAACTGGAATTCACTTTCAAGTGCTTGGAGGAAAGTATTTCCATGGTTCAGTTGAGAAGAGTAAGTGGCTTCTCTATTTATATCTTTGAGTGTTTGAACCAAGATATCTCCCCTGATCATAGGGTCTTCAACATTAGCTGGAAACATCTTAGAAGAAGTTTGAGCATCATTCTCACTAAGTTGATCGTTTAAATAGCAGTAGTGCAACAATCTCCAACCAAATCTGATTGTTCTATTTGACAACATCCTTATGCCAAGAGCAGTGTCACTAAGCATGCTGTCAGGTGATGCCTCTCCATTGCTCTGGAACTTGGACATAACTTTAAATCCCTGAAGCAATGATGGTAACAATGAATCATACAATCTTGAAAGGGTATTCAGTAATTCTTCAACGCCATAGCTGCAAACAGTAGGAGATAAGCACCATTACAGAGTGAGGAAACAGGCAAGGATCTCAAAGGCATCAAACATCATTGGGATGAATGAGAAGCTTACCTCACTTGAAAATTAGTACAGAACAATAAAGCAGCAGGTTGATAAGCAGCAACAAAGGAATCCAGAGTAACAATTGCGTCATTAACAAAATCTAACACCTGTAAATAAAATTTATCATCAATTCAGAGAGTGGGGGTGGCAAAATATACAATACACAAATCGGAATAAGTCCAGCATGGATAAAAGCAACCTCCAATAAATCTTTCTGAAGTTGAACATATCCATTATCAATTGAGCTGGTTGAAGTCAGCACCTGTATTCAGTTGTGGTTAATATAGGTTCAATACATATGAGATGTCAAAAAAAAAACTATTATCCAATATAGCTGAAAAGTGCACAACAAATTCATTGTTGGTACAACCAAAAGTAAGCACATTAAGTAAACTCTCGAGCATATGTGATTGCAATTGCAATAAAAAGTACACTTTAAAGGAAACCATTTACTTTTAGTTATTGTCATAGGGTCTTGTGGCATCCTGACTCTGTTTTTGTGTATGTGCGTAACAGAAGTAGTATGTTCAATGGTTTGGGTCTCCAGACCACATTGCAGTTTTACAGCTGATGTAATCTTTTGAATGAGAAAAAGACTGACATACAGAATATGTAATCTTTTGATTGAGAAATAGGTGCGTTAGAGAACATTGTCAGCTGCCTAGTCTGATGACAAATGTCCTGGAACAGCTAATAAATCGTCTTAATTGGCAGAAACAAAATCTTTTAACCAAAGTAGGAATTTACCAGTAATGCTTAAGGAACAGGGAACGCAGCTTTTTTATGGGAAGGTTCATAGAGATACTCGGTAAACAACAATGAGGTAGAAGAGTTAAGAGCATAAGATTATATACATTATGCTAAGCTGACATGATATTGCAAAGCTTAGTAGAACACAAACATCAAGGAGACCAGGAAATGGAAGATACATTGCAGTTCAAGGCAGTGGTCACAAAATTAAGGAATCAGCACTGAATAATCATTGATAGCATGAACAAAGGAACTAAAAATCCTGGATCTAAAAGAAGAGTGCATTAAATATGAGAAGTTCTACCACACCTGCATGTGGTTTCTCCAGACTAAAGCTTAGAAACAGTATAATTATTAAACAATGCTGTGGAATATTGCAACCAAATAAATAATACCTTGTATCAATTCTATGAGTGAGTACAATGTATAGAAACAAATGGCAAAGATCACCTGTAAAGATGTTATGCACCTATCATGCATTGTGTAGAAAAGTTCGAGGAACTCGGGAATGACAATATTAATGCCATCCAGGACATTTGGCTGCACATTAATAGCATTCGTAACCTGGAGATGCAGAAAGAGTGTTCTTTTGTCAACACAAGTGTCCGTGATTAAGAAAACTTAGCTAAAACCAGTAAAAAAAAAGCAATAGATTTCAAATTAAAAATTGTAAACAAAAAGGTTCTTAAGGCAACCAAAATAAATAAAAGCTACTTCAGGGACTAACCAGTGAACTCGATAATTTGTTGTTGTCATGCTCATATATAGCACATATATCCAACAACTTTGGCAGATCAAGCAATTTTTTCTCCAGTAGAAGGGCTACAAAGGAACAATGTAGAGATGTGAATACAGTATACTTTAACTGATGGTGCACCTCAATAAACCCCACAAAATGAATAAACGGGTAACCTGTATGCTCCTTCATACCAAGGGACTCACCACGACCTGCGCCAGGATCCTTGTTTGAGGATCTAAAATACAGAAAAGAAGCATATGATAAAAACTAAATGCAACTTGGTGAAAAGGTTATAATGAAAATGAGAAGCGATGAAAATCTCACATCCGGTAGAGGACCATAAAAACACGACGACAAAGCTCAAGCTCCCCAACAACCAAACCTGCTACTGTCCCCTTTGGGCCCCGGTGCGGCAAATCATACCACCGGTGCCTGAATTGTAGGTAATTATCCAGGAAATCATGCAAAGAAGCATTCTGTGCGACTGGAAAAGAAAAAAGTTAGCATTATGTCACTGACAAAGTTTAGACGCAGCTGACTTCATAAGTACCAATTGTGGAATACCATTATATTAAACTAACACTAAACTGATATGTTGATTCAACAATTATTTATTGGGATAACTTCTCTTCAAGAATCAGACACGTGGAAGGCAGATTATTTTGCGGTTATATCCAAACAGAAGTACTGTTATATAAACCATCTTTACCCTGTTTCTCTAACTGCCTATTCAGGAGTGCGGCGAGAGTGCAACGCAATACATGTGAATAGTACTCGATAGTGCTAAATACAAGGATGTATCAGGTGCACAAGAGTATATTGGTAGACATATGCACATTTGACTAATTTGATTGTCTTTAAGTCAGCCCAAGATGGGTGAGGGAATTCTCACCCCCATGTGGGCCACAGAGATCAGATCTGATGTGTGAGTTTGAGTATGCGCAGTTCACTACTATACTCTTGTGCACCTGATATGTCCTTGCTAAAGAAAATACTATTGTTACTTGTCTGAATAGTAGACTTCAGACAGCATGACTATTTTGTGTCCATCACAAATTTATATGTGTGCTTCAAAAACAATTATTCATATGCAAACCACTTAATTTAATTCAGATGTTTTAGAAAAAAACAATTCAGGTAACTTTTTCAAGATTTATTAAAGAGATTGACTGAGATTTTCACAGCAATCTGAGCATAATTAAAAATACAACTAGCAATAAATTAGAGATATGTTTAAACTGTATTGAAAACATAATTTGTTAAGAGCTTTGACCTGCAACTTTAATGTAGGCAGGAAAATATCTAAAGAATCAAAACAGTAGCACAACTGTTTAAACACTATGGACACTGAAAGAGAATCAGGCGTTTCTAAACATGTAAATATCCAGTGTAATTGTATGCTTAAATGATAGCATTGGTTTGTTTTGAATGGGCAAGCATCACAAGGCTCACTAAATTCAGTCGACAAACAACACTGAAGCAAGCAATAGCAGGTCCGACTGGTGACCACTGACCAGTATACAGGCGAGTGTATTCGCTTACCCTGGCGCCAGAACTCTCGAGGTTTGGCCCGGAGGAGCGCGGCGAGAGCGTCGTTGAGGAGGTCGACGACGGCCTGCGACTCCTGTGCGTCAAGGCCGCCGAGCCCCGCCGCGACCGCCTCATCATGCGGCAGGTACGCGACGAATCCATCAGCCGCTCCGTCACCTACGCTACCTCTAGTGCTCCCGCCGGAGCCGGACGCGGAGGACGATGCGGTCGACGATCGGAGCGCAGCGGTGAGCGATGGCTGGGACGGGGGCGAAGGTTTTGGGGCCGCGGGGGAGGCCGATTTGGGGACGTACCGCTGCTGCTGCGGTGGCTGCCTCGGTCCGTGGTTGTGGTGCTGGCGGCGGTGCTGGGAGGGTTTGGATTGGTGAGAGGGCGGCGCCGACGACATGGCTGGATCGAGGAAGGTGGAGGAAGTGGAGACCCTCTCTGGTTTGGTTACTCGGGGAGTCGGGGTCGGGAAGGAAGTCAGTAGGTTTCTTCCTCGATTTTAGGGGGGTTTCGCGAAATTCTGGGGAATCGGAAGGTCCATGGAGATAATATTCTTCTTGCCTGTATAGCTAATTGCTTGTTGAGGCCACCGTGATTTGGATGATAAGGATAAACTGAAGAATTCTGAAAAAAAAAACTTAATACAAGATCGATGGGTTGATAAGGATAAACTGATGATTCGCAAAAAAGAAGAAGGATAAATTGAAGAAATCTACAAAAAAAATGAAAGGGAAGCCCACTGAAATTTATCAGAGCCAGGTTTCGATCCTGGGACCTGTGGGTTATGGGCCCACCACGCTTCCGCTGCGCCACTCTGATTGTTGTGCAATGTTTGAATAACAAATATATTTATTATATAATAGTCCAATCTGGGTCGGAATACAACATCATCCGCGCCGGTCGTTGCTGCGTAATCTCCGAGGGAATCGACAAAACACGCGCAAAAGAAATACTTTGAACCCAAAAAAACAATATATAAACTGTACTTTTCTGGCGAAAACTGTACGTTGAAATTGCATTGAACGAAACAGATCACACTCCAAAAATACAAGTACATAAACTTTGTGCATGCATGCAAGTACATAAAAGGCTCTATGAAAAGGGGAGGAACAAAGGGCAAAGTCCATCATATTGCTGCTAATCTATATTTCAAGAATATTTGAGCAAAAGGGATGGTTCGGTTCGTCTATACACCCAAAGATCTGGAGCTGAAACCCTCTACTGCGAATCCATCATACTGCCATGGAGAAGATAACAGACACCTAGCTCACTGGTATCCATACCGGATCATATGTGAGTCAATAAGCTTTACTGTTCCCGTTCTGGAGTTGATTCCGCACCCTTTTCCTCCTGTTGCTTTTCTTTCTTGCGCTGCATCAATTAGCAGAAAAGTGGAGTGAGCATCAATTAGTAGAAAAGCCCTTTGATCAATACACCCAAAGTTGCAGTACATGCAGCATAATCATGATAAGCAACTTGATCGAAACAAAACATCTATTAGAGTTCTTTCATGCAAGTATAGAGATAAAAATGGTAGGAGTAGGCGTCATTTTATCAATTCTGCGATTACTTCTTCAAGTGCCAGCGCTGTGGGCTGGATTAGAGAGTTAAAGTTGGGCAAGCATTATTTTTCAATGAAGTGTAAAAAAACCTCATATGGTGCTAGTTCAACTCAATACTTAGGTTCAGCAGTTACTATTGTGGAAACATCTTCTGTCATAGCATCTCCTTTTGCCCTTAAGTATGGATGCTAAATTGATTGAACAGTAAAAGAAGATGCAGGTAACTTCTGTGAGAACATCATATGGTCTTAGACATGGGTGCTAAATTGCTTGAACTATAGAAAACGCAAACTAAAAAACTTTACCATATTAATGCAGGTTACTTCTGTCAACATCTCCTTTTGGTGCTAGATATGTGGGGCCATGACAAATTTTTATCAAAACTAATCTGCTAGTCATTTGCTCAACATTAAAAGGAAAAAAAAATCAAGATAGGGAAATAGAAAGACTAACTAGTCTAATACTCTTAGCAAAGTGGCATTTCATTTCCTCTTATCTTCATGTCCCTCAATGTTCTACCATATAATAAATGCACCATATGTCCCAGTGCTGGTGAAATTTCAAGAGTTTGCTGAGCACTCTAAATTAAAGACGAAAAAAATAAAACACTATGAAAAAATGATGCTAGGCTCAACAGCTCCAATAGTAAGAACACTGGAACCAGCACTGCAGTCTTCCATACCATCCATAGGTAGGCAAAGAATGTACCTTTGGAAGAAGCCCTTCTGCAGACATCAGTTCATACAACTTACGCATGACTGTTTCTTCTTCTACCTGTAGCATGTGTTAACAAGATCAGCATATACAAATTATTATCCCCAGAGAAAAAGATCTCATACTATCAGAAGCTAACCTGGAGTTTATGCAATTCGTGGGACATTGCTCGGTATGTTTCCATTAGTGCTTGATTTTGCTTGTCCAAATGCCTGCAGATGGCCTTTATGTTATATAATGAACAGAAACTATGATTCATTTAGAGCTAACAGATTGTCAAGAAACTGTACTTGGATATTTCAGCTGAATGCTTTGGGTCCATTATCACCAAGAGCTTGATGTGTTTCCTGTAAATTAGTAAACTATTAGACAATTTCGCAAATCAAAGTAGACAATTGTCCTCCATAATGATGTATAGCTATCTGATATACAAATGAAATTGCAAGTGTGTAACATGTTGTGAGTTATCACTCTATACTATCAATTTAGAATAAGCAAGATAAGACCTACAGGGTACACCTATAACTATCTTCCTGCCTAACAGCCTAAGGATTGATTATTCTATTTTCATGAAACAATATTCATGTTAGCAGATTTGACAACATAAACACAGATTCTAAAACCAACACTCAGTTTGGTTATCTAAAGAATGCTTTGCATAGATGCATGTAACCTAATATGGTCAAATGGGATAAAGAATGCTTTGCATAGATGCATGTAACCTAATATGGTCAAATGGGATGCCACTTGTTGTCACCTGCACATCAACCATTGCCCGAGTCGTTCTTAACAAATATGAATCAGCAGGGTTCATAATTTGCTATCACAACTTACATTTGAGATATGACGGATATGACCTAGGGTTTGAATGAACAAATGCAACAGAAAAACGTGCGGATATTTGTGTAGTTCAATTTCAAATTCAGAGGAAAATATTACTAGGAATATAAACAGAGTTTTTTCTTCAAGTGACAAGCAATCACTTTGATGTCAGCAGGTGTCGGCGATGGCGAAGAGGATGGTGAGAGCAATTAGGTCTAGTGCCAGACTGACTGACAGGGCCAGTGTCCTACTATTCATCTGATTGATGGTCGGGTTTCAATCAAACAGAAAAAGGACATTGTGAGGCCTGTGACACACGTTTGGAACTTTGAATGTAAAATAAAATTGATTTCAATCTTGGTTTTGTCTCATACTCCTAAAATGTCTTGATTAGCAAGAATTTTATCTGTACTCCTTTTTTCTTCGGAAGCATGATGCAGTTGTCATTCGTGATATTCCCCCTATGTGACTATGTCATGTAAAAGACAATAAAATTATTGTATCTCAAAATGTATACTACATTCATGTAGGCCTACATGTACTTCAGTCCAGACGTCAAGCTATCAGGTATTCAGAATTCAGAGGACCACACAAGAACATCGATCACTGCTTTGACTTTTTTATAAATCTTTTTCAGATTTCCTCATTCTCATTTGCTTGATTTTTAGCTATCTCTCCAATCCCTCAAACTTAACTAGAAATTGAATTGGGGGTTGGGATTTGGGGGTTTTGCGGTGGGGGTTACCTGTGGTCTTCGGGTCTAGAAGAAGCTCCGGGGAGGCTTGCCGAGGCGGGAGAGACGGCGGTGGAGCGGACGCGGCGAGACGCCGCCGGAGCCGAGCGGTGGAGGATCTCCGGTGGGCGGTGGAGGCGGCGGGGGCGTCTGTATCAGATTAGCGTCAGGCGGCGGAGGAGGGCGGCGGAGTAGACGGCGAGCCCGACAGAGCCGGGCGGGAAGCGGCGGCGACGGGGGCGTCGCGGGCGCGGGACGAAAGGCGGCGTCGGGGCGTCACGAGGAAGACGACGGAGGAAAAAGGAAATAGATAAGAGGAAGGAGGAGGAGGATCTGGCCATTGGATCTAGATCCAGCGGTTATAGAAGGTTACCGTTCTGGTTTATAAAACAGCCTTTAAATTACACGTTCAAGACATTCGAACTCGTGTCAGATTACGAATTAACGCAGAGAAAGGCGGCAAAGAGCAGCTTTCGCGCCTCATTGTTTTTGTACTGTGCCAAGTTAACTGCCAACACAAAATTCAGCTCTCTGCTGTTTTGAGGCCGGCGGCCAGTGCTTATAGACTGTAAAAATCGTTCGTTACAACCGCCCGTCCTTCAGCGGATGAATATTTCAGATGAATTCAAGGAAGGAAAAAAAACGAACGGCAAAGAATCAATGTGCGCGGCCAATGGACATCGTCCGCCGTCGCCGGAGCCGATCATTGTTGCGGCGGCGAGATCTTGAGGTCGAGGCCGACGTTGACGCCGTTGTACGCGATCGGCGCGAACATCCACATATCGTCCGAGCTCAACAGCTGCAAGTAATAACAAAAAAAAAAACTGAGTACTCTTAGCATACGAAAGTTTCAGCACAGCACAACAGATTCCGACTGATTTTATTTTTTTTATTTATTTATTTAAATTTTTTTTTTGCGAGAACCTATATACCTTGATCTGGAGCTGCAAGAACTTGACGTACTGAACTGCTTCTTCAAGCATCGTGCTGATGTCTACCTGAAAAAGCCACGCCAACGCATTCATCAGCACGACCGCTTCGTTATGCTTTAGTATGCTAGAGCTTGCTCTTGATTTTCAGGTGATAAATAATTTTCTCCCGTGTCAGGTGATTTGAAGTTCAGTAACTTGCCTTGGTTCCATTGGGAACAAGATTCTGCAGTATCTTTAGCCGCTCATTGATCCGTTCTCTCCTTTTCTGCATCATCAGAGGCACAAAAAATTCAGTATTCAGGTTCAGACAGTAACAGGAAAAGGTGCTGAAACTACCTATACACGGACCAGTTTCCTGTTCTTACCCTGGCATAGAGGCTTTGCGGATCGGTGGCCGCCCCACGTCCGGCCCTCGCCTTCGTCCCACCTCCCGACGACGACTTCCTGGACGCTGAGCTCACGTTGCTGCACGCCGTCATCTCCAGCGAGTCCTCGTCGGACAGGTAGTTACCCGAGCACTGCACGTTCCCGTCGCCGTTGCCGTTGCTCTCCTCCTGGCAGTTGCCTTGCCTGCACGCGCCCTTCTGCGCCTTCTTGGACTTCGTGTTCTTGCCCTTCTTCTGCGCATGCATCACACAAACACTCACATCTCAGTTATCCAGTTCATCTGATACAGTTGCGACACCAATTTTTTTTTATCACGAGTTTGTTTATGACGACACCACTTACCGGCATTGCCACCGTGGAGCGCGATTTCTTCTTCGGAACGGTGCACGTGGCGGCGCTCTCGTCCTTGTGATCCTCCCCAAGCTTCCTCTTGCACGCCGCCGGCACATCGCCGGCGCCGGCGCCGTCCTGGTCCTCGAAGTCGAGGTTCAGGTCAAGCATGAAGTTCGGGTCCGCGACCTGATCGTCCGGCACGAAGAAGTCGCCGGTCATCGTGACCGTGCCGCCGCCGTAGTAACCCCCATGGTCGTAGCAGCCTGCACCCGAGTTGGGCTGGTGCGTGTAGTACGGCGCGGAGCCGTAGTACTGGTCGGCGTCTTCGTGGCAAGCCGCCGTGGGCCAGTACATGGCCGTCGGCGGCGGCGGCTGCTGCTGCTTGTGAAGCTCGTTGCCGAAGTACTGGACCCCGAGCAGCTGGGCCATCGCCTCGGAGTCCTCCACGGCGACTGACGGGTCGAAGGAGTGCCAGCTCGCCTCGGCGGAGGACTCCATTGTTGGGTAGCTGATGGCCGGGCTACTGGCAAATGGTGATGCGCGTGTCTGAATTTATAGTGGCATCATTGCACTGGTACAGCTTAGGCCTCCTCCAATGATGCCAACTCAGCTAGCTCATAAGTGTGCCACATCAGCATTTTGCCTATGTGGAAGAGAGAGGATGAAGAGTTATCTCTTGTTTAAGAGATAGTCTCATGCACATATCTCCATATCATGTGAGGATGATGTGTGGGGTTACCTAGACATAAGAGCTAGCACTTGACTCTTATAGACCTATCTCTTATGGACCTATCTCTTATGCTAGCTTTTAAAGTTAGGAGCTAGTAACCTTTGGAGGAGGCCTTATGGTTTTCAGTTCAGTTTAGAAAATACGGAGTAGGGAATGTTCCATGATTCCATCCCGCGTACAAGTCTGACCATTGGCTCCTCCAACATCAGACTGGTGCGGAATTGTTTAATTTCGAAGCATTCTGGGGAGAGCATTTTTCAGCATTTCCAGTTGGTGTATACAGCTTGAAGAACCGCTGAAAACCGCGCATCCACAGAATAGAAAAATGAGACGCAAAGTTCAGATAAAAATACTTGAATTTTTTTCGTCCATGGGGCGATTGGAAACTGGTGCAATGAATGAGCCTGGGAACCCAGATGATTACATGAATGATTGAGAATTGAGATAGGAGGCATGATTAGGTGAGCTCTAGGGAAATGCACAGTGGTAGTCTTAAAAGAGTGATTTGGATTTGGATGATGAACTTGGGCGAAAAATGAGAGACTTGAATGATGGTAGGACTGTAGTTGGGAATAAAGAAGGAGATGGTCGCGAAGGAGTTGGCGAGATCGTGGGGAAGAGTTCTTTGCCATTATAATTTCACAAGGAGAAGATAATTTGTTGCTTCATATCATTGATTCTGATCTTTGCCTCCCACATAGGGACTTCACAACAACGCTTATTTTTATGTGTTTTTAACTAGTTTTTCGGGCTAATTTGGAGTCACTGGGCATCATTGTCCGTAATTATTAGGTAATCATCTGATAGTTTAGTTCCATTCGTGCGTGTGTTTGTTCTCTGTGTCCCCTTGTTCAAACCACATTATGAACGCACATTATTGTCTGTTCTATTGCAGGCAAGTGCCAATACGGCAATACCGTCACCCATTCACTGCTTTGAGGAACGGGCATGCATTACGCACTGCAGGTTCTCTTCTCGCTGCACTCGTCTGAACTCTGAACTTGAGACTTGAATCGGTGCCTACTTCATCTAATCTGCTAGGGAAAAAGAAAAAAGAAACTTCAGATTTTCAGAAAGACAGGAACAGTTCCAGACAATGCTTTCCTGTTAAAAATTCAGCTGTCAAGCGAGAAGGTGATTATATTCGCGTTTATTAATTTCCGCAGCACTTGTGTACTGTACTCCCATACCTTGCTCGATCAGCAAACAGGTACTTTTTTTTTTGAAACGAAATCAGCAAACAGGTACTTCGGCGCCGTTTTTTCAGTAGTTTAAGTTGGGGATATTTCTGCCAGAGTTTTTTCAGTGGGACTCGCCAATTAGCAAGGGACACATACCTCTGCAGTGTCTTGTTGATTAGTGAAGTCTGTTGAGGGAGGATAGGCAAGTCGGCACGGGTTCTCTCAAATTACAGGCACGTTATAACCACGTTCAACGACCAAACGCAAAGAAATACAGAGAAAAAATCGGAGGCCACATATCTGGTCTACTTCCAGCATTTGAGCATTATCCATCTATCCTTTGGCACTTTGTGTGTTGCAGAGCAATGCAGAAACAGACAAACAATAGTGTGCAGTGTGATCACGGTTGTACCTACATTTGGTCCGTAGGCTGGTAGCTTGTAGTATAGGACATGCAGGGAAGCGTAGGGCGTTGGTACACGGGTTTCTGACTTTGCGCTCTGGAATGCATGAGCCTATTTTTCGTCAGAAATACAGAACATCGCGGTCCACAGAAATAAAGGAAAAAAACAAATTTAAGGGATATATATAACATGATGATCGAACACGCCAGTTGGTGAAAATATCTCGTGGTGTTCATCAGTTCTAGGCGCCGACACTTTTGTTTCCCGGGTGCGAGGTATACGCCAACAAGTTAGCCACCCTGCTTCCAAGGCTCCGATCCGGTTTCCAGACGACAGATTGGCTAGCTGCTACTGCTACCAGACGAGAATGCCATTGCCATCTGTGTGTACTTGTGTCGTGGTTAAAGAGTTCATACGTAAGTGTAACCCTGTTATTAGTCTACTGCTAAGTGCTAATTTAACATGCTATGTGCCAGAGGGGAGAAGAAGAAGGCGCCTCATTGTCGTAGCTGGTCGTCGCTTGGCTTTAATATTGAGAGCTGCATGATCCACAACTAACCTGTTGTTGTTGTTGTTGTGGGAGCTCTTGACACGTATAGGTCCATGTCTCCAACAGAAGCTACCTCGTGCTCCACGTTGTACTGTACTCCAACTCCAAAGTTTCCAATATAAATCGCGAGTATAATACCTAGCGCAGTAGCGCGTACCATCGGCGGCGCCGGCTGTTCGTGTGTGCGGCTCAGCGGCGTTTGGTCACGATGGCGCGAGCCGCGCGGCAAGGCACAGCTAGGGCACGGCCAGCTAGCAGCAGCAACGGCGGCGCCGCGGCCGTGGGGTGACCGGTAGGAGCGCGGCGCCAGCCGCATCCACGCCGCGACGTGACTGTGGACGGCGCGCGTGCGGCCGGGGGACTCGTGGAGTGCAGGGTGAAAAGGAGATTCAAATATATCTGCCGAGACCAAGCAATTGTAAGCGTGTCCCCGGCTCCAAATGCATCCACACGACACGCACAGATTGAATACTCTACAGAAACCAGCAGCCGTTTTAAGTTCAAATGAGAATCTGACTACCCCAAAAACGAGCTTGCTTGATTGTATCATAATAAAGGATCAGCAGAGATCCACGTCATATCATGACCTGCGCGCATTTTGTTCCTGCAGCAACGCTGCTGCAGCACCAAATACCACCCGACAAAACAAAGCATATAATGTAGACGTTTCCTCAAAAAAGTAAAGGAAAGAAAAGAAAGAAAAAATTAACCATATAGACGAACTGAAAATCTCCATGGACAGCTAACGTATCAGCATCACAACTGACAAACCATAATCAATTTTGACATCCGACCTCCCAGGCATTATACTTGGCGTCATCCCTGCCTGACCGCCTCCACTGCATATACTAACACAAGCGTACGTGTGAGTTAGTGGCGTGCTATTAATTAGTGGATTTGCAGAGGTCAAGCAATTGATCTAAAGAAACAGAGTGATTTTGTACGACAGCAGCAAATTGCGCGAAAAAACTAGATGGATAATTAGAAACAATGTTAGTGCGTCCGAGTCGAATGATTGATCGATAGATACCTTTTCTTGGATATGATTCGCTACCAAAATAGGGAGGTTTGCAAATAATGCAGGTGGCTCAGTAGCTGTCCAGCTAATCAGTGTGTTTCATGCCCATATAACTATTGGTTGATGCGAATATCCTGTCGTTTGAGCCGGCCATCTGACAAAACCGTTGCTTGAGTTCGACTATCCTACATGCATGTGGAGGGCATGCAAATTTTGAACCAAATCTAGTAAACCTGGTCATTTTCAAAAAGTTCACAATTTACAGCTTGAATAAAAAGACCGAACAATTTTGACCACAGTATGGAGACATCTGACTCCTCAAAACACTGCTAGAATGTCACAATCTGAAATGAACACGAAAATATTAGTCAGTACATTCACAAAGATAAGAAACAAGCACATGAAGCAAAATTATGACCATGTGAATCTTTGAACCCACTATTAGCAGGTAGCAGGTATAGTAAAATATTTATGCATTTTCCTTGCGAAACATATATGCTGAAGTGATGCGTTTCGGGGACCACAATATACTGTAGAAACACACACAAATGGCAATTCACTTACACTCGGCGGAGATGGCCAATCAGAAAAATGGAGCCGTCATTTGTACCATAAGCCTATGTTACTTTCAAATTGAACGGCAGGGCTCCTGCCATTTCCATTAAAGAAAACTAGTGTTATTAACTTGATGGCAGCAAGGCGACAAGGCACTGATACTAACAGTTAAAAGCGGACAACAAATGGCAGCACACAGTTATTGGAGAGAGGCGACAAGCTCATGAGTGGCTATTGGAGAGAAGCGACAAACCAGTATAACCAAATGTTTAGCAAGCCCACGGTTCAAACGTTGAAAGGCTAGAAGCTGCTGAAATTAGCTTGAATCAAGTACCGATCAGAAAATTAACAACTAACTATTTTGGAAATGTTAATCAGGCACCTTAAGGGGAAAAAAGTGCAAAGTAGCATGCCTTGAATTGTAAATTGAAATCACCAGTTCAGTTTCACAACATCCAGCCATTTATCAACATAGTCGCCAAAGAAGAACGAGCTCTAAAGTTTTGCTTGAACTAATGGCTGCTGTTGATCTAGAAAAAAAAAATCTAGTGAGCCTTGTGCCAGCTACCTAACATCAAAATAGATTAAATGTATTATCAAAAAACCTACTAAATCATACATGCATATCAATGCAACCATACAGCTGGTGAATTATCGCACTTTGCATTGAAATTAATAATAGTTGACATTATTGGTATTGTGCATAGAGTCGAGATGCTTGTATTAAAAGAAATTCAGTCTTATAACACTGAACTATTTGAAGCTGTATATCACCCTAATTAGTAGGACCCAAATGCCTTCTCTATTGTTCATTTGTTCTAAACAGTAATCATCAGCAATAACAAATTTAGGTCAAAACATAGACATGACAAACATATTTCAATAATAGGTTTACGATGTAATGATGCAGTTTATATCAACCTATCCATTAGTTAAACAGCACGATGTATTTCAAGATATAATATTCTGTAAGAATAGTGACTCAAAAACAATCTGACTGTGAAAAAGGACTTACATAAGCGGAGGGAATGCACCTGAGAAACTGTAAACCATAGGTGTATACGGAAAATGGTGTTCCATGACAGAGACACTGACACTAAATATGTGCAAAGTCAACTAATTAATTAGCACAATGACAAATAATTCAGTTAATCTAACAACAACACTAAGCATAACTTAGACTATCATATATGCATAGTTCAAAAATTCATGTTGCATAGAATCGAGAAGAACAAGCTTCTCATAGAGCAAACTAGCAGGAAGATTTTTTCCACCTCCAACTACCAAAGAGACCATACTTGTAATCTTCTACCATTCAATCTTGTCAGACATGGGATCAATCATAAAACAGAAATCTTTGTTATCCTGCACGGGAGTATGCAAATGTGGCTGCATTCTTGAACCAAATGTAAAGTTACTTGTTCATGATAAACTATTAGTTTCCAAAGAAAAATTTCCATTTTTTATAAGATTCTGGAGAAAAATATCGGCCTCTGACCATAGATCAAATCACAAGGTGCACATACACATCACATGAAGCAAGGCAAAATTGACCCCAACAGCCAGCTTGAAAACCAGAAACTTGAGAGAGAACATTAAGATTAGAGTTGACAACAGCTAAGATCAACAAGGGAAATAAAAAATCTTCGTTTTCAAACTATGGTGCAGATAACAAAGAGAAGATGTAAAACCATATATATATACATTTGTATATGAAGCAGCACATAGTAACAGTCAGCTGAACCAAAAAAAGAAGGAAAACTACTAGAGAGCCTTAAAATGTATATACAGGAACAACATATTAAAACCCACTATGATTGGCCATCAGGTCCACACAATACCTAAGGCGGCTCATCCTCCATTATTTTTTCAGCAACAACGCACTGTGCAAACTTAAGAGGAGAAATCCTACGGTTGCTATTTGTGCCCTGCAATGTCTCCGTATGGATTAGCCTGCACTCCAACTTCTAAGAGGGAAGATAATAATAAAACTGGAAGTTAAGAGTTATATACTTTGGTGTATCATCACTATCTGTTGTCTTTGTAGTTTCTGGAAACTGCAGAATACTTGGTGCTTCAATGCCACTACGCCAAAACAGTCTGGGTGGCAATGGCAAAGTATACATCTGCTGCAGATAACCTGGTAAACTGGACCCAAAGAACCATTCGGAAGATTGAAGGGTTGGCAGTACCCAAGGTGGATTTGGCAATGTCAGAATAGCCAATGGCATTCAACAAATAGCTGTTCCGTCCTTCCAGGGGAGTTTGTAAAGAGCACAACAGCAATGTACAGCACAGGGCTGTTCCAATCCTAAAACAAGAAAATGCTTACACACTTATCTTCTTATTTGACATTGCAACTATATGCCACTTTTGGCTTTCGTTGTGGCTGTTGACTTTAAAAAAAAACTAGGTGATTCCCCGCGCGTTGCTGCGGAAATTGAGAGAGATTTTTAATAAACTACGAACCAATGTGATTGTTTATGAATCAATGTGATTATTTAGTTGCTCGTAAAAATGACGCATTAGTAAAGATTACACCGAGAGCTATATGAGCAATCTCTCCATGAAAAATCATAAACTTTTTAGCTACTCTTTAGTTAATTAACAAATAGATTGTTAAGAAAGAAACTAATAAGACATACACCTAATGGAGAGAAAATGTGCACAAAATTGATGGGATGGTTAGAATAATTGAGAATTCAAGATGATGAGGTGACATAAGAGAGAAATAGTAAGAAATACTTCTTAGTAAGTTCCTTCTATATATATAGATAAATCTTTGACCTTGTAGCATCTTTGATATCTATTGTGTATCTTATTAGAAAAGCTGATCAAAGAATAAAAAAAGAAGAGTTTATATCCCATCATAAATGAAACTAAATTAGTATTAGTATATTGTTGTCACTAAAATAAAGTAGTGATAGTATTTGTACTATTTGTTGTTTTATATTGAAAAAAACTATTTATGAGGCTTTAATAAAAAGCAAAAACAAATAAGAGAGAAATATCAATTAATGCATCATAGTGGGGTGAGCTTAGTGATGGTGTGGCTTCTTGAGAGTTGAGAGAAATCTTTTAGTGGGGACCTTCTATATAGTTATAGGAGATGCACGAACCATGAATCCATTGTTGTACACCCTTAATTTATAGGTGTATTAATGCATCACCGGGCTTCTAGTGTTTTGAGTTTAATCATGACAGGACGATACCAATTTCGTTGATAAAAAATTAGTAAGGCGATATTGGCTACGGAAACACGAAATAATTGAGTCAAAATGCATATTCACAGTTACTTTATAAACACAAGAATAGTAAAATGCACTGATGAAACCAGACCTAGAAATGAACACCAGCAGTCCACTCACTGGAAAGGGGCCTCACGGCCAATAGGCAGCTCTACTCGTAATAATGCATTAATCTGTTCGGATTACTTTGCTTTTTCTACGCTTGCAGGATTACGAATTGGAAATTTGTAATCGCAGTTGACAACTACGGTAAAGAACAAGATTGCAGACTCAGAAAAGAAAAGGAAAAGATAAAGACTGCTAGTTTGCAAGAAGAAACCGAGCCGTCTGGGGTTGCTAAGAGCCTCTGCCTCCTCCTACCAGCCGGCCTCCTGGGTAACTCGATTCCGCAGCCGGACCTCAACGCCGCCGCCGCCGCCGGGGCCTCAGGCCCTCAGCTTCGCTGGGAGGTCGGTACCTTCACCGCAAGTCAAATCGGAAGCGCCGCCCCCTCCTGGCGAAATGGTCTTCTCTATTTGGGCCACGAAGGCCAACAGTTAGCAATCTCTCGAGAAGCCCAACTATCGCACCGATCCGACTGTCAAAAACGGACCATACAGGCGGCCCAAACTGTACTAACCGCCTTTGACCTTTTCAGGCCATTCCCCAACTCCAAAACCCGCCGACCGCGACGGCGATAGACCCCTTCCGCTCCTTCTCGTCGTCGTCGTCGTCGCGCCACCGCCGCTCCTCGCCGGGTCGCCGGCCGGCGAGGGAACCCTCCACCTCGACCTCGTCAGCCGGCGCTCGGGACTCGGGAGAAGGAGATGGGAGTTCACGGGCTCAGGGAGCTGCTGGCTCCGGTGGGGCGGCGCGTGTCGGCGAGAGTGGAGACCGTTGCGGGGAAGCGGGTGGCGGTGGAAGCGAGCATCTGGATGCTGCAGTTCATGCGGGCGATGCGGAACGAGAGCGGGTATATGGTCTGCGACGCCCACCTCCTTGGGTTCCTCCGCTGCATCTTCGTCTTCGACGGGCCACTCCGGCGCTCAAGCGCCCCTCGTTCACTACGACCACTTTCACAAACGGGCTATCACAACCGGTTTTTACAAAACCGGTTGTGATGTTACAAAACCGGTTGTGATGCCTCCTATCACAGCCGGTTTTTCTTAAAAACCGGTTGGGATAGTCGGCCGGCATATCACAACCGGTTTTTCTTACAAACCGGTTGTGATACTCACCATCACAACCGGTTTTGAAAACCGGTTGTGACGGTGAGTATCACAACCGGTTCTTTACTAACACATTTTTGGAGGGCTAAACGAAATCAAATTTTGTGAACGATCTCGGATGGACTTTTGACCAAAACGAAAGTTGTAGATCTTGAAAAGTTATGAAACATTGTAGTTCACCACTTTTTTATTTGAAGTCATCTTGTCAATCGAATCTAAGTTTGAATTTTTCAAATTTGAAAATTCAAATTTTGTAAACGACCTCGGATGAACTTTTGACCAAAACGAAAGTTGTAGATCTTGAAAAATTATGAAACATTGTAGTTCATAACTTTTTTATTTGAAGTCATTTAGAGCCTCAAATAAGCAATTTACACTCGGAAAACATTAATATGAGGGGAATCAAAATGGTATATAGACACAAACACTCTAGTGGTGCAGTGGTAGAGGAGGCTATGCACATCCCCCAAATAAATAAAATGTTTTGCTATTTTATTTTGGTTTATTTTGGGTTCAGATGAAAACCGGTTGTGATGGGGGTCATCACAGCCGGTTTTTGAAAACCGGTTGTGATAGGGGGGACTATCACAGCCGCTTTATCTCATCCGCCTCCCAAAACCGGCTGTGATGGGCTTTTAAAACTGGCTGTGAAGGCCTTTTCTGTAGTAATGGTTGCCCGCCGTAGGCACCGTGATGCCGCGCAGGCAAAGGTCCGCAAGACCGCCGAGAAGCTCCTTCTCTCCCATGTGAGTCTCTTCTCTCCATTACCCGTTTTCACCATTTTTGCTACATGATGCGGATGGTGGTTGGTTTATATTTTACTATTTTACAAGAGGATACTGGCAATTCTAAATCACTCAATGCAAAATTATCAGTATTATTATGCACAGAATCTGTACAATATATTCTATGTTTAGTTCCTAGACAGAAGGCAGTGTGTCTTTCCCATGTACTCTGTTCCTGAATAAGCCAGCATTGAGTAACTGTTTTTCCTAAGAGAGTGTGTCAGTCATCGTCTGTTTACCAATGATGGTGCATGAGTTAAAGTGTGGTAGTGCTATATGTCTGTTTAGCAAATCATGATTATGGTATTGATGATCTGCAATCTTTGATTGTCTGCTTTAATCGGGGAAGCTGAAGAATTGGCGGAACAAATTTGGAGCGACAGGGCTCAGCATGATGCCAAGGGCAAATAAGTTGAGAGTAGAAGAGAAGGAGAGAATGAAAATACAAATCAAGATCAAAGCCAAAATGGTGATGCCAACAACAGTGAGGGAACTATTGCATCAATCAACTAGGAGAAAGTGGATGAAATGTATGTGCCTGCCTGCAAATTTCTACTTGTTTCTTATTTTTAGTTAACTTATTTCTGGTTAAGGCCTTGTGAGTTGATATTTTTTATTGCTGCGTTAAAGCTGGCTGCATCACTTGCTGCAGAGGAAGAGACAGGCTTCACTGGGAAACACTTTACAAGTGTTCCGTTGCAAGGAGGAGCTGAAATTGACGAGAAACGATGATGAAGAAGGAGTGATCTTTGTAAGAATATCTTCTCAATTGAATTTACAGTTCCCATGAAGTTGTTGAAATTTCATTCTTTTTTCTCTTTCACATTTTATTAGTGTAAGTTTACGTTTGATTCTTGCTAAAATATTTTATGTTTGTGTACTTATGTTGTAGTGTCATGTAACTTTGTGTTTGCTTTATTTCTGGTGTTATGGAAACCATATTCTGCTGGACCTACTGCCGTAGTACTTTTCTGATCTGTTACATTGAAGGCATGTGAATTATTGGAGAGCAATCTGTAGACATATTAGCTACTATGGATATGTAAGACATGCACACAGAATAGGTTTTCTATATATCTTTTAAATAGCTACTACTAGGAACATCCATCCAATAATCCACCACAAATTAAAGGAGGAGTACCGACTACAGTCGATCACCTCACCTGACTACATTATACATACATTTCATATATCACCAACTGGACTACCGTCGTTTTCATCTGCCCCTGCAGGCTGGGCAGGTTTGATCATCGCTGGAGCCGGCCTATACCTCTTGGCAAACACCACGTACGCCAAAAGATCCATGGCGTTGAGCGCCGCGATGATGAAGAAGAACCTATCCACATGGCCGTGGTTGAGATCCTGAGGTATCCATCCAGGTTTCCCTCCTTTGGTGGTGATGGCCATCACCACAGTGACGAGAAGACTGCTTGCAAAGTTGCCGGCTGACATGGAGGCCACGCTCATGGCGCTGCCGAGGCTTCTTAGGCCCTCTGGGAGCTGGTCGTTGAAGAACTCCGTCATGGTGACATACATGAACACCTCGGACGCTCCGATGAGCACGTACTGGGGGATCTGCCAGAGGATGGTGAGAGAGCTGGACGCCTCTCCCGTCATGTGCTTGAGCCTCTGCTGCTCCACCACGGCGGCTGTGACCATGGCTAGCGTCGAGATCACAAGCCCGATGCCCATCCTCTCAAGCTCGGTGGGCTCTCTGGACAGCACCTTGCACAGGATCTTGGCAATGCAAAAGGTGTAGATGAACACAAAGGCCGTCACGCCTATTATCTCAAACACGCCCATCGCGGCAGCGGGGATCTGCAGCTTCCAGAGGGAGGCGTCCATGGCCTGCGCTTGCTCGATGAAGACCGATGACATCTGTGAGTAGGCGGTGGAGAAGAGGATGCTGCAAAGCCATATGGGAACCAGCCTCAGGATGCACTTGAATTCTTCCACTTGAGTAACCGTGCAGAGGCTCCATGGCTGCCGGCGCGGCACGCCGCCGTCTGTATTGTGGTGGTCAATCACGGCTGCCTTGTCAAGGCACCTGAAATCTGGTGTGTGCATCATCATCTTTCTGCCCCCATTATTACTCTTATTAACAGCAGAATCGTCTTCCTCGTACAGATCCTGTGCTTGTTGTGGCGTCTTGAGGTGCCTCTTCCTTATGGCAGCAACGACGACCTGGCAGACGCTGACGATGGTGTTGCCTTTGGACAGGAAGTGCCTGTACCTGAGGGTTCCCAGGGCGAAGAGGATGACGCCGGCGAGAGCTGCGCTGGTGGAGATCCAAAATGCCAGGACCCACTGGCCCCTGTCCTCCATGTACGCCACCGCGGTGACGGCGAGCACGCCCCCCAGGTTGTTTGCGACGAAGAAGTAGCCGAAGAAGGCAGACTTTGATTTTCTCTCGCCAGCGTCCGTCTCGTCGAACTGGTCGGCGCCGAACGTGGTGGCGGCAGGCTGGTAGGCCCCGTTCCCCAGTGCGATCTGGTATATGGAGATGTAGAAGATAAGCGACTGGGCTCTGGTGGGTGGCTTGCAGTGTTCTTGTCTCCCCTGTCCGGGTTGGAAGTCGCAGGATCTCGCAAGGAACAGATGGGATGCGATGGAGAGCTCCACAAGTCCCTGGTACATATATATGTATATATACGATATATATGTGTTATATGTATATGTTATTAATTATACAAAGCAGGCATGCAGTAATGGTACATACGGCGAGGAAGATTAGCTGGAAGATGGTGCAGGCCTTGTATCTGCCCCAGTAGGAGTCACTGACGAGCGCACCGACGATGGAGAAGATATAGGTGGTGCCGGCCCAGTTGTTGGCCTGGTTGGCGGCATCGGCGTTGTCCAACCTCATCACCACCGCCATGAACGTCACCAGGTTTGTCCCCACGCAGTTGACGGAGAAAGTCATAAGTGCCTGGTTCGCTGCTCACTCACAAGTATATGTAGTAATGAATCATAATTACTTCTAGTAAGTAGTAAAATTACTACTGAAACAAGATAAACTGTAAAACTAGCTTGTAAATATGGCCTAATAGACAGACTCCATGAACAGGATGGGAGCAAGGAACTTACCCAGCATGAGGAAGCCGGCAAACCATCCTCCAGATCTCTCTCTCACGCATGGCTTGCCGCTCCAATCCACCGACCCATCCTGCGTCGCCGCCCTTGCAGTGGCGGGACAACCATGCTCCTCGTCCTGAACCTTACCCTGAACCTGCAGAGGGCCATCATCATTCATTTTGAGAGAGATGCATGACGGATGGAGTTGAAAAGAATCGATCCCACAAGTGCACGCCACTTACAGCCATCATGTATGTATATCCTGAAATCAGGCCTAAGCCTGAGAGAAGAGAAGAGATGGGAATGCAAAGCAAGCACTATCCTCGATCTCCTCTTCTTCTTGAAATGGCTGAGAATGGTCAGAGGGGTATTTGCATGTATGTATAATGTATTTGCGGGTGGTAGTAGATGTCTGTTGTGTCTTGTAACAAATAGTCCTAAGTGGCAGCCAGTAAAGGTAGAGGAGGCCTGCGCCGCATGCAACGTGGCCGGAGAAGGGAGATTGGGTGCCTTCGTCTTAATTGCTTGGATTCCTCTATGGCCTGCAGCTGCAATTGCATCTCGCATCCTTCTGGAATCCTTCTCCTGTGGCTACTATAGACATGGCTCTGGCCTGCGGCACATTTATTATCGTGCACAAGATACCAATACCATATCCTCTGTCTTGATATCCCGGCTTATGTCATGGACTCATGGCCATGGTTTGTCTTTCTTCCTGTGTCTTCCTTCTTCTTTGAATTTTTTTATCTTTTATTTTCTGTTTTTTTAAAAAAATAGATGCTCAGCCAAAAAAATTGCAGAATTGGTCTTATGCCGCCGAATGAGGCGGCTATCGCCGTACCATCCGGCGATATGTCAGCGGACAACAGACGTGGGAGGCGTTAGGAACTTATCGCCGAATGAAACGGCTATAGACAATTCAAACGGCTATAGCCGTTTGAAACGGCGATAAGCCCCCCACCCCACCTATCGCCTGGTAAATGAAGGCTATAGCTATAGCCAAGTGACATGACGAGATTATCTATATTTTTTATTTTTAATTGAAAAAGGTGAATAATATATTTAATTAATGATAGGTGTGTAAATTGTTGGTTCATGTAAAGATGATTATTTCCATCCAGGATATTGCAATGTAAGTATGAAAAATTTGTTGATGAAGGCGCAATAAACCATTAGAAAATAATTAAATTCTTGGCCACGAATTTAGCGAAATTACAGGGGTAAGAATGAAATGTGTGCACGAATTATTGTGCATCTACGCCTATGATACACTATGCGGTGTATCATATTGTGCACGAATTATGTGAATAGCGTCCACATATTGCGCAGTGTATCATAGGCGTAAATATATTATTCACCTTTTTCAATAAAAAAATTATAGTTAATCTCGCCGTGTCACTTGGATATAGCCGGTTCAACTGGCTACATTTTCATTCCCACGAGGACGCGTGTGGGCGATAGGTGGGGCAGGGCGCTTAGCGTCGTTTCAAACGGCTATAGCCGTTTCATTCAGCGATAAGTCCCTGGTGCCTCCTACGTCTGTGATATATCGTCGGATGGCACGGCGATAGCCGCCTATACGTCTGTGACATATCATTCAGCGATAAGACCAATTCTGCATTTTTTTGGCCGAACATTTATTTTTAAAAAATCAGAAAAAAAATAAAAAATCTTCTTCTTTCCATTCTTTTTTTTTTTTGAGAATTTCTTCTTTCCATTCTTATGCCAGTCAACTAGTTTATCGATCAGAAAATCAATCCATCATCCGTTTCCAGCCCAGCCCATGGAGCCCGAGCGGAAGCAGGCCGCTCTAGCTCTCTCTATTTTTTTAGGTTCAACTAGGTAATGTGCTCGTGCGTTGCTACGGGCCAACAAATTTTTTATCTTAAAAATACACAGATCATAAAATAAGATAACAATAATGTAAAATTAAATAATAACATTAAAGTAACATTTAATAAAAAATCAAAATTCATAAAAATAAATTTAACACAGTTATAAAGACCGTGACATCTCAAGCTCATAACTCTACTGTATAGATCTTTCCGTGATGCGGCTAAAATAATGCTTTGAGGGAATAAAGCTAGATTACCTAGTGCAAAATTTGTCTGCTACTTGGCCCATATCCTGTTAATAATGCTTTTGCGATAATAAACCAGCAAATGTATGTTTTCTAACTAAAACAACATCCGAATGCGCGCTAGACCAGTTGGTCTTAGCCTTCGCTTCGCACCCTGTCGGCCGGGGTTCGAACCCCCTAGGGGGCGAATTTGCGGCCGGAGGTGGCGCACCTATGTACGCGTCGAAAAAAATCCCTCGGTTTGCCCACTTTAGAGCACATGTCTAAGGCCAGCACGGTCTCACGTGAGCTGCGGTGCCGCTGTGTATGGGTGGGTCAAGGGTTCAGGGATTTTTTTTGACCTGTGTGAGAAGGTCTTCTTCTTAAGCACAATGCCTGGGGCTGTCTTCCCCCCTGGTCGAGTTTTTTTTAACTAAAACAACATAAAGATGACAGATTTATATATTGCCAATTTAATTCATAGTTATACATATACAAATGTAACCAATTGGCATCATTTTTGAAATATATAGACCATACAACCTTTTCAGACGAATAGATCCTTCAACCTATTATGATAGGTGTAACGAGAAACATGTATAAAGCAGAACATATATTGATCATCCTTAGGGCCAAAGACATGATCAAACTTGAAGGCCTTTCTTTTTTCAAAGGGGACCAACTGCAGCTCATTTTCTTGTGATGGGTTGATCTTAACCATGGATAAGCCCCCAATCAGAGCTCATAGGCCTGCATCTGCAAAACACCCTAATGTTCCCCCTCAGCTCAATAAGTTCATTGTACACAAATTCCCTGCTAGATCATACAATCCATAGTCACTGGTCGACGATTTGCTAGGTGTTGGGGCAGCTTCGGTGCAGCTAGCGGAGGGGCAGCAGGTCTGATCCAGCTCATGGCCATTTCTTCCAAGCTCCTTGTCAACATCATCCTGCAATTGTAGCACTGTTTAAGTTACATGGACACTACATAATAATGAAATCAAATAAAGAAAGTACTGAATCGTCCACACTTTCTCCTCAACTAAATTACCATTGTCCTACCCCTTCTGAACCAAAGTATTATGTACTAACAATCCTACATGATTTAAGAGACAGAAAAACAGTAATGTGTTGAACTGTTGTATATGAAAACTGAGCAAAATATATGGCAATCTATTGAAACCGTACGTGTTTATACATAGCACATGAGAACTGATAGATTAGCGGCGCCACATCTGCTTGATCTTCGAGGTTCATATATAAGCTCTGCAGCCATAGAAGTAATCAAGCAAACACAGCCAGCCCTTTGGTCTCTCGCTTTGGCGATCATGTTCCGTCGCCAACCTGGGGTTGTTTGGCTACTTAAAACATATAATGGGATATTGTACATGTTAGTTGTTAGGAGGTTGAGTACATTACATATAAACAAATGTTGGAAAAGGTTTCTTCACCTCCATTAGTAGTGTTAGTGAGGTCCCCCATCCCAAAGCTTGCCCGAGTTAAGTTTGATCTTGGTGGGTCCATCCACGTGGCACATATACTGGACAAGATAAATTTTCTTAACACTGAAACATGGTAAAAACCTATAGTGCAATGGCGACGTACCTGACTAAACCCAGGTTCCAAATTTGGTGGTGGTGTTCTTTTGATCAGACTGCAAAGTTAAAAGTGTTTAGAATAAATCCCCAGCCACTGATCTGCCATCCATCCATCCATCCATCCATCCATCCATATGAATTAATGAATGCACATATGCAGCCACGTTGCTATTGCAAGAGGAGGCCTGCAACGTGTGCAGGTAGCAGCTAATTCTCTTGCTCCTTAAATATTTGAAATCATAAATCTTGCAAGTTTCTATATATGAGTAAAAAAGTCCTTGCAAAATTTTGTAAGTGCATTCTCCACCGGATCAGCTAACGAACGGAGGAATATATGTATGATTTCAAATCTGGGCACACAACCAAAAAATAGTGGTGAAACATAGCTTGAAGTTAGTGAAAGTAGTTTATTACCAATCAGAACTCTGAACTTTTAAGCAGGCTGAACAGAATGCTATGTATACAAAAACCGCTGCAATTGCTAGCGATGCTTAAAACATATGGTGCTAGTCATTTTACTATCTCAATCAACTAAAAAACCAGGTGTTGACGGTCTACAACCAAACTCGTGTGATTGAAATTTGGTGCCTGCACTACATTATAATGTCACCTAGAGTGATCCGACGATAACAGCTTGCTGCTGGAATGGGGAACATAATTCAGAAAATGTCAGTCTCAAGTATTGTAGTGCAATCTCTGAATGCTAGCAGAATTTACAGTGCCGCAAGAATAAAAAAGATGCCCCTTCATCCAGTTGATAGCACCTCTTGGAAGCGGCAGCAGCATAGTTACTGTGGCTGGCGACGGCAAGCTCTCAACGGCGGCTTCCTACAGAGCATGTGAAGATTTCCTAGATAATTAGAAATCATGGGTAGTTAGGAAATATATTTCACACCCTATCATTAAGAATCACAGCTAATTAGCATTTAGGAAACATATTCTCACCTGATCACATGAGGAGGCCGGTCAGGCACGCACGTCTTCAACTTTGATCCCCCAACCAGCGCGACGCCATCGCGTCATCCAAGCCCCTTGTTGTGGTCACCTGCCAGCAGAGAGGAGAGCTTGCAGGCTGCACACCCTCATCGCACGTAGTTGGAGAGAAAAAAAAAAAACCTGAGAAGGAACGGAATAGGCCGGCGCCGCCGCCGACGTTGATCGCGTGCAGATGCCAGATGCTTATGGAGATATGCAGATACGGACTACATCATAATGGAGTTACTGCCGGCGAGGAAGCCTGCTCCTCGACGTTGAAGCGGTAGCCCCGCCGGTTCGCTGTACGGCACGCCACCACCCAGCCGCATCGAGGTTGTAGAGCCCGAGGTCCGTCGGCGACTCGGCGTCGAGCGTGATCAGGGCGCCTGCTGACGCCGGTGTTGTCGCTGGAGAGGAACTGTCGTCCCTTGCTTTCGCCGGACGCAGGGCAGGGATAGTGGCTCGGTAGATGCGTCGAAGGTTTTAAGAAGAAAGAGAGGGCCAGAGGGGATCGTGGGGAGGGTGCAATGCAACCGTATCTCCCACGATCGCGCGCTGCAGGAGGCCCACCTGCCCGGCGCCGATTGATGCAGGAGTAGCGACGCGAAGGTCGACAGAACCTTTCGCCAAATGGTTCTTTTTAGATTGGTATGGTAGGTATAGATTGGTGGCTGGCTGTAGCAAAAAAACTCCTAGGAAGTTTCTCTTTTACTATCCCTCCTTCCCTTCCCTCCGCCCGCCCAGCTTAAACGAGCGCATGACTCAAACCCAATTCGGCGAAACCAAAAAGGAAACTGATTGTAAAAGAGAATAAATTGGCCACTTAGATTCGGGCACCTTTTTTTTTCAGAAATATAGGCTGGTGATTTTATTAGTTTGCTATATCTTCGTAGACACGGCTGGCTACCTGATTCGAGTCGGATCTGGGTTTATTTCAGTTTCAGTAGCCCGTGGAGATCTCTCATAAATATGTATAGCCGCAATTCTTTTTTGTGCATATTTGCGTCGGAGTTAAGAGTGTAGAATCCCCGATAAATTATCATGGAGTCAAATAGCGTCCAAAGCAACCTAGTAAGTTCTCTTTTTCGCTCTTGCACACTCTTTCTCAATTTCTTACAGAAAGAAAGATTGGTTTGTAAAAAAATCGCTGTCTTCATCTTCTGAAAGAGAAAAAAAACAGTAGTTCGTTGAAGGCAACTTTGATTCACCATTATACCAAACACGTGTAAAAACTTCTAGTTATTATATCATCTCTATAACTGAAGGTCTCCCTTTCTTTAGTTTTTTTTGAAGGTGGAAGAGGACGATAGGTTCAGCAAATTGCCTGATGACATTTTATCTGCATCTTGGGGAAAATTGACCCCAACGGCCAGCTTGAAAACCAGAGACTTGAGATAACATTCAGATTAGAGCTGACAACAGCTAAGAGCAACAAGGAAAATAAACAAGCTAGCTTCGGTTTTAAACTATGGTGCAGACAACAAACAGAAGATGTAAAACCATATCTGTATACATTTGTACATGAAGCAACACATAGTAACAGTCAGCTCAGCTGAATCAAAAAAAAAAAAATGTAGGAAACTACAACTACTAGAGCCTTAAAACGTATACACAGGAACAACATATTAAAACCCACTATGGCTGGCAATCAGGTCCACACAATACCTAAGGTGGCTCATCCTCCATTATTTTTTCAGCAACGATACAATGTGCAAACTTAAGAGAGAAATCCTACGGTTGCTATTTGTGCCCATGCAGATGTCTCCATGTGGATCATCACTATCTGTTGTCTATTTAGTTTCCAGAAACTGCAGAATACTTGTTGCTTAATGCCACTACGCCAAAACAGTCTCGGTGTCAATGGTAAGGCAGATACATCTGCGGCAGAGCTCAATTGGAACGACTGAATCGCTCATACATGGTGCTGATCCCGAAGAAGCCGGGAGCAACAGCGGTAACAGATTTCCGTCCTATCTGTCTGCAGAACTGCAGCATCAAGATTGCCGCAAAATCACTCACCACGCGGCTACAAGCAGAGATCGAACAGCTGATCGACGCCGACCAAACAGGCTTCGTCAAGGGGCGCACAATCTCTGACAATTTTGTCTACGCCACTGAACTGGTCCAGACCTGCTACAAAAGGAAAACGCCGACACTGGTACTCAAGCTCGACTTCGAGAAGGCATTCGACACAGTCAATTGGTCAAGCTTTTGAGGATACTGGAAGCTAGAGGTTTCAACACCACATGGCGAGATTGGATCCACCAAATCCTGAAGACATCACTGACGGCTGTACTGGTCAATGGCACACCAGGCCCGTGGTTCGCCTGCCGGCGAGGGCTACGCCAAGGGGATCCTCTCTCGCCATACCTTTTCCTGCTGGTTACTGATGTCACTAACAGAGAAAGGAGGTTTTAGTACCGGTCAGTAAGGCATGTTTATTACCGGTTGTGGAACCGGTACTAAACTTTCGAGACTAAAGTGTCTCGTCGTTTAGTACCGGTTCCACAACCGGTACTAAACGGTAACACCAGCCGGTACTAACCGACTTTACGCGAAAAAAAAGGAAAAAATATTTGAAAGAACATGGCGCGGCGGCGGAGCTCGCCCCCGCCTGGCCGTGGAGGGCAGGGCGTGGCGGAGCTCGCCCCCCGCCGGCCTCCACCCGCCGCCCATGGAGGGAGGGCGTGGCGGAGCTCACCCCCGCCCGACCATGGAGGGCAGGGCGCGGCGGACCCCCCCCCCCCCCCCCCCCCCCACCCACCGGCGGCGCGCGGCCAGCCCGGCGGCGCGGGGCCAGGCCATGGAGGCCCGCGCGCGGGGGTGGAGTGGGAGATGGAGCAGGGAGACTGAGCACGGGGAAGAAAGAAGATCAGAAGAGGGAGGGAGGTTAGGGATGACAGGTGGGCCCCACAGTATAGAAGGCAAAACAGTCTATTCCTACCTCCGTTAGCCTATGTTACCTCTCCATCCGTCCAAAATGGCACATAGGTAAACGAAAGTTGAGCTCATGGCATACAGGTGTCTGCAAACTTTTTTATGGCACACAGTTAAGACATAACTTTCTTGACATAGGGGTAATACACTCCGGAAGGGTCTCTCTATTTGGGCCACGAAGGCCAACGGGCCATATAGGCGGCCCAAACTGGACTAACCGCCTTTGACCTTTCCCGGCCATTCCCCAACTCCCAAACCCGCGAGACGGCGACAGAGTAACAGACCCTTCCGCTCCTTCTTCTCGGCGTCGCGCCACCGCCGCGCCTCGTCGGGTCGCCTGCCGGCGAGGGCACCCTCCACCTAGACCTCGTCCGCCGGCCCTCGGGAGGAGGAGATGGGAGTCCACGGGCTGTGGGAGCTTCTGGCTCCGGTGGGGCGGCGCGTGTCGGTGGAGACCCTAGCGGGGAAGCGGGTGGCGGTGGACGCGAGCATCTGGATGGTGCAGTTCATGCGGGCGATGCGGGACGACAGCGGGGAGATGGTCCGCGACGCCCACCTCCTCGGATTCCTCCGCCGCATCTGCAAGCTCCTCTTCCTTCGCGTCCGCCCCGTCTTCGTCTTCGACGGGGCCACTCCGGCGCTCAAGCGCCGCACACTCGCCGCCCGCCGTAGACACCGTGATGCCGCGCAGGCAAAGGTCCGCAAGACCGCGGAGAAGCTCCTGCTCTCCCATGTGAGTCTCTTCCCTTCATTGCCCGCTCTCCCCATTTTTGCTACATGATGCGGATGGTGGTTGATTTAGATTTTAGAGTGGATACTGGCAATTCTAAATCACTCGATGCAAAATTATCAGTATTATAATGCACAGAATTTGCACAATGTATTCTATGTTTAGTTCCTAGCCAAAAGGCAGTGTGTCTTTCTCATTTACTCTGTTCCTGAATAAGCTAGTGTTTCAGTCATCGTTTGTTTACCAATGATGGTGCATGCGTTAAGTGTAGTAGCACTATGTGTTTGTTTAGCAAGTCATGATTATGATATTGATGATTTGCATCCTTTGGTTGTCAGCTCAAATCGAGGAAGCTTGAAGAATTGGCGGAACAAATTAGGAGCGACAGGGCGCAGCATGATGCCAAGGGAAAACAAGTTGGGAGTAGAAGGGAAGGAGAAAACGAAAATACAAATGAAGATCAAAGCCAAAATGGTGATGCCAACAACAGTGAGGGAACTGTTGCATCAATCAACCAGGAGAAAGTGGATGAAATGTATGCGCCTGCCTGTAAATTTCTACATGTTTCTTATTTCTCGTTAAGTCCTGTGAGTTGATATTTTATTGCTTGTGTTAAGGCTGGCTGCATCACTTGCTGCAGAGGAAGAGACAGGCTTCACTGGCGAAGGGAAACACTTTACAAGTGTTCCATTGCAAGGAGCTGAAATTGATGAGGATGAGGATGATGAAGAAGGAATGATCTTTGTAAGAATATCTTCTCCATTAAATTTACAGTTCTCATGAAGTTGTTGAAATTTCATACTTTTTTCTCTTTCACATTTTATTGGTGTAAATTTATGTTTGATTCTTGCTAAAATAATTTGTTTTGTGCACTTCTGTTGTAGTGTCATTTAACTTTGTGTTTGCTTTATTTCCGATGTTATGGAAACCATATTCTGCTGGACCTACTGCCATAGTACTTTCCTTGTCTGTTTCATTAATGGCTGTATGTCTTAGTCAGTTAGCTGTGAGTACTAGTACGTCTTCCCTAAATTTCTTAGATGGCTCCTCTCTATAAAGGTATCCCAAATCCTTGTTTACGTAAGCGTTAATTCAATAAGTTTTTTTTTCCACTACGATTAGAGCCTCTTGTTGAGAGGAAAAGCCTGATGATTGGAGGTCTATCTGCCCTTATCTCATTGTGTACTCCTGTTACCACATTTTCTTGGCTAGTTTTCTGGCTCTCTTGATTTTTTTAGAAATGAGCTAATGCTTGTTTTATGGTATGTTTAGTTGATTTATAAATTAGTCCTTTTAAAATATACTACAATTTTTACTGTGATTGCAGCCTATGGCCACTGGCGACATTGATCCGGCAGTATTGGCTTCCCTTCCTCCATCGATGCAGTTGGACCTTCTTGTTCAGGTAAAAATGAAAACCAAGTAGTGGTTCTTGTGCTTGTCCTTTTCTCCTTCAACTGATATGGTTACAAAATAATAAGAAGGTCATTTCCCTTTCTGTTATTGCTTTAGATGAGGGAGAGAGTGATGGCCGAAAACAGGCAGAAGTACCAGAAAATAAAGAAGGTAATAGATGTAATTTTGCAAGTATATCAGCAACATAGCAACACTCTGTTTTTGGTAGTTATCTGTCCTTGCACCCCTTTCTATACTTCTTTTTTTTTTTTTTTGCCATTTTTGGTAATTAAAAGCTGGGACAGATGGGTCTTATGATTTCTTGACTCCTTTCAGGAACCAGCAAAATTTTCAGAGCTTCAAATACAGTCCTATCTCAAAACAGTTGCTTTTCGTCGAGAGATAGATCAAGTCCAGAAGTGTGCTGCAGGTAAGGGTGTTGGAGGTGTCCAGACATCGAAAATAGCATCAGAAGCTAACAGAGAGTTCATTTTCTCAACATCATTCACTGGCGATAAACAGTAAGTGCTGTGTACATTAGGTTTGAGGGTTGGCTATTTTAAGCTTCCCAAGTTCTGCAGATACTATTATCAATTAGCTGATTATACTTTTTTATATGGATCAGGATGCTGGTACAAAGAGGTGGAAAGGAGCAGATTGTTGATAATGCTCAGTCAAAAAGGGAAATAAATTCTGCTGTCTTCAGATCTAACCCCTCAAGTAGTTCGGGAACAACAAAGCCTTCTACCAGCAAGCATTTGAGGGATTTTGGGCCTGATGTTGAGACATATCGTGATGAGAGAGGACGGATTAGAGTAAGTAGGGTCAGAGCAATGGGAATTCGTATGACTCGTGATATTCAAAGGAATTTGGATTTTATCAAAGAGAATGAGCAGGTCAAAAGTAGGTTACAGACCAATGTACACAAAGGATCAACTGGCAGTGAAGAGCCTCCTGATTTTCCAGAACATCTTTTTGAAAGTAATGAGCTCCAGAGTTCTCTCAGTCTTGATGAAGAATTTTTAGAAACTGCCGAAGAAAACCATCAGACCTCATCACCAGTAAGAGGATCAAATAACATTTCTGGAGCTCCTGTTATGGAAACAAGGAAACAATAGAGATATCTTTCATGGATGATCAAACTGAAGTGAAGGACAACTATGATGATATATTTTTGCATTTAGCGTCTGGAACTGCATCTGACTTATTTGCTGACAATCATTGCTTGGATAAAAAGATGGAAGAATCTGAAGGTTCTGAGTGTATTTGGGAGGAAGGTGTAATTGAAGGAGAAATACTTCCCATGAAACTTGATGAGAAGGATAATAAGTCATCTGTGCCAGAGAATTGCAGCAATGATGAGGTGGAATGGGAGGAAGGTGATAGCCTTGTACCTGGAGTTGCTTCCAGTAGTGAACATAATACATGTAATGTACCGAAGGGGGATCTGGAAGAGGAAGTGCTTTTACAGGAAGCAATAAGGAGGAGTTTAGAGGATTTCGACAAGCAGGCATCTGAGAATGTGAGCACTGAAGATATGCAAGCATCCATTGAAGATAGATCTTTGCAATTCTCTGATGATGTTCCTAAAATATCTGAACCTCCTGGTGAAAAAACCTCACATTCCGGAGCAGCTCTCAAGAAAGAGACAAACTGAAGAATCAAGAATAGAAATAAATTCTGATGAGAATGATGTGATACATGGTACTGGACTAATTGGAACTTGTAGACAAGAAAATGAAAACCAACCTCAACTGGTGAATAATGATGGGCATGCTGACATGCACAGAGCTCATCTTCTGGAGTCCCTTCCACTTTGTACTACATCCACTAGTAATCTGGCAGAAAAAACATCTGACAGCTCAAAATCTAACTGTGACAATGTGATGATATCTAGCACTGAAATTCCTGAAACTCCTTTAGATGACCGGGATAAAAATATCAAGCAAAACAGTAAGAATTCTAATAAATTAAAATGTAACCAAGATGTTGCCAACATTGACAAAACCTTGAAGTCACCCCAAAAGGATCTTTTGGTTGATGAACCAGTAGCTGACACCACTGAACCAAAAGAAATTGCTACTGAGGGAGATCTGAAGGTTTCAACTTCTGAGATAAATTATACACGAGTTGGTGACAATGATGACAACCATGGCATATCAGCAACTTATCTTGATGAAGAATTATCTCGTCTTAGACAAGAACAGGTAGATCTTGGCCATGAAAGACGAAAGCTTGAAAGTCATGCTGAGTCTGTAAGCAGTGAGATGTTTGCTGAATGCCAGGTTTGATACTATCTTTATTTCCCACTGAATAACTTTTAAGATTCTTGATGCAAAGTTTATATCTTGATTTATGTCCATTGAAAACAAAGAAGTAAGCAATTTGGTTTGGTAGAAAGAAATACCAGACCAGTTTTCTTTTGACAACAAAATTACGCTCTGATACAGTTGTGTGATGCAGGAGTTGCTCCAAATGTTTGGCCTGCCATATATTATTGCACCAATGGAAGCTGAAGCTCAATGTGCATACATGGAAATGAGTAACCTCGTTGATGGAGTCGTCACTGATGATTCAGATGTCTTTCTGTTTGGGTCAAGGAATGTTTACAAGAACATATTTGATGATAGGAAGTATGTGGAAACATATTTTATGAAGGTATATCCACTTTCCGCATCCTGCTTTAGTTATATATTCATTGTCTTCTCAATAACTAAAGTATACATGTTGTAGCTGGATCATTCTTTTTTAATTCGTGTTGTAAACCTTTTTTAGGACATTGAGTCTGAGCTCGGGCTAACAAGACAACAATTGATTCGTATGGCTCTGCTTCTTGGGAGTGACTATACTGAAGGAGTTAGGTAATACGAAAACCTATCGGGAAGTTTTCCCACATTTTGTTACATCTTGAAAGCACATATACAACAATTAGTACTTGTTGTGGTGTCCTCTCACATTAAAGTTTCATTTTTCTATATGGGATCTCAAGCAAGTGTATCTAAAATTTGTGTTCTGGATACTGAATGTGGTTTTGTTTCTAGTAAGGGTTTTTACACATTTCGTTGCAGCTTGAATGCCTTTCAATTCGAAATACTTAATAGTAATACTGATGCCATCCCATTTTCCTTTTAAGCTTCTACATTTGCAAATCAGGCGTATTCAGCTTCACTTGAATTAAGGAATCACATATGAATAGAGCTTTGCTGAATGTATTTGCAAAAATTAACCACTTTCTGTATCACAATAATTGTGAGATGTCTACAATTTTTTGTCTAATAAATATTAAACAAAACGTGGTTAATTTTTGTGCTTCTTTAATGATACAACTCTCTTCCTGCTGAGCCCTCTTTCTCCTCGGTATGCACCCCAAAGAAATTACAAATTATTCTAAAATACACCAGGAACGGTGATGCAACATTTAACACAGACCATTCATTTTTGTTGGCACTTCTGTTTATTATTTAATATGCTGGTGTGCAGTGGTATTGGCATTGTGAATGCTATTGAAGTTGTGCATGCATTTCCTGAGGAAGATGGACTGCAGAAGTTTAAAGAATGGATTGAATCACCAGATCCATCGATATTTGGTCAACTGCATATGGAAACAAGTAGTAAATCGAAGAAAAGGAAACCTGGTGGAAATGATTCAGATGGAAAGGGGAAAGGCGTGGAATCTGAATGCGATCAAGGTTCTGATGATTTATCTTCTAATAATCTGAACGCATCAAGAAAATATTTATGAGTAAGCATGTAAGTATGTTTTCTTGTAAGAAACATCTTGTGAACTGCTTTGCTTGATTCTCATAGAAGAATGCTCTTCTCATGTTTTTCCTCTCACTGATGTTCATTTATCAGAGAAACGTGAGCAAGAACTGGCATATACCTTCAGCTTTTCCTAGTGAGTCTGTCATAAGTGCATACATTACCCCACAAGTTGACAATTCGACAGAGCCTTTTTCATGGGGAAGACCAGATTTGGGCCTGCTTCGCAAGTAAGTTGAGAACTTTTCTTTTTGGTATCTTGTGAACAATTATAATTGCAAGCAGTATACGACCTACTCATCAGGGCTATGCTTCCTATAGGTTGGTGCTAGCATATCAATTTCTTTCTTCCCTTTTTTAGAATGGTTTTTTTGTTGGTTTAGATATATTTAAACTATCTTAGTTTTGATTTCATGCTGCATGCGTAGTCTATCATCATTCGTTTACCAGTTTAGACGACATTGCCCAATGTAGGTTGCATCTGTAGGAATGCAGTACCTCTTTTTTTTCCCCCTCGAATACACATGAGAGCTGCATATCTTTATATTAATAGAGAAAGAAAATACAACAACACTTCCTATCCATTCAGTAGAACAGAGGGGTCGTGGTGCTGAAAAAATTACATGATCACCAGTAAAGAAGAGGACACGACCCCCAAAAGGACTACTTAGACTAACCTCTCCACCCGACCTAGTCGTAGTTCCTGGTGGTTTTAGGCTCCAGCAAATTCCCATAGCTTCAGTTCGTCCATGAACGCCACCATGCATTTTGAACCGATGGAAGGGTACCATCAAATTAACACTTTTTTCTTTGTGTCCATAAGGTCCAAGCTCCCAGAATGACAGCACTGTTGAAGCCCTTTCTTTGTGATGCATTTGCTAGCTTTCCTCCACCAGTCCGCAAAATTCTGCTCATTTTAAATATAGTACTGGCCTGGATTGTGTGGTGCTTATGAGGTTGTATGTGTACTCAATTGACTGAAGTAATTGCATAATGATGTTAAGTGTTGGAGTATAAGTGAATTGCCCACCTTTCCCCATCAGCTTAAGCTTTTGGGTTGAACTGGTTGGTGCATGCAACTCAATATTAAGGTGTTGATCTATGTACTTATTGTAGTTTTGAATTAAATTATAGTCTTTGTCTCTCAGGCAACCTGATATTCTGAGTTCCAATTCCAACCATACTGTGCTTTAAAACATGTTTGAGGTAAAGGTTTTTGTCCAGCCAAATCTCCAGGTCTTGAACCAAACTGCGAATAATTTGAAAGGTTATATGTCTTTTTTCTGTAGAGCACCAAGTGAATGCTTATGTAAGTAAACCAAAGTTATGTTCAAAAAAATACCTGTACTGGGGAGCAGTAAGGAATCGAAGTTGATCAACACTGTTGGTTTCTCGTATTTATATATTAGCACTGGTTCGCGACTGTTATCTTCTTCCACAAGAGAACCTGTATAGTTTCTTTCTTAAGGAAAAAAAAACAATCATAATGCAAAAAGATATAATTCTGCTATGAATTTCCCTATTCTTCTGCATCTTTGGTGCAACAGCTGAACTAATATCAAATTCCATCAGGTTGTGTTGGGAAAGGTTTGGGTGGGGCAAGGAGAAAGCTGATGAACTGCTTCTTCCTGTTTTGAGAGAGTATAACAAGCATGAGGTTAGTCTGGCAAGCTCTCAACAATATCTACTGCATTCTAGGGCTCTAGGCTACTTGTTTTGTATTGAAATCTGTGTATAATGTTGATTTACTTGCATACTTTTGTAGTTTGATTTTTTTTAAATTTGTCAGAAAGATGACACCAATGTTTTACAAGAAAACAACTATGCAAATATTTCATCAGTCACACAATTTGTGAAAATTTCGGATCTCATACTGGTAGTTCAGACCATACTTTGCAACTGTGGGTTCACTGCCAACTCCCATGTCAGTTGTGTTATATGGAAATGATTCTCCGTCGTTTCAAGTGTAACTGTTATAGTTCTCTTTGTTGGTTTTCATTTATCTAGTAATGATTTAAATGTAAGGTGACACAATCAAAGTGTTTAGATTAAAATTCTTGCGTTTTGATGTAAATGGCTTTTACTTGTGTGCAGACCCAGTTACGCATGGAAGCATTCTATTCATTCAATGAGAGATTTGCGAAGATTCGTAGCAAAAGGATTAAGAAAGCTATCAAGGGCATTACAGGTAAAAGCTTTCCTGACACAGATGAACCTGAGAAGGATAATCCTAGTACCAGCAAGACTGCTAAGAAGAAAGATGCAAGCTCCTCTAGCCGTGGTAGAGGTAGAGGGAAAAGGAACAACAGTTCTGAAACCAGGAAGATGGAGAGTCC
Source organism: Urochloa ruziziensis (assembly GCA_015476505.1). Taxonomy (NCBI): domain Eukaryota; kingdom Viridiplantae; phylum Streptophyta; class Magnoliopsida; order Poales; family Poaceae; genus Urochloa; species Urochloa ruziziensis. The sequence goes on from CM027118.1 coordinate 6,748,521, forward strand.
AGAAGATAAGGAAACTGGTGATAATAATACCTTTGCTGATATGGTTGAGATTACTAAAGAAAGTAACAACGCAAATAAGAGAAAAAAAGGGAGGCCCTCTGGTTGCTCCAAAGGAAGAGGGCGAAGCATGAATATTGCTGGACATGATGCAACAGGAAGCCAGGTGGATTCTGACATGAAATATTCTTCTTCAGCTTCAGATGAGGATTCACATAAGATGCATGCAGGCAATTACAAATCAGGAGGAGTTGCACCACGAAGGGTAGGCTCCTCTAATTCTGTTTTGCTTTTTCTTTTTATATTGTGCTTATCTCAACACTTCTGCATTATGCACCAGAAATCTTTTATGATTTTATCTGATATTCATTCTGGATTTCTGGAGGTTCATTCTTCATACTAAGGTTATGACTATGTGCTTCCAATTTCTGTGGGGCAAATTGTTGGCAGATTTTTGTATGATTCAGTTCAAGGGGCAAGATCAATGTTAAATTTAATTGATATCTATGATCTATTGCCGATGGCCTGAAAAAACCTACCTTTGGAATTTTTAGTCTGGCGTAGAAATGGCTAACTGTGTATGGTCATTTGTGAATGTGTTTATAAACATGTCCGTTTAAGACCACAAACGTGTAGTTAACTATAGCTGGTGTATGGATGCATTTCTTTTGTTCTTGTGAAGAATTAGCGTATGCATTGCAGAATATCTCATTATGGTATTTGCTTTCTGGTGCTTTTTCTGCAGTCAAGTAGGAAGCGGAAACAAGTGACGTACATGGAAGATGGTGATGAAGCAGATGGCAATGATGTCGCGGTGCACCATAACGATGAAAATGGCCCAGAAATGGTTGGAGAAGCTGCTGCAAACACATACATGGTTGGAGAAGGTGCAGAATTTAATCTTGGCCATCAGGATACGAGTGAACTGAACAGCAATATGATGCATACAGATACAGACACAGCCGAAGATATCAATGACGATTCTCATGGCTTTGAGTTACATGAGGACCATCTGGTGGATTCGGCGCCGAGAGACTACCTCTTCACTGGAGGTGGTTTTTGTATGGAGGATGGCGACGGACAAGAATCAGCTGGTGATCCATGTGGTGTAGAAATGGAGAAGCCAGGAACAAGTGATCCCAGTGACGATATGATCGGGGTGTTAGACAGTGGCAAGAGTATGAGCCTGTCAACAGCTGGAGAGTGTATAGAGAATGCAGGCATGGAGGCTGCGAGGTGCATCTTCGCCGCAGCAGAGGCGTAAGGCAAGCCGTGGTCTGAGCGCCATGCCAACGCTTACCAAGCGTAGGAGAAAATCATAACATGTTTGTAGCGCATGTAGCGCGCCGTGCACTACATTACAGCCTCTGTTTTGTTTATGGCTTACGATTCCCCATTTCGTGGATCACCCAATTCTGATGTCATGAAACCGGCAAAAATGGGAAGGGACACATTATTAATGCTGAAAATTCGCTTTAGCTCTTGGGAGCTTGGGCGGCATAATTTGCTGTGAGAACTGAGAAGGTTAATGAGAGATGAAGATAGCCTTTTCGCTACCTCTCACACACTGTCGCTGCTGCCTTCTGCAGGATCTCTAGGCCGGCGAGCATTGCCCGTCGAAGTTTTGCATCTCGGGGACCGTTCCTTGCTTTTTTTTTTCCTTCGATTCTTCACCTCTTCCATATCATGATTGGGATTTTTTTATTCTTTAAAAAATGTTGTGACTTGCTCGTCTTATTTAAAAAGGTTATAAGTCGTCGTTTGAATTTTTGAATAAGTTGAGCGCTCAAACTTGAGGTAAAAAAACTCAAATGACTTATAATTTGGAACAGAGGGAGTATAGCAGTTCGTCTCCATTTGCAATTTTTGAAGTTACTGATCATGATTGGGGTAAAAAGTGCACAACTAATAACATGATGTAAAAAGTACAAAATTAACGTGTCATTGATTTTAGTGTCATGTTCAGGTTCAATTGGCGGTAAAAAGTCAACTCTTCACCCGTTCAAGATCATGATTGGAGTTTCTCAAAAAAAAAATGTATAGCAGTTCCTCTCCATTTGCATTATTCAAAGATCTTGATCATGATTGGAGGACAAAAATTCAGAACTAATGCGTCATTGATTTTTTTATTGTCATATTCAGGTTCAATTGGCGGTAAAATGTGCATAACATATTCTTTTAATTCCATGTTCAGGTTCATTTTTTCTCTTTTTGTGTGTACTTTGTTCAAAGGAAAATGAGGTATGGGAACGTCAGATTTTGTACGGATCTAGTTTGGAATTGTTGTTTGTGTGCACGTGCACAAATTCAAAATTGAAAGCATGAGTTGATGTCTCTGTTTTTAGTGTTCATCAATCATCAGTCCTGTAACATTTTTTTTTTAATTTTAACCTTTGACGTATCAATTATGTTTGAGAAAAAAGAATGTGCAATAATTTTTTCGTTGATAACTAGTAGACAGAGAATGTGCGATTATATTTTCTGTCAGCCAGCTCTTAGAAAGCTAGGATCATCATGTCCTAAATGGAGAAATGAGAAAAGCTAACCATCAATTGCCGTGCAATCCCACATCCCAGCCATCACATCGTTCCTATTTCTATTTTTAGACAAGTATTCATGATTTTATTTCTAATCCTGTTCCTGCTTTAACCAACAATGTATAAAGACTATTAACAAATTATATTAGTGCATAAGACACTTCATATTCATATGATTGAAGAGAAATTATTTATCACAAGCTTGGCTTCTCACGAATGTGGCATAGAAGTACTTCAAAAGAATCTTTACTAATTCCAGCAATATTTTTAACTTCTACATATCCTTACAAGATGCTCAATTGCCACTTGTATCAAATTCTTGAAATAAGTGCTTTCCAGAAAGTCACCACTGCAACATGCATCACTTGAAAATTAGTTGCACAGAGCACGAAACCCCAACGCCAAGCTGATTCCGCGTCATCTCTTGCTCGCATTTATTTTTACGAAAGGTGGAACATGTCCGAGAATAGGCGAGATTACTATTGACTTCATCACAATATTCACATGGATCTTGATCTTCCAGAAGAATAGTCTCTAAACTGGAAGCATAGTCCATTACTGCTCTTACAAACTGCAAATGTTTCTTCACTGCCATGAAACCACCGAATTCAAGCCTTGTTAAATGCGAATGGCTGGAGCTGTTCAACTTAGTGTTTTTCTGCCAAGTATTAATTCTTTTAGGATATAGCCTCCTATTTTCCTCTACACAGACATGATCAGACACCTAAATTCAAAATGAGCATGACGTGTCATTAGCCTCCATCTTGTTGTTTGACAGAGAATACAACTCCAATCCAATACGTACATGCCGTGCATAACAAAACGACAGTGAGATTCATCATTAGATAAAGCAAAGATAAGCTATTACCTTGATACCAAATGTCTTGAGAAATGGTGCAGCTTCAAGTAGTGTTAGGGTCCATGAAAGCCCAAATTTGACATAGATGCCATGTATAAACAACTTGCTTAAATTATTGAATAAATTATGGAGCTTCTGTCCTTCTGGCAGCATCCATATCTAGGAGCATGGAGACATTAGCCATCATTTCATAAGTAATAAATAATAATCGCACCAACAGCTACTGCTTCTATGTTACTATTATAGACAACTGAAAGGACTAAACAAAGCACCAATGCAGCATGCAACGAAATAAATATGCAACAAAGATGATAAAGCATGTATGTAAATCTTTACCTTCTCTCCTTGAAAATCCAAAGTAAGAGCATGTATTTCTTTTGTACCATGTAAAAGCTCACTCAAAGCGTATCCAGATTGATAGTCAGACATTGGGCAAATAAGACGCACTTCCTCAAGGCATGGAACAATGCCAAAAGAAAAGGGGCGTTCAAAGAGTACCATAATTCATAATGGAACTCTGATAGTTTTGGAAGACACAAGAACTCAACTTTCTCAAAGCAACAGGAGTATAGTTTCAAGTACGTGATCTTCGAGTTTGGCATGTCAATTTTCAGCACAGATCGATTCCCGGTATCACAATTATTGAGCACTAAATGTTGTAGTTGCTCACAAGCTATTTAGTAGACGATGCATTTGCAAATCATCAAAACGTGCATTAAACAGAAATAACCTTGATCAATGACGAAACAGAGTGGTAGTGCCATTAAAAAACAGATTAGGTCCTTCCCATGTTGTAACACATCCATCTCACGACACTCCGTATTGAGCTTCAGAGTTGGTAGGGCAAGCTCCACACTCTTCACTTGACCATTGTCAATAGCTTCGCAAACTATTTTACCAATGTCATATAAATAATTGGTTGTGAGTGAAACACGAAGGCGTACTGCTTTCATGGTACTTTTTCTCCCTGACACTGCTAGGGATATCCTTGCAATTTTGGTCATATTTGCCATTGCTTTATCAATCACTTTAGGATTTAAATAGTCAGCAGAACGCACAAAATCCGAGATATCCAAGCTGACATGAGACAGTAAGGATGGAAGGTGACTCCAACGAGTTGACAAGAAGCTTGCCCTGATGTTTCCCCAAGATATCAAGTAATATGTCATCAGGCAACTTGCTCAGCCTATCCTCATCCCCCACCTTAAAAACAAACAACACTTGTTATAAAGAAGTGATGATAATGCAAAATAAATTTCATGTAATTCGTAGGATGATGCAAAAGGAGCAAGTAAGATGATAGGATGATGTTATATCATATCAAAGCAATTGGAAACGAACGATAGTTTTTTTAGCACGCCAATAAGGGAGAATAAAAAGGTGAAACTTACATGGTTTTGAACGTTATTTGACTCCATGAACAATCTGTGATGTAAATGCCCCCTCCTGTAGACCTCTGAACTCCCGAAGCCAAATTTGCTGCGAAGCCTGCGTGGCTGCGTATTTATTTCTCCCACGACCTCCACGAAAACAAAGAAACCTGATTCGATTCGAATTAAAATTTAACAAATACAGTACTGCGGAGTATTTGAAATCGCCTCCAAGTCTCCAACCCCATAAAAGCCCACAACGCTCAAGCAGGAAGCAGCCCAATGCGGCAGTGCATACGGCAGCCAGCAGTGAGAACTGTCCTCTCTTTCCTTTCCCCCCCTCTCCCTCCCCCTCCGCTCATCTTCACCGCCCAAGTCAAAAGTCAAAACGAGCCCTCCCCTCGCCGATCGCTTCTTCCGCTCCGACGACGATCGGTAGTTGGGTAGCTGCTACCAGCAAAATTCGTCCCCGCAGGAGCTACGCCGCCAGGTCCCAAGGGCAGCCCTAGCTCGCGCCGAGGAGGCAGTTTTATCCGGTGGACTGAACGGCCCTGCGGATCTCTGGGGAGCCCAGCGCGATGGCGCGCGGCGCTCGCCTCCTCCTCGTTCTCGCGCTGCTCGCCGCGCTACTCGCCGTCGTCCTCCAGCTCTACCGTCTCAGGAAGCCTGTATGTCCCCTGTTCCTCGCTACTACTTTGACGCCTCTCAAGTCTCAAAGTTCGTGAGCTAGATCTCGCTTATTCCATCTAGCCTACGTTGCAGCCAGTGACACCTGATGTCGCTTAGGCGTGTTCATCGAGTAATAGCTTCATATTGACATATCGTGCCACTTTGTGGTTTGTCTTACTGTCTTAGAAACATTGCCATTTTCGCTCTCTGTAACTTGGTGAGATTGGAATAGCTTCTTTTCTTTTTTTTTTCTTTTTTTTTACTTACCTCTTGAGTCTGATGTTGCGATGGGCAGAAGTTGTGGACGGTGGAGGAGTTATCCGTGTACAATGGAACGGATGAGGGATTGCCCATACTACTCGGTATTTTAGGGTACTCATGGTTTTCCCTCATGTGCCCACATTTCCTTCTCTTGCTTTGTTATTGCAGAAGGTTTTCCCCTGTGTTGTTTAAATAGTATAATATTCAACTGTAGTCAGAAAAAGGATGTGTAATCTGGTAAAGAACTGAAAAATTAAGTACATCTATATTTGAGACCTGCGGGTGATGTTGTCAGTAAATTTGAATTATGTGGTATTGTCATGGTTATTCAACTGGTACGACTTTGTCAATGATCTTCCCTTTAATCTGATGTTGCAGCTCAGTGTTTGACGTTACAAAAGGGAGGTCACATTATGGTCCTGGAGGAGGTTATCATCACTTTGCTGGCAGGTTGGAGTCTTATATGTCTAGTACCTTTTTCAATTCCATTGTTATGAACTACAGTATATTTTTGAGCTTTGCTGTTACAAACTATAGGAGGGTATTTCCTACATTTTGCCCAAAATCAACTCTTACATACCTTTTTTCTTTAGTTGCTTCACATGCTGATGTTAAAACAGCACTATCATGACAGGGATGCGTCACGAGCGTTCGTTTCTGGAAACTTTACAGGTAAGTTTGTGTCTTGTTGCTAGTTATTGCTAATTAGTTCAGTAAATAATTTGGATGATCAAGTTGATGGTTGATGCCAATTTATGGTTTTGAGCTGTAAACATGACAAGTGCTCTTTAGCTTAATGTTCTATTACTACTAGCAGTACATTGACATTAATTTCAACTTCATAACGGAGAACAACAAAATAACCATTAAATATCATAGCAATATCATGGACATTATACAAGGTCATGATGATGGAACTCATCATATCAGTTCAATTACTTCACTGGAAGGCTGTGAATTATACATTTGATTATGTCTTATTGGCATGCTTGAATCAGCTGTGAGCTATCTTGATTCGTAAACATTTCTTGCCTCTTCAAAAACCAACAAACGATAGAATGATCAACCAAGTAATTTCCTACACCTACAGCCTGATCTAAGCAGTATTCTTAGGGATAGAAATCGAAAGCAAGACAAATTCCTGTGTTGAAAAAGAACCTTGCAAGGAATCGTTGAAAGGGTTGCGGTTATAGAGTCTTTGCACACTAGGAGATGGATAAAAGAGGGGGAATGCCTGTTGGTTGAACTTAGGAATTGAAAAAGGGCTTAGGTCAGCAAATAAGATGCAGCTTTATTTTATCACTATTATACTAGAATGATATGATTTTTTGTGGATGATGTGATGTCGAATCTGCCATTTTCCTGCCTTATTGAATGTCCAGGAATTGGAATCTAACATGCAGAATTAATGCTTTTTTCTTGATTTTTTTAAAGTCACCATAAGATCCTGATAGTGGTTCATGATTGCTATATTCTAGAAAAAATATTTTCATAACTGCTGAAGTTTGTATGGCCTTTTGCTAGATTAATACTTTGTTTTCCCTGCTTGAACAGGTGACGGCCTCACTGATTCTTTACAGGGTTTGTCAAGCAGTGAGGTACTACAACACAATATGTATGGGTAACTTAAATCCATAAATCTTGTAGTGAATGCATATATGAAGCTTAGAATTAGACAGTTGGGGATAAATGTTCATAGATTTAGGGCTAGGAAGGCAGTTGGCTTCACCTGAAACTGTTTGGTCTCTTGCACTAACCATTTCTGCAATATATTTAATTTTCTAATGGAAGAGTTAGTTCGGCCTAAATATTTATCCTCATCTGCTTCTAGCTTACATGGATATAGGTGTAGAGTGTGGACATGTCATGAAATATTTGTGTTGAGGATAACATTTTTGGCTTTTTTGCATTAACAAGCATCCTGTGAACACTGTCTGTGCATACTAGTATAGAATAAAAGCATTTGCAGACTTCTCTTTTGTCTTTCTTTATTTTGCTATAAGTTGCATTATCCAATGTAATGGATTTTCCAATTTTCCAGGTAAACAGCATTGTTGATTGGAGGAAATTTTACTACGAGAGATACATGTGAGCCACTTTCTAATAGCATCTTCATGCTGTTGATGTTATTTTTTCCCTTCGATATCTGGTAAACCATGAGGCCTCAGAGAATCATATATTGGGATCCCACGAAGAGCTAGACGATAGGTGGTCAGGGCGGTGGCACTATGTAGCATTGCGCCTTGGGAGGCCACTTGTTTGGAATAGTGATAATGTTTCCACATTAAAGCACTTCTGGATGTTTTTTGTGTTTTTAAAACCCGTTACTATTTATTGTTAATGCTAATACTGAAATGTGTATGCTAGTCGAAACACATTAACTGTCATGGAAGTAGTGGGTCATGTTATAGGGACTACTTAATGCATGACCCCCCTTGTAAGAATCCTTTACATGTGCAATGCAGATTTGCTGGTAAACTTATTGGACGCTACTACGACAGTCAAGGAAATCCTACAAAGTATCTGAAGGGTGTAGAAGTAAAGGCAAAGAGAGGTGCACAGCTTCTTGAAAAGCAAAAGAGTGAGGAAGATAAAATACCCAGCTGCAATTCAAAATGGAGCCAGCAAGAAGGTGGAGAAGTACGTACCTATCGTGCCATGCTTTTTTGTTTTGGGTTCACCATAGTTTCATGAAAGACCTTGTTATCAGTCAAACTGAACTTATTATTATCGTATTCCATTTTCAAAGTTCAAACTTAATACACAAAAGGGAAAAAAAAACTTAAGATAGACTAAAAGTGGAAGCTGACTGGCTCATGGAAATTAACACTCCTAGGCTCATGGAAATTAACACTCCTAGGAGTGCTCTAAAGTTTTGATTCTGCATTCAAACACATTGCCTCTTGGTAAGGCAGTAGAAGTAGAATTGAAGTCCACAAAAAAAAATGATTGGTTTTTTAACTAAGGTAGCAACAGATGGGTTGTGGAACAATGCAAATAGAGAATACAGGCTGGCATTAATGAGAAACAGCATTGAGTTGGCGTAACATGCTGAGATTGTTCTGGTTACCCAACAGTCCCCAGTCATTGTGAGAAATTAGTGGCTACTCTACGGTCCTCCTAAAAAGCTTTACTGGCTTTCCTCGTGCTCTGTATGGAACATGGGAATTACTCCTAGTTCTTTCAGAAATTAATCTGTTCTACGTGAATTTATCTATGTTCCAAGCAACTTAGATAGTCATAACCATCTTTAGGGAGGTTATCACCATTTAGGTGCTTTTTGGTTGGGCCTTTTTAGGCTGTTAACGACTTAGCGTTCACAGTGTGATCTGATCACATTATTTTTCTGTTTGGTTAGTCTGTAATCCGTTCACAACGTCACCCTGTAGTCCTGTACCGCCCAAGACCCACCTCGGCACCTCCTAGCGTGAACGCACCACCCTATCGAAACAAACAATCATTGCTGCCCTGCATTCTGATCCCATTTAAGTTACTGCTTGCACTGTCGTGACACATTTTGAAGATTACGAATGAACTGCGGTTGTTTGAATACTCCCTCCGTCTCACAATGTAACCATTTGAAGCATTCAAATGCAAAAAATATCTTAGCTACTAAAAGACCTCTATACCCCTCATTTTACACTATCCACCAACTCACCACCCACCAACCCATTTAGTCTCTAGAAATGCTTACATTGTGGTTTTTGAACCCTAGGAATGCTTACATTTTACTAAAGATGGCTGTCTGTACTTGCTGTTTCAGGTTTGGTGCGATTCAGGCTACCCAAGATTAGTGAGGAGGCCAGGCGACATAGCCCTGACAGGACAAGTTAGCCAAAGGTGTGCATGTTTCCAGGAAGACGAGCTCAACAAACCAGGGCTAGTGGCGTACGAAGGGTGTGATCATTTGTCCAAGTCCTGCAAAGTAAACTAGGCTGTACATCTCCTTGTCCTTGGTCCACAAACTTCTTGTTGCACTGTGCAGTCAGTGCGAGGCACTGGCACCAGCCACGCATCATGATGGATTTTTCTGTGCTGTTCCAGTCGTGCATCGATGGATCGATCCTTTCGAAATATCTGGTGCAACGTGGTGTTTTCAGATGTGAAGATACGCAATTGATTTGAGGATACGTGGAATCGATTCATATGATGGTAACACTGCACTGCAATGAATTATTCGTGTAGGGCAAGATGACAAAGGCTGTCCATGTTAATAGCACGGGACCTTGTCTGTCGATCGGTCCAAGCTATCGCCGCATCGTCGGCCTCATCTTTCTCCTTGGGACAACAAGCTCATTTTCTCCGTTGCAGGTATTTGTCCTTTGAGATGGAATTTTCTCCCTTCCAGCACTACGATTGTCGTAAGATTCGAATCAGGTAAAGGCGCAGATGCAGTCGGTTCCCTGTGTCTCTTTGAAGTCTTGATCATGCAGACAATGCCATAATAGACAGATAGGTTCTGAGCAGATGAGATCACACACAACGTTAAGATGTGCAGATAGATCCAGCCATCCAGACCAAATGCATACCAATGCAGCCGAACTTGTCGGCCTGCTCGTTCCCATCCGGCTACCTGCCGGTGCCATTTCCTACTGCCCCTTCGTTCTGCAGTGCAGAGGGTGAAGCAACAACGCGATCTGTTTTGTTTTGTTTCTTGCCCCAGCACAGGCTGTCGTCGTCCTCCACCACTAGCGTATACTAGGTTCAGAGGCCCCATGGAGCACTACTTCTCTGTTCTCTCGTTATTGCAGGTGGTGGTGCTGCCTCGCCCCAGCGTCGATCGAGTGCCCCTGAACCAGCGCAGTGCCCCTCCCGCCTAAGGGTTGGGTTGCATGATGCATCACGCCACGAGACTGACGGGAGCGGCAGAGCATGGGCCGTGCGGCCAGTGCTTGCGCTGCAACGCATCGCATCGCGTTGCTGCGTTCGCCATGGCATTGGCATGATGGGGTACATGGCGCTCGCCAGTGCGCCCACTGCAAGCTGCTGCGTGCGATCATTTCAGAGCATCCTTTAATTTCCTCCGATCCCCCCTGACCAGTGATCACACACGAGACCCAGGACCAGGAGCCAGTTTCTTTGTGCGTGTGTCCGGGCTCGTTACGATGCGCCGTGGTTTTTGTGCGTCGGAAATCTGAAGCAACTGCTAGCAATAATTTTCCCGAGGATCTGAAGCTCTGGAAAGTGGAAACAAAGATATGTGAGGGTGTTCTCGTCATTGTTAAGGGGGGAAAAAAGTAAAGGCTGATGGATTCATGGATGCGTGTGATGAAGAACCGGCCGGAGAGCATACAGCCTACAGGCACGGCGGGTCGGCGGCAGCAGCATGGAACAGAGAGACGTGATGTGAAAACTCGCATCCGTACACGCGCTCTGGCGCTGAGGTCTCCGGCGGGACAGACAGACGGGCTCTCCCTGACACTGGGGCACTGGGGTTCTGGGGCTAGCCAGCGTACACGCATGATTCTCCCGTGCAAGGAAGCGCATGCAGGCAGGCACTACTCTCGGACGGTCGTTGCGCTTGCGCCAAGCTTTCAATGCGCACTTATGATGCGAGCGAGATGCGGGCAGAGCAGAGCCGTAGAGGGCATCATGGGATTCATGGGATTCGGATCCGCTCCTCTGCGCCGTGCTCGTCCAAGAAGAAAAGCAAGCAAGCAGAGGCGCACAAAGAGGAAGGCACCGCGTTCGTCTTCCGCGAATCCACGATCGCGGGTTGCGTCGGGAGATCAAAAATTCAAAATGCTTCAGAAATAAAGCAGAGTCCAGAGAATAAAGCTACCATGCTCGGTGGTGGAGTTCCTGGTGTTGTTACTGTCTTACTGGAGCTAGGGGCCTTTTTGGCCTTTTAATACGGGGAGAAAATGCGACCAAAAGACCAGGCAGTGTTTCCACCCTCGTCCAAAAAAACAAAAACCACAGACCGTAAGCACGCATGCATGATACTGAACGTACGACGAATTAGCGACGCCAAGGCGCCCGCTAAAAGGCGATCCAGATCCCGTCGTAGCGGTGGTGGGCATGCATGCATGCAGAACGTGCGGGCATGATTGTGTGCTGGACCGCCAGCAGTCAGCATGAGTCCCACAAACAATTAAGGTAATTAACCATCGTCCAGTAATCACGCGACAAATCAAGGGAAGCTACACAGGGAAACCTAATCAACTCTAGAGCCTCGTCCTTGGGCGCCACAAACAAAACCCGGCCCGGGGGTGGGCGCGTCTAGAAACCGGCAGCCCGCGGCCGGCGGTGGACGGACGGGCGGGGAGGCTCTTCTTTTCCGTTGCACACTGTGCGATGCCCGTCTCTGTTTGTGTGCGAGTGGACAGAGAGAGAAACCGAGGAGCATTGCCGCATTGGCTCTCGTCTTGCCTCTTGGAGCAAGAGAGAGAAGAGGAGAGACGAAAAGGAGGGAAAGTACAGGGCGCGCGGATGGGGCAGCAGCTGCTGTGCTTGTGCTTTGCTGCTGGCTGGCCTGCTGCTCTCGAGTTCACCTACAGTACGTACGGGAAAAGGGCATGGGGGAGGGGACGGAGCCAGCAGGAGGCTGCTTCGTGAAGCGCAACATCATAATAGGTTGTCGCGGGCAGAGCGAGCACGGCACGCCTCCCTCAAAAGCACCGCGCGCCCCCGGAGCCGGAGTAGGAGACGGGCCGGGCTATCCCATCATCATGAGCTTGGACCATGCAGGTTGCAGGCACACGGCTAGTCGGCTACGGCCTCGTCGCCTCTCTCCCCGCATGCCACATTGCCCGCTGGCTGTTGCCCAGGCTCCCGGCTACTACGTAGTAGTAGCGTGTAGTCTTTGACATCGTATATAGTACGCTCATTATTTTTTTAAAAAAAATGCTCATCTTCTTCTTTTCTGACGGGCTGGGGTCGCTGGTGTCTACGTATTCCCTCTACTACTGTATAGCCTAATGCTACATCTACTAATCTACGTAGTAATATGTCATACTCCATGCATGCGTGCTTACGGTCTGTGATCGACGAGCCGCCCACCCAACTAGGCCTACACCCAACCGTTCCGAACCCAAACGTACGATGCGGGCGGCACGATCCTGGGCCTCGCTTTGCGACGTCGGGCTGCCGTCACGCGGCACACGCGTCATCGCCCCGCGCCAACCAAAGCGCCCGGCCGGGGCCGCCGGCCAAGCCACACACACCACAGAAAATCAGAAAGGAGGCGGAGCCCGGGGGGGCCGGGCCGGTGGGAGATCAGAAGCTACTGGCCGGCCGGCGCTTTCGTCGTCGCGAGCGTGCGCAAAAGACCTCTCCGCCTCGGCTTAAAATAAAACGGAGGCAGTACAGGAATATTAGGCCAGTCTCAGTGGGAGTTTCATCAGCATTAAATAGACTGCCATGTCAGCATTTTTGATGATGTGGCAGTGTATTAATGAAGAGAGATGTGAAATGAGTTTCATCCTCATGAAACTCTCTCCACACGGTACACAGCTTGTGTCTTGCATGTTGTCTTGGGAACAACACGAGATGAAACTTTGCATTGAGGGAGGGTGTTTCATCATAGTTTCAAACTTCTCTCAGATGATGTGTCACTCTAGGTAAGTGTGTCAATGAAACCCCCACTGAGACTAGCCTTAGGGCATGCATCGATCAGGCGCGTGAAAGGCGACCAAGCTTTATCAGTCAGAGGCATCCGCATGCATGCATGCCCGTTTTTGCGATCGGGGATCATGATGATGATTAAGGACTTGACGTCCCTGCTTAGCCGAAAAGGCGGTAGCTTTATTAGCCTGAGCTGATTTTTAGCGGGCGGTCAGGCGCCTTTTCGATCGCTAGCCTCTTCTCGTTTCCATGACCGTACTACACCTTTGCGTTAATTTCTTCTTTCTTTTGGAGGGAGGAATATCCCTGCACTTTTGCAATATTGTTTTTCTTTCCTATTCTTAGTGAAGACCTGATATTGTTTTTAGGCAACATGTGGATAATAAACACTGTAAATATAATAAAACATCGAATGAAATAAAATATTAATTGAATGGTTTAATAAATAGAGTATTTCCATTTTCATGTAGCGGACTTGTCTCACGCCAGGGACGCCGGGCCGGGCTGAGGCCCAGGGTTTGAAACCAATATCCAGCCCAGCCCTGGGTTTGAACTGATCTAGTGGACCACTAGACCAGGCAGGCAGAGGAGAAGAGTGCACAGCTCCTCTCAATGGCCTGTAGCGTGCAGCCGGAAAGACGGAGACCCACACTGTAGCATCGGAACGTATCGCGGAAAAGTGCAGTGCGTGGGACGGGAGAAAGGAGAAAAAAAGGCGCGGGCGAGTCACGGCCGGCCGTCCATCCTGCGGCAGCACGGAGGCGCAGGGCAGCAGGACCGCGCGCCGCTCGCTACACTGCTAGAGACTAGAGAGAGCGAGGCATCGAGCTTTCTATTCCCTCTTCAAAGCCGGGGCCGCCGCCCAGCGAACCAAACGAGAGCAAACAGAGCAGCAAAGGCAAGGGAGGGAGCAAAGGCGAGCAGGAAAGCCTTCCGTCAAAGCGCCCGCTGCTCCCTCGCTCGCTGTTCGCTACGCTAGCAAACCATCTTCTTGGCTTCTTGCGGTGAGCCTCTTGTTGCCCTTTCTTCCCGGCCGCGCCGATCTCCCTCTCCGCTTTTCCCTTTCGCTGTTGGATGTTGCATATCACTTCACTTTCGCTAGCTACCTTGACTGCTTGGACGGCGTGGGTGCTCGAGAGGTGGGAGGCAAAGCTGGGGGCCGCCTCCTGAGTCCAGCAGCGCTGCCATTGGAGAGGGGGAGAAGGACACCTGCAAGGCCACTCAGGTCTGCTACCTGAGCTCGTTGCCCTCACCACACCACCGTCTTTTTCGTTCCCCACTCCCAACACCGGGCACGAGCACGAGCACGACAGCCGCATGTGCACGCGACCGTCGCATGCACACACTTGCGTGGCCGCATCTGGGGCGCACTCGTCTTCCCGAGCGGAAGGGTGGCTCCATTGCTCGGGGGTGTCGACGGGGCGTTGGAGACTTTTTTCCCTCGGGGTGGGTCTCACACTGTTCCTCTTTCTCGGGTCATGCCTGACGCTGCCTGCCCCCTTCGCTTTGCCTTTGTTCTTGCGTGCCTTGTTGGGTACCCTGTTTTGTTGCCTACCCTATGGGTTTGCTATAAACCCCTTTGATGCTGCCCACATGCCGCCTCATGGCTCTCACATTGGCACCTGTTGCCTGTTGATGGCTGGCTCCTGATTCTTTTTTATGGTTCTCTCCGTCCTCGGCCCCTCCCCACACGTATTAGTGTAGCGCGTTTCTCTCTTGCCTCGTCACCCCCTGATCGATCTCGGCGGCACAAAACTCTGAGATCTTGGCGTGCTGGTGATAAGATTCTGCCCCCGCACAAGCACAAGACCGGCCGGGGGAGTGAGCAAGTGGTTCTTGGTCTGCTCTCCATTGCCTCACCCATATCGGCATTTAAAATAGATGCTCGATGTCTCCTGCCTCAACCTGTTCAGAGCACCACTAACGTTTGTTTTTGCCGTTGCTGCTGCAGAGATCGCTGAGGGATCATACTTGGGGAATGGTGTGCCGAGGAATGTGGACTAGCTGTTTACTTTGATAGAGCATTGGACACAAGATCCTCTGTGAATCTCGGC
The DNA here is from genome assembly GCA_015476505.1 of Urochloa ruziziensis. NCBI lineage: Eukaryota > Viridiplantae > Streptophyta > Magnoliopsida > Poales > Poaceae > Urochloa > Urochloa ruziziensis. Next base: position 6,763,834 of record CM027118.1, read on the forward strand.
ATTTTTTAGAGCAAGTGCGGTGAAGAAAACCGGAGGGCGGAAGGAATTATACTAATCTTTTCCCAGATCAAGAAGGACAGGCAATTAACAAGTAGCAGGGGGAGGTGGGGGTGTGTCAGCTTTGTGCTTTGTGGGTGTCCCTCCTCTGGTTCACTGCCCCCTCTCCACTCCATATAGTTTACTCCTCCTGAGGCGCTTGTGCTCCTCCCCTTCTGGCCTCACTGCCTACGATAGCAGGGGCACCGGCCGCATAAGTAGGTTGTGGGTGGAGTGTGCTTCAAGCAGGAGTTGCTGTTGCTGCATCGGAACCGATCCCATTATTTGTTTGTTTTCGTTGTACGAGCGATCTCCTGGCCGGCTCCGGCACGTTGTAATATTCGGTCTTCTCGGCGCAGCAACTTGTTCTTGTACTGCTGCTCTGCTCTGGGCCGTTTGCCGTTGCTGCTCTGAACAAGTATGGGATAGTGGTGCTGTGCTGTTGCAGTTCTTGCTTCTTACAAGTGTTGGTGGTGGTGTCTGGTGTTCTCTGTGCTCACATTGGTCTTAAGACTCTAGAGGAGCTGAAGCTGTGGGGGTCTTCTTCCGTTTTTCAAGATGAAGTTCATGAAGCTTGGATCGAATCCGGATACCTTTCAGGGTGATGGCAATGAAATCAGGTGATTGATCGATTCTTTTGCTTGTTTTTTAACCTTGTTTCTTTCTTGGCCCCTTCCAATCATCATATGATCCTTCTGGCTTATTTTACTATTGTTTTCACTTCTAAATGATCTCGTTTGTTGGGCTTTTGGCAGCTGACGCTGTAGGTTCATATTTCATTTCGTTCTCTGAAAGTGTCTTTATTTATTTAGTGTTATTTATTGAGATAAAGAAAGTCTATTTGTTCATTATAAAATCCAATACAGTTATAACATTGCACATGAACTTGTAGAACCCATAAGTTATAGGCCCCTTGAGTACCCATGCTATCTAACAGTGCAATCCAGTATGAATAATTGTTGTATGTTGTTTGTCATCATTTATGCATACTTGTTGAATCCACTCAGATATTCCGATATAGACTTGCATGATGCATGTCCAATGTTGCTTCAGCCTTGGTTAGAGAGGAAGGTTTATGATTTTCTTAGTTGCTACGGAGTAAAGGTACAGCTGCTTGATATGAGGAAAAGCCTAAAGAGAACAATACTTTTCCCCGAAAAACATAGTTATAACTACAGAAAGGAACAACTACATAGGGCAACTGAAAGCTCGGAACTGATTTTAGTATGCTTCATTTTGTGTTTCAGGCAAACATGCTCGTTTTTTAATCAGTACTAGAAATTTGCTTGTTTTCTAGTAGAAAAGGTCTGTTTGCATTAACATCCTTTATTTTGTTAATTCACTTTGCTAAATGCTTACTTGGATACTGCTTTTCAGTTTAGAATGACAGAATAAAATAGTATTCTTGGTTTATAAAGTTGGGTACCACTTTAGTTGGATGCTAACTGAACAATGCAATGCCATAAATCTCCTTTCCTTTCCCTGGACTTGTGTATAAAATAGTAATGATTAATTTTCATCCAACACTGTCTGATCTACTACCGGTTTGCAACACCATATGTCTCCTTTTTTTTCTTTGAGTATGAATCCAAAGGTTGTCTTTCCCTTACTGCATTAAGTGCTCCTTCTGTATTCCTGTCATTTTCGCTCCTTTACTTACGAGAACTGTGTATCCTTGCAGCATTGTGGCATCTGAATTGGTGAGCGACATCACTGTTCGCATAGGGACTACAAAGTTTTATCTTCACAAGGTAAATTATTTGTTATTTCATTCATTTGGCTTTAATACCTGCGTTGTGAAACTATACAGAGTAGAAGTTGCATGTACTGTACTTTGGAGATCAAGGTCTGGTTGGTGTGGTTTGACATTTTCCTACAAAATGGTTTGTATGCTAAGAATTCTTGTGGACACTTGCTTTATTTATTTTCCTGTCATATGTTATTTGGTTGTTGTTTTCTCACTCTTTAGGATGGGTTTTACATACCAGTGACTTAATAGTTGATTTCTCATTATGCATCGCACAATCACTTGAGTAGTCGAATGTGTGGTTTTATCAGTGTTCTCTTATTTACATTTTCCATCCATGCAGTTTCCACTCTTGTCCAAGTGTGCTCGCTTTCAAAAGTTGATCCCAACCACTGGTGATGAAAATATTGACATCCACATCCATGACATTCCTGGTGGTGCAAAGGCTTTTGAGATCTGTGCCAAGTTTTGCTATGGCATGATAGTCACACTCAATGCCTACAATGTGATTGCTGCACGCTGTGCTGCAGAGTACTTGGAGATGAATGAGACTGTTGACAAGGGCAATCTGATCTACAAGATTGATGTCTTCCTCAGCTCAAGCATATTCCGGAGCTGGAAAGACTCTATTATTGTTCTTGGGACAACAAAGGCTCATTTACCTTGCGCAGAGGATCTTAAGCTGGTTAGCCACTGCATTGATTCTGTTGCTTCAAAAGCCTCTATTGAGGTTTCAAAGGTCGAATGGTCATACACGTACAATAGAAAGAAGCTCCCAACTGAGAATGGCAATGATTCTCCCTGGAATGGAGTCAAACAGCAGCAATTAGTTCCAAAGGATTGGTGGGTTGAAGATCTGACAGATCTCGACATCGATGCCTACAAGCAAGTCATAACAGCAATCAAAGCCAAGGGTATGGTGCCCAAGGATGTTATTGGTGAGGCGATCAAAGCCTATACTTACAAGAAGCTTCCGTCGTTGAGCAAGGTATCAATGATCCATGGTGATGCAAAAGTCCGGGCGATGTTGGTTACCATCACATGCCTGTTGCCATCTGAGAAAGGTTCAGTCTCATGCAGCTTCCTCTTAAAGCTACTGAAGGCAACAAATCTGTTGAAGTGTGGAGAGATGTGCAGGAAAGAGCTTATGAAGCGTATTGCCCGACAACTGGAAGAAGCATCAGTGTCCGACCTTCTGATCCCTACAGTGGACGGGGATACAACTGTTTATGACATTGACCTGATTCTTAGCATTGTTGAAGAGTTTGTCAAACAAGATTGTAAGCATACCCAGAAGCATAATGGTGGGGAAGTGAATGATCATGTTTCAGCTCCCAGTGCATCAATGATTACAGTGGCCAAAATTGTCGATGGATATCTTGCAGAGGTTGCAAAGGACCCAAACATTCCAGTTTATAAGTTTTTCAGTCTAGCTGAGACAGTTTCGGGCAATTCAAGGCCAGTTCATGATGGGCTATACCGTGCCATTGATATGTATCTGAAGGTATTGTTACAGCTGCCAATTAAAATTCCATGACCACTTCATTTGCATAGTGAATTGCTTTATTATGGTTGGTTACTTCAATATATACTCCTGATATGTTTTGGGTAGAGGTGGTTTTTGTCATTGTTCAATTATTTCATATGCATGACTGTTACTAGTACCCATTCCATTTCTCTTGATTATATATAAATTAGTGGAGTTAACATATTTCTCTTAAATTTTGTGCAGGAGCACCCAAGCTTGGGCAAGAGCGATAAGAAGAGGCTGTGTGCCCTTATGGACTGCAAGAAGTTGTCGCCTGATGCATGTGCTCATGCTGTGCAGAACGAGCGCCTACCTCTGAGGATTGTGGTGCAGGTGCTATACCACGAGCAGACAAGAGCTTCTGTAGCAGCCACCATCCGAGCTGATAGCATCGACATCGGTTCCTATGAGAGCTCAAGATCAGGTGCCACAACGAACACTGAAGATGAGTGGGACGGCGTCATGGCCGTGGAAGACCTCAGCCTGTCCAAGACGGCAAAGCTCGACAAATGTGACACCACTGGTACTGACGCTGAGAAGAACCATGGTGGCAACAAGGTGGCCAATGGTAGGGTGAAAGGTGGCGCAACGCCGAAGAAGGCACTGGGGAAGATGATGTCGAGCAAAGGGCAGACCGGGGAGCGCAGCAGCTCGGATTCTTCGGACAGTGCCATCTTGCCGAGACAGGAGCAGCATCTCAAGAGGACACCAGCGAGGAGCACCACCAAGTCGGCAGCAGCGTAGCTGCAGCCTTCACTGAATGAAAGCTTCAGTAGGCACTAGGTTTTTAGCAGTCGTCTGTTCTTTCTTATGAATGTTGCATAGAAGCAAGGACTGATGTTTTTACACGTCTGTAGGGGATGTCATAATGCCAGGTCTGTTCTTAGGTGAAGTTGTTAGAGTGTAGGATTGCCATGAAACCTGTGAAATCTGGGGGTTCTGTGTGAGGTCTTATGTTGAACTCGAAGTAGTGTTATAAGAAGCCTACTTTGTTGGAGTCGAAAGATGACTGTTGTGCAGCTGTGCATTCTTGCGTTCCACTCTGATACTATCTGTCAGATCGCTCGAAAACAGTGGCTTACTACTGCTGGTGCTCGAAGTGTTAGTTTTATCTTGAGCAAAGAAACCTCTGCGGCTTTGCCGACTGGTACAAAGAGTCATCAGATGGACTTCTGAACTAGTAACTCAGATAGTCAGATCAGACTGGTTGGCATCCTATTCAGATTCAGGCACCAAGTACCCGCTACCCACAGGTGACAGGTCTCACAGGAAGCACATTAGCTAGGCCAACAATAATGTGCTGGCATTGCTGTTTATTAGTATGATGCAAAGGAATGAGAAGGCGGAATGTATTTGTTCTCGTGTATGCTTGCCATCTGATGGATGGAGTTTGGCAAGCTTGTGCAGGAATGTTGTAGCCAGAAATGGCGCTTGGGCATCTGCTAATCTGAAATATCAGCCGGGCCCCGGCCCACGAAACCGCGCTTGACCATGGCAACTCTAGCTGTCCAATCCATGATCAAAATGGCACAGACAACCTTTCTTATGCATCTACGGTGTCTCAACTCTCAAGCTGAAGGGCGGCGAAGGAACATAATCCTCGCATCGCATGGCCTGGTTTCTAGAAGGTAAGCACGAATACAAAGGCACGGATGGAAGAGGCCGGGGAAGCCTGAATGGAACAGAGGTCTTTTACGGTACACAATACTACCTTGTACTACCGTTTAGAAAGGACTCGTATGTAATAAAAAAAGGACCTATTTTGAAAGATCTGACGGTTGAAATTAATTTTGTACTACCGGTTTTTTTACGGTAGTATGGTAGTATTCATAGGTAGTATAAGGGTATGATTGGAAACAAAAAAAATTGTAATAAATGAAATTAAATATATGAAATGTTTTATCTAACCTAATCTCACGTTATTCATGAATTCTAAATAATATATTTGTGTGCAAATTACCTTTTTATCCACAACAAAAAACCGGTTATACTACCATACTACCATTAGGTAGTATTGGGTACCGTAAAAGAGCTCATGGAATATCAAGGCACGGCCGCGCGGGGATGACTGGTTTTCGTTCGGCTGAGAGACAGCACCAGAGTTCACAGTTCAGTAAGATGTGCCAGCAGCGTGCAGTCACCGCCCGTAGAAAAAGGCCATGTGGTTACAAAATCCCAGCAGGGCTGTGTTCACCAGATCGAGCCCCAAACCTTTCTCTCGTGCAGCGTGGCTGTACCATCGCATATTCGCAACGGCCGCGGCCCGGACGACCGGACGGCTCAAGTCAAACACGCAGTGATGCCTAGTACGGCGTCCTCCTCGTCGGTTTCGGGCTTTTCTTTCGGCAGCGTCAGAGGAAACGGAGGCCACGCCAAGATTCAGATTCGCCCGAACGAACGAACGAACGAACGGCGTGGCTCCGGGGACAGAGTGGAGAAAATCAGAAAAGGTTGTGCCCTTTTGTCTCGCCGCTGTCGAGGCAAGCCGGCAGCAACGGACGACGACCGGACGAGGACGAGGACGACGAGCGGTAGTAAGGACACGATGCACCTTCTCGCCCCACCTTGTCGAGTCAACACGACGTGTCTCCGCGTCCAAAGTGCCTGGGGGGTGGGGGGCTAGCACCAGCACAGGGAGATCTCCGATCTCGCTCCAACTTTCAACCGGCGCCATGATGGCGGTCACCGCACCGCATCGCATCGAGTGGTGGTGGGAGTGAGATGCACCGAGGTGCCACGACGAGACCCCGGGCCTGCTTTGGCGCGTGCTCCACGTCGTCCAGGCCAACAAACGTGTCGAAATTCCAAAGGCAGCTCGTCGCTCGACGTTTGAGTACCGCGTACTACTCGAGAAGGATTTTCAAGTACTATAGTGCATTCTACTACTACTACTAGTGGTGGTTGTCTTGGCTTCTTTCGATCGCCACCATCACTGGTTCTTCTGCTCAGTTAGCTTTTCTAGAGGTTCTTTTTTTGTTGCAAATGTTGTGTAGCTTGTGCCGTGTCAAAAGCTGGTCGCCCCCAGCAAAACTTTATACCAAAATCTTATATGCTTTCTACAAAAATCAGGTGAATTATTTTAAAAAACTATTGTAGGAAAAATATGGCTAATCCAAATGAACTAAGCAGGTGAAGTCATTTTCTTTCCTTCAGAGTATTTGTCAAACATAGGGGTGCAAATGGTACGTTTCTGACTGACCAGCCTACCGAGAGGGGTCGGTCGATGAGTGATAACGAAAATTTTGTCGCTCTTTACAGTATAGATATATATCAGAGGAAATATTTATGACCGACATCGATACATTCCATATTTGACAGTTAATTATTTGTGTTTGTGAGCGAGACCACCTGTATTTGTATCTGTATCCCACAAGTATCAGTGTCCAACTCTAACTATGAAAGAAATTATGAAAACAAATACAATATCAGTAATATTCATTTGTATCTGATCCGTTCACAGTTTCACAACCCTAGTCAAACACGTACCACTGTCTATTCATCAGGTGGTGATGAGTGGCGACCGCCGACCGTTCGAGGATGACTGGTCAGGTCAAACGACCATGCAAATTCGCGTCCGGTCAGTTTGTCTGGCAAAAAGGAGTTGGGTGTACCAGTCAGCGCGTCCGGCCGCTCCCTTGGGCCTCCGTTGTTGTCTGGTGACGGAGAACACGGGATGGGAGTGGTCGGGTCAACCCCCTGATAAGTCGGGCGCCGTTACGTGGGCATGCCAACATGCACCTGACTGCGCCGCTGCACGATACGATCGGTTTCTTTTGACCGCACGGATCGATCGATCCATCTCACACTCCGAAGTCTGAACATCCCAGATCGACCGACCCCCCATATCGGAAGCCGATGGTCACCGGTTCGTGTAGTCACCACCACGGCGTACGGCGACACGTTGGCTGCTCGGCTCAATCCCGAACGACGGTTACTCGGGCTCTCCCGCGATCACCACGAACGGACATTGCCGAATGCTGATAGTGCAGGCGGATCCACAGGTAGAAAGCGCATAGAAGTGCGCTGTGGCGGCGGGCCGGTGGGGCTGGCTGGCCACGTCACGGAACAGTTGCGACCTGCCAGGGCCAGACACAGGGTCTTGACTTGGCAGGTACTCCCTCATTGACCTTTTACTGAAGGCAGAGTGGCACACATTGCTAGGTCCCACCTTTCTATCCTTGGATGGGTTCAAATCACCAATCAGGCTCACTTAAAACGTGTCACATGATTAGACGTTTGAGTTGTACTTTGCCTACGGAGATGTTGTTGCGCCGGTCTATAGATTGAAGATTGTTCTCAAATTGAAAAGTCTAACTCGCGCGAGGTCACGCCCGACCGCGAGAGCACCGTCAGGTTAGGGCCCTTAGGGTTAGGGTTTTGGGGTTCCTAGAGGTTCCAATGGAAGTGTTTTAGAGGCGGAGGCCCGACATTAGAGACAGATTGGCCGACGGCGGAAGGCACAACGTCACCGGAGCATCACCGGCCGGGCAGGACTGGAACCCCTGTGGGCATTGGAGGCGACGGGTTAGTCACGTCGACCTTCCCGACGGAACCAGGTTAGCACGGCGACGTAAGGGGATCGCAGTGGAACGGGGCTACACCGGAGCGGGGGAGGTGGGGAGTTCAATCGCCAACGAAGGTGGCCGAGGCTGCCAGGGAAGGGGGTGGCGGTGGAGCGGGACTGCACCGGAACAGGAGAGGTGGGGAGTTCAATCATCAAGAAAGGTGGCCCAGTCTGCCGGAGCCAGGGCCAGCGAGGCTGTCGACGCTCGACGAGTTAGTGTGGCGGCGGCGGCAGTCGGCATTGGTGGAGGTGCGGGACTGCACTAGAGCGGGGGAGGTGGGGGAGTTCAGTCGTTAGTGGAGGTGGCCAAGGCCGTCAGCGGGGGCGTCGATGCTCGACGGGTTAGTGTGGCGGAGTCAGTGGGCAATGAGCATGAGCATCGTTTAAATTTTCAAGCCCAACGACGGACTTTCGCTTTCCTAACCTACAATGGCTTCCTACCCTCTTTTTCCTGCACAAAAAAAAAAAAAAACACCCGATTCACAGTCACATCAACGCTGATCACTCATCTGGTGCTACTCTGAAAATTGTCACTCCTGAGTCCTGACTTGATAGATCCGTGAGTGAGGTACATAAGCTGCACTGGTAATGTTCATCTCACTTGAAACCCACCGAAATCAACTCAGCGATCCCATCGCCATACTCATCCTCAAGACAAGATAACAGAGCGTGCGCTATCGACGGCGACGTGGTGCGCAACCACCGGCGGCGCCGTGAATGTTCATCACCGACCGTCTTGACAACACACGAGGCCGCGCCGGGGCAAAAAGTAAGGCCTGGACACGACACCCCCTAGCACTAGCAGGGCCCCCAAGATCAACTACAGAGATCACCAAGGAAATCAGTGTCTCGCAAGTGCATGACCACTTCTAGTTGGAGTACAGTGCACTTCTATATGTGGACGCATACATCTATCCACTTCTCTAAATCAGAAGTGCTCTATCTATCCGCTGTACAAATCAGATCCGTCCGTGCATATAGGGAAACACTTATCCACTGAGGATCCTTTGGATTAATGCGGTCTACGATTCGGAGAGAGACGGGTCGCAAAAAGAACCGGATAGAGATCAACCAAGAGGCGTCGAGGGACTCGAGGCCGGCCAGCTCGTCGTCGGCGGATAGCTCGGCGATCCTCTATTATCTACTACTCCTAGTACAAAGTACTACAAGTAGATTGCAAAACTGCAAAGGGTGTCAGGGGTTTCTATAAGTGTGCTAGTTTCAGAGGCACATGCCTTTCCTAATCGCGTATGCATCTGCCATTCCTACTCCACTATACAATGGATCACCACTTCACCACCAGCTAGAACATTAGAAGCGCTTGTAAATTTATTTGAAAAAAAAGCGCTTGTAAAAATAAAGGAGTAGGGCGAGTAGCTCGTGCGTGCGAGGCGACTGAATGCACATGTGTCGCGCGTAGCCGCCAGCTACTCGGCGCGAGCATTGGCGCAGCTGGATCGCTGATTCGCTGCTTTGTCTCACTGTCTGTCCGTGTCCTGCTCCTGCTTTCAGTTTTCACCGGGGCTCCGTGACACCGTAGACTGTGCGTGTACTCCGTATGTGTCCTATCCCGCCGTGGATATTATCGTCGAGCCGACAGCACTTTCGGGTGGTGAAGGATCGATCTCTCTCGCTCAAATTGAATCCCGTTGCCTGCAGCGTACGGCACTGACACAATCGACGGATCCTTGCGACAGGAACTGGATAGATACATTCACAAATACTTTTTTTCTTTTGCGAAAGACATTCAGATACATGGCCCAATTGCCGCCGGTTTTATTGCATCGCCGTCGCATGTGTCTGCCATGGAAAACGAAGTGCACGCCATGGAGTAGAGTGACTGGAACTGCAACGTGCAACCACACGGACGCAGGGAGATAGTATCAGAAGGACGGAACGGAAGTGAAGGGCGATGCCCAAATGGCAAATGGAACCGGTGCTCGGCGGCGACAGGTCCAATCATTGTTGAGATCTCTGCGCGCGCTACAAAACAACCCAGTTCACTGCACGGCGCCGCGACAAGCCATCGCTTTTTCTCTGGGCAAGATCAACGCCGCCTGCGACGGCGCGTGTACCACGCGCCGCTGCACAGTGCACGACAGAAAAAGGTTGATCAGACAAACGGGCGGAGGACGGGGCGCTAGGTGTCAGCTCGAGCGGGCATCCGCCATTACATCGCGCATTGATTCGCCCATGATCGCCATCTCGATCAGGCGGCAGGGCACCATCGGATCCACCGGCGGTGCACCGGAGCGGCGAGGGCAGCGACGGCTCGAACTCGAAAGGCACGGCACGGGGGGCGACAGAGAGACACGGACGCGGACGTGAGCCAGGAACACGTACACATATATTCCGCGGTGGGTGCAGTGGCATTTCATCGGTTGATGCTCTCAATGATACCCGTATTCGTGGTTGGATTGGATCGATCGCCTCGCGACGACCGAACACTTGTCACGGTGCAAAAGAAATGCAGAGGAGGAGTAGAGGACAAGGTAGCTCAAGGACGAGAAGAGACATGTATCTACATGGTGGATTGCATTGCAGCACTCACTGCCTGGTTCTACAAAAAGATAGCCATCCATCCGACGAAAATCTAGCTAGAAACTATAGACAAAAAGAGGTCGCAAAATTTGAAGGGGAAAAAGGATCAAAACTGAGTGGCAAAAAACCAGAGCACAAATGCTCTCCTCGCAAGCGGCCGACGAGTCGTCACGGTCACGCTCACACCTCCCGGGGGTCCACGAAGATGGAACTGCCAGGGACCGACCTGACCCAATCCCAGCCGTCCGCGTGTCCACCTCCGCCGCCGCCGAGACGCTTCATGCACCAGAGGTCCTCGGCGCAGGAGAGGCGGCGCCAGTGCGGGATGCGGCCACGGAGCGGGTCCATCGCCGCCACCTCCACCGCCACGGCCGCCGCCGCGCCGCGCGCCATGTTGACGATGGACGCGAACAGCGCCTCCGCCGCCACCGCGGCGTCGCGCCCGTCGCCGCCGAGGCCGTACACGAACCACCCCGCGAACGGGCGGAACAGGTCGGGGACGGAGGGGACACGCAGCCACTTGGCGGCGCGGTCCAGCAAGCGGGTGGCGGCGGCGGCGCCGCGGCGGAGGCGGGAGGCGCCGCGCACCTCGAGGCGGAACACGCCGCCGCAGTCCCACGCGCTCGCCACCGCCCACGACGCCGGCGGCGAGGTCAGGAACTCCTCCACGCCGCGCCACTCGTATCCGCCGTCTCCCTTGTCGTCGACGATCGCGAGGAACGTGCCCCGGGAATGCGCGTTGTCGAGGACGGCGCCGATGTCGGCGGGGAAGAACTCGACGTGCGCGAACCGGCGGCGGTACAGGCGCTCGGCGTCGCGGGCGGCGAGGCGCAGCACCGTGGCGCGGCGCGGGGGCCTGAGGCGGTGGGAGTGCACGGGGTGCACGAGGAGGGACGGCGTCCGGAACTTGGAGTAGCCGCAGCGGCCGGTGAAGAGCCGCAGCGACGCCTCGTTGGACCTGTCGGTGGCCATGTACGCGTACTCGGCGCCCACGACCTCGAACCACTGCTCCAGCTGCCGCACCAGCAGCAGCGCGATGCCCAGCCGCCTGCAAGCAAACACACGTTTAGTCTCCTCTCTCTTGATATCCATAGTACAATGTCGACAAGTGTCGCAAATACAGAGCAGAGCGAGAGAAGAGAGGTCGATCGATGACAGTGTAGCAAAACGAGAGAAACTTCACCTGTGGGAGGGCGCGACGCGGAGGCCGAGAATGTAGCCGACCTTGGCGAAGGCGGGGGCGCCGGGGTGGGTGGTCTTGCCGGTGGAGACGGACTTGACGGTGCCGCGGATGAGGCCGACGATCCGGCCGCACGGCCCGGACGTCTCAGCTACCTGCCATGTCGAGATCAGAAACTAACGCGCTGGAGAGAGAAAAGCAACCCACTACCAGCAGCAGCAAAATTGAAGGCCCAAACAATCATCCGCTAATAATAATAGCTACGTGCAACCGTGCGCAATCATAGTGTCCGCGCGCATTGCCGGCCGCGTAGCGCTACACCGCTATACGTACACACGCACAGGAGCACATGCGTATACAAGCAAGTATACAGAGCACACGCGCGTACGGGTACACGTACCAGCATGAGGTGGAGCGGCGAGTGGCGGATGCGGGCGACGGGGTCGCCGAGGAGGTCGGCGTGCAGCGACATGCCGCTGGCAGGGCCGACCTCGCACTCCCGGTCGACGGCCTCCGTGCCCTCGCGGTCGGTCTCGGGGTCGTACTTCCGAATCACCACCACCGCCCCGGCTTGTTCCTCCTCTTCTCCCATGGTCGTGATGGCACCCATCGTCTCTTCTACTCCGATCCGTATCAACTGCTCCTACACCACACCTCTAGCTAGCAGCGGCTGCTAGTTGCACCCTCTCGAGATCATTGGCAGCCGGGACTGAGCGAGCGAAAGGCCGGGCGATACTGGCTACAGCTGCATACGCATGTAGCATCCTATATATAGGCCGCGGCAGCAGCAGCCAAGGAGGAAAGCGGAAAAGCTACGGTGGCCTTTGGCCTTCTAGTTTCCCGGCCGGCGCACTCCCCGTCCCAGCACCTAGCCCTTTTTTTATCGCGCTCTCGTGGATCATGTGTGGGACAGAGGCAGGTCGATCAATCAAAGGCTCAAAGCAAAGCAAGCAAAGCGCACGCATGAAGCCCATGACGAGCGAGGAAGAGGGGAAAGCAAAAGGGCAGCCAGCTAGCGCGGCCTGATCCGTTTCCCGTGATCACGTACAGATCGTTAGCCGTTGCTGCTGGGTTTTGCGATCATGGTGCGGTAATTATTGGGCGCTCGATCTCGCCGGCCGGCCGGCCGGTGCGGTCGGCAGTGGAGCTTATGATTGGTGGTGCGCTGGATTAACTGCGCATTACGTCGAGCTTAAATCGTGGCCGTAGTGCGTGGTGGCCGCGCGCGCCTTTCGCCTAGTTTTTTTGGGGGTCGCTTTTCTCGCTCCCGTTCAGGTTCGTGCTCGGCGTAAAGCTCGCCGTTAGTGGCTTAGTGCTACAGCCTACAGTGCGTAGTGATCACGAAAGCTCTCGGCCCGGGGCGGGGCACTAGTCTCGTTAAGGCACCAGCAACGGCCGGTTTTACTTTTACCGTGACGTCGTCTCGCCACATTGCCACACGGGCTAGTGGACTCCGCCGTGTCCGGCAACGCGCGCATGCATGAACCGTGTTCCGTATTGGCTGGGTTGGATGGCAGTTGGCTAGCTCCATGAGGCACAATGCAGAGCAACTGTCCGATTGTTAACCTTATCTAGCGACCTAGGTTTGGAATTGATTTTTTGCTTGCCAAGCTGTTGAAGCATGCATCCACAGCTTGTTAGCCTGTACATCTCCTGACACCGATTATAGTAGCGCCCTGTCTGTAGTAGCTTTACTATGGTCGAGCCTTGTCCCGGTGCGAGCATGGTCGGACAAGGAGCTGCCTAGTCGGACAAGCTCTGACTGGCGTTCAATTTTTTCTGTCAAAGAAAGAACTGACTTTTCCTTCTTGCTCCAGAATACGTGATGTGCTTGGACTGACCAAGCAGAAAACACTGTCCGCTATATATTGTTATTTCCGATGCTTGACCCCCCCTTGACCGGCTACCATCTTCTGCCGTCCCGTTTTTTTCTCATAACAGTTACAGTATACCAGACGAGAGGTCTTCTCAGTCAGAGCTGCACATAGCAAGAAGGGCCTTGTTTAGTTCCAAAATCCAAAATCCAAAATGAATGTTTAGACACATGTATGGCGTACAAAATGTAGGTAAAAAACAAATCGCATTATATAGATGGACTGGAATTTGCGAGACGAATCCAATGAGTCTAATTAGGACGTGATTAGACACTAAATTGCTACAGTAATGCTACATTAAACATGTGCTAATGACAAATTAATTACGTTCATTAGGTTCGTCTCGCGAATTCCAAACGTAATCTGCAATTAGCTTTTTAATTAGTCTATGTTTAATACTTCAAATGTGAAAAGATTCTCTTTCAAAATCTTTTCACCGCGGAACTAAACACGGCCAAGCACTGTAATTCAGTTACACGACACAGCCACAACAGGGTGACGACTTCGAAGGTGCCAAGGTGGATGGATCCAGATCACTAGCACAAATGCATCTCCGACGCTAGCGGTCGAAAACTCGAAACAGACCAGGATCGCCACGAGGCGATTATCTGCGCGAACGTCCGGCATCCCTATCCGTTCCCCCACCTCCTCTCTTTTGTTGGGTTGCCCCCCTGCAGCGTCCAGCCCCGCGACGCTAGATAGTTCGTGTTCGTACGTGTGCCACTGGGCCGCCGCGAAAGGACATGTGCGGCGCCCGGGGCGAGCGGCGGCTGCCTGCCAGGAGAAGCTAGCGCCCGAATCCGATGCGCATCCACCACCCCCTCCCGGACCAGGGCCGAAAACGACGCGCCGCCCGTGCGCGCTGCCGCCGCCGCCGTCCCACACCGTACGTGCTGTATGCGGTATGCCCCTGGGGGCCGGCCTCGCCGATCTGGTTTTCGCCTCCTGGTTCGCTCTGCCGCGGCACACCGCCCGGCGCGTGTCCGAGTCGAGCGGCGTGTGGCCGGGGGCTCGTTTTCGCTGTGGACGCTATCTGCTAAAGGCGATCGCGCGCGCGCCTGGGACCTGACCTGACCTGATGGGTGATGCCGATCCGCTGGTGGGGGGAAGGCCGGAAGGGGCTTTTTTACCTTTGCCGCCCGGTTCGGATAACGCCGCGCGGTCGCGTTCTCCGCCCTCGGATGGAGAAAAAAAAAGGAGGCCAGCTTTTATCGAACAAGTGGAAAGGTGGACGGTGTCACGTAGCGTTGAGAGGGTTTAGCTGTGGTTGGATTCAGTTTCGCGGCTGGTTGGCAGCGTGCACACTGTTGGTTGGGATTTTTTTTTTTTCACGTGATACACGGACCCGGAGACCATGACACGATTGAGCCCATGACCCCGGGAGCGTTTGTCTCCCCTCAATGTGTGTTGGGGAGTCTGACATCTGTCGTCAGTGGTCAGTGCTCGAAGGAACTAGCAATTATTCTGCAACACTGAAGCCAGAGCGATGCTGGGCTGGCTGGCATAACAAAGAGCAAAGCCGAAACGGCAAAGGCGGCCGGCCGGGGGCAGCGCCGCCGGCGGCCGTTTCAGGTAACGGGCTCGCGGGATGGCGGCAGGTGGATGAGGACGCGACGCGAGACGAGCCCTAGCACCAGCAGGGCCCGTGGTGGGCGTCGACCGTCGCGTAGCGCAGTTAAGGCGGTTCCGCGCCACGTAACGCGCCCGTGCGTGACAGTCGACATGAACTGACCCGGTATCGACGGGGGCGGGCGGCGCGGACCGGACCGGACCACCCATTTGCTCTAGCTGCCGCTGCTGCGCAGCTGCTTTCCATCTCGCGGCCCCGACTGTTCGATCAATCACAGATATGTCGAGTCTGTCTGTATGACTGCGTATCCTCCTCATCTTCACGGGCTCACACGGCTACACGACGTTTGCGCCGCCGCATCTCAGTAGCATATAGCTAGTACTCCATCGGTCTTTCCTGCCGACGACGGGGCGCATTGCCTCGTGGCGATCTTGTCCCGGGATTCCTCCGATGATTGCAACAAGCACCTGCTCGTCGGCACTCGATCGGCAGCGTCGTCCACCACTTGCTTGTCTTTACGTATGCTTCAACCGTCAAGAGCAGCAAAAAAGCGACGCGGGAAATCAACGGAGAGCAGAGAGCTTCGGAGCTACCATGCCAGAACCCAGAGCCAGGAATTAGTTTACGACGCACACATGTACATCACGGGCCGGCGCGTGCGCGGCCAATCTATGCTCTGCCCTAGCGGCCGGGGAAGCGAGCAGGCGCGCGGGCCTATTGCGTGTTGTACGTTCCGACGTGGACGCGCCTGATGAGGACTGCGACGGTGGCGATCGAGGCGAGAGCGATGGCGAGCGAGCTCCCCAGATCACGCCGGCCACGGGCCACGGAGGATGTGTGGGCGCGCGAATGGGGCATGCAATGCAATCACCCGCGCACCCTGGGCCGACACAGCGGCTACGGATGTCGTACGTGGTCGTCGTTGCCTCTCGTCGGACGCCGGGTGGGCGTTATTACGCGCTGGTCGCGTCGGCGCTTTGTCAAGCGTCGAAGGGAAAGGTTGGTGTAACTGGATATTTACCACGCTCGTCGACTCCAGATGAAATGCATGGTCCAGCCGTCCAGGATGACGTGTGCACGATGACGAAGCACGGAATGGGTCGGAGACGTAGCATCGTTCCTGGCCCGAACATCAACCACACGCTCGCGCCAAGGCGCGCTAGCTGGTCCCAAAACCAGCTCACGCAGTCACGCTTGCTAATTCAATTTGCCATGGCACGGTCAACGACAGTCTATGGTCAGGGGTCAAGAGTTCGTTCGTCCATGGACCGCGCGCATATGCCACGCACAGTGCCCACGACGAGCACATTGTGCAGGTGCTGCAGCCGTGCCAGTGGCCCAGTGCTAGTCCGCCGCACTGGCATGCATGTCAAAGTAAACGTCGCCGGCCGGGGGACCAAGCTAGCAGAAAGGCCGGAAAAGTGGCCGCCTGGCTGCAACCCATGCTTGAATCATGAATCATGAGTGAAATCCAAGTTTGATCGACGTCCTTGACACTTCACACGGCATGTGCAGTGGGAAGGCATGCTGCTGCTTCCAGTTCCAGCTTCCTCGCTGCTGCTTCCTACAAGAAATTGGCACTGGATTGCTGTACCATTGGCAGCTTCTTCCATGTTACTACAGGAGAACTAACTCCCGGTCCTTTTTCTCTTCATGGTCTTCAGGTGAAAGCGTTACCCGTGCCGTGAGCAAAGCATGCAGTTTGGTTAGGCGTGAGCTCAACTCGCCGACCATGCAACCGCTCCGGCGCTTTCCAGATTGTCACTCGCGTCACACGTCCGTTGCAGCAACAGAAACTACATAACCGAACGCGTGCGCGAACGTTGCTGTCGATCGTGGAAATAACCGCCGCATGGGTTCCAACATCCAAGCTAGGCTTCGTCGGCCAGGCCCTCTCCAACTGCTCGGACGCTGCCATGATCGATGGAATGCAAGAGCTCGCCCTGCCGTGCGTTCTGTTATCTTCCTTCTCCGGGACAAAAGAAAAGATCAGATAGCTCAGGGGCCGCCAGACCACCTCAGCACAATCGACTGAAAGAAGCTCCAAGTCCACTGAAAATCACTTTCGTTTCCATCAGTTCAGAGCTATCCTTTGAGTCCAAAAGAGTATCACCAACGTCGACAAATCACGGATTCGTTCAGGTCCGATTTCAAATGGCAAAAGCATACGGGAGGCGTTCACTGCAATGCTAAATTGCTAAGTCAGTGCGTACTATGCAGCATTGCAGGTCATACCTTGTCAGGGGAACATGACTTTTTTTTTTAAGGAAGTGGGACATGACTCTCTGTTTTTTTGGCGGTTAGGCCAGTCTCAGTGGTAAGTTTCGTTGCATAGTTACCTAAAGTGACACATCATCTAAAAGGTGGTTGAAACTATGATGAAACACCCTCTCTCTCAATGCATAATTTCATCTATTCTTGTTTCCAAGGTTACATGCAAGACACAACCTGTCTAGGTAACCGTTATCTTAGCTTGGAAAACTGAAAGCCTGGCTGCTCCCGTGAACTGCAAATGGCTTGGAGAGAGTGGGCTGACGAGTGTGTGCTAGCAAGTTTGTTTGATAAGAGCAAGTTTAATAGTGGGCGAAGAGAAACAAAGTGAGAGAGGGAGACGGACGTCTCATGACTCGCTCGTATACAGCCAGTGAAAACTAATCAGGACGTGTTGCCATAACTGGAATTGGGCGAGCAGGACTGCTATGCATATAGTATTCCAAATGGGCGGCCCGGTCCTAACTCGGCACTAGCCCGATCTGGCCCGGCCCGACGCGGCCCGGCCCTATCGAGGCCCGAAGGTTTATAGTGCCGTGCCAGGCCGGGCCATCGTGCCGACCCAGCGGCCCAGGCCCGGCACTAAGGCCAATTTATAATGCTGGGCCGACACGGTGGCCCGACTGGCCCGGTGGGCTACGACCGGCCCATCGGGCCTGGCTGGCCCGACTGCAGGGAGCGGCACGGCTGGCGCGGCAGCCGCCGACGCGAAGGAAGAAAACCGAGCGACGCGGGGGAGGAAGGGAAAAGAGGTTGGGAACGGTGGCCGAGGACCCCGTGGCGGCGGCGGGTGAGGTCGCCGCGGCCGCGGCCATAGCGCCCCGCGGTAGCGGCGAGGGAGGCTGTGGTGCCCCGCGGCGGCCGCGAGGGAGGCCGTGGTGCCCCGCGGCGGCGGCGAGGGAGGCCGGCGCGGCGCCCGTCGACGACCGGAGCCCAGGCGGCGGCTGCGTCGATGAAGGGGCGGGGTGGTGGCGAGCGGCGGAGGATGCAATGCTACCGGCGCGGCGGCCAGCGCGTGGCGCTGCTCCGCCTCATGCCCCTGCCGCGCATCGAGAGGGAGGGCGTGGGGGCCAGCGGGGATGGAGGCGTGGGAGGTAGCGGGATGGAGGGCGTGGAAGGGAGGACTGAGGCCTGAGGGAGGAGGCGGCTGACGGGAAGAGATAAGGTTAGGGTTTTGGTGTGAGTATGTATATGGGAATGGATTTACAGGCCGGGCCGCCATCGGGCCGGCCCATCATCGTGTCGTGCTTAGGGCCGGTACTATGGGCCAGGGTGGCAGCCCAGGCACTATTGAGCCATCGAGCCGGGCTGGCACTAAGCACTATGGATCGGGCCTCGTGCCGGGCTAGGGTCGTGCTTTTTAGGGCCGTGCCTCGGGCCGTCGATCGGGCCTGGCCCATTTGAAATTCTATAGCTATGCATTAGATGGCCACGAGCCCGCCACCATCGCGGGCCAGGTCACCTCACGAGATGTTGGTCGTGGGCATAACCATAAGACCTGCTCTAAGCCTACATCGGCGAGCGACTCGTGAGACACGTCAAGAAAAAGCACAGCCGGTGGAAAGAGAAAAAAAGAGAGGAGAGCAGACGACTTGCGAGGCGTTGACAAAAGCGGGCGCAAGCATTAATTCAACAAATCACTATAGGCCTTGTTAGTTTCCCACAAAATGCAAAAAGTGTTCACCTAGAAAATAATATCGGTTAATTTCTTACTCTGTGCACGCAACCCAATGCATAAACTTTTCACTAACTTATGTGAAACTAGAAAAGTGTTCACTAACTTATGTGAAACTAGTACGTCCCACCACCACCAGTGGTCAGTTCGCGTGAGGTGTAGCGTGAAACCCCGGTGAGCAGGTGTGTTTAATTAGAAGGGTTTTTTTTACCGTGCTTTATATCACCTTATGCTGGTGTTCGAAAAGAACTAGAGCGTGCTTGGATTCGTTTTAGTCCTATGACTAAAAGTAGTGGGACTAAAACTTGCTAGCCTCACCCATGCTTGGATCCAAATACTAAATGAGACTAAATGAGCATTTATTATCCTCCCTCTCCCCTAATCCTCTATGGCCCAGGTCGCATTCCCACACGCGCCAGCGAATAGGAGGGGATGGTCTGTTTTAAATGAGGGGAGTTAAATGAGGAGAGAGAGGACTGATCCACATTTTAGTAAGGGTTCCCTGACTAAAGAATTTTAGTCTCAAGACTAGTTTTAGTCCCTCTTTAGTCAGGGGTGCTTGGAACTTTAGCCTCTCAAAGAGACTAATTTTAGTCTCTTGGATCCAAGCACCCTCCTATTGTAAAAGGATTCGACGGTCCAAATTAACTGTATACCATCAAAACTTCACCTTAGTATAAGACGTATAGGTTAAGTAGTATAGTGGTATACAAATATTATGCGAAAAACTAATAAATCATGTGTCGTGCAGCTCAGGACAAGCGGCGGCGGTGGTCGGGAAAAAAATGAAAGGGGAGAAGGCCGCAACGAATGGGAAGGAAGCGTCACAGTCAAAAGAGATCGGAATACGAGAGAAAAAATAGCGTTTCAATTCTTGGTGTGGACGGCTTCAATGCATTTATTTTGTTTTGAAAGGAACTCTAATGAATTGACGAGTAAAGACAATAAATGTAGGCACAAAGTTCAATTTTTACATTAAACTATATAGTTTTGTTTAAAAAAATAGAAAAGGACTATAAAACACAAATTGAAATGTGAGGACAAGAACCAATAAATTAAGCGGCAATTATGAAGAAAATTAGAGAATATAACTGGAAATGACCTTGTTAGCTACCCTTGACACTGCACATGTTGTTGCATTATGCTTATGGTAGGACCTTGAGGGCGTCGTAATGAAATTGCCTCCTGGACTAGCGAGCGATGGGCTGATATCGGCCGCGAGCACAGAGCGGCGCGCGACCTCCGGCCTCCGCATCGCCGCTGCCCGTGCTACTCCTGCTCCTCCATCCGCTGCCCGGAGAGAGATGAGATGAGGGAGGCCGGTCGGAGAAGGAGGAGCCGGGCCGCCGTCGCTGGGCCCACCACCGCCTCCAGATTTGAAAGCGGCGACCCGGTGGTCGTTGGCGCCCGTTAAGGAGAGGTTGGGAAGGTCGCGGAGGTGCTCGGGGCGCTGTGGGTGGCGACGATTTGGGAGTGGTGGAAGGAGCGGCGGAGGATTTTGGGCGGCGGCCGGCGGATGGCACTGCGGCGGAGAAAACAGAGGGGAAGGAAGAAAGGGAAGGAGGGGAAGAAGAGAGAAAGAAAAAAGGAAGAAAAATGGAAAAAGTGTGGGCACCTTCCTTCGAAAGTCCCGAGATTACCTGTAACAGGCCCTGGATCAGTAAGCTGATCCAGATCTCATCAGAGATTAGCGTCAAAAGCAATAAATAACGTATAAATAACTAGTTTTATTACCTTTTCTAGCGGAAGGTGGGGCTGGCGCTTATTCCGTGACGGGAATGAGCTAAAGCACCATGACGGCCCAACCCTGTGTATCAATGAAGGCAAGACTGAGTAGAACGGTACTCAGCAAGTACTTAGCAATCAAGGGAAAGAATATGCATTATTAGTTGACAGGTTATTAAGTATATCGATGTTGGGTCCTGGAGGGGCAAGAACCTCCCTACCAGTCCCCGGTGATTCTGGCGCAGATCCTTCTGTCGATCCCGCAATCACCTTCTCCTCACTATCATCACCCCTATTGGTTATTCCTGGCTAATCTATGGGAGCTTTAACCAGACGGGCTCATGACCGAGAGCCACGGCTATCGATAGATTGGGTAACTCTGCAGAGGTTTGTACTCTTGAAACTATACGGTCAGGCGACCCTTCCGTGGCCAACGGTAGGGCCACCCTACGGGACTCGTATCCACTGGCGTCCATCTCTGGACAGCTTCCATCTGGGTCTACCCACGGATGCTACTGGGGTCTAAACAGTGATCGTATAAACGTCCACAAAAGGACCTTCCCGGGGAATAGGTGCACCAAATATATAAAGGGCATGCTTCCACATATCGCCCTTGGGCCCTACCAGCCCTGTCACATGCGACCCGTGCCGACCAGTCCCAGCCCTCTGTCTGGGGCTGTCTCCAGCATTTTCGTTGCCCACCGTGGCCCCTGGGGTAGCTTGACCAGAGGTAGCTGGTGGAGTGTGAGTCGAGGCCTCACATTACAGGGCATTCCCGAAGGCTATGTCCTTTTTGGCCCGTATAGCCGTACATGGCGTTGGAAAGACTTTCCCAAGAACCGGTCCTTAAGCGACCGAGGTAGGCCTCTGGATAGGAGCTCCTCCGAGACTACCCACCCTACCTCGCATCTTCTTCCCCCTGGGTGCCTCTCGCAACCAGGGTTTCTGGCTCTGGGTAGTGTCTTAGTAGCTGGGGGGTATCTGAGTGGCTAACTCTCAATGCAACTACAGACATCAAGAAAGGAGTAGAGCATATTAATGCAGTTGATTAACATGAGTAAGGGAATTGCTAAGACTTGCCTTTATTGAGGATCCTTATCGCGTACGTTTATCGATGTTGACCAGGCTGGGGCTTCTGGCACCTGGAAGCCTTGGCGTCTCGTCGAGGCCCGGTCATGCTATCGAGCGATAAAACACATAAAATAACATCAATTCATCAATCGATGCCTATAGATTAGAAAGAGAAAGGGGAGATAGATATTCCGGGGCTTACCTTGGGATCAGGATGGATGTCTGACAGATTATCCATTAATTATTTAATAATAATTAATGGATGGGATGATGGGGCTTAGGAGGGGTTTAGCTGGTGGGATGGCTTCTAAGTGCGGATGGATAGGCTAGAGATAAACATTCTGGGAATTACGGAATATCCTAATAATTCTCGGATATTTATATTAATTATTTAGAAATGGATTTCTAAATAATTAAGGGATACTGATTGAATTTCTATTAATATTCCGGAAAACTATTAATATAATTTTCTGAGAATATTATGGGCGGCATAACGGCTAGGGTTTGCTAATATCTAGGATTTTGGTTGGGCAGCACAAGGGCTAGGTTTTATCGGAAACCTAGGGTTTTATTTGGGCGGCACAACGGCTATATGGGCTAGGGTTTAACAGCCGGGGTTTTTGGTCGGGCGGCATAACGGCTATACCGGGAGATATTTGGGGTTTGGGTTTGGGCAGCATAACTGCTAGGTGGGACTAGTGGTTTTGGTTGGGCATTATAACGGCTAGGGTGGACTGGCTTGGAAACTGGGGAATCGGGCAGCATCCCGGCTAGGGTGGCGAAGCGGCGAGCAGCGATGGGGTTTAGCGGCGGGGGGTCGGGCATTGCGCGGCCAGCCGAACTGGCATCGTCCACAATGCTGGGTGAAATGGCTAAAGCTACGCCGCTGGTTAGACTGTTCCGGGCACACCCGAGAGCAGAGCAGAGCAGCAGTTGGCGCACCTTTTCTATGTGTACGTGAGCAGTGGGGTATGACTAAAGCTACGCCGCTGGTTGGACTGTTCCGGGCACACCCGAGAGCAGAGCAGAGCAGCAGTTGGCGCACCCTTTTCATACGTATATGTGGGCGGCGCTTCCACAGTGCAGAGAGCACTGCGAGCCGAAGCTCCTGTGCATGAAGGGAGCTGGAGCTTCTCCAGCTATCTCCTGCGAGAGCTGAAGCTCTCGTTCTTACGGAGAGCTGGAGAGAGCGCTCCTGCTCATGTGTGCGCGACGGAAGGAGGAGGCCACAGGGGCCTTTTTATAGGCAGCGAGCAGGGGGGGGGGCTGGGTGCTGCCGCCGGCGCTAGCGGCCTCGGCTAGCGTAGCGCGTACGCAGCACCGGCACTGGCCTTCAGCGTTTAAGCGAGAGGCAGGGGCACGTGGTGGCAGCAGGCAGGAAGAGGGGAGCGAGCAGTGGCGTGGCGTGCGGGGAGCCGGCATGCGGGCTGCCTTCGAGGCTAAGGAACGAGCACAGCCGGCCACGTGCACGGGGCATCGAGGGCGAGCTCCTCGGCTGCTGCAGGCCGGCGTCGCCATCAGGGAAGGGGGAACGAGGGATTTGCACCAGCCGAGCTGCTTCCTGGCGCGTGTTGTAGCACGGTGAAGAAGGCGCTGCCATCCAGGAGGGCCATGTGCGGCACCAGACTGGAAGGAGCGAAGAAGTAGGAGGTGGTGTCGTGCAGCGGTCATGGCGCCCGAGGCCATGGCGTGCAGTGGCCAAGGGAGTGATGCCGGGAAAACGGGCGGGTGAAGGCCCGCCTCCGTGCCAGTAGAGACAAATTTAATTGTGGTATACTTTAATGGGATAAAGTAAAGAAATACAGGTAATGCGAGTCCATACTTCCATAATTCTTATATTTCCATAAAAATTATGTTAATTACATCTCCGTAGAGAACACCCCTGATTAAGAGTTCCAACATGAGTACATGAAAATATAGATTACATCATATGACTAACCTATTACATGACTACAAAATATAAGAAGCCTATATCTTCTCGCTGTAGGGATGGATGCTTGCCGTAGAGAGCCGAGTTTAGTAGGCATCATTTCTATGCATAGCATAAGTACTCATGCATAATATTTGGAAGTTAATTTATTTATGCATGATAGAGCAAGTTTGTACTTGTCGTACTGGTATAAAGCAATGTAGTTTCTTTCAGTACTTATTGAACCCGAGATGCAAGGATTTCACTCAGGAATATATTTGTTAATCCTTAATTTGATTGGAGGATTATGTTTCAGGAAACCATGCTGGTGACGCGCCTAGAACTTGATCATGGTGAACTATTCTTTTGATACCTCGTATGTCTATCTTCGTATTTAAATTCTTCTAGACGTAAAGATGATCAGGTTCCGGAATAACTCTCACGAGTGAATGCAAAACTGACCAGACTATATAATCCAATTGTTTATGCTAACTGGATGTTGGAAACGATGCCATGGTGTGTATAGTGCCATATGCATCTAGGTGACATTTGTTTGTCAGTTGCTTGGTAAGTGAGATTATCACTAAGCGACATGGTAAATGGTAATCTTCCCATGCAAGAGGATTTCCATGTCATATATATAGCAACCTGATTACGGGAGGCTACTGATTTGTTTATTGTATCCTGCTAGTATTTGATCAAGACAACATACAAGGATGCACATGTGTGTGGCAAAGTTTCTTTAATTTGGCTAAGTCTGCATTAGCACTTAAGCATTTGGTTCATTTATGCCTCGGTGTATTCAGGCATGATTTCTTGATATCTGCTAATTACTTAGTCAGGACATCATTGAGCATGCGGCCACGGAGTGGACAGGGCCAATTTTATACTCTAAACACATGCTAGCTAGTTAGTGCCCGGGATATACGGATAGGGGATTACTAGACTGAAATGACATGCGTATGATGCAGTACGTGACTGTTTCTTTGGATGCCATAAGATTTAGGCAGAAATGATCACTTGTTTGGGATATATGATCTGGTTAGTTGCTAACACAATAGTACGCTCGAATATACAGAGCTTGTATGTGCAGTGTGTGGCAACCGTATATGATTGACATGCAGATGAGTTTATGGGCGTTCTTGCTACTGCAGTTTATAGCAGGAGTTCATGATGATAGAACCCATGCGCGGAGTGCAGCAATGGACACGTTTTGATTGCTCCCAACATGGCTTCAGCACTTGTTCCTGAATTCGTATCAACCGACCGAAAGGAGGAACAAGGGCTCATCCCACCGTGATTTGTATCAAAAGACCAAACCGACACATGGGGCCTTGAATCTTTCTTTGATTTGCGCCATGGAAAAGCAAGAACAGAGAGAGACAGAGGATGCAAGGAAGATGATCAGAGAAACGCCATCATGCTCCTCACCTTGCCCGACCTCTTGACGCACGCAGCAGCTTCTTGCCGGACGAGTCGCTCTCTTGCTTTCCTCTTCCTCACTGGCCTTTTGATCAGGGAAGGCTGTAGAGTGGTTTGCCGGCTGTGCTATCCGTCAAGGGATTGCAGCAGCCTGGCGGCGTGGTGTTGATGATGTCAGGACTATCAGCAGCCTGGCGGCGATGCACTTATGCGTATTTTCGGGGGTCCGTTCTGTGTCGATGGCCTTCTATTTATAGGCCAGGAACAGGCGGTTTGCTTTGGAGCGTCGGCGCCCATGCCATTTGATTTTTGTACTTGCTAATCCCGCCCGCGCGCGATGCTTCAAATCGAGACGTGCACACTAATGCCGATCGTGCAGTACGCTGCAGTTTTTGGTCACCGGGCGACTAGACTTGGTCGTCGCTGTTTGAAAAAACACGCGCGGGCAACGGGAGTACGCCTTGCATGGCAAGTGGGCCTCCGGCTTTTCTTTTTTTTAATTATGTGATTAGGAAAAGGTTTAATTATTATCTCCCGGCCAGAGCTGCACTCGAGTGCATGGGCCGTTTTATTGGCACATGGAGTACGTATACATACTCTTTTCATATTCTTTCTCTCGCTACACATGGAGCAATAATGATTTTTATTGGTTAATTTATTTCTTAGTATTTGAATGGAATTTAGCCATTAAAATAATCTAGTCCATTATGGTGTGAATATTTCACATATTTTGGTTGAGCCAAAAATGGTGTCAACAGATTCCCCCTCGAGGTCCGGATGCGGAAGAATATTTTGAACGCATGGATGCGGAAGAATATGTGTTGACGGATCCGGAGCTCGAAACATGATCCATAATACATATGCATATCATTTGCATATCTTGTTTTGGTTGCTCTTAGTACAAGCTCATAAAGCATTGGAGCGGGATGATTTTAATTTTTTTTAGATGCTCACTGTTTAGGCTCGTGAAGCCATGGAGCAAGTCATTTGGTTTTGATTTTTTTTAGATGTTTACAGTTTAGGCTCATAAAGCATTGGAGCTTTATTTTTTTATTTGCCCCCAGTTTAGTCTTTGTAAAATTGGGGACAACCACTTATTTTATTTTGTATTTGAAACTTATAGTTTAGGCTCGTAAAAGTATTGGAGCTAATCCTTTTGATTTTGATTTTTTTTTGTTTGCTTTCAGTTTAGACTCGTGAAGCAATGGAGCGTATATTACTTTTTTCGGTTCTCGACGCTTACAGTTTAGGCTCTTGTAGCATTGGAGCATTATATTTTTTTATTTGGCCCCTATTTGGGCTTTGTATAAGAGTGGGGACAGTCATTTAATTTATTTTGTAATTAGAACTTATAGTTTAGGCTCGTAAAAGTATTGGAGCAATATTTTTATTAGTTTGCCTACCGTTTAAGCTCGTATGGCATTGGAGCAATATATTTTTATTCGGCCCCTCTTTATGCTTTGTAACAGTGGGGACGGTCATTTAATTTATTTTGTCTTGGGTGCTTACAGTTTAGGCTCGTGAAGCAATGGAGCAATATATTTTTTATTTTAGGCATAGTAGCGTTTAGGAATTTCCCGTTTACCGGTGGAGGATAGTATTCGCCATCCGGAGAAATAATTCTATAGGCGCCATTAGAATACACATCCTGCACGATGAAAGGGCCCTTCCATTTGGGCTCAAATTTTCCTTTCATGCGATGTGTTATGTTCATCGGTCTGATTACTGCGAGAACCAAGTCTCCTTGTTTAAACGACCTTCTTTTTATACGCTTATCAAAAGCACGCGACATTCTAGCCTGGTATGCCTCTAATTTTTGCAATGCTTGTAGCCTTTTTTCTTCAAGGCCATCTAATTCTTTCAAACGTACTTTCGCCGCTCCATCTTCCGTGAGCTTCTCATGGACAGCGACCCTTAAGGAAGCGATTTGCACCTCCAACGGCAAGACCGCCTCCCCTCCATATACAAGGGAATAAGGGGTCATCCCTGTTGCTGTACGAGTTGTGGTTCTATACGCCCACAAAGACTCGAGTAATTTCTCATGCCAATGTCGTTTATTTTGTGAAACGACCTTTTTGAGCAATTTACATAGTACTTTATTAAATGCTTCTGCCTGACCATTAGCAGATGGATTGTAGCCTATAGAGAAGTGATGCTTGATTTTAAATTTGGCACACATCTTCTCTACTTGTTTGTTTCTAAACGAGGGCCCATTGTCCGAAATCATTTGAGCCGGGACGCCGAAGCGATATATAAGATTGGTTCTTATAAAATTTTCCACATCTTTTGCTTTGACTTCTTTTAGTGCTACAGCTTCTGACCACTTGGAAAAATAGTCAGTAGCAGCCAAAATGAATTTGTGCCCTCTGGATGATGGAGGATTAATTGGCCCTACTACATCCATGCCCCACATTTCAAAAGGCCAAGACATGCTTGTTGGATGTAATGGTTCATGAGGTTGATGTATGAAATTGCCATGTATTTGACACTGATGACACCTTTTTGCAAATTTTATAGAATCATCAAACATTGTAGGCCAATAGTAACCCAAATGTTTCAGCTGATAATGCAACTTAGATCCTGATTGATGAGCACCGCATACTCCAGCATGGACCTCATTTAAGGCTTCTATGGCCTCATTCCCCGCGAGGCAACGCAGCAGAATGCCATCACATGAACGTCGATAGAGCGTGTCATCTATGCAGGTATAGTTGATTGACCTCTTTCGGATTCTAGACCTTTCCGCCGAATCCAAGGGTAAGTACCCGTGAAGTAAATAATCAAGGAAAGGTGTTCTCCAATCCCCTACTTCAATTCCGCATGTATCTATGGTCATGGAGTACGTATACATACTCTTTTCATATTCTTTCTCTCGCTACACATGGAGCAATAATGATTTTTGTTGGTTAATTTATTTCTTAGTATTTGAATGGAATTTAGCCATTAAAATAATCTAGTCCATTATGGTGTGAATATTTCACATATTTTGGTTGAGCCAAAAATGGTGTCAACAGGGAGGGGGCAAAAATGGAACGAGGGGAGGAAGGAGAGTCGCAGCGGCGAGCTGCGGCGAGGTTCCGGTCGCCGGAGCAGTGGCGGCGGCGAACGCCGGCGGCGGCGCTGCCATGGTGGCGGCGGCGCTAGGTTAAATCGAGGAGGAAGGCAACGGGCGTGAGAGCTGGGCCGCATGGGTGCGCTAGGCCGCGCGCTGCGGGCCGCGCGGGCTGCCGGCCTGCTGCCGGCGCGCGCGCGCATGGGCCATGTGGCCTGCTGGGTCGCGGCCTGCTGCGAGCAACGGAAGGATGGGCCGCATGCGTCGGGCGGCCGTGCTGGGCCGCGCCCGCGCGCGACGGAGGGGGCGGGGGCGTGGGCTTCCGGCCTGATGGTGCGATTGCGGCCCAGTGCGAGGAAAAGGGAGGAAGGACGACTGGGCCGCGGGTTGGCCTGGGAAGGGTGAGGGGCGGAAATTGGAGGGGGAGAGTTGGACTTTGGGAGTGGGCCAGAAAAGAAGCGGGCCAGGAGTAGAGTTGCTGGCCTGTTTAGACAAGAAAAGGGTTTTCTATTTACCTAACTATGTTTATGTTAGAATTTGAAATGGAGATTCGAATCCAAATGGGTTTCGGAGGTGTGGCTTGAGGGAGATGGCGATTGAATATTTTGGGAGGGTATAAAACCGGGAATTAATATTCAAATTAGATTTAAATCGAGAGGTTTGGAGGAATTTCTATCTCTTAGAATTTAGAGATTAGAGAGGGCTCTAAATCACTCAAATGCATCACACATGGCAGGTTAAATGCAAGGTTTAATTTATAGAATATATTTTGAATACTCGAGAGAAAAGGATTATATTTAATTAAGAGAAATTATAGAAAATATATATTTTAGAATGCTCTTAAAAAGACGGGGTGTTACAAAAAGTGTGGGTCCCATGGCTGATAGTTGGTATAGAGATTGAGATATAAAGGTTGACGAGTGCGGGAGAAATGAGTATAGAGTAGAGAATCTTAATGACTAGGACAGAATATTCCGTTTAAAGTGCGGATAGCCTTACTGTAAGCCGAACTGAACTGTCCCGTGCGTGCTTGGACGCGGTAAATCAAGAGGCGGCAGAGGCCGCGCGCTACACGCCACCTGGCGCGGGCCCTGGCACGCGTGCGCCTTCTCTACAACCCCGACTAAGAGAGAGGGTTGGGGGCTGAGCCGCTGGCCGGAGATGGAGGCGTCGGCGTCGAACTGGTCCTCCCGCCGCTGCCCCTGCTCCTCCCCCATGCGCCATGGCCGCCCGCCCGTGATGGCCGTGAAGCTCATTTTTTTCCCAATTTGATGCGGCGCTATTAACTGCACTCGAACAACGATGTGTCACCAGCCTTTGCGGAAGGGCAAAGTAGGCAAAAACAAGGGTCCAACAGCAGGGCCGGCTCAAAGGTTTTAAGGGCCCTTGAACAAAGTGGAAACTATGGGCCCTTTAACTTAACTATTTTTCCATTTGTAACAAAAAAAGTACCAGTAGTATTGATTATATGCCTGTTCTTAATTTTTAAAACCAATGTCAACATTACAAACTAAAAGACGAAATAATGAAACTAGTATGATTAATTGATTACCTCAAATAAGAACCAAATTCCATGACTCTATGGACAATGATGCATTGCTTAGAAAAACTCAAACTCCATGTACTTATTTCTTGATGCAAAATTGTTAAGGTCAATGTCAAGATCAATATTATCCAAGACATTATAATGATTTTATCTAATACATAAATTGTGAAGAAAAATAGATATTAAAATTACAATTTAAAACCCTATAAATCTAAGAAACAGTAAAACAAAAAAAAATTACTCACCGATCAGAGCAGAGCGGCATAAGGATTCGTTTGCCGATTGATTTGCACACACAAGGGCTGACGATCGCAATTTGATTTTCTAATCTCCTTTTGGTTCGTGGTCACTGGACAGAGATCAGCGAATCACATGCGAGACTTGCCAGATGGGAGGGCAGTGGGAGGAGCGCGGGACGCGGCTATAGGGAGACGAACGAGCCATTTGTTTTTGCGTCTAGACTCATTCAAGACTTGCAGTCTTGCGGCTAGCATTGGCAGGCCTGCAGGGCCTCAGTCCCTTAAGCGGCTGCGGTAAAACACCTTATGTATACATACGGAAAAAGTCCCTTTTACCCCCCTGGACAATGGGCCGAGTTCGCATTTCCTCCTTGAACCACAAAACCGTTTATCTAACACCCTCAACTATCAAAACCATTCGTTTTACCCCCCTCGGCGGTTTGGAGGGTGGTATTCGCTGACGTGGCAGCGGGCCCCACATGTCAGCGTGGGCCCACCTTCCATCTCTCTCCTTCCTCCCTCCACTGCCCCTTCTCTCTCTTCCTCCTCATCTCTACCGCTACCTCTGCCAACTCCGGCTGCTCCCGGCGGCCGGCGCTGCGACCCGCCGTCGACTTCTCCCCACGTCGCGTGGGGGAGGGGGCGGGGAGGGAAGGCGGCAGCGGACGCCGTCGTGACCCGGACGCCTCCTCCGCCTGGCCGGGCTTCCCCGCTCCGCCTCCCCGCTCGATCTGGGCGCCACGGAGGCCAGCGGGCGGCGGCCGACTCTTCCCGCTCGATCTGCGCCGGTGGGGGAGGAGCGCGTGCGCTGTTGCCTGGAGCCAGCCGCCGCAGCTTCTCGAGGAGGAGCTCCGACGGCCGCTGCCTGCCGAGCTCTGCCGCCGCGAGGTCGAATCGAGGCCGGACGCCTCGAATCCCCGCCTCCCCAGCCCGGATCTCCGTGCGTGGCCAGAGCTAGGGTGGAGGAGGGTCGCCGGAGCGACGAGGCCTCCCTCCTCTAGGCCATGCGCCTGCCTCTCCTTCTACCCTGCCACGGCCTCCACCTCCTTCTCAGGCCCGCGCGCTTCCCCGTCGACCACTGCGTGCTGCCACCGTGAAGGAGAACGAGGGCGCCGCCGGTCGAATCGAGCCGCCGCTTCGAGGTCGGGGAGCAAACTCCGGCGCGCCGCACCCCATGAGAAGGCTCGGCAACGAGGGAGAGGCCGCACCGGTGGTGGAGCAGAGGCGCCGGTGATGAGAGAGAAAGGAGAGATGAGAGGGAATGGATGGTGGAGAGAGAATGGATGTGGGGCCCACATTGACATGTGGGCCCCCTACCCACGTCAGCGTAAACCACTCCAGAAACCGCCAGGGGGGTAAAATGAACCATATTGACAGTTGAGGGTGTTAAATAAACGGTTTTGCGGTTCAGGGAGGAAACACAAACTCGGCCCATTGTCTAGGGAGGTAAAAGAGACTTTTTCCTATACATTATGCTCAGGTATTAAGTATAAGATGTTGGGCCCCTCCCTCGTATAGGCCCTCGGCCGTCGCCCGTGATGCCCATGGCCCATGGGTCTGAGCCGGCCCCGTCCAACAGAGCAGCGACTTCTATTGGCCTTTGCGGAAGGGCAAAGTAGGAAAAAAACAAGGGTCCAACAGAGCAGCTACTTCTATTGCGCAAAACATTTCCTTGGCCAGAACGACTGCTAAAACAATATGGAGGGAGTACGTTATGCTAAAAACATGGCAAAATATTCTTAAACTAATTTTCAAGCCATAGCCGACCAAGAAAAATATCTCGAGCCATACATTTAAAAGGCACAGAGTTATCTTCAGCTACCGAAATGTTGCATTTAAAAGGCCTAGCTTCTGTCACTTGAAGATTATTTGTGTGGTGCACGAAACCCCTACACCGAGCTGACTGCGTATTGTGTCTCGCTCGCATTTGTTTCTTGGAAACATGGAGCCTATCGAAGAACAGTTGCGATTGCTATTGATTGCATCACAATCTTCGCAGAAATCTTTATCTTCCAAAAGAATAGTATCCAAACTGGAAGCGTAGTCCATAATGGCTCTGACAAACTGCAAGTGTTTTTTCACTGCCATGAAACCTCCAAATTGAAACCTTGTTAAATGTAAATGCCTGGAACTGTTCATCGTATTGTTTATCTGCCAAGGATTAGTTCTTTTAGCATAGAGGCGCCTAGTTTCTTCACTATTGTTATCACATACATGATCCCATACCTAAATCAATGAACATATTTGCTGTTAGCATTTATCTTTGTTAGACAACTCTAACCTATCATGTACATGGTGAGCACAAAAGAAAAGAGTACGCCACCAAATAAAGCATAGAAGGATACCTTGATACCAAAGGTCTTGAGAGATGGTGCGGCTTCAAGAAGTGTTTTTGTCCATAAAAGTCCAAATCTGACATAGATGCCATGCATGAACAGCTTACTTAAATTTCTGAATGAAGCATAGACATTCTGTCCTTCTGGCAGCATCCATACCTGGAGAGAATGAGTTCATCAGTCATCATTTGATAATTACTAAATAATAGTTACACCAACGGTCATGCTTCCATGCTATTCTAATAAAATAAAATCATCAGTAAACAAAGTACAAAACAGCACCCTCTATAGAAATCAAAATTGCTTATTTGCAGCATGCAAAAAAGCAACAACAATGATGATAAAGCATATATGTAAACTTTTACCTTCTCTCCTTGGAAATCCAAAGTAAGAGCATGTAGTTCTTTTGTACCATGTAGAAGCTCACTTAAATTGAGCCCAGATTGATAATGTGCCATAGAGCAAACAAGACGCAATTCCTCAAGGCACGGAACAAGGCCAAAAGAAAAGGGGGCGTTGAAAGAATACCATAATTCATAATGCAACTCTGATAGTTTTGGAAGACATAGGAACTCAACCCTCTCAAAGCGACACGAGCGCAGTTTTAGATAAGAGATCTTCGAGTTTGGCATGTCAATTTTCAGTACAGATTCATCCCCAGTATCACAGTTATTAAGCATTAAATGCTGTAGTTGCTTGCAACTATTTAGCAGATGATGCATTTGCAACTCATCAAAACGTGCATTGTGCAGAAAGAGCCTTGATAGATGCCGAAACAGAGTGGTAGTGGCATCAAAAAAACAAATTAGGTCCGTCGCGTGCTGTAACATGTCCATCTCATTACAATCCAAAGAGAACTTCACGGTTGGTAGGGCAAGCTCCACACTCTTCACTTCACCAATATCAATAGCTTCACAAACTATTTTGCCAATATCATACAAATAATTGGTACTGAGCAAAAGACGAAGGCTAATTTCTTTCATGATGCCCTTTTTTCCAGGTGCAGCCAGTGATATTCTTGCTACTTTAGTCATACATGACATTGCTTCATTTATCGCTACAGGATCCAACGCATTGTCCGAGTGCAGAAAGTCTGAAATTTGTAAGCTGATGTAAGGAACTAAGGAAGGGAGGTGCCTCCATCGAGCTGACAAGAAGCTGGCCCTAATACATGCACGCATGTTCCCTTTCCCCAAGATATCAAGTAAAATGTCATCAGGCAATTTGCTGAACCTATCAGCATCCTCCACCTTCATCAAAGGGACAAAAGAAAGAAGATTAAAAAAGAATTGATCGTTAAAATCTTACATGTATTGATGGTAATAGACAGAGAACGAAATTGGAGACAAAATTGAACAAGGACTGACGATTTTTGTATAAAGAGAACGAAAAACTTACATGATTTTGGGTGCTATTTGATTCCATGAATCTGCTGGACCTTCCACAACTCCGAAGCTTGAAAAGAGCCCTTTTTTGCCGCTGACGTTACAACGTGAATGCTTCTTGAACACCTCTGAACTCCCGAGGGCGACTCGCCGGCCCTTGTACACCTCCGAAGGCAAATATGCGAAGAGATCAGAGCCTGCAAATTTTATAGTTTCCCAACACATATACCGATCCGAGTCTCCAAGTACATCCACCGATCCGACTAGAATCAGGAAACTTATTTTTAGTAATACATGTCTCCGTGTGCACGAAAATTAACCAAATCATTGAAATCCCCTCCAACCCTTACTGAAAAAAAAAGGATGAAACCAAATCCGTCTACAGCTTCATTTCAGATCCGTGCAGCTAACCGTTTTCGATTCTACATGAAGAGATCGGATTAGTCGATTAGGAACCAGGCTACTTGCCGGAAGATGAAACTGCGCAAGAACGGAAAAGGGGATATACTACAAAATAGATAATCGAATTCTAGTTCCAATCGGAGACGAAATGAGAAAAAATGGGGGTGATGAGTGTTATACCGTTCGTGACGGCTAGGGCATCCGGTCAGCTGGCACGCATCTCCAGGGTTTTTTTTACCGTTGGTAACCGGTCCGGTTTGACCGGTTACCGGTCAAACCGATCCGGTCCGGTAGCATAATAGGGCCGGTTACCGCTCAAAACCGACCCTACCAAACCGCTCCTACTGGTTAACCGGCCGGTTTGACCGGTTTACCGGACCGGTTTTTATTTCCAAAAAAACCGGTACTGTAGCGGAAAAAAAAACCCTGCGCATCTCACCTCTACCATTTCGCGAAGCCTTTCTTTATAAGCGTCCGGTTGAGGTGAGCAACGGGCCGAACCGGACTTCGATTTGCTGAAATGCATGTGGGCTGGCTTGGTAAGAAGCATGGGCTACATTCGTTTTTAAAAAAGGGAAAATTGGTTTGGTAGCATCGAAAGAGCGCGACTTCTGGAAAATACCACTGAAGCACGTCAGCCCCGTAAAACACCATCGAAAGGTTCCAACGTTACTTCAAACTAGCATTCTGTTAAAAATTTTCACGCAAGTCTTTCATTTGCTCTTTTCAACGCATAACACTAACAGAAAATGACCTTTCTACCCTTTATTCGAAGACCAACAAGATCGAGTCGATTACTCACTCCACTCTCTGCCACCGGCGGCGCCGCCCCTCCCTGCAGCACCGGCGCTTCCCACCCCTGGTGCTACCACCAGCACCACACGTCCCTGCGCAGGACTCCGAGGGAGTCCCAGGGCCTACGCACGTCCGTTTCCAGGGCGGGCGCCCTCCAGGCAGCGTCCGCCACCGCCCGTCTGCCACAGTACACCGGCGTCAGTTCAAAGGAGGCAGCAGCGCCTACAACGACAGCAGCCGTGGTTTCTCCCCTATCTCGCTCGGCTCCTTTCCCTCCAATAGCTGTAAACAAGACTGCACGCTCGCTTCTTTCTCCAGTCTCCAATTCACCTCTCCAATAGCTGTAAATTTGCTTGTCGAACTCTGGCCGTGGGCCGTATGCCTTCCAATTGGGCAGCAAATAAGCTCTAGCACACCTCTCTCTACGTATCCTACAACTCCAATTTCACTTCCCTCCTCTTTCCCGTACTGTTCATGGAGCTTGCAAGCAGCGTCCATGGCTGCCTATGCCATGTGTGCGTGCTGCTCGATAAAATGCTCCGCGCATTGACGAGCTCCTCGGCACTACTGCACACACAGTATGTCGATGGCACCGGCGCCGCCTTCTGCGTGCTACCAAGCTTCGCTGAGTTCCATGGTACAAGAACATCCATGTGTGGAGCACTTGCTTGATGTCCATGTAGAAGTTCTGCTTAAGGTCTTGTGTCCGATGGAAGAAGATGTGGGCATTCTTGTCTAAGTTAACAGCAATGTAGGTGAAATCGAACGGAATGCTAATTTGAAGTAACGTTGTAATCTTTCAATGGTATTTTACGGGGCCGACGTGCTTAGATGGTATTTTCCGGAAGTAGCGATTTTTCGATGCTATGAAACCAATTTTCCTTTTAAAAAAATTCTTTCTATGTCATTAAAAATTTATCTTATTATGTTATTGAAATTTATCTAATCCCTTCAGTAACACAAGAAATTTAACTCGGTCTCTTATATGCCATTGCCGTCATATTTGACCACAAAACACCATGCCATGGGCCCTGTTTGTTTCCACTTATTTCTCACTTGCTGTCCAAAATAAGCTACGTATAAAGTATAAGGGAGCGTATCCTATGTAAACTAACTTCGTATGCAAATTATGCAAACTCCAATCTAGAGCTCGGGATCTTCATCCGATGGCTCAACAAAGAAGTGGAATTTTTTTAAAAAAAACCTTCCATCATTAAGTTTGCTAATCACCTTTTTCCTAAGACCCCCTCACAATCCGGCTGGACTCCTCCCTGGCTGCCGTCGCTTCTGGATCGGCACGCCAGATGCTGCCCCCGCCGCTACAGGAGCAGGCCGGCGCCGGGGAGCTTGTTGTCCCAGCTGAACACGGAGAGGTCGAGGATGTCGTCGAAGGCCCTGGCGTTCTCGGCGCGCCCCGGCGCGGCGGCGGCGGCTAGGTAGCTGCTGTTGCCCGTGGCGTAGTACATCCACGCCGCGCTCCGGACGTGCTCGTCTCAGTAGCTGGTGGAGTTGTAGAAGGGCTCGATCTCCGGCCGGTGGCTAGAGTAGGTGGCTTGCTGTTGCTGGGTGCTCTACGAGCCGCGCGTGGCGAACTCGTACATGGTGGCCGCACCGTGGACGAGCTTCTTGGAGTAGGCGTCGTCGTTGCGGAACGCGATGGAGGCGGCCGTCAGGGCCGCGGCGATCTCGCCGCCGAGGTCGGGAGCCAAGCTCACCGACAGGGAGGGGCGAGGGTACGCCATGTCCTCGGGCCGGTTCCAGCGGTAGTGGTCGTCCGGCGTCCTTCCATTGATCTTTGCAGCACCCACCTGGAGCACGAGCCAGATCAACACGTTGACAGAGAAAGATCCAGACGACCAAAATTCAGGATTTGGGGGGAAATGAATAACAGCTACCTGAGCGTAGACATGGTCGATGGTAGAAGCGGAGGAGTTGAAGGTGCGAAGTAGATAGTCTGTGCCCCACTTGATGAGCTCCCTGACATGGTCGTACTCCCCGACGGCCTTGTACTTGGCGCTGTACTCGACCACCGACCAGCTCAGCAGCGTCATGGAGAAGGCAATCTGGAAGTGGAACTTGATGTTGTTGCCGGCGTCGTAGTAGCCGCCGACGAGGCCGCCCTTCACATCCCCGGCGTCGGAGCCGTCCTTCATACCAGAGTTCCCGCGCCACGGGATGCCGTTGCCCCTCAGAAGCCGGCCGACTGTTGTGTCACGACGAAGAAGAGGTCACAAATGTTGTCAGGAGGGCATTTTTTGAATTTTTGAACAAAACAGATTGATTGTGGAGAATGCGTGACAAGATGATCGGCCATATGATTCGTCCGCCGCAGGCCTGGATCGATCTCCCTGGCAGCGGCGGGGGCAGCTTCGAGGCGTGCCGATCCAGAAGCGGGGATATATAACTTTTTACATCGTTACCAACGGCAACTTTCCAATTGCCATCCTTATAAACGACTTGACATTTTTGCCATTCATCTCTCCTCAGTTTCTTACATTCTTGCCATTTTTGCACATGTGGCACGACACATCAGCCCGCCAGCGTGGATGAGGCATGCAAAAAGACAAAAATGCCCCTGCCTTATCTATCCCTTTCTCTCTCACCTGGCCACTGCACGCATGGGACCCACTTGTCGGTCGTCTTCAACCTCCAGCCAGGCCTCCTTCAACTCATCCCCATGGCCGGCGCATCTGGGGGTCGGCCGCTGACCCCTCCCCATGGCCGGCTCTCGCCGCAGGACGGCCGTCGCGGCTGCCCGGCACGAGCCCGCGGCCGCCGCTCGCCCTAGCCGACGCGAGCCGGGGCTAGGCCACCGCCGCCCATGGCTAGCACGAGCCCGCGGCCGGCGCTCGCCCGGGTCGGGCCGCCGCCGCCGCCCATGGCCGGCGCGAGCCGTGGCCGGGCTGCCGCCGCCGCCCTGGAAGGGGCATGCCAGGGTGGGAGGGGCGCCACTAGCCCTGGGGCGATCCGTCAGTCTAGCTGGTGCTAGCCGCCGCGGCCGCGCGTCGCCGGCGGCGGGCCGGGACTGAGCTCGGGGGCAGGCTGACAGAACAAGGCGGCCATGAGATAACATTCTTGAGGTTGAAGATGATCTAACACGTGGGTCCCACACGTTAGTGGCAGGAGAGAGGGAAAGAGATAGATAAGGCAGGGGTATTTTGGTCTTTTTGCGTCCCGATCCACTCTGGCAAGGGTGAGTTGGCGTGCCACATCAGCGATTATGGCAAAAATGTTAGAATCCTTCTCTCTCCGATGGCAAATATGTAGGAGCAAATCTAAAGCTGACAATTGAAGAGTTGGCGTTCGTAATGATGGTAAAAAATTAAATATCCCCAGAAGCGGCGGCAGCCAGGGAGGAGTCCAGCGGATTGGGAGGGGGGTTTAGGAAAAAAAAGTGATTAACAAAGTTAATGGTGGGAGGGTTTTTTTAAAAAAATTCTCCACCTCTCTGTTGGACCATCAGATGGAGATCCCGCGCTCTAGAATAAGTTCGTATAGTTTGCACACGAAACTAGTTTGCATAGGAATACACTGCCAAAGTATAAACCCACCCAAACACCATGCTTATTTTTCGATTATTACCACAGAATTCGTGTAGCTCACAATCCTGGAAACAACGTGCGGGCCGATTCTTCAGTACGCGGCCTCGAGAGCGGCCCAACGGAGTTTCCTCGCGCGCCGTGGTGTCCCCGTCGGCGGCGGACGGAGAGAAGAGTGACCGACGCCATGGTTACGGCAATGAATATGTCTACTCTAAGGCCTGAGGAAAACCGGACCACCGGAGGGCACCAAAACACTGTTTACGAATGCAAGCTTAACACGTGTACACTACGTGCAATTATGCATCTATCATATGCTGTAAAAGATCTCACATGGAGGCTGAAACACCGTTCTTTGACTCTGCCACGCTGAATTCCTGTGACGTGTGCACGCGTTGGCTCCGCCTGGAGAGCTATGCAAGATTCATGCATCGCCACGTGGGGCCGCAACTAGAAAATGCATGTGCATCGTCAGTGTGTCCTCAAGATTTCTGCCTCCCATCATTAGTCCTCTCTTCTTCCTTTCGCGTCCAACGTTTGTGTCCGCTTAAGAATTTGCATTCCTGCCACCGGCGCACGCAAGCGTCGAGAGTGTTTAGATTTAGAGACGAAACTTTACGTGTTACATCAGATGTTTGATAATAATTAAAAGGACTAAATATAAGCTAATTATAAAACTAATTGTAGAAGTCATGGCTAATTCGCGACATAAATCTATTAAGCTAATTAATTAATGGTTACCACATGTTTAATGTAGCATCACATTATCAAATCATGAACTAATTAGGCTTAATAGATTCGTCTCATAAATTAGCCTTCGTCTGTGCAATTAGTTTTATAATTCATCCATATTTAATACTTATGTTCAAACATTCGATGTGACAGGGACTAAAGCTTAGACAGGAGTATCCAGACACCTCCAATCCCTCACTGTGATTGCCATTGTTCGTGCATGCCACCTATGCTCCTTTCCCATATGCGTACGGAATGGGTTGATACGGATTTCATACCACGACCTCTCAATTCGTGGCCTGATTCAAATACTTGCATATACGCATTTCCTATCGCTTCCTTCCCTCCTCGCCTCCCTACGTACTTAAACCAACACGGGCTTAAACCAACCATACCTGACGCCTTAGTTTAGCTGGACGTGGAGACGACATATCCTAGCGGGTAGCCCTTTTCGTACCTACCATCACTGCAACTATTACTATCTCCAAAAAGTGACCTCTTCAAGAAATCTCGGAGAACTGATATATCTGAGACCACCGGTTTACGAGCACGACAGGCAAATATATCGTTCTACTAAACACAACCATTGTTCCAACACGTGCCTAACCAATGAGAGAGCACAAAATGGAAACAAAGAAAAACACATGTACTGACTTGCCAATCCCAACCGAATGTAATCGCGGGGGCCGCAGTCTCAATTCTGCGCCCGAGCGCACGGGACGCTCGGGGCGGGGGGCTGCCCCCATGCACGCGCGTCCGGGGACCCCACGTGCACGACGGATGGGGCCACCACATGTTGACAACTTTTGTTGCAAAAATTTTGACGCTGAAGAATTTTATCGCATGCAAAAGTTTGTTTGAAAAAATTGTCGCTGGAGAATTTTGTCGCAAGCAAAAGTTTGTTGACAATTTTGTTGCAAAAATTTTGACTCTGGAGAATTTTGTCACAAGTAAAAGTTTGTTGCAAAAAATTTGTCGCTGGAGAATTTTGTCGCAAGCAAAAGTTTGTTGACAATTTTGTTGCAAAAATTTTGGTGCTGAAGAATTCTTTCGCAAGCAAGCAAAAATTTGTTGACAAAATTTTGTTGCAAAAAAATTTTCGCTGAAGAATTTTGTCACAAGCAAGCAAGCAAAAGTTTGTTGACAAAACTTTACTACCAAAATTTCTAAGAAATTTTGTACAAGTTTTTTTTTACAGATATACGGGGGTGCGTGTAGCACGGCGGAGTGGGGGCGCACGCCTGCTGATGCATGCAGGGGGCCGACGCTACGCAGGGGGGCGCCTTTTTGTCGCGACTCGCGACCGCACGGAGCGCCCCGTGCGGGCGAGCGCAGATTAGGCGCCCCCTCGCGGGGGCTCCTATAAACCTACACGATGGTTAACCAACTTATCTGTAAAGCCCACTATGGCCTAGCAGATAATAGGTCGTTCCATACTTTATCATAAAGATGTTGGATACAAAATATTGACCAACATTTTTTTTGAAAAAGTTGAATCTAGATGTGTTTACAAAATGTTGAGCAACATTTTTTCAAAAAAT
The DNA here is from genome assembly GCA_015476505.1 of Urochloa ruziziensis. Taxonomy (NCBI): domain Eukaryota; kingdom Viridiplantae; phylum Streptophyta; class Magnoliopsida; order Poales; family Poaceae; genus Urochloa; species Urochloa ruziziensis. The sequence goes on from CM027118.1 coordinate 6,804,514, forward strand.
GTTGAATTTATATGTTTTCAAAATATTGACCTTGAAAAATGCTGACCCTCAACATTTTCAAAACTAACAAAATACGTCAGAGAAACAAACCTTAGGCTGTACAGGCGCGGCGAAGCGCGCCGTGCTTCCTAGTCATGTTTGTGCACGAGCACGATGCGACGCGACGCTGCAGCAGCGGCTGCTAGCAGAGAGCGCCGCCCGTCGGTTCGTGTCGCTCTGGGGTCGGTACGCGTGTGGGTAGCCGGTAAAAGCTAACGAGGTGGCAAGTTGGTTTCGGCCCCGTCGGCTTCTGGGCGTCACCGTGATGTGACGAGCCGCCAAACGGATGCCCACTGGACCCTCTTCATGAATTTGAATATGACCCTGATCTTATAAAAAATATAAAAGAGCATGCTCACGAGTTCCTAACGAATAGGCCATTTCTTGTAACGAAAATCTTCAATTGCGTTTCACCTCACTGCATCCCAACTGGATCAGCATACACACAGCACGACACGCTGAAAATAGCTCCAGAAATCACGGCCTATAAACTCTGCAACACGGACGTCTGGCTGTCATTGCAACAAGCAGAACCTTTACAGCGCTAAGGATTATATTTGCACTGTCAGGAATCAGGATGCATCAAAGCAGACACCATGACTCCATGAGAAAAAGGTCAGGATAAACAACCTCCGTGTTAATTTTTGCCATGAAAACACCCTGTATCAAGCCAACAAAATGTCTCCATTTCACAATACAAACACTCATCACCACTCGAGGAGCACACTCCACACGCAAGAGTAAGCACGCAAACGACAAGCTTTTTTTCATATCTACAGCTAAAGCTTATCTTTGGGTCAAGGCTAGGGGATTTCTGTATACACCAACTGCAGCGACTGCAGGTAAAGAGGGGCCGCTTCTATGGGGTTGATATGCACTCAAAAAAAATTACATGAATCAGCTACACTCGGTGAGGTCGATCGAGCAGATTAGGACACGCTTCACACCCAACAAATGGTTACAGCTTTTTTATTACCTGTACCACAGTCTCCGGTGAGAAAAGGCGAGGCCGTGTGATGTTAGTGACCACCCAACGTGGCGAGGCAAACTGATCTATAACTGTGTCGGGCTCTGCTTTTGGTATCCTTGTAGCATGTGAGCTTGCAAACTACACTTTTTGACCTGTTTTCCAGGGAAAGAAAATTAACAAGGTCAACTAAATAGCATTGAGTAACAGTAGAATAGAGTAAAAATAGCATAGAAGATCTCCCTACATGTATTGCTGCAACCGTGGACAAGAGATCCTTCGATTGGTCCAACAACATTTGTTCTTGTGTGGCAAGTTTGGCAAGCTCAGACACTACAGAGCTTGTTCCCTCAACCTGAAGATGAAAAAACATAGCATTCAGAGATTTTGATGGGTAAATATTAGACATCAGCATGTAATGCATGTCCATGTAGGACTAATTCCATGTAAAACTGAATACATGGAGCAATAAGTTCCATCGCTAACAGAACAGGCAACCAACTCATAGTTTCTAGTTATTATAATTTCACTCGACGAGAGAAGCACCATAATAGATTCTACGGTTTCAAAGCAAAAACTTGTACCTCTTACTACAACCACAGGAATGCAGTTAAATATATTGCAAGAATTCATCCAAGATACTAATTATCCAGTGGGTAGCCAACTGAGCTAATTATTTCACCCAAAAACAATGATATCACATTTGAAATTGTCTAGGAAAATGTTCCTTTTCCGTTAAATCTGCATGTAAACATTGGTCGTTTAGACCAATGTCCATGTTTTTGCCCCACATTTTGTATTCCGAAAATGTCAACACCACCCTCGTCTAATCTGAAACTGTATAACTACATATGGTACAGCATAGATCAAGATCTGGAGCTACAGTCCATAATGAGATAATAAAGGAATTAGCATTTGGCACAGCTATGTTACATCAGTAGAGAAGAAATAGCACTGGCTATTTGAAAGCAGAGGTCATTCAGCAACACGGTTACAAAACCCGTAAAAAGATTTGTGCTTGTAGTTTCTCTCTCTGTACAGCAGAGCCATAACGCTTGTAATAAATATTAATTTCTGTTTGAAGATAGCCATCCACCAAAATTTTATTTGGAAGCGTCTTCCAATTTGGGATTGACGACCTTTGTTATTGATGTATCATGATAATGAAAAGAAGATCCAAGGGGGAAAAGACATATAAATTGCAGCTCTGTAGAAGATAGGGTATACATATACGCACCTTAGACAGCAAACTATATATCGAGGATGTCATTGTGTGCATTACATCCACAGCTGAGTTAACAGCTTCCTTCACACCTTGCACATCACCCTGCACAGAGATAGGCAACTATTATTTTTTGCATATCAAAACAAATCACATAGCTAGATCTGATTAGACAATTGCCAACCTTTGCACCATCAACAACCGGAAGACGAAGAGTACTAGCCTTCAGTGCTTTGATTGCTGCTGATAAAGCACTTGAATGATGTTTTTCTATATGAGACCAGTCCTCTAGATAAGACATCTGGACATGTCAAATGACATAGATATATTAGCTATACAAATCGAACCAGCAACAGGAAATCCTAGTGCAAGTCACATAAACAGTCTAAACAGAAAATACATCGCATCACTTACCTGACCCCGAAGAATAGCAAATAGCTTGAGTTTTTGTTTCTGAACTTGGAGTCTGCATCTTTTGGAACTGACATTGTCACGCAATCTCGATATCTCTTTCCATGCACTGTGAAGGGTTTTCTGAAGAAGAGGGAAATAAGAAACTTCAGTTCAAAACATTTGACACTTTTTCTGATTCTCTTACACAGCATTATCATATTTGCTTAATCCATTTTGACCCGGATTAGTTGTATATTTGAAGTCTGTACTGAACGAGGACAAAAATCCTCATATCTTAATTGAGCTTATTTGCAATTAAATATCACTTTGTTTCACTGCAAGCCTTAAACAACAATTTAACAGATCAAATATTTTGACAGAGTTTAAGGTGACTAGACTTGAATAGACATAGATTGTGCCAATATATCACGAAGCGCCATAGATCATGCAAGTACTAACAAGACCATGTACCACAAATAGATTGCTGGGTTATGTCATGGATAATGCCATCCTACCGTTATTCGACAAATTGCTCCGCAAGATTTTTTGTTCTATTCCACAGACTAAGCTATCCAGATAATTGACAAATGTTTGTATCTACAATAGCACAGGCTGGCATATGAAACGAAACATTCAAATTCTGACTTAATCTCTTCCACCTACCAATGGCCTCCCTAGCATCATGGTAACATATCCTTTCATAACCTATTGGCAAACAAATGTGGTACTGGGTATGCATTATGCACCAAACAGTCAACTACCCGTTGCTCTAATGGCAAATCAAAGTGGCATTATGGAACGTTTGGGTTCACATAATCAATAAAGAGGAAAAGTATGGACATGACCGGATATTAGGTTATCAATCTAGTTGGTGTAATCTAAATCTAGATGTATATGCTCTATTGAAATATATGCATATCTAGATGGCACCATAATTTAAAAATTCTTGCCAAAAAAACTTAAGTGCAAAATTTTATCATTGCTATTTTCACGTATGGCAAATTGCAGGAACTTGTGCATGGTAGCTGGTGGACACATAGTTGGCAGTTTCCCATTTAGGATCTCTCAACCATCTACTGTTGCCAAAATCCATTCTTGGCAAACCAATAAGCAAGCTATTGATAACTCCTTTACTCTCTTTAAGTGCAGACTTGCAACATAATTCACCCCAATTTTCCAATGCAATAACTGTATGCAGTATCAAGCAATGCTCAGTTTTAGTGGTCCACAACTTCCAACTTTATTCTCAGGCTCCTACAGCCTTTTCAAACCCATGGTACTAAAAGAGGAAAATAAAGAAATTTGCATTGTGCCCCATTCCCAATCCTATCCATGTGATATATTGAATACCCTTATCCGAAAATATCATATCAAGAAACCACCAAAACAAGCAAGTAAGAAATAGAATGTACGATTCCAGATCATAGATACCTTGGGCGTGTTACAGATTTGCAACATTTAAGCCCCCAAAGTGATTTTGTTAACTAGTACTAGAACAGGAGATGTAGGATAAATAAAGTGAAATGCATAGGTAGCCCTAACACCAATATCAAGGCTTGATTTACCTCTGCAGTGAAGCTCTGCACCAGAAGTGACGCATCTGTTCGTGCATTGATGCATCGCCACTGCAAATGCCGGTTGTCCAGCAGCCGCAACCTGTGTGCCTCTTCGATTCTGTTCTCCCCCTTCTTCGCCCTCCTCACCTCTGCAGCAAAGCTGATGATAGATGGCGCGTTTGCTGGAGCTTGCATCGTATGCCCATTTGGCGATGCTTCCCCAGCACGCCCTCTTGATGGGCTGGCAACGCCCCTGCTCCCACGGCATGGAGATGGGGACCGGCCCGGCAGTCTCGGTGACATTGGACTGTCTGAGAACGACCTCCGGCCAGACGACGGTAGTGGCAGCCCGGGCTCCGGAAGGCGGCGCAGGCGGCTGTTGGTTTCCTGCCAGAACCTCGCCGGCACGCTGATGCCACGGCGCGGGGGATCACCGGCGCCCGAGTTGCTTCCAGACGAGACGCTGTCGGTGTCAGAGGACGCGGACAGGTCTGGAGCGGCTGCAGCTGCCGGGTCGGACGGGGAGAGAGATGTGGTGGAGTCGAAGGCCATGGAACGGCGGAGCAGGTGAACAGCGGCGAGGATGGAGTCCTTGCGGTCGAGGCTGCAGTCGAGGCTGCGCGCGAGCGGGTCCGACGCCTTGGGCTTGGCCGCGGGCCATCGTCCCTGCGGCCGCGCGTTCTCGGCCTCCGGCACCGAGGACACGCTCTTCCGGCGCTCCGGCGTGGGCCCGCGCCGCGCGGCGGGTGAGGACGGCGACGAGGCCCGCGGCGCGCGCGACGTCTTGTAGAAGAAGGACTCCCCCTGGAACGACACCGAGAGGCTCCGCATCGTGGTAGCTGTAGCCGTCGCCGCCGCGGCAGCGGCCGCTGCCGACGCGGTGGTGGTGGGCGACGTGGAGTGCTGCGGCGGCGGAGTGGACGCTCGGGTCCGCTGCGCCGACAGGGAGCGACGGGAAGAGGAAGAGGAGGACGAAGACGTGGAGGACGACGTGGAGGAGGCCGGGGACGCGGCGGCGGCGCCGGACAGGTACCTGGAGGAGACGGGCTTGTTGGAGCGCGAGTTCCTCCGCGCGGCGGCGGAGTTGGGCTTGTCGAGCGCCGGCGTGAGCGGCGGGCGCGCGGGGTGTGCCGGATCTGGCGCGGTGGCCGCCGCCGCGGCAGCCACCATGCCGTGCCGTTGCCGCGGCAGATGGGGAGGGAGATCTGGCTACGCGCGGCGGCCCCGCGGCAATGCAGGTCCCCGGGGCTCCAGATTCGCAGCCGGCGCTGACGCTCCCGCCCGGGCCTCCGCTCCCGCAGGCGGCGGCGGGCGCCCTCCGGATCGACGCGCCTGCGAGGTCGGGGAGCAGCAGCGAACTGGTGAGGCAGTGTTTACAGTTTGAGGTAGAGGAGAGGCAGGGGAGGAGTGAAGCTGGGGATTTTGCCTGACTTTTTTTTAGCTTTTTTTTTTGCAGTTGTTTTACTCGTTTTTGTATCTTTGCTTTGGTTTTGGGGATCTTTGCTTGGGCAGCTCGCAGCTCTGCTGATGATTCTTCTGTGCTGTCTGTGTGGGTGTGGCCATGACGCTGTCCTAGCCAGCCACGGGAGGGTGAGACATGAGACTGGCCGGTGTATCCTTTTCTCACTTTTTTTTTAATTTTTCGCCTTTTCAGAAAAGGATTCTTATATATTTTTAATGGACTGAGAGTGACAGTGCCATTTTGGAACAACAGTTTCTCTCGGTGCGGGTAGCATGTGAAAAACCATGAATTTGGTCGCCAGGGTTGTTGAAGAAAGAAACAGTTCTTTCTTGAGTTGGTAGCTATAAGGATTTGACAAGCGGTAGTACATATTTAGAAGCGAACAAAAAAACATGGAGAAAGGATGTTTTTATCTGACCGACTTATTACTACTTAGGTTGGAAAGTGACAAAGTGTGTAGATGTTTGAAGCAAACTTCGAATGTAGATTCCCTACTTCTCAATTTTTACTGTTTTAGCTAGTATAACTAAAGTTGAAGAAGACAGCAAATGTGACGGGAGATAATTTGCAATTATGGAACTTTATTTAATCCACTAGAAAATATCAGGAAAAAATAGTCTATGCAGCTGTGGATGATTGAGAGGAGAAAATTAGTTCGGAAAATGTAAAATTAAGTCAAAAGACAAGTTTTGGATATGAGCAAGTATTACGGGAGCTGAAAAGCTTGAGTAGGTTAGCTAAACTGCGTCCATCAGTATCAGTACCTATTACCTTAGTTAAGGCCTTAAGGGCGCTATTGCAGGAATGTAAATGGGTGTTTTTGCCCCCAAGTACTTGATGGAATTCGTTATTGCAGTGATCTCAACCTGATTTTAATTCTGATGAGGGACAAAAATACAATTTGAGGATTGAAAATAAAGAAGCGAAGTGCCAAATCATGTTCGATTTTTTTTTTACAAAAGAAGAAACTAAAGACATTGTATATTCACTCTCCATTTTAGAATTGATATATATCACTACTATCGTGAAGAGTGTAGTGCAAAAACAAGTACTCCATTTATTGAAAAAAAAAATCTTTACCAAACTTTTTTTGGAAAAATATCTAACACCAAGATACTGCTATATGAAAAATTAAACATCTTGTAAACATCGAAAGGCCTTTATCATTGCCATGCAGGATTCTAACCGAATAGTGGACTGATTAACGAGCTGGATTTATGGTTGGACACGCTCCGATCGAAAGGGGTCACGATTTGATCGATGGCAATGACAAGAGTCCACCTCATGGCTTGCACCGCATGCGCTATATATGTGGTCTGGTCCTGATGGCTACTTGCGATCTCAATTCCTGAGCCGGTCTCAGCTTGCTTAGATTAAACGTCACAATTATTGAGCGTATATGTATTCATTAATCACAACCCCAGTCTTTCCTTGACGGATGACCCACCAGAACTACCCTTAACAAATTAAAAGCTTTGGTGTATACCATGCGACCTATAAATGACATGAGCAAAATTTTCTTTTCTGGAAAAAGGTGGCCTACAACAACATATGGCCAGGCATAATAATTTTAGTGTGCAGTATAATTCTTCTTCTTCTTTTTTTGCAAATGATAAAAGCCGTGGATGGCACACAAAAAGCAAATACGGAAAGCTGGCCTTTTAGGTGAGTTTTCTTGTTGGAACTTTTGTAATCTCCAATTCTTAGACGGGTGTCCTAGAAGATCTCTTAAATATAGGCAATAACTAATTTTAAATTGTCAGGTCTTTTGCAATATGATTGCTTCCGTGACCCATGAGAAAGATCCATACAAAAAAGTCAGCATATTACCACACACACCACTCACCAGTTAGTTGCTTTCTTTATCTATACTACAATAAGAGTTATCATCACGGCTACAATTTATGATAATTGTGCGGTATGTATGAAAATAAAATAAATTCACAAAGTTAATTGGTTTCTTCATGTGAACATAAGCATCAACCATTAAATATTATGTACGCCCTAAATTACCTGAGCCACAGGCGCTTCATTTGCTGCTCATAAAAATGTCATTTTCGCCCATTTCTTGGGGTTTAGGTAAACAGTGGCTGTTAACAACAGCTTGGAACTACGCTTTACAGTGTTAACTCGCTCCAATGATCCCTCTGTTCTTATGCCTGGGCAGATCTGTGTCGCGGCGGCTGTAGTGTTATCGCTAGGGAGTCGTCCTCAGACGGGCACTTTCTTTTCCTACTAATTGCATGCTTGCTTAGCATCTAACCTTCCTAATGCCTGCTTTTCTTGAGAGCGTCTTGTGAGGTCCAGGAAGCGCCACTAGAGGGCCTAGTAAAAGGGTGTCAATTCGTAGGAGTCTGGCCTGTCGAGCAACACTGCAACAGTGATTCAGAAAGAGTGTTTTGGTCCATTTGTCCAAAAGGGTGACCTTGTCATGATGTAACACAAGCAGAGAGGACATGAAAGGCCTTAAATTTAACTATCCATATCAATGAAACTCCCTCTAAACATTTCTGTCATCAAGAAGGAAAAAAGAATTAAGAGGGGAAATAGGAAACCTTTTGTATGTCGGTTGTGTAGTTTGGGACTTTTGTCAAGCAGGCAGTTTTATTTGCACTCTCTCCAGCCAAAAAACAAGCCACATGCATGTCTCAAGGCTGAGGTCTAAACGTCAATCACATGCCAATTTTCTTGACCAAACTATCGAGCTCCAAATCGGCCACGACATAAAATACGGAAATATATCTATCACATAGTAGCCATGTGACTTGCCCGGCAGATTGAGTTGTTTTTATCACACTATAACAAAAGGAAAGCACATACTACCACTAGACATTATTGCATCATCATAGGAATATGGGCACAGAAGAACTAGTAGTACAGTACTATATCTAGAGGCCGGCCGGCTAGCTAGTCATGGGCTCAATGGAAATTCTGGTGCCTCATAGTATAAGGGGAAAGGATTTTTTTTTAAAAAAAAACGCTGCCGCTGACTATTATTAATCTGAACCGTGAACGCCATCCTGTCCCCATGACCAGAATTCGTTCAGCAGCACGCACTACTAGTGCACCATTTCATGAAAACTGTTATGATCACCGCTAGTCTCTGCTACTTACCAAACCCTGACGATACCTTTGTGCATGTATCGGTGTACAGTGTATTATGACGACAAAAAAAAGATGAAAGTTGGACAAATACAGCTCAACAAACTCCCCCCGCGCGGTATATTAATTGGCAGGACGGTCCTGCCTGCATGCGGCAGTACGACGCGACGCGAGCACGGTCAGGCCTGCCACGCCAAGGCCGCGTGCTCGTCGCCGTCCACCGGAGAGATCGGCGTCCGTGTGAAGACAGGAGAGGCGGCGCTGGTGGTTACCAATAGTTAATCACGGGCATGTGGTTACGCATTGCGCGAGCAAAAGCAAGGTCAGCTCGAGTCGCTGTGTTCTCCCGTTTATCACGTGACAGATGCTGGTGCTCGTGTGATCAGCTCCTACCGAGCTCGACAGGCGATCGACAAGCTTTCGATCGAGCAGGGGAAGCGTACGCATCACAGCTCCCGGGTTGATCCCCATGCTTAGTTAGGTTAGGTGTGTGTGAAGTCAAAAAAACCGAACTACTGGTACAATGAAGAAGGAGCAGTTTGGGACGACTCGACAGAGGCATCCTTTACTTTATTTAGTGTTGTGTTGTATCCCGATCGATCGATCGGTCGCTGTTTTGCATCCTACGCTAGGTATCCGTGACGATAAGTATCTTTAGTAATTTTTGCACGTACACACACGCCATGGATGGTTGCTTGAACAAATAAAGTTTGCTAGATTATATAATTCGTATTCCTTTAATAAGTACCACCGACGACGACGACGGCGCTACTGTACGTGTCGCGTATGATAAGGTACCGTGCGCGTGTCAGCGTGTGCACACTGTGGGAACTTAAAAACGGAGCATGCTCACCGGAAAGCTAGGTAGCTAAACGTGCAGTGCTATAGGACAAGTAGTACTGTATATATATACGTGTTCGATCAGCACCTACTCGCTACTGCACGTACGCTAGTCGTCTCGAGTTGCTGTCGTGCTGGACCAGACAGCCGACCGACTTGCCGAGTGGGCTTGGCTGTTAAGAGTTAGTAGGACCCGACACACCTAAACGCAGAGGGTATCGAGGACTCAAAAGTCAAGGGCCGCGTTCTCCTCACCGTTTCTACTCTTGCCGCGTTTAGATGTTTCGCGAAGAAAATTTACAGTACGTCGGACACACATTTGAAGTATTAAATATAGACTAATTACAAAACTAATTACAGATTATGTCAATTTATCGCAAGACGAACCTAATGAGTCTAATTAATCCGTCATTAGCACATGTTTACTGTAGTAATTTATTGTCTAATCACGACCTAACTAGGCTCATTAGATTCGTCTCGCGAAGTACACTCCATCCATATAATAGATTATTTTTTTTACTACATTTAATATGTCATGTATGTGAGGGAACGTACTCGAAAAAAATTTCGCGAAAACAGGCCCGAAACCGGAGCCGATCGATCGAACTGCCGAGACCTCGCCTCGCATCGCCCGTGCGCGCGCACCCGCGGCGAGGCTGTAAAGCGAACGCGCGCCAGCACACTGCACAGGTGCAGAGTCCCCGGTGGATGCCTTTTTTTTTTTTCTGGCCGGCGATCTTATCCGGGAACTGTTCGCGGTAAAGACGGTTCCATGGTCCCCGCCGCGGCCGGGTCGGCCTCCCTCCCGCGACAGCGCTTGCCGGCGCTGGCGCTGTAAAGCTAGGGGCTCGATGGCACTTCGTCTTTCGAGGGGAGATCGCCAGCTCTCTCTCCAGTCTCCACGGATCAGGGGGATCAACGGGGGATCAATGGACTATTGCAGCATCAGCATCAGCCGCAGCTGGGAGAGTGGGAGTACAATGAAGGAGTGAAGACCAGCTGTCGGCTCACTCATCACAACTGGGAGCGAGAATGGGTTGTTCGATGAGGATGCTGCAGCTAGCTGTGCAGCATAACGGTCCACGGATTGGCGCGTGCATGGCTCTTACAGTTACAGGCCAACGAAATTGTGCTGTGGTCAGTGGTAGCCTAGTGATGGCCATGGGAAGGACCGGACTGCAGCCAGTAGAAGTGAACTGCCAGTGTACCATGCGTAACCAACCGTGCGGGAAGGCAAGGCAAGGCAGGGCGTTGCCAATTGCCATGCTAGGCGGCCAGGGGACCAGAGTACCAGACCAACGGGGGTAGCGGGCGCACATGCGCCAAGCCAGCAGCCGCACGGCACGCCAAGGCACCGAGGCAACAGAACACGGGAACGGACGGGGAAACGGGGCCAATAAAACCGCATGCCTCATGGTGACTCTCTAATCTCGCCGCCTTTCCCGGCTCTGCGCCTGGCCTTCTCCTTGGTCGCATCCGTTTAACCGCGGCACGGGCGTCTGTGCTGGTCCTACTCCTAGCACGGACGTACACCTGGCTGTGTGAGTGACTTCATGGGGAAATCGTGCTACGGTAGCCATCTCCCTCCATCAAAATTGACCTAGTGCTTGACCTATCGAGTCTTTTGGTCGGCACGTCGACTCCAACGTGGCGACAATGAAACGTGCCGGAAGAAACTACGTGGAACGCTTCTCTATCCTATCCACCGCCGGTGCTCCTTCGCAGATCATGCAAAAACCATGTGCCCTGAATTTTTGTCCGAGAGCAATGAATCGGCAGCCAATGGCACGCTGACAGACACTTCGAGGCCAAATAATCCACGAAAGATTCCATCCCCTCACAAAGGCATTAAGTCCTATAAACATTGCATATTCTTCCCAGATCTTGGACATGAACAGACCCATCCCAATCATCAGATTCTCCCTTTCTCATTGCAGCTCTCGGTTTTGACTAGGGCCAATGAGGCAAAGGACAGAGGATCGGACAGGGGGGAAGGCGTCAGGGATCCATGATTGCGTTTGCCTACGGCTCAGGTCGCGCTAAAGCTCCAAACAGTACACATGCGTGATTGCTTATTTGCAATGTGCATGTATTGTATAACAGTACCTGCAGGTACTGTAGCTAGGATAAGGCCCTAACCATGTGCTTTGTAACTACTTGTCTGAAAAGATCATGCGTGTGTCAAATTTCACTCACATGCAGGCATGCTCATGGATCACTCGCTCAGGCTGCTGCAATTCTGCAAATAGCATTAGCACGCTAAGTCCAGCACTGCAAATTCAACACATTTTTTGGGGATAATTTCACAGAGCCCATGATCCCCAAACACCGTCGGCGTTGCCAGCATCTCTAGGCGCTCCTGGATCTTGTTTCCGACATCAAAACGAAAACTCTTGGAAGAAACCATCAGTGACTAAGAAGCTATGCAGGTGTTCTGATGGTGATTTACAGAGGCCGTGCCAAAGAGCCCTGGATGACGACACGGGCAACGATCCCAGCGACAAGGATTGGACAACAATCGGGAGCTCTCGTGGACAAGTTTCGTTCCATTTCGTGTATTTTCTTTGGCTTTTGTGGCTGGGTCGATGCGTACTTGCTCAACACACTAGTATTTCTATTCGTGTCTGTAAACGTCACAGAAAGAGCTGCTGCTGGTCTGCTACCACACCGACGCCTCTCCGAAAGCGCCAAAATACCACCCCGCCTGATACCGATGGCCCCAACTGCTGTATCGATCCCGACGAACGCAAAGCATCACATGTACCCTTGTAGAATACAGTACGTGGTCATTCCCCTTAAAAAATGGGGGAATACGTAGTCATCTCGACGTGAAGTTTCTCGGATGCTCTGTGACTGAATTAACTGTTCTACGTGTACTATTGCTTTTGATCTGGAAACCTATAGCATATACTCCACTGAAATAAAAAACAATAAATTTGCGTCTGAATGCTTTTAGGTGTTGCGAAACTAAAAAAAATGAGGTCCCCTTTATTGGAAATGGCTCTGGGCCTATGATCCCCTTGTAAGGGCCATGCGTTAATGCATACGGAGTACTCGTCAACTAGGGAAAGAATAAAGATCTGTATCTTGCTGACAATTTACAACTCAAATGCATTGCATATCCAGTTCATAAGCTCTTAATATTCGGAGATGCTCCGTAAAAAGTGAGATAAAGGAGCAAACGAACAGCAAAGGCAATGGCGAAAGATCACAAGATCGAGCATCCCAAAGATTCCAAAGAAAACGAATCAGAGACTAGTTTGAACAGGAGCAGAAAGCAAATCTGAACTTTCACAGGCTGCAAAAGGTTTCAGCAGTACCTGACTGACGAGGTGGCAACGCGAACCAGGAGGAGCTCGGCAGCTGCAGTCCGTCGCCGTCCTCCCAAGTCCCGCCTGTTTAATCGACCCCTCCTCACAAATGAGGCTCCAAAACCCAGCAAGCATCAGCTTTAGGGCCCTTAAAGGGAGCCATTATTTGCAGATTAAGCTTTGTGAGGCCCCACACTGTTCCCTCCTCTCACTCTGAACTGTATACCTTTCCTTGTCCTCCTCACCCCCTTTGCTTCTAAGGAGGTTCTACTATCTTTTTTATGCCTTTAATCAATTCAGTCCTGGGGACACATTAGTATGCATCTTTGTTAATTTACAGATTGTATGTAACAGTGTATCTACTTTCTCAAAAACATATGTGTTAGTATGCAAATACACAGAACCACATTGGCACTTAGCAATGTGCTAGTGCATGTGCACAAAGGGCCGGCATCTGGCTGCTGCTCCAGACAGTAAAAGTGATAGCATCTTGGAAAAGCTGGACCACTGCACTGGAGAGAGTTCATGAAGATTTGCAGTATTTTAGGCGGTGTTAAAGTAGTTTAAAGGACTGAAGTAGGTATGGAATCATAACAGTGTTACAGCAGACTTTGATCTATGTGGGGAGATTCAGCACAAGAACATTGAAGAAGCCAGGCAGTTCTCCACTCAGCTAATGTACAAGCATAGTAGTAACCGCAAAGTTCAGTTTGAGGTACTGTACTGAAGACTTGCCTCTTACTACAACAAATGGTACATGGCACTGTATTCAGGTACCTTCTCTGAACATGAGCTTTTAAGTTTGATGTACTCGTGTAACAGACTGTCACTCCTAACAAACTCATAATTTCTACCATGTACTATCAAGCAGAAGTGGCATACAGGGAAAGAAAAGAGGACGTGAGCAGGGTACTGTATCTTTACATGGCTTCATACTGACTACTACTACAGAGAAAAAGAGCTGTGGGATATATGTGCAATCATACTCCAGTTGCTAAGCTGTGCACGGCTGGAATAATTGTTTATGCGTTATGATGCGTATGCCTTTGCATCACCACGGCGTGACTACGAAGAATGCGAGTGGCTTTCAGATAAGGCGCATCACAATTTGCAGTGGCAACAGCTGCGCGCACAAACTTTCAGACGAGCACCACAATTTGTAATCGCAATTGGCAACAGCTAATAAGCGTGCACCGGAACTGACTAGCTGCTCTGAGTATCTTTAGTTTCTGAATGCCCTTATCCATGGAAGACGAGAGCTCTTCAGCCGCATTCTGCGAAACCTACACCCTGCTTGCAGTTACGTCCACTGCGTTGTTGTGAAGTGGAGAAGATCATCTTGTGTACACTTCTTTGGCATTGCTTGATGCTCTGTGTTTGCCATGCCCCATGCTTGCAAGTCACAAAGGAAAGGATGGTTCGGTTTGAAGATAGTACAAAGTAAAGTTCGACAAGCTTGGAATTCAATGCTCCAATTTGTTGTGTTTGTGTACATTCCATTTAGTTGTATGATTAGGTCCATTCTTCATAGGAAGGAAGTATCAATTCTGTTGTCGGAACAATCTTTGCTTATACTGGGAACGGGCCACTCAAAGAATCTAAAATGCAGTTGCTTCACATATGTCTCAAGGAAAAGTAGACCTTGTTAGTAGTGTCTGACTTAAATTAGAATTTATTCTCACTTGAAACTTAGAAATTTGTCAAAGTGGAATCCACTTTTCTCCTTGAAAGCTCAGCTAAATGGAATAATGCAACCTTAACAGCATTGAAGATCAGTTAGACAGGAACTTCTTGTATTGGAGAAGAAATATCGGTGATGCATTTCTTAAATTAGTAAGAAATCTATTATTAATGGCATCCAGATCTGCAATAAGATTTCCTTTTTGGATATTGGAGTTCATAGTCTACAACCATTTGGATGGACAAGCAACATGAACATGAGAAAGTGCAAACAGACTTCAGTTGCAAGATGCAGGATGGTGCTATTTAAAATGATGCATCATGCAAAAGAACTTATGATGTTAACTAGTATGGGTTCAAAGGTCTAATATGGTGATGTAACTGAGCTGTTCGAAAAATGTCTGTCACGGTGGTACTGCTGGAGAGATCACTGGACACATCTATTTTTCGAGAAAAAAAAGATAAACTGTTCACTGCAATAACAGCTTCTTAACAACCTATCTGACTGTATCCGGGTACTAGGACCACTGTTGAAAGAAACAGCACCAACACCATCAGCTTTCACCTCGACAAGGATCAGCATTAGCTGAGGTGTCGCCCAGCAGCGATTGCTGATTGCTGAGTTTTAACACCGGTGCTCAACAATCAAGTTTTTCCACTAATAATGCTTGTTAGATAGTTAGTTAGTAGTAATAGGTCCATCAGTGAAGGTAAGTGTCACCAATAAAGCACAATTTGGTCAGTTAGCACCAGAACCAAAGAGAGCCTTCTGTTGCATTCTTCAGTTCTGAATTCTGATGGAGGTTGTCAGTGGAGAGGTAATTATATCTCACTCCCTAGTGATGAATAAGAATGGTAGTTTTCTTTTAGCACGATTACATGCTTCATGGTTCAAAGATTCGGTAATGCATGGCGTGCGTGGATTTAATTAGAATGCTAATGGTGTTATACCTTGAAACAGAAGGAACATACATGTCATGATGGTAATCAGAGTTGTTGCAAGTGATACTTGGTGATTAGGTCTCATGTCATTCTAGCTTTATCCAAGTTGATTGCAATACTTTGATTCTTTTCTCAGCATGGGAATCAAATGTGTTGTTCTTCTAAGACCAGGATGAAGTATTCTACATGCTCATTCTACTTGCTTTGGACTTGGGATACACTTTCTTTCTACCTAAACAGAGTCTTTGTGTAGCATAACAGAAACGTATATACTTTCTGGCATTAAGTTTATTTTGGTCAAATTTGCTTTTGACATGTACTAGTTTTTGATTCGTGGATCAGTGACATATATCATTGAATAAACCCCACTAAGATCTCTTTGAAAAAAAATATGTAACATCGTGTGGTGTGTTTGAGTCAGTGGGACAATTGAAAAAAGCTTGAAAGGAAGAGGCCACTGATGGAAACCATCACCATTTGTTTGTTCTCCTTGTCCGAGCTTAAGTTAAAAGCAACCCTCGAAATCCTAACAACCAGCTTCTAAGGAACTGGAAGATTGCATCAGAAGGTGGCTAGTACCATCTATACATTGATATCAAGTATCATGCGCCTATATAACTAGTTCATATTTCTAGCTAATCATGCCTTTTTGTTTCCTTTTGGATTGTCGGCAAGATGGATAATTGACTATAACATGGATCAGAGAATAAACAGGGCAGAAGGCAACTTGATCTCAAGAAGGTTTTATCACAACCAAAACTGCATCCTGATGGCACTGCATTGTCACTAGAACAGAGATCCTTTACATTTCAACACATGTTGCAGGTTGAGAACACAGTTTAAAAGTAGGCTTCCTTTCTGACTAACAATCGTATTCGTAGACTGTAGGGTCTTCCTGAAACTCAATATTCGTAGTTTCTAAGGCAAATCAGCAATAAAAGAATCAGCATGTGATCAATACAATGCAGCAAGTTCCTTGTTTTTCTAGAGACAAAGCAAGCTGAGTGTATTATTTAAGGGCACTTCTCTGTATCAATCATATAAGTAGCCCTCCTAACTCCTAAGTCCTACCTGTTTCAGAGATGTGACCAACAAAGAAAACAGAGACCGAAACAGAGTCATGCATGAGAGACAGCAATTGCGTTTGCAATGTTCTGCATCTCCACAGGATAGTGCAACCATCGACCTGACAGCATACATCTAGGAACAGATATGCAAAGTGGGAAACAGCGTTCCAGCCAAGCATTAGCCATAGGTGCCTAGTGTCTAGTGAACAATCAATCTGCATATAGCTATATAATAACAAAGTCATTTCTCAATTCTGATCATCTGGCAGTCATAGGGCTGCATAACTAACTACAGTATGAAGTATGAACTATCATCCAGAAGCAAGATGGAACTTCTTCATAGGATCGAACTAACTATGTACCCTGATAAGTGATAATTACTACTAGCAGATAATAAAGGACATTAAGAAGAGCAGGAACCATGAACCAAAGATGCATACTGACTGAGAACTGCTGGACTACCATTCCGGCATCGATACGGCGTTAAGTGTCAGATCCTTATCTGTGAGAAGCATATGCAGGAGGCTGCTTGCTACTGGCCGCGAGTGCCCATGACGGCCCGCAAGTTCGCCGGAGCACCGAGGAACTGCAAGCAGGCCTCCTTCAGCCTGTCGCACTTGTGCTTCTCAGCCAGAGCAAGCGTGATCTCCACGGCGCCTACACTAACGAGCCCGCACAGCTTGTCCTCGCAGATCAGTTTCAGCCTCTGCAAGCCGTACCTGTCCGCCGCGACGAGCAGGTTCCGGAGAACGGCGTCTTCCTCCTCCTTGTCCATCTCCGGCAGCGAGTCAGTGTAGGCGTAGCGGAGCAGCGCCTTGAACGCCCGCGGCTCCACGCCGTCCACGCGCACCGCGCCGCCGTCGCCCGTCGCCGCGGCGCCCAGGAGGTCGGCGCTGATGACCGGCGACCGGGCCGCGAGCACGCACCGGTGCGCGGCGAACGCCTCGCCGCCGACCTCGAACACCACGTCCGTGCCCCTCCCGCTCTGGAGGAGGTCGCCGAGGTGCCTGTGGAGGTCGGATGGGGGAATGGCGGCCGCCGACGGCGCCTTCTCCTCTGTGCGGAACCCGTTGAGGACGACGACGTCGCACCTGATGCTGAACCGATCGGCCCCGCGGCGGCGCAGCAGGGAGGCCACGACCTCCCTCTGCTCGAACTTGGAGTAGCCCCAAACACCCCAGCTGGTGAACTCCTTCTGCGTCTCGGGATGCGGATTCGGAAGCAATTCGGACCCGCACTTGATGAAGAAGAGCGCCCGCATCTCCGTGACGAGGCTGAGCCGGAACCGCGCCGTCACCGGCTCGGCGACGTCCTCGTCGAGGAAGAGGAAGGCGGACACCCAACCCTTGCTATCCGCGCCGTCCCCGTTGGGGTAGTACCGGATTCGCCAGCGGTGGCCTCCCACGGTGAAGGGGGAGGAAGCCAGGAGCCCCCTGGCTCCTGCGGGGGCGGGGGCGTCGAGGGTGCCGGCGTCGATCTTGAGGTCGTGGCGCCCGCGCTCCTTGTCCGCGACGATGGCGGAGGAGGACCGCGACGGCTTGCGGCTGCCGGAGGCGGACGGCATGGCGGAGATCGGCTCGATCGCAGATTCGCAGGTTGCTCCTTGACGAGGGTTTTGCTTTTGCAGCACAGCAGCAGAGTGAAGTGGGGAACTGGGGGACTGTGTGAACGGGGGATTCGAGGGACTGACTGACTGTGGGAACGCTTTCTTGGATCGCGACTGTGGGGAACTGCAGAACTTTCCGTTTTGGGCAAGGTCAAGTCATCAGAGCACCTGTGCAGACTTTCGGAATTTTTTTTGATTTTTTTAGAGACAACAACGGTGGGTGGAGATCACCCACTGAACTCAATTAACGGGGCAAAGCTGTTTTTACAACGCTCGTCCTAGGGACAGCAGGGGGGGAAGGAGCATGACCTAGGGTGTTCTATTACACAGTAGCGAGTAAAGATGGGCGTAGGTGCACCGTGAAGCGACCCTAGAACTATCCAGTGATCCATTAAGTAAGGCAAGGAGCACCACTTGATCCATGGCTGCACCAATGGTTCTGATGGATCGAACCGGCACCACTTGCTGCACGTTCGTCTTCAACGCCGCCACCTTCCGCCTCATCAACGCGCAACGCCCATCTTCAACTCTGTTGCCGTGCTCAGAATCTCCGCCGCGCGCCCATCCTCAACTCCGTTGCCGTGCTCACCATCTCCGCCGCGCTGCTCGCCGTCGACGGCGGCGGCGGCGAAAGGGCCTCCTCCGGAGATGCGTCGGCGCCTCCTCCGGTGGCGTCGTTGGCGGCGCTGCTCGCGTCGGGGAAGTGGAGGACGATTCCTAGGGAGGCGGCGGCGGCGGCGTTCGAGCACGAGGAGGCGGCGGCGTTTGCGGCGACGGTGATCGGCATGGTCGTGGGGTAGCAGGCGGCGTGGAAGGGGTCGAACCCCTCGACCTTTGGTTCGTAGGTTTTGAGGCTCTGATCTAAAAGGGGCCCGTTAGGAATGCTTTCACGGATCGGGCCGGCGAACCGCTGGTTCGACCCGCACCTTGCCCATCCTTAGTAGCGAGGAGCACCAAGAATCAGAAGGGGCGCAGTCGAGACGCCGCGGTGCGCGGACGATCCATAGCCTTGCATGACCTGAAGCTTTTTGAATTTTTTTAAACTTTTCTATACATTTTTTGGATTTTTTTCTCACGTTCCACTCTTTGAGATTCATGCTGAGCAATAAAGATTGTTGCATAATCAGGGCCGTCTAGGGCAGGCGCGAGGTACGCGACCTAGCAGGGCTCCAGAAACGATGGGCTCCCAAATTTTAACAGCCCAACAGCAGGTAACTCAATCGTCACAACTCACAACTCCATGAGACCGACACCGATAGTCTGTGCCTGTTCCGCGTCCGGCAACTAAATCGTCACTCATCGCAGACTCACAGCCCCTTTCATCTTCTCCCATCAGGCCGTTACCTCCCTGTCCTCCCCCAATCTGCGCCCGTGGTTTCATCACGCCAGATGCCACACCGTCGGCAGAGGCAAAAATCATTCGTGATCCTGTACACCGTCAGAAGGACTGCAGGAGGAAACCACAAGACGGTCAGTTTTGTGTCTAATGCAATCCATGGTTCCTGTCTTGTGTCTTCCTGAATCCTGAATTGAATCTAAACAAAACTACTTTTCTTTGGTTTATGGAACAAAAGTTAGCTTCTAATATCTAGTACAAAAATTAGAAAGTATAAATCTGGTGCTGAAAAGGGTAAGAAGAAACAAGGATTAGAAGCTACTGCTCAAAAACAAAAGGGTGCACTTGATAGATATTATCTTTTTTCCTGAACCTTTATATGATTTCTATAAAAGTTGGGTTATCCTCGTTCAAAAAGATATTATTTTAGCATTATTATTCGATGTATTTCAAAATATTGTATGAAAAATCATAGGACGAAAATGTGCCTTAGTTATACCGAATAAATTATTTTCTATAATATTTAAAGGCCATATTTTCCATTTCGCACACGAGCCTCAAATTCTTCGAGATGGCCCTGTGCATAATCATCCTAAACCCGCTCTGTGTGCTCCCGTACAGGAATCGCCATCGCAGGTACACTGTACCACCGTGAGATCTGGTTCATCTGGGAATGCATGGGCAGAAATTAACAAAAGTTATAGCTACATTAATCCTCTAATTTTTGCTCTTGCACATCAGAGGATTTTTTCTAACAAGATCGCGATTGCCTGTAGACATGGGTCGTTACTTACCGGAGAGGGTGTAGTTCGTGTCGCCCTGTAGGTACACCTTCTGGCTGACGCTCTGGTACGCCCGCGACCGGTTGAGCGTGACGGCGAACCCGACGCCGACTTGCTCTCCGCAATGCTGCCGTACCCGATCGGTGACCAGCCACGGAGACCAGCGTTGAAGTCGGCGCTCCGGAGGATGCCGCTGCCGTACTGGGGCTCCAGAGGCTCCGGCAAGCACTGCACCGTCTGCACGCATGCTAAATCCCATTAAAAAATCCCGTTTATTCAACTTAATGCATCATTTTTTCAGATGCAACCAGTACAAGTTTCCCATCCTATCGAATTAGTAATCCTTAGCAAAGGCACGCATGGTGAGGCCATGCTCCATTAATCTTGAGCAGATGCTTTGCTTTGATGTAGAAACTGCATGCGTGTGCCTGACATCATCGGACAATAAGCTTCCTTGTGCAGTATGCCACGTGGGCAGGGGAAATAATACTAGATGACGTGTGCGTTTTTGTCGAGCTTGGAGTGGCTTACATGACACGTAAACACATACGCTGGGGATGGCTGCTGCGCCGGCGCCGGCCGCTGTCGTGCATGCTATGCTACTGAAAATCATATTAAGGTACGTACGAGCAAATTAAACATAGCTAGGGATGGATCGATGATGGGAATCCATTCCATCTAACTAGCTCACAATGGGAAACGAATTGCGTGCGGGGGATTATCGTGCGGCCGGTGATAAACCCAGCCAATTGGCAACGATCTGTTTGCTAAATAAACTAAGCCGGGATGCCGGCCGGTGAAGCTTATGTTAGCTGTTGTACTACCAGGAAGCTGAGATGGGTTTGGGAAAGAGGAATCAACAGGGAACTAACAGGAATGAGAACAACAGACAACATACCCCCTTGGGGCTTACATAAGAATAGCAGCGTCAACAAACATTTTTTATACAGAGGCTTGGGAAGATGATTGTGGTGACATGCTGCAATGGTTTTTTTTTCCTTCGAGAATACGTAGGAGAGCTACGTATCTTTATATTAAGAAGAAAAAAGTTATAACGCAGGCCAATCGGGCACTCGCACACGGGATCAAGCAAGGGCTATACGGCCAAACGAAACAACCGGACGCACACTAACTAACTAGTAGCTTAACTAAGTAGCAGCAAGCAGCCGTGCTCCTGTAGCCGGTCCGACAACCGCCGGCATTGGCCATCCGATTGCAGCATGTGTTTTGCCCCAGCTAGCGACTAGCGTCCAGAGATGGCCTTCCTTCAGGATGTCAGCAACAAGTTCGCCCACGTTCCGCTCCGGCTGTGAGTCCAAGGTACGGCGGTTCCGTTCCCTCCAAATGCACCAGGAATCCAGCATAACAACCGAGTCAATCCCTCGCTGTTTGAGGCTGTGATGGCCAGAACGGAGGAGAAGCCACCAATCCAACAAATCCAGGTCCTTGGCCGGCAGTGTGACCGTGTGCTGCAGTGAACGCCTGACTGCTAACCAAACCTGTTTGGTATAGCTGCAGCACACAAAAAGGTGGTTAGCCGTTTCCAACTCTTGGTCACACAACTTGCAACAGCTTGGATTCTGCAAACCCTGACGATGCCGACGCTCAGCTGTCCAGAGCCTGTCTTTTACTGCCAACCACATGAAGAATTTCACCTTGAGGGGTGCCCCACGCCCTCCAGATAGATCGAGCCCCGGCAAATGCAATTGAACCTTCAAAGAACATCCGGTATGCAGAATGTGCAGAGTAAACTGCTGTTCTGCATCATCTCCAGCTGATGCTATCTTGCGTTCCGGGGTGCAGGCGAACGTCGCGGACATGCTGCAATGGTGAACTTATCTAACAAGGCCATAAGATTGCTCTTGCTACTTGTCTCCTGCGAAATTTGATTGGAAGGAGAGAAATGAGCGCATTTTCCAGATAAAAGAAGCCTCCATACAAAGTCTGCTCATGAAAATCAAAGACGAAGTTAGATCTTGGAGCCTGGCAGGCGACAGATGTTTGCGATAACTCCTCCCTGCCGATTGAGGACGCGCTCTTGTTTTATCTTTTTAACCTTTTCTGTTTGAGCCTTTGAGGTCCTCTGTTTTAGGCCTATGCCTTTTGCTTCCCTGTGCTTTTGCAACAAGACATTTATGCATGGCCCTTCTCCAGTTATTCTCCATGAGGAATGTAAATGTTAAAGTCGTCTTTCTACTAAACGGATTATTCATCCATATTCAGGCATGAGCATGACAGCAGGTAGAAACTTAGAATGCATACTGAATTTTCATATACACTTTGCGTCTGTACTGATGCTGCACGGTTAGGCCAGGCATGTTTAGTCGTGCTGATGCTGCTAGTTGTTCCATTTGCAGGGGAATTTCAAGCAGGTTCTACTTTTGATGCTGGCAACAAGACACTTTTATACGAAGCAGTATCAAGATATATGCAACATCCGGGATCAATTAATTGGAGGTTGAAGAACTTCATGGGACATGACTGGAAGGAATTGAAAGATGACGCCCAACAATTTGAATCCACTCGTCAAATTAAAGGAGACGAACCTCCTGCACAGCTTATCTACCATGTTGCACGTAAATGTCCAGACAGATCAAAAGTACCCTTGGCCCTGCTGGAGCTGGAGGGAAAGGTTGAGCGGGGTGGCCTTGCTACCTGTTTGAAGAAGGCTAGTCACCATGCTGCCCAACCATTTGTCTCCGTCCCCAACCCCATCCCCAGAACCCCCCCCCCCCCCCCCCCCCCCCCCCGGGACGTGCCCGACCACCAGACGCAGTCCCGCGCGTGGCATCGAGCAGGTGGAGCGAGGACTGGAGGCTGCTCGTGGTGGCGAGATCTGGCGTGTTGTGTCGGTCTCCTCCGATCCGCGGCGGTGACTCCACGTGGCCGATGTGGTGGTGGCAGAACAAAGGTGGTATGAGGCGGTGGTCGGGCACGTCCGGTGGCGGAGCGTGGGCGCGGTGCCCTGGGGCCGCCGGCCGGGCACGGCCACGATAGGGAGGAGGAGGAGGCCCGCGGAGTTGCTCTCGAAGTAGAGCTCGGTGGGGCCCGCGGACGCGGCGGTCACGCCGCCCTTGAGCATCGACCAGCACCTGGCCTTGGCGACCACCCTGCCATCGCCATCCTGTCATCGTTGGTGTTGCCCGGAAACTTCTTGATCTGGAACAGCTTTCCCAGGTACTTCCCGGGCACAGCGTTGGGGTCACCCGGTTGCTCCAGCGTGTTCCCGTCCAACTGGTGCGCCCTCCGGTAGAACGCCGCGGACGCGTCGGACCCGAACTTGCCCTTGTAGAAGCTGATGAAGTGGAGGTTCTCGTTCACCACGTCCCAGTCGATGACCTGCAGGTTCTTGAAGTTGTTGTCGGTGAGGCACATGATGTGGCGGACGGCGCTGCGGGCAGGCGCCACGGACGAGCAGGGGTCACTAGAAGAGAATGAGTCATCCGCCAACCACATAAACAGGGGTCATTTTTGGACCCGGTGCTAATGGGGACTTTAGCATCGGGTCTATAAAAACCCGGTGCTAATGTGACCTTTAGCACCGGGTCTAAAGCCGAAGAGCCTGAAAAGAGGTGTGGAAAGGTGTGAAAACACTTTAGCACCGGTTGGTGACAACACCCGGTGCTAAAACAACCCATTAGCACCGGGCATCACCACCAACCGGTGCAAAACACCAGCACCAGCTAGCGGTCCCTTCTTTTTCTCTCCCTCTCTTCCTTTCCTCTCCTACCTTATCTTCTTCTCCTATCTATTTTTCTTTCTTCTCACTTCTCCCTTTCATCCCTCTCCAACGATCCAGCGCTCCGGACGACGAGCGGCGCAGACGGGCGCGCGAGGCCGCGGGAGGGCGCGCGGGCAGGCACGCGCCCCCGGCGGCGGGCACGCGCGGCCACGCGGGGCCACGCGCGCGGGCAGGGACGCGCCCCCGGCGGCGGGCACGCGCGGGCAGGGACGCGCCCCCGGCGGCGGGCACGCGCGGCCACGCGCGCGGGCAGGGACGCGCCCCCGGCGGCGGGCACGCGCGGCCACGCGCGCGGCAGGCACGCGCCCCCGGCGGCGGGCAGGCACGCGCCCCCGGCGACGCGCGCGCGTGGTGGTGCGGCGGCGCGAGCAAGCACGGGAGGGTGTCAGGCAAGCTGAGGAATGTTTTTTTTGGAAAATTTAGTAGAATGATGTGGAATCTGTGAATTTAGATTAAATTTCTTGCTGTTGAATCTTAGTTCTTTGTAATTTCTGTTTAAATGTTGTAATCCAAATGAAGTTCTTTCCACTTTTCATCTCTTTCTTTCTCTCTCATTTTTCTTTCTACCCGTATCTTCTTTTCTGTTCTTGAATAAGTTCTTGAGGAACAAGAACATTGAAGAACAGAGCAGAAGAATCAATGAGGTGAAAGAAAAAAGAGGAGAGAGAAAGAGACGAGAAGTAGAAAGAACAATTTAATTTTTTTTTAACGTGCAAGACCTTTAGCACCGGGCATTGTTACCATCCGGTGCTAAAAATTGCCTTTAGCACCGGGTATTTAGCTGTACCCTTTAGCACCGGAAGATCTGCACCGGTTGGGAAACCGATGCTAAAGGGAGTTCCCAACCGGTGCAGATGACCCTTTCTCTACCAGTGGGTTCTACGAGGCCGACCTCGTGCACGGGGGGTACAAGGTCACCGTCACCCACCCGGCGCTCAAACAACTCCGTCTCAGGAGCGTCAAGGTCGAGCTGGGATCAGGGAGCGAGAGCACTACTTCATCGACGTGCAGGTCTAGTCTAGACCAGATGATTCTTCAGTTGCTATAGGTTTTCATTCTATGCAACATTGTTTCAGTCAGGGCTCTGGATTACCTGTTAATTTACCTGCTGAATGTGTCAGAATTGTGAAAGCCTAGAAGATTAGTAGCCATTCATGTACTATCTGTTTTCACCTGTAAAATTTGCAACGGAAGGTAAAGGGAAATGCCATTTTTAGGAAGATTAATTCCAAAGTGTGGTTTATCCAAGCTTCAGCTCATCATCCCTTTGGTTTTAGCTTCAGGTCAAAATTAGCTGCGGCCACTTTGATGCTTATCCTTATGCAGTTCTTTTAAACATAAACTGTTTTTCTTTCTGGCTCACTCGTACTGTTTCTTTTAGAGTCGAATGTCGATACCATGTAGCGAGTGGAACAGCGACAAAAAGGAAGCTCATATTTTGCTTGCACGACTTCTGTCGTGTGCAAAGCACACCCAGAGTTCCCAACTGAGTTGCTTCATTTCTAACAAAACAATTCCACATCACACTCTGCACATGGCTTGAATAAAATTTTAGCCCTGCTGTTCTACTCAACATCTCATCACAAGAACAAGTGGAAAGACGCAAAGAGAAAACCACAAACAACGACATGGATTTTGTAAGACGTTCTAGTAAACTCCAGCCACCCCACAGTAAAAGAAATTTCTACCATGGATTGATGTTTCCCTGGAATGTTAATTATTTAGATAACAGACTCACAAGTATGACCTCTATGAGTTTTTGGCTAGTCATGTTTCATGTATCCAAAGAGTGGATGTCATCTATAACCAAACAAGCAAAATCATGGGTGAGCAAAGCAAAACAAGACCATTTTCTCCTGCACAGCCCAACCCCAACCCCATCCACAGAAACCCAAAACTGGCAGCCAGCTCACGCGGCCGGCCGTGTTATCCATTGGCTGGCACGTGAGCGAGACTTCCTGCACGGACGTGACACCCAACAGCAGTTAGCACGAATGGGTAAAAGTTTCCCTTTGATTCGAACAGAGGGCAATGTCTTACTTTCGTCCGAAGGGATCGAGTCACACCACCACGCATGCGGTGACTGCCGTTGGCTAGCGGCAGCCGCGCTGGTCGGAGCGTCGGATCCGGGGAGGCCGGACGTGCCTTCCCCGAATCGAGGTGGCGGGCGCGAGCGTTGGAGCAGTCGGGTCCGGGGCGTCTGGACGTGCCTCCCACGGCTCAAGGCCGCCAGCGGCAGGGTGCGAGTCTGGCAAGTCGGGTCTGTGGCGGCCGGACCTGCCTCTCCTAGCCCGAGGGCGCTATCGGCGGGCGCACGTGTTGAGCGGTTAGACAGGGGGGCGCCAGACCTGCCTTCCCGGGTCGAGGCCGCCAGGGGCAGTCCCGGTGTGGCATCGGGCGAGCGGAGCGACGACTGGAGGCTGCTCGCGGTGGCGAGGTCTGGCGTGATGTGTCGGCCTCCTCCGATCCGCTGCGGCGGCCGCCGCCATCATGGCCTCCTCCATGGCTGGCGCCGCCGTCGACTCCACGTGGCCGATGCGGTTGTGGTAGGACAAAGGTGGCATGAGGCGGCGGTCGGGAACGTCCGGTGCAGAGCGTGGGCTTGGGGCCGCCGGCCGGGCACGACCACGATAGGGAGGAGGAGGAGACGGCGGCGGCGGTTTGGAGAAGAAAGTGGAGGAGGCAGCAGCGGCAGACTGGAGATGACGGAGAAGGAGGAGGCGGCGGCGAAAATGGGGAGGAGGCAACGACGAAAGAGAAGGAAGCGGCGTGCGGCCTCGGAAACAAGAGAGATCCAAGAGATTAAAAAAAATAAGAGTTAATGCTTCAATTAGATTACATGATACTCCCTCCGTCTCAGGATATAAGGCACGCACGTAAATCAAAATTCAAACTTTGAAAACTTTGACCTACGATTAATCTTAAATAATAAAAACTTTATCTCACAACAATAATATAATTGTATTCATATTTAAAAGTACTTTCATATGACTATAATTTTGTTTCTACAAATATTATATTATAAAAAATATTAAGAGTCAAATGTTATTGTTGGAGACTGTGCCAAGTTTGACCGCGCCTTATATCCTGAGACGGAGGGAGTAATTACCAAATTACCCTTTTGTTTATACTCTATACCACCACATGGTGGTATGGAGCACTGTTCCAAAACCAGGGCATCCATTTAAAGCTTGATTGGCCTGGGCAGTTCGTTTCAAAAGTAAAAGAACAATTGGCACGCGGCCGGCCACGCACGGAGGAAAGGCACAAGCGAAATGTAGCTTCCGTTTTGAGGTTGTTTTCGCTTTGCTGCTATCTACTGCCCCGTGCAGTCGAATCGTGATGGATGATGGGCCGCGCGGGAATGTTGCGAATGTCGACATGTCGTTCGAACAGGTTGTTCAGATGAAAGCCTGGCCGTCGACGCACAGGGAGCGAGAGGTACTACTGCGGCTGTGCAGTGTGGCCGCCGCGCAGGGCGGGGAGGGGCGGCGGCCGCCGGCCGGTGTCATCCTGAAGCTGGGTGTGCATGGAGCTGAGGAGCACGTCGACCAGAGTACCGGAGCTAGGTGTTCTAACGGTTCAATGAGAGGTGGATTTACTTTTTTTTAATGGTAACAGGAGGGGTTACCCCTATTAATTTGAAAAAGTAAAGTGTACATAGGTGAGCTCCGAGAGAGGTGAATTTACTTGCACCTTGGCTTGATTGGTGCCTTGGTGGTGCTAGTATGTAGCTAGTTGGTCAAAGGCTGAGGGAACTAGTGGTGGTGGCCTCCTGGCATGGTGAGATTTTTCGAGGAAATTAAAACAAACATCACCTACTACATGATCAGACCATTGCACAAAATTGGAGTCCCGGCCGGCCCGCTAGACGAAACCTTTTCCCTTAGATTCGAACTGACGGCAATGTCTTCCCTTATGAAGGATCATGGGGTCACACCGGCCACCACGCATGCGCAGCACTAGCGTGCACGCGGGCATGATCAACTAGATAGGACACAGAGCGAGAGGCTGGTATAGTAGTGATGGAGAGAGACCGACTCGATCGTGTTGGTGGATGTTGCATTGTCACGTACTGTACGTACGTGTTGTGACCGGCCGGTGTGCCGCGCCGTGTGGAACGCAACTTACTGCAACATGCATGCGAGCGAGCCACCTACCAGCAGGTTCATTCCATCGATCCGGCCACCATATAAACAGCGTCGTCTGGGACGGGGAGCAGCAGAGCTCACCCTCCACAGTCCATCCACAGCGCAAGCAAGAGCCTGCAGCCACGCCTAGCTCCCTGCTCTCGCCGACCATGGCTTCGTCGGACGCCGTCACGCCGACAAGGTGCTCGTGGGATTGGTCTGCACGATCCTGTCGGGGCTCGTCTTCTCGTCCGGGACGTGGGTCCTGATGTACGTCAAGTTGCTTCGCGAGCGCCACCAGCACGCCGTGGCGCTCGCGCCCACTCCAGCAGGCGGCCGCACCGCCAGCTCCAGGATGGATGGACGTCATGCGCGGCGGGTGGTGTTCGTGTGTCTTAGAGGGGTTGTGGCACTGGTAGTTCCTTTCTTTCATGTCTCGTTCTCGTCTCATCATGTGCCCATTGGGCGTTGTTGCGTGCGTGCTCACTGTTGTCCGTGTAACGTCTGTAATAATCGTTTCGTCATGCGTGGAACGTCGATCGACCACCCATTCTCCTTTGTTTTTGATTGATTGAACGCGTGCGTGTCGTCTCTCAGCTCGCCGCTGTCAGTAGATACACGTACGTACGTCTGCGCTCCAATTCTCCTCCGATCGATCCAAATTAGAACGCCGATGATGAGCAAAAACCCGGCACGACGCGTGAGATCTATCTTCCCGGCTTGTTTAGTTTTTCGTCACCATGCACCGCCGCTCCGCCGAGCTGAGCTCGAGGGAAAGGGACGGAATCACCGGACGCGCGCCGAGGTTGTTTTGCGGGGACGGCCTCGCCATCCACCGCCGCCAGCACGCGATCCGCTGGACCAGACACACGGAAGGCCCTCGGTCCATGGGTCCACGGCCGCGGTTCACAGCACAGAATCAAACCGACCCCACAACTGGGCCCGCATGTCAACACGAAGCGCATATAAGAGGCAACTCATGGAAACCATCGCCATTACTTTGTTCTGCTTGTCCGAGCTTAAGTTAAAGGCAACCCTCGAAATCCTCTGCAAGATTGCATCACATCGATGATATACATCGATGCTATCGGCTGAATGTATTATTTAGGGCAACTTCTCTGTATCATTCATAAGTAGTAGTAGCCCTCCTAGCTACTTCCTAGTAGCCCTCCTGCCTGTTTAAGATATGTGACTAACAAAGAAAAACAGAGACCCTGCCTGCAATTGCATTTCTAGTGTTCTGCATCGATGATATACATTGATACTATCGGCTGAACCCTCGAAGTAGCTGATTGGGTCCCTTTTCCTCAGAAGCTTGTAGTTTTCATACATCAAATTGAATCTAGCAATTCTCTCTACACACCACAGGAGAGCAACAACTGAGCTGATAAGATCTCCATCTCTTGATGGATTGTTTCGCAGTACTTCCACAAGCTCACAAATAGAAGCCGGCAGCTCAGTTCCAACAGCCTGATCTAACCAGAAAAATACCATTCTCAATTATGTGGGCGAGCTTGTACGTAATCCATGCCACACCCCACAGGATCGATCTAATGGCAGTTCCATGTCTCCTGTCGATTTGGTTGGACCGGGCGCCGACGTCGTGTGTAGTATTCCTGCTTCTGGTTTTGGGCCGAATCATGCGGCCCACGAGTTTCTTCTTCTTCTTTTAACTGCAGATTTTTATTTTTGCGAGGAATAATTGTGGAATTATGAAAGTGCCTGTTATCAAGTCACACGGTGGCCTGCTAGTTAGACTAGGGTACCCTTCCCTTAATAAAGAGTAGTAGCCCTAAAAAAACAAGTTAGACTAGTCAGTCGCATTTTCCTAAATTTATTATAAAAAAATAACCGACGCTATTGTTTTAAATGTTAGACAACAATTGAGCTGATGAGATCTTCATCTCTTGATGGATTGTTTCGCAGTACTTCCAGAAGCTCACAAATAGAAGCTGGCAGCTTAGTTCCAACACCCTGATCTAACCAGAAAATACCATTCTCATTCATGTAGGCGGCTTGTACGTAATCCATGTCTCGTAATACATGTTCTCATAGGATGATTGTGCATGCGTTATTTGAACGTCTGTATCGCATTAGAAAAAGGTCCATTAAGTTTTCCTTGATCATCACAACTCTCCTCATTTAATATCTATTTTCAGCTCTATTTGCACTGCACCATTAGATTTTTACGATCACATCTAGGCCAGATTCAACTTCTGGGTGATTTGAAAGGCTCGATTTTGAGAAATTCAAAAGTCAGATAACTCTCAAAATTTAGAATCCAGAATCAATTTTGGATTCTAAGAGTCATCAGACTTTTAGATTTTTCAAAATCGAGTCTGAAATGGAATCTAACAGTGCCCTACACATCTCCAGAACAAGATTCACATTAAATCTATACTATAAAGAGTGTCACAATTGAAACGGTTTCTCACCTACAACTATACCCTCCCACCCCTCACAAAGGACCCACAAATCAGGGCCAAACGGTGGCCCCGGACGACCAAGGGGAGGGGGTAGACGCGTTTGGTCGTCACCCCTCCGTTGTTTGGGACCTTGGCGCCATCCCGCCCCCCTATTCTTTCTCACCTTGGCATTTTTGTATACCCGCTGCTTTCCTTTCCTTTTGATCGCGTTCTTTGTATGGTAATGCAATCAAGGCGCCGCTTTTCTTTCCTTTCTGTTCGTTGTATTCGTATGCAAAAAGATACGTTGGTTTCCTTCAAAAAACGCCCCTTTCCTTTCCTCCACCTTCCTTTGGAAATTCGCCTGCCTTTCTTTCCTTTTGATCGCGTTCTTTGTATGGTAATGCAATCAAGGCGCCGCTTTCCTTTCCTTTTTATTCGTTGTATTCGTATGCAAAAAGATACGTTGGTTTCCTTCCAAAAAACACCCCTTTTCTTTCCTCCACCTTCCTTTGTAAATTCGTCTGCCTTTCTTTCATTTTGATCGCGTTCTTTGTATGGTAATGCAATCAAGGCGCCGCTTTTCTTTCCTTTCTGTTCGTTGTATTCGTATGCAAAAAGATACGCTGGTTTCCTTCCAAAAAAACACCCCTTTCCTTTCCTCCACCTTCCTTTGTAAATTCGTGTGCCTTTCTTTCCTTTTGATCGCGTTCTTTGTATGGTAATGCAATCAAGGCGCCGCTTTCCTTCCTTTCTATTCGTTGTATTCGTATGCAAAAAGATACGCTGGTTTCCTTAAAAAAACACCCATTTCCTTTACTCCACCTTCCTATGCAATCAGGGCGCCTACATCTTCATTTTGAAATTCGCCCGCTTTCCTTTCTTTATATGGCCGTGTGCATCAAGGAATTTGAATTTCCTTCTTTCCTTTTGTAGATGGCTAGCGTCCATATATGTGTTGTGTACCAGTCAAGGTTTCCTTTTAAAAAAAGAATGACATCGGGTGTCTGCTTCCTTTTAAAACTTGATTACTCACCATAGTTGTGAGAGTCAATCAGGGAATCGATTACTTACCATAGTCGTGGGCGTCCAGGTTCATCTCCTTAGCCCTCCTGCCCCCTATATAAGGCGCCCCTCCTTATTCTCAAAGCACACAATCTCTCCCTTCATTCTCATCATATATTCAGAGTTCATATTTCTTTGCAAGGGCGTCGGCGTTGAGCGCGGCGCAAGGGTGGCCACGACGCTCGTCGTGACCAACTCGCCAGGTAGAAGCAGAACGTGCTCCGCGTTGTGACGGTGTGTGGTGCCGTCGAGTGCGTGTCGTCGTTGCTCCACGACACCGGCGACGAGGAGAGCAACCTTCTCGGCCTCCCCATCATCAAAAAGCTGGCTGCGGTGCCGAGTTGCTCATGGATACATGTATCGTGAATATTTTCTTTTATATATGCTGCTGATTGTTTAAGATTTAATTATACAAAAATTTCCTTCTGTTTCCGCCGGAGGCCTAAGCTTTCGATGTATGAATATATAATTTTTAATATGAGATGCTATTGAATAATTTTAATATGCGATCTAACAAAAGTATACATTATTTTACATACTTATTTTTTAAAAAATTAAGATTTTTTTAAAAAATTTATGTTATTTTTAAAACACGAGTAGGTCTAAAAGTTAGTTTATTTGTTCCATTAGTTTATATTGAATTTGATATTTATTATAAACTAGTTAGATCTAAAAGTTAGTTTATTTGTTCCATTAGTCTGACTTTTAGTTTATTTGTCTCAAAGCACGCGTTTTGACAAGCGCAGCTCAGAGAGGCCAAACCATGGCGAAGCGTCACAGGTCGTCGGATGACGAGAGCGACCGCGGATCAAGCCGCCGGCGGTGCCCGGGGCAGCGGCACCTCTGCGTCGTGCTGGACGACTGGTCCAAGGGCTACAGCATCTACAAGCTCGACGTGGACGGCTTCGACGGCGACCCCGACGACGCCGACTTGGATCTGCGCGCCGATCGCCTCCCGGGCCCGCCGGCCTTCCGCCTGGAGGTCCCCGAAGATGAGCGCGGCCGTTTCGCGCGCTTCGCGGCGGCCGGCAGCAGGATCTTTGCGCTGCATTACAGCGACGAGGACAGGGACGCGCCGGTGCTCGTCTTCGACCTGGCGACGGGAGGCTTGGCCGTCGGCCCTGTCACCCCCGTGGACCTGCAGAACCGCCCCAAGCTCGTGGCCGCCGGAGACATGGTGTACGCGGTGGACAGGAGGGGCGGCCGCCGGGACCACCACAGCTTCAACTTCAAGGCGCTCTCCCCGGGCGCTGGCTGCTGTGCACGACCACGTTCGGCCTCCGGTACGGCAAGGACGGGGCGCCGTGCGCGCTGCTACGCTGTCCATAAGAAATCGAATACGTTCCAGTGGCGTGCGTATGGAATGAAGCTGACCGACTGAGATCGAGGCAGGCACTGGCCACGATGCAAGTTCACGAAAATACAGTGCTAGAGAGAAGTTTGTAAATGTTTTATGTTTGTATATACCCAGACAGAGCAAATCAAGTTTGCAGTAGTAATAATGTCTGTTTTGCTTGATGAATTGATGGAAGATGCTAATGAAACCTTCAAAAGTTTAACATGGTGACTTTTAGCAACCCAAGACGGTGCGTATTGGTTTTTGACAGCAATGCAAAGGCCAAGGCCATGTTTGGTTTCCAACAGAACGCTGTAATAACAAATTGGAGGTTATGTATCTAAACAACCAATCATAAGGTCACATTTGAATTCACTTCTACCAAGCGATGACGATGAAAGATTCGTATCAACAAGTCACGCCAGAAACAGTTTACCTTAATCCGTGTAGCAGCATAAAAATGATGCAACCACTTAACATGTACTGTACTCCATAAAATGGAAGCATCCACTCAAGATTTGAGCACCGACCTCATTCACCGCTAAAAAACACCACCGCCATACCAATAAGGCAAAAAACTACTTACCACTGTATCTGTATCTTACAAGGGGGCTCACAAAACAGAACAAGGCATGCACCGGCTAAAGCACTAAGGCATCACACTAACATTTGAGACATATGGTTCATCACTGGTGAACCTTAATAACAACATAACAGAGTAGACTATAAGGTACAACCTTAGTAAGCATTTCAGGCAGCAGGTTTACATAATATCAGTGTGCTCTACTCTAAGTGAAAGGGGATCCAGGGGATTCAGCAGTAGGCATATCCTTAAGGTCGCCAGGAGGCGGCGGGTATCGTGGTATATAGGGAAGAAGTGGAGTGCCATGCTCAATTGGACCTGGCCTGATAGTGCTTTTGGAGCTTGGGCTCGGATCGACTGGTTGGTAGTCATCCGTCCTAACATTTTCCAGGCCCCTTATCTTTCTGGCAATAAAAGTGTATGGTTCCTGAAAATGATACACGAAGAATCACTTGTAAGAACTTTGGTGTCTCTCCAGAGAAAGATATATCAAGGAGCACAGGTTATATTAGATTGCCAATAAGGCAACACTAGACACACTAGGAAATAAACTCCAACCAACTGTTATCTTCTGAAGAGGAAAAAAAAGGAAATAACATATAGAGTGAATGTATCAGTGGTGGCCTATGCTTATGGAGTTATGGTGATCTATCTGGGAAATGAAGGGTGTTTTCCATGTACTTTTCTGGGAGCACACACCTTTAGTCTTCTGCCGTTTAGCTCAATGTTTCCATGTCCTGGATCTGCACTAAATGAAACTAACAGTCAGACATAGCCATATATTCCCTACATGTAATCTCGAGCATTGTTCAATAAAAAGATGCTAAGAGAAAACAGAATCGAACAATCAAAACAAAATTACAACCTAAATAGCAAGTATTACACCCACAACTGTCGGGAGTCCATACACTTGGTGGATGCTGAAAATTGGAGCATACTCCCTCGGTCCCTCATTTTATTTTTAAAGTCGAACACATGCTCCAAGATTCAAACTTTATCCTTGGCCAACTACTAGCGTAGGAATTTTTATATATACCACACAAATTTAGTACCATTTGAAAGCACTTCCATATGATGACAAATCCTTTTTTTGTATATGGGATGCATGTAAAGAAGTTTTGCAAGATATTGTTTCCCCAGTAAATATAAATTGGTAAATTAACTCCGGTTATAATGGGTATTCTTGCTTGAAGAGAAGACCAATCAAAACAGGAGGAAAGAATCAGCCTTCACATTATCATGCTGAGCTATCAGTCATTGGAATCTTTTCAAATATCCATCATCAAACTGTGAACCCAAGACAAGACATAACTGTTCAAGCTACAAGCCTATAACCATAAGATGGAGTATGGACTCCCAAACTGACGAGAAAGAAAGAAAAGAACAGAAGCCGTATGAACAAAGTGTCAGGAGAGAGAAAAAAATGAAGATCCCCTGAAACAGGATGGTCTGCTGTGTGTACCTGTGCAGTTCTCGGTGCTTCTTGCGGTAGATGATATGACCATGAGCAGATTTCCTCCAACAAATGCAAATATCAGCAACATCAGCGAAGAGGGATGTCTCATCTCCTACCCCTGCACAAGCACAACCCTTCACAGTTCAAAATGTTTATCCGCTTGCAATTCTTTCCTTTGGCTTCCTGTGGCTCCTCTTCTTAAGATAGCGAGAGGTCCATGCCATGCGTGATGCAATTTCTGAATTTCATTCGCATTACTGATAGATGTCAGCACGGGATTAAAAAAATGATGTGATAAGACGGCAGAATTTATGTCATCGTCAACAACGAGGAGCTGAGCTGCAGAAAAATGGCCGGGGAAAGCGAGGAAGGTGGCCTCCATGCATTCCTCCCTCGCCTGGACACTACCTCGCATTGATGGCCATGCTTGCACGTGTTGCTGGTCCAGACTTTCTAATGTCGGTTCTCTCTTTCATTTATTTTATCTAGTAATTCTGGGCATCCTATTTTCCATACTGTTGTAGAAAGAAGTTCAGTGCTGACTCTTGTGACATTATACAAAACTGATGAGGTATCAGTCAGCTGAAAAACTGCATGCACGGTATGGTCTGTAGAAGAAGCAGGCTTCAGACTAGGGAACATACACAGAACCTAGCCAAAAACAAATGCCGGAATACGTCAGTAGCTCAAACAAAATTTGATTGCTGTTAACATGATAGAACTGTACAAAGTACAAATATCGCCAGATTCATATATCCAACAAATTATACTACTACTAACATCGCCAAGGATATAGAGAATCAGGTAGGCGCTCTGTAATGTCAGCAACTCGGCATGGCACCCTGAATTCTCTTCCCTCATCTCCCTGGTAGTAGTGCTCACACAATAGTTTGTTTATGTTGAAAGTAGAATGACAAGATAGATAGGTGAATTGGTTATTGTCATTGATCTCTTAGCTCCCTTTTATAGGGTGATTACAAGTTCAGTTACAAGAGGTGAAAGGACACAATCATGGTCATGAACACTAGTAACTGATGACTGCATGTCTTCCTTGTAATGGGATGCTTAGTGGAATGTAATGTCTTGATGTCCTTGATGAGAGCAATCAACACATATTGTAACACTCCCCCTTTGCTCGAGTCCCATCTTGAGATCAACCTGTTTAATAATTCCTTTGAAAAAAACCCTGTGGGAAAAAACTTGGAATAAATTGTTTACTAATTACTCTATCATGAACCTGTAAGGTTGAAGGAGTAATCCATGTCTTGTTTTATCTCTAGAAAAACCCCGGTGGGGAAAACATGAGATAAGACATATATACTTGTATTAAACATTGCCTCATTAAAAACTTTGTATGAGAAAAACCTGATGGTAAAAACTCATAAAAGAAAAGAGTACAATGTGAGGCGTCTAACACGGTCCATCATTCAGAGAGTCTCCCCCTGAAGCTTGTAAATCTCTGAGCCGTCTCATACCAATCCCTTTTACACATTTCTCGAATGAAGTAGTAGGTAGAGATTTGGTAAAGAGATCTGCCAGATTATCACAAGACTTTGTCTGTAAGATGTTAATTTCCCCATTTAGCTGAAGCTCATGAGGGTAAAACAACTTAGGTGCAATGTGCTTTGTGACATTGCTCTTGATGTAACCTGTTTGCATCTGTGTAATACAAGCAGCATTATCTTCGTAGATAATGGTAGGCGATTCTGAAGAACCAATACCACATGATTGCTCAATGTGGTTTATCATTCTGCGGAGCCATGCACATTCACGTGATGCCTCATATAGTGCAATGATCTCAGAATGATTTGTGGAGGTAGCTACTAATGTTTGCTTAGATGACTTCCATGATATGGCCGTCCCTCCATGAAGAAATACAAATCCTGTCTGTGATTTGGCATTGTGGGGATCAGACAAATAGCCAGCATCAGTGTATCCAATTAAACTAGGATCATTAGTTTTCTGGAAAAATAAACCAAGATCTCTAGTGCCATTTAAGTACCTAAGGATTTGTTTTCCTCCGGTCCAGTGGCGCTTTGTTGGGGCAGCACTATATCTTGCTAATAGATTCACTGCAAATGCAATGTCAGGCCTGGTACTATTTGCAAGATACATGAGTGCTCCGATGAGACTAAGATAAGGGTATTCCGGTCCCAATATCTCTTCTCCTTCTTCCCGTGGTCGGAAAATATCTTTTTCTTTCTCGAGAGATCGAACAACCATGGGAGTACTAATTGGATATGCTTTGTCCATATTGAATTTCTCCAATACTTTTTGAACATAGACAGATTGGTGCACTAAAATTCCTGAGTGAAGGTGCTCGATTTGCAAACCTAAGCAAAATTTGGTTTGACCCAAATCCTTCATCTCAAACTCCATCTTTAGATGATTACGAGCTTCATTAATATCCTGAGTGCTGCCAATGATATTTAAATCATCTACATACACTGATATGATACAAAATCCTGTGGAGGATCTTTTGATGAAGACACATGGGCAATCATTATTATTGGAGTAACCCTTCTGTAGAAGGTACTCTCTCAGCCGGTTGTACCACATTCTACCCGACTGTTTAAGACCATAGAGTGATCTTTTGAGTTTTACACAATACATATTGCGATTTGAATTTCCATTCGGTACAGGGATCCCATCGGGGACCTTCATGTATATATCCGAATCTAGTGACCCATACAAGTATGCTGTCACGACGTCCATCAACTGCATAGGTAGACGTTTTTGAGTTGCCAGTGATATTAAATATCGGAACGTAATTCCACTCATGACTGGAGAATATGTTTCATTGAAATCAATGCCGGGTCTCTGCGTGAACCCTTGTGCTACAAGCCTCGCCTTATATCTCACCACCTCATTGTTCTCATTCCGCTTCCGGACGAAAACCCATTTAAAACCCACAGGGAAGGTTTTTGGAGGTGTAGGTATCACTGATGAGAATACCTCTCTTTTTCTGAGGGAGGCTAACTCTGCTTCAATTGCTTCCTTCCATTTGTTCCAGTCCGAGCGCTTTTTGCACTCTACCATGGATTTTGGATCTGGATCATTTTGGATGGTTTCAGCAACTGATGAGGCAAAATATATGTCGACAATTGTAGTCTTACGATCGTATGATTCTCCAGAATCAACATAGTTTATGGAAATTTCTTGTACCCCAATTGACGGCTCGATATTTCCCAATACGGCAGCGTCGGGGCGTTCCAATGTCCCATCATCAGAAATTGAGTGCACTGTTGATGTGGGTGGTGGATTGTGTAAATCCACTCGGTGTCTCTCAACTTGAGGTTGAGCTTCATTTACTGTGCCAGAGGGGTGATCCCTCTGTTTCCTCGTGCGCTTGCGAGGATTTGCCGTATTTCTCCCACTTTCTTTCGAGGAAGGGAGTTGAATAGTTTTGTTTGGTACCTCTATTCTTTCCGGCACATTCCTTGCGGGAATGTATGATTTTGTGACACTTTTACTCACAGTAAATGAGTCTGGCAAGTTATTTGCAGCATTTTGCAAATTAATGATCCTTTGAACTTGAACTTCGGATTCAGTGGTACGAGGATCCTCCCTTTGGGTGTCTAAGGCATCCCAATTTATTTCCGGGCATTCAGTGTGATACTTGAATTCTCCCCCTAATGCCGGAAAATGTTCTTCGTTGAAGATACAATCAGCGAACCGGGCTGTGAGTAAATCCCCTGTAAGGGGCTCCAGGTATTTAATGATCGACGGAGATAAATACCCCACGTAGATCCCCATTTTCCTGTGAGGGCCCATTGATGTTCGCTTTGGTGGTGAGATCGGTACGTATACAGCGCAACCGAATTTCCGCAGATGGGAAATATGAGGAGGATCACCATGAACCATTTGCAGCGGGGAAGCTGTATGGTATGCAGTTGGACGCAATTGTATTAAGTCACCAGCGTGTAAGACTGCGTGACCCCAACATGAGGTTGGTAAGTTACAATTTTGCAATAATGGCCTGGCAATGAGCTTTATTCTCTTGATGAGAGATTCAGCTAAACCATTCTGAGTGTGAACATATGGTACAGAATGTTGGACTTCAATTCCTAAAGCCATGCAATAATCATTGAAGGCTTTGGAAGAAAATTCTGCCGCATTGTCCAATCTTATAGATTTTATCTGGTGTTCAGGATGACTTGCTTTAAGTCTGATGACTTGTGCAATCAATTTTGCAAAAGCATGGTTCCGTGTCGATAAAAGACACACATGAGACCATCTTGTGGATGCGTCTATTAAAACCATAAAGTACCTGAAAGGTCCAGATAAAGGTTGAATTGGGCCACAAATGTCACCTTGAATGCGTTCAAGAAACTTAAGTGGTTCAGCCTGTATTTTGAGATGTGAGGGTCTCAAAATTAATTTCCCGGTTGCACATGAGGTGCACACAAAATCTGAGGATTTTGGGAATTTTCTATCACTCATACCATGTCCATTTGAATTGCTCATGATTTTTCTCATCATCCCGATGCCGGGGTGGCCAAGGCGTTCATGCCAAGTTTTGAATGCATCTACATTCTGAAAAATCACTTTATATGCAACATATGGTACGGGTTTGATGTATGTGTAGTACAATCCAGACGGGAGAGAAGGCACCTTTTCAAGTGTCTGTTTGCCATATCCAGTTTCTTTGGTCAAGAGGAGGAACTCCTCATTGTTTTCTTCATGTGTTTCCACATGAATCCCATTTTTTCGGATATCTCTATAACTTAGTAGGGTACGTGTTGAATCGGGATACAATAATGCGTCCTCGATATCAATTTGTGTACCCATTGGAAGTACGATGGTGGCCCTTCCGGAACCAACAATCGTAGCATCGCGTCCCGCGATGGTCAAAACTTGTCCTTCTCTTTTTGTGAGAGTTTGGAAAAATTTGACTTCCCTAAGTATAGTGTTAGTGGTACAACTATCCACTAGGCACATCTCTTCATCCATCGAATCGACTCCCGTAACAATCTATATAATGCAGAATTTAAAACTCATAAGAATAAAGCAAAATATAGAAAGTACATACGAATATATTAATAATAACGAGTGCATTATTACAAATGATATCAATAAAGCAACATCATGTCTTTTTATTACAACGAGTACTTTTGCAAAAATAAACTTGGAGCCTAGATGAGGTCTCCAAAAACATCGTTGGAAGAGTATTCCAGGAGTAATTTGTCGACGTCCATGAAGTCTTCCTCTTTGCTCGGCGGAGTCTTGGCGTTGCTCGGTCCCGTTCCATGAGGGATGGGGTCCATAGCTCCATTCTCCGGCACTTGAGAGGTGAAGTGCGCTTCAAACTTCTGAGGGTTCTGTGTATGACCCATGGACTTCATGTATAGTTCAACGAGATGCTTAGGAGTACGGCATTTCTTAGCAATATGGTTGTTGCAACCACACCTGTAACAAATGGTTTTGTTTCCATTGTCACTTTTGGGCTTAGAAATTCCTTTCCCCTTTTGGACTTTCCCGTGTGTCTTTTTGGTTCTCTTTCTTTTGCCCTTTCCTGAAATCTTTCCAGGATTCACATTTTGACTATGTGTCTTCGCATTTGCATGTACTTCAGGCAGTGGAGCAGTACCCAATGGGAGCTGATTTGAGTTCCATACTGTGAGCTCATGGTTCTTTTCTGCCTGTTTCAATGTCTGAATTAGCGAAGAATATTCTGTGAATTTTCTCTCACGGTATTGTTGAGTAATAATACGCTCTGATGGGAGCATTGTAGACAGTGTCTTTTCAATTTTCTCCTCATCATCAGGCGCTTTCTCACAAAACTGGAGTTTAGAGCAAATCTTATGAACAGCATGATTATAGTCGTCTATGGTTTTGAAATCCTGTAGACGTAAGTGATTCCACTCATGCGTGGCCTCGGGGAGGACAATCGCTTTATGCTGTTCATATCTATTTTTAAGAGATTTCCATAAGACCATTGGGTCCTCCTCAAATTGATATTCCATTTTCAAATCTGGATGAATATGATTTCTTATCACTTTCAAAGCAGAGAATTTGGACATATTTGAGGGGGTAGAGGTCCCTTCAACCGTCTCATCTATACATCTGTATAGTCCTTGAGTCGACAGAATCACTTTGACATCCATCGCCCAGGCAGGGAAATTGGAACCATCAAGAGCGAGAATCTCAAACTCTTTGGTTGCCATCTCACCTACATTTGTAATTGCCAAATATTTTGAGAAATCATGGCAAAATTATGCAAAAATGATGTGAATTCAAAAAGAAATGAACTCGAAAAATGAATTTTCTCAATAAATTGCTTATTTTTATGGCTGTCGCATGATTTAAATAACTCAATATTCGAATGTTTCAAAATTTTGATGATCATATTCGGGCATCACTATTAATAGTGTAGATCCTTCGGTGGTGTTGAATACCACTTTAATATATGATCAATTTTTGATAAGTGAATAGAGAAATTTGACTAGCGTGTGCCATAATAAAATTCTGAGTTCGAGGAATATTCGCTATGCTGAGGCATGCGTAAATTCATATGATCCCAAACTACAAAGAATTTATTCAATTTAGAGAATATTTTTGCATTGAATTGAAATGAAAGTAAGGCAATGGAATTTAATTTGCAAAAGACTTGTAAAGTAAAGAGCATGGAAATGCTATAATGCTGATAAAGGGCATAATTTGTAATAAAAGTAAATAACAGGGGGCTGTAAATGAACTTTTATTATAGCAGAAAACTGCGGAATGTAAATATGCCAAAGCCTGAGGGCTTAAATGCAAAATTGCAATTTCTTGAAAAAGATAAACATTATTGGGCGGTGGGCCGAGACAATCTCGATTTCGGCCCACCGCCGCTTTCGGCCCAGGGGGTCGGGCGGGGGAGGCGCCTGATGGCGCCGGCCTGGTGGGCCAGATGGGCCGGCCCAGCGCGGCCCATGGCTGCCGCGGCCTTAAGCGCTGGCTCGGGCGGGCGGCTAGGGTTGGGACCCTAGCGCGCCGCCGCCGCCAGCCAGGCCAGCGCCGCCGCTCGCCGTCGCCGTCGCCGCCGCTCGCGCCGTCGCCGTCGCCTGCGTCGTCGCCGCCGCGCCAGCCAGACCCGCCGCCGTGCCCACTCCTCTGCCCCCTTCCGCACCTCAGAGCCCCTTCTCCATTTTTGTTCATGCCTCCCCCTCACCTGAGGGTGGGGAGCGGTGAGGCTCGCCGCTGGCGCCGCTCTCGGCTGGCACATGGCCGGTGGAGATGAAGTTGCGGAGGCCGGGGCGAGCGTTGGCTGCCGCGGTTGCTGTCGGGCGGCCCGGGAACCATGGAGCAGCCGGAGGTGGAGATGGGGGAGGAAGTGTCGCGTCATTGGTGGTGAAGCCGGGCGGAGTTGCCATGGCAGCGCCGCTGGGGCCCTCCCTTGTACTGAGGTAGAAGGGTGGGGCACCAGTGCGTGCCGCCCTGGTGCGGAACACCGGCTCCGCCTGGCGTGTTGCTGGTGGCGTCTCTGGAGTGTACTCCGGCGAGCGCACCGGCGATTGCACCGGCGAGGACGACGACGAGGAGATGTCAATGATCGGGCACGGTGAAGGCAGGGCGAAGCCGGGTCTTGCTTGGGCAGTCCATCCATGGACAGTACAGAAGTGGGGATCCGCCACTGGGATGCGGCCCACCGAGCAGCCTTGGCAAGCTTCAAGCCTGAATCCTCCTGTGGGAGGTGCTGGTGGAGGGGATGCCCGGCGAGCTGCAGCGTTGCGGCGCGCTTGATAGCGAGCCGAGCGCCGAGCAATGCGACGCCAGGAACGGGAAGCCGGGCGGCGTCCCTGAGCTCTGAGGAGCTGGAGTAGTTGTTGTCGCATGAGGCGACGGAGAGCAGGGATACGAAGGTGGCGAGGGAGACCAATTTCAGCATCACGAAGAGGTAAGCGTCGAGGCATCTTACCCAAGGATGAGGCCTTTTCCTGCTCAGCTTGTAGAGCGTGCTTGATAACGTGTTAAAGTAGAATGACAAGATAGATAGGTGAATTGGTTATTGTCATTGATCTCTTAGCTCCCTTTTATAGGGTGATTACAAGTTCAGTTACAAGAGGTGAAAGGACACAATCATGGTCATGAACACTAGTAACTGATGACTGCATGTCTTCCTTGTAATGGGATGCTTAGTGGAATGTAATGTCTTGATGTCCTTGATGAGAGCAATCAACACATATTGTAACAGTTTAAAATCCTCACTGAAGCATATATTCCAGAGAATTTCTTGTTTGCGTCATCGATTTGGCATGATGTCATTGGTTCCTTCTAGATCACACGAGCGTTCAGGGCAATCCAGCTTACCCCATCGCGCAGTGACTCTTTGGCAGGGAAACATTGGTTTCCCAAGGCTGCAAAAGACAACCACAAACTCTCAGATCGGAAACACGAACAGTCGCAACAGTCCGAAAAATTCTGAAAAAACATGACTATATCGAATGGAAACATCTACTCTTAAACTGTGTACTGACATACCCCTTATGGTAGGAGTAAAAGGATGTCAAATAGGTACAGTGCATCAATTTTCCTCCTTTTGACCCTGAGACCTTATTTTTCGTATGATTCTATAGAAACGGATTCAACACTACAAGGCCTTAGACGATTTTGAAGAAAACACCAAGAACATCTCGAAGATGGCTGTTTGGACTTACCTCCGATTAACCACATTGTGCACATAACATAACCACTCGGAGAATTCAGCTTGAGATCCTGCCTGCACTGGATTTGCTCTACAAAATAAAACACATAATTAAGACAGTTTGATGTTCATTCCATGGTAAAGATAACTGATATCAAAGAACAGAAAAGAAGAAAATAATTGAATAAAAACAACAGGGTAAGAACATATCCAGCTGTGATGAATGGCTCTCCTCTACAAAAACATTCAGACAACAAAAAATAAAGGCAATGCAGCCAAGTTTGATAAGAGCTAGTGATGAAATGAGCTTCATAGAAATAAAATGTCAATTTAGTGTCTGAACAAAAATCTAATGCACATGGTAAGATTTTAAATCTTGAAGCATCATGAGCATCATAAAGAAAAGAAAAAAGCACTGAAATAATAGTGTTCAGCCAAATCAATATATTTAGAGTGGAAGAATCCAATATTCAAACACAT
Source organism: Urochloa ruziziensis (assembly GCA_015476505.1). Taxonomy (NCBI): domain Eukaryota; kingdom Viridiplantae; phylum Streptophyta; class Magnoliopsida; order Poales; family Poaceae; genus Urochloa; species Urochloa ruziziensis. Next base: position 6,848,642 of record CM027118.1, read on the forward strand.
TTTCATATTGCAGTTGTAGGAGAGAATAGAGATGCGTATAATGTGGATGGTTGTATTGCTGAGCCTCATGGACGGATTACATAGAAGTACATTGCTTAGGGGGATAAGTAACCTCCCTTAGAGATAAGGCAAGTCGGGATCTCAAAATCCTAATGTACCATATCTGGAGATACCCCAATATGCTCTAACAGCAGTATCATGGGTTCACAGTTACTGTGTGATGTTTTTATATCACACCATAAACCAACAAACTGTCAAGAAATCAAGTGAAAACATTTAAAAGGGATAAATTTGTAATCCACAGGACCATTTGAAGGAATAAAAAGCTAATAGATAGGAATTGCAATTTATCCAAGATGTTGGTGAGCATTGCTTACTTCAAAACTTCCTTGAAGTGCTCAGCACATTCTTTGCAAGGATATAGTCTCGAGATTATATGCATCTGAACACGCAAACCAGTAGAAATGTTATATTTGTGTGTAAATCAAATAATCAAATAATGAAAGTAATGCAACGTGGAAAAGAAAGAAAAAACTTCAGGAAATGAAAATCGTGTTTTTGTTTCCCTTCTTAATGCACTAATGCCTAACTGCTCGTGCATTCTTGCCCCTCCTAAAAAATATTTTCTATTTACTGTTCTTGATGGAAATTTAGTGGTAGTCTAGTAATAGGCAGCTTTATATCCATTTATGAAAGCAAGCCTAAACTAGGAACGAAGAAATGATTAGAGCCTGGAAGATTTTGTACATGTACACAGATCATCATGAAACCTATCCTTTAGATTTTTTTCAAGCTGTAACATCGACAAAGCGCTATTTCTGAATTAAGACATCTATTACTTGACCATGAGAGTAAATTACTAGAGTTACAGCAAATATTAAACCTCTTCCAGAACAACAGCAGAGGTTAGCTGAGTATTCCAGCTCAAAAGCAAACTATGGGTTGCCCATCGTGCTTACCAGCTCCTTTGCATCTCGTTTTTGCTGCCTCGTTGGTTCATCAGGGAACTGAAAACACAAGTTGCATATTTAGTAGGAATCAAATTTGACAGCTAATGGGATCCAACACAAGTTATAAACCAAACAAGCCATTCCCTTCCACATCCCTCAGGTACAGAGATCAATATATGCCAATGTGTTATGATACATGAATAATCTGTGCATTCCATTCACAATTTATGGATAATCCATAATGTGAACTGGTAGAAAGTATCTTCAGGCAAATGCCGAAGGGATTTCGTGCTTCGTTGTGCTACTCACAGAGGCAAGAGATCGAGCACCTGCGCTGCGATGGTGTGGAGCAGCATCCACGTGGCCCGGCCGACCTCCTCCTTCGTCAGCGGCGCCGCATTGGCATCCTTCTCCTGCGCACTCACTCGAAAACGTTACTTACTTACAGGTCACCTCCCCCTCCAACAAAACGGAGAAGGATAACAGGTGCGCGAGAACGGGGGAAAACAACGTGCCTTGAGGACCTCCGGCGGCGGCGGCGGGGCCGCCGGCAGGGAGAGGGAGACGGAGAGGAGAGGGCGGAGGCGGTGGTCCTCGGGGCCGGCCTCGGGCGCGATGAGGAGCTGCCGGGAGAAGGCGGCGACGGTCTGGAGGACGGGCGCCAGCGGGTTCCAGCTCGGAAGCGGCATCGAGGCGGCGGCCGCGGGTTACCCGGAGTTGCAAGCGCAATCGCGCGACGGCGGTGGGTGATGGATATGGTGGGAGCGGCGCGCAGCGACGACGGCCGGCGCGGTGCGAGGAGCAGAGGATTCACGCGAAGCACGGCAAAATCGGTGGATTTCAGGCGAGTCCAGAGGGATTTTCCTGTGGGCCGCGCCTGGTCAGCCAGTTCCTTCCGGGGTTCGTCGACTTGGTGGGGCCTTTACCGCGCGTTGGGCTGGGAATAGTTCCTGGGCAAAACGGTGAGTCTAGATGACATGGCGGCCTGCCGCGGCGCCCATCGGATGACCAGACCAAGAGTGGGCTGGACCCGAACGCCCCTTGCGACGCGGGCCGTGCCGGGCGGGGCTGGCTCGTCGTGGGCTCCGTTGGTCGTGGCTACTCAGAGCCACACGCTCGGATAAAACACACGTGGCAGACCAAAAACACAAGATATTTACGAGGCTGGGATGCTTTCAACATGTTGCACGTCGTGCGTGAAACCAGACGTGGTCCAATCGGCGCGGTTGCCTGCCGTGGCCCGTGGGGAGTAGCCAAGTAGCGGTACGGACGGACAGAGAGAGATTGCGGGCCAATGGAGGTGGTGCAGCCATGCCCCGTGCGCCCCACCGCGCCCAGCGACGAGCCGACGACCGACCGGTGGCTGCCATTCTCAAGAGGGCGCGTGGCCGCGTGGGCGCTCGAGCGGAAAGCGGCGTGTGGCTGTGGCCCCCGTGGGAAGGTCCCGGCCGGTGGATGCGGCGCGCCCGCCGGCCGGGTACAGCATCGGTGACCAGCGGTTGTGGCACGGACGCACCGGGCACGCTGAGCGGTGGGAGGACGAACGAACCCGCCTCGACGACATGCTACCTGCGGTCGGGCGCGCGTAGCGTACGTGCCGGTGCGAACTGAACCAACACGACTACTGTTTCGCGAACGCTTCCCCGGTGTGAAACCGGCTCGACCCGGCACTCTAGTTGTTTATAGCAACGTTTTTTTTTTTTTGATAAACGTTGTTTATAGCAACGTTGACAAGTCATACACCAAGCAGACGCACACGTCCATGGAGCTGCGAGATAGGCCATTCCGGCCGCCTCACCTTTGTCGCCATGTCTCTAGCACACCTAATCAGGGATTTGTATTTCAATAAGCTGCCGACACACGACACAAGGAAAGCACGTAAGCGCGCACGAGATACTGGCCGATGCCCGAACGAGGCCGACGTAGGTGACGAGCCGTTGTGGCGTCCCCATCAGCCTCGGGCGGCAGCCTCGACGCCAGTGGTATCGCACACCGCCGTTCGGCCATTGATTGGAAAGTTCGAGTTGTTTGCGTGCGTCAAACAAGATATAATAAACATAAAATGAGCTAGTAGCGATTGCCATTAGAATCCTAGACCTAGATAGATAATGATAGACCTATAATCTAACATTTGCGCAAGGAGAGAACGGAACGGTCTTGACGCATATGAAAACCAACAGGACCACGGGTACGTACGCTTTCAAGCTAAACTACCACGCTTGTCGACCGTCCGCCGGCATTAACAAAATTCCTAGAATAATCAACAAGCTAAAAACAATTGCATGTTCATTAAGCGTGCATGAATATGTCAGGTAGGATAGATGACTAGGTAGCGGGGCGCGCTAACGCCGCGTCAGAAGAGTTCTTCTCTGTAAAAGATCATGAATAGTGACAGTATTATGCTGGCATGACTCGTAAGCAAACTCGATGGCAGCAAGGAAGATGTTCTCGACCATGGAGAGCATGGCCGTGTTGACATAGAGTGTGCACCTAAGAGGACCTTCTGCCACTACGGCGCCAGAGGTAGTGGGAGCTGAGGACTGGAGCGGCGCGAAGTGTTGTTGTTGGCCAGCTAGCCGACAAATTATAAAGAGAGAAGAGAGGAAAATCTGAAGTTAGAAACGGTTCGACGAACTCGTCTGTCAAGAAATCGTGGTCGCGGGTTTCACATGTGAAGCCGATGAGTCCGGGGTGGACGGTATCTCCCTCCGAGGCAGCGGCACCACCTCTGATCCAAACTGAGACTCGAGAGAAGGGATAGAGGAGGCGAGTCGACACGTGATGCGAGAGATTGGGCGAGCAGTCGAGGAGTACGATATTTGTGACACATGATGGAGAAATTGAGTGAGTAGCTGATGAGCACAATGTTTGTGTCACCTTTTCAACTTCGTGGGGAGGCAATGACGGCTCTCTAATGTGCAAGAGGTACCACGATTTCATTTGCCAAGAACACAAAATATTAAAACGTGGCGACTGAGCAATTGCGTAATAACGCAATGCTAGAAGCCTGAAACAACGTGGCAAGCGAGAATGTACCGACTCTAAGTGAGCTCGCTTTCTTTCGTCGACATGGATGTACCTATTTCTTCTGAAGACAATGCCGAGAAGCAACACGTAAAGCGCAATGTTGAAAGTTTAGAACCACGTGGCAGGCGAGGATGTACCAACTATAGATGACGACACTTTTTTAGACATAAATGTATTTATTTTTGTTAGAGACAAAATTAAAGTAGTATATATGAAAAGAAAAAAATATAAGAAAAACAAAAAAAGAAAAGAAAAAGAAAAGGAAAAACAAAGGAAGGGGAAAAAATTGCTACGGATCGCTGGGAGGGCACCAAACTCCGATATAGACAGTACTATATGTTTCGTTGAGAGTATCCTCTGGGTAAATAAATTACATATAAAAAAAAGTTTGACAAGTGCGAGGACCACTCATCATGGTAGACCCGGCTTTATTGTTTTCCATACACGAGACGAGAGGGTGCGGTGCGGCAGGGCGGGCATCATGCATCAACAGCAGTGTGCCCAGCAAATTGCAGCCTCAAAAAACGAAAATAAAGTAGTACTAGATCTAATCATGCCGCTGTTTTATTGGAGAAAGGACCTTGGCAGAAAAGGATGCACCTTGACATGCCGTTTTTATTCTAGGAATCTAGGTTACGATGCTAATCACAGTGACACTGACGAGCTACTGGCAAATACGTACGCACGCCTCAGTGTTGCTGTAGCGGCAGTTTTCACGCTACAGGAGCACAGCGCAGTACACTGACAGTAGTCACTGGTCGGTATATACGCACGCCTACTTGATGTTTGTATTCTTGTGCTCCGAACATTCAGCCGGCCGGGCCTGTGAAAGTGAAAGGGAAACTGACAAACTGCACAGATACGTAACAGAGCATGCTATTTAAACTGAATGATAAAGAAAAATGCTTGTAAGAAATCACTTCACTAATCCAAGTTTGTGTGTACAAAGTGACAGGAGCCCGTGCGGCCGAGCGGGCTTCCGCGGGGGACAACAGCATCCGAGCAGAATCGAAAGCCGCCGCAGAAAACTGCCATGGCTGCCGGTGGGGATAGGGAATTAAAAATCAGGGCGTCCCTGGACCTCGTCTTTTTACAGGACCCAAGAGATGCTAAAGGTGAAAAGTCAGTCCAACGACCGAAAGCTCCACGCAGATCTTTCTTTAATTTTTCTTTCCGAGAATACTTACGCCTGAAGTTACTAATGCGAGGTTGTTGTAATGTTGTCGCTCAGCCGATAGATAGGGTCCCTCGGTAGCCAGCCAGTAGGTATCAGCTGGGATTATTAGCTGAAGTGAACCTGAAGGGACATATCGGTTGGGTAAAGAGAGGCCATCATCCATTCCATTCAGGCTATTCATCAGCGATGGTTTGTGACTTGTGAGATTGATCACCGAAAACTACCCGCACAGAGCTGAATCGAGATCTTTCAAAAAAAAAAGAGCTGAATCGAGACGAGTCAGAGTGAGACGTCAGTACTTGGGCACCTGGCGTTTTCTCTGAAAGGATGATGGGATTCGAGGCTGGATTATCAATTGGCAGTCATTGTGTAACGTGGCAGAATCATCTTCCAGCAGTGCCGCTTTTGCAGGGAATATTCGATTTTTAGAAACCTACTACTCGGCTACTCCCTCCTCCTAATCCATCTGCCTCCTTCTAATCCTGACGATCATCGTGTTTTCTCAACTGAAGGATGCCGATGCTCTGTTTCCTCAAAACTGAAGATGCTATGGGCCCTGAAGATTATTGGTTTGCCTGAAACCTGAATAAACATGTCGCATAAACTAAGAATAACGTACTAATAATTTAGTAAGGCCGTCCTAGATAAACATATCATCAAATTCCAAAAAGAAAAAAAAAGGCCATGCTCATGCAGCAAAGAGAAACAAGAACAGAGTCACAAACCCCCCAAACAGCTCTGTTCATTCACATACCCCAGTATCACCTGCAGGCTGATGAGGCAGATGGATACACGAGGAGGAATGGAAGTAGTACATCTCAGAGCCGCCCATCGAGCGAAGCCGATGGATAGATACAAGGCACCGAATTAAAACAAGAGAAGAAGAAAAGTCAAAGGAAGCCGTGTGGCGGCACCAGCAGCGGAGCGGAAAGCGGCTGCGGGCGGCCTTGGCCTAGAATCCCCGGCAGAGGCGGAACCTGTCGCCCCACGGCCGCGGCTGCTGCCGGAACCGGCTGTGCCGCCTGGGCGCCGGCGCCGCCGTGGTGCGGCTCAGCATCTCCCACATCACCTGCACGTCCTCGTACTCGCACGTGCTCACCTCCTGCCGCAGCCTCCACAGCCCTGCGCAGAGCAATCAAAGCAATCGGAGTCAGACGAATCCAGCTTGGGCCGAGCGCAAGCGCCGCCGACGGATCGTATCGAAGCCGCCGCCTCTGCTGCCTTACCTGTCTGACGAACCCCGAAGCGGGACGCGACGCCGAGCCAGGCCCGCCGCACCGGGAGCACGACGCGGTCCCACCAGTAACCCATCGACGGGTCGGTCGGTCGATCGATCGCCGGCGCCAAGCAGTCGCCGGAGCTGCGGCGCGGGATACCGGACAGGACCGAGCTACCCTAGGCCTCCCCCTCCTGTGTCTCCTCCGTCCTCCCACCTCGATTATTAGACCAGGGTCCGATCGGTCATCTCCCTCCGCGCCCCCTATTTGTACACGCGTGTGGCAGGGAAGAACCGCGAGCAACCGGCCCGCCCCGTTCACGCTGTCACTGGCGTGCGGGGCCGGGAGAACGGGTGCTGTGTGGGCCACCGGCGTCAGTTGGGTGGGTGGGTACGGTGGTTGCGGGCAGTTAGTTAACGGGGGGGCGGCGGGCACGTGCCAGGAGGCGGTAGGCGGCGACGGACACGTCGGCGCGGGTTCCTGATAAAGCGGGGCCCAGCTGGGATTCATGCGCAGTAGCGGCCACGGGTGTGTGGCGGTTGAGTGGTGGTTGCGGGTGTGTGTCAGTGGAAAGAGTTAGGTCACCCGCGCGAGCTGCTGCTGTGTATGGGCTGGGCCTAGAAGCCTGACGCCTGCTAACTTCGCAACAAATTATCGACCCTGTGTTGCGAGCTGAATTTCAAAAGGACGTAACGGGATAAAAAAAACAAAGGGCGAATTCTACTGAGTGCAGGACGTAACAACACGACGATATGGACATGCCATTCCTACGGGGAAGGGATAGCACAGGTCTACGAGCCTTGCTTTGTGCGGTGTGCGTACTCTTCAAAGGTCCATGCGAGCGTAAGAGTGGGATATCAAAGGATGATCCATATCATGTGCACATTGAAGTCTTTAGTTCCATTGCATGGTCATCTTTGGCCTCACTTTAATGTGAAGCTGGGCAAAACATCCAATATGGCCTCCTCCAAAGGTCACTAGCTCATACATCTAAGAGATGGCATAAGAGATAGTTCATCCAACAATAAGAGTCAAATGCTAGCTCTTGTGTCCAGTGACCCCACCCATCAGCCTCACATGATATAGAGATGTGTACATGAGACTATCTCTTAAACAAAAGATAGCTCCTCATCCTCTCTCTTCCACATGGGCAAAAAGCTGATTTTGCACACTTATGAGCTTAGCTGAGTTGGCATCATTGGAGGAGGCCTATGCTCGGTTGTTCTGCCCACCAAGTAAGATGTCTTTATTGTACCTATAAAGATGAAATTGGAGATAGCATGTAGCGATAGGACGTGGCGTGTTCATATTGAAGAGCCGTTCACATTGTAGGATTTTCTGTGGATTAATTGTAGGTGCATGTTACACTCAGATTGAGTCTTGTACAAAATTTGAAGGATGAAGCGCCACGATTACGTTCGAACAATTTTTTTTCGAACAACGTGTGGCTTAAATTGGTTAAACACAATAAGTATATGCGCGAGCATGGTGCTTTAGGACTTCCTTTAATTTCGATACCTCTGATAACGCACTATTCTAATTAGCTTGACCCGGTCATTATAATTTACTAGAAGATGCCTGCAAAATTTGTACTGAATTTCTAGGTTAAATAAAATTGAAACCAAACACTTCATCGGAAAATGGGAAGAAACACATACAGCTAATGAAAAACGTGTGCGTTCTTGAAAACATACACGCGAGTAGGTTGGGGTTTTGCTTCATTTCCTTTCCCTATCCTTTGTTTTTCTCCTAACTAGCAGAGTAGCAGTTGAATATTTCCTTCCGGATTCCGACGTGAGCTTTTTTTTTAAAAAAAAAAATCCGACGTGAGTCTCGTGACTAGTCGTCCAACTTGGTTGCCGAGTTAAGATGACTAGTCGTGCCGTTGCATTGCATCAAACGCGGATGCCGGAAATCCCAAGTTCTGGCAACGGGAGCCGGAAAGAGTGAGAGACTGGTGTTTCTGTTCACTCTCTCTGTTTTTTTTGTTTTTAATTTTTAGGGCGTGTTTCTGTTTCCCTCTGGAACCTCCAGATGTAGTCACGGGATCAGAGCAACCTCACCGGCCGCTTCACGTTGCGAATCAATCTACTCCCCGTCACGTTGGTTACTGTCAGTTCACCCAGCAGATTAGTCGTTAAGGCGACTGATTGGCTCATGTCATCGTCTGAGGATAACACGCCCCGTACGGCATGATCGCGACAGCACGCTGATAGTAGTGACCGAAAGCCATGTGCGGAAAGCAAACCTCCTGAAGGAACAAGTGCGTTGGATTCTCCAATTGGGCTCGCGATCACGACCCCTGCCTAATCCCGTACTCCGTATTCCTGTAGTAGTATATCTCCAGTCACTCTCTCTCGTATTGTCACCGCCCATCTGGAGACCCGACTACCCGAGCGCGTCATCGGATCCCAATTCCCAATACCCTCATCATGATGATCGCGGTCGCCGCAGCGGCCAAAAAGCTGGCGAGCGGCCGGGCATCATGGTGGTTCGGTTTGGTTCGCGTCGCGCGAGAAAGCATCAAAGCAAAGCCGCCGAGCACCCCGAGCACCGGGTCTGCTGGCGCCTTTCGCCAGCATCAGGGGAATACCCTGTTTTTTCTTTTTTGAATGGTCGTTGATTAGTACGTACCCTGCTAGTGTTACATGACGGCGAGCGAGGGAGATAGATACCAAACAACGGATTGGCCCATGCTCACAAACACCAGAACGGACGCCTCACACGCACGTGACCCCTCCGACGGTAGCTGATGATCGACTGGACAAGTCTTGTGTTCTTCGCAGTTCACGCTTGGACCAGCCTAGCCGATGAGCCGAACCCCTTGCTTGGCAAACCGGCAGTGGAAGTGTGGAACCGTGTCAATCAATGGCAAGGTCGTTTCCTCGCTAGAACTACGTGCCGGTGATAAAGTTGCGTGTGGGCGGTAGGGGCGAAGTCGTCCGTTCTCGGCGTGCGTGAACTTGCCGAGAAGTTTCGGCCGGAGCCGGAGACCTGCGCTGCGCTCCCCGGAAGAGGGCTCGGCAGCGAGCAGAGTCACCGCCGGAGCCGGCACTTTTTGCCGTCTCGGTTCATAAGCAGGCAGCCGCCACATGCGCGCACCGCCACCGCCGGCCCCACGGCGGAGCACGCCGCGTCCGCGGTTGCAGCCGGTTGCCGGTTCCGCTTGCGCCCTGCACGCCGCCGCTGCTGTACTACCCCCTATAAACTAGCGTTTCTTTTCGTCGCCAAAGCGGAATAAACAAACCCCCGCAAAAGCCAGTCAGCCAGACACAGCAGCGCCGCGGCTGCGCCAGGCGAAAAGCCCCCGCTAGGCCCGCTCGCGCTGCGCCGCCGCCTCTCCTCCGCTGCTTCCTCCTCCTCCTCCTCGTCGCGAGCCGAATCCCATTCCCGCCGCGCCGCCGCTAGCGACCCAGAGCTCGGGCGCGCTGAGCCGCCGCGAGCATTTCGCCTGCTTTTCCGCGTGGGGGTAGGGAGCGAGTCCGTTCCGTACGAGGCGGTGTGGTGCGGCTCGGCAGTGTGGGGGCAAGATGTTCGCGAGCAGGCCGGTGGTGCACCCGATGGAGGTGGCGGCGCCGGCGCCGGCGAACCCGGCGCAGCAGCAGCAGCCGCCGCAGCAGCCGCCGGGCGTGCTGATGAAGGACCTGCCGGGGATGCCGGGGACGCCCAGCGGGCTCGCGCTCCGCGTCACGCAGCTCCTCCTCGCCGCCATCTCGCTCGCCGCCATGTCGTCCACCAGCGACTTCGCCTCCGTCTCCGCCTTCATGTACCTCCTCTCACCTTCCCCCGTCTCCCTTTCCGTTCCGCTTTACTACCGCGCTGCATTCGTTCTCCGGTCGCTTGGTTAGGATTCTGGAATTGCATTTGTGCTCTGGTGTGATTTGGAAAAGGAAATTCGCGTGATCTGTGATGCTCTGCTAGCTAGCGTAGTGGGGAGTAAAAGGTATTCACATTTGAAGTTTGAGGTGGTTGGGTGAGTTGAAGAGTTAAAGCTCCTGGGACTTCATGTCTTGGATTGTTGCTTAATTCAGCAATGGGATGTGAAACCTTGGAACCCCTAACATTGACTGACAGTCTGTGCAGTTTTATTTTACCTGTCAGTCTGTGACTTCCACTGAACCACCTAAATGCACCTTGTTGTCATGGGGTCCTTTGGACCTCACTGATGTACATTGCTTTTGAAGTTCTATGAAAGTTCTTTATCAAAAAAAAAAAAGCATCTTGCTCCGGGTTCCTTTCACACCTGCCAGGATCTTCACCAGTGACCACTGGTTTTTATCACTGGGATTTTGGATCAAAGTCTCTGGATGAGACCAACTGCTGGTTTGTAACTCCAACTGTTACACAAAATTAGTTGTCATCTTTGCTCCAACTGTTAGAGAAGAAGGAAGTCTTTGGTGTAGTGCTGGAGCTAAAAAAACTCCAGGAGCTGTTGGTCATGGGGCCGGTTTTAGGGGATTTAGGGTCTGGTTAAGGATCCTTTCTCTGGTCGTCTTCCCTCTTGTTGCTGTATGTAGTTGTGTGTGGGTGTGTGTGTGTGGGGTGGTGTTCTTGTTTTGTGTTTGTAGGCACTCTTGCCTTTTTTTTCTCTATCTTAATGAAATGATGTGCCGCTCTCCTACGCAGTTCGAGAAAAAAAAATCTTTGCTCCAGTCCTGTAATTGCAATTTGTCTCTTGGTAAGTGCTTTAGAGCTGCCATGCAAGCCTGAGATAGCATTCTGTTTCTCTTTTTCAAGAAAACGCACTTGAACTGGCACATATATAGATCGGAAGAGAGAGCCTTATGTGGAGTAAATGGGGTATACTTGGAGTGCCCTATTCAAATAATTAGGCGCTAGCAACATCGGTTTCAATTTTAGTTCAATGTTTGGTTCTGTTGGGGATCATGTTGCAGGCTGTTGAAATTTCCTGTAGCCACTGGATCCAGCGCTAAAACACAGGTGTCTTATTAATAAATAGGAAGCCTTGTCATTACAAATTCATTTATGATATATGGTATGAACTTTATCCGCTACACATTTTTCGGTGAAATGGTAGGCCATTTGCACTATCTACCATGGTAAAACAGGAATCACAATAACATGTAATCATCATCTATATTATTGGTTCTTTTTAGTGATTAGAACCACTAATGTCCTTTTTTCTTTTAGCAAACTTGGGGATGAGCAGCCCTTTCTTTCTTGCCAGCATAAATATTTAAAAGCCTAAATGATTTCTGGTACTAATGTGTTAGTCAGTGATAAAACTATCATCTATAGATGCCAACCTTTCGAGTGATTATGCAGTCATTTCTGAAGAATTTCCATAAAAAATATCTTCCTGAACAATATCATACTTTAACATGGAGCATTATGACTCCTGAATTATTAATTTAGAATGCTAATAATAAGGTAAAACCTTTGTGTATCTGAAAAAGGAATATTTTCATAGTTTATTTGACATACAGTATCCCCTGTTTTGTTACTTGTTTGCTGATTATGAGCACTGGGCAGTAGGAATTTATTTATGTCTGGTGCTATTTTGTTAAGTATTGTTCCTTTTATTTACTATGACTATGATTTTCATGGACATGATTGGATAGTTTTTTGTGACTGTAAAGAAACAGGGACAGTGTTCTCTTGGGACAGTCTGCGTTTTTATTCTTTTTTGTTATTGTCACAGCAAACTCTTCAGAATGCCCCATGCTGAATTTCCCTTTGGCATTCTGATTAAATTTGGTTTATTTTTGCGTCTAACAAACTGATGAATTCCGTTTTTTGTCCAGCTACCTTATTGCAGCAGCTATTTTGCAATGTGTGTGGAGCCTGTCAGTAGCCATTGTGGACATATATGCACTGCTTGTTAAACGCTGCTTACGAAACCGTCGGCTTGTTACTCTCTTTTTCATTGGAGATATGGTACGTAAAACATTATTCTTTCTCTTTGTGATGTTTATGAAATGGATTAAGTGATGTGCTCCCGTAATATTTTGTAAGGTTTACAAATAAGTGATTTTGGAAAAATTCCTGAAGCCTCCTCTGCAATGAACTATCCATAACATAGAAAAGCATCACATAAAGTATCATATAACTGGGATTATTCTAACACTCTTTTAAGAATACAGTAATGAGATGATGCAGAATATTACTTGTGTATTAAAAAAAAGCTAGTCTGTTATACAGTTGAATGAAACTGCCTCTCCTGAATTGCATATTTGCATACGGGAGCTAGGAGTGCATTGATCTTTCGATTTCCTGTAATCTGTTTTGGTAACTACATTTGTTCAATGGCAGATCACATGCGCAGGAACCTTCTCTGGAGCATGCGCTGCGGCAGGAATCACCGTCTTGATCGATAACGATCTGAACATATGCTCGGAGAACCACTGTTCTAGTTTCCAGACTGCAGTAGCAATGGGGTTCATGTGTTCGTTTTGTATCGCACCGTCCTTTATGCTGAACTTTTGGTCGGTTGCATCTACCCGTGTCTTAGCAGCTTGATAGGAAAGGGGGATAGAGCCTGATTTTTGAGCAGTTCGAGTACCCAATTGTGGTTTCAGCAACAACTGGATAGAGTGGCCCTGCTAATAGTATTAGAATCAGGAAGCTAAAGTATGAGTATGAGGCTATGACTCCGGCATATCTAGTTTAACCTGTACAAAGAAAATAGCTGAAGTTCTGAGTATTTAAGTCTCTGCAAAATGCTTGGAACTGTTTAGAGTTTATGTGTCCTGATGAGTCCTGATTCCTGAACCATGTATACTGCATATAGAGAGCTAATGGTGTTGAGTAAGTCATCGTAATTATTTGGCATGGTTTGCCCTATAAATGCTAGTGTGCTTGCTCTGATCTTTGCAAAGAAGCATTGAAATCCTTGAGGTGTTTCCCGATAGAACATAATTTTGGGGAGACCCGAACTGGAATTGTATTGACCGATGGATTAGTTCGGTACAGATATGAGCCTCGCCCTCACATACGTACGTACGGTACAGACTCACGCACACATACGTACAAACGCATCAGCCAACATTCCCCTCGACGGTTGACATGCTTGATTGCAATTTTGTGTGAGATTTTCCTCTTTTCTTGGCAGATTGCCATGTGTTAGGCCTTTTTGTTTGTTCTGAGATGATGTCCACAAGTACATTGTACTGATGCTGTACAGGAGCCAAAAGGCATTTGTCACATGTTGCTGTCACAAACTCACAAGCCGGGGGTGTGCACTCCTAGCCAGAGGAAGATGATCATTATCGCCCGACAAGACAGAGGATAACGCCGTGGTTCGGCGGGCGTCGTCGCTGGGCTATCCGTAGTGGAAACAAACATTTTTGTGTACCCTAGTAAGTACGAGCACATCCATGGAAACATCCTTGTGCAGCTTACCACTGCTAAAAATTTACTACAAAATTTTACGTAGAAGTTCTTCTGCAAGATTTAGGTACAATGCAGGATTTACAAACCATTAAACCCATGCTCCCTAACATGGTAACGGTAAGAATGCTTATGTATGTTCAGGTGAGATTGCTACCTCTATTATATCTACTCAACTCAAATCTGAGCCATTGTATGTTCAAGTGGAATTGGCGAATTGCCGTCATCACCAGCTGATCAAGACGGAAGATGCCGGCGGCCATTAGAACGAGGAGCCATCTCACCAGCCGATGGAGTGCCTCCGATCCTTGGGAGGCTTCGTGCGCACCTTTTCGCCGTCCATGGCGTCAAGGCGCCGCAGGAACGGGTTCAGCCGCCCGAGCTTCTTGGACACGTTGTTCATGAACCCGCCGCCGCTGCCGGGCTTCTTCGGCAGCGGTGGCCGCCCCGACTGCGGCGGGGCGGCGCCGCCGGCCGGAGGGAGCGGCGCCGACGGGTCCCTCATGTGCATCTTGAGCCGCAGCACCTCCATCCTGAGGTCGTCGTTCTCCCGGTGCAGCCGCGACAGCTCGTCCGCCGGCGGCGCGCCGCCGCCCCGGGCGTGCCGGCCCGAGACGCTCGTGGGCGCCGGCCTGTATGGCAGCGACGTTGGCGGCGACGACTCGCCGCCGTAGAACGAAGACGCGGCGCTCGGCGCCTGGTGGCGCAGGCGCCGCTGCTCGTGGTAGAGCACCTGCACCACCGTCTGCACCGGCAGCCTGTCGTTCTGCGCCGCGTGCGCGCACGCCTCCCGCGACAGCTTCTGGCAGTCCATCGCCTTACACACCTTCTTCCTCTCCGCCTCGCTCAGATGCGGGTGCGCCTGCACGAATCAAAAGTTCAAAACTCCATAGACGCAATCAATGAGGAACATACACATAGCCAACAATTTTCGCAAAGAAAAAAAAAAACATAGCCAAAAAGGCAGTACAAAAAACTCTGATCGGAAACATTGTTACCTTCAAGTAGATGTCGATGGCGCGGTACATGCCGTCCTCGTTGAACCTGGCGCGTTCCGGGATCATCTCGGCGAGGCCAGTGAACTTGTCTATGGGCAGGTTCGCGTCGGAGGCGATCTCGGCAAGGTACGCCTCCATGAGCCTGCCGACCATGCCGACGTCGTTGGGCGGCGACGCCGTGGAGATTAAGTCATCTTCCGTGTTGTAGTCGAGCGAGGCCGCCGCCTCGCCCTCGTGTTCCAGGTACCCGGCCAGGATCCTCCGCACCGCGTCGACGTCGAACTCGGTGCCGCCGCCGCCGTCCTCCGGCGAGGAGGACGGGATAAGGAGGTCGTCGAGCGCGGCCTGCCCGAGCTGCGCAGACATGCGCTTCTCGAGGTCGAGCCTGCACGCCAGCGTCGTGTCCAGGTGCAGCGCCGCGCGCAGCAGCATCGACACGAAGCTCACCGACATGGCGTTCTTCTCCTTGGGCAGCAGGCTCACGATCGTCTCCAGAACCACACGCTTCTCGTGCTCCTCCCTCGGGTCCATCCTCTTCTTCTTCTCCCTCCCGTGCATGTCCTGCAACAACAAGCTCAACAATGCGATCAGATGATGAATGCAAAGAACACGTACTATGCTTCACTGGATGTTTTATAGTACATGAATGTGAAATTTGGACCATCTCACCAGCCTTCGCAGAGACTTATGGGCAGTAGAGCATGATGAGGGTGCCGAGAGCAATGCCCTTGAACCCCCTCGCCTTCATTGCAATCAGAACCCTCTGGAACGTGTCGATCCGCAGCGACGTGAGCTCGTCGGCCCACCAGTCGTACACGCCCTTCGACACGCTGTTGTAGCCGGCGGCGGCGGCGGCGTTGTTGCCCAGCGACACGCTGAGCTGGGCGCCGTCGCTGCTGCAGGTGATGCAGGCGATGGCGTCGATGCACCTGCCGACGAGGCCCACCTCCTCGGCCACCGGGAGGAGCTCCTCGGCGTTGCGGAGCACGGCGACGGCGCCGGCGAGGCTCGTCAGCGCCACGGCATCCAGGTACGCATCCGCCATGCCGGCCAGGCTGTTCCCGCCCTCGCCGTCGCCGTCGTCGGCCATCTCCAGGTGCTCGGCGACGCACCGCAGCATCGCGACGTTGTCCTCGGTGATCTCGAAGTCCTCGTCGTAGATGAACTTGGTGACTAGCTCGAACGCCGTGGCGCCGCCAGGCATGCCCGTGAGGTCGATGTGGGTGACCCTGGAGCCCATGACCCCCGACACCTGCCTTCGTATGTAGCCGCTCCTCGAAGCCAACCGGAGCTGCAGCAGCGTCCGAGGCGCTTGCTTGTCAGGACCGATACTATTTCTCTCTAGTCTATATACAGGGATCCTAGCAAAGAACACAAACGGAAGCGATGCGGTTCTTGAGGTTACCTTGTGCAAGTTGAAGGTCGCGTCGTCGACCTGGATGGTAATATCGCTCGGGAATTCCTGTGAAAGGATCCTGTGGCAATGAAGCGAAACGAGACCTCAAATTTCACAAACCTGTTCTTTTGACAAGCTTCATTTCCAGCTTAAAGACAGTTATACAGTGAACAAAATCTGAAGTACAGATAAGTGATATCATTGTTCTCGATGAAAACTGCTGTTTCGTTCAGTCTAAAGCAATCTGAACCACAAACAATTGGGCACGAACATATACCGAATCAAATGCGCAGCACATCGTCATCCCAAACGGAAAGCAAACAAAGCGAGGACAAGCAGCAAGGGAGACGGAGTCGAGGGTACCATACCAGTCACTGATCCTCTTCATAGCCGGCGTATCGAACCGGCTCTCCATCCTCCCGAAGTCACCGAGCTGCCGTTCACCTCTCACCCCCTCCCTGCGTAACCTCCCTCTCCCCCGATATTCTCCTCCTCGCCTTCCATTCCATCCCGGGCGACGTCGACGTCAAGAGGAAATCTTGACAGTGCTGCCGACCAGCCGAGCGAGTGAAGCATGTTAGCCGCGGCTGCCTGCCACTGGCCTCGCCGGCCGGAAGCCACACATTCACATAGCAGCCGCGGGTGGATAAATGCAGCGGGGGGTATGTAACACGAACCGGACCAATCCGGGCAGATTGTTCGTTTGGCATTTAGCTGAAACCCCTTGCCTTTTCTGCCATCGTTTTCCGGCGACTCTTCCTGTCCGGGACCGGGGTCAGATCACCGAGCCCGTGATTCGCTTCTCTTCGTACGTTGTACGATGTGCAGCTGGCAAACCTCAGGCCTGGGCCCAGCACCCTGGAAATGGGCCTTCCTACAAGGTGAAATCAGCTTAGGGCCCATATTGTGCGGGCCTACGGCCCATGGGCAGGCGAACGGCCCAGCACTAGCAGATCGGCCCTGCTTCTCTCTCCTGCGGCGGTCTTGCTCTTGCCGTCGTCCCCTTGAAGAGTTGAAGCACCAACGGCCATGACTGGGATATTTTGACGGTGGCCACACACTGACGACGAAACGCCCATCGAATCAATCAATGAGAGGTGAATCCGCGTCCGACCACTGAAATTTCCGATCCAGCGCGGGCACCCGTCGCCGTCGCCGTGCAGCGAGTCCACCGGTCACGGGCTCCGTCGTCCGTCGCACACGCCACGCCGCACCACGCGGCCTCCTCGCACCTTCCTCCACTCGTCTCCCTCTCCCTCCCCTCCTCCCCCTTTGTTGCCTCTGCCCCAAAACGAGCGAGCAGAGCATTAAAAAAATCAACGTAATCCAATCCACCAACCAACCAACAAATCTCTGTTCTCGCCTCGCTTCGAAGGGGCACTGCCACCGCCCACGCCCACCCTAGCGCGCCTCATCCGTACGCCGGCCAGGCCATGACGAGCGCATCCGAGCTCTTCACCGCGCGCCGCGCCGCCCGGGGGCCCCGCCTCGCCGACCCCGACCCGGAGGCGGATCCGCACGCCGAGGCGCTCCGGGACCCGCACGGCCTCGGCGGGAGGAGGAGGCGACGCGGGTGCCGCCCGCGACGCCAGCTCGATGCCGCCGGGGACGTGAGGCAGCATCTGCACACCGGGGCCCCGCCGCCGCGCCGCCGCGGGTCGTACACCGTGAGAAAGCCTCCCCGTCCTCGCATCCTCTTCCCTCCTGCCGCTTGATATTTGTCGTGTACGCTTGTGTTGTGGTTCGATCCGTGCATCTCCGGCGTTTGATTGTAGAATTCGTTGGGAGGATTAAGGTTATAGATTTATGTTGCACGCAATTCGCTTCAGATTGGTGGTACGGAGTCATATGATCCTGATTAAGTAGATTGGGAAATGGGGACCTGTAAGGATTGCACACCTACACTTAATATTGGGGTTAAATTTACTCCTCCAATTGGTGAAGCATATGGAAAAAATAATCCTATATGACATTCTGAATTGGTTAGGTTAGGCTGTTCTTGATCCCATTGGCACCACCGTGTTGCAGAAGAATTGAAGTGAGCCTACCTCATTGTATGGTGCATGTACTATATATAAGTAGAGATGGTTCACTTCATTACTTATGGTCTTGAAACGCACCTTTGCATTGCTAGTTGTGGATATACTTTGTGTGCAAAGTAGGTATTTGCAGTTTGCTAAGTTGCTAACCAATATATCTCAGCATTGTTTTTGGCAAGGCTTGATCTATGAAACAGTAATGTCTTGTTATGGCATTTTTCTTTCATCACTGTGAATACAACAGTTGCCTCACCTAGTCACATGCTAGCTTGGAATGTACAATTAGAACTATATTCTAAACTGACACTAGAATTCTAAGGTGTCGTGCACGTTTTATCTATCAAGTAACTTTTCATGTCTGTCATGTAAATTGGATTATCAGATACTTTCTAGGGGAAGCTTCAAAGCATGGCCAAATGTTGCACTTCATTTCCCTTTGGTTATCTAAGCAACTTCCATTAAGAAACTGTGTATGTTTTGTGATGCGACATCGAATGATAATGTCTCTTTCTTCCTTTCTACAGGATCAAATCTTATCATACCTGGACAATAATAACATTGGGGATTCTGCAGCTCGGAGGAACAGACTTGATAGGTTGATGTTCAGGACAAATGAACGGCTTCCAGGTGCTGTACTACAAGCACAAGCCCGTGTCCTGGAGAGGCTAAGAGGCATTTCTCTTGGTTCATCTGCCTCCAGGCCATCTATTTCACTAGATGAATTTTCTGCTAGCGATGTATTTAGATTCATCGACTTCAGAAACAGGGAAACCCGGCATCAGGCAAATGGGCCCAACTCTTCATCATACCACTTGAGCAGTGAATCAGATGAAGAAAGACCAACTGTCAGTTCCACTAACTTACACAGGTCATCTGGACTTAGCAAGGCGGCTTTCCTACGGCTACAGATTGAGATTTTTGAGGCTAGCAAAGATGACAAGAGGGAGCCCTCGCCGGAGTGTTCCATTTGCCTTGATGGATTCTATGATGGAGATGAGCTGATAAGGCTGCGCTGTGGTCACAGGTTCCACTCGACATGCTTGGAGCCATGGGTGCGCAAATGTGCAGATTGCCCATACTGTCGAACGAATATTCGATCACGATCCTGACAAGCAGCCCTGGTTCTGGATATTATAACCAGCATGGAAATGCATTGTATACTTAGCTGTTTTGATTGTGCCTGTTATCTGGTGCCTCAGTGACAGCCCTGTTAAATTTATTGTGTAACCCTGAATATCTTTTGTTGTGCCTGCCCTAAAGGAGCTTTAGTATTGTTTGTGTGGGGCTGTGGGCTGATAGAAGTATAGCTTAGGAAGCACCCTTTTCTGTGTCTTGTGAGTAATCAAAGCAAATAATCTTGTTCTACTCATGATAAAATGTTCTGATGTCTGAATTTCAGTTCCTATGACATGCATTTTGCTGTGAGGTGCGAGAAACATGGTTAATGTCTGTTAATGGTGTCAGCTCTATAGTTCTCTCACTGAATTTCGGTTCTTCCACCTTTCTCATGAAAATGAGCTTGCGACAACAAATTTCGTGCCTACCCAACACTCGACCAAGAATGCTTACCGATGACAAAGCTGGGATTGGGGTACTAGTCACAGTTCATAAATACCATCAGCTAGAAACAATTGCTGCGAAAGTATTAATCTCACGGTCACAATGAAAATTCGGATTACAAGGCTGGTTGTTTCGAAGACATACTGTAAAATTGCCATCCTTCACTGAATTTAGCAGTAATATGCAGTTTCTACACGACCAACACAGGCTGTCACCTTATTACAAAAACTCTGCAAAATCGAATACTGCTTGCTGGTGCTGGGGACTGCCAGGTTTCTAATTCTGTTGTATGGGGGGAAGGAACAAGCAGATACCATACAGTTATTTTCTGGTATCTTTCACATTTCGCAGCAGAACCTATCCCCTATGGAACTAACTAGAGTTAATATGGAAGCTCCCACAAAAATTCACCACCCTTAAAATCAGGCAGTAAAGGCTGTAGCATTGATGCATGATGCAAGACCTGCAATTCTGTTGCTAGCAGCATGATCACCAGTCCAATGGGCCACTAATTTATACCGGACCATTAGGTAGGCTCCGACTGGTGACCATGGAGGACTGAGTTCTGGAGGTGCGTCATCAAGCATGCAAGGCAGGTGCAACGCATATCCAAGGATGAAGCCGCCTGCCCCAAAGATGTCTTCCAAGGACGAAGTACGCCGCCCTGGAGATGTGGCAAGATAAGTTGCTCCAATCAGAGCAAACTCCATGCCTTTCAACCTTGATACTAAAAAACAGTCTGCCATAGTTGCCACCTTGCCACATGAGCATGCCTCAGGCTCCTATTGGCCAAAAGTTACTCAACTGGCAATGAATGTACAATACAAGCAGCTGTCTTATGGGGCTAGAAATCCGATCGGGACCAATAGAAATAATCACCAAATTGTCCTCAGTATGCACGCAACTGCAAAGTAAATGAAATAGTAAATATATATACAAGGGGTAAATTGCAAATTTACAATACAGTGACGATATAAAACACAAATCTGGTGACAAGGATTCAATATGAATGTAAGTGCTAATGTGTGAAGAAAAGACAGTAAAAAAGCTACACCATATGTGTTAGTACTTAGTATAGACAATCACATCAAGTGATAAATGCATGAGCAAGTAAGAAATATGAAACAAAAACATTATGCAACATTTCTAGATTATTTCACCAAAGTCTGTTGTTAAGTAACAAACATATATTCAGATTTCAGAATGGACACATTTATAGCACTTGAATAAGATGTTAATGCCTTAATGGGTATCGGTTACTAGAGCATCCACAAACATTTTTTTTTCAATTGAGACTGATAGTACTAGCCTTTATTTCAGAACTACTTCACCAAGAAACATTTTTTGAATGAAAAGAATAGGGCAAAGAGACTTACATATAACAAGAGCAGCAAGTGCTAAAACAATCAATTGAACAGGACGCCCATATCGAATTTGATATTGAGATCTTTGAAGCTGTCTATGAAGGGCTCCAAGCCAACCATAAAGTTTCTTATCGTATGTACCCTCATCACAAGTACTCAAGCAACTCTTGTTCCTTTCAAAGCATCCATCTAAGCCCTGAATAGCAATACAAAGGTTAGAGCACTAAAATATAACCAATGAGAGCTGTAGAACAAATCATATTTGCATAGTTTAGGTAAGATCCATTACCTGGGTCAACTGAGAAGTACTCAGAGGGATAGCCTCTTCAACATCTTTTTGGTTAACACCTGCCCACCTCACAGCTCCATTTTTGCACTTTGTTCTTGGCTTAGATTGCAAAGCACTCGTCAATGCACATGTTTTCACTACCTTGAGCAAAGGAGCT
Organism: Urochloa ruziziensis; assembly: GCA_015476505.1. Taxonomy (NCBI): domain Eukaryota; kingdom Viridiplantae; phylum Streptophyta; class Magnoliopsida; order Poales; family Poaceae; genus Urochloa; species Urochloa ruziziensis. The sequence goes on from CM027118.1 coordinate 6,870,166, forward strand.
TTGTGTGGGCCATCAGATGACTGTTCCAAAGCTCCTTCACATTCATTAGGAATCGACATGCTCCATGATCCTATGTCAGCACTGGCACTAGCTGCTCTTCTGTGCCCACGATGCAAATCTTCCTTTGCTCTCCCTGAAACCAATTCCGTGGAACCAGCTGAATCCTTAGAGCTGTCGGTTGATATATCATTTATCATCCTTGTTGCATTGCCACCTACTTCAATATCACCTGCTGAAGTTGTAACCACTTTGTCTTTCTGTTGAAAAGGGCCTGCTGATAGGAAAGCCGCAAGGTCATCCCGCTCACCCTCATCCAAATGAACCCAGCTCAATGGTACCCTCCCTTCTGCAACATTGGATTGTCTCAAGCTGTTCTCGACCTCTAATATGCGATAGCCAATTGCTGCAACAAAGTCATCATGCCTAGCTCTTGTATCTTTTCCTGCTGAGATAACCCGGTCGTTGGATCGGATTGCACGCTCCAGTTCATCAAGCTAAAAGAAGGAAAACATCAAATCAAGAAATGAGCTCCTGAATCCAAGATACATCAAGCAGCAATCTTCACATTTTTGTATTATAATTACAAACAACATGGCAATAATGGTTTAGGGTCCTGACATAAAACCAATGGATAATGCATCCAACAAAGGACAGTCATCACCTCAATCACATACTTTGGTTTGCCCACATATGGTTCTTAAAAAAAGTTTAGATAATACGGCAATTCATAATCAGAAGAAATAAATCAAACACTATGGCACACTCAATGTCCGCAATGGTTTAAGCAAGGCAACTTTTGAGGAGCAATATCACATCTGACTGTCTAGGATATACCCATTACGGATTAAGAAGCAAGGAGGAGCTATCACATATTCACATCTGTCTGTCTAGGGTGTAGCGATTATGTTGCAAAATGCTTAATCAATTTAGCAAGGGAAACTGCCGCAATCGGATGCTGGAACGGTATAGCTGCGAAAATGAAGGACGAGAGCAGCCAATTCACCTGCCACTTGGCGGTGCCGAGCGCCGTGTGCAGCTCGCGGCGAAGCTCGGCGGCCGTAGGCCCTCCTCCGCTAACGCCCGCCGCCTCCAAATCGCCCTCGCTCCTCTCCTGTACCCATATCCTGTACACCGATTCCATCCTGCACCAAAAGCCCGCGGAATATTAGCACCAGATCCGCGAGAACGCAACGCAGCACGGCGGAACCCGCCACAACGGATCACAGGACGAGAGAGCCCCCCGGAACGGAAGCCGCAACGCACCGATCGGCGGATTCCTGGACCTCCTCGGCGGCGAGGAAGAAGGGGTCCTTCTCCCAGCGGTCGTACGACGTCGCCATGCCCCCTTGCCGGATCGAAGCCGAGAACCTTGAGGAAGAGAGAGAGATCGGATTCAGGATTCGCAGTGGTGGCGCGGTGGTGGGAACGTCGAGCCTGGCTTTTTCCTTCTCTCTTCTCTGCCCGCTTTTGCTCGCCGCTATTTCCTTCCTGGTGCCCGGCTGGTGGCTGCCTATTATTGCGTCGCGCACTCGCGCTTGCCGGGGGGCGGGCGCGCCCGCGTGGGAACGCGTTGCGATGCCGTGCTGGGAACGTGGCTAATCCACTGCCGTGTGGGATGCCACGCTGTTGCCATCAGATCAGATTATACTAGCACTAAAAGCTGTTGCCATCGAAAATGCGTGCGGATTATGCTTAGTTCTCAGCTGTTCGAGGTGGAATTGCTGCCTAGCTCGCCTGTTTATCCATTTTTATTTCTTGCTAAGGAAATGTTTATTCATTTATCGGCAGCCTATACACGCTGATGTTGGTAGGCGACGCCGGGTGGAGGATGCTGTCGCACGCTCGCCGTGGCCGCTCGCGTAGGAGAGGCAGCCGTGCGATTGGCTGCGGCGGCTCGTCGCGTCGGCTTCTCCCCGCGTTGACGGCTTCAACTATGGCGGCCTAGCTCTGCCTTCCTCCTGTAGCTTACCGCGTCGGTAGGCACTAGTCAGCGGGTGGAATATTTTATTCGCGGTCGCGGGTATATATCTTCTAGTAGTTCAATTGCGTCACTGGAAGAACGAGGCTCACCTAATGCAAGAAGATTGACTGGCGGACTGTCAGCATAACGTATAGCTGAACCTGATGACAGTTTCACAGTTTCAGGCTAACATTTTTTCCACTTCTACCAGTGATAAAAAAAATTAAGGTCATGCCATTGCAGAGTTTTCTGTGTTCAACAGATCTCATGTGCTGAAAACATCAAGGTACTGGGCAAGGCAACAGACAAATATCAACCAACTGATATCTGACAAGCTGGCACTAACGAGAAAATCCCAATTGTACATGTTATTATCAGATTGTACTAGGAACACAGAAAAAGGGAACTGAGTATGCTATTGAAATAGGCAAGCTGAATGGCCAGCTCCAACAAAGGTATTGACACAGCTAAGATTTTTCAAATCACGCCATCAGGAACACCGGAACAGCTTGTCTGATAGCTCGGCTCACATCTTCAGGTCTGTCGTCCATGTTCCCTGAACACTAGGGCGTTTCGTGACGTGTCTGGTTCGCAGCTTCACCACCTTCCTGCCCAGAGAGTTCCTTAGCCTGCTGGCTTGCAAGAGTATTTCATCAGGTGGCAAATTTCTTACGCAGACCACTCGCTCGTTATGGTTTTCTGCACAATGACATCACTAGTTAGAAAAAAGGGAGAAAAAAACAATGTTTCCTGAGAAAAGCAAAATCAATGTTGCTGTGGACATGACAAAGACAAGGCAGAGGCAACAAGAACAGAAAAACTGTAGGATAGCTTTCTCGAGGAATATCCTCCTCCTAGTACCATCCAGTCATATAACATTTTATTTTACCAGTGGAAAATTCTAATACATCCCAATGGATCTTGCTTGCTTAGTGAATGCCAAGGCCCCATTTATAGGACCAACTAGACAATTTAACACAAAAAAAAAGACACTACAAAAATCCGTATACCACATAATTTGTTATCCCATCCATCCCACAAAATTGCTAAATGATCCTATTCCACCCAATCCAATGTGATCATCCATCCTCCCACAGTTGGATGAGACTCATAAACTGTGCACAATTTCAATGGAGGTTCTATGTTAACATGATATATTTAAACCGAGATATGTTCACCTTCAGGCGTGTTGCATTCCAAGCAAGTATTCAAGCCTGACCAGAGAAGAGAGAAAGACCCGCAAATAGCCACACTGTGCAATTTTCAACTGAAAATGGTAGGTTAAGGTACAGTGAAATGATTATTCCTATGGCATCTCCTCAAATACCATATCTAATGCCACTACCACATGGGGTATGCCTATCAGAAATTAAGTTCCACAGAATTCACAAAGTATGTTACAATGGAGAATGGATGAAGCAAAAAGAAAAAAAAAAGATCTTACTGTAAATTCCTTTCAAGTTAGGATGTTGACCGCGGACAAGTTCAGTCACCACTTCTAAGTGTGGATTCTTTTCCTTAAAGGCTGGGAGATGTGCCTCCATGAAGGCCCTGCAATCATTAAAAAAGTGCAGTTGTTAAGAAACAAATGCAGGCATTGATATCCAGTAACAAAGAGCAATAAAACCAGCATCACATTTAATCTGATGCAGCAAGCAAGTGCCACTAAACTATAGCGTACTGCTCTACCAGGAAGCAATATAGCTGGAGCAAAATTATTTTGAAGAACACAAATACAGGTATAGAAAGCATTATTCTAATGTGACAACTACCACAATAGCGTGTACTTCTTCCCAGATATCAGCAACTCTAGTCCCACGGCATATTTCCCTGTCTAGAAATGAAATTCCTGCACAGGAATTGCCTATAAAAGCTAAAGAGGCGACATGATAGTTATCTTTGATTCCAAATCATAACTACATACACACTATCAGTGGCGGACCCATGAATTTTTTGGAGCTTGGATAAGTTCACACAAACATAAGAAAAATTGACAACAAACTTTGATAAATTTGTAACTGTGATCATTGTTTAGTATAAATGGGAGTATGCATACATTTAGAAAATGAATACACATACACTAAAATTAATTGTCCATTAACATTTTTTCACCAAAAGTCCTATAAATGGCACTGGTGAAGTGACGATCCAGTGATGAAGTATAACTCTTAGTTAAAATCAAGAGTAAAAACTAATTATTCAGTAACTAACTTGGCTTGTGAGCTTTCACTTCCTATATGTCGTTCCTTGATATTTGAAGACCATGAATGAACTCAAGATACGTCAGGTTGCCAGCGGCAAGAACGACACACTAGCATTGAGCCTGTGCACGAGCGCTCGAGCGTGTTGACGCTGCCGCCGCCTGATGACGAAGCGTGTTTGAATTAGGCTGTTGGCTGTTCTCTAATCTCTACTGTACGCTTAGAAAGGAGCCCGGGCAGGCTTCATCACAATCGACAGACTAACCAACCAATTCCGCATCGAAGAACATGCATCAGCCGGATCTCCAATAATTCTCGCAACAGAACAAGGAAGGCGACCAAACACCGCGATCTAGTGGTATTACTACTACCGGAACGAGGAAATAAAACTATATCATACCTGATACCCCTGCTGCTCCCTCCCCAATCGCAGTAGTTCACCACGAGCTTCTGCAGCTGCCATACCCCCCTCAGCGCCATCCTGCCGCCGCCCAGGGATCAACCCAAACAAGGGAAAAGGGATGTGAAAGGATCGAAGGTGGAGACGAGATCGGCGGCGCGCTTCGCTAGGGTTTAGCCCAACGCGGGGCCTGAGAGGTACGACGACGAGGGAAACTCGCGCGGCCTATGAGGGCCCAGAGCGCGGAAGGGGTCGGCCCAACAAACATGGTGTGTTTCGCTTTGTGGGGGCTGCTGTTTGGGAGTTCACTGAGCACTGGGCCTAAGCAAAACAAAGCGAGATTTTTTTTTTGAAAATAACAACAAAGCGAGACTTTGAATCTCATGGTGTTTGAAAATGAGATCCGAGTGTTAAAAGAGGCAGAAGAAGGTAGGTGGAGAAGGAGAACATGGTCTAGCCAACACATACATATGCTCTGCTTTCTCTTTTCAGACCTAAAATCAGTGGTGCCGAATGAAATGGGCCCGACCATATCTCTAGCTGTCAAGTTCAGTCATATATAATCCTCTGGGGAAAAAATTGCACAACGAAATGGCATATATGAATGAAGCACAAATGTCCTGTCATCTCAAAAGGAGAACAAGAACACGAACGGCGACCCTGAATCCTTTTTTGTTCACAGCATGATCAGCATCCATCCATATCTTACAGATTTACACCTGGAGGCCATATCTTTTTCGTCAGGTGAGATACTACGCGCCATCATCCTCGGCAAGTCAAAGGAGGGGGAGATTCAGAATCGCGCCTGAACTGAAACGCCCTGCACAGCACTCACCACCACACCGCGTCGCAACCGTGCCAGCTTTTCCCTGTACACCAATCCTCCGTCGTTCAGATGGACGCCTGCATCCGCATGCTTGCTTGACGCCGAGCCGAACCCCCGACCCCAGCCGAAGCGAACCGAAGAAAAAGTTGGGGGACGACCCCCCCAGAAAAAAACGCGTCTTCTACCCGTCGTGCCGTGCTCCCGCAGCCCACCGGTGAACACGCCCTGCCTATACACACGCCCGTCCCCTGCACGCGCCAAAGCACTCGTTCCACTCGCAGTCTTTGCACGCCCACACACCACTGACCGGCACACCCGGACAAAGAGAAGGACTAGCAGGCAGCGTGAGAACCCTCAGCTAGCGTCTCCCAAATCAATCGATCGCCGGGGGATTAAGCTTAGCAGCGACGCGGCCGGCCACAAAGCGAATCACAGTTCGTGAGAGACCGATCGTTCCTCCAATCCTCGTAGCCATGGGATGTTTAAGGCGGTGGCTGCCGTTCGGCGGCGGGTGCTGCTGCTGCGACGGCGGCGGAGGAGGGAGGGGCGTGGCGGACGGGCTGGTGTGGGACGTGCCCCTCAAGGCGCACGCGTCGGGTGACTACTCCATCGCCGTGGCGCAGGCCAACGAGTCGCTCGAGGACCAGGCGCAGGTCCTCGCCGCCCCCGGCGCCACCCTCGTCGGCGTCTACGACGGCCACGGCGGGCCCGAGGCCGCGCGCTTCGTCAACAGGCGCCTCTTCTCCCTCATCCAAGGTCAGATGAGCTAACTCCTGCTGCTCGACGAGTCGTCGCGTCAAAAAATTAAACCCGATGCGATCATCCCCGATCCGCCAAGCCTCTCATGCTTCCTACGATACGAATTATCGCAGATTTCGCGGCGGAGAACGGCGGCCTGTCCGCGGAGGTGCTCCAGAAGGCGTTCGGCGCGACGGAGGACGAGTTCGTGGGCATGGTGCAGAAGTCCTGGCCTTCCCAGCCCCGCATCATGTCCGTGGGCTCCTGCTGCCTGGTGGGCGCCATCGAGGGCGGCACCCTCTACGTGGCCAACCTCGGCGACTCCCGCGCCGTGCTCGGCCGCCGCGCCTCCTCCTCCGGCCGAGGAAAGCACCGCGTCGTCGCCGAGCGGCTCTCCCGCGACCACAACGTGGCCGACGAGGACGTGCGTCGCGAGGTCGCCTCCGAGCACCCGGACGACTCCCACATCGTGCTCAACAGCCACGGGGTGTGGCGGATCAAGGGCATCATCCAGGTGTCCCGCTCCATCGGGGACGTCTACCTCAAGCGGCCCGACGTGTGCCGTGGCGCCAGCCCGCTGCTGCAGCAGTCGCTGTGCCCGTTCCCGCTGCGCCGCCCGGTCATGAGCGCCGTGCCGTCGATCACGGCCAGGAAGCTCCGGCCGGGGGACAGGTTCGTAGTGTTCGCTTCCGACGGGCTGTGGGAGCAGCTCAGCGACGAGGAAGCCGTCGGGATCGTGGCCGGGAGCCCCCGGAAGGGCGTGGCCATGCGGCTCGTGCGCGCCGCGCAGCTGGAGGCGGCCAGGAAGAAGGAGGTCAAGTACGAGAAGATCAGGACCATCGAGAAGGGGCACCGGAGGCACTTCCATGACGACATCACCGTCGTCGTGCTGTTCCTCGACAAGTGCGGCGGCAGGTCTGGACGGCCCGAGGACATCGATGGCACCTATGCGCCCGTCGACGTCTTCTCCTGCAGCCCTGGCGGCGACCACGAGGACCCGACGCGCCCCGTCCTGCGTTTTTGAGGATGATCTCGGACTTTTGTTGGTTGCTGTGCTCCTCGTTCTCTCGATCGAGACTGATATGAACATACTACCGCTCTTTCGGTTCTTGTTGCAATTGATTCGGTCTCTAAACGAGAGGTACGTGAATCGAGCTGTTTGTTTCCCGTTCAAGGAGAATTTCCCTGTAAAGAAATACTAGTGTAGCGGACAGAGTATAGCTGTGCCATGATCATGCGTCGTGAACTGTAAACCTTCATCTATTCCTTCTTTTGTTATTTTGAGAGAGAATGTGAATGTTCTGCTGCACTCCAACGATCCTGCTTCCTAGCTACTATCTGTGGTTCTGCCGGTTTCTTCACAGCGACTAACCGGAGAAGTTCAGTGCTCGATCGAATCCTTTGGTCACTAGCAGCCGGCGGCGAACTCCTTGTTCTCCTTCCAGCCCAGATAGTGAACTGAGAATCACCCAGCATGCTGGGGTGGGGTGGATCACGGTCAGATAGTGAACTGAGAATCGTCAGATGACTCAGCGGTCACGGTCGTGGCGACGAGTCTGCATTGGAATATGCGCGATGTGGAAAGAGAGGGCACCACTTGCGTGGATCGGTTCAACCGGCATTATAACGCTTGACTCCTGAGTCAAAAGAGTGATGGCACCGATGCTGTGACGCCCATGATCACAAGAAAACGGTGGATAGATGAACCTGATCATGGAGTTTCCCTGAATAACTAACTGTTCGCAGTGGCTTGCTGGGGTGGTCTTCTCTTTTTCGCCGTGGATCGTTTCGACGAAGAAGAACATGTGGCTTTATTTGTTTGTTCGGTCAACAAAGTTTCTTTCGAAATTCAAACGAAGGCTGAACGCAGATCCAGCAGAGACCGCTTTAATAATTAGGAGTATGTGTGCACATAGCTTAGTGTTAACGCGTCTCGGCAGTTTTTATATCTGAACATATCTGAATCGGGGAGCACTCACCTGAACACAGAGGCGAGCCCACGGCATCGTCGCCTCGCCCGTCGTCGACGCAAGCAAAGCATTCGTCCACCCATCGCTTTCTCCACTGACCAGTTGGACTCGGACCGGGTCCAGGACGGCAGCTCCTTCCTCCTCCGACCCTCTCTCTCGTCGTCCCGTCCTGCGTTTCTGTTAGCATCATGCGCGACTGGTGACCTGCAGGTGGCCGGACTCAAACCACACGGAAACCAACCCAACCCATCAGGGTTTCGGCCGGGGTCACGTCAGAACCCGCGTGCCGGCAGATGCGTCTATCTTTTCTCGATCTCCCTCTTCTTGGTCCTGGAGCATCCGCACGCTGGCCTGGTTCGGGCGAAAAAAGAAAGACTCCGTTGAGGTTGTTACGATGCGTTTGCTTCCGACAGAGAGCCTGATGCGGTGATGTTGACCACGAGATGGCCGGACAAAGACCTGACGTGCCCCGGTCTGTTGCGTTCCTGCTACTTCCTGCCTTGGCGTTTTCGTGGAAATTGTGGGCGACGGGTGCAAGAGAAAGAAGGTTCAGAGCAGGATAGGAGGTGGCTGCAACGTCTGAACGAGTCTCGTGGAGATCAGTCGGTCGCTCGCGGACAGCGTGGCCGATGTCATATATTACTGCAAGTGCAAGTGGCAAGTGCACCCGAGAAGAAGCATTTTTTTTAGCTCTTCCAATTCACGGCGATAGCGCGCGCTCTTCCTACAGCCTTCCATATAGTTTCCACAGGAAGCGAAGGCGTCTACAGTTATACACTGCAACTGCTTTTTATTATGCATGTGTTTTGTTGGGTTGGTTCGGTTCTGGTTAAAAAAACTATCCTGTGCTAGCAAGTTTTTTTCGCTCGTTCCCCAAAAAATTCAGAAATAGAATATGACGTTTTCTCTTTCATTTCAAGAGTATTTTCATGTTGACAAAGACAGATTTGTGGTACCTTCATGTTGGATTAAGGAGGGCCTAGGCCCAATGTGTGAAAAAGTCAAGCCCAAGTCAGTGTACGGCCCATAGTGCTACTAGTCCACACAAACACGTACTTCGTTTGTTAGCATCCCCTCTCTCTAAAAGACCAGAGGAAAGAAGAAACAAACGTCATGGGAACTCACCAAAGCGTATCCATGACGGCTCTTGCCATTGGCTTCCTAAGCTGTTTGATCTGCTCGAGTAATTTGCCCACAGTATTGTTTAATCATACCACCAAGTATACTAATGGCTTGTTGCCTGTCTATCAGATGAAATAAAGCTGCTTTTTATTCACAATCCTTTCTCCTCTTTTTTTTTTTTTCTCGGTGGGCAGCAGACAGCATGCGTGCAAATCATACTCTCTTCACTTGAAGGACCACAAGGACCACAGTGCATTTTGCCTTTTCGCTACTATGTATCACTGTTCCCTTTCTTAGTTGGAACTCCACTTTCAGAAATAAACTAGGAAAATATCGTACTACTGCATCATAGTTCATTGGTTAAACTGATCGGAACATCACTTATCATTGGAGTATCTATAGCAGACTTGAGAAACCCATGCAGTCCACCTACAATGATACAGTTACTTAGTTATGGCTCAGAGACTTCATCAGATCAGATCAGATGAATCATGCAGTGCTAACTTGTTCTTCAGGTCCTTTGGCAAAGATCAAAGCTTGGTTCTATGCCGCAAACTTTTTCATGAGCCTACTTATATGGAAAATTTATCGTCATTTAGAAACAGTTAAGCTTGATTGGATAAAGCGTATTTCTTGCGAAGTCTGCCGTCTGCATATGCTCTTGCAAAAGCAAAGCTAGTAGTAAAAACAGTCCAAATTACTAGCTGCTACACCAAGCTAATGAGCATAATTAATTAGGTGGAATCTGACGCGCAATTGTCTAGCTTATTTAGGTAATTGCTGGTAGAAAGGTTTGGTTAAACTAGGCTTGGCTTTGTGGGAATTAACAGCCGCAACTTTAGACCTTCACACCATTTCACAAATTATCACAAGTGGAAGCTGGAAATACGTCCAGCTTCTGAAGATCAGTGCATGCATCAAGCCATGAACACAGCTTCAGTAGTCAATAAGAGACTGCGCTCGGCTGCTAACGAAAGGGACGCGTGCCGAATCTCTGTCGACCGATTGGGCGGAACTGAAGCACGCCACGTAGCCCTAGTGCGGTGTAGTACCCGGCTTGCCGGCCCTAATTGCTATCTGAATGGAGTAGTGACTAGTGTCAGTCATGTGTTTCTTGAAAGGCGACTTTGCTGTCAGTCAAGACATCTGAGTCATCTGACACTAGTACCTGCTGAACAAAATTGAACTTAGCGTAAATTTTAATGTGCAACCTCGTACTGTCGAGTGCACAAAACTATGCAGGTGGCAAGCGCAATGAAGTTTCCTGCAGGTACTACTGTCTATTGATGTCAAGTTTACAATCTCTGACACACCAGTATTATCTGCTCAAGAAAGTTCTATGTTTCCGGCTGATCATGAGCATGTATAAAAGAAGGCTTTGCTCTTTCATGAAAAGAAGTTATAAAGGGCTTAAAAAAATCCATGCCTAATTGACTAATTGCATCGACCTCTACCCCGGCCACTACTTCTACAAAACCCTACCCTCTCACTCCCCTTCCTTTTCTTCTACCTAGCTCCCGTTGCTAACACAGCCACAAGGTTCACTATCTCAGTACCCAAATGGAGCTGAACACCAGTAGCAGTAGCAGGCACTCCATCAACAGCAAGGCTAAGGCCAAAGCCATGGCCAAGATCGTAGAAGAGGAGGAGGAAGAAGAAGCTGAAGACTTCTTCAGCTCAAGCGACTGCGGGTGCTTCCTCTGCGCCATCAAACAACCAGACGCCCGGCTCCGCCGCGCCAGCCTTGCCGATTTCTTCAGGGAGCTTCCATACTGTGACGACGACGGCGGCAGCAACGGCCAGTCATGCGCCGCCGCGGTCGCCGCCGTGTGGCGCGCGGCCATGGCGGCGCCCGACGATCCGGAGCTCCCGTCCCTCGGCGCGATCCGATGCATGTCCCTCCTCCTCGCCCGCGCGCTCGCCGACGCAGCGTGGCGCCGCCGCGGCGACAACGCGCGCGTCCCTTACTACGCCGCACACGCCATCGGCTCCTACACCATCCGCTACGCCGCGCACGCCGAGCTCGCCGTCGCGTCAGGCGCCGTGCGGCCCCTGGTGGCGCTCCTCGGCGGCGCCATGACGTGGGTCGAGCAGCGCGCCGCCGCGCGCGCACTGGGGCACCTCGCCAGCTACGACGCCACGTTCCCGGCCGTGGCGCGCCACGCCGCCGAGGCCGTGCCCCTCGCCGCGCGCGCCGCGTCCACCTGCGTCGCCGACGTCTACGCCACCTTCGTCGCGCTGCCGCCGAGCCGCCGGCCGAGGTACCAGCGCGAACTCATGGCGTGCGGCGGCGGGCTCGGCGCGGACGCCGAGGACAGGAAGGCGGAGGAGTGGGCGAGCCAGCTCCAGTGCTGGTCGCTCTACTTCCTGAGCTGCCTCGCATCCAGGGACGTGTCATCCCATGCCATGATATGTCAGGACGCCGTGTTCCTGCGGGATCTCTCCCGGATGTGGGGCGGCCTGGCCAACGGTGACTCGCCCGCCGGCGTCGGGTTGCTGCGCCTCCTCTGCCGGAGCCCGGTCGGCCGCGCCGCCGTCGCCGCATGCCGCGACGCGCTCGCTAGCCTCTGCGACCTCGCGCGCTCGTCCGATGACTGGCAGTACATGGCCGTAGATTGCTTGCTCCTCCTCCTCGAGGACCGAGACACGTGGCACGCCGTCGCCGATGCCACGGCGGCGTGCCTCGTTGACTTGGTCGAGATCCGGCAACTCGGTCCAAGGCGACGACTTGGCGATGCCATTGCAAGTGCACTGCTTGTTGATGACGACCATGTCCGTGGCCGTGAGCTAGGTGCGGAAGCCGAAAAGGCGATCGGAAGCTTGAGGGAGCTGAAGTTAGAGAGGAAGGAGAGAGAGGAAGCAATGCTTAGGGATGAGCTGATCAAGAGAGAGATCTTGGCCAAGGACAAGAAGAGGCAAGGAAACGACAGCTTCTTGAACGGCGACGTGGGCAAGGCCATCGATCTGTACACTGAAGCCCTGGAGCTGTGCCCTCTAAGCAGGAGGAGGGAGCGGCTGGTGCTGCACAGCAACCTCGCGCAGTGCCGGCTGGCGCGGCATGACGCGGACGCGGCGGTGGGCGACGCGACGCGCGCGCTGGCGCTGGCGCGGCCGGCGAACGCGCACGCCAGGAGCCTGTGGCGCCGCGCGCAGGCGTACGACATGAAGGGCATGGCAAGGGAGAGCCTCCTGGACTGCCTGGCCTTCGCCGGCACATGGCTTGACAGGCGCCGCCAGAATAAGCACACAACGCGGGCGGCGCGCGGCGCGTGCCCCAAGCTGCCGTACTGCGTCGCACGGATGATCAGCAAGCAGATGAGCGTGACGGGGCTGTTCGCCGGCGTGGCGATGAGCTGCGACAAGGTAGGGGGTGATGATTGCATGCCACGGTGCAGCGAAGATGGCGACGGGGATGATGAGGACGACGAAGACGATCGCGATGATGACGAAAGCGAGGGGGAATTTGCTGGAAACAGTGCTGCTGGGTTGAAGATCTGCACGTCAGGTTAATAATTAGCAATGAAGTTAGGTTGTGCGAATTGTGATAGCATATATTGTCTTTAAACTGATTAGTACGAAGTAACATTGATCATGAAATGGTTTCTTGAATCACAGGAAGGGAGCCACCGATCGTCACAGAAGATGCTTGGAGGAGATTAGCCCGGATGATATAGAAGTGCAAACCGTTTGTTATCTCATGAGCCGCCGTAGTAAGCTAGCTAGCTCACTGATGATAAAAGACAACAAAATTATGGCTTCACCGCATCTTGTTAGATAAAGACTCTGAACGGTTTAGTGGTATCTTTGATATCACAAGGTCACTTCTCACTTTTGTTTTTGTTTTTGTTAGATGTTAATCATGAATATCACGATCATGAGTTATTAGCCTTCGTCTGTAATCGTTTCAAGCGTCAGTTCCTTTATTGCTTTGATAATTCGCAGTCACGTGATTCGAACAGTGCACATTTTTGTGTTAATTTATCAACCTAATGTTGACTGGAATACTCTTAGATTTATGTATACAAAATCTGTCTTGGTCTAACTAATGGATGGTTGAAGTGTGAACGATACACAATTTTTGCATAGATCTGTTAGATTTCTGAATGATGAATGGTTTAAGTGAGGATGATACATAATTCGCATAGATGTGTTAGAGACAAGTAAGGTGCACATTGTTGATGCTGTATGACCGGGATTCTCCTAAAACATTTCTTCCTCCTTTTTAGCATATAATTTTTGAGAAAATTGACTCATAATTTTATCACATGGCAAACCCCGCCAATTACGAATGTAGTTATAAATAGATTGATCAATTAATATAGGCAGTCAATTCAAAGTGGATAAAAAGATAATGTGATCTAAACACAATGTTCAACAAAAACATACTGCAGTCAAGAAAATAATGGATGCACAAGATTTGGAGTCAATATTTCATTTACCACTCTCTGAGCATTCACTCGTGGAATATAATGATTTGCAAAACATACCGCAGCTAGTTCGGTATGACAGTACGAGGCCAGATCGTTGGATTTTCCAATGGGGAAACAGTATCTACACCTCAAAAAAATTATATGATTTAGCCTTCAAGCACTTGCAAGTACCCCAAACTTTTTCATGGGTATGAAAATCGAAATGCACTTCCCGCATCAGGTTCTTTGGATGGCTTATCCTCGTTGACAGGCTAAACACTAGAGCCATGTTGCGCAGAAGAAACGTTAATGTTCAGCCCAATACAAACTGTGTAATGTGCAATGATATGGTTGAGGAGGACATCACCCGTCTATTTTTCACATGTCCCTTTGCCTTGGCTTGTTGGCAGCAGCTGGGTTTTCAGTGGACCAATACAAATTACATACATCGGCGCTTGGCACAAGCAAGACAAGTGATACAACTACCTTTTTTCATGGAGATCTTCTTGATAGCAACCTAAGAATTATGGAAACTGAGAAATGGGAAATCTTTCAAGGAAATACAGTATCCCTCACGCTTTGGGTTGTGAAGTTCAAAGAACTGGTCATCCTACAACTGTTTAGAGTTAGGAATGATGTCCGATCAATAGTTTTACAATGGCTAGTGTAACAATTTGTAATCCCTCTCCTCCCCCTCCCTACTGTAAGTATCTCCATACTCTTTGTACAAAGCTCTTCTTTTTTATTTAATACAATGTTGTGGGGATCTCCCCCACAGTTTCAATTCAAAAAAAATGTTCAACAAAAACAGTTACAACTATACTAGTTTTACTGTACTATAAATCTGTCTACATTTGGAGTATATTTTGTATGAACTTTGGATGAAACAAAACTATTACAACCGTGTGACTCTTTTATTGGCATCTGACCCTTTATCCTCATATCTAACCTACTGAATTTTGCTACTCTACGAATAAACCTTGGTTGGATTAGTTAACAAATCAGATTCTTATATGTCATAACGTGTTGAGAATTGATCTCTATGTGCAACAGTAGAGAACAAGTATAATGAATCTCTGGTTCTCTTCCACTAATAGAATGAATGGTGTCGTTACATATTTATAGGGGAGAAAGAGATGCCCAAAGGACCAAGGTCCCTTCGAAGTTGGTCCCTTCACGAAAGGTCCAGACCCTTTTATGAAAGGTTCTATACAATTATCTCTAATACTTCACTTTCATGAAAGGTTCTATACAATTATCTCTAATACTAAATTAATTGATCACTAATTCTAGTGTTTCACAACAGATGTCTCTTTTCAGCAACAGTGTGCTGCATCTAAGTGTGTAACCCCAGTGGGCGGGTCTGAAAATATTGAGGAAGGATGTGTTTTGTAACGAAGGAAGTATAACTTCTAACCTTTGTAGCAACAAGTACTATGGCGTAGAATAATGAAAATTACATAATCTAATTAAGTTCACACTAGGATTTGAACTCTTGGTGACTAGACTCATGCATCCACGAGACTTCACCATCACACCAATGGTGATTTTGCTAAGAAATGTGTAAACGCCGTGATAAACGTTATGCACTCTATCCTGTTGCATTGCATGATGGGATCGGTGCCAGGCAACTGGCATTGTAAAAAAAAAATTGAAAATTACAATAGAATGAGCCTGTGCATATATTTATATTCCATTACGATTAGCGCATGTAATGTTCTTAAAAAAACTGAAGTGAGCATAATAAATGTCGAAGAAAAAGTTAACAACTCCTGAAAAGAAAAGGTTTAGGTACAATTCCTCTATGCCACTGAAGATTACACTCCCAGGAACTTTTATTTGTTCCTAGGCCATTCCTTTAGGCGTGGGCCAGGGTTTGCACAATCAAAAGTAATACAAAATCAGTAGGCCGTCAACATAAAGAAATTTTTTTCGTCGTGACATGTACAAGTCCATATACCGGTCCTGCATCGAATCTCGCTAATAATTGCTTTTCACAAGTAAGATCACCAAAGTACATCAGTATGATAGCGTGCATCTCTTTTTTCTGCTTTGATTGCCTTAAATCTGTAGTATTTCTCATTCAGCTATGAATATTGTGATTGAGAAACCGAGCTTTAGCACATGCAATTCCCAAGCAAACAATACCTTTGTGTTGTAAAGTTTACTATGGATGCATAATTCTGTGCATGCT
This sequence comes from Urochloa ruziziensis, assembly GCA_015476505.1. Taxonomy (NCBI): domain Eukaryota; kingdom Viridiplantae; phylum Streptophyta; class Magnoliopsida; order Poales; family Poaceae; genus Urochloa; species Urochloa ruziziensis. The sequence goes on from CM027118.1 coordinate 6,885,986, forward strand.
CATGGAGGACCACCTTAACACCATAATTTATACCATTGGTGTTGAGACCGATTTGGCAATTCAACAAAAACTTTGGGAACATAGTATACAGTAAGCTACTTTTTTATTTAAAAAATGCCAAGAACATGCTTGGCACGATTTTTCTTAAACGTAGTGTGTTTCCACTTTATAAGATCATTCTCAACTGAATCAACAAATCTGCATTACCGTAAACTTTATTAGAACGGCATATATATACCAAACAAATAGAAAGGAAAAGCTAGCTAACGGTTTACCTAACCATCGAACCTTGCCTTCCCTTAGCAAAGCGAAGAAAAGGAGCAAATCAGGGATATCATCTACGTCGCAAATAATTGTACACTGTCAAAAAAAAAGTGTCCCATACTGGTCCTGCTCCAATCTCATCAATACTTAATACTTTTTTTTTCGAAGTAATCAGCAGGAGCACTGCTATTTCATTTAAGAAGAGGAAGCAAGCGTTTGGTTACAGCTTAGTTATTACATAAAGGGGATATTGACTCCATCTGCTACCTGTGCCGACAGCACAGGGGGACTCCTGCCTAAATCACCACAGGCCATCTCTCTCAGCTTCATTTCTTCTTTGATACAATACTTAATACTGAGAACAAGATCACTACATGATCAGGTTTGGCACATTGAACATCGTGAACTATCGTGCATGCATCTTTGAGCATTGTGATTTACAGAGCATTAGCACATGCATGCAATTTCTAAGCATACCGTGCCTTTAATTGTTGTAAAGTTACATATACTTGCGTGTACACATAATTTGCCACGTGCTCTTTGAGGACCACATTAGGATTAGTTCCATTATTACCCTCCTTAAGGACCTAACTGATCGATGCTTAATGCTGAACACGTACGTCTTAAAGCTTCTCATCCATCATGCCGCCCGCTTGCACTAACACCCATTTGAAAACCAAGAAACTGTATCTCATACATCATGACCGTACGTTGAAAGCGGATGGATCAATGCAAACGGCTGCGAGAAATAGAAAACCAACAACAGATCAGGAAAGCGGAGAAAGATCGTTGGATCGTGCAGAAGCCGACAAGGGGCGCATGATTAGTAGCGCTAATGAGTGCCGATCATGCCCCGACTCCTTACTCGATGATGAGCTTAAGAATATTGCAGCGATCGTAATTCGTACACGCAATTTGCACGTCGATCCATGCCCTAAGCAAAAGCCGGCAGCGATGATTGGCATTGCCAGGCGGTTATATGGTACTAAAAGTGATTATGCGTGCAGTATAAAAGTGTGCTTTGGGCGCGCACATGATGGGCAAATGCCCGTAGCCGCTTTCCGGATATAGAAGCGGCCAAGGACTCTCGGCCAGGCAGGGAAGGGAGAGCAACGGCTACTTGGGCGCCGCAGGGACCTGGAATGCCAGACTGCCTGTGCCGCCTGGTCTCTGGTTTTTTAATTATAGCACGGATATTTCAGGGGCCGTGGGAAATACCTCCCTAGTTCCTGCACGAATCGATGGTTTGGAAAAATTATAGCGCTCATCTGTACCTCTTCTGCAAAGAAAAAATGATCATCTCATAAAATTCTAATGTTTTTTTCATTTCTAGAACTAATACTTTGCAACATATAAGAAAAATTTTGGATACGATCACTAACGCACCATGCATCATATATTCATATTAGACAACGATTTTGTACGCGAAACAAATCCGCGGCATATACCCTGCTTTTTGTATCCAATAACATATACGCCATCACCTGGCACAATGATAGCTGCAACGCCAACAAGCATGACACAAAACATATGGTATTCCGTACATTTCTAAAATCACAGGTGGTACAAAATAAACTAGTACTAGTAGTGTGTGCTGGGGTAATATGACTCCACAGATAGACAGCGCTTCCCGCTCCAAAAAAGAAAAGAAAAGAAAGAGAAAAGGAACACCCCATCTTCATGGAATTCCGCTTAATAACAACTCAAAAAATAACTATGCTATGGATCAATACCTCGAAGAACAGTGAATATCTTTTCCATAACACGAAACTACAAATATCAACTTACAGGCAACAGGCCAACAGCACTGATAACTAAAACCAATAGGTTTAGTTTGTCCCAGCACATAGTAGTAGTTCTTTTCCCTTTGGGGGAACACAAAACAACCTTTTGTATTCCCCCCAGCTAATGTCCTCGGTCAGAAAATCTAGCTATCAATGTTAATCTCATCATCCTCAGTTGCTTCGTCATCAAACGCAGAGCTGTTTCCATTGGCAGAGTCCATCTGCTTGGCACTGGATTTTGCAATTTTGCCGTTGGACTTGTTCTTTGTTGCTGGCTTTTTGCCCTTATCAGATTGCTGCATCTCAAGCCCCTTCACAGACAGCCGCCGCTTCCGCTTTGAGTTTGGCCCTTCCGCTGGGTCTTCAGCAGTAGAGTTGTCCACTGAAATAGAAATAAAACCATCATGTCCGTGAATGAAGAGTTAGCACTACACTAAAGGTATTACTTGAAACGACATGGAATGCTCGGGGTTTCAAGATTCAATCTCTGCCAGCAAGTTACTCCACTTCGAATATGCTGTAACCTATAGTTTTTTTAATGCATCATCATCATTTCACAACATTCTGTGACCTAAATTGAGAACCAAATTCCGTCATTTTTTCACCATGAAGGGTGCACGGCTTAGTTTTCTTGGTACAGTGGTCTGCAAGTTTTTTATACGAATAAAAATGAACCACACTGCTAGGAGTCCAATTGGAAAACAAAACATAAGCACAAGAACTATATAGCAACAGTTGCAAAGAATCAAAACAAATGACACAAGATATTGCAAAAGGCGCTAGCTATACCTTCCATTGGGCTTGACGCCTGAGGAATGGCTTGATCATTCTGTACAGCATCCATTGAGGATGGAGAACCAGAAAGGTTGCTATCCTCCAACTTTGATGAGCTACCAAGGCATTTCTCTGGCTGCTCATCAGGAGCATCTGGGGAAGGAATTGCTGGCAGGAAGACAATCTCATCCACAGAATCCTCCACGTCACTGAACAATGTATTCTTCTCATATGTCTCGATATCAATTTCCGCATTCTCATCTATCACTACTTCCTCAGCCTACATAGAGAATTTAGAAGAAAATGTTAAGTGCATACCACGAATAACAGTTAAAAGGACGAGTAAAGAAATTTTATTCACCTCTTCTTCACGTGGGTTCAGGTCAAACTCATCCTCTCGCTCAACATACTCTTCATTTTCTTCTAATTCTACAAAATCAGGAGCAAATGCGCTCCAGTTCTCTACATGCTCCTTGGCCCAAATGTACACAAAGCCTGTTACAGATACCGTAGCAATTGTAGGTTCAACAGGATGCCAGGCAAGATCAATGAGAGCTTCCTTCGGACCATCAAGAATCTTTACAAGTCGCCCTGTTTGGTCCCATATTTGCAACCTGTGCTCTCCTTTGTTTGCAGAAGCGCCAACTATCCATTCACCATTACCACTGAAGCATGGTGTCTTCCACTGTATCTTTGTGATGGCATCCGAAAGTTCACAGGAAAGAATAAGACAGCTTGCACCATTTGCTTTTAACTTATCATAGTGGCTTTCATAGTCATTATTGTCGTTGCTTATGTTTCTAATCTCCTCTCCAGAACCTTTAACAGGCAGAATATTCTTGTAGACTCTAATGACCCGATCATTAGAATTCGTCAGAAGATATTGACCATCCCGGCTCAAAACAATATCCTTAACAACTGTTCCACCAGGGATGGGAATTACCGCATGTACCTGGATAGTTTTTGAATCTATGATTAAAATTTCTCCCTTAGAGTTGCCCACATATATCAGATCCCCATGCTTATCAAATGTTGCAGCTGTTGGTGTAAAAGGTGGGGTACCATCCGCGAATTTGTTACGGGAATTAGATGCAGGTGGGTTACCATTCTCAGATACAGAAACAGGGAGAACTGTTGTACTTCCAGTATTCAAATCAACAAGAAGAGGTGCAGAAGACAGAGGACATGCCAAACAAATAGATGGTGTTGGAGAACCAGGTTGAAGACTGGCACGCAATGGAGTCTGCTGAAGAGTTATGCGGGCAACCTTTTCCCCAGTTGGCACATCCCAAAGTGTCAATGACTTGTCAGTAGCAGAGGCAAGCAAACGGTGGCCATATCTGGACCAGGATACACTTGTTATAGGTGCAGTGCAATCTTTATCACGAAATTCTCTTGCAAGGCCCCTTGTTTCGAAGTCCCAGATAACACAGCTACCATTTGAGCATCCAGCTGGAAATAAGTAACAGACATTATTATTGACCATTGAAAACAAATTTTACAGCTCAAACATATTTTAGACGACCATTTAATAGTGCATTTCATAAACAATGCTGGCATTCATATATATGACAAGTTATAGGCATGCAGCACCAACTTCATATGGAACAGAAATTATAAACAATTAATTAAAAGAAGGTTCTAACTTGACAAATTTACACAGCATTACCTTTTAATACCACCACTCAGTGTCATGGTATTGAAATAGCAATAAAAAACTTTAGAGGGTAACAGCGTATGACAAACTCATATTGCTGCCTTTCTGTTTTCTCTCATTTACATACATAAGTGAACCACAGCAAACTAAAGGCACATACAAAAATACAAGGTGTCTTGTTAATTTAACACAGATTCTTCACTCCCATTCCCTGACACCCAATCAACAGAACCCAATGTTCAGGATACTGTATCTCCCATGTATATTCTTCTGTTTTGGTGAACATGATAAATGTATGAGGAAACTATGAGTAAAAGGTTAAAGAAACAGTTCGTCCTGAATTAAGTGTTTACAGGTTGTGGGTCACCAATAGGAGTGTAAGCATGGACAGCGAAACAGACTGATTGAACAGGCAGCAATGAGAACAATGACAGAAGAAATTTTAATCCTTGTTAACCAAAAATAACTTGCACAAGCCAAAACCAACACTAGTCAACAACTACCAAAGAAACCAGCATGTTTCATACGAAGTTATGAACTAGGAAGAAAATTACACAGAACAGTCACTCGAATGTGCTTGTAGCAGAACAAGCTCAGATAATTACCAGCAAGAAGCGTTCCTGTACGGTTAAACGCAATGCATTTCATAGTACCATGATGCAAGTACTCCTCGATTGTCTCTGGAAATTCCCCCTGATATGGATCTACAAGAATACAGAGAATTGCACTTCAATATCTCAGAGATAACTTCTTAAAGTTTCTTGTCAACATATAAATCTAAGAACACAATATATGCTAAAGCATTTCCCAGATAGCAGGCATGAGTTAACTTCTTTCTCTGATAAAATAATGGAGGATTCGGTTCTGTGACATAGAAGGATAGCATTGGTTATATAATAAGACATTTTCTGTCCAACGAACATCTTCTCTGTTGGCGATTCTCCATCTTCCACCAGTAGCCCCTCCGTGTATCTGGTGCACACCAACGCACCTGCACCCAACATCTATGCCTGAATCAGCCCACCTCAGCAGGCTGCCCCCACCAGAAGATGTCACACCGCTCAGCTCCACCTGATGCTGCCGCATGCCACACCCAAAGACGGCACGGACTGAGCCAGGAGCTTGCCTCAGCTCGAAAGAATCTCCTCTTTCCTAAATTGCCTCCCTCCTAACTATGGCAAATCAAGCTCCACCTCAACAAATTTACTTCATGCTGCAGATCTGTGCTGAATCAAACTCCTCCCTACCCAAAAATACAGCAAGAAACTAGCAAATTGCACGTTGAGCAACCCATCACCTAGCAAGCAAATCCCAAGGGATGGATTGTGTTGGGGGGGGGGGGGGGGGGGGGGGGGGGTGTTGATTTGGTCTGACTGCTGCCTATAATCAAGAAAAGAACGAACTAAACGAAATCTTAGATGGTTCTACAGGGCAGCGAGAAGAAGAGAAACCTTTCGATATCACAGATAAATTTTTCCCTGAATAAAATGTCTCAACCACTTTACAGAGATTAATGATTACTAGAAGAATATCCTAAAAAGTGAGATGGACACTCGAAATGACAGAATGAATTACACACTTATTATCATCAAAATTAAAATTTTGCTAGATGACAACAGAGATGGAAACATGCATAGATTCTGCAGGAATTTTTTTGGCTATCAGTTCCTAGCTTCCAACCACAACTGCCAATTTCTATAAACCATCTGCATACAGATGAAAATAACATCTAAAGAAGAACAAATTTACATGTGTTCAATCCAACAAAGTAAAGCAATCTAAAACCCTATTTGAAACCCTAGACAGCATCTTATTTTGGTGCCACCAGAACACCCAAACCAACCTAAAGGAATTGACAGAACCAAATAATCACTCATGTTACCAGCAAACTACCAACATTCTAGGGTAGACCATGGGGTTAACCACATATCGAAACCCCAAGCTTTCAAGTCCAAATCACCTACAAGGGAAGAAATCCAGGGCCGAGGGCAAACCCACCCTAATCCCCAGAAATCCTCACCCTCCCACTAAATGTCCAACTCTAATCGCGCCACAACCCAAATCCGCAACACATCCGACCAGATTTCCCCCAAAATTCGACAGAATCAGCACGTTCCCAATCGATTCAACAAAAATACACATAGCAGTTCCTCAAGATAAAATATCCTCCATGGGAATCGCAACGAGAACTCACCGACTACAGGCGCGTTCATCGCGTCGCCACCGCCGCGTCGGCGCGACGGTACCCTCGAAACGGGATCGACGGAAGAAACCGGCACAAATGGGAACCCCACGCGCCCGCGCCGCCTGCCTTATGCCCTCGTCCCCCTTATCTCCACGATGCGAGTACAGAAGAATGGGAAGTCGGGGTGGGAGCAAGCGGGTGGCGCTGCGCCTCCTAAAGCCCTAGAAAAAACTCGCCGGAGCCGGAGGGAGCGACGAGCCGAGGAGCTGCGAGCGTTTGAAGCGGAATCCGCCCCACCCCCAACCCCAAGCGGGGCAAGCGGAAGCGCGCGCGTAGAAGAGGGGGACCGTACCGTTCCGAGCTCCGACGGAACGGGAACGGGCGTCGCGAACACACACGGCAAATATGCGTGTGACACACTGTGAGTCTGTGACCGCGACTATGGTCTATGGATGTAGTATAGTACACACAAGCATCCGTTCAGGCCTATGGCTTCGATTTTTGTCCTGACGGAGTTGCTAAATCACACTCAGATATTTCTATTTTCTCTTATACTCGAGTTTTACTAGCTAGTAATCATATTGTATTCCATGGCATCATCTTCTCAACTCGAGCGGATTAGATTTGGGGTTGTATTTAGCTGCCTATAATTTTTCAAGGATGGATCTATTTCTCTGACATATAACGGTTTTAGAATACGAGAGAAGAGATTTCTTCTGTAGCATTATGGTTGAGAGGGAAACAATACATATCTTGGCTTATGATAGATCACAAAGTGCAGTTCCTTCACTACATTTTGCAAGAATTCCGTTCAAGATGTAGCGGAAGATGCAGTGAGATCATCCTGGAATTCAGGAACACAACGTCAAATTTTACAGATCATTCGGAAAACTCCATCTGCTCGGTCTCAGAAGGAAATTGCGGCAGCTGAGTAATCAGCCAATGTCATTATGTCAATAGTGTTTTCACATCACCATAATTCTCAGATTGAGAAAGAAATAATAGATCTATCTACTGCGTGTTCCCTCAAATATGAGAGTGCCCCGGTGCCTTAGTCCATCCTAAAGGAGAAGCCTTCTACCAGATATCCCATAAATACAAGCATACAAGGGATATGCATATAAAAGACTTCTCTGGAGCCAATACAAATCCGCAGCGGTACAATCTTTACATGGAGGAGCAGCTTTCTTCGGGTATAACCCACTATTCCAGTCCATCATGGTGGTGCATGACAATGTCGAAACACTTATGACCTCTTTGGCATTGATGAGCAAAGGCGAGAATACAGCGAAGTATTTCGCACTATAAGATAGACGATGAATGCAAGGTAAACAACCAGCACAATACACAAGCTTGAGCGAAGCACTGCACCCCGGATATCAGTAATGTAGAATGACACTATAAGATATCCATTGATAAGCATAAGAAAGATAGTAACAATCCAGCTAATCACCTACGAGCACAAAAGTTAAAGTTAGTATAGCAAAGTAGGTTGGGCAGTATAATAGTTGTGTAAAGGAGCCTCATGCAATCAGATAAATAACAACAGGTTAAATATGTCTCCAATTGCTTGTGGGTTAGGCGAATCATATTGAACAGGGCATATATAGATGCATTGGATAAAGAATGACATATGTGAGACTTTTTATGCCCAGGGTTAAGTTCTATGGCAGAAAACATTGAAGAATCATGTTAAGGCATCTCAACTAATAACACAGGATTAAGATTAGAGGCTGAAACTAGGCATTCTTCTCTGAAGGAAAAGTAAGGACTCCATCAGGTTTTTAGTTCATTAGGATATTGAAGTAAACAGCGTAGTGAAATAAAAGGATCGTGGTCTCGATGCATCAATAGTCAATTGGTCATTAGCTATCTTTAAATATGTTTTTAATAAACAAAACTCAAAAGAAAAAACTTACTTTGGTGATGGGGCCAACTACAAATGACCCCATGACTTGCTCCTTTGAAACAAGGGTGATGAGAGGAATTAGTGCAAATGGAATCTGTATGGACTGAAGGACATTGAGTGCTTCATTCAGAATATCCATAGTAGGATCTTCTGTATCAAAAAACAGAGCAACGATCATAGTTGGAATAATGGCGAAACTTCGAGTAATCATTGCCCGTAGCCACTTCTTCAGTCGAAGATTAAGGAAACCCCCCATAACAAATTGGCCCGCATATGTGCCAGTAATCGTGCTACTCTGTCCAGATGCCAACAAACCAATAGCCCAGATATAGAGAATGGGAAAGAATGCAGTTCCATATTTTTCCTGTAAGTACTGCCCGGCATTCTCAAGGCCTATATTACCAGCCTGTTCAGACCCATAAAATCCTTTGGCAAAAACTGTTGTGACACAGATATTAATAAAGAAGGACACAATGAGTGCGAGGATCGACTCAATGTTGTAGTAGTACACTGCTTCTTGAACGCGGGATTTCTTGTTTGTGTCAATCTTCCTGGACTGCACTAGTGCTGAGTGCAAGAAAACATTGTGAGGCATGATGATGCAGCCCACAATTCCAACTGCCTGCTTAATTGTCTTTGAACTCAACTTTGGAACCACCAAACCTGCATAAGTAATCAAATGAGCAAACTCCTTTGTTGTCAAGGATACAACACAAACAAAAGCATTTTGCCCAAACTTTAGAGTGAGGGTTACCAATCAGAAGTTCCTTTCCACTAGGCTTCGTTTCACCAAACATAACCGCAAAAGACAGAGCCATGGTTGCAATCAATACAGCAAAAAATGCTTCCAGCTTTCTCACACCATAATTCTCCAGGAATAGAAAGATGAAGCTGTCATCAGGAAAAATACCATATGAGTACATATCAGTTTTGCTAAATAGTTCAAGTATCAGTTTTGCTAAATACTACCTCCGTTCCAAATTATAGGTCGTTTTGGATTTATTAAGTTCATAATCTTTGTTATGCATCTAGATAAACGCTATGTCTAGATTCGTAGCAAAAGCTATGAATTTAGAAAAGCCAAAACGACCTACCATTTGAAACGGAGGAAGTAGTTCTTAACCACAGAAAGGGGGAAAAGGTGGTTAGCAACACACAAACAATTTATTAGTTCATATTCAGATTAGCATTGGGTAACAGACAAAAAAAGAATTGTTGTCATTTCATCATTGTGAGTTGTGACACGAATGTTTAGCAGAACCGTTTCAACTATTACTTAATTCTTTCTGGTACTTTCATTGTTACCAATTTCATCATCTGAATGCGCCTAACCTTGTTTAGAAATCAGTAATGCAAAGGGAAGAGTTTGACTGAGGAGCAGATATGCAGCAAGTAGTAATGTACGGATAGTATAGTAGACAAGGACATATCCATAGTTTAATCAATAATCCCTGATCATGGGCACAAGTCTTTAACTGAAGAGAAAAAAGGAAGTATTAAACCAACCAATAAGCATAAATATCCTCTGACTCAAGTGAGGTTTCAAATGAAGTGATTGCAACCACCGTTGGCCAATACCGAGTAGCTCATAAACATTCTACAGCCTGCAGGCCCCAATCATGCTGGCATAGACTATACCAACAGATGAATCATACTGTAAAGGGAGAGCAAGGAGAGTACGCAAACAGAAACAATTTCAGGACGCAACCTAATCTGATCAGCAAGCGACACATAAGCTGATAAGTATCTCCAGACGCTACACCAAAACTCAACCAAGTGCAACAGCTCTTAGATGATCACGAAGCAGAATGAAAGTACCAAAAAAAAGCTGCAACTATTAATACAAGCACAAATGAACACAGTAGCCATCAACACATTAATGAACAGAGAGAACCACAAATGATGCCCCCAAAAGCACTAAAATTTGAGCAGCAAAGCCACACTAGGGAACCAACAAGAGGAGTGATCCCACTCAAATTCGATTAATTCCAAGCACACCACACCAAAGAACGAGAGCTTTATTACCTAAAAGTAGACAGGATCAAAAGAATCCAAGGCAGAGATCGGATGACAGAAGGATATAGGTAAAAAGAATGGACCAAAACACTTATGCGAAGATGATGCATCAAGTTTCCTGAGACGCGATCCATTCACCCCCAACATAAAAAAAACAATAATTGTACACGCTGCATCACCTCAGCAACAGAACGCGACAAAAAAAAAATATTATGACTTCAGTTCAGGAGAAAAAGATCAACAGTGATGAACAGACAGAGCTCCAACTCAATCAACTAGAGGAAAGAATCCAAGGAAGGATTTTCCAATCCCCAAGCAGTCAACAGAACCCACAAACTTGCTCATGAATTTTACTGATCAAAGCTCCCGAAATAAAACTAAAACACGGCAATCCATCCAATCGATTATGAACCAGAAAAAAACATGTAGGACTTGGGTTCGGAACCCACAGAGTGAAAAGGACAAAAACGTAAGCAACTTACCAATCTAGCGCGGTGATGACGACGCCACCCCAGAGCGGCACAGTGCCTCCCGACAGTATCTTGATGGCAATCGCGCTGCCAATCACCTCCTGTATGTCGGCTCCGACGAGCGCGAGCTCAGTCATGGCCCAGAGCGCGCGCGTGGCCCAGGGCGGGTACTCCTCGCGGCAGAGCTCGGCGAGGTGCTTTCCCGTGGCCACGCCGAGCCGCGCGGACAGCAGCTGCACGAGCGCGCCCATGACCGTCGCCCACAGGAGCAACCACAGCAGCTGGTACCCCGCGGCGGCGCCCGCCTGCAGGTCCCCCTCCAGATTTCCCGGGTCCAGGAACGCGATGCACATGAGGAATCCCGGGCCCGTGAAGCGCCAGAGCTTCCGCCACGAGAAGGGCGGGCGCGACGGCGCGGCGCCATCGTCCGCGTCGTCGTCGGAATCCGAGATGGAGATGGAGACCTTGTCGTCGGAGTCGTAGGCGCGCTCCTCGTACTCGTCGTGCAAGGCGGAGGCGGCGGCGGCGCCCCCGCCGGGGAGAAGGCTCTCGGCGAGGTCCCGGGACGCCATGGAGGATGCGCGCGTGGGTGAGTGGGGGTGAAAGGTGGGCGAGTCCGCGAGTGGTGGGACTGTGGGAGGATGGGGCCGGGAGTTATGCTCCGGGGATCATGATTGGTTTGATGGTTTCTTCGAGAATTTATACTGTTTTTTCGATGATTTATATACTCTACTAGTGGTTTATCTTTATCTGTCGATGGCAGTTTTTCCCTAATAATCTGTCTACTCATCTATTGCTATGATAAAAAATCTTTGAAACATAAATCTGACCATATAAATTTTATACCATCACACAGTTTGATTAAATATTAATCAGAATTTAAAAGTTTGGCTTTTGAAATTGTAATACGCCTACTTAATTTCAAAGGAAGGTAGTTGTATTAGTTTGTGTTTACTTGTCGAAGCGATGGGGGATTGTCTAGTCGATATATAGATCAATATATTTAGAACCAAATATACTCGCTTAAAATCGTGGTAATAACCATACAGAAGTCACCGGAAAATTGATGTTTCAAGGGAAGCAAGGAGCAGAGCATCGTTTCATTGTTGGTCCGAACTTTGGGTCGTCTAGCTGAATTAAAGCTTATTCAATGGTGTACACCACTATACCAGTAGAGTTTATAATAATAGACATTACGCACTGCGCTTTATTTATTTATTTATATAATAACGAAACCATGCCCTTTTGTACCATCTGGTTTTGGCAGGTGGTTAGACTGCCGTCGGATCGTACTTGCAGTCACCAAATATTGCCTGCACCGAGCAATGCTCCACCGTGTGCTGACGCAGGGCCATCAGAAGGACTGCACATTTTAAGAGTTCAACAGAAAAATTCCATATTTCCATTCTTGTATGATTATATTAAAAATATTTCCTTTCGTTTTTGTAACGTCCCGCCTCCCTGAGGCCGGGCCCGCTTACCCTGGCAGCTCTCTAGGACCTCTAGACTATCCTCACAGACCAACACATGTCTTTTCTGCGCACTTTGTCCTCACTCATGCGCACCCGGGAAGGACTTCCCGGTCGGTCACCCATCATGAAATTGCTCCGGGCCGAGCACACTTAACCCCGGAGTTCTTTCGAGATGAGCTTCCGGAAAAGAAGTTGCAACTTGTTGATATGAGTATTCTATCAATCCTATTAAGCTCTGGGCTGTCACAATCTCACCCCCTTAGGAGATCGACGCCCTCGTCGATCAACCCCAGGCCAGGAACGTCCCCTCCGGCCACGTCCATGTGCCCAGTGCCAGCGCATGTGCCATGCTGTGTGACCACTCTGGGCTCACACCAGCCATGCGCACCATGCCTGCGCAACTGCGACCCCATGCGCCCGTGAAACCGCGAGAGTCGGCTCTGATACCAAATGTAACGTCCCGCCTCCCTGAGGCCGGGCCCGCTTACCCTGGCAGCTCTCTAGGACCTCTAGACTATCCTCACAGACCAACACATGTCTTTTCTGCGCACTTTGTCCTCACTCATGCGCACCCGGGAAGGACTTCCCGGTCGGTCACCCATCATGAAATTGCTCCGGGCCAAGCACACTTAACCCCGGAGTTCTTTCGAGATGAGCTTCCGGAAAAGAAGTTGCAACTTGTTGATATGAGTATTCTATCAATCCTATTAAGCTCTGGGCTGTCACAGTTGAAAAACAACGGAACGCTTTAAACTCGTGGACGAGGAGGGATCTGGACCGGAAAATTCAGCATGCTTCTGATTGTAAATTCAGGTAATCCTTCAAAAACAATTTAGGCGGTGTGCAATCAGGAATTATTGTCGCTAATTTACCACGATCGTTTTGGCCGGTGTGGCCGGTTAGCATTAGTAGCCAACTTGAAACTCTTTTATTTTACTACTCTGGTTGGCAGGATAGCGATCACTTTTTTCCTCTAAAAGGCAAATGCAAAAGCAAAACAGAACAAACAGGGACCTCTCCTTTTTATTTTCCTTGTCTGGAGTTCTCGACGATCTTTTTCTTCCCCTTTTCTCGACGTGCAACGCAGCTGGAGTCGGCATCATAAACTCCGTGCGTAGAGTGGAAGCGATGTCACTGGACTATACAGGTGCCGGCCGGGCTACGTCAACTGGATAATTGTATACAGCGACACACAATTGTTGTTCGTACTTCGTAGCCCTTTTGCACCCTCGTGGAATCGGATGATTTCCCATCGAGACGACGACGTGTTTGGACGCAAATAACCAAGCGGTATCACGCTTCAATTCACCGCGCGAAGGCTGCCGTGCCCAGTGATCGGCCCCTCCGGCTCCGGGCATGAGTGTATCTTCTCAGATCGGGTGATTCCACCACGATTTGCCACTTTGCGTCCCAATCGGAGCGCCCCATCTGAAAGTGAAAATGTCTCGGAATTCAGTGGCAGCAATCTCCCACAACCGCACCTGCAATTCAGTGGCAGCAAGGTAAACAATGAAGCTGAAGTGCTAGCTCAAGAAATCCTCGGAATGAACGTCAAGACTGCTTCGTACATCTAATGTGTACATATAAAAGACTGTGATTACCTGCTGCTGTTCGGCTTTGGCTTGTTCCGCCGTACCACCACTTTTTTTTAATAAACTAGGATAAATATCTGGCCTATACAACGACACACCAATCAAATTTTACAATTCCTTTAACTTACAGGCTGATCGCAAATAAAAGAGTATGCAAAAACAAGAAAAAATTAAAAGCAAAGTTTATTATCTAAACAAACGGCTAGACACGTTGGATACGTGCATCCAAGCTGCAGCGTACGACGACACTAGCACCACCCGTAGAACACCGCATCGTGCCGTGCCCTGACAAAACGACAAGGACACGACGCTGGTAGAAATGTTGACACCAGCGCATGTTCAAATTCTTTTTCTGAAATAAAGCGCACGTTCAGTTCAAAATTAGCCGTAAGATACCAGCGAGAACAAGCCAGAATCACACCCATGAAGAATCCTTCGTCGTGGTCGGTAGGCCCAATCCGCCTCGAGGCACGTGCGATCCGAGCAAGCAGTGGGCGCGTCGCGTTGCTGCTGCGTGTTGCAGAAATGCAGATATGTTCATCAGTTGACGCGAGGCTGAGGCTGCGCGGGGCCCCTCCGATCTGGCAGGTTTGCGTTGGCCTACGCGGCGGTCGGGACGGACGTGGCGGACACGCGGGATGGGGCGTCACCCATGGGGTCCGCTGGCCGGTGAGGGTAGAGCTGGTCCAAGAATGTGGCCAGGCCGTGGCGGCGGCGTGGCGCCACGGGCCTGCCTCGTGCTACTTGCCTACGCCTCTGGACGAAGCAGCATTCTGAGTTTCTGATCGGATCTCCGGTAAAGCTACTGGTCTCGGGAAATTTAATACACTTGGGACACTCCGTTCGGGCATGGTGGTCCTGAAACTGTCAAACGGATGCTGCTGCGCGTGCTAGAGTCGTGCGTTGTCAAGAGCTGGCGTGACGGGAACGGAGTTCTGCTGCTGCTACAGTGATGGGAGCAGAGTTAACAGGCCGTGCAACGCGAGGTGGCTATTTATGAGCCGGCACAGCCTCGTTGCACAGCTCGTGTGATCATGATCACGTAGACTGCGACGGCAAAGTATTTCGCTTGCGCTGACGCTTGCAGATAGAGACACAGGCTGCACTGATTTTTTTTTTCTATACTTGGCTCGTCACGATCCGATGCGGCGGCGATTAATGAGTTGATAGGTTCCCCATGAAGTAATGCAACCCTTCGTTTATTCTAGAATCTCTAATGCACATGGCATAAATTGTCGCTGCTCCAACAAACAAGAAGCGGTGTGTTCTTCCAAAAAAAAGGAAAGAAAAAAAGAATCGGTGTGTTTGAATAATTCAATCCGGAGGATAAAGGTAGTGACCCGAATAATCCGCGGAACCATAGCAACTTTGAAGGCTAGTGTAAGTCAAAATGGAGGCCGGGACATTCTTTTTCGAAAAGTGAGACCGGGACAATCATCCTCCCGCAGCCGTAGTACTCCGTTTTCTATCGTTGTCAGCACCAGGGGGGTGCCGCTTTCTATCAACGGCACATTTACTTGCGATCTGTTCATACCTTTCGAGAGAACGTATCCACACCTTTTTTTTTTTTAACATTAAGGCAGGAGCACTGCCGGATCATATAGGAAGGAGAAGAATGCGGAGTCTTACAAGGTTTGTATTACATATAAGAAATAACTCTAGCCTCACAAATATAGATAACATAATTAAACAGGGGGTGCTCTCGTCGCCCGCAGGCAAGTGAACGCAGTTGCATCTCGTCCTTGATCAGTGTTGAGATTCTTGCCGGTGTTGTCGCCACGCCATCAAAAACTCGTCCGTTGCGCTCCTTCCATATGTTCCAGGCCGTGTACAGCATTGACCACCAGTCCTCCGCAGTCGTTCTTCGTGAAGGAACCTGAACCAACCCTCTGTCCAACCAGCAACCAAGTTCCACACTTCTTGTGCGTAGACACAATAGAGGCATAAATGATCCGCTGTTTCCAGTGACTGGTTACACAGTGAGCAAATAGGGTCACACGGCCAATTTCGTGCCATCAATCTGTCAGCCGTTTGAATCCTGTTTTGGATCAGCAACCACCCAAAAAAACGATGCTTTCCCTCTGCTTTCGCTTTCCAGAGTTCTTGCGTTTTGAAACTGCAGTAGGATCCATGGAACTGCAGATTGTATGCTGATTTGGTGGAGTATACCCCATCTGCAGTCCATTTCCAATGGATTGTATCTTCCATTTTATTTAGCCGAATCTCCAGTAATTCCCCCCATAGTTTGACAAACTCAGCAAACTCTTCAGATGTTGACATTCTCCACAGTCCGCGCGTCCAGTTCATGTTGCGCAGGTCTTCACGCACTGAATTCCTCTTTCTCCATGCCAATCTATAGAGATTTGGCGCTATGTCGCGTGGCGCTCTTCCTGACAGCCAGGTGATGGAATTTGCTTGTCATCTTGCATTCTGGTCTGGCGGCAGTATGCTTGTGATGGAGTTTGCTTGGACCATGATGCAGTATGGCTGACACTTACCAAGCAGTCAGCAAATCGGCGAGAAAAGAGAGCGTTTGCACCGCAGATAAAAAAAAATTTGCCGTCCGGACTCCAGTACTTGTGATGGAGTTTGCTTGGACGAAGCCACGTATACGAGGCGTGATAGGAACGAACTCTTGTAGTGCCAAAATTCTTCGAGATGAGGAGGACAGTTTGTGTGGATCGGGGGAAAAACATAAGAGGAAGCGGACAATGGTATTGTTTCATATCTGTTTGTTGCAGGGAATATGTGGACTGCTCTGCAGAGTCCACATCCTCCGCACACACCATAGATCTAGAAGACGGCTGCTCGGACGACCTCAGTTGGCAAACAGGACAATCTAGGAGGCCATCCTATTCTCGATAAAACAGAAGGAAGGCTACGTGCACTTCTTTGCGTGGAACGCTGCCGCCAGACCAGAATGCAAGATGACGAGTGAAATCATGTCGCCACTCTGACTGCGACATGCGCACCGGCCGGGCTGACTGCTCCTCTCTCGTAGCGTCCGCGCCGAGCTAGGCTGGGCTGGCTTTTGCGGAATAGAAAAGCCCATACTCGCAGCAGTTGCCGTGCGCAAGGCCCGGCAGAATTTCATTAGCAGACAGGCCAGCCCGCTATGGATGACGCAAAACTAAGCCCAAAATAAAATAAACGCAGCACATATTGGCCCATTTTACGAGTTCGAGCCGGTCCACTACTCATTGTCTGCATGACCACAGACTAAAGAGGCGAAGCCCAATACCAGCCCAACTGATATCATCAGCCCATCTCGAACGAGCGGCTGAGATCTCTCCTCCCACCGGGAAACCCTAGCCCCCCACACTAGCCGCCTCCTTATAAGTTCCTCCCGTCTCTCGCCTCCCAAAATCCTTTGCCCTAATCCACCCCCCACCGCCGCCGCGCCTAGCCGCCACCAGCCAGCGCCTAGCCGCCGCCGCCGTCGCCGGGGAAGAGAGAGGGAGCCATGGGTCGCGTCCGCACCAAGACCGTGAAGAAGACCTCCAGGCAGGTGATCGAGAAGTACTACTCCCGGATGACCCTCGACTTCCACACCAACAAGAAGGTGCTGGAGGAGGTGTCGATCCTCCCCTCGAAGCGCCTCCGCAACAAGGTGGCCGGCTTCACCACCCACCTGATGCGCCGCATCCAGCGCGGCCCCGTCCGCGGCATCTCGCTCAAGCTGCAGGAGGAGGAGCGCGAGCGCCGCATGGACTTCGTCCCGGAGAAGTCGGCGCTCGAGGTCGAGGAGATCCGCGTCGACAAGGAGACCATGGAGATGCTCGCGTTCCTCGGCATGGCCGACCTCCCCGGCGTCGAGCGCCAGCCTGAGACCTCCAACGCCCCCGCCTACGGCGGCCGCCCTCAGTTCGGTGGCCCCCGCCGCGAGCGCGTCTAGGTTTCCTCCCAGCCAGTTGCCTCTTGATCGCATCTCTTGTCGTCGTTATCATGCTACTGTGTTAAACTTGTTTTAGATCAGTGGTTGCTTTGTGGCGATCGGTTAAGGCTTGAACTTATCTGTTATGCTCTAAATTCTTAAGTGTTTTTGTCTCAGCGCGTGATGGACGTGTGATTTATATTCTCGCAGCAATGAAATCCTTAGCAAATTTATAAGTTACAACGAGATATTCCTACCACTTATGCTCTTTGGTTGCTTGTCTGCTTGAATTCTTTGTTATATGCGCGTCGTGCTGCGGTGATTGAAGTTTAGGTGCTTCTGACATGGAATTCGTAAGTAGTCATATAGAAATGCATGGTTCATATTTAACCTATGATGTTGAATCTTATAACAAATGAGAACGTGCAACCTCTTATCATTCGGCAACTGATTGTATGGCCAAATTATCTGTATCCTGTCAAATCCTTTTGGAATCAGCTAATGCCTTTTGGTTGTAATATAGAACTTGCACCGCGTTTATTCTTTGGACTGGTTTATGTTGTTCTTGGTGCTTACTCCCTGTAATGTTAGCTGTGATGCGTTGCTGTTGCAGATCTTCCTCGCAACATACTTTTTAGGGGTTTGACGAGTCTATCCTAGGAGCTTTCCTGATATGCAAATAGCATGTCAGTTAAGACTGGTATTAGAGTGAACACCATTGGCCTATCTTTTAGTCTGAAAACTGCACCTGCAGTTTTAGCTGCTGAGTTGGAGCAGATGAATGTGAGGTCTACGGACTGTTTTTGTTCCTTCTCATGGCGTGAACTGGACTCACTAACAACTGATTTGGGTGACAATAGAATCCTTGATAGGTTCAAAGTTGTTATTGCAAAGGATTTTATCTTGTTTTGGTCTCTGCGTGTGATGACATGAGATTTCTATTCTCACAGTATTAAGCCTTTTGCTCTTTGGTTGCTTGTCTGCTTGAATTCTTCGTTATATGCGCGTGGTGCTGTGCCCATTGGAGTTCAGGTTCTGGTGACATGGAATTAGTTAGTAGCATTTTGCATATAATTGCATGATTAGTATGCAACCTACAGTATAATGCTGCTTCCTGGTGCAATCACGATGATTCATTCAGATCCTGTCAATTGCCTTTTGTAATTGGTTGCTGTTGTTCTAGGTGCTTGTGTTCGTGGATCGGTTGCAGTTGTTCTAGGTGCTTTGCTTACTCTAAACACACTTTGAATTGTGGAAAATGGTTGTCAATCGTCACAGCAGCAGCATCACAAGGAGCTGTCCCGATCAAGTGCAAATAGCATGTCAGATAGCTGCAACTGCGCAGCTATCTGCGGCGACGGATAGTGATATCCGTCTGCGCCTCTCGGCAAGCACCTTGCAGCGACTCGACCTTTTTTCGTTCCGTGTCATTCATGCCCGTGAACAGTTTTGGTCTCACTAGGAATTACAAGTAGCAACTGATTTGAGCACTGAGAATCAAACCCTTGATTGGTTCACGGCGAGGGCAAGCCCTGCGTCGCCTGAGTTGTACATCCGGAACAATAAGAGATGGTTTCTTCTTCCGATCCGATAGTTAATCAGCCTGTGTTGCCCTCAAACCCGTCTCCATTGGTCGTTAGATGCCGAAGATTGTACGATTCGATTCTGAAGCCAATAATCGTCAGGTCCTTTCTCCTTGTGGCCTCCAGGCCAATAGTATAAAGCACAACCAAACGTCAGCACGTCATCGGTTTTTCGTACTGCTTCGGATTGTAAGAGTTATTTGTTGCATTTGTCTCTCATCATGGTGATGCCATCTCCATCGCACAACAATGTAAGTTACCCCTACGGCCCTACATTTTCTCTCAAAATTTGACCTAGGGTCCTAGGCTCACCCTCGCATTTGGTTTTAATGTTTTAGAGCCGATCAATTACAAAATCCTTAACCTGCTAAATATACTTTCTCCTTTTGGGGTTCATGACCTCTCCCCCTAACTGTTTCTGTTATCTTTTCTTATCGTGCATCGCCTTGACTTGAGAACCGTGATGAGGGTTAGCGCCCTCTCGACGCGGTGGAAGCAGCTTCCTTATTTGCTCACAAATCTTTATCTCCGTGCCGACGATTTTAAACCCCGAACAGGGACTCTAGTGAGGAGCCAACTCAACAATCTGATGGATCTGTACGCTGAAACGATCAATAGATTGCTGGCTCCCACGGGTGAGCGCGCCATCAAGGTGTTGCGCCTGCGTTTCTTCTTGACCGATCCTCACTTGGAATCCGTTGGCTCCATGGTAACCAGCGTCCTCGAGCGTGGTCACACCAAGTACCTCGAGTTCATCGTAGTGACGGAGCTACACGACGTGCAGTGCGACGAGGAAGACAACCTGCGTTTCGGACAGCGGTTCCTTAAGTTCTTTGGCTCCTACCCCCTTGCATTCAGACAGCTCAGAAGCCTCTCTATTCAGAACATGAGGTTCAGCGAGCACGACGTGCCAAATCTCCTGAATGCCTGCGACCAGCTGCAGTGCCTGTGCATCGAGTCCTGCGATTCCGGCAGGCAATCCGTTCTGCGGATCGACGCGCCGCGCTCTCGGCTGGTGGAGCTGGTATTTGAATTCTGTGGCTACGCGCAGATCGAGCTCGTCAGGGTCCCTAAGCTCCTGCACGTGGTCTATGATACTTGGATGGGTGAAAGCCCTCCGATTGTCTTCGGCCATGTCCCAAGCCTTCGCAGCATTGATTTTGGCTGTGCTATCATGCATTGGCAGCCGCCGTTCATGCTGAGCAAATGGCTGTCGGGCACAAGACTGGAAACTGTGAGCATGGACTTCCACGATTGGATGGTATGAGTGCTTGACTTCCTCCTAGGCGTCACGATTATTCAGTTAGTGCCATTTTACTTTTATTGATTGATTGGTTCTTCCAGATTTGGATTAAACCGGAAGACCCCAAAACTGCTCCAACCTATCTTCAGCAACCTGATGGATTTGTATCTCTCCAACATCTTTGCTGAATGCGGCCTTGAGTGGACAATCTATCTCCTTGAAGCCGCACCCTCTCTGAAGAATTTCTTCCTCACGGTAAACATCTTCTTTTGCAGCAACATTTAGTCTCTTCCACTGTATAACCCGTGGAATTGCCATTTCTTTTACAGATATCACGGCATGTCTGTGGAAAGAATGGCTACGTGGACAATGCGGAGAATGTCAGTGTTTCATGGGAATCTTCGTCATCTGGTTTCAAGCATTGCAACTTGAAATTATTGGACATAGTAGGCTTCGAGATGGACTGTAAGATGATGAAGTACATAAGGCTTGTGATGGGGTGTGCTACACGATTAAGGATGATATGCTTGCACGACAAAGAACCATGTGATAAATGTGATGCCATGCACCTTGAGGCTCCATCAGGGTCTAGTTATCCAGTTAATGAAGGTGATAAGAATCTAGTAAGGGAGCATCTAACAGATGGCTTTTCATCTGCTATTGAAATAGTCATTGAATAATATCAGTGTGGTTGTTAATATAAGAGGAAATGATTGGGGCAACGTATCCTATGATAGATCCTGATAATTCCAGCTTCCCCGATAGTTGTCAGTCTTTTTTATCTTCTTCGAAAACGGCTGTTGTGGACTGATGTGAGCGGAATAAAAGCCCATACTGCAGGCCCAAAAGAAACGCAGCAAATACAGGCCCATTACGAGATGTCGAGACTCAGTCCCCCTTCTTCCCCAGCGGCAGCCGCTGAAGCCGCCCCGCCCCCGCGCCGACGACGCCTGCCAAATCGCCGCCCGCCTCGCGCAAAATGCCACCCAAACCAGCGCCACGGCTCTTCCGATACGTCTCCAAGCCCCGCAAACCGGCGGCACCCGACACCAACTTCTCCCCTGCCGCCGCCCACAACTCCCCCGCATCCGATGCCGACGCCGACGCGGTGTACCGCGCCGTCACGTCCGCGCCTACGCCGTCGGCGATGGAGTCCGCGCTCGCAGCCTCCGGCGTCCCGCTCTCGTCGCCGCTCCTCGACGCCGTCATGAGCCGCTTCCGCTTCGCGCACGGGGATCCGCTCCGCGCGCTCTCGCTCCTCACCCTCGCCGCCGACCGCGGCGGGGTCGCGCCGTCGCCCTTCGCCATCGACACCGCGCTCTACGTGCTCGGCCGGTCTCGCCGGTTCGTGCACATGTGGGACCTCCTCCACTCCACCCGCCGCGTCTGCCCGGACGCGTTCTCCCCGCGCACCGCCATGGTCGTCCTCGGCCGCGTCGCCAAGGTCTGCTCCGTCCGCGAGACTGTCGACTCCTTCCGCCGCCTCGCGCGGATGTTCCGCGCCCTCGACACGGGGGGCCTCTTCAACGCGCTGCTCCGCACGCTCTGCCAGGAGAAGAGCATGTCCGACGCGCGCAATGTCTACCACGCGCTCAAATACGAGTTCAAGGTGAACCTCCAGACCTTCAACATCCTGCTCTCCGGCTGGAAGTCGGCCGAGGACGCCGAGGCGTTCGTTGCCGAGATGCGGGAGCTCGGGGTGGAGCCCGACCTCGTCACCTATAACAGCCTGATCGATTGCTACTGCAAGAACAGGGACGTGGAGAAGGCATACAAGCTGCTCGATGAAATGCAGGAGAAGGACATTTCCCCTGACGTGATCACTTACACCAGCCTGATTGGTGGGCTGGGGTTGATTGGCCAACCTGACAAGGCAAAGGACTTGCTGAAGGAGATGCATGAACTGGGGTGCTACCCGGACGTCCCTGCATACAACGCTGCAATACGGAACTTTGTTATAGCAAAGAGACTTGGTGAAGCTTTTGGTCTGATGGATGAAATGGCCTCAAAGGGACTGATGCCGAATCCCACGACTTACAACCTTTTCTTCAGGTTGTATTACTGGGCATTTGACATTGGCAGCGCGTGGCGGTTGTATGAGCGGATGCGATCTGAAGGATGCTTCCCAAACACACAGTCCTGCATGTTTATCATAAGGCTGTGCCATCGGCACGGGAAGGTGGCACAAGCACTTGAGCTGTGGAGTGATATGGTTAGCAATGGGTTTGGATCATTCACCTTGGTGTCAGATGTGCTATTTGACTTGCTGTGCGATGAGGGGAAGCTGGAGGATGCCGAGAGGTGCTTCCATCAAATGGTTGAGCTGGGGCAAAAGCCCAGCAATGTTGCATTTAGAAGGATAAAGATACTTATGCAGCTTGCCAAACAGGAAGAATCTATTGCCAGGTTAACTGAAAAGATGGCACGATTTGGTCGGCTGGCACCTGAAGATTGCCAAAAGCACCATCACCCAGCTGAAAGCAGGCCTTGTAATGGTGATGGAGCTGATATTGATATATTGAGAGCAGCTTAGCATATACATTTGTACGACGGCGATCATGAGTTAGTGATGATAATTTTTTGTTAACCAGGTGAATAGTTTATTGGATTTTCCTGAGTCCTGATAAATTTTGTTTGCCAGATGTCTTCCCTGGAAGTTTTCAAGTTTCAGATTTATCTTGCGCATCCACACTTTGGCCATATTGCTTTCCTAGTTGCTGACAAGCTAACAATGACACAATTTTATACAATGAATCAATGATAATGGATCTTGATGTGCTGCATGTAATATTGGTGGAACTAATGTACAATGAACAGTTTGTCATAATTGAGTCAGGTTTCAGGATTGCTTGACATTCACTTTTGAGTTACAGCTAGCACCTGAAGATTGCCAAAAGACTCCGTCACCCAGCTCAAAGCAGGCCTGGTAATGGTGATGGAGCTGATATTGACATATTAGGAGCACCTTAGCATATACTTGGACGATGATGATCATGAATTAGTGATGATGTTTGGTTTACCAGGTGAATACTTCATTGGATTTTCATGAGCTCTTTACTCTGGCGTCTTCCCTGAAAGTTTTCGAGTTACGGATTTATCTTGCAAATCCACACTTAGTCATATTGCTTTCTTAGTTGCTGACATCTTGACAAGCTAACAATGACGCAATTACTCAATTAGGTATGTCTTCTACATATGGTCCAGTTATATTATCAAATTCTCAGCAATGTCATTAAAAAAATATATCATTTCCATGGAGACACATTCTAGCAGCATATTGATATGCAAAGTATTGGAACATGATAATGGATCTTGATGTGCTGCATGTAAAATTGGTGAAACTAATGTACACTGAAAATTTTGTTATAATCAAGTCAAATTTCAGGTTTGCTTGACATTTACATTTTTGTTACAGGGGTGAATTCTTGTCATACTGTGCCCCTTCTAGAGTGGTGTTAGCTTGATCAATTCACAGCCTGTGCAAGGAGCAACATCATTATTCATCTGGGTGCAGATTTGAACTACACCACGAGGTTTGAACTATATAGCAATGCAGAGGTCACATTTGAAATACCACTCCTCAGATGAACTTGCATCATTAGTGCCAGCATAGTGCTGCTTCCTCATAATTTTACACTACGAGCATCTCAATTCTTAGGATGCTTATATTAGATAAATATCTCCTGTGACATGATAACAGAACAATCCGGTAGAACACAAAGAGCTGAAAGATAAAACCATGAAGGGAAAAAAAAAACTCGGAGAACTGTTGAGAACTCATGGTTCTGACAAAAGATGGATCTAATTGCTATTTGGGATGTTGAGCGGCGTCTGATCTGTCCCCAGCAGGCATCTCGGGTGAAGGTTGAATTCGCACAAACCGCAGCTGTAGCGCCAGACGCCGCAGTCGGCGCCGCAGCGCTTGCAACCTTTGGGGGCGCCCGCGGTTAGCATCACGAGGTGCTCCGGGTGCAGCGGCGAGACGGTGGCGCCGGGCAGCTGCGTGCAGAGGGGGTGCACGTCGAAGCCGCACGGCCGGCAGCGGTAGTGCATGCCGCGGATGGCCGTGTCGCAGATGTCGCAGCGGCGGCACGGCCCGTAGTCCGCCACCTCAGGCTCGAAGGCGAGCGGGTGCTGGCCGTGGAAGGAGAAGGACGCCGTCCCGGGGGCCGTCGCGCAGAGCTCGTGCAGGTCGAAGTCGCACCCGCTGCAGCGGTAGCGGGGGCCGGCTCCCGGGCAGCGGCAGCCATCGCACGTGAAGCGGTGGCCTTTGCCGGTGGTCCTGCCCAAGTCGACGAGCACCAGAAGGTGCTTGTGGGAGTCGTGCAGGATCGTTTTGGGCATGGCGATTGGCTACACGCGACGCTAAGATTTGGTTCAACCGTGGTTACCTCCTAGAGGCGACGGGCTCCGTGTTTATATAGGCCGCTACTGTGGGAGTCCGTGCGGAAACATGACAAGGTTACCAGAAGAAATCTCCATAGAAGTCTATCTCCAATCCTAATCTCTAGGATTCCGCATATTAAAAAAAATCTTTAGGATTATAATTGCTATATTAATTTGTAGTTTTCCGGGAAAAAAATCCAGGAAGGTAGCAGCAGCAGTACTGATATGCGAGGTATTGCAGTATTGGAACATGATAATGGAGCATCACCATTATTCATCTGGGTGCATGTTTGAACTACAAACAATGTAGAGGCGCGTTTCACATTTGAAATATAGCACCTCATCAAATGAGCTTGCGTGACTAATGCAAGCATAGTGCTGCTTCCTCATTATCAAAACCTGAACTGTTAGGATGTTTATATTAGATGAATATCTGGTGACATGGTAGCAGAATAATCTGGTAGAAACAAAGAGCTGAAAGATCAAACCGCACAGGAAAACATTCGGTAAACTTAGCACCAAACATGCATACTGTTGACTTGTTGAGAACTCATGATGACTCTGATGGATCTAGCTGCTCTTGGGGATGTTGAGCGGCGTCTGATCAGTACCCAGCAGGCACCTCGGGTGAAGGCTGACATCGCATAGGCCGCAGCGGTAGCGCCACAGGCAGTAGAGGCCGCAGCGTGCGCACTCCTCGGGGCCGTCCACGGTGAGCATCACGAGGTGCTCCGGGTGCAGCGGCGTGATGGTGGCGCCGGGCAGCCGCGAGCAGATGGGGTGCACGTCGAAGCCGCACGGCCGGCAACGGTAGTGCATGCCGCGGATGACCGTGTCGCAGCGGCGGCGAGGACCGTCGTCCACGGCGAGCTCGAAGGTGAGCGGGTGCTGGCCGTGGAAGAAGAAGGACGCGGTCCCGGTGGCTGTCGCGCAGAGCTCGTGCAGGTCGAAGTCGCACGCGCCGCAGCGATAGCGTGGGCCGGCGCCCGGGCAGCGGCAGCCGTCGCACGTGAAGCGGTGGGGGCTTGCCGCTGCTCCGAGCACCAGAGGGTGCGCCTTGTGGGCGTCGTGCCGGATCGTTTTGGGCATGGCGACTGGCTACCCCTCGCGCGCTTCGTTGCCACGACGCCAACGAAGGGCGAGGTGGTCTTGTAGACCTGATCGCGCCCTTTCTGCTGGCTGGCTGCAGCGTCTCTTCAGGTCGCGAAACGGAAGCTTGGTTCATCGAGCGACGCGTACGTCGACGCCCCCTCGTGCGGTTCGTGCCACGGCAGTTTCGCAAGCTCTGGATATGTGCGCCAGTGCGCGTGAGGCCGACGCAGCAGCATTGATTCCCACTTCTCCATCTTTTCCGAATTTCCGCTCCCTTCATGGCTTCATCTATCGTATCCAAAAACCAACATGTATGGGATGAGATACATACGGCAACACGCTATCGTATCCAACAACCAACATGTATGTGCGCAGATCTGGAAAAAAAAATAACTTTAGGACCCCTTTGAAAAGTGTAGTAATAGAAAAAACCTAGGAGTGGAGTGATTAAAACCTACAGTGCTATAGGAATTCCGAATGCGGGAATTTTTTTAAAGTAAACCATGGATGCATTACAGGAAAAACAAATGAATTCAAATGGAGAGAGGATGACAAAGAAAAAATCTCCATAACTCCAAATCATGTTAGTTTTTCTCTAACATTTATATGGATTGTTCATACATCCCATGATAACTGTAAGAAATTTCCATACGGCAGTCATTTGTTGTTTGTTCCAAAATACTGCTACATATAAAAGTTTTCTTATATGGGACTGCGGTGTTGGTTTAATCGGGAAAAAACTGTACTAGCTGCTGGACCTCCCTACTCCAGCTGCAAAAACTGTTTGACCTTTCCAGAACGTTCGCGTCTCGTATCTGCTCCGTATGGGCCCCACGAGTCGGTGACACCAAGGCTACGGATTTTGGCCTGCGGATGCCCGCCATAAGAGCCATCTCCAAAATTCAAACCGCACCAAGCTTCCCCGGATCGAACGCGCCGCCTGGTTCATCCTTTCCTTCGCCAGGACCAAAAGCCTCCAATCCAAACCAGTGGAAAACGAAGGCGACCGGCGAACGGATCCGCGCTACCATCGCTACCGGCAACAGCGTCAGGAGCCGGAGGCGGAGCTGATGGAGAGCAAGGAGAACGCCGCGCGCTCGGCGCCGCCCCTTCGGCGGCCGCGCGGGAAGCGCAAGGCCCTGACGGAGCTGCCGACCAACGAGTCGGCACGACACGGATAGCGGCTCGGCGCCGCGACGGCCGTCGAAGCCGAGGACGCGGTCGGCGGCGCGGGCGGAGGCCGAGGCGGAGGAGGCGAGGAAGCGGCGTGAGGCCGAGGACGCCGCACGCGGGGACGACGTGGCCCGGCTGCTGGATCCGAAGCGGCAGGACGCGGGCGGGGCGCAGGCGGCGGTTGCGCCGTACGTCGGGGACATCGATCGGTACCTCCGGTCGTTGGAAGTGAGCATTTCTCAATTACCTTCTCCTGGGACCAGTGAACTTGCGCGTATTGGCGCTGGGGTTTGGTAGATTTGAGAATGTGGATTGTAGCTGATGTGATGGGGCATTTGGGGAGGCGTGATCATGTCGCATGCTTGAGTGCTCAGATTTGGTCGGTTTGATTTGAGTGGGCATTATGTGATTTTTAATTTTGCTGGACTGGAATTTTCATTTTGTCTAGTTTAAGGCTTTAGCTGCTGCTGGCTAGGATTAGTAATGCACCGGGGAGTTTGCGCGTGGGCGTATTTGGTGCTCGGGTTTCGTTGATTTGTGAATGTGGATCTAGCTGATGTGATGGTGGGGGCATTTGGGGAGGCGTGATCATGTCGTATGCTTGAGTGCTCAGATTTGATCGGTCTGATTTGAGTAGGCATTATGTGATTTTAATTTTGCTGGAGTGGAATTTTCATTTCTCGTTTACTTTTAGGCTTCGGCTGCTTCTGGCTAGATAAGTGGTTAACTAGGACTGCTAATGCAGCTGTGGCAACTGTCCCCGTCTGGATGTGTAGGTTTGACATGTGACACCTTCACTAAATAAAGTGATTATTTGAGGCTAAATTCCATTGTCTTGGCTTTTGTTGCGGCCGAGCAACAGTTTGCAACTGCTTCAGGAACCATGCCATCTTACTTTGCTGAACTTAATTACCAGCACTGTTTTGAACAAAATGCAAGAGATTTTGTGCTTCAATCAATTGAGATTCGAGATTTTAGCCTTTTGGGTGCGATTTTCTCTAATTTTGTTGTGATTGTTAGGTCGAACCACTGAGGAGGCCAAGTCCTGACTATTTTCAGAAGATCCAGAAACACATCTCCCCCAAAATGAGGGCTGTCCTTGTGGACTGGTTGGTAGAGGTGGCTGATGAATTCAAGCTTAAGGCAGAAACTCTTTGCCTTGCGGTTTCATATGTTGACCGCTTCCTCACAGTGAATGTCGTTACTCGGGACAAGCTGCAACTGCTGGGCATCACTGCGTTGCTCATTGCTGCGTAGGGAACTAAACTGTTTGTTTACCCTTTTTTTGTTTATTGTGTAAAACTACTATCTGAACTACATATTTGGAATGGTGCAGCAAGTATGAAGAAATTGAGTCTTCTAAGATGAAGGTGAACAAATACACTGACATTACGGATCACACCTACACGAAGCAACAAGTAGCCTCTCTTATGCTGAATTTTCCATTTATTAGTTATTTCACCCGGGTCATGGATTTAGACACATTTCTGTTTATATGCAATGCAGGTGGTGAAGATGGAGGCTGATTTATTGAAATCTCTTAGCTTTGAGATTGGGAGTCCCACCGTAACAGCATTTCTACGGTATGTCTTCTCCAAACTTTTTTGACTTGGAACAAGCTTCACATTTCAAATAACTTTCCCTGGTAATGTAAGAGGGTTGCCATATGTGAATTGTGTTGCATAAATCACGTTGTGATTTTCAGATGAGTCTAAATGCTTCAAACTGTCTGTTGTAGGCGATTCATAGCTTCGTGTCGTGGAGGCAATGTAAGTGTACTTTTGGAGCATCTGCATATAGTTGTCTTGATATTCTTTTGGTAATCTGTTCTTTCCTTGAAAGTTCAGCGCCCAAGCAGCGAAAAACTGGTGTCCATGTGTAGCTATCTCGCAGAATTGAGCTTGCTGGACTATGACTGCATAAGCTATCTACCATCAGTTGTTGCTGCTGCCTGCCTGTTTGTAGCCAGGTTCACAATCCGCCCAAAGACGCATCCTTGGGTAAGAAACCATGGCCTTTATTGCCAACTGTATCCAAGCTCCATACTTTCTGACATTTAGTGTGTACAACTCTCTTTTCTGACATACTTTGATGTGCATGGTTCTCCAGAACTTGACGCTTCAACATAACACGGGGTATAAAGTCTTTGATCTGCAGAAACCCATTTTCATCATACATGAACTGCAGTTGAGCATCCGGTGCCCGGACCAGAAAGCAATCAGAGAGAAGTACGAGGACCCCAAGGTACATCCATCGTTTCAATTTCATTGCTATTATCTGCATCCTGTATTCTGTTAAAATTTGCTTGCTTAAAACATTTTTACAGTTTGGGCGTGTGTCGACAATGGCATCACCACAAGAAATCCCCGTGTCTTTCTTTGAAGACTGCAATAAGTGAGGTCTGAACTCTGAAGACTGGAGATGTTTTTGCATTAACTCTGCAGGCAATGCTGAAATTTTTTGGTTGTAGGCTAATTTAAATCAGTCAACAAATGTGTCGTCTGTTAAAAAAAACTTTGTAAATACAGTAGCTGCTACTGGTCTTACCTTTTACGTCCCACTGGCACATTGGTACTTGCGGAACAAACGTGCGATTGAAACATTTCTTGTACAGAGGTTACGCTATGACCAATGTCATGCTAACGATATAAAGAAAGTCTAGTTCTTAGCATTGCCTGTGCATTTTACCGAACAATTAGTCCCCTGAAAGCACTGATGAATAGTGTGACATTTTATCTGAAAGGCCAGTGGAAGTAGAGAAGCGCATTAGATACTGTAATTATATGCCCACGGCTCACCGGAAGATACAACTGGACTACGTGCTATTTTGCATTAGCGTGGAAAGAACGGAAACAAATTATGTAATCTGATGAAGTACAAAAAACAGGCAAACAACTGACATTGGCAAAGTGTTCACAAGTTCATTTAATCATTCTCAACAAACTCAACAAAGATCACTCTAAACAAAAATGGTGTCACCTGATGACTAGGATGTCCAAACTCCAAAGTACAAGTAGGCGAACTGACATTTGATGATAAAGTGTTCATTCTCAACAAAAATGGTGTCACCTGATTACTTGGATGTCCAAACTTCAAAGTACAAATAGGCGAACTGACATTTGATGGTAAAGTGTTCATTCTCAACAAAAATGGTGTCACCTGATGACTAGGATGTCGAAACTCAAAAGTACAAGCAGGCGAACTGACATTTGATGGTATATAAAGTGTTCATTCTCAACAAAACTGGTGTCACTTGTTTGTACATTTTCTACATCACCACACTGGTCAACCAGATTGCTACAAGTCAAGAAGATTGTGCCGTATCACACCGCAAAAAGGGTAGACACAGACTAATAATAATCTCAATCTAATGGAAGCTTACGTGGTGAGAACGAATAAACAGAAACTATTGGTATTGAGACCTTATTTGGGATAAACAAAAAAATTATGGCTATTATAGGATGATCTCCTCTTGGACACTGACATTGAGAGTTTTGTTTGGGAGCACAATGCTGTTAACTACAACTACTTCATCTTCAACATCAACGGCTTCACCTGTGTTAATGTAAGATGTCAATTCCAGAAACAAAATTATCACAAAGATTTCTGTGTGAAGGAAACAGTGAATCGTCTAGTTTGGGTCTTACCAAGAATAGTAATGCCAAGCTTGGCATTGTGATCACCTTCGCCCTGAATTCAGAACAGAAGTTTTGTTACATTAAGCCAACTGATAAGCCATGAAAAAGACTAGACGATGCACAACCACACCAATTTCAGACGTCAGAACTAAGCTACGCATTCGAACATCACCATGGATGTGGAATGTATTAGTTTTTCACTTGAAACTATCAAGCAACACTTCAAGAAAACTACTGAACTGTCCAGAAGCATAACCTCGACAGAAAAGGATTGTAACACTGAGGCATTGCTCATGCAGTCAATAGTCATGCTACTTGAATTGAACTCGATAAATACTAAGGCAAAGTTTTTAATCTTTTTATTGAATGAGAATTCATAAAATTTGAAAATGGATATAAAAATGAATTTGTTGTAAAGATTAAAGAGAAAACTTGCCTGTACACGTGACCATTTCCCAATGGATGACTTCCACCCCACAATTGAATGTATAACAACTGCATTCTCCTGATACACAAACAAAAAAGAAAGAAAACAACTATGAGACATTCATGTTCCTAATAAAGGTTTATTATCCCTTGGTACAGAGAGAAAAAAAAACTAACCATAATTTCAACATCATCCAGAATTATGCAATTGATAAGCCTGGCACCAGCTCCAACTCGCGCATTTGCTGATATAGAGACATTGGGACCGATCTGTTTACAGTGTTACATGGTTAGCCACATTTTTTTCTCGAATACATTCCTATAAAACAGTTTGTGCTCTTCATTACCAGTCGACAACAACACAATGAATATGATCTATGACAATCTAACCAAAATAGGTAGATGAAGCAGGCATTACCTTTGAAGTAGAATGCACCTTGGCAGATGGATGGATGTACACATCGCCTACAATAGTGGCAGTCCTTTTGCCATCTCCTGAGGCTAAAAGATGAGGAGAGGTACGGCGGAACTGAGAAAGATATAACCCAGAGCATCTCAAAGACATCCTGCACAAAATGAAGCAGTGGTTAGTCCGAAATTCCAATATTACAAAAGGCAGGATAAAAATATATTTGTATACCCTGGTGTCTTGATCTGTTCCCAAAAATCAAGTGTCTGGTATGTGTACAGCTCCTTCTTTCCTGCTAGAGGGGATAAAATATCTTGGTCTAACCTAACAAAGTCTGCTGGAAGTGCCCTGTTGACATTAAAGTTGTAAGATGATCTACACAATAACGAGTACTTTGTAACTAAATGTATGGCAGTGCTATCAAGTACTAGTTTATGGAAGAGCCACCATAAAATGAAATATCAAAAGGTAATAACTGCAGGTCAATATGCATGATCACAAATAGAAGTATCACAAACACATACTTGGTTGCTGATTGAAGAGCTTCAAAGCTAGATACACGGCGCAAATTTGCTGAAATGAAGCATTTAAAGGGATTAAACTTTATGCTGGAAATATAAATTGTCAATAGACAGAACTAAGAAGACCAAGTTATATCTTCTACAAGGAACACATCTTAGAACACACTACATGTTAGAACTAATAGTAAAAGTATGAATATAAACAACAACATAGCCTTTAGTCCCAAGCTAGTTGGGGTAGGCTAGAGATGAAACCCACAAGAAAAGGATGAGAAAACACAAAAAAGTATGAATATAGGTGAAGCAAATACATTTTTCCTCAGTGATTCATGTCAGAAGTAATGAAGAAATTTTACATCTACTTATTTAAGACGAGTTAGCATTTGAAGTAATAGAACAAACAAGACCGTTCTGTTTAAACCATAGCACATGTGTCCAAGGAAAGAGTCATAATATAACAGCGGATAATACCTCTGTCTTTCTTCAGTTTTAAGACATCCTCAATGGCACTAAAGATATTGGGAGTAAAAATATATACTCCACAATTTATGAGATCACTCACCTAGAGAAAGATAAACTATATTAGTGATGTCAAATGTGCTAATTATTCATTGAGAAACACTCTTGTGAAAAGTTGCAATGGATTTCAGAAAGAAATATGGCATGCAAGTCTCAACTGAAAATAAAGATTAGCAAATTAAACAAAGAGCAGAACTGCACTCACAAAAGTCTCTGGCTTTTCCGTATAGTGCAGAAGTTCATTTGTTTCAGGATCAGCTACCAACTCGCCAAACTGGTTTGCTGACTCTGCAGATACCTGATTAAAAGTATTAGCAATTTAGCATATAATATTACACATGGGAATTTTATCATGAGAAAGACAAGATTAATCTGAAAATTTGCAGTATTATCATTTATCAAACCTTGTTAACTAGTAAAGTACCCATTCCTCCATACTTTTTATGTGCCTCTGCAATGATGAGAACAACAAAACATTTAACAGTTAGTATTCAATGGCCAACAATGCAGAACTATGCAGATGGTCCATCAATCTTATGGAAAAAGAAAAAAATAAGGTGCTAATTAACAACGAGTTATTTGAGCAAGTTTGACTTATCTTATCTCACATATTTCTCTAATTAACAAAATTATAGATGGAAATTCAATAAATTAAGTTTATTTGTCAGCTATACAGAAAGGTATTATTTCACGAAAATTCAGAAGCTAGAATATCTGTTTCATATTCTGAGTTATTCAGAGAATGATATTCATGAATTTGGATGAATGAAAATGGAAAGTCTACATTTTGTGCAAAAGAGCTTATTGTCCAACGATAAATTGAACGAGCACAACTAAAATATCTTTAATACACACTCTTTTGGCAGTGAAGTGTCCATGTATAGAAAAACTAAAATTTAATAACAGATTTATTTGCCATTGATTCACATGATGACTGATGATTTGTCACCATATATGCTTTGTATGAACAATACTTTAAATTAATTATTGAGGCATACAACTGTCGCAGCACATAATCTAAATGACTTTACTTACAATAGCATACATCTGCAGCATTGTAAGCATCTAAGCCATGAATATGCCAAAAACAAGCTATTGGTGACAAACCTGGTGGTTCAGCTTTGGATTCAACATTAACCCAC
Organism: Urochloa ruziziensis; assembly: GCA_015476505.1. NCBI lineage: Eukaryota > Viridiplantae > Streptophyta > Magnoliopsida > Poales > Poaceae > Urochloa > Urochloa ruziziensis. Next base: position 6,920,115 of record CM027118.1, read on the forward strand.
TACGCTATGCTTCCATTACACTTACTCTCACTACATCCACCAGGGACACCAGAACAATTTAAGGCATAACCTTGATGGCAAGTGGGTTTGGTAACATTAGCTCTAAACAACAAGCTCATGACATTCAATTATTACAGTAGACATGCTTGTGACAAGAGGAACATGTCTAAGATCATGAAACATCATCTCCGAACTCATAAATCTAACCAACAGGATAAAATGTTGGAAGAGTATACTTCAGTTACTTGGGCAACCTACCCAGCATGTCTGGCAGGGGGAAGCTAGAACAGACGTCGCAGTTCAGCAAAACTATGTGTGACTGCAAAACCACAAGCAAAAACAGTACCAAGCTTTTAGAGGAAGAAAAATTATTGATCCAACCAGCTCAGCAATGTAGTAGATTCGTACAAAATCCCAGCAACTGGAAATTTATGAGTTGCCAAACACTACTCAGATAGATGAGTTGAAGTAATCCACTGCATTACACCCTAGACAATAAATCTAAATATCTAATCCAATTTCGCAAATCAAGCTGACTATTGTGCTATGGCAATAAGGCATTACCGGACTATCCTCCATGATGTAATCCCTAAAGCTGTAGAGCCCTCCAGCTGACCCATGAGGCTTATCCTCTCTCAGGTACCTAAAATCGACAACAGGCTGTCAATGGCACTGGTCCTCTCTCCTCTCTCCAGCAAACAGCAGAGGCACGAAACAAACCTGACGGGGATCCTGAGCTCGTTGGAGATAGACGAGACGTAGAGCGCGAATTCCCGCTCCTCGTAGAACCCGATGAGGTATATCTGTGCCAGGTTGGGGATCTGCAGCAGTGGGATCCAAAAGCTTATATGTCACACGAACCGCGCACCGCAACACACAGACGCACCACGATTCCACAGAGGGGGAGGGAATGAAGGAATTGGGAGCTTACCCTGCGGCAGGCGGAGATGGGGTGGTGCACCATGGGCTGGCCGGCGAGCGGGAAGAGCGGCTTGGGCACGTTCAGCGACAGCGGCCTGAACCGCGTCCCTGCAACCAAACAAAGCGACACCAGAGCCAATCCGTCAGGCAAGCCGCAAGCGGGCCTCGCAGTGGGGCGCAGATCTAGCAGCTGTAACTGACCTTTGGTGGGGCCGCCGACCATGATGACGGCGACGACGCGCTGCTCGGAGCCGGCCATGGCTGCTCTGCCTCAGCGCCGGTGGGGAGCGGGAGCGGGGGGACGGGGAGGGAGATGGCGCGCGGCCGAGGGCGTGGCGAGATTTATGGCGACGGGATTTGGAGCGAGGGGAGCGTGGACCGCGGGTTTTTTAGCCGAGGCGATGGCGATCAGACGACGAGGAGAGGAGGTGGGCAGCGTCGCAGCGAGGCGGAGGGCAGTGTGTGTTGGTGGGCGGAGCCGGAGCGAGGCGGAGGCGGGGCGATTTCCGGGCGCAGCTGCCGTTCTGAGTTCTGACTTGTGGGCCCCGCACGGTGGCACGCCGGGGTGCGGGCGCGGACACCAGTGGCCGACGGCGAGAGTTCTTCTCTGGGTGCCGAGGCGACAGGCGTGGCATGCACGGCCGATCCTGAGCTTTTTCGTCGGGGAACCGGGCGGGTAACTGAGGTTGCACGGAATATCCTGGGTGGAGTTTTTGTGTGTTGCGAGGATATTCCGGCAGAGTGTACCGGGCTAGAGTTGGGCGAGATCTGGAAAAATGCATTGTCCTGTTGGGATGGGTACGGTTTAAGCAAGATTTTTTTCGTGATACTTCCGAACTGTGATCATCGAGTAGTGATTATTGTGTAGTACATCTTCCAGGTAGTTCAAAGTGTTTTTATGAACAACGTGATCGATCCATTGATACGGTGGCTAGTTAGGGTCCTCGCTTAAAATTTTGTTTAAGTAACTAGCTGAACTCCTCGAGGTTAGTGGCGCCACTCTTCAACCGCGGTTGGATTTCACCGCTGTGCCCCGGAGCCACGCGCGATCAAGCCCTCAAGCTACCTTCTTGCCAGATAAGCAGCGACAGCATCCAGTAACTTGCTAGCTTCTGGCCCGATCAACAACGGCAACGCACGAAGGCTTCATTTTCACCTTGGGTTACACGGACGCGCGCATGCCAGGCTCATGCCGGAGGAGCGGCGTTTGCGGTGAAAAAAGGAAATCGTCGGACAAGCAACCACTGCCCAGCTCTCGCCACCGACGCCACGAGAGTACAAGACAACAGACGGTAGACTACTGCCACTGCCAGCTCTTGCCGCTTGCGAGCCGCACGGCCCTCAGCCGGGATCGGGCTCCGACGGCGAGGATGTGCCGCGGCGGCCGAGTGCACGGCGGCTTTCGGTCACGTTCGGTCCGTAGAAAGCACCAGGAACCCTGGTCGTTAGGCTCGGAGGGGATGTTACGAGAGCGTACCGAATGAGCGCCGCTGACACGCTGTTGTTGTTCCTCCGGCCACCGTTGGTTGGTGCGATCGGCACCGGGGCACCGCGATTGCTCGCGCTACTGCTGCCAACGGAAAAGAAATTACCACTCCAATCTCGATAGATCCGAGAATGATCCAGTAATTTATTGGCCAATCACTCTGAATGGCAGCATTTACTAGCATTTATCCAGATTTCCTACCATTCCCGGATGGAATGGAATGGAACGTCGAAATTCAAACTCAAATCGGAAATGAGAATCAACCACACTCAGAATCTAACATTTACTCGCATTTATCCAGATTTCCTACCATTTCCGATTTCCTGGCGATGGGTGATCTGATCTGATCTGAACGTTGGATTTCAAACTCGAATCGAGAAAAAAAATGATGGGGGGAAACGACTGGTCAAAGCAAACGAGCGTCGAAGACTCGCCACCACCCTATCTGATAATGAGGTGATGAGCCACCAACCGATAATGGTTGTGGCCGTTTCCTTGTCGATTGCCATCGCATCGCGCACCTCCCTTTCTTGAAGCCACCGCAACACCCGAACAGATCCTCAATTACAAGGACGCACCACCCAAGCGACGCCACCGCCCGCTCCCCTTTTAAATCCCTCCCCGCAGCCACCGAACGGATCGAGAGTTCCCCCCACCCCTACGGCCCGACCCCCATTCCCGTCCTTCCTTCCATCCCTAGGGTTCCCAACTTCCAGAAGCTTCCACACCAATGGCCACCGACGAGCTCGCCGCCGCCCCGGTCCCGGCCCCCGCGTCCCCGGCGGGAGGCGACCAGTCCGCCGCGTTCTCGTTCAGCATCTGGCCGCCGACGCAGCGCACGCGGGACGCCGTGGTGCGGCGCCTGGTGGAGACGCTCGCGGGGGACACCATCCTCTGCAAGCGCTACGGCGCCGTGCCGGCCGCCGACGCCGAGCCCGCGGCGCGCGCCATCGAGGCCGAGGCCTTCGACGCCGCGGCCGCCACCGGCGGGGCCGCCGCATCCGTCGAGGAGGGGATCGAGGCGCTGCAGTTCTACTCCAAGGAGGTCAGCCGCCGCCTCCTCGACTTCGTCAAGTCCCGCGCCGCCGAAGCCAAGGCTGAGCCGCCGTCGGAGGAGGCCCCCGCCGCGGCCGAGGGCGAGACGGCGTGAGCGCCGGGCTGCCATTGCGTTTTTCTATTTTCTCGAGAGAAATTGCATCTGAAATTGGTGTGAAGACTGTAGCCAGTGGCTCTGGTCTGGTTTGTATGGCCTGAATGTTAGGTGTTTGCGCATCTATGCAGTTCATTTTCTTCGATGAATAGCTCTCTGCGTGCTGTGTTTTGCTTTCAATCTTTGACTCTGCGCAAGGGTTATGTTCATTTCGTCTTCTGTGATGCGTATCAAGACAAACTCGTGATATCTGCCCCTAAGATTTGCAGACCAATGCAGCATTGATCTCTGAGGCAGAATCGGTCCAGAATTAGCGAGCACATTGGGAATCCTCTATCTCAACAGCCACATTTTCGTTCAGAACTCTGATCGTTGATTTTGAAATGTAATCGTGAGTTGTATGGTCCAGTAGGAATCTGCAGCAATCAAATGGCTGTCTCGCATTCTTCTGTGTGTGTAGTAACATCCACTGCTATCAAATGGATATATCACAATCAAATGGCTCTGAATCAATACTTTGGCATCTGTGGATTACTCTATTCTGAAACCTGACATATGCGGATTATTGTGGATTGCAAATCTGTCTGCCTGACACCACCCTACACCTACACGAAGCTCTTCACCGTCGTTGTTGGACTTCTGAAATGTTGCAGTAGCATACATAATGGGTCTTGTACTTTTTGCAATCAGGAAATTGTAGATTATCTCTTGGAAGGTTGAAGGTTCATTCTGGAGATGTGGTTCATCATCAGCTCGCGAGGTTGCCTTTGCTGAGTGGTGGATTAGCAGTAGGAAACAACTCAACATCGAACAAGGCGTGTTTATGGTCCTCTAGCTGTCCTTGTGGCATGGATGCTTTGGTTGCTGGATTCAAGGCCAAGGAGTACTTTGGATGCAGATAGGTTATTGGCAACTGTTGATGTTCTTTTGAAAAAATGAATGAACAGAGTTTTTGAGTACTTTGGATGCAGACATGATGTTCTTTTTGCTGCCTTCTAGTTACTGACCTACTGCTTTATGAACAGGTTGTTTTTAGTCGTTTTATCACACTAGCTTATTCCTAATGAAATACATGCATCCTCACATTCTTGAATAGACGAATTCACATTATTGTTGCCACATTCAACCCACTGCCATTGTCTGTCAGTACGGACACAATGTTCTCAGACAGAGTTCTTTCTCAGCGGCCTAGCACCGGACCAAGTCTTTTTTTTTTTTTTTTTTTTTTTTTTTTTTTTTTTTTGAAAGTTGCCAGGAGCACTGGCCCGTCATGTAAGAACTCAATTGGGCACCTGCGCTGACCGCGCGCTCAAACGCAGATGGGCTGCCGAGAAGTCTGAGGACGCGCCTACCGGATACACACGCATATATACACCCTCACACACACCCACACCCGGCACCCCTCTGGGGAATCAAATCCCCGGTGCGACACCCGCCCGTCCGCCCAGACTGGGATTCGAACGCGGGGCGAGCAGCCTGGCCACTGCCAGCGCTGCCACCGAGCGCTGCTGACCTCAACTTTTTACTCATCTTCAAGATTAATGCCCGAGGAGCCTGTATCCAAATAAACCGTACATGAGATAGGTTCAGATATGTGCCAGGTTGGAGGTTGGAGAAATCAACATTTTGTTTGAAAAGCTAACTATAACACGATCCCATCTGAAAGCCAACATTGTTCATGAAGCTCGTCTGCACTATCGAGCTGGAGCAGAGAAAGAAACACTACCAAATGGTGAATCATCAAGCATGGAGCTAAAGCTGGAGTAGGTTAGAGCCGGAGCCAGGAGCCTGGGAGGTGAAGCATTGCCAAACGAAGCCGCCCGACTGCCCTTTCTTATGGTCCTTTTTTACGAGCTCCGACTCGGAAAAATCAATGGTACACCCGTCGGCATCGGCAGAAGTTATCATGCCTAGTTTGGATGAAACGCGAATTTTTTTTCGAGTATATCGGGTACACATTTTAAGTATTAAATATAGACTAATTACAAAACTAATTACAGATTCTGTCAGATATCGCAAGACGAACCTAACGAGTCTAATTAATCCGTCATTAGCACATGTTTATTGTAGCAATTTATTGTCTAATCACGAACTAACAAGGCTCATTAGATTCATCTCGCGAAGTACACTCCATCCATATAATGGGTTATTTTTTTCGACTACATTTAATATGCCATGCATGTGAGGGAATATATTCGAAAAAATTTCGCGAAACAGGTAAATGGGCCCATGTCCGTTCAGATCACGTTGGGACGTGTGCATTGTTTTTAGTGTTGGTATTGTGATCGTATTTTCCTTTTTCTCGGACGGTCTATGAAACAGGTTCTGAGTTCTGACAGAAAGTACCTTTTGCTCAGATAAACCTGACTTTTGACGTGGACTCTTTCATACCACTCGTTCAAACGTTCAAACGGACAGTGAGTAAATGAGCTACTGGGTTTTTTTTATCATCCTCAAAGATTCCCTGGCAAACCATAGTATGCTCCACTCATTTAAATTTTAAAAATGTCATTACATCATATAAATCTCATAGAATGAAATGGATGCTAATCATTAAATCCCATAAAAAATGAAATGGGTGCTAATCATGTACTTTGCTGCTCAATCTGCATGAACTTAATCTGCATGGACAAGCACCATATATCTACTTAAAATATGTTCTACTTAAACAAAGTTACCGGTGCCACTTGCCTCCAACGCTCAACGTATATATATTTTTTATTATTTTAAATAGCTAACCCAGTATGTAAAAGTACCTCCTCCCGTATTCAAATTTTGTTTACTGCTCACCTTATCCTATATGGTACCAGGCACTAGCATGTACTGCGTGCTGCTAAATATTAAGCATTTTTTACATGCTAAATATTAAGCATTTTACATGCTACCAACCAGGTAGACTACGGGTATAAAAGAAAATGGTACTTGATAGATCATGTACCACATTTTTCCTTTATGTTTGTTGCCAAATATTCTATGTGCATTGTACCTCATATTGTCATATATTTCTTTCTTATTGTGTCATTTTTTTCCAAAAATTGGCACAGGTACCGAGTACGGGTAAACCGTAAAGATATTATTGGCACGTCCCGGTACCGAGTACGTGTCAAAAATTGGCACATCCGGGTACGGAGTACTTTGTTTTAGTGCACAAACGTAAATATTTTTTTTAAAAAAATGCTTCATGGCACTACTAATTATGTGGTGGTACACCAAGATAAATTCTAAAGTATACCCCAACATTCTTTATGTACTAATTTGCAAAAAAGGACACGGTACCACTGCCCCTGCACAAGATATACATCCTGGTACGTTATGTGTACCAATGAATTCATTGCAAATATCATCAGGTAAAAGGCCCATCACAAATTGAAAATGAGCCGTAACCACGAGGATAAACTAAGTATAGCAGAACATTATTTTATGTACCGATTTGGAAAAAAAACCATCATAAATCAACAGAAAGTTGATGCTCATGAGTTCACGTGATTTAGATCATACATGCTCATTCGAGTCATATATGCAAAAAGAAAAAAGAATAGTGTACCTCTTTGGATGGAGAAGATTTAGCATAACGATAAAATACCCATAGTGTACTTTTTTTATTTCCTTTTTCTCTCTCTCCTCCTCTCCGTTTTCCCCTCTTCCCATTCCCCACTTCCTTAACCGGCTCTTCCATTCTCCCCTCCGTGCCCAGCGCCCGCCGGCGGCAGCTCGTGCCGGGCGACCATCGGCCGGCCTCGCGCGCCGCCCGCCCCCGCCTTCGCTGCACCTACCCGGCGCCCCGCCCCGAGCTTCGGCCCGGCCTCGCGCGCCCAGCCCCTGAGCTCCGGCCGGGCCTTTTGCGCTACCCAAGGCGCCCTAACTCCGCTTCATCGGGCGCCGGCGACGAACATCCGACAGGTACTCCCGCCTATTCCCTTCCCTTTCCTTCCTGCGGTGCGAAATCGAACTACCAAAACCCTGATGTATGCTATTTATATTTGGATCTGATCTGATCTGACCATGTATTTATCATCTAAAACTTCGAAAATTTTCCGAGCAATTATCGGGTGTACATGTGTACACCCATGTCCTAAACTGGGTACGCTCCTGATGGGATGGATACTCCAATCGGTCCAGTTTCCGTGGACAGTGGCTGATTTGAGGCGTGGTTTTTTGTTAGAGGGGAAAGGGCTGTTAGTGCTGTGCTGCCATCGAAACATGAGGTCTCGCCTGCCTAGTGCCTGTTGACTCGGGCAGGGAACAGTGTTCTTCTGACTCTGAAGCTCTGTTAACTTTGCACAAACTATGCCTAATTTTACACCTCGTGCTGTTGCAGTCTTTTGCCCTGATCTCTGTTGTCATTGCAAGACAAGATGGTTTCCTTCGAGATGAATGACCTCAAGAGTATGTACTCAATACCATTGTCGTCAAATTGTCTTTCAGTTTTTGTTCCTTTTTTCTCTGATAGGAGCATATAGCTTGTACAGGGCAGTGTGTGTATATGTGCTTTGAGACCTACTTTGTTTCTGCTTCTGACTTTAACATGCTTACACTAAAATGTAAAACGTGCTATATCATGTAGGCCTGTGTGATATGTGCAATATTACTTAATGAGTGGTTTTTGTGTTTAGACTTGATAAATATGCATCAGGGGTTGTTTCTCTATTTTCAGTCCATTTCTTCAAGGGTGGGTTGTGGATTTTTATTATAAAGAGCAAGAGGGATGGATAACATGTGTCATGTGTGATAACTTAGAAGTTTGTTACTGTGGGTAATCTAATCCTAGCTGAGTTGGTGCAATAAATGGAAATCTAGGTCAACTGTTCCAACTGGTTAAAGCTTTTAGGCAAAGCAAAGATTAAAATTCAAGAGATTCTTCTGGCTATGCCATTACCCTATTACACAAATAACTGCAGTGCTGGGCTGCTGGTTGACCTCTCTCCAACTTTTAATGATACCTTGGATTATTTAGTTGAAAACAGCACCGAATGTGATACTGCTGTGAGGTCTATGCTAGTTTCTGGTTGACTGCTAGTGACACCACTGTATCTGCCCTTTATGGGCCATAGCAAATAAGGAACAGATACTCAACCATTAGTTAAGCTTGGTCAACAGTCACATAGAAACCAGCTTGTTCTGCTAGGTTATGATGCAATTTCTTGGTGAATCTTAGTTGAATCATCACGCTTAAGATACAACCATTTGAGTGTTGTGCCTGTATACAAAAATTATTTGAAATCATGCCAGTTATGTGAAAAATTTTAGCAGGATAGGGAGCTGTGCTCAGTGCCACATTTATAGTGTGGCCGTGTTTAGATGGTTGGTGAAAAGATTTCGGAATGGAATCTTTTCACATTTAAAGTATTAAACATACACTAATTAAAAAACTAATTGCAGATTACGTCTGGAATTCGCGAGACGAACCTAATGCACCTAATTAATCTGTCATTAGCACATGTTTACTGTAGCAATTTAGTGTCTAATCATTGCCTAGATTAGGCTCATTAGATTCGTCTCGCGATTTTCAGACCATCTATATAACGCGATTTGTTTTTCAACTACATTTAGTACGCCATACATGTGACCAAACATTCATTTTGGATTTCGGAACTAAACACGGCCTGTTTGGCATTTGAAGCATGATGAAAAATTTGGCTCAAAAAATCTTTCATACGGTTATGGAGCATCATGCCCCTTTTTGTCATATGATGTTGTAAGCATATTTGATGGTTTAGATTTTATAGTTTTTTCTGCCCACTCATTGATTTGTGACATCTGATTTTCATCTTGGACAGAGATTGGGCTTGGGCTGACAGGTTTTGGAATATTCTTCTCCTTTCTGGGGATAGTTTTCTTCTTTGACAAGGGGCTCATCGCAATGGGCAATGTTAGTTAACTTCTGTTTTGTACCGTTCCTTTGAATTTCATGAGGATCTAAGTTATCTAACTGAGCCTATGGTTAATCTTTTCTCTTCATGCCATTTCAGATTCTTTTCCTGTCAGGTCTAGGTTTGACGATTGGTCTAAAATCAACTATGCAATTCTTCACCAAGCCTAAGAATTACAAGGTTTATTGAGCGATAATTTTTCCGTAGCTGTTGTGCTTAAACATGACTAACTAAAAAATATGACTAATATCTAATCAGCTGTTTGTAATGAACAGGGTACAATCTCATTTGGTGCTGGCTTTTTCCTAGTCCTCATCGGATGGCCCTTTTTTGGCATGCTCTTGGAGGCTTATGGCTTTATTGTACTGTTCAGGTTGGATACTTTTTCTGTGACTGTTTTACTTCTAGCAACTTTGTTGAGAGTCTCAAAAACATTCAATGCTACGAAAATCAATTTGTTTCTTCCAGAATTCTTTTCATTCCTGTAAGAAAAACTGCTTGTACCTGGACACTGACTTGGATTCCATTGCAGTGGATTCTGGCCAACACTTGCAGTGTTCCTGCAGAGGATTCCTATCATTGGCTGGATATTTCAACAACCGTTTGTGACATCGGTAAGGACCTCACGAACACATAACGTCCTTCATTTGTTCCTGAGATAGAAGCTCGGCCTGTTGCGCATTCTGACAACCCCATTTTCCCTTGCCTGCAGTTCCTTGATCGCTACAGAGGAAAGCGGGTTCCTGTCTAGCATCCTTTTTCTATGTATGTTACTTGTGGCGTAGTAACTAGCAAATGGTGTTTTTTAACAGCAGTAGCAAAATGGTTATGCTTGCGTCTGGTCCTTGTTTCTCTTTATATGTTTTAGTTCCTTATTATAGGACTGTTCTTTGTAAATTATAGCCCAGACTAAATCAAAGCTCGATGGTTCTGTTGAGAACACAGACACCCATGAAAAATGAAATGGATCAAAGCTCTTAAGCTTCCTTTGTTGGTATCCTTCGTGGCTGGGCGTGTTTGTATAAATTTTGTTAGGAAAACGTCACACTGCGGCGACTGCGTGCCACGCACGTTCCATTTCTTGCTTGCTCTTCTGGCCCGATACATCGAATGCAATTGGGCCAGCCCGCGACATGATCCTGTTCGATCCTGAAGTCTCGGTTACTGACCAGGAGTATCCCTCGGTAACGGTGGCTGTGGCTGACTGAAGATGCGGCGGCAACATCGATTCTAAGGGGAAAAGAAAAAAAAAACTGTAACGAGCGAGCTCGATCGTCCAAGATGATCTGACGGCACAGCAAGAGATGTAGACAAACAGTAATCCTTACATCAACATTTTGCCAAAGTTGAATGCTAAACCAGCCATACTATGTCGCAAAGGGATCGATACCAGCGACCAAGGCAGTTTTACAGACATGAAATCTGATAAATTTAGCACCTAGAATTAATCTAATCCCACCATATAATCAGATAAATTAAGCACCTAAACTAACCCTAAGGCCTGACACTGTCCAACAACTGCAGCTTCATATGATTCACAAATCAGAGACGGCCTGGAAGCTAGCTTCACTTCAAGTTAGTAACAAACCCTTCAGATGGTTGCATGTGCAGATCAATTGCAGGGCCTCCCTGACCAGCATTCAGAATGACATTGTCCCAATTTGACGATCTATGCACGATTCTTGAAGGGATGCGGTCACTATCTTCCCCTCCTGATGCTTCATACCCATCGCTTGAAGATCTTGTGAACTCAATGGCTTTGTGAGCTGAGTGTGGCATGACTCCCTGCATCTCTTCAGCCGTGGATGAAGAAATGCGGAACGGGTGGAGATCAGGCGAGTCAAAGCTGCTTTCAGGTGATGAAACAATGTTCCTGACAGATCCTGCAGTACTCGGTTGGAAAGCGCTTCTCGCTTCAAGCTGTAATGGGGCTAAACTACCGGAGATTTCCATGGCTGCGTCACTGAAGTTGCTTTCAGTGCCACTTGCAGACAGAGTAGCAAGAGGGTCAAGAGAAAGTTCAGCCGGAAAACCTCTTCTGTCTGGTCGTCTTTTGTTGCTGACCTTATGATCTGGTTTACCACCATTGTCCGGGCGATCATATTTTGCAATTGGCTTCAGGATTTTGGATTTCTTCCTTGCCTCTGCAGCTGCTTTAGAAACTTCCTCAGCGTTAAGGCGTGCCAGTGTCCATGGACTGATTTTCACTGCTCCAGTTTTTCTCCTTGGTCCTTCCTCTTCCTTCATTTTCTTACTGCCTGCATTCTGTGACACGCCAACCTCTGGAGGAACGACATCAAACTGTGAAAGAATGGAGGAAGCAATAAGCATCGACTTTTAAAGATGGGAGTAGGATAATGGGCACTGCATGGTTATAATCTTTTTCTAAAAAGTCAATCTTGATAAATATTTTCTTTTTACCAGTTAGAAATAATAATATGCATATTCAAGTGCTTGAATATCAGGAAAACATTTTTTTCTCTAACACATCAGAAATACAAAGTGACGAGCGTATTTTAACTTGTTAATAAGGCAACAGATGCAAGATCCTAACATTTGATCTATAATCTTAGAGGCGTATCACGTTGTGTTGTGTTTAGCACATCCAGGATCTATTCCTACCAGTTATGTCAGGTTTTTGACAGAAATGAGCTATTATCACATACCTGGTCTTCTAGGAATAATCGCGGTGGAGTGCACCATGAACCACGATGAAGTGGTCCAAAAGAACTGGCTGTACTAAATCCTGTAACAGAGCTTATAATAGACATCTGCGGACTTTGATGTTCAGGAACCTCTTGTTGATCCTCCTGCTCCCTCAAAGCTATGATATAATCATATGTGCTAATTCCCTGAACGCAATGGATGAGATATACAGCAATTTAACCTCAAGTTATGTGGAAAAAAGAACAAGTTCAAATGCACATAGTTTTCTACTTTTCTTGCAAAATTCTCTGATCAATAACAAGCTGTTGCAGTATGCAACTGACTTATTTCAGTAGAAAAAACAGTCAGATCTGTGCTATCATCACTGGGACAATGGAAGAGAGTTTTTAAGGATATAGTTAATTTAAGTAATTGAGTTTCATTACAATATTCATGTAGTAGACCAAGACACAATGCAAAATAGTAGTGACCAAAGCATGTGAAAGTGAACTCTGGAAGCAGGAAAAATAAGATAAAGGGGATAGGACAAATATGAAATTGCAAGCATGCCAATTGTTTGCCATCATATACTATTATTTAAGGTGTCTTCAGTTAAACATCAAGAGCAGCTTACCTTCTTGATCAGAAGAATATGGAAGCATAAAAGCTGAGTGAGTGGGACAGTCGCAACCATTGCCAAAATGGTGCAAGTTGCCTGCAAAAATAAAACATCATATCACCGACCATGCAGCATTTTTCAAGTTTAGCAGTGTCATTTTAGTGATACCAACAAATTCTCTGAACTTCAATGCAGTGCGCGTGTATTAGACAAGGGGAAAAAAGAAAGATTTGATCGAACTCACCACAACAATTACAAAAGCTACAGTTGAGAAGCTGCTTCCCAACTTTGTGACAATCTGCCTGGAGAATTCTCCTCGCTTAACAATACAGAGAATCAACACAAGGGCTCCGGATAACCACTGCACGACAAGCTGGACAAAGTTTACAAATCATAGAGAGTTAGAGACCTGTCAATGATCTACCAGAATAAAAAGGAGACATAACAATATTGCTAACTACAAGCAGTGCCCCAGATGCTGAAGGATATTGCAATAACACAAAGGCCAGTACGTGGGGTACATATCAATGACAATAATGCTCACTAAATTCCAATTCTTATCAGTTTTTCAAGAATCAACACTTACTAGGATTACTGCAGACGCCATTAGAACAAAGAATCCTTTGTAGTTCCTTTTCCCTATGCAATTGTTAAGCCACTACAAAAGAACAATGACAGCAGTGAAAATTGTCACCAATCATTAGGAATTGTGAGTAAATAACACCATGTTTCTTATGAGGAATCATTTTTTATCACTCATAAACTGACTTGGGACGAGTCGGTTAAGAGGGATCTTAAAGAGTGGAATATCTCCAAGGAATTAGCTATGGACAGGAGTGCTTGGAGACTAGCTATCAACGTGCCTGAATCGTGATCTTTGTTTCTTCTTTTGTTTATCCCTAAACCTACCTTTGGTTTTGTGCCTTTTTATGTCTCTCTTATCCCTGTTTCTTTTGGGTTTCATCTCTAGCCTACCCCGACTTGCTTGGGACAAAAGGCTATGTTGTTGTGTAATCATTTTTATCAGTATCAGGGAAAACAATAAGAAAAACAGATCTTACTCTGCAATGGTGATCAAAGCCATCAACGCACTTGTCACACACTCTGCAATGCTTACTGTTCTTTAAAACCTGCATAATAGTGTTCTTCAAAACCCCGCAATGGCTTCCAAATAAAAAAGGTAAACACCTTATGCTATCATTTATAAGGTATCAGAAATGTTGAAGATCCTAAGTCACTAATCAAGATCACAGAAGCATCAAAACAGCCTACTTTCCATTCATCTATAACCATTGAATTACAAATTCAGTGCTAATTAGACAAATGGGCCAACAATTTTACTTGTATAGCTGGAAGACACTGAAATAATGGTACTGGAGGACACTTCCAAGTTCCAATTTGCAACATATACATCACGTACAGATTCATTTACGAAACTGGAAGCACATACACATTTGAAACTATTGGCCATCCTGTTTCTCTGAATTCAGTCTAGTTAGTTACAGTAATTTCTGAATTTTTCACGGGTTGCCCTCGCAAAGTTGGTACATTTAAATTCATTAGTCTGTCAAAGCTCTACTGAACATCAAACTGGATATTAGCAAAATTTAAGGTCAAAATATGACGGCATTGCCTACCTGCCTTCCACATAGCACGTGCCAGGGTATGCATAAATTGCTGAAAGTAAATATGAAAGTCACTGTACAAATTCCACTAAGTTTATGGATATTTTGCAGGTGACCTAAGTTAATGGTGCAGTGTTCAGACCTGACCAGTGCAACTTGAAGAAACAGAACAGAATGTTCAGGTATGAGCTCAATACGAAGAACAGCATGAAGTGTGCAATTGCAATGCATTTTAATCAGTGAAGGCTGAGAGAAAGAACCCTAAGCAAAACCTTAGGTTTTAACAGATCATGAATAACCCTTGTTTGTGTTGAACAGGCCGGAGGGAAATATATATAAGTACGTGAGCTCAATACTATGAATAGGAAAAGGGCTAGTTAACAATACCTCTGCTTCGCATAAGCTGCAGAAAAACATGCCTTCTTCACACATGTTCTGTTCTGAAGGTTGATTATCGGAATGGAGACATCGCTTGCAAAGGCAATAGAACGGGAAACAAACCAAGCAAAGTATTCCAGAAAATCTGGGCAAAGAATGTGAATCCTTCCTCTCAAGCATGCTGCTCAGCTTCTCACTGTTATCAGCAGTACCAAAAGCCTCACTTAATGGCCTTCCTCCATGACTAATTCCCTGATCTGAATTCAAATTGGAGTGTTTTTCATGCTTATCTAACTTCAAATCCTTCGCTGAACTGAAAATGCCCGGGTCTCCAGGATTTGTTGCGGCACACCATATGTATAACACAACAACGCATGTAATCTGCAAAAGAAGACATTCATCATTTCTTCGGGCGTGTTTAAATGAGTAAAAAGTGATGAAAAGTGGTGAAAACTTTTTTATATTGGGCCGCGTGCACAGAGAGAAGAAATGAACTGACATGGATCTCTAGATGAAAACTTTTTGCAAAGTTTGGGGAAATAAACATGTCAGTGAGTTATTACATAGCCTAACTGACGGCCATATCATCTTCCTTTTGTAGCAGGTACTACTATGTGCATAACATGCTCAGCAGATGACAAATGACATTATCTACCAGTACTTGAACTTGGAATGCCTGATGGGCTGAGTACCCAGAGCTGTAAACCGCGAGAGGACAACCATGGAAACAAATACATAGCGCCAGATCTATCCGTAATTGCGAATTTAATCTCTGAAAAAAAGGACAGGGACCTCACCAATGGAGTGTAGATAGCCATGGCCGCAATCTGGAAAGGCTTCGTCCCCACAAACGGCACGACGAAGACGTAGAAGGCGAAACCTAGTGCGGAGAACACGGCAATTGCCACCACCTGCAGTTCGCCAGTTGCAGAGCACAGTAATAGAATGTCAGTGGCAAGAACTGCAAGAACACCCGCGAGGAGAATGGAAGCTGGAAGTACAACCCCACGCCCTGAGCGGATAATACCTGGAGAGGGTGGTAGGGCAGCTGCCACCCGTGCTTCCTCATGGCGGATTAACCCCAGCCTGCACTCCAAGAACGATAGGACGGCAATGCCGAGGGCTATCAAGAAGTTGGGATCCCGGATGCTTCATGGACCATGGCTTTCCTCTCTCAGCCCCATCTTCAGACACCAAGCAACGCCTTGCTCCCGCGATGCCTAGACCCAGAGATTGCGGAACCAAGAACCAGGGAATGCTGCTTGGGGCAGCGGTAGTGGCGAGGGGCAGAGGCGAGAGTGGGTAGAGGGGGCATCCAATGCGGCGTCTCGGGGACTGTGACGACGGCGCGCCTGCACCCCGTCCCTCCGGCGCCTCTTGGATTTATTGTGCAGAGCGGAAGCGGCGGTCTGCTGCTGCAGCCTGAGTCCTTGTAGCCGTTTTCTTTCGTTTCGTCTCTCGTGTGGCATCGTTTATTTGGCTGTGTGTTCCCTTTGACCTGGCATGTGCCAGCCCATAACACATTGGTTTACTGGAAATTATTCACCCTTTCTTCAACAATATGCAAAGTAAATAATCCGAATTTGATCTCGAAAACCGTTCAAGCGCACAAACTTTGTAGAAATTTTACACGAAACTTTGTAGAATCCTTTACTATGTGGCCTATGTGTAACGCAACCATCACAGTGTACTTGTTCCATGAGAGTATGAGACCGTGACTTCATATAGCTAGTCGTTCTAGCAGGAAACCTAACATACGTACTTAGATTAGAAAATTACAAAAACCATACATATACCATTGAGATACCCCGTAAGCTGTTGCATTGCAAATACCCATCCCCTGTTCAGCTCCATTACAAAACTACCATTGTGCACATACTAAGCCGGCTCCATCTGTTTCCGTTGATACAAAGGCGCGAGAAGGCCAAATTACCATAATCAGGTTACTCAAATGCTTAGAATCAAGCTAAACTCGTATGGCAATGTGCGAAATCTCCAAAAAGTGACAGAATTATACACCAGAAATTACCAAGCTGAATTGATTAAGCATGTGCCGAGGTGGTTATTTTAGGTTTTACAACAGAACCAAATAGGCGGTGGCGTTTGTAACAAGAAAAGACTTATGGGAATAAATTCAAAATCCAAGTAACCATACAAGGCACTAACTTAATTACTAGTTGTAGACTCGCTTTTAGCCTTTTTGTGTTAATTTGCACGAGATGCACAAGCAAAAAGAAGATAAGTCTAGGGATGGCAACGGGTCGGGTTCGGATCGGGTGGAGTGTCTGGGCATCCAAAACCGAAACCCGAACTTAAAACCCGAAACCGCCCCGAACACCGATTCGGGTGAAAATCCATCCCCGAAAACCGAAACCCGCGGATACCCAAAACCCGATTGGATATCCGAAACTCGTTTTGTATGGCAAAATTTTAAGAACAATGATAACTTTTTATAAACATATGCATGATATATGACATATTCACATGTATAAACAACTAAACAAGAGGCAACAAATGGTAAATAATTGCCTGAGTCAACTTAGAGTAGTATATAAGTAAACAAGTTATTGTTAGTATATTAAAAAACATGAGTTTTAATTCCTAATGATTTATTTCGGTTATCCATTGGGTATCCACGGGTGAAAACCCAAACCCGAAACCGAACCCGATAGGTTTCGGGGCCCCGAACCCAAAAACTGTGGGTGAGAAATTCAAACCAAACCCGTTAGACCCGAACCCGCGGATATCCGACCCGAAACCGCTCCACTGCCATCCTTAGATAAGTCCTAGTAATTCTTGTAAAAATCGGAAACACCTTACCATCAATTGAGTAAATTCTAATCATCACTGCTAATTATAACCATTGAATTTATTCTACTGTTCTAACAAAGTAACTCACCTCTGGTATTATAAAAAGTTCTAAAATAACATCAAGCTTATCATTCACCTATGTCATTGTGAAAAATAATCCAAAATATTTATCTAAATTACTCGCATCAGCTGCAACATGTAGCCTAGTTTGATTTCTCGTGTTTTAGTTGTGCAAAGGAAATGGTTGGTTTAGACTAGCTAAGAGAAGAGCTTAAGGTCTTTAATCCAAATGCATTCACATCCTAGCAGTAGAGTACCCTTGGTACTACGATTACTACTCAAATTCAACAAGCTTCCCGGCCATTACGGAAGATCGGAAGAAAACGACCGCACGAGGCCGGTGCCACTGCCTCTGCAGTCTGCAGCTCTGAATTCCCCGAACAAGGGCTCTTGCCAATTACAGTAAGGATTTATTTTTTTGAAATAAACAGGCACCCAATCATCACATTGTCTTCTTCCATGATTGGTGACGTTACTTGAGCACTCAAAATATCTTTCAGAAAAAAAAAAACTTGCCGTCTGATCAGAAACACAAACCTACCTACAACTGACAATTCTAACCACCCATCAGAAGGAGAGGGTGGCACAAAAAATTAAACAATTTTAAGTGATGCTACGCTGGGTGGGGGAAGAGCCGATCTTTTTGCATGCCGAGGCTCCGCTATGGGGGCTGCAGAGACTGGCGTCAGGGCAGCGCTGAGCCTTTTTCGGCTGCCTCAAAAGCAGGTGCCCGTGTGCCCCAGTCGTGTCTTGCGGCGTGGAGTACTAGTAAAAATTTCGAGAAGAAGACAAGAACGAAAGAAAGGAGCGCGAAACTGACCCTGCGGCCGCGCCCGCCGCGTCCGCGAGCGCAGTGGTAATTCAAACGAATTTAACATTGCAGATACTACATGCGTAAACGAGAGTATACATAAAACATGAGGGGGGTATGTTTACAGAAATTTTTTAGCCGTCTTATATCAAGTGTAAGTCATAATCGAGAAACTCAGATAAGGAGAGAAATTTCTCATTCTTGATTTTGTGTAGTGCTTCTAGAACCGTGATTGTCGCAAATGCCCAACACGATTTCACTTTCACATGAGAGAATCAATTCCTGGTAGTTGTGTTTTAGATAAAATAGTTTTATTTCAAGGAAGCGTGGCATTTTAAGATCAATTCATAGCTTCTCAACGAAAACGTGTGGTTGGAGGGGCCGGGCCGTAAGGGCACAACCACCGACGAGTTCGCATGCAGCGATGGCCGGCATGGGGGGGGCAGATGGCCAGATGCGCTTGCTGCTGGCAAGGATGGAGTGCGAAAATACAAAAGATTGGTGACACTCCAACAATACGTTTCCACTGATCGAAGCGAAAAACGGCAATACCCGCGTATACATGATCGCCCATACTGATATTCGTCCAATTATAACTGAAATAGAGTTCCAAAAGATACAAGCAGCGAGTCAGAAGCTGAAGCCAAACACCAAGAAAGCTAATATGTGGAAGAATCATCCTAGGTGCAGGTACCATAGCAGTACTTCGACCATACGTCCATACCTAGCAGTCTCAATATAGCCCCGGCAAGACATCGTTCACATGAAAGGGCGTACCCAGTACCGTAGGCTCCCGCACTATGCGGGGTCCAGGGACAGGTTGTTTAGCGCACAACATTTCCCACACATAAATATGCAGAGGCTGGGGCTTGAACCCGGGACCTTCCGGTCACAGGCGGTGAAGCTCTACCACTGCACCAAAGGCTGCCCTTTTCAAGACATCTTTCACATGAAAAAAGGAAAAATCTACTACATTGGAACCCTTTGGGAAAACAAAACTGCAGCTCAGTTCTCTAACCAATTTTCATGTCTTCTTGAGACAGCTTTAGATTTGCTGGTGATTTTCTGTTATCTACACAATAAAGTGTGACAGTTTTTTTTTTTGTGTTTTTAGCAAGGCACGAGTAGGCTACTCCAGCGATTTATGCTTCTACCAGACCTTTACTTTGTGCTTTCTTCTTCCCACCTTTTGCAGCCTTTGAACTTCCTTGTGCTTCAACTTCCATCTCAGTTTCAATCCTTGCAAAGACTGGCTTTGGCTCCATCATTACCTGACCAGCTTTTAAGCCTCCCCATTTGGTATCATCCTAAGGACATAATTGAAAAAATATACATAACATGCTTAGAACAAATATTGAGGCACAGTTTTTTTTTTACCTTTTGCATTTATTTTTTTGAGGACGCTAGATTATATTTGGAAGGATGACCTACTTAAAGAAATGGAAATGAAATCAGAGCATATAACATACCCATCTCAACACCCTAAATTGGTCTTCCGTGAAACCAAGCTGTGTATAAATCCTCAGCGAAAGGCTTGGGGTGATAGGAGACAGTGCAATCGCAATTATTCTCATTGTCTCTAAAATAATTACAAGATCCTGCAGATAAGTGGACACAGAATTAAGAAGGCTGTCAATTACAAGATCCTGCATGAGTTTTCATATCATATCTATAATGCCACTCAACTTTTGGACATCAATGCTGTGTAGACAAGTATAATTTCATAAATATGTGTAGCATCACTTACCAAAGAACAGCCAAAACAACAGATATATATTAAGTCATCCATATATTTCACAACAATAGAACAAATAATGTAGACAGTTAACGAGTACCTCCACGTGTCACATAAAAAATAGCATTATCTAGATCACTAACCATTAATAAGTACGGAGTATCTTAAGAAATTTTCAGCACAAATACGATTTATTGCTGATGTTAGTTGTAACAGAGCATAACATCAGGCATGGTGAAATTAGGGCTTAGGATGCTGTCAGAAACAAAGGGAGTCACTGTGATTTGACTTGAAATGTCAAATTTGAACTTTCAGCAATTAAGATTTGGCAAATGCAACTGAAACATACATAAAAAGCTGATAAACAATAGTATCAAATGTTTACCTTTGCAGCTTTTTCAGTACTCTCACCCCCTTTCTTGAAACAGGACCATGGTGCTTGCTCATCAATATACAAGTTTCCAAGGTTACCAATCTCTAAAACAGATTCACATGCTGATGACAGCAAAAGATTTTCATAATGGTGTTTTGCCTTGTCCACCTGTATAAATAATTTTCATTGTGACACTAACACATACACAACAGGACATGCAGATGTAGGGTATTTACTAGGCAGATGTATTGGGTCCAAATAATAGATGGAACCAACACATGCTGACAATACAAAAAAAGCCCTTCTCACCACTTTTTTTTTATAAGGTTCTCACCTCATTTCATACGATAAATGACAAATCCATAAATCATAACAAGTTTACCTAGGACGACAATGGTGGTTGTCTTTATTTGCCATATGCTAAGGAATAAAACTTACAAGAGCATTACACATATACTGTAGCCTTGGTGTATACCAAACAGATTATGGGAGCAGCCACCAAGCATATGCATACTGTAAACCAGAGAGCAACGCATTGCTATTCAAAGTTTTATCTTTACTGACATATAAAATGGAACAGTTTCACTTATAACAGCAAATTTCTATTTGTATTTAGATTTTAGACCTTATATATACTAAGTCTTTCTACAGCCTGTTTCAAACATACTAGACTCCACGTTCAACCAAAACTCATGGTTTATCATTTAAACTCCACTCCTCTCATAGATTTTACTTACCAGGTTTTCTACATTTTCTCTGACCGGTACTCCATCCACTGCAGCAATTGAGTCAAACGGTAGTGTGGATTTACAGTTCTTCTTTAGAAGCCCAAGTGTACGATTAAGGAGATTTCCTATTCAAATGAGTTAAATGATATCGTAATTAACACATAAAGATGCATAGTTAACAAAAAGTAGGGAACACTGAGGGAAAAGAGAATGCAAAAGGCATGGTAAGTTTCAGCAAACATAAAGAGTAGAAATACCAATTGTGTTAGCAAGATGAGCATTGACTATATTGATAAAGCGTTCTTCTGAATAGTCCCCATCATTGCCGAATTCTACTTCCCTCAAGAAGAAGTACCTAACAGCATCAGCACCAAATCTTTCTACCAGATCTTTTGGTTCAAGTGTGTTGCCTAATGACTTTCCCATCTTCATGCCATCCTACAATTTTAAAAACAGAAAGCATCAGTGCATGAAATAAAAGCGATTCAATGAGGCAGCATTTCTTATAGAAAAGAAGTCGACATTTATCTCAAGGGGCCTTTTTCTGTAAGCTACATTCACATACCCACGCAGTTACGTTTGAGATACCAGCCAATGTAAGGCCAAGATCATTTAGTGAGATACCTTGAACAATATGATTCATACTATACAGTAAAACATAATGTGTTGTACGGTAGACACACTATTGCATGGAGTGCAAAGATGTGAAGTTTAATCCAGGATGCACAGAATGTTGAAATGTGAGCAAATATATCCAATCGCTTCATGCTACTAACATAACTAAATTTTAAAAATAGGAAAAGCTAAAGAGGTAATGCAGGAACATGGATGGATAAGCAGAACAGTACTAAACTACACAAAGAAAGTAAGAAAGTAATCTTTCATCAATAGATATCCAAAAATTTAGATGGGCAAATGTATGTATAATAGAAGGAAATGCGATTTAAAGAAATATACCATCGTCAAATCATTAGGACCTCTTTTTCTTTAGACATAACAATAGTAAAGTGCTATATTGTTATCAGGGTTGTAGAAATGAAAACAGGAATTTCAAATATCACCTTTGTCAAGAATCCATGACCAAAAACTGCATCAGGAACACTTATCCCTGCTGACATTAACATGGCTGGCCAGTAAACTGCATGAAATCGCAATATGTCCTGAGGTACATGTACACAAACAACTCATCAGCACCATAATCTATGAACATCTTTAAAAAAAACAGAAATCCCTCCAATGAGCATTGGTATCAATGGCTCAATTCTTTCCATTACTGACCAGCTCTAGGATATGCTAGCACTGCTTAATTTGCATCTCGCAATGGAAGGAGGATACGAAAATATGTAGTACAAAGGTTTAACATACAAGTTCTCAAGCACAAACCCAACTGGTAGTCTGGTGCTATTCAAGTTCAAATCCATTTATAAGATTTCCTTATCATCAAATGAAAATATCAGGAAACTAAATAAATGCATTAATTATGAATGAGAGAATAAGCCACGCAGTAAAGGAACATGAATGCTTCAAAATTCAATAAAAAATGCTTGGAACAAACCTTTCCTATCAAGTGCAGGGCGGCAGGCCAACCACGATCAATGGCTTGCTGCAAATTTGCCTGCTCACCATCATCTAGTAATGCTGAAATATACCTAAAGAGACAAAAACATGGAATAGTCAAACAAAATGAAAACAAAGAGTAGGCTGAACTGCATTAAACAAAGATTTGTTTGGATATGGGAACAAGAATTCTAATAAGATACAATCTTCATCCTCATTTCAAGTTTTTAACCAAAATAGCACAGTAGAATATTATGATAAACTAGTAAAGTGCCCATTATCTGATAGAAAAATGGATTATATATTCTTCTTAATATAATGATACGCAGTTCTCCTGCGTGTTCAAGAAAAAAAAGGATTATTATGCCTACTCTGAAATTTAACATACATTTGGCTATGCCAGAAGAGACAAACAAAAATAGAAACATATATTATCTGTAGCACAATGAAACAAAACACGACATACATGAACAATGCAGAGAATACTTAAAAAAAGGAGTTAATCAATGTCATAGAAAGAGAAGATAATTATGAGAGCCTTCAGTGAGACCTTCAGATGAGCTCCAAGCAATAAGTCTCCAGTAATATGACTTACGGGGGAGCACAACAAGCAGAAATTCTTCTAACAAATTCTAAGAATTCAGAGCACCCCAACAACATAAACATTGTCATCAGGTTTGCTTCAGACACTGATAATTTGCCAAGTACGGTAAAAAGAAGTTGAATATCTTCTACATGCATGATAGTAACAAGAAACATGAATTGAGGGCACAAGAATACCTATACAACAGAATTGGAATTAAAATATGCAAGTTTCCATTCATTGGCACATGCAAATGAGCAGGAGTGAAGTGAGTAGCGTACCCTAATAGAGCATCAAACCACACATATATTGTCTGTTTTGTGTCATTTGGCACTGGAATGCCCCACTCTACAGATGCACGGGAAATAGAAAAGTCTCTTAATCCACTTTTAATCCAGCCTTGGACCTACAAGCTGTGTCTTCATGAGATAGAGTAAAGAACATGTATATTCCAAAACAATAAAAATAAGCATATCCAAACAGCAAGATTGATAAGTAACAAAGCAACCCAGATTATGTTGTAACTGGAAAATAAAATATGATATTTAACTCAAAAACATGAGACTTGAACATTTGTCAGTTTAGATATTGGCTTCAATTCCTTATTTGCAAAGCTTTGCAATCCCTGGTTTGCCACAGTGTCCCAACGACATATGGGGCTCACCTGAACTGTGTCAGACAGTGGCAAATAATGATTGGATAAAATTGCAATATGAAGAATGAATTTTATCCTTGATATTTTTCATCATGCAAGAAAAGAATGGCACGCTTTCTATTGCAAACTTAGCAGCTAGAAATAAAATATGATTGTGGCACTATCATTCGATAAGCTGGCCAGCTCTTTTTTCAAGCGAGTACAGATTCGTTACATGGAAAACATTAACACTGCAGTAAGCCGACCTTGTGACAGCAAGGGAAAATTTCAAGCGCTAGGACATAGCTTTATTTACATTCATTATCAATGAAGTATACTTTACTGAATAAAATAAAGTATACAAAGGAACAATTGTGGCCCGCAGAGCCTCTTCACACGTCACCATACATTATTCTATTTGCCACTAAGTCTCCCGTTTTTCCTATATAAAGCAACGCTGGCAGTTTTTCTTTTTTTAGATCTGATAAATGCTGACATCTTAGTGCCCATCTTTAACCTAATCAGGATTTCATCGGGGAATCACTACTTGACACGATGCCGGAAATGTACAGCATCGATTTTTATTCAATATGCCAATAGCACTTGACAACACAAGAATAATCGAGAAAATTGTGGAAAAGGTTTATGAAGATAACAAAAATTGTGGGGAAGATTTATGAACAAATATGTGAAATTAGTTTTCTTTTTTAGACTTTTTCCTTGTCTGTCCTCAAATCATCTGATAAGTCTGTATTTTTGCACAAACAGTCTACAGTTTCCAACACAATTTAAAAAGATAGAAGAGAAGCATATAGTGAACAGGAATAAAATCTCACCTCATTCAAGCGATGTGACGGCCTTACAAAATCAGGATTTCTTGCCAGCAACTCTTCCAACTTATGCTGGTATTTTGACAAAGCAAAGAAATAGTTATCTTCTTTCCTTGCTACACAAGGCTTCAGATGAACAGGACAACTATTGTTTTCAGCTAGCTCCTTTTCATCCTGCATCCAGTTGAAACTGAACATTATTACAAGCACTAACAATGAAAACAGGGTCAATCTACTAGTGCACACCCCTATCCTCATTAGCATAGCAGAAGCCTACACTTCATTGTTGATTTCACCTAACTTTTTATAAAGGCCAAAAATCTAATCCAGAATCAGATTAGGAGGCACTTAGCACTTAGTAGGTAACATGAATACAGTGCAAAATCAAATATATTTGTATCAATTGGTACTCCCTCCGTCCCAAATTATTAGTCGTTTTGGCTTTTCTAGGTTCATACCTTTCACTTGTTTCAAAAAAAGGTTCATACCTTTCACTATGCATCTAGACATAATATGTATCTAGGTACATAGGAAAATCTTTGAATCTAGAAAAGCCAAAACGACTAATCATTTGGGACGGAGGGAGTATAAATAATTGTACTACCATATTCGATTGAAAAAGGCTCAGCACTATATGAGAAAGTTGGGACAGGAGCTTACCTTGTACTCCTCGCAGCTCACACAATAAAGTCCTTCATAGTCAGCTCTATAAATGTCACCACTGTTTAATACTCTAGAATAGAATTCATTGACAACAGCCTCATGCTTATGATCAGTTGTGCGGATAAACTTGTCATATTCTATGTCTAACTGCAAGAAATGTAAAAAAAAAATGGAGGACTAAAGTTAGCTCATGATTTACTCTATGGTCAACAGGATTGTAAACTGAAACTTGGTCTTATGGACGTACATCAGCCCAGAGCATCTTATACGAACTTGAAATAACATCGCAATGCTCCTTTGGGTTTCTGCCACTAGCCTCCGCTGAAGTGGCAATTTTCTCACCATGTTCATCTGTTCCAGTAATAAATATAACCTTCTTCTCCAGCAACCTCTGCAACCAAAGAAGCATTATCAAGGCATCAACAGACTGATAGATAGTGAGAGTTAAGCAATTGAAGCTAAGCGCTAGCTTAAACTGTTTGGGCATGATAGCAAACTGGATGTAAAACGCTAAAATGATTTCTACAAAAGAAAGTGAACCTTTATCTAAAGTCAAAACATTCCATTTCTGATAGCTCAAATAGTCAAACTTAGATTGCCAATCATTCAACTGAAAAAGAGTATGCATGTAAAGTTCAGCAGACGACGCTGTTCTCCGTCCACTACAGTAGAATTGTAAGCCTAACAAACTTCGTTGAGGGCGCAACTAGAGACTGACGTAGTATGAAGCTATGACAATGGAATCCCCCTATTCGGGCAATGCATGTGCAACAGATTGGTACATCACTACATGATCATCCAACAGTTGTCGCGTCATACATTTGCCACAGTACCACCAATGAACATTAACAAAACGTGATTGTACCCATGTTTGTAAAATATCACTTTATCCAAAAATGTCTGTAAAATTTTAGTGCTGCAGTGGAACTGATGCAACCGCAGGCCTCGAATGTGCGAATCGCTGCCATTTTACTCGTGCAGGTTCCCAAGTCCGACCCTTAACTGATAGAAAACACAGCGATTGCAATCGTACAAGGAGAAGGCTTGCCTGGAAGCGGGCGATGGCGTCGGCAGCGATAGTGGTGTAGGCGCTTCCCATGTGCGGCGGGGCGTTGACGTAGTAGAGTGGAGTGGTGAGCACGTAGGGCTCCGGTGCGGAGGCCGCGTCGGGGGATGAGGAGACGGAGGCGATGCAGCGGCCGGGGAAGCGGCGGCGGAGGGCAGGGGCGAGCGCCCGGGGCGGAGGCGAAGAAAAGGCGAGGCGGCGGGCACCGGTGGCGAGGGAGGAGCAGGGGGCGCCGAGGAAGGCCCGGCCGGCGGCCATGGCGGTCGCGACCGGAGGAGATGGGTGGGTTGTTCAGGGAGGGAGGGGTTTTTGGTCCCGTTCGTGAGAAGAGTGAGGATTGGGGAGGATCGTTGTGGATGCCGAGTGTTGCTGGGCTGGACCCGACGGAAGTTATTGGGCCGGCAATTAGTTTTCTTTACATTTTTTGCTTTGGGGAAATTTTCTTTACAATTCTTTGATCCAACTTTATTACCGAACAGGAGAGGAATCTCAGAAAAAGAGAGAACGATTTTTTTAATCAAGAAAAAATTATATTATATCTGAGTACATCATTAAGTTACACATAGCACTCTTAACGTACTCACGCACTAAGCAGCTCCAAAACTCGATCACAAACCTATGTAAACAACCAAATAGAGGGTCGCACAGGCATACGCTCAGCAAGCGGGTTGAGAACAAGCGTCTAAAAACGACGACCAACATTCCTATAGGCTGGAACAAGCACAATCTTTTTCTTCCTTCTTGCGTCTTTCCTCTTCCTCTTTCTGCCACCGATGAAGCGAGAGACTGATCACAATCTATCCAATCCGAGACTCATTGACATCAGCTCGGGGGACAGACCTAGTCTCACAAGCCTTTCATCGTGGTTGCATCTAACCACGACAAAATGGATAAGTGGCTGGAGAAAATTATTCCGTGACGACGGCACCATCCCCGCCTCGATGTCGCCATCCGGAAATCTAATTCTCCATGTCGTCGCCCAAGAAAGTTGTCGACGCCGTAGATGCCGTCACCTCCTTCGTCGGTGCCGCCATGGAGAGACTCGAGCCACCCTATCTCGTCGCTGTTGCCGACAAGGAGAAAGAGGAAACAAATCTCCCATACTACGAAACGCGGCATGGAGAACCCTACGTAGACTCGATCTATCAGAATCTATCGGAAGAGATGGATCCCGGCTTCCTCCAGCCTCCGACGAGATGCCGGAGGTGGGAAGGGAGGGGGCGGTGGTGGAGACGGGAGGCCGGCGATCGGACGGGATCGGCGCCGCCCGTGTGGCCTGAAGGCGACGCGGGGGCAGCGGGCGACCGGTTGGCTTTTTTTTTCTAAAAAGGGCAGGTTTCGCTTTTGAGAGAGAGAACGATTTCAGAGCACGAGCAACTACTGAAAAATACATGTGATTTTTTAAGCCGGAGCAGGAGTCGTTTGGGTCCATATAAGCTCTAAAATGATCTGCAATTTGGTAGATATTGACCACGGCCATGCCAATTGCCAAATGTTTGTCCTAAAATCCAGATAGCATGATCGCAATCTCTTATTAAATCCATCCAAAATACTGAACCAACAAAACCCAATTCCTCATTTCCAGGCTAAAATAACAACCATCGCCTCGCTCACTTGGCCCGATCGAAGGAACGGAGCTTGCGCGTGTTGGTCCAGATCTGCTCGTACACGACCGCGTTGTACGTGGCGTTCTGGCCGGCGAGGTTCACGGCGACGATGTCCAGCCGGTAGTTCATGCCGGACACGACCTGCTCCTCGCCGCTCGCCACCCTGCCGAACCTGAGCCCGTCGTTGGCGCGCTTCACGTGCTCCGCCACCGCCCACGCGCCGATCTCCTGGACGTGGGCGTCCTCGACGTCGGGGATTGCTCCCCATCCCCCAACCAGCCCATCGTCCTTCGCCGTGGCGGCGGGGGTGGCGGCGGCTGCGAGGACGGCGGCGGCGGCGATGGCGACGAGGAGGAGGCTGCAGGTCCTCATGGCTTTTTGTGAGGTTTGAAGCAAGGCTTTGGATCGAGTTGGGTTTTCAATTTGAGACGACACGGAGGTGTGGAGGTGATGGTGGTGGACAGTCTGGCATCGTTAAATAGCGCTAAGGCGACATCACAGACGAACCGGGGCTGGGAAATCATACAGTAGTCTCAGTGTACTACGAGATTTAGTATGGAATTATATGGATATCTTCAGAGTTAACAGATTAAACGTAATGAATACATATCCAACAAAGCATAGATCACCTTACTCGGATAGGAACCAATTCATTTAGTTCTAGCACAGGCTCCACTCCTAATTCCCTTCTCTATAGAACCCCAAAAAAAACATTGCACTGTTAAGATTCGCTAATATAATGTCTTCTTCTAAACAAGATTTGATTATCCAACAATGCATATCCAACAGTTCATTAGTGCTATAATGGGTCCACTCCTAATTCAGAAATAAAGATGACAGGCGGTAATGCTAATTGAGTGAAGATATCATGTACAAAAACCTCAAACCAGAGCAATTCCAATTATATTAATTAATCCTTCAATGAAAAAGGGCGCTATTGAGTATACATGGAGTCATTGACCCGTCAACCGTCATCACGGATCTTGTCGTCCACCGGTTTCATAATTCATAGAGTTACACTAGTCACTACGATTCCCAGCAGCCATTTCTACAGCACAAACTAAAACCCGAGGAAATGAAACCATTCACTTGTACTTCATGTTGAGCACCTTTCCCAGCGTCAAGCAGCGCGGCGTCATGTCCTCCCCACCCGGCCGGGCGCTTCTCAGCGCCCTCGACGGCGTCGCCCCGGGCGCATGAGACGGCGGCGGCGTCGGCCGCGCCCGAGCGGGCGTCGGCGTCGGCGTCGGAGGAGCTCCCCCGCGCGCCGGGCGCCCACCGCCGTCCTCCGAGTCCGACGGCGCGCGCCGCCACGAGGGGGTGCGCTGCTGCTTCCTCCGGAGCTCCTCCTTCAGCTCCCGCTCCAGCGCCGCCTTCGACTCCTCCGCCAGCTCCGCCCGCCGCACCGCCTCCTCCAGGCTGAACCGCAGGTCGCTGATCTCCGACCGCGCCGCGTCCAGCTGCTTGTCCCTGGCCGCCGCGGCGTCGGCGTCGGCGTCGCCGCCGCTCCTCGACACAAGCACGTACCCGTCAAGCCTCTTCTCTCCCTGCTGCCCTTGCCCTGGCTCGGGCTCCAGCTCCTTCGTGTAGAACCCGTCGTCCTCGTCTTTGTTGGAGACGATCTCCGTGTCCACGACACAGGTGTCCGGGTTGCCTTCGCGCGGCGTGGAGGTCGGCGCTACTGCGGCGTCTACTCGCGGTTCTTGGCTTCCTGCTATCGCGACGTTGATGTCCTTGGCGTCAGAGCGCGCGCTCTGGAAATCGTCCCTGGAGCTCTCGAGGACAAAGCTGGCGTCTTGATCGTGATCTTGCAGGAGGAGATCATCATTACCTTGGCACGCCGTGGGTTTTGGAAGTAGTACTCCATCTGGTTCAGCTGGTTCTTGATCGTTTTCAGCTTCGTTGTTTTTACCGTCTACTAGTTTAATGGCATGGTGATCTTCTCCAGAGATCTTAGCGTCAAGGCAACTTGTCTGTTGAGCATTGGAGTTCCCACCAGCCACTGTCGTGCCCTGAACCATAGCATCTCCTCCTTGTTTATCCTCTACGACATCTTCGGATATCTCAATAATTTCCATCTTGTTGACATCGGACGACGATGTAACACGACCGTCCTTTCTGAAGATCTCAGAAACAAAGCATTCTTCCGGTGAGTGCTGAAACGTGAACTCGACCTCCGGTTCCTCATCTTTCACTGTTGCTGCATATGCCTGCACCTCATCGTGATATTCCAAATTGCTGCAACCGGCAGCTGTGCCCACCGTTGTTGCATCAGAAGCTTCAGTATCTTTCACTGTCGTTTCACATGCCTGAACCCAATCACGATCATCCAAATTGCTGCAACCGGCAGCAGCTGTGACCACCGTTGTCGTCGCATCAGAACCTTCAGCAGGCGACACGTAAATCTCCTTCACCTGCTTGAGCTCCGACCGCAGGTACTCGACCTCCACCGTCTTGGCCAGCAGCTCCGCCTCCATTCTCTTCGCCATCTCCACCTGCCTCCTGATCACCTCCATATTCCTGTCAGAATCAAAGAACTCCATCGTCGCCTCCTGGAAGAACACCGACCTCTCCTCCTCCGCCCTGATCGCGGCCACCGCCGACGACAGCACCGTCTCGTTGAGCTGCAGGATCCGCGTGAGCGCGTCCCTGGTGCTCTCCCTCTCCAGGATCGCCCTCGTCTCCATGGCCTCCACCTCCCGCAGCACGAAGGCGACGGACGCCCTGGCCTCGCCGAGCTCGCCCCTCGCGGCGGCGAGCTCGGCACGCAGGGCCCCGCGCTCGCCGTCGGCCTCCGCCTGCCGGCTCATGATCGCGATGTTCTCGGCCTCGAGCTGGACGATGCGCATGTGCGCCTCCATGCAGTCCTTCTCGTACTGGTCAGAGAGGTCGCGCACGGCCTTCTCGAGGGCCTCGATCTTCATGGTCGCCTGCTTGTGCTGGCTCTCCCTGACCTCCAGCTGCAGCTTGCAGGCCGCGAGCTCCTTGGTCAAGAAGGAAATCGTCTCTTCCTCCTGCGTTTCGAACCCAACGTGTGATTGATCAGAAGAAGGAAATTGGAAAATGACGGATTTCGATTGGAGGAGGACACCATATGGAGGATGTCTAATTAGGCACGCACATTCCTGTGTGGACATAGCTTGTTCTGATCGCCACCCCGGTCGAAGATGCTCACGGCAGCTTGCACGGATTCTAATGGTCTGGTGTCGATATCGGCCATCAGTTCTGTAGTTTCCTGCACTCGATATACAGTAAGATTTGATCTGTGTCACCATCCATATCTTATCTGCCAGACAGGTCAGCCAGCAAAGTTTCATAGACGATGAACAAAAGAATGAAAGAATAGTACTCCGTATGCGACAGCTCTATCATAGCTGATCGTGTGAGCTGGGAGATCGAACGAGATGGGAGTCTGAATCTGAACAAGTTGCAGGCTTTTGTTTCTCCAAAGGTATCGACAGGAAAAACTCACGTACCTAGCTAGTTCAGGTCACAGCACTGGCGCATCGACCTCGCTGGACAAATAGACTGCCCAAGCACGCTGCGACAAGATAACGCGAGTGTGCGACGAGGAGATCGGTGGGCGAGGGTGGCAGTAGATATAGGCAGAGTGGCAAGGGGGACGCGCGGGGCCGGCAAAGACGAGGCGCCGTGGCAAACGAGACGAGATGGCGCGCGAGCCGTTGCAATCCAAGGAAACCGTGGCTCTTATGCCCACGAGGTGACGAGGCGACGCGCTTTGGGGCTGGGCGTGGAGACGCCGATGCGGCCGGTCGTGCAGTGGTGTGAGTCCAAGGGCAGACGCTGTCGCTTTGCTTGTTTCATCACCCGCTTGAGATGACGCGATTTCGGCTTATGACGCTGACGCTGTCGCATATTTCGGTGGCTTATCCGCCCGTGCCTGGCCTGCTTGGCACATTGTTCAGACATTCTGTCTCGTATCCGGCTGGCGGCGCCAGAAAATGTCCTGGGGCGCCGAGCTCACGACTACTCGGCGCCAGAAAATGTTCAGGCGGGAGTGCACGTGCACGACATAATCTACCAGCCAATGTAACGAAGTTAGTTTACACGGCACCTTAGATCTCGAGACATAATCTACCAGCCGATAGAATTTTGACAGGAACCTCGCTACAAACAGCCGGGAAAAAAGTTCACAGCCAAATGGGCCATATCACGAATGACGTTGATTATGAAGTGGCAATTCGTAAGCATTGCCAAGACCGCTACACCAATTATGGCGTCTACAGTAAGCATAAAGCTACAAGGGAAAACAATGAAAATTCCTAGAGACAGATGCCAGCAAACACAATGTTCTAACTATACAAATCTCAGATTTGGGATCAAGTTCTCCCGGATAAAGTCGAGTTACACCTCAACACTGACACCGTCTTCCAGGAACCTTTGGCCTGGTACTTGCAAACCTGCCGATTAGAATGCAGAACACCACACAAGCGAGGGCAGATTAGCAGGCTCGCTGAATCACCATCCAGGATCACTCTACAGATCAGTAGTAGGTTGTGCCATAGTAGGGTTGAGGAGCTGCTGCCGGTTGCTGAGGGTAAGCTGCTGTTGGTGCCGGTGCTGGTGCTGGTGCCGCTGCGGGCACTGGTGCTGCAGCCATCGCAGCAGGTTGTGCGTAGCTTTGTTGTGTGTAGCCCTACAATATGTTTTCCACAATTTGAATCAGCGGACATCCTCAACAGATTAGAAGTTACTATAGTTGCAAGCATATCCCTCACTAGACAATGAGGTATATCCGGTGCAATAGCAGAAAGTCGAGAAATAGCTCCAGTTCTTGACTAAGGCTTCTACCATGTTTAATCTACATGACCTTACTGCTGGTTCATATCTTCTAGTGGTAATACTGATTCGACAAACATATAACCAAAAACATTTCATGACTAACAAAACATAGGTTATGGCCAGTAGAACTATATCGCTTGTTTGACATATCAGAAGTAAATGTCTCTAATTACCATCAGTAACCTTGACTGCCAGTAAATAATGCCATGTGTGGGTAAGGCTGCCTAAGAACTAGCTGCCATCAGAAATAAAGACATGGACCAAAAACAACAGTTATTGAAAGAAAGATAATGACAACCCAAAACACAATCTATTGCAGCTTTTACTTTTGCCACGAATCAGTATTTTTGTCAAATTGAATCCTAATGTGATTTGCCTGATTGGGGATCTGGATAATGTAGGGAATCTAGACAGTGGGAAGAGCGTGACTATATTGTTGACTTTTGAATATCCAGAAGCATTTCCAAAGTATAAACAGAAATCAAATTCAGTACCTGAGCAGGGTATGATGGTGGGTAAGCACCATAAGCAGCTTGAGCAGCAGGCTGAGGCATTTGATGGCTGTAGTCATAAGTTCCATATGCAGGATACGCAGCCTACAGTGCAAAAGATGTTTTAAGTCAATGAACAACAATATAAAGTTAATCATAATAGCATCATTATAACCAAACAAATAGAAAAGATGATTAAGTGAAAAAAAAAGAAAGAATATCTGAATCCCCCTGGCCCTGGGTTCTATAATTCAAACTCTAACTTGTGAAAGGAATCATAGGAATGAACTTTTAGATCTAGCAAAGAGCATGCCAAATCAGACGAAACAATTTACAGTGAAGTGCCAGCTTAGGAAACATGGATGATAGCTGATTAGCTGCAAATCCGGGTAGGCATAACGGAAGGCATTGAGACATTTAACAATTTATATCTATTGTGTTTGGGAAGATTTAAATAGGATCAAACAATATCTCTATCCTTTTTTTTATTTTCAAAAGTCCTCTACTATCTCGATTAGTGCACCAAAGAAAAAAAGTACAGAAAGCAACTAAATCTTGCAAATTTATATGAAATGTGACCTGAGGTGCATAAGCAGCCCCCCATTGTTGCCCTGATGCTTCAGAAGTCACGGGCCAAACTGGAGGATTGGGAGCATTTGGATCAGTCCCTGTGACTGGTAGAGTACCACCAGTTTTAGCAACCTTGTCCCTATCTGACACAATAGCATCATCTGCTCTCCGTTTCTTTGATGGCAGAATGCTTCTCTTACACAAAAAGATAGTTGTGTGCCGAGTTAAAGCCTTCTTGATTGACTTTGCATCCCCAAAGAGATCCAAAAACTGTAGGCAATTTGTAAAAGAGTCATTAATCTAAAATATCAAACTGGAAAAGCCCAAACACAAAAAAAGAAACCCAATTCATTTACATAGCACTAACTAAGAATACCATGTCTGATAGTACAATAGAGATCATTGTAGACAATTCATTTACGTAGACAAAAGTTGCAGAACTGTACAGCTCATTGACCAAAATTCCAAACATTTTCACAAAATACTTCATGCTTTTAAAGCTGAGCGCTTAAAAAGACTCAACCACAGAAAGTGACATCTCAATTGGAGGCTCTAGCCATCACTTGTAAACATTATCACAAAATAAGTCATGTTTCAAAAGAATAGCTCTCAAATTATATGATGGTCTCCCTAAATGCTCCCTCCATTCCAAATTATAAGATTTAACCTAACCTAAACTTCTCTAGGTTAGATACACCATGTAAACACATATTGGCTGTGCATTTGCTTGATATTGTAGATGTTAATATGTTTTCTATAAATTTGGCCAAAGATAGATAAGTTTGACATAGGACAAAACTGAACGCTTATAATTTGGAATGGAGTTAATTAGTCAAGAGCACCGATAGCATAAAATTCTGAACCATTCATCTTAGTTGTACTGTAAACAATCAACACTAACTTAATCTACACTCTAGATTAATCTAAAGAGTCCATGTAGATTACACCTCTAAATTAGTAATTTTTCCTAAAACACGTGCCGCAGGCACGTGCCCTTCTGCTAGTACACCTAAACAACAACAACAACATAGCCTTTTGTCCCAAGCAAGTTGGGGTAGGCTAGAGATGAAACCCAAAAGAAACAAGGATAAGAAAGACATAAAACGGCACAAGGTAAGCATTATTATACATGGCTTTCATTAGCAAATGATCTTACCTCACGCTTCTAATACTATTTCAGCTACAGAATTCATGTCAACTAATAACCAAACAAGAAGGAACTAAAATATAGAATCGCACAGCTTTTGATTATTACCTCCAAAAATATGGAAGATATTTCTTCTTTGTCGCCTAGACTTGACCCCTCTCCTTGAAATGACTCCTGAGTAACAAACTTCTCCACAAGTGAATCTAAGAAGTCAATACGCTTTTCACATGGAAAGATTGACTCTAGATGAATGACAGCCTGCAAAATAAAGAGGCAGTATTAGACAAATTAAGGGCAAAGATGAAGAGGAAAATCGAAAGAATTTGAAAAAAATCTCAAAAGTCATGACCTCAAGGACTGGTTTAGTTATGTTCAATTGCTCATGCAATGCAGTTACGGTCTCCCTTGCCTTTTCCAAGTCTTGGATGGCCTACGCATTTCATGGAACAAATCAAATTACACCAACTGAAACCGTGGACAATAGATAGAAATAGAATAATGCAAGATAAGTTCCTCTCAGTTAACTGATGAATAAACAGAAGGGAAAACATCAACTAGCTCAAACAGACGAAAATGGAGCCCTTGAAAATGCAAATTGCAAGATGCATGCTGGATAAAATAATTTTTACAATATAAGTTCTGATCAGGCGTAGTTTTTCACACTACTTGGCTAACCAAACATGTTCAGTTAAAACAGTCAGATATTTAAATGATAACAGACAGGCATGTAAACCATGATCCATTTTCACATTTTAATAATCTGGAAATTGTGATAACCACCAACCAGAAATAAGAAGCGTGAGTACAGAATAAGCAATGTTGGCAGGAGCTGGCTCTGTTCCTTCTCCCTTTCACAAGCAATGGCCTTCTCATAAACTGAACAAGCTGATTCCTTATCACCCTGAAACAAAGATGGATTAAACAAACTCCGCTAGGCTTCAAAAAAGGGGGAAAAAGAAAAGGTTATTTGTTCAAAGATGTACCAGTCGGTGCTCCATATTGGAATGCTTCACAATGGCCTCTAGAAAACTAGGA
Organism: Urochloa ruziziensis; assembly: GCA_015476505.1. Classification (NCBI taxonomy): domain Eukaryota; kingdom Viridiplantae; phylum Streptophyta; class Magnoliopsida; order Poales; family Poaceae; genus Urochloa; species Urochloa ruziziensis. The sequence continues at coordinate 6,956,314 of CM027118.1, forward strand.
CATAGTTCTGAGTAAAGGTGCTGATATTCTGTGCGTGCTCCAGAAACATCTCCATTAAGCTCCTTAAAGCGTGCACTGAACAGATGGATCTCTGGCTGCTTCTGTTAAAAATGGAGAAATGGGATGCAGCTATCAGCAAACAATTGTACAAAAGATGGTATCAATTAATGGTTCTACATGTTAGAAAAGCATACCTTAACAAACAAATGAGTGGCACGAGCCAGGGCATTGTTTGCTAGTTCTAGACTACCTTTATCCTCCATACATTGCACATAGCGGATCCAGAATTCTGAATAACTAGCACACGCAATAACGCATCTTTCGTACAATTTGATAACCTGAAAAGGTAAAAAGTGCCATCAGAGAACATAAGCATGAGGGGGAAATGGGTGTGTCTAAAGGGAATATGAATTAGGTATTGACAAAAACAAAAAAAAAAGAGAAGTCACACAGATTACTCCATTAGCTGATTACGGAGGCCCCTCCATAAGAAAGGAGGGACCATCCTTGCTTGATAGATAGATGGTTAAGAAGGTGAGCATTAAGCAAATACCTGCATATATGAGATTAAAAATTCAAACAACTGGTATTTTGTACCATATATCATTAACCCAGAACGACCACTGCCAAATGAAAGTTTGGAGTACTTAGCCTCATCGAAACCAAACATTATGTCCACGCTCTATCCTCAGTTCAATATCCCATTATAAAGGAAGCTTCTCCAAATACTAGCCGTTAAAGCATATAATGGAGCCAATAAGACTGGATTGTAAGTTATAAGATTCCAAACGTTCCATAAAATCTACTAATAAGTAAATAAGACAAAAAGGTTGCTAGAAGTGTAGAACCATACCTTATTAATGTCTTCTTCCTTCTCGATAAAATCAAGGTAGTTATGCCAATTTTCAAGCTCTGGATTGTCAAGAGGCTTGACGTGAAAATATGGTCTTCTAATAGCTAGCTCAAAACCAATAATCTTAGATTCATACTCTTTAGCCTTCTTGTACATCTCCTCTCTCATGGAGACATACTTTGCAAGGTTCTCTGCTTCAGGCTTGCTGGATTTATCAGGATCATCAGGATGTGCCTCACCATCAAGGGCCTGGGTACTGTTCTCAGAAGCAACACCGTAAGCAGAAGCTTCCTCCGCAGTCAGTATTTCCAAAAGACCCCGTGTTGAAGCCAATTCCTTCAGGCTAAGTAAAAAATAACAGTTAGTAAACAAGAACTTTTACATTTGTTGTATTTTTCATAAATGAGATTATAGATCGTGACCACAATTCAAGTGCTCAAAATATCAAGCACAATTTAAAGCATGACTAGAAAAAGACGAAATGGCATGGTGTTTATTTCAATTTATACATGGCACAGAGTGCTGCCAATTAATAAGGTGCGTTGATCCGCTTATCAAAATTTATCAGCCAATAAAGCTAGCATTCAGTATGCTGGAGATAAGCAACACGCACAAAAGAAAGCTTCACTTCCAAACTTCCATATAAACAGAAATAAGACAAATGACTTACCAATTGAAGTACCGATCAAGCTGCAGTATGGGATGCTCTAATATTCTTGTATATATCACAGCTAGATGACTCCATGCCTGCAGTGATTCTTCGTACTTAATATACTCATCCCACAAACTATTGGATCGATAATCTGTTCCAACGTATGCCAAACCTCTTTCAAATAGTCTGTAAAAACAGAAGGCGGCCAAAGTTACCAATTTGAAAGGAACACAAGAGAGACAAAAACAACCTGCATCGATACACAATGAATAATGACTGTAATGTGCAAATGCTAGTACCTACTTACATCTAGGGGGAGGAACACTATTATTGATATGAAAAGTTCCAAAATACCTAGTATGATGTTATGCATTACGGATCTGAAGTGTTTATATCAAATGAGCAGGCTATATGTCAAATATAACTGCTTAGCTAATGTATGAAGTATGAAATAGCATTTGCTTAAAAGAAATGCCTCCATAGAGATTTTTACGTCCACAGAAAGTGAAATAATCAAATAAATAGTTTATATTTAGTAACCAAAGGCGGGTATTACTGGCTATTGAACATTGGGCCATTACAATTCAGAGACAGGCAAATCACTCCGATAGCATACTTGATATCAGATTTTCAGATGGAGACAGATTGAACAAGCAGAACTGTAACATTTTCTAAAGAATAACCAGGAATTCCTACATACTAAAAATTCAAATACTCAGTCATTGAAAATTAGGTCAGGAAACAGAAACGGTAGGCTCGCGTACGATTGGTACCTTCTAATGATATCTGGGTCATCATATGTTGAAATTGCGAACTGACAGTAATTATACCAAATGTCCACTGAATAAGTAACTGCAAGAACTGCTCGCTCATACACCTCTATAACTTTGTTGACGCCATCAAGTCTACCTTCATGGTCTGCATATTTCTTCCAGTATCCAAAGCAAAGAGGGAACTCCGCAAGAAAAGCATCATACACTTTCCGTATCTTCAAAATATTGCTCTGGACGAAAATATACATGAACATTGGTTAACATAAATCTTCATCATATAAGGAGTTCCATTTTTATGATGATTGATTGCTCATATTGAAGTTACATCAACCACACTTTATTGAAACAGCAAAGAAACACATGACAAGACAATGATAGGCCAAAATAAAAGTATCAGGGACATCATACAGTTCAAATTCAAAATAAATTAAGGAAACACAAGGATCACGAAATGTATAATCAGGATAGAGGGAAGAAGCAATCACTAAAGATTGCAAACTAGTTCTTCAGATTAAAAAAAAAAAGCATCCAGTCATAAGGTGTTGTAAAAATTACAAATTAGCTCCTCTACACATACAGCAAGCTGCACAGCCAAAGTCTCGAGAACGTTTATGGTTCACGGGCAAGCAGCAAACCAGGCATTACCTCAGCATTTTTCTCTGTTTCATCAATAAGTGCGGTCCAAGCATTGAAGTCCAACGAATTCGCAGTAACAACACTCCACAACCTAGCCTCTTCAGCTGAAAGCACAGCTGCAAAAGTAAAGCAACACGTTAAGAACAAACTGCAGGTAGAATACAAAATTAGGGGGAGCCTACAAAGCCCAACATTACCTTCTTCATAGGATGGCTCTGGAACAGGCTCACCCATCTCGTTGGTGGCTGCGGCGCCGTTCTCGGCAGATTGGTAATTAGCCATCTCGCCAGCCGTCCCATTCAACGCCGCGTGCTCAGACGGGTAGGCAGAGCCATCAGCTGCCTGGGCTCCACCGTCAGGGGCCACGGCGCCCTCGCCGGTGACAGCCGACGGATTATAGCCGTACGCGTTCGCATCAGGATTAGCAGCCGTCAAATCGAAAGCCGCGGCACCAGGCTCCGCGCTACCGGAAGCAACACTCTGATCCTGCTCCATTGCGCGCGGCGTAGAAGGTCGTACCCCGCGCGACCAACTCGAAGCCCTAAGCGAAGAGAGAGGGTGCGAGCGTGGAAGGTGAAAATTAAGGAAGGAGGAGTGCAAAAGAGGGGTGGGGGGGTGTGGGGGGGGGGGGGGGGGGTTGAAGGGCACGCACCGAGAGCCGCCGATGAGCGGAGTCGCGAGAGGTGAGGGCAGTTGGGGAAGGGGGAACCCCGGCGAGAAGGCGGAGAGGGTTCGGAGCCTCCGTGCGAAGTGGCGATGCGGAGGGCGGAGGGAGACTAGGGTTGGATTCGGGAGACGTCACGGTAAGAGGAGGAAGAAGAGGCGCGGATAGGTGGGCCGAACAGGGGTAGACGATTGAGTTCGCGGGCTTGCGGATTGGATGGCGACGGTGGGCAGGCCGAAGAGCATGTTGGCCCAAATTACGCGTTTATCCGGAAGGAAACAAGGCGGTCATGGTCATCATCACCAGTTTCTTTTTTGAAATTAATCATCCGGTTTCATAGAGAATGCATAGAGAGTAGTTCTTTAGATAAAAACTTTTTGTAAATTTTTTGGAATTAAACAGGCCAACTAAATCATTATTTTAGAACAACAACAAACAAATCTTTTTTAAGTTTTTAAAAACAACCAAATCATTAAGCAGAAGCTAATGGCTGTCAACTGCCCTGCAGGACACGCGGATGGTTTGTTAATTTCCAGTGGGTTTGGCACGAGCGTCTGCACCAGAGGATTGGACATGCCGAGGTAGGCAGGTCGCTAAGGTCCGTGGGAGAATTGGACTGCTTTATCCTTGGGAAGGGCCAGGGTCCGGACGTCCGATCGATTTTTTTTCATCGGATGGTCGTTGAAATATCAAAGATACATATTTATAATATTGGAAATATATGTTTGTAACATCAGAAATTACGTATTGAAATATAGTGAAACATCTAGGTGTGGAGAGTAAAATTTCCGCCGCAACATCGAAGTTTTGTTGCATGCATAATCGATCCATTTCATTCGTTCAGCGTTGAAACAAAGCTATTGCAACATTGAAAAAATTCTACTGAAAAAGTGTAAAACATATGAATGCGGAAGAGGAAGAGTAAAAATTCTCGTCGCAATATCGGAGCTCTGTTGCATGCAACATCGAAATAAAACTATTGCAATGTCGCTATCATATAAACTGCAACATTGAAAAAGTTCTATAGCAACATCATGGGTCTCGCCGCGCCATGGGGACGAGGGGAGCTCGATCCCGACCATGACGAGGGGAGCTCAACCCCAGCCATGGGGGAGAGGGAGAGGAGCTCTTGCCGCTAGCCATGAGGGAGCGGAGAGGAGCTCGCACCGCCAACCATGGTATGAGGAAGAGGATCTTGCCATCGTCTATGGGAAAGACGGAGCTCATGCCGCCGACCATAGGAGGAGGAAGAGGAGCTCACTGCCGTCCATAAGAAGATGACCTCACGTCGTTTTCCATGAAGGATCTCACGCCGCCGGCCATGGAGGAGAAGGAGAGAAGCTGCAACAGGCCGTGGGGAAGAGGAGGGCCGCCGGCTATGGGAAAGAGGGCTGCTGGTGTCGTGGATGACGACGCGGCGTCGGCGACGGCCAGCAGTGGGCAAGGTTGGGCACGACCGGCGCGTGGACGACAATGGCGGCTTGCGGAAGGGGAGTCCTAGCATTGTTGTTATCTTTGCCCAAATGAGAATTGGGTAGAAGCCCAGAACACACGAGCAGGTGTGTTTGGTTTGAGGGACGATGTGAGACGGGATGGAACGATCCTACTTCGTCTCATGTTTGGTTGAGAAAAAGGTGGGACGGGGACGTCCCCGTGAGGGAATATGGCCTCAAGATGCGGGATGCCCCGATCCCACCAAAACTGGCGGACGGGAGCGTCCCCCTTCCGGCCCCCGTTCGCTCCGTCTCGGGTCGTTATCCTTCTCCTTTCTTTGCACGCGGGCTGCACGCGGGCAGGGCGCATCCATGGCGCAGGCGTGGGGAAGGGCGACCTCCGGAGGGGGCGAGCTCGACCGGCTCTTCCGTGGGTGGGGGGAGGGGGGTCAGGCTCCTCTGGCAAGGGGCGAGCGCGGGCTCCCCCGCCGGCCATGCGCGGGCGGTGCGAGCTCCCTCGGCCGACCGCAAGCTCCACTGCCGCCTGGGCGTGGGCTCTCCCCCGTCGGCCGGGCGCGAGCGGCGTGAGCTCCCCCGCTGGCTAGCGCGGGCAGCGCGAGCTCCGCCACCGGCCGGCCATGGGTGGCGAGAGCGCCCCTGCTCTGCGGCACACAGGGGAGAAGAAGGGATAAGATTAATGGTAAAATGAGAATGGCAGGTGGACTCCACGGATGACATGTGGGTCCAACCACTAACGGTGTTACCATAGTCATCCATCCCTCATTTTCAATCCTTGAAAACAAACACTAGACAGACCGTTCCATCCCACTTCAACCAAACACCAGACGGGATCATCCCGTCCCTTAAAACTGAAACGGGGTGATCCCGTCCCACCTTGTCTCGGAACTAAACGCACCCTGAGAGCAGGGCTGGGGCAAACGATATAGGATGAGCGTCTAGCTGCAGCCTATCTTCCGGCGTGATGCACGGCTGTCCTCCACCGCTCTTTCCTAGACTTGTTGCACGCGCAAGAGGACAACAGCCAACCGATCAGAAGAACCGTTTGGATAATGACGCGCCCGCTTGCTTATTCACGACGCGCTCCCCCACTCCCCAGTAGCAGCCCCGCTCAAAAGGATCCACGCCTCCACGGTAACCGCCGGGACGCCGCCCGCCCAGCGCTCCTACATTGGAATCGCGCGGCGGCGCTCGCCGGCCGTTGGTCGAAACGGAACGGGGCTCTTGGAACAGGAAGGAGCGAGCGCGCTGTCCCTCGGCTCAGCGCTGCGTGCACTGCCTCCCAAATCCCAAGCGTAATGGCCTCGTGACCCGGTCACAGTCATGCGTGCTGGCACCAACGGCCCCGCCCCTGCCGCGGCCCGGCGCGCGGGTTTCGCACTCGCGCTCTCTCCCGGTGAGATCAGCCAACGTTATCCGAGACGCAAATACCTAGCAAATCTTTTTCGTGGGCAATTTCAGATTTTGGGTAACAAACGTTCTCACTTTGAATAGCTAGACTACTTCAGCTAGTGCCGATTCACAGTTTTCGCGAGAATTTCGCATAGCCTCCCGCGCCCTGGACACTGTAGCTGCAGTGCACAGTTTTTTCCCTTTCAAAACAATGTACGCCAGCTACAGTCTGTCGATTCGTTCCACAATATGTTTGTTTTTGTGTACCATACTTCTTTTGTTACAATTGGTTTGTTTTCCCTCACACAAGTGTCATTTGGTGGTATCTCAGTATTATCTCTAGAAGAAATACATACATCTATAACGGTAAAAAAATGCGTCCAACCAGAGTCGGCGCATCCTCGCAATGTGATTTCCAACGTTACGCTGTCACACAATTCCTCGGTCGCTACATGTTACAATTATGTACTGTTGTCAAATGAAATTGCGGTGCCCTTCACGCATTAGAGTCGTCGTAGCCTCCCCACGAAGTTTAGAACGTGACACAAATATTATGCTCCTCGGCTGCTCATCCAATCTCTCGCATCACGTGTCAACTCGCCTCCTCTTTCCCGGCTCTCGAGCCCCAAATTGGATCAGAGGTGGTGCAGCTGCCTCGGAGGGAGATACCGTCCACCCCGGGCTTACAGACGTCACATGTGAACCCACGACCACCGTTTCTCGTGAGACGAGTTCGTCGAATCGTAGTTCCAGCATGACACCACTGTCCATGATTGCTATTGTGGACGTACCTTCCATGCACATTATCTACTTCATTCAACACGTGTGTGTGGTTGTTTCATCCATATAAGCATTTAATGTTCTTAGTGATTAGAAAAATTTAAAAAATATAGAGAATAAAAAACCATCCATATTGAAAATAAATAATTACATGGGTAGTCTAACAGGCGTGGCATTAGCGCGCGTTTTCGTAGTGTATCATACTACCGTCTTCTTTGATTTTTTCTATAATATAAAAAAATGGCATCAGCATCTTATCCTTATCCCGGTACCTTTCCTTCATAAAACAGTCAGAAAAGGAGAAAAAAAAGAAGGAAAGAGGACGAAGTCACGGCAGCAAACAAGGAAGCAAGCCTCACTGTCACAGAAGATCCGGCGCCGCAGGCCCACTGGCCCTCTCGATTCGCGAGCCGTTGCTTATTTATCGGGGTCCGCCGGGGCGGAGCGCCGCGGCTTTGAACCTGGCTCTCGTGTCGCCCATCCTGCGGCACCCCACACGGCCACACCCGCGGCGCAGAGCCAGCCGGCCACAGCCGACCTCGCTCACGCGCTCGTACAGGTTTCACACAAGCGCCGCGCGCCTGCAACAGGGCAGTTCAGTTCAGTGGAGCCGAGCGGCCGCGCGGGATGGAGGGGATGGAGAAGGCTCTCACCAAGCTCGGCAGCTTCACCATCTCCCGCAAGGCCAAGAAGGAGCTCTCCGCCATCGGCGGCGACATCTCCGTGAGTTTGCTCGCCGGCATTTCTCCTTTCTCTGTCCCCTTTCTGCGCAATCAGTTGCTCGCGGCCATTGCGTTGGATCCGTTGCCTTTGATCTTTATCCTGTCATGAGGAAATCTGAGTTGAGAAATAGGTGTGTGGGTGTTGTCGTGTGGTAATGTGAGGTCTATTTTCTCCTGGTTCTTGACAGTGCTGACTACTCAATTGAGAGTTATCGGGGACATCTATTCGCGCATTCTTCTAGTGTGCGTTTCTCTCGCACCTTTACTCATAGCAATTATACTTTGTTGCTTGAATCTATTTTGTGCAACAATAGCCTACTGCAAGATAAAGGGAGAAAATAAACCCCTCTTTGCATTGATTGAACTGGAGCACTAGACCCCTTTTTGGGGTGAGCGAATATACCAATTTCTGCCGTAGTTGAAAGTCGTTCAATTCAGTAGCATTCACAACACCAAACTGATATCCTTTGATTTGATCCGCAGCGTCTCTCCAGCACCGTGGAGGAGAAGGCGAAATGGGTCTTCGAGAAGCTCAAAGGTACAGTTGTTCTGTTCCATTCCATGGTTGGTTTTGTGGCCGTGAAAATAAGAGTGTTTCTGAAGAGATTTTATATGATGAAGCTAGAACTTTCTGGGTGCATGTTAAGTTGTTTTGGCAACATCATTAGTACAAGTGTCCATTGCTGTTAGCTTCCTTTTTTTTTTTGCATGAAGCGTAAAACCAAAGCAACTAAAAAAAGGAGCTTTCTTAAATATGATATATGTACTAGCTGCCTGATTCCTAACCTTTTCTCTGATTTGGATCTAGCTTTTCTTGGATTTGCTGTACCCTTTTGATCTGCAAAGTATAGTGCACATGGGGGCCAAACTGAAATGACTTTTGTGACATTCTGCTGCTCTACAATGGTTGGCATCTGGCCCAGTGTTTGTTGATGCCATTATTCTGAAGTCCATGGAACAATGGATAGGGGGCTCGCTCACCTAACATCTTGTTTTACTTGCAATCTTTGCATTGGTCCTCATGAAATCTTTGGCGGTATTAGCAAGGATGTGCAGTACGTATGTCATGGTTGTAGGAAACACCAACCACAGCAGGTTGATTTGCCAGCCTGTATTGTCTATTGTTTGTCATAGTACTTGCTTGCAAGCAGCGTCTAATTTATTGTGTCCGTATTCGCATGAACAAAAGCAAATAATAATGTAGCTTGACAACTTAACTTCCAATCTCATATCGAAGCATGCAGTACAAGATAACTTTGTTCTGAATACACTGGTTCCAAACAAGATTCTTCTCTCTTTTGTTTTGCACTTATAGGTCCCATCAGAAAGTGTTTGTACACACAGTAGTACATCCGTGTTTGCTATTTTTCTCTTGATAGTTAATAAGGCTGTCCATTGCTCTATCATTATTATCACAATTTTTTTTTGTCAAATTGCAATTTGTGTCATGAACAAGAACAATAATAACAAAGCCTTTTTGTCCCAACCAAACGGACTATTTGATGAATAGTTAAATGGGAATCTTAATCTCTATAACATCATGAATTTCACTTGTATTTCATTTGAAATTCCATGTCAAAGTTGAACTTTTCCCTCAAGACTCAACGTTTTCTGCTTCTGAATTCTGTTTGCTTAATCACTTTGTTAACCTCATCATGTAGCACTCCCACAGTTAAACCCTATGAATACAAAGTAGCAGATGCAAACTGTGATGATATTTCAAAAATATATACTAACCTCAGCTTCTCCTGTCCAGGACACAAGAAGTCACTCCCTGATCTCCTGCGTGAGCACAACCTCCCTCCAGGCCTCTTCCCTCGGAACATCATCTGCTATGAGTACGACGAATTGAACTCGAAGCTGGTGGTGCACCTGTCCAAGCCTTGTGAGGTAAGCTTCAAGGATTCCTCCGTGATACGGTATGCCACCCGCGTCAAGGCAACTCTGTCCCGAGGCAAGCTTTCTGGGATCGAAGGCATGAAGACCAAAGTGGTGGTGTGGGTGAAGGTGGCCAGCGTGAGCCTTGAGAGCTACAAGTCCGACAAGGTGTGCTTCATTGCTGGCGTGAAGAAGCTGAGGCAGAAGGATGCTTATGAGGTCCCTCGCGAAGCCGTTTCCGTCGAGGAGTTCTGAGCTCGATTCTTATCAGTCGTATCATTCATTCCTACCATTTTTTGGGTCCCTGTCCCTGATGTGTGACTCTTAAGGACAGATTACTGATTGGTGTGCTGTGATTCGGTAGATTTGTATATTGGAAACTTGGAGAATTTGTTCTGGCTGGCAAACGACAACCCATGCATGTTATCTGATCATCCTTCACATGTATGATGTCTCAACATTTAGCATGTGCTCTGGTTCTACATTGCTTGCTTCTATGGTACAGTTGTTCCTGTTTTGTTTTGTATGGTACCTCATGTGGATGGTTGGTGGCTGAATTGCACAATTTGTTTGAGCAAAAGCATTCAGGCATGGGATTTTGTTTCCCCTGATCATGAGCATTGGCCCTGTTTTATACTTGATCGACAACATGACAGAACTACGCAGGCTCGCAGAGGCTGATCCCTTTTATGACAGTCTTGTACAGCATGATCTCATAGTCCCATAAACATGACCTCCAGCTGCTATGCACAGGACACAAATTGTAAGCCATAACATAAACGATCGCACCGATAATGAAGAACTGGAGCGAATCAAATCATCATAAAAATAAAAAATGGCTGCCTTCCAGGAGAATCAGTCTAATCTGATTGAAGAATAAACTTCTAGGAGATGGTCAATGGTGAATATATATCAGATGAAGTTCTACACAAGTATTCTGAGACTATAATGAATATCAGATGAAAGTGGATATGCTGAACTAAAGGAGAAAGCAGGCGGTACTGGTTTTGAATATTGTAGAATACAAAATTACAAACTGCAAAGACTGATGACAGAACGTTATTCACCTGCTGACAGAACGCTGACAACATTCCAGCTGTATTATCAAGTGAAACGCAAGAAAGACAATCGAATGGTCTGTTCTGCTTATCTGTTTCCTGGCTTGTTCTATGTTCTTCTCCCTCACAGAATGTAATAGTACATTTCCTATTATGAACTAGTACAAAAACAATGAGCTGACTTCTTTTTATATATGAACTAGTACTTTTCCCAGAATGTAATCCAGGTTTAGTTGGCTATTATCCAGACACTTCAGGTTTTTTAGACCCTTATATGTATGATTGCAATTCCTATCCTAGGCTGTAGGAGTTTACTGAACACAAATAAGGTGCCTGAATAAGTTGATGAATACAGTAGCTATACTGAATAAGCTTTATTTGAGAACCACTGCATTGCTAGTGATTTCCAGTTGAAGAAGAATACTCTTGTAAACATGAGGCAATTTATAAAAAAGAAAGAGAGGACGATTATCTGCTAGCAATTACATTACAATATTCAGTACAGAAACCCACCTGCAACAGCAATATCTATTATTAACCAATGCAGATTCACGATCAAAACAAATGAAGGTGAGCAATGATGAATACAGTATTAGCACGCAGGGAATCAACTAACCAGTACCTGATTGAGGAAGTCAGTTAGTATTTCCTCACGAGCTCTCTTCTGATTACTACATACCTTCACGTTTCCAGATTGATCAACATCGCCAAAGCAATTACCAGAAAACAAACCATGTTTATCAGGTTTCCTATACCAAATATATTTCTCAGAAATTAGATTGTTGATGTGTGCTTCTACATGCTAGACTGATTTTCTTGATTGTTTGGATGTTTCAGTCCCCTTAAGGCCTTGTTACTAAGCCCTTCCCCAGAGGTATTGGGAGGTATTGAGACGTATTAAATCCCCAACAAGTCAAAATATCCCTCAATACACTCAAATACCTCCCAATACCCGTGGGAAAGGGATTAACCGAACAAGGGCAATGCTCATCATTACTGTCCGTGAAGACAAACCTCAGAGCATGTGCGAAACTAGTTGAGGGTGGCCCTCAATAACCTGGATATCCTGGCAAAGTTATTTGCCCAGGGCCTGGCCATACTGGGAAGCACCATGGTCCATGAAGGAGGTCAGATGTTAAATCAACACACCCGGATATTGTTTGCATCATGGTAGTATACTGGTATCTAAAACGTGTCAGCCTCTAACACCTTCTGAGCACTTGGCACCATAAGCATGGTTACTATGGCTACTCTTATTGCCTCATTGTTGAAATCGGCTGGGTCAAACCAATCAAGAAAGATTGACCATACAGAACTCAGAAGGTACCGTCATACTGTTGGGCTGAAAGGACACATAAGGTTCATAGTTCTTCAACCATTCAATGATCTAGGGAGCTGTTAAATAAGCAAATGAGGGACTTAGACTCTTAGAGCCAGAGTACTGAGATTTCATACACACATAAGGGGGTGAGGTTTAACCTGCTTTAACTAAACAAGTCACTCGAAAACATGCTCTTTATGGAAATGTTCCACCATACAAGAAGGAAGATGCTGTTTGTGCAAGTTCCTTTTGGTTTGAGTAGTGCACCTGTGCCTTCTCTCCTCTTTGCCGGTAACATAATTGTTAAAGTTAAAGTCACAACTCTATAATTGTGACAGTGGTTAAAGCTGATAACATAACATCAGCCGTCAGTCTAATTCAATGATCCTCTTTGCCTTTTGTCTAATTGATTGACTTGTACTTCCAAGATATTACTTCTAAGTTAGGCACTAATGCCAAATGCTCGGCCATTTAACAGTACACGAATGGCCAAAACCATCAACATTTGACATAAATTATTAAATTAGCGGCCTAGCAGGCACTAATCACAAGGGCTAAATGAGGAAAGAGCCAGCAACTACTATTAGATAAGAGCAAACGCAGCAAAGCAGAAATTAAATGCACATAAGAACTGTAGTTCAATCTATCCATTGCAGAAGCTATTTTGTAAGGCATGCACTGAAGAACCAATCAAGTCGAAAGTTGAAACATATATGGCTGATTGACTTCTTTGTCTTACACTCTCAGGTTTAGCAAAAATGAAATCCAATTTAGGAACAGATGCACAGGAATGCTTCACAATTTAGCATGATAAGATCAAGCACAGACACGTTTACACACCAATTTCACATAATAGCAACCAATCAAAACAAAACAGCAGCTAATGAATCAATATGTATTCAACAATTCATTCATTATAAGTTGCAACAATATATTATTTGAAGTCGGAATTAATACACAGTATGAACACCGAAGCATCCAACCAAAGCCCATGGAGCATCCGCATTGGACCATAGATAACATGGGCAAATACAGTCTTATTACATCCTAGGATGGAAAGTTTCACAACTTGTAACACATTCAATAGGACATGGGACTAACCAAACACAAGCAAGTCCTTCCTGAACCATGACATGGCGAAAGATTAATCACCGCTTCTTCAACAAACCTTCTGCAAGCTTTATGTAGTCACCCATACCACCCCCACTCCCCCCTTCCCCATCCTTTTTGTTCATGAAACCCTGTGCCATCTTAAGGTAATCCCCAATACCACCGCCCTCTGATTCATCATCACCATGTTTCTTCTTCTTGTCATCTTCCTCCTTATCATACTTCCCTCCACTATGGCCACTAGTCTTCTTGTACCCCTCCTCTTCATATCTTCCCCCTGAATGCCCACTAGGCTTCTTCTTATAGTCATCTTCTTCATACCTTCCTCCATGGCCTCCACCACTTGAAGCCTCATAGCCATATCCACCACCACTAGGCTTCTTGTACCCATCATCTTCCTCATACCTCCCTCCACCATGACCGCCACTCGGCTTCTTGCTGTACTCATCTTCATACCTTCCTTCGCCTCCATATCCACCAGCACTAGGCTTCTTCCTATAATCATCTTCCTCCTCGTACCTTCCCCCTCCGTAGCCACCACCACTCGGCTTCTTTTTGTACTCATCTTCTTCGTACCTTCCTCCACCATAGCCACCGCTGCCACCACCACTTGGAGGCCTCTTGTATTCATCCTCTTGCTCATACCTCCCTCCACCATAGCCACCACTTGTAGGCTTCTTCCTGTAATCATCTTCCTGCTCATACCTACCCCCACCATAGCCACCGCTTGTGGGCTTCTTTCTGTAATCATCTTCATCCTCATACCTCCCTCCTCCATAGCCACCACTGCTTGGCTTCTTCCTATGATCCTCCTCTTCCTCATACCTTCCACCTCCATAGCCGCTACCACCACCGGGCTTCTTCTTGTACCCTTCCTCCTCATCCTCATACCTCCCCCCTCCATGGCCACCGCCGGGCTTCTTCCCGTAATTGCCTTCCTCCTCCGCCTGATGCTTCCCGCCGCCGCCGCCCCCCTCCTTCCGGCCGAACTGGTGGAGGTACTCCTCGGCCTTCTCGAGGTACCCGCCGACGGGCTTGCCCTCGAGCTTGCCGTACTGGGAGGCGGCGTGGAGCAGGTCGGCCGCGGCCCCGGCGACCCGGCCCTTGTCCACCTTCTCCAGGCTGTGGTCCTGCAGCGCCAGCTTGGCCGCCTCCGCCACGAGCTTGGCGCTCGAGGCGATGTCCCCGCTGCCCCCGCCGGACGGGCGGTGCTGCTGGGAAGGAGGGCGGCGGCGGCCGGAGTCCTCGTCGCCGTCGTAGGAGGCCATTTCCGAGGGATGGATCTAGAGGGGAGAGAGACAACCGAACAGTGGGTTTTGCTTTGCTTAGGGTGCGATGCGATGCCCGTGTCGTCGGTGTCGGGTGCGCTTCAGCTGGGCACGGGTATACTGCCCGTCGTGGGAGAGCACCACTGCGGCTTTGACACGGAGCTTCCGTCTCGCGAAAGCGGGGGAGACGCGTCCGAAACGGCCGACGGCTACGATGAACGGGGGAGACGTGTGTACTAGCATGAGTCGTCTGTTTCGTATCGGTCGGCAAAGTACGCATGACGCGTAACAACATCGGACGCTCATCAACGGCACGGTATACTTTCAGACTCTAGACAAAATTAGACTTTGTTCTTCTAATCCTTATATTTCCATCCACAAGCTCGGGCAGTTTATGCAGTTGCAGAGCGAGACGAACATGACAGCATTAATTACTGAGAAACTAATGAAGATTTAGACTGCACACGATGAGCAACTTTTTGTTGAAAAAAAATATCTCAGGAGTAATGCTCCGGTCGTGTTATCGTTAGTGGCTCACAAGAGGACAGGTCGGGGGCATATCTTTCCCGTCATCAGCAACTTGCCCAGGGCACATCCACCCATCCATCCTCTTCGCACTCGCACTGCTAGGCCTCCTACCAGCGAGCGAAGCAGCCTAGCCATGCTCGGCCTCGTCGCCGCGCCCCCGGCCGCCGCCGCCGCTGCAGCGCCCTTGCCGAAAGGGCGGTGCAGTGCCGCCACGCCGCAAGCGACGGCCGGGCGGGTGTCCCTGGCCATTCCTGCGGCCGTCTCGCTCTCGCTCGTCCTTTGGTCCAGTCCAGGTACAGTACAGCTACTCTTTGCACACACACAGTTTAACATCAGTGAAAGTACACAGGGTTCACTCACTGCTCAGTGTTCAGTGGCCGAGCGGCACGCTAGAAACTGCACTTGTAACAACTAGAATTGTGTATAAGTTGGAGTTGCATCGAGCATTTGGTGAACATATATATATATATCTACCATCACTGATGTTTCTGAACATACTGTTTGCGAACTGCGCAGTGAACGCCGGCATCCTGTCAGGTTTCTCGGGGTTGGAGTCGAGGCCAGGCCCGGATGTGCCCAGGCTCGAGTTCCTGGAGAAATGGAATGGTCAGCTGCTCAACTCAGTTACCTTGTTCAGTTCATGGAAACGCCATGGACTTGTTTCTTGCTGCAAACCTTTCATGATGGCGCTCTTGACTGACGAAAACCCTTGCCTTCTTTCTTGTCGTTGCGCTCTCAAGCTGAGAACCAGAAGAAGTACACCGAGTTCGATAACAGGTTCAAGAAATCCAAGGTGCTGCAGGACCTGCTCGAGAAGTCCAGGCAGAACAAAGAGAAGTAAACCTGTTTGCTTACATTATGCTTGCTAACCATCTTCTGCTGGGTGCTGGGCTTCTCTCTTCTTTATGCCAATGCTAAAGGCATGAATATGTTCGTGCGCCTTTGCAGGAACGAGAGGCTGATCCAGGACAAGTACTGCCTGCGGGGCGCCGAGTGGGGCGTCGGGGACTGCTCCACGGAGGGCATGTCGGACCAGGACCGGGAGGACTTCATTGCAGAGCTCAAGAAGAGAACTGGAGCCGAATAGCGAGCTGACCACTTCATCTTTAGCAGACAACGAGGGGGGCACTTCGCTACATGGGTTCCGGGGAAAGGACCTTTTACCCATCATGGTATCCTGATTACCATACCATGGGGGGAGTTCGGAGTTGGATTCTGGGAAGGCAGAATGCACGCCAAGAAAATGTTTTTTTTGGAGTCTATTAGGAGTATCAGGAGAATGTACATGACCATCACACAAAATCAGAATTTACAATGTATGCGCCATGCGTAAAATGCATCTGTAGCAGCAAAATACCATTGTCACAGCATCGCAAGTTCTTGAAATTGCCCCGGCCACGAAGTGCGTTACTTGCAAGGTCAGAATGCCCAGGCGGAGAAATAAACGGAAATCCCAACACATACAACGCACATATGGAACAGAGTAAGATAAAGACATCATTTTTTTACTCGTGCGCTAGAGTATCCCAGAGCCAGTCCCTCCAGCTAGAAACACCACGATAATTTGTCACCTAGGATTCACCTAACTCCTAGTACACCTAAGCGAAAAGTTTGCTGTATGTGTTACATGATCTCGATCCTACCTAGAAACAGGAACTCATTATTAGCTTTCAGTTACAACTGCTCAGATAATGCCCCGATAATTGTCGTAAAACCCAAGGCTTTTTCAAGATTGTATTTGATTTTGGCGCAGAAATGCTTGTTCCTGCCCCCAGTCAACCTAAAACGCATCCTTGAGAAGGCCAGAACTTGCTCAATCATCCTTGCTCATAATCTTTGTTCAATTCTGATTTGTTCTGAAGATTGTTGCTTCAAACTTCGATTCCAGGAAGCTTCATAAGTGACCGGTAAAATAACCTGCCGATGCTTGATGTCTCTTTTGATGTTACTCACTATTCAATGCTTGTGAGACATCAGAAACACCATATTTTTTATGGTATTCACTATTCAGTGCTTGTGAGATATCAGAAAGCACCATAAAAACTAGCTAGGGCACATGCTTTTGTTGTTGGATGTTGATGGCCTCAACTGTCTGAACCCATGCAGGACATGGTCACGAGTAGTGGAGCAAAATATTGCTACTGGGCTTCGATGCCAGAACCAAGTGACCATGCCATCATTCAACTACCTTGAAAGTGAACAGAAACACAAATTTCAGCATGGTTACAACAAATGCTGCTAAATGCTTAAAAGTAAATACATAAATCAATTCATGTATGCAAATTGAATAGCTGGTGGCACAATTATCCATTGCAAATATATTCCTGATCTCCTGGATGTGGTAATAGCTTAATGCGGTTATGTATTAATGTCTACTCCCTCCGTTCCAAAATTTAGCTTTTCTAGGTTCATGATTTTGCTATGCACCTAGACATACATTATATCTATGTGCATAGCAAATGATATGAATCTAGAAAAGTCAAAATGACCTACATTTTAGAACTTGAGAGACTACCTTTGAAACTGGAAACCAGAAGCCAATTTACTAATTATTACTGACTGCTATGGGAGTCAGTTCAACACATTTGCACCCTGTAAATACTTTGGACTTTCATGAAGAGACAGCAGAAAATGAGCACACATTAACAATGCAATTGAGGTTGCTGGATGCTAATCATTATTACCATCACAATAATGTGACAAAATAACCATGTCAGAATTATTCTCAGTATAGTTGCTGGATGCTAATCATTATTACCATCACAATAATGTGACAAAATAACCATGTCAGAATTATTCTCAGTATAAACTCTAAAGGTCCACTGAGGAATGAAAATTAAATTAAACAAATTAGAGCATTATTTCTGTGGCTAGCACATACCATTTTATCTTCTTTTCCCAACAACATGAAATATGAAGATGACTATCTCTTCAATCCCTGCTAGCTCTAACTCTATCTAATCTGGACATGGCTCCACTTTCATGTGCCAGATTTTTCAAGACATAAGAATGTAATGAATTTTAATTTTCAGCAATCCTTCATTGCCTGTCAATTACTCAATTTTAACTATAGGTGTACAGGTTAAGTAACTTAATAGTGCAACTGCTATCGTGCATTTACTCTGCTTATATGATGAAATGATTTTTTTTCAGATGAGTTCCTTATACGGTTATGATTTGGAATTCTCAGACTGCTCATACTTGAAACGTTGAAAATAGAAACAGTGATCAACAAAGAATGAAGTAACATGTATTACCTGCGAGGCTGAGGTGAGGATGGTTGATCAGGAGAGGAATGAGAGGAACCACCCCTATAGGGACCACGTCTTTGACCATGAAACCCATTAGGCATTACTTGGCGCGACCGTGGGATGTCATCGCCATCAGCTGCTGGAAGTGGCCCAAGAGAACCAAATTCAATTGGTTCAGATGATGATGCACCATGATTTGTGCCAGGTTCATATGAGTATACCATAAAAAATGGTGGTCCTGGAGGGCCAGATAAAGCGGCACCATTTGAAGCTGTAGATTGTGGTGTATATACCCCATGCGCTATGTTCCCTGGTTTCCGCATGGAGCTTGTGGATCCAAAAGATTGGCCCTGCGCGAGATATTGAGAGCTTGCCTCATGCCTGTATGAGTCATTTCTATAAGTTCGCCGTTGCCTATCAGACTGACTCTCATCATTGGCCTGTCTATCAGACCTCATGCCAGACCTCTCTGACTGGCCACGTCCATAGCTGCGATTAGGATTTCGTTGCTTTGAGTTTATCCAGCTTCCTTCCTTTTCACTATAGTCATTCCTGTCACCATTATAACCTCCTCTGTAGTTTCTTGAATTTGAGTGCCGCTCCCTAAATGGAACCTTCTGAATAGAAGTCACAGAATTGACGGCTTAGTATTTCGCATTCCAGACCATCAATTTCATACATTAGTGCTTAATAAATATATCAGAAGGTAGAACTACTGTAAGGAAAACCCTACAGCACCCATATTCCATATCCATTTTTTAAATACATGTCATTCAGGACAAGCTAATCAGTTAAAAATAACTAATTAGCTTGCCCTAAATGTCATATGGAAGTAACATCATTTTGTTTAGGAAGTTGCTACAATCAAGTAGGGCACAGCCCAGTTCTGCCTTAAAGAAGCTCTACCCTGAATGCCACTGTTGGTGGGTCATGGGCTTCAAGTTGATCGAATACTGTTACAATTTTTTTTAAAAAAAAATCGTTCAAAGAAAGAATGCTTTGTTGAAAGATAAAGATGTTTCTGTTAGATCTCAGAATACTTTCAAGACATGGTTCCAGTGAATATCTGAGGTGCATCCTTCTTATAGTGCTCAAAAGCGCCAAAATTGTCTCTAACATATGAGCTTCAGGATTATGCAGCTGGTTCCAACTATACAGTTTCTAGCATACGAGCTTCAGAACAACTACATTGACTAATTAAGACAAGCTAGCAGTCCTAGCACAGAAACTGTTTTCACCAATACACGACTTAGCAACCTGATTGAAACAGTACACTGCCTGTGTCTAGGCTGTGGAGCCCAAGCTCTATGATATTCATGATGACATAAAGGGAATATTTCCGACGTATCTGACCAGGTAGACTCATATATCTTGTTAGCCAGTTAAAACTTCGAAATTTACAAACTGGCCTAGCAGAATCCAACAGAACTATGAATAGTTACGACTTATATAATCTTAAATTGAGCAATTAAATCACCCAAACAGGCACCGGGAGTGGGTATCAATTAACCATGTTCAAAAGTGTACTGCTCAATGATGATCGATCTTGTTTAGTTTTCATTCTTTCAATACAATATTAGTACTTCCTCCGTTCCAAATTATAGGTCGTTTTGACTTTTCTATATTCATAGATTTTGCTACGAATCTAGACATAACGTTTATCTAGGTGTATAACAAATATTATGAACCTAATAAAGCCAAAACGACCTATAATTTGGAACGGAGGTAGTAACAAATTGTCTATGGATGAGATAAGATGCTCAAAGATATTTTAGGTTCTTACAGGATTTGGCAAGTAGGTTCCGGTGCCTCCACGGTATCTGGGAGCATCTTCTCCATAGTGCTGGAGAACGCCAGTACCTCTTTCCGTAGCAGGTTGCAGAGGCATCACAGGAAATACTCGTTGACCAGGGCCCACCATTTGTGTCCAGTTAGCATTTGGTGCAGCTGGTCTTCCAGGCCCATCCCAAGGAGCATGGCCCTGCAAATACATTGGTGGTACCGGAAAAGGGTATAGAACAGGACCCATGGGGCGAGGACTCTGGCAAAGTCGCCCATACTGTAGATTGTGCCAATGGCTAATGAAATCACTGTTCAAGATATCAGGCTTGTGCTCCCCAGATGGCTCAGTCATAGTACTGATTGATGCTGCTGAGGTAGCACCAGAATCTGGTTGGGGAACATCATTTAGTGAACTAAAAGTTTGACCTGCCATATTGGCAGGAAGCTGTTCAATTCCTTCGCTTCTCTCAAACTGGGGAGCAGAGCCATCGTTATTCCCTGGAACAAACGGGAGCACAACAAAAGGAACTGGTGGACCTGTTGGAACAAAAGTCAGTCCAGAGTTATCAGCTTGCCTCTGCTGTGGCGAACCAATAAGAAAAGGTGCAAACACTGGATTGTGCATGCCCATTTGTGATGGATCAAAATCACTTGGTACACTAGTTCTTGATTGTGTTGAAAGAGAATCAGACCCTGCTACTATCTCAGAAGCTTCATTAATTATTGGTACTGCTGTCCCATTTCTGGGGCCATCGTCAACTTCACTTGGGAGATGCTCAGTGGCATTCCCGATCTGCCAACCAGTCTTGCCATGATTGGTTGTGGCTGGTGCTGCAAAGGCGGGTCTTTTTCCCCATTTATCTCTTGATGGTCTTGTTGCATTTACACTCACTTCATCCCACGAACTAGCATTCAGAGCTTTGCCTCTGGATGAACTGGCATGTGAATTAGGAACATTCATAAAACCACTCCTCTTAGAGTAATCCAAATTGGCTTCTCTACTTGTTTGATTTTGGAACATGGAGGTATATGTTTCATCATCTGCACCATTATTCTCGAGAGTAAATTCCATCTGCCTTTCCAAGGGGACACCATGCACACCATTAGGCAAAGAGGGGTGTTCCTTGCCATCAATATCATAGATGCGAGGATCTCTCAATTCAGGATCAAACTGTCTAGAATGCCCAACACCATAAGCATGCCAAGTTTTGCCAGTATCATGATTTGCATCTGATGCAATATGCTTCTCACTCTCACAGCCATCTTCAACATTTGGTGCAAAAGTTGGATTGTGTATGTATTGGGTCGTTGGTGTAACAAATCCATGGAGAAACTGCATATTGGGTAACCATGGTGCCCCAATTAAGTTAGGCGGTGGAACCCCAGCCAAGTGTTTTTGTGAAAAAGTTGTTGGAGCTAATAAAGGGGAATGTGCTACAGACAGATGAGAAGGTATTTGCATTGGCAATTGAATCTGTCCATTGAATCCATGCAACTTCACAGATTCCATTAAATTAACCAGAACTTGTTCATCATGGCGCATATCTGACGATTCAGAGACAGAAGGAAGTTCTTCGTTCATCCCAAAACCATTATCTTCGCGATAGCTGCTGGAAACACTATTTGAGTCAGAAACTGCCTTTGCACTGGGGTGAGATGAACTGTTCAAGGAAGACATTGATTCATCCAGTGAAGACTTAGTGCTGTGGTTGCTAGACACTTCTGGAACCAAGTTATTTCTTCTGCTGCTGTAATCAACCCTCAAAGATTTTTCCGTGACAACCACATTTGTCC
The DNA here is from genome assembly GCA_015476505.1 of Urochloa ruziziensis. Lineage (NCBI taxonomy): Eukaryota > Viridiplantae > Streptophyta > Magnoliopsida > Poales > Poaceae > Urochloa > Urochloa ruziziensis. The sequence goes on from CM027118.1 coordinate 6,978,227, forward strand.
GCCTACCACGAAATCCTTCAGCAGAAGAATCTGTCAATTCAGGGCTAGATCGGGTTCTTGCAAATCTAGACCTGTTTTGCCCATTTTTGTCACTGACAAAGAGACCATTTGGAACTCTCTTATCCCTTTCACCTTGCATCAATCCAGCTGAGTTATTTCTTTCAAGCTGTTCAGAGACCATTGCATTGCCTTGTGCTGCAGTTTTTTGGTGCTGAGCATGAGAAACAGAAGGATTAACTGTTCTAGGCAGATTACGACCATGTAGGTCACTTTTCTGAATTGCCTGAGAAGAATCAGAATAACCGTGACCAACTTCAGTAAGATTATCCTGATTAGCAATAAGCTTAGGATTTTCAATTTTTTTCTTGAATGCTGTTACACTTCTGTGATTGTTTGACAGTGCAGAAGGAAGTGGCTGCGCATCAGCCAGACTTGGGGTAGGCACATCAGGACGACTTCCACTCCCATGTCTTATCCATGTATTTGTGAAGAACTGATTCAATTCCGTAATTAAATCTTCTTTTGGACATTCAAGCAACTTTCCAAGTCTTTTCGCCCCATACGCAAAAGCACTGCGTATTCTAAAGAAATTGCCTGCAAAAAAAGAAGAAGAAAATCAACTCACAGGTGATGTGCTTTTGTTGTTCTTGTAGAGATTGAACTTTTTCATTGAAGATAACAAAAAAACTAATAGCCATCCAATCGACCAAGCTTGAACCTTATCTATAGACTTAATCTATCATTGACCGAGAGTACTTTTCAGAGTATACAGCACAAGGAAGAATTTACTATATCAAACACGTGAATATTCTTAAGATACTGAATCTATCATTAGCATACAATGGCCAATAAGACCAAACATTAAACATTGATGAGAGTACTTTTCTGAGTATACAACACATAAGAAAATGATTAATTATATTTAAGTGCTAGATAACCAAAGTAAGATAGACTTCTGCTCTTAATTGCCAAACTCAACATTGCAAGAATGAATAGAAGTATGGCAGGTACAGCTATCACAACACTGCTCAAGGAGGTCTTATTACAGGTCGTGAAGAATAACAATTCTTTTTGTCGGTGGTTTGACCTGCTGGTCACTTTATATGCATATATCAGTAGAATGCGGGCATTCCACAATGAGACAAACTAGCAGCAAATTACCAACAGTGAATGAATTACAGATATCATTTGAATCCCATCCAAGAAATCATTAAATCAAACATGGTAAACCATCAATTGCACGGAAACAGGTGAAGCCAAAGAACATTTACTCTGGTCAGCTCACCTATAAGATGATCTTAAAGTAGGTTCATAGTTACCTTTGCTGACACTTCTTCCAAGGTTATTGTTTGAGCGTAAAGGATCAATAACATTGAAGTGTTTGGAAACAAATGGCTGGCCCTGATTCTCCTGGGTGCGAGGCACGACTCCGTATGCAGAACTACAGCTTTCCAGGAAGGACTTGTTTAGCAACAATTCACCACTGTCCATCCGCGGGGGTTCCGCTGCACAACGTAAGATGAATGAAAAGGACCATTTTTTTAATCAACAGTTGATCTAGGAAGACAAAGTGGCACGTATAGATTACCAGTCATATCTGGAAGTGAACTTATAGGAACTGGGCCCCACAAGCTCAAACAAAATTTCTCCCAATCAAAGTTACTGAAAAATTCTAAGAAACGGTACAAAACCTGCACATGCACAAATAGAAAATAAGAATTGGCTTCATGTCATCATATATAGAAGACAAGAGAGCAAGTCACCTCAAGAGGTCCAGTAAAAGAATTGTTGAATATATGAAATATGTACAGAACCAGCGTCTCCAATGCGTAAGTAGATATAAGACCATGGTGAGCTCCGAGGATACGACTCTCATAGAAACACCATGCCTTTATCAATATGATACTCCGCTTGAATAAATGATTTCGGCTGATCAAGTTGTCAATCTATTAAAATGCAGAATCATTAGAAGCCAGTACATCCAGAAAAAATCAAGCATATCTGAACCAGATGGTACATGCAATAAGCATAAGTATCAAGTCAATATAAATATATTACAGTATCAAGATATATAAATGCTAAAATTTCAAGCACCTTGTCTCCATATATAAATTAAGCTAGATTTCAAAAATAAGTGCAAACCTGTTCAAGAAAACAAAGTGTACATAGTCCACCAACTTGATTAAATGAGATGTCAACAACGATGTTCTCCACAAGACACTTGATAATCTTCACCTGTGCATGATACATGAAACATATGAGGACACAGATGAGTGAAAAAAATAAGTGACAAATCAATAAAGGTGACACATTCCCCAAAACAAGATATGGAAGGGGAGCAATAAAATGATATTGGATGCATTTTTGTGTACTTAGAAGGATGTAGAGGTGCTTTCAGATGCATAACCCTCCTAATTGTTAATAACAGATTAGCATAGCTATTTCGCCACAGCATATGGTGCAAAGAACTGTGTTGAAGGAGCAATGGCCACATTACTAAACTAATTTAAGATGTCGTTGGTAGGCACCTTCTGATAATAACTTCAACAAAATCATAAAGTCGTAAATGCAGGTACAATTCTAAATGAAACTCTAATATATGTACATATTTAGCACTTAGCAGGGGAGTAACTTCATATGGAGGTAATTCTGATGCCTATACAGCAGCAAAATAACAAACACTCTAAAATTATCACAGGAAAAACTACCTCTGCCTGAATATACTGGACTTCTTTTACATGAAATTCAGCATTTTCACTCTTCTCTTCACGCTCCAATGCATCTCGTACAAGGTTTGCCCAAATCTCCTTTAATTCTTCACTATGGCTAAAAGCAGTGACATCAATGTCACCATCAGGTAAGTAAGTCTTTAGAGGGACTGACCCGAAGGTAAAAACCTGAAGAGAGAAAGAGATATCATTCTCTGTAAATCAATTGGATAATGAAGATAAGAGCAAGGAACTTCCAAAATGCTATTGCAAATACCCCTTGACATGCATATAACTTATGGAAAGTTCTATTTCAATCATCCAATCAACATGAAATAAGGTGAAAGTGACATCTTAATGCCCCTGCTAGGCTATCGAGCAAATGTTCATGCCATCAGACAGGCCATGATTTTCAGACATCCACACATGGCTATTGATTTATGAATCAAACAAAAATTACTAGAAGTCTTCTGGCTAAGACAAGCAAGTTTTTCGTATCGTATTATTGGGAGATGTCAGCTGCATGGTTCCACAGAACTTCAGTAACATGGTACTGGATGCGTGCAGCACAACGTGTCAGAGGATTGCAAATAAAGAGGGAAATATAGTTCAACTGCAACTTTCCAGGAGCTCAACTCATACTCTTCCCCCAATGCACAGATTATTTTTAGCCAAGTCACCCCCCCCCCCCCCCCGGTATGAAAACTTAATGCTTCCAAACAGATGCCAAATATCAGATCCGGAAGCATGGGTGTTAGGTGACCAGAGCCCTTCCCGTTCTTCTGTAACCACAATCCACCATTTCTAATGAGCTCGCTATCTCCCCATCAGCTTTGGTCAGTCAGACAAACATTTGATAAACAGAAAGTAAAGCATAGCTTATGGTCTACTGCCTGCTTTGTTTTCAATCGTCAGTCAACTCTACGATAGCAATCCCATCTATACATCCACAGAGCAGTCCTCGCCGCCATATACAAGGGCGTTCTACTTCAGAGAGACGCTAATCCCTACTATTACTGCCTGTGGGGAGCAACCAGGCCACTTGGCAGAGGTACTGTACCTGGCACGAGAGGCAGCTCATGATAAGCCGCTGCACGTAGTGGTAAACGGCCAGCCTCCGGCCCTCGGAGTGCGCGTTGGGCTGGATGCGCGCGATCAGCTCCGCAGTGCGGCTCTCCGCGACCGCCCAGCGCTCGTGGTCGAGCCGCCGGGTCACCCCGGGGGACGCATTGGGCAGGAGCCCGTTGGGCACCATCCCCATGCGCAAGCCAACCAATGCACCCTCCGCCTAGCGGAGGCAAAACCCTAGACCCCGACACCAGCGGCAGCCGACCGCAGAGCACCCCCGCAGCAGCGGGCTACAGCGGCGACGGGTCGCTCAAAGCACGGAGCGGCCGCCCCCGGCGCAAATCGAGCCGGGCCGGTGAAGCCCCGGGTGGCGGGCGGGCGGATAACCTAGCGCGAGCTATGGATCGATGCGGTTGTGGGGAGAGTGAGCGGCGGCGGCGGCGATGAGGAGGGGAGTGGTCGGCGTGGGGAGAGGGGAAGGGAAGAGAAGGGAGGGTTGAGTTGGGGACGGGAAGAGGAGACGTGCGGTGCGGGTCGGTGTTTGGTTTGGGCCGTGGGGATGCGCCGGGGAAGAGGCCGACCTGACCGCTAACGTCTCAAACACTTCGATGAGGCGTGGCCGCGTGGGCAGTACCCAGTAGTGGTGCGGCTTTGGGCTCGAGCGGGAATCAGCCGCCGTGCTACGCGGTCGGGACTCCGAATAGATGCGTGTGGAATGGGGATTTTGGATTTTCAGACGTTCTGCGGTTATTGAATTCAGGTGCGTAAAACCTGATTGGCCATGACTTATTTTTAGATACTACTCCGTACTTGATACACCGAAATACGACTATGATTTGAACGTTACTAAACGATGATAATAATACTGTAGCTAAATGTTCCAAAATTTTCCATGACCATTTTTGTATCAGATGTGCCTACAAGGGCAGTCACCGGTGCTTTTCGCTCGGCTTATCAGCCTTGCTCATATACAATCTTTTAGATAAAATCCAACAGCTTTATATAGTTCATCCGCCATTTTTTCAACTCTCTATCTTCTACTTAAATGGTACTAGCGGCGAAACATACCCGTGTCCTAGGTGGATTGCAATAATGTGGCGTACACTAGTTATTTTAGCTTTGGTTTGATTAGATGCATCGTCATCACGTCTTTAGCACTATAACTCACCACCAAGCGCTTTTTAATGTGCTGCTAAGTTCAACATTGTACCGAGCTGCCCCTATCATTTCGCATGAGCATGGAAATAACATGTTAGGCCTTAGTATTCCCTCCGTATCAACTCTCTCCCAAAAAAAGTATTCCCTCCGTATTCATAGTATATTGACATTGTTTAGTTCGCTTTTAAACTAACCAGCGTCAATTAAAACGGAACTTATCACTTACGTTGCAAATAATTCACGCTACCGTTCAACAAGTCAGTCAATTTCTCCGGTGGCCAGCAGCACGGTCAGAAAAGGCATTGGGAATTTGGGATAGCCATATGTCCGCAAGAGCGTGAAGGCGCTTTCCGCACTCAGCAGATTGCTACAAAAAAGCTCACGCGGCCTTCTGCTGTCTTGCCCGGCCGCTAACACACGTGTGGACGAGAAAGAAAGAAAGATAAAGCCAGCCGTTCAGGCGTCCACCGCGCAGCCGAACGGCATGATACGGTGGCACGCCGGCGCCAGCACTGTCGCTCCCGTCCTGCCCCCACCCACGCCCGCGCCCCGGCCTGCGACGCCCGCCGCCTCCGCCCGTGCAGCGCGAAGAAGCCAGCGGACGACGGCGACCGAGCCGGCGGAGGCAGCTCGTTGCTCTCCAAGAGCGTCCTGCTGCGTTCCGGCGTCGCGCTCTTCGCCCTCGGCTTCGTCGATGCCGGGTGAGCTTTTGGCGGTCTCGCTGCTCGTCAGACTGCTCGTGCCATCGCATTTGCCTGCCCCTGGCGTTGAACGTGACTGCTGGTGTGGTGCTTGCAGGTACAGTGGCGACTGGTCGCGCATCGGCGCCATCTCCAAGGACACGGAGGATCTGCTCAAGCAGGGCGCCTACGCCGTCGTGCCGCTCTCGCTGGCCCTCATATTTTCGTTATCCCAAGACAGCAGCAGCGAATCTTAGTATCTGGGAAGAATGGATTGCATCTTAGTGTTAGTAGAGCATAGCACCAATCGATCGTTTATCGTGTTTTATGTTGTTATAATCGTTGGTATCTACCGATGAGCTGGAGTAAGATCACAATGTGCTTATGTAATTCTCATTTTGTTGACGTGTGAGTTCGAGTTCAGGATAATGTCAGTCAGTTTTATGAAGATTAAACGTGTCAGGCTAACCCGGAGTCCCGGAACACAAATAATGATCCCCCGGGTCTGTTCACAGCTCAGACATGGAGAGTTGCAGACCAACCCAGCACACAGCACCTGAGCTCTGTGTGTTGCTGAATGTCTACAACCTTTTCTTCTCGGGATGTTTCGTGCAAAACAGGAGAAGGGATCAACCGCAATCTGACAACCACGCGTGCCCTAAGGTCGCAAGTTTCAGGAGAAGAAACTTTGGAAAGCGGCTGCACTGCTGAATTTTTTTCCCTCTCCAAAACACACTACAGACGCACACAATCACCCATGCGGCATGTCAGTGCATCTCACAGCTGATGATTTCAGGCCAGTCTCAGTGGGAGTTTCATGGACACAGTTATCTAGACTGGAAACTAGTCAGAACCTGGGACCGGGAGCAGACGCCAGACGAGCCGATGGAGAGGGTAGATGCCAGAGATCAGGAGGCAGAGCGTTTGCCGTTGCTCTCGAGTGCCGTCTCTGTTTCGTTCAGCTAGACAAACACCATCTTGCAGTTGAGTGTCGGTTCAGTGCAGAGATATCGTTTCAGGTCGCTGCCACGCGGGCGCGGCTCTTCACTGCCATCAACTGCCCACAGACGGGATGCTTTGCATGACTCTGATAATGGAATTTTCTAATGAAGAATTAGCAATGGCATGATAAAGACATGACGTGACGTGAGCACGTCACTGACCACTTTGCTCCCTCGACCTAGAACACCAGGTGCTACATCTGAACCGTCCAGAGCAGGGGGCGAGCGGCCCAGATCTCGCCACCACCGCACGAGAGAACACAACACTGCTGAAGGGGCGTGCGTCTTCTTCCTCTTCCGCCCTCGGCCCTCCCCCTTGCCCTTCGACTTCCAATTCGACCCCGCGACGCAGCAATTGGGGGCGCCGGCCGTCGCTGATATGAACACCTTCATGATCGCCGGAACCAATCTCCAGAGACTTCTCGCCCTCCCCGTGCTCTGCTAGACAGAGATCCGGGCTCTCCTCGGTAAGCCACCGCCTCCCCCTTCCCCTAATACTCGGGTAATCTGATTTGCGTCCAGTTCCTGCCTGCGCTTCCATACTGTTCGGAATTTCTTGTTACTGGGTTTCATGCCCTCGCGCTCAAGTTGAATGGCCGGTCATGTCATTCGATCTGTTTGTTCCTCAGCGCTGGTGACAACATTCGGCTACGATTACGAAACATTCGGTTAATGCGGGTGGGTGCCTTGTGCATACGATAGGGAGGGGATTGTATGGGGAAAAAATTGGTTAGGTTAGGGTCGGTTGATGTTTCGGTGGGAGCGGTAACTGTTATAAATATCGGCCTCTGTTGATAATCGAGATTTGGGAGACAACAGGTAGACACCCCCAATGTTCTGTGATACATATGCTGTAAACCATGTTGACTGATTGGGCGAGAGAAGCTATAGTTCCTCTCCAAATGCAATTGGTGTCCTGTTTAGATTGTCGATTGCGATACTTCAAAGTTTCAAGAGGATAGATCATAGAATTGTCCCATTTGTCTAAGGCTCTAAGCAGGGTTGGTGCTGGGTTTTGAGCTGAGGAATTGGTGTAGTTACCTGTTGGCTAGCCCTCTCTTTTTGTCCAAGCTGTCTTAAGAAAACCTTTTGAAGGAGGCATTACATCGACTCATCCAGAGGCTACTCAAATAGGTTCTGGATACCATATGATGATGTGTACACTTCATGATGCAATTGTCCACCACTCCACCTTTTTTCAGGATTGCTGTATTTGTGTTGTGACACATCAAAATAACTCAATTTCGGTGTTGGTGCGTTTACAAGCAAATTCACAACCCTGCACTTTGTTATTGTACAAACATTAATAATCTGCGCTTTGTTATCCTAATCCTGCACTTTTTTGGTGTTGGTGCACTTTCAAAGATGGGTACAGTGTGCTATCAAATTATAGCTTGAAGCACAACATTGACAATATCTAGCCCTGTGTAGCCACATAGGATCTGTTTGCTCTTTCCAATTCACATGTGTATGTGTCCAATATGTTATAACAACTTACAAAGTACTACCTCTGTCTATAAATATATGACGTTTAGGACAAACTAGTTAGTTCAAAATGAACTAATTTGTTTGTCCTGAATATCATATATTTGAGAACGGAGGGAGTAGCTTTCTGATTAACATGGAGTGAGGCTCATGTGGTCTCACTAAATCCAAAGGTGATGTCTCCCCTGTTCTGCAAATGTGATTCTGGAGCAGTTAATCAGTTTCTTTTACTTTATGTGTACAGAATATAATCAGCTATTGTTGTTTTTTTAAAACAATTAGTCAATTACACAAATTATATGTAGGGCTGGAACCTGCTGTCCCGTCATTATAGGCATCCCTTGTAAGCAAAAAAAAAAAAAGTTAGGAGAATAAATCTTTTTATTATCATATTGTTAGGAGCTGGGGCCTTGGGGCATGGGATACTGTTGCCTTCTTTAGAATAAAATCTATCCACAATTGCACAAATCTTTTCCCAATCCATGTGCAATTTGAATGATTGTCAATGCATTTGATGCCCTATTGCCGTTTCTCTGCATGATCTAGGCCATTTTAACCCTTTCGCCAGAATTCTTTTTACTCATCATTCAAGAACCAGACATGGCTGTCTTGGGTCATTGTGACAATTGCCTATCTGTGCGCTTGATGGACTGCTTACTCTTTTTGACCTGTTAATTCTGAGAAATAGTCCTGCCTGCAAACCTTGCTTTGTCCTTAGTACTTGGATTTGCACCTGAAATTTACCTATGCATCATTTAATGTAGATTTTGTGGTCAACCATACACATTTTTATCTATTAATAAGTATTTATTTCATTGTAGCAAATACTCAACATTTTTTCTCAGGTTTGTTTTGAGACGACATCATGTGGAGTTTTGCATCAAATGCCATAGCTGGAAGCTTAAAGAAAAAGGCGCAGCCCTCAAAATGCAACATATCCAATCCAGATTGTTCTGATGATGAAGTTTCTTCATGTACAAGTAGAGAGGAAGGCCTTGATTGTCCAATATGCTGGGAATCCTTCAACCTTGTGGAGAATGTTCCCTATGTCTTGTGGTGCGGCCACACGATGTGCAAGAACTGTATCCTTGGTCTTCACTGGGCTGTTGTCAAGTTCCCATCCCTTCCTATCCAGCTGCCATTGTTCATCTCATGTCCCTGGTGCAACCTGTTGTCTTTCCGTCTGGTGTACAAGGGCAACCTCAGGTTCCCTCGCAAGAACTACTTTCTGCTCTGGATGGTTGAGAGCATGAATGGTGAGAGAGCAAAGTTCCATTCCACTAATCACAACGAAAATCATTCCTCGTGGCATTCCAGTGCTGGCCCAAGTTCCAGCCATCACCACCGAAGAAATGCTGTTGTCCGACCAGAGAGCTCTTCTTCCAGAGACACAAATGTCATCCGTAACATTTTTCACACTGACAACATCAGTGCTTCTCTCCAAAAGGTTATGGTGTGCTTCATGCAGCTGACAGCCAAGTTTCCACTTGTGATAATCTTCCTGCTGATAGTGCTTTATGCTGTCCCTGCAAGTGCCGCTGTTCTGCTGCTGTATGCCCTTGTGACGTTTTTGTTTGCGCTGCCATCGTTCTTGATCCTCTACTTTGCTTATCCCAGCTTGGATTGGCTCGTAAGAGAGATCTTCGCTTAATTTGTGTTGTCTGAAATGCCAGTACAATTCATAGCTCCCCATTCGTGGCACATGATATATGTATTTCATGGCCGCCTGCTCTTGTATAGTTTCTTCTGATTCATGCCCTTTCTTTTCTAACCATCTGTGACCCTTATTCTGCTGTAACTGTATCAATTTAAACGCTCGGCAGTATTCTTATATGTTGTTCTAGATGCATTTGTTTCTTAGTTCTGTTTGAACATTTTTGTTTGAAGACATGCTAATCATTCGATATTGTTGTGTTGTTGTTTCTCTGTAAGTTGTTCTTTTCCTTCCTTATCTGAGGTGCAATGAGTTCCTTTTCTTCCTTAACTGAGGTAAAACTCCCACGAGTAAATTAATTCTGGTATCTGCTAGCTCTAGTCGCAATTTATTTTCGATGGCAGAATCGTAGGTTACGTTATTCTCGTCAGATCGAGATAGGATACAGAATGCAGGGATTGGCATTGGCACCGACCTTTGGTTTAGGGCCGCACCGACCTTAATAAGATGGCAATTGCTAATCCGTGTCAATCAAGGAGGCAGCAGCCCCCTGTGGGCAGAGTCGCGCGCGCTCGTGATTGCCCTCTTTATTTTTTATAAGCGATTGCCACCATTTCTAATGCAAAGTGTTCCCCCGCGATCGTGTACGACATACGGCGAAACCGCCCCCGAGGTAGCGCCCGCCGGAGCCAGGCTGTCTTGCTGAGGCGTGTGTGACCGAATGCATCAAGTGCCAGCGGATCTCAGACTCGCCGGACCGGAGGTACGTGCTCTTCGCCTCTTCTCCGGAGCCAGCCCCGCCGGTCGCGTCATCTCTGCCGACCACATCGCCGGCGAACCACCAGGGCGTGGTGGGATGTCGGTACCGGAGTCCGGGCACGCCGTCATCCGCGCGAATCACCAGGAAACTCTGCGGCTCCGCCCGTCCGCAGGACTCGGATCGGACGGCGCCAGGCACCCAAGGGGTGGACGGCATTTCAAATACCGTCCACCCCCCTGGCCTGGGTTTCCCTGAGAACGCCTCGGATCCTGGCGTTCTTGCCGCCGGAGCCCGACGCAGCGGCCACCTTTTCCTTCCGTTGTGCTGGACGACTTGTACAAGGGCTACGGCATCTGCAAGCTCGACGTGGACGGCTTCCACGGCGACTCCGACGACGCCGACTTGGAGCTGCGCGCCGAGCGCCTCCCGGGCCCGCCGGTCGTGTTCTTCCCGGCGCGCGGCACCTTATTTTCGTTCGACGCCCGGGACTGGATGCTGCCGTTCGAGGGCCAGGCGCACTACGATGCCGGTCTGCAGGTACGCGATCACCTTGTCGACGTCGTCCAGCACAACTCCCTTCGCCACGTCGGCTGCGCGGAACCGATCCGTCCACGCGGACAGCACCGGCGTCCTGGCCGAGTCGATCAGCTTCCGCCCGATGATCCGGTCGATGGCCGCGAACCACCCGAGGTAGCCGCCGAGCACGACGTCGACAACCCGATGCCGTCGCCGCCGAAGAAGGGCTTCCCTTTCCCGCACTCCGCGAGCGCGCCCTCCAGCGTGTCCAGCGCCTCGCCGGCACGCGCCACGGCCGCCGTCCTCTGCTCCTCGTTCTTGCACCGGAACAGCATCCCCGTCCACGCCGACCCCACATTGTCGTCCACGTAGGCCGCCCAGAACCGCGCCACCGCGCGCTCCGTAGGGGTCGGAGGGGAGGATTGCTGCCATTTCTAACGCAAAGAGTCCCCCCATGCTCGTGCACTGCACGACACGGTCACACGGCAACAACAGGGGGGGCCTGGTCGTCGGCTCGTCCACTCCCGCGGCGCTGCGGAATCGCCCTGAGCTCGTGCCCGCCGGCGACAGGTTGTCTTGCTGAGGCGTGTGTGACTGAATGCATCAAGTACCAGCGGATTTCAGACTCGCCGGATCGAATGCCCTCCTCTCCGGAGCCAGGGCCGCCGGTCGTGTCTTCATCTGCCGACCACATCGCCGGCCAACCACCAGTGCGTGGTGGGCTGTCGGCAGTCGGCACCGGAGTCCAGGGACGCCGTCATCTATCTGCCGACCGTCGCCACTAACCGCGCGAATCATCAGCGCCTCTGCGGCTCGATTCGGCCCGTCCACGGGCTCCCGCGCCGCGCCTGGAGGCCAAAACGAACAGCGCCTCCTGCGACTCGTCCGATCCTGGCCGCAGGACTCGGATCGGACGGCGCCAGGCACCCAAGGGGTGGACGGTATTTCAAATACCGTCCACCCCCTGACCTGGGTTTCCCCGGTAACGCCGCGGATCCTGGCGTTCTTGCCGCCGGAGCCTGCCGCAGCGGCCACCTTTCCTTCCGTCGTGCTGGACGACTGATCCAAGGGCTACGGCATCTGCAAGCTCGACGTGGACGGCTTCCATGGCGACTCCGACAACGCCGATTTGGACTAGTGCTTCTCGGCCCCGACCACGATGAGTTGCGGCGCGGGTGGGCGTGGAGCGCCCTCCCCTCCGCGACGCGCCGTTCGGCACCGGGACGGCCACCGCGGGCTGCCACGCCGCGCCCCCGGACGGGCGCGCGGCCGGGGCCACCTTCTCGTTCAACGCCGGGGCCCGGAGGTGGGCGTGGCAGGGGCGCCGCGATCCTTCCTGTGACGTCGTGTGTGTCCCGGAGGTGGGAGTAGCAGTGCAGAGCGGGCACCGATATCGTGGGAGCTCGCGGAGGCACGCCGAGCTCGCGCTCATGGCACTGACGGAGAACGAGGCATCTGCACCGGTTGGGAAACCTCCTCTTCTTTGTTGTCATTTATTATGACTCCCCTTTCACCGTGTTTTGACCAAACCGCGTAGTTTTGCATGAAACCATGGGTCATCATATGGAAGTGAAGAACCCCTCTTGATTTGTACGATATCTGGTTTTTATATTGCCCACACGGACAAAACATGTTACCTGAAGGCGACTTGTTGTCCTCCGCCGCATCGAGAAAAGCATGCATGCCATCAACCCACTGCTGACTGCGTCGGTCCGCCAAGTGCATCCATTGCCTATCCATCTACATTTAGCAAAGTGATCTAATTAATTCATACATTACAACATTAACGAAATATCCAACACGATTTATCGAAAATGGACTTGTATTTCTCAAAGTCATAATGAAACACGACCAAGGTTCATAATTTATTCAAAATGCCGTACATAAAATTCTCCACATCCAACATGCAACATGACCTAGATCTTCAACCATCCTTGGATGGAAAGGTAGTATGCTCTGATGTATTTTTTCCTGGTGCAGAAGATGGTGGAGCTGGGTTTGGTGGTGACGGAACGTAGCGCCGCACCCCTCGCCCCCTACAACACATTCTTCATGTGTTTTTATCAAAAGATTAAGTTGTGCTTTCACCCAAGGTCCTGGTTTTTTTACTTATCATGAGGTCCTACTGTAGTTTGTCCTTCCCGCGAGATGAACCACGATCACTATCACCGGTCCCACTCCCTCCAACAGTAGCCATATCGATATACCCACAAGGCTTTTATTTCTAAAAACAATAAATGTTATTAAAAAATACTAATTACAACATACAAACTTCTCTCAAAATAAACTAACCAATTTCACATATCTTCAATTAATGTAAAAAAATTACATAACACACAAACTAAAAAACATTATATTCCATTTCTAACAAACATTTCTCTAATACATACCTAACATTAAATTTAAACCACTATAAACACACATATATATCCCTTTCTCTCTCTTCTCTTTTTCTTCACAAATTTCATATTTATAAAATATAATAACAATAGAAGCTAATCAAGAACATGAGATGATGAAATTGTGTACCTCGTAGGCTGTTTCAAATGAAGGAAAGCTTCACAATTTTTGAATTTTTTTTGAAAAAATCTCCCCTCTAACCCGAGCGCACCATGAACACAGCTCGGAGTGTTCATGCTGGCTCAGGCGTGGGGAGGAGGAATTGAATATATAGCTAGATAATTAGCACTGGTTGCTGGCCGCAACCGGTGCTAATGTCGGGGATTTAGCACCGGTTCCTGGCTAGAACCGATGCTAAATGTGCCTCAAGAAGTAGCACCGGTTGCAGCCAGCATCCAGTGCTAAAGGTAGGCTTTTAGCACCGGTTGCTGCCTGCAACCGGTGCTAAAAGCCCTTCCCCCACTGCCTGCGCGCAGCTGCTAGCCGTTAGATCCGGTGCTAATACCCTATTAGCACCGGGTCAAAAATGCCTCCCGTTATGTGTTCCGTGGATGCCTTATTCTCTTTTGTAGCAAGGGCAACGGCAGGTTCTGCCTAGCTCGATCGTGGACGTGGAGTACCGGAACAGGAGAGGGGCGTGGGGCGGGACGTGCTCGACGTGCGACCACGTTCCGGCTCCGCCCCGTGCTCGACGAGCGACCACGTTTCGGCTCCGCCCTCCAGTACGAGTACGACAAGGATGGCACGCTGCATTCTCACCTCCAAAGCCAGGCCCCGGCATTGTCGGCTTGTCGCGCGCACGAGCATTGTCACCTCCATTTCACTTTCACCGAAAGGCTTGGACGCTCGTCCATCAATCAGCAGTTCAGCAGCATGGAGGAGGAGCTGATATTAAACATATTAAGTCTACTGTAAAAAGCTGAGAAACAAAAGATCAACACAAAATTTATATAAAAAGAATTACTATAAGCTGCTAGAGACTTACATAAACTAAAAGTGGTACTTAAAAGCCAGATCTGAGTACCATATTTTTACCAGAGACTAAATTTTTCATGATTACAAACATATCCAAAGTTTGAGTCTAGCACTACTCTGGATTTAAAGATCTAATATTTGACCTAAAGGATTATCCTAATTTTAAATCTAAAACTATGCAGAAAACATATATACATGCTTTGTATAAAAGTTAGAATTTATCTCCAGGAATACAAGAAAATTTAGTTTGCATTTTTCTGATTTTTCTACGATTTTTAATTGATTTTACAACTTCACAGATTTCATGGTAAACTTGAAGTTACATTTTTACCGATAACCCCCTGAAACTTTTCAACGTTATAAACTAAGCCCCTGCATCTTTCACCAGGGACCCTGCAGCTTTTCTAATTCTAAGAAGGAGGTCCTTGGCGGCTGGAGATTTAGGGGAGCTCAAATCCGGCGATGTGGACCCCGAGGATCAAGTTCATCATGCTAGGAAGGTTCGTGGGCTCACCTGGGGTCGGTTTTGTAAAGGCGGCGGGGTCAGAGGTGGCCGGTAGGGGGAGCGCTGCGGAGCAGGGCGGCGGCGGCTCCTTCTTCCTCTGCTCCGGCGAGGGTGGCGGCGCTCGCGCTTGGGTGAGGGGCCGCGAAGGTGCACCGGATGGAGGGTAACACGTGCATTCACTTGGACGGCGGCGGGGTCGAGCGGAAGGTCGAGTTCGTCGGGCGCCCAGGGACGACAGATTGGGCGGCAAGGTTTCAGCGCGGCGGCAGGCCATGGAGGGGCCTTTTATAGGCGCTGGAGGGGAAGGAGGATGCTTAGGAGCTACGAAAGCTTGCCAACGCAGAGCACACGCGGAGCTTCGCCAGTAGGCCGCGGCGGCCAAGCCATGGCTCGCGCTGCTTCCCTGCTGCGTGCTCGGTATCGACGGTGAACGCGGCGAGGTGGCAGCGGGGCGGCGTCGCGGAGGAGTTGTCGTGGAGCGGCGTCAGGCATCGGACGCCGCGTGGCGTGCGCGCGTGCAAGAGCGCGGTCTGGCGCACCGCGGTGTGCGAGAGCGCGCTCGCGAGCAGCGCTGAAACGCCGCTTCGAGCGATGGCGCCAGCTGTTCGCCGGTTTTTCTCTGAAAATTTGAACTGAGTGAGAAAAACTCCAAATACAAAAGTTGTTCACAAAAATGTAGACTACAACTTTTGCAAAGGACGACATATAAGAATTGGCTTTGCTTTTGCTGGATCGCGCGAGCAAGGCGGGATGAACGTTTGCTCGGTCAGGAGCAAAGAAGTTCATGCGAAGAAGCCGTGTTCAAGCTCTGATTTCTCAAGATTTTGCATCTAAACATTCCAATCGCCCAAAAAAAAAGTTGGAGAGGATTCCAAGGATATGAACTTTTGTTATTGCAAGTTTGCAAGATTCGAACTCGCTTGAGAGATACGAGGCTCGACATTCAGGCAAATATTCGGCCTTCTCTGAATTTTCAGAGTTTAAACTCTTTGATTTGGCCCTCTTTGGATGCAACTAAAAATTATCTAGAGTTCGAATGTTTCTCGAAAAAGATGATCACTCATAAGTTCAAACTTCAGGGATTCCATTTGAGCCATAACTTTTGAAACACTATGTTTGAGATCAAAAGTTATAAGGACCAAAAGTTGAAGAAAAACCATGTTGATCTCAGACAGAAAAATCCCAGTCTTGGCTGGGAACAAGGTTTGACTCAGCGGTTGACTAGAATTTTGAGCACCTTCCACTCAAAACCAAGGGGAGCTCCAATTATAAAAGTTGTCCATCTTTTCAAGACCTACAACTTTTGTATTGGCCAAACTTGAAGTTCTTATATGAAATTTCTTCTTTTGCCTTGATTTGTTGCGAGGGCTCAAGTACATACACTTATACTTCTTGAGAGATTTTTGTTTTGCTTCAATCCAAAGGATCTTTAGAGAAGTACTAAGCTTGATCATGATGATTACATGTCATTAAACACCAGGGGTGTCACACCATCGGCCGACAAGTCCTGCTCCGAATCATTAGGCCACCTCACGCCCTCACGTAACGGTGTCATACAACCACGTAGACAAGTCGGCCATTCAAAGATCGAGAGGTCCTTTGTCAGTCATCATAGGACCGACAGACATGTATTTTTACAATTCTAGGATTTTGACATCTATTTTTGTAATTTTTTAATAAAATAATATTATTTTTTTTTAAAAATCTCGCCTCCATGCCCCCTGTCTCATAATAATTTGTTCTGTAATTGCTTAAAATCGAGTAGGACTATTAGAAACTATGCAAGAATGATTTATTTTACTAGGACTATATAATTGAGTAATACTAGAACACTGCGCGGCTTTGCCGCGCTCAATGTGCCGTCCAGATATATGTTGGCCGAATGCATGTACACTTGTACAGAAGCAACTGCACTGAAACTAAAATGCAACAAAGGTGTATTTGTAACTGGAACTCTATGTATACAGAAATAATAGAAGTTATGTGGCAATGAATGGGGAAAAATTGTTGTCAGTTTGTTAGTTATGGGGGGAAATGCTTCTTAAAAGGCTGCCATATTCTTTTAGTGCTATTACCAGGGGGGTGGTCAGTTGACTTTAGACAATGCTATTGCGTAAGTTTATATAAAGAATTCTCACATCTTGTAATGGAAATATCCTATAATGCATTGGACCATTATCTCTTGTGCTGGAACTCATGCATGGTGAGTAATAATGGGACGCCATGTGGAACATACAGACAATGATAAAATGTAGAACTGAGTATAGCTAGTATTTCAATATACACTTATATTATATGTGTACTTTAACTTCTACGAATTTGTAAGAACAGAGTAATATCTAGCAACT
This sequence comes from Urochloa ruziziensis, assembly GCA_015476505.1. Classification (NCBI taxonomy): domain Eukaryota; kingdom Viridiplantae; phylum Streptophyta; class Magnoliopsida; order Poales; family Poaceae; genus Urochloa; species Urochloa ruziziensis. Next base: position 6,995,485 of record CM027118.1, read on the forward strand.
CACCTGCAGAATTAGTCGAACCTACTGCGTTCTATGAATTTTTTTTTAGTACATTTGTATTGTAATTGGTCTTACTAAGAATGGTTAAAAAATTGTCAGTATGTAAGTGGAATTATTTCAGATAATACATTTATAAGGTTTATTAAGCTGATGTCTCAAATGTCATTTGTCTTTCAGAATCAAAATGCAGATAGGTAAGGAATATGATGCATCAAGCATATATCTATGATGTAGTAAAGTACAGAATCTCATATAGGTAAAGGCAATACTTTGAGTGAAATTTGATGTTTTCACCTACTGCACATAGTTCAAATTTTATTTTTCATGATCAGAATGAAATACTTCTCTAGAAGCAAGTTCTGTCCAACAATTGGTATGCAGAGTACAATAGAAAAGAAATAAGCATTTTAATCACAATCTGAAACTTTTGATGCCAATTGTGGTTACAATTAATTCATAATCCTACTTAAACTCCAAATTGAGTATGCCTATGTACTAAACATGCGATAGCATTAGTAAGGACAAATCAAGAATTATGGGCATTACAAATATACATAAACTTTAAAAATTAGCTAAGCAAGCATGAGTGCAGACCATAGAGGAATTTAGTCGAGCATCTTGCGAGCATCTAGTATCTGGTGCCTACCACGTCCATACTTTGCTACTGTCATTCCAAATCGAAGAGGGAGAGAGGGGAGGGAGAGTGAGACAGATACCTGAGGGGGAGAAGTTCAGATGTGGATCTTGAGGGGGGTATGCGCGGCGGTGAGCGGCTCCATCAGGTCTCGTGCCTTCTTCCCATGGTCTACTTTTGTTGCTGCCTGTCGTCGTGTGCAGATTGGCTGCTTGGTAGAAGAAGAGGCAATCCTTCTTTTTTTTTCAGAAAGTACATTGCAACAAGAGCTCGTCTGCTTGGGTGAATTACTGAGTCAACAAAGGTTAAGCCCACTGGAAGAAGCCAGAATCAAAGGTTGAAGCAAATGGACCAAGTAACGGTGTTGATCTAAATACTCTTCACCGCATGTTCTGAGCTGGACATTTTGTCGAACATGTTGTAGACAAGGGATGTACTGCGTCGTGCGTTGTGGTAGCGCATCTCCTCTTTCCCTGGGTGCCCCAACTCGCTCTCGCGGTGCGCATGTTCGCTGCCGTGGCTCTCGCAGCGCGTGTGCTGGCTACCGTGGCTAGCTCTCACGTCGCATCCTCGTACAGCAGCAGCCCGGTGGCTGCTTCCCAGTTACTCACTGCTTGCCGGCGCCTCTTCCCAGCACTGGCCACGCGTTGCCGTTACTCACCTGCTGCAACGAACGAATGTGGAAGCTTCCATTCGCAATCTCCCCGAGCTCGCGAATGGAGAGCGAGGCGACGGTAGGGAGCTGAGGCCCACACGGATGTGATGTTGTGATGGCGCCGCGGGTTAGGTGGAGGAAGAGGCAGCGAGCCACATCGCGAGCTCGCAGTTGAAGGATGCCGCGGGCCGGCCACAGCTCATGAGGATAAGAGATGTTGACGGCTACGGCGAGGGAAGGGCGACGACGGTGGGGGCGACGCGGGAGGCGGGTCGGCGGGAGAACGCGGCGGCCGGCTCGGCGCCGTGAGGACCAGGAATATACTGTGGAAGGACGCGGTTGTAAAGAGTAATAATTGGAAGTTTCTCGAGGGACCTAGGTGTGAATATTCATATGAGCAGATCCTACGGCCCCTGCTTATCTGGGCGTTCATCCAACGGCTGCTAGCATGTATGATGACGTGGAGGGCCTTTTTGCAAGAACCGCGACGCGGTTTCAGTCTTTTAAAGATTAGTCACCCAGCAGTGACATACGTATAAACAATGTCAGTAAGCGTAAGGATATTTTGCGTAGAAAACTGTCCCTCACCACACCAGTAATATTTAGGTATAGAGTCGATTCTTTTTCTCAAATACATTGGCTATAAAGGGTGTATATGGAAGGGACATAGGAATTTATCGAGTCTTTTTGAATCACACTCGGCTTCAGAATGCCAAATAGTTTGTACTGTTAATCAAATGAAAGCAAGTTAAGGCAAACATGTAAGCAAATGTCCAGCTTGTATTGTTTCAAAACAAATCTTCTTAAATATGAGTGTATCGTGTAACCAAGAACTATATATGCACATATAGGATATTCTTTGAGGAAACCTATTGGATAATTTCAAATTACCAAATCCATGCGTTGAAGAGCATCAAAACACTTGTATACTCTCAAAGAACATAGACGACTATGGATAACGAAGGCATGAACCATGCAGTTTTAACCTTATACATATGAGAATGCAAGCTAACCAGGAATTGCAACATGGAAAATGTACCACTGATCAATACACCTGATAGACAAACAAGTCGCTGCTAGTCTGCTACCTTCAGACTTCTATCAAAACAAGCAATACTGAAAACATAACAAAATGGCAGAGGAACCGTGGTTCTCCACGAAAATAAACCATCTTACGAGAGATAACCATAATCATGATGCTATAAATATTTCGATTGTTCGTCGAAAAAAAAAAGAAATATTTTGATTGCATTTTGCACTTCCTTAATGCAAATCATTATATTCGACTTCATTCAGAATCTTGCGTTTGGACATTCAGGCTTTTGACGCATTCAGAACTGGACCTGCATATCGGCCTGTTCATCTTCAGTCCTCACTGCAGAATCACGCCTGACCGAATTCACCTGGAGCAGTTCTTGAAGATTTCACCTGGATCTTGTTATCCACAATATCGACTCAGTTTCGTCACCGCAGGAGGTCGCCATGGCCGGCCAGTCCGAGCTCTGTCGCGCGGGCCTCTGGCGTCCGGTCAGACATCGCTACAGGAGGCCAGGAGCGCATGAACGCAGATCTTCTGGTGGCTCGGTTTTGAGCGGGTGGCTTATTAATGGATGGGGTTCTACCGCTCTGCGCTCCCGGCGGCGGCTGGAGGAAGGCGATGGCAGCGGCGGGCGGCGCCGCACGGCGGGAGGAGGACCCGATCTGAATGAAGGGGGCATTTTGCAAATATTCGGATCGTGATTAATACTCGCGATCCAAAATAGGGGGTAAAATGTAAATAACAGGGGTCATTTTACAAATATTCGGATCGCAACTAATAATCGCGATCCAAATCAGAGGTGTTTTTGTAACTTTAGGGGTATCTCATAACTTAATCTGGGGGTATTCGGAAATACTCAGGGGTGTTTCTACAATTTCCTAGATCGCGAATTCGCGATCTAATCCCCACGCCGAGGCTCGCCGGAGCGCCGCCCGAGGCCCGACGCAGGGCGTCCCGCGTCCCTCCTGCCAGCCGCGCCAGCTCGGAGTGGGCCGCGGGTTTCCGGAGCCCCAAGGGGTGGTCGCCTCCGCTCCAGGCCGCTTGCATACCTGCCGGAGCAGCGCCGCCGCTCTCCGGCCACTCCTTTTGCTTCCCTGGCTGTTCATTCTGGAGACCTCCTCACCGAAGCACCAAAAATTCCAGTAGCCAGTTCGCTCGTCGTTTTCTGAAGCCCATTGATCGACCTGATTCCGGGATGGCAACGGGACCCGATCCCCGATTCCCCGCGGGGAATTCCCTATTAGAGAACGGAGATGAGGATAATTTTATCCCCGTGGGGATGAAAACGGGGGACAATCTCTCCCCGATGGGTACACGGAGATGGGGATGGGGGAGCATTCCCCGTCCCCGTTCCCCGCGGGGACCCGTTAAACTAGTATATATATGCTACTTAATCCGATATATTTATATACATACATGTGAAGGATGATGCAACCTGATATAGGAATATAGTAAATATATGAACATAATATCATATTATATATGTATGGTGATAAATTAAAATCATATAATGTGATATTATATCACCTACATAGTATAAATTAAATATATATTAACAATATTAAACGGGGACAAAGATCCTCGATGGGGATTTATCCCGGCGGGGAATGAGGATGGGGAGAAAATACCCCCGCAAGCAAATAAACGGGGATCCCTATGGGCGGAAAATCGTCAAACAAGGATGGAGATGGGGAGCCAATCCTCGACGGGGAATTCCCCGTTGCCATCCCTCAGCTGAAGATCTGCAGAATCCTTGGTGTTTGAGACTCTGACTGAACTCTTGGTTTTTTTCGATTGCAGAATTGCAGTTTTTAGCCATGCCCTCTCATGGATCGCCCCTACGCAAATCCGAGTTGTGGATGCACGGCCAAGCTTCTGATGCGCGTGAGGCGGAACGGGCGTAAGCGTAACCGGCTGCCATGGGACGCGCGAGTCCGACCATTGCTTCCACACGATTACACAAGAAGATCGCGCAGTGGGTTTTGCTAGGCTGCTACATGACCTGGCCTGCGACTGTAACGTGCGTCCCGATCAAAAGGTGAGTCTGACACCTTGAGGAATGATCGCTTAGCTGTACGCTTCCGTCCACAAGCAGAAAGTCATGGTCCATCAGCTCGCTGCTTGAATTGGCTGTCGTCTGGCTGAATTCTTTATCGCGCTGCATGCATTGATCATCATATATCATCGCCATTTCATTTTCTTTCATTTCCCTCCCTTCATGGTTCCATCAGTGACTTTCTTCTTCTTCTTTTTTTTTTTTTTTTTGCGAAAAGTTCCATAAGTGACTATTGGTAAAGTGAAAGGATGCAGGCTAGCTGGTTACTGCAGCTCATGCTGCTGATGGCTAGAGAAAGAAAAGGTCAAGTCAGATTTTCCGGACGAGCAACAGGGTAAATTGCCGGTGGTTGGATGGAGAGGGGGCTCATCGAATAGTGTTTAGGAAGAACGAGCTAGATCAGCCTTTGGTTCTTCAGCCAGTACGTACACCCCCCCAATTCTTTCGTGCCGTCAAAACCTGTAGCGACAAGAAGTCTGTCCAGGAAGGGCTGGAGGAGTGCAGTCGCGTATGTATGAGATCTCGGGTGCCTTTTGGGAAATCTAGATTTTGGTGGCGTCGGCAGGCAACCAGCTGTTCCCTAACATAAATCTCTGCAGATTTCAAAATGCGGCTTTCATGATCTAGCGACGGATCGGAGCAGCAATGATGCACCAACCAAACCAATGCAAAATAAAGAGACGAAACAGAAGGAAGAAAAGAAGATTGCAAGATCATGTATCGAATCATTCTTCAGGCCCCCCGCACCAATGAATGACGACTGGGACTGACACTCCTTTTCCCTCCCTTGCGTGGCATCTAAGGATGATGGATTGGATTGCATCACATGCGTTTAGCAGCGAACTAATTAGGCATCTCTTTCGTATTAGTAAATGATTAATTGCGATCAAAGTTACGCTGCGATCAAGACGCTAATTAATCATGGCCCAACTAATCATTTGATCTACCATTAGAGCAAGGTTAATAATACAGCCCACGGCTGGCTGTAAGGGTTCTTTATAGCCTTCTTTCAGCCCACTCATACAATGGTTAAGCCTTTCACCATTAATACATGACTCACTTGTCTATCTCACAGACTTTTTGGTTCTTGTGTATAAGCGGGCTGCAAGCTTACAACCCATTCTCTTCTCTTTCTCCTCTCACTCTTCCACCTCAGCATTTAGCCCGCTTATAGCCTACCATAATACTTGCTCTTAGCGCGCGGTGGTGCTAGAGATGACCTGATGATTTCTATGTGCTACTAGCAGCTTAGGGCATGTACAGCCCACAGACAGCTAGCCGTCTGCAGAATCTCGAACTCAGCATACAGACAGATGTACAGACAGCTCATACAACCCACAGACACAGAGGTCGTCTGTAAGCTATTTAATGCTTTGCATGGAGCTTAAGATCAACTACAAATGCAATTGTGTATACTATTGTGTGGCTATTTGATTGAATAATATCAAGCATAAATAATAGAAACATGATTACAATAATTTTTAGAAATCATAAAAATAATAATAATATTATATATAGTTACACCGCTTTTTGTCTAATTTTCATTGTTTCCATAGCGTTGCCATATGTGGTCGATTAGATCCTTCTTGAGTTGCCCATGTGTTGGCCGAGCTTTGATAGCCGAATTTCTACGGAGTGCCTCCGCAAAGCTTGGATTAGGGTTCTCATTTGTATGCACTTGTGGTGGGATCGCTATCGTCGCACTTGGATTCACATTCAAGTCCAAGACATCCCTAATTGCTTCCTTCTCATCTTCCACTATCATATTGTGTAGGATAACACAACATTGCATTATGTTGATAACGTCCGCTTGCTTCCATAACCGTGATGGTCGATCAACAATATTAAAGCGTGATTGCAGAACACCAAATGCACACTCCACATCTTTCCTCACACTTTCTTGCCTCAATGAAAATAATTTGTCTTCCGCCGATTGAGGGGCGCTAACTGTCTTCACGAATACTGCCCATTCCGGATATATTTTATCGGCAAGATAGTAACCCATGTCATATTGATTTCCATTTACAGTATAGTGCACCGTAGGAGATTCCCCTTTTATTGCTTGAATGAACAGTGGTGACTTGTTTAGAACGTTTATGTCGTTCTGAGACCCGGGGGTACCAAAGAAAGCATGCCATATACGAAGATTCTTTGATGCCACTGCTTCAAGGATCATAGTAGGATGTCCTTGTTTACCACTTGTGAATTGTCCCGCCCAACCCTTCGGACAATTCTTCCATGCCCAATGCATGCAATCGATGCTTCCCATGCATCCAGGAAAACCACGAGCCTCATTTTCTTGTAAGATTTGTTCAAGTTCATCGACTCTTGGAGGTCGTAGATATTCGTCACCAAAAACTTCAATCACACCTTCAGCGAATTTTTCCAAAATCTCCAAACAAGTGCTTGCCGCTATCTTCAAGACCTCATCAAGTTGATCAGCCGAGGTTGCATAAGCTAGCATCCTGATAGCCGCCGTACACTTCTGAATCGGTGTAAGACTATTTCTACCAATTGCATCGACTCTTTGGGTGAAATAAGAGGACCAATTGCTAAGAGCATGCACAATACGGAGGAACCAAGGCTTGTTCATCCTAAATCTCCTACGGAACATCTCATCGGTGTAGATAGGATTTGCACAAAAGTAGTTTTTCATCAGATCATCAAGAGCCTTTTCACGATTCCTTGGTATGTACCTCTTTGGTCCACTGTGTTGACGACGGCGACGTACAGTTGATGCCTCTCCTTCCAACTCGGCCTCTGCTACTATTTCATCAAAGATCTCATCCTCTGCGATCAAGTCTTCCACGGTGAACACCTCAAACTCGTCGGCATCTTCGACTTCATCTGCGATCAAATCTTCTAGTATTTCTTTAGCTTGCTCCATTCAAGTTTGTAACGATGAGAAGTGTACAGAGGAAATGCACAATACAGAAACACATACAGGAGGCTCCTATTTTATAGTACAAGCAGTGACGCGCATCCATCAAAAAACTGAAGCATTCACACTTAAAAAACTGACGCGCAATAAAAAACTGAAGCATTCACACTTAAAAAAATGACACGCATCCATCAATCCACATTCACATTCCACAAGCAGTCAGAAACTGACGCACATCCATCATCCGTCAGTCCACATTCACATTCACGTTCCACATTCACATTCACGTTCCCAGTAGAAACTGATAGTAGTTTTCCCCTAAGAAGCAACAAGTTCCCAGTTTTTCTGAACTTCAATACTCAGAAGGTTACAAAACTTCACTAACAGAGATTAAGTAGTTCACACATGACTGTAACTGGAACTGAGAAACTAAATTACAGTTAACCTGTTCTTTGCTTCCAAATTCCATAAGAGCAGGGTTGCAAGACTAAGAACAAGATCCAAGTTATTTAGGACCAGCTCTTCTTTGATTAGGACCAGCTTCTCTGAACAAGATCAAAAGATTCCATCTACTGACAGATTTCTGTAAACAAACATTGCATATATCAAGAACAAGAATGGAAAAATAAGGGAGAAAAAGAATCCCCAAATCAATACTGCAGAAAAATAAGGGAAACACACTGAACAACATTACCTGATCAATCAGTTTCAGGGAAAAGGGCCATCTCAAGCTTCTTCATCATTCTAAGTCGTTGAGCCTTTTCCTCATCAGACATTGAACTAATATCTTGTGAGGCGAGGTTGTTATAAGTCTCCATCATCTTTGTCTCTTTCTCAAGTTTCTTTCCTTCTTTGTAATCTTGTGCTGTCAATTGAGCAACTCTTGTGGCCTCTAGCTTATCAGAAGTTATCTTCTCCTGTCTGTCCAATAGCTTCATGCGCTTCTCATTGTTTGTCTCCTGGAATTTGCTATACCTATCAAATTTATCTGGCTCAATAGGAGACTCCTTTGAGTGACCATCATCACTACTGTTGGAGCCCTTGCCTTTTTTGGCTGCTAGAGCTGCCATTTTAGCTTGCTTCTGACCCATTGGTCGCTTTGGCGTCTCATCACAAGTGTCCTCATTTTCATCTGAGTCTGCTTCGAGGTGAAATGATTTCCTTTTGCGTGCATTCTTCAGATTTTCATTGTATGTTTTCCACTTTGGCACATCTCGTCAAATTTTCCAAACCTCCATCATCATAAAGGGTCCAACAGCATCTTTGTTATCTTTGTTGTCATTCAAATAGAACTTGTGTGCTGCATCAATCCATTGTTCATTTGAATATCCACTTGTAAATACTCTACGAGCCTTTATGTAAGCACATTCAAAGAGGTATGTCAACTTGTTAATCTTGTGCCATCTATCCTTGCATTGCTTCGCACTTCTTCTTCGAAGTGGAGGGGTAGTCTTGTTGTACGTTTCGACAACCTCACCTCAATATTGGCCACCACCCTTATCTGCTCCACAGGTTGAGTCAGTTGAATGTTCTATCCAAGCGCTCATCAGTCTGACATCCTCATCCACGTTCCACATGATCCTCTTCTCAGTCCTCTTCTCAACTACTACATTCTCATTCTCATTCTCATGCTCATTCTCATTCCCCACTTCAGATGGTGAGCTACAATCATTGTTGTGTGCCTGATTTATTGCCCCCACCAAATGAGAATTATGTGGCTGATTACTGAAGTAGCTCATGAAACTACCATTGTTCCTGTAGAAAAAACCACGAGCTACTGAGCAATATTTAGCTGCCAGACATATAAGTTCAGACATATAAGTTCAGTAAAAAAACACCAGACATATAAGTTCAGTAGATCTAGCTACTTTAGATCCAGCTACTGAACTCAGTAACTAAACACCATTCAGTCACTAAAGGTATAAAGGCCAAGGTTTTCCACATGAGAAGATCCATCAGATGTGATCCTCCCCTCTCCCTTTCACAATGCTCTTCAATCTCGCATCATCCTTCCATCTGAATCTTTTGATGCAGAACTGTGTTCTGGGAAGAATAAATTCAACACTAGTTCTACACCAAGAGGAAGAGACTTCAAGGGGAACCACCAAGAGAGAACAGCAACAAAGGAAGAGGGGAAAATAAACCTCTGGTCTTCAGTTTCAGAGTGGTTAAAGCAAGATGTTATCATCAAGCCAGTAACTGGTTATCCCAAATATAAGGCACAGAGACCGCAGAAAAGAAAACAGGTGAAAAAAGGAAACAATCTGGCTGACTCAGCATATGCTCAAGCAGGAAACATTTTGAGCTAAGAGTGCACCCATAGGGGCAAAGCCTTAGAAAGTTGCTTTGAAAAACAAAATGGGAGGAATGTTGATATATTTGTTTTAAGGTTCAAATCAAATCAAGAAACGTTGATATATTTGTTTTAAGTTGTACACTGATAAGCTTACAAATGGAAGGTACAGTACTGAAAAAAAAATGACACCTGAGCTAGTACCATTGCAGGTTCACACATCAAGTTTCTTTTTAATGCTGAATGAAGTTGCTCTTGTTTGCTAAATTGTTTATTCCATCTAGCATTAGATTTAAAAACATTTCCATACATGAATCCCAATACATGACTATGTGATTATCATTTCCTATGAATCCCAATAGCAAATAGAACATGTTTACAACAAATTCTGAAGCCAAACACTAAATATTCACAATTAATGACGATAATACTTCACAGTAATGCACCATACAGTAGCTAAAATAAAAACATCAAGTATCTCCAAATTTTACATCAACTACAACCAGCTGGTAATGTATCCCCAATTCTACTGCTCTCACCACTCACTGGTTGCATCATATTCTATCCCCAATTCTAGTAATCTATCTCCACTCACAGTTTTGCATCACAATCTGAAAACATTGTACTGAAAATTTACAGCTTACCATGATCCAGGAGAAGAGGCTTCACCACCGGCCGCATACAACAAAGATGAAGACGTGGAGAAGCCACCTCCGCAAGATCCATCCAGAGATGAAGGGAACGGGAATCCACCTGAAAAATTGGGGAAGCCACCTCCGTTGAAGCCATCCATGGTGGGTGGACGGATCTCGGGCAACGCTGGCCCGCCACCGCGGCCGAGAGAGCGAGGCGGCGGCGGTAAGCCGACAGCACGACCGAGAGAGCGCGGCAACACGCCACCACGACCTAGGGGCCGGCCTGGGGCTGCCACTGCTGCATCCGAGCCCGACGGTGTGCCTCCGTTCTTCTTCCTACCTGCGGCCGGCGTCGACATATCTGAGCTCCAACTCCAGCGAGAATCTAGCGAGGGAAGTTGAAGGATTGGAAGATTGGGGAAGAGAGCAGAGGCTATATGGTGGAGGAACCTGGATTTGGCGGGCAAATCTCCCGCGCGCGCTCTCTCCGCGCGGGATCCGGCGGCGGCGGCGATTCGGAACGACGAGGACTACAGCGCGGCGACTCGCGGCGATTTGGCCTGGGAGAACGGGAGGTCCCCGTCGTGTGGCGAGACGACGCACGGGTCGTCGCTGGGCTCACGCGGGAGGTTTTTCGCAAAACTGGCGACAAATCGACGGGATATATCGACGCGCTGTACATGCCCTTATGCTTTCGGCAGGCCGGCCGGTTGGCTGCTGCACATTGACTCCTTTTCGTTTCTGCTCCCGTTGTATAATCTATCTACACATTGTGCAGGAGCACCAGCAGCATGCATTCCTTTTGCTAAAAGGATGTGCAGGGTTGTAGCTGTATATGTTCACGCTGATGGGGAATATCTCTGTTGCGCTACCAAAATGATGGGTCTTGGTTCGGTCGTGCAAGTCACACTGATTTGGTCTATGGAGAATGCCATCACGAAGAGATCGATCCACCGGTCGAGATGCCGCTCGGTCGTCCGTGCAGGTTGATTGATTGATGGCCTCAACCTTAGTTGCTTGGTTACCTCATGCATTTCAGTCGTGAAGGTGCCCGCGCACCTACTGCATGCTTGGAATCAGCGCGGATCCGAGGCAAACGCCGCGCGCCCATGCCATTGATCTGGAATTCGCTTGGCACCCTCGTCTCGTCTGCCCCTGTTCCTCGCCCGCCGACCGATCGCGGGGGATTCGGGATCCGTCACGGCGTGCGTGGCGCCGACGCGGTTTGGCCCCTGCCTGTATGTGGCTGCTGTGGTTGCCGGCGGCCGGCGCCTCCGTTCGTGTGTCGTGCGCCCCGGATTCTCTGCCTCGCTTGCGGTCGGTTTGAACGGACGGGGATGATCGAATCGGGATGGGATCTGTACGGCAGTATTGGCACCCTGGGGGCAGGCTGGAAATGGTCTCGTCCGTGAAAGCTTTTCAAGCGTCGAGAAATACCCCCGCCCGGTCGCTTCTTTTAGGCAAATCATTCTCCAAATCTGATTCACCTGTGTAAGATGTCAGGTCAAATTGATGGGGGGACGCTTTTGCCTTTTGGTTAGTTATCTACGCCACTATACCTTCTTCATTTATTCTTAGTAAGACTTTCGTGGTACAAACTTTATTGATCGAGTAATTAAGGGCATATCATCACTCCGTGCGGATAAACCCCGCTCCCCACTCGCATCGCTATTGAGAAATGAAAGAATCGCTTGGTTCGCTTGGCTTATCAGCTCTGTCTAACGGATTATTTTTCTCATATATGTATCAGTCTAGAATCAACCAAACCAATAGACTGTATTATTGATAATAACCAGAAGATTATTAGTTTATAAGTTGCATCATACTCGGTAAAAGAAGTCGTTTAGGACAGCGACACGGTCTCCAAAGTACAACTTTGACTTCTTATTTTTATAAAGATATTTATTAAAAACTAACATATGTATACTTTTACGAAAGTATTTTGCAAGACAAATCTATTCATATGGTTTTCACATTTCCAAACTCAACGACTTAAAAGTTATTCACGATTTATATTCCCAATGTTTGACTCAAATCTTGTCCAAAACGACTTCCTTCACCAAACCGGAGGGAGGAACTCAGCTTGTATACGTTCAGCTGAGGAATGAAAGTACACACTGGAGTATTAAAAAGCACCCAACGAACCACGTGGAGTTAATGCCGGGACAACTGTTGACTATGTCAACGACAGATATAGCGAAATAAAACACCTGCACGCAATTGATACACAGAGATGAAATTTTAGCAAATCGTAATTTCACTAATGGCACGGTGACGGTAAAGTTGAATTTTCTCTTTTTTTAACGAAAAAATTAAACGGCAGGGTCAGCTCAGCAAAAGCTAGCGTAGCTGCAAGGCTGCAACAGCCAGGCGTTAGGAAACGAAGCAACGCTGCCAAGGCGCGGAAAGCAAACAGCCGCCGCCGCCCCCTTTCGGTTTACGCCTTCTTCTTTGTTGCGCGCACGACTTCCCTCTCCTCCTCCCCTGTCCAGAAGAAAAAGGAAGGGTGTCTGCTGGCCAGCTGCCCGCCTGCCTGCCTACCTGCGCAGCCAACCGCGTCGCCTCCGCCACCGCCACCTCTCTTCCTCCACCGCCGTCGCTGCCTCGGTCGCCCTCTGCGGTCTAGAGGGCGGGAGGCTCCGCCGGGGGCCTCTACCGTCTCTCAACAAAGGTAATAATGATCTTGTCTTGCCTTGCTTTGCTTCGGTCCGGTGGGTTCTTGGTCTAGGTTTGTGTGATCGCTTTTGATTCGTCTGGTTTCTCCTCGTTCTGCGATGCTGTTTTGTTCCTCGGTTGACTAGGTCGGCGCAAATGCTTGTGTTGGCCGCCGCTCGAATCGACTCTGTATCCATTCTTCGTTCATAATAAGAGAAGAGTAAAATCTGACAAAGAAAGATGTGAGTTTTGATGTCAAATCATTGGGTTGATCCCCCCCCCCCCCCCCCCCCCCCATTTTACCTAGTTTTCTCGCAATATGCTGGATTCTGTGGCATGATGCAAAAGTCTATGGTTATGTACATGTAAATTGAACTGCTTGGCGTAATACGCGTTAAAAATATGATTCGGCTCTTCAAAATTCAGTCCTCTGGTTAGGAATTGATATTCAAGATCGATAAATTACCATGGTCAGGACTCAGTGTACCACCTTTTATCTTAATGTCGGTGGTCCTCTTGTTTCCGTGTTTTTTTAACGGAAATTTCCGTGGGGGGTTTTAGTTGGCATCTCGCGCTTTTACTCATTCAGTCCTTGCAGCCTCGAGCTGGAAAGACTAATGGTGGGGCATTGGGTGGTGTCAGACAGCTTGGCTAGGAAAAACTTGCTTCTGTTTAATGATCGGTTAGTTAGATGCAGTATATGGAGGTCTAGGATCTTGAGAGGATCTCTGCCCAATTCTATTGGGTGTTTGATCAAGATGGGTTGCTCTAGGATAGGTGGAGAATAGGGATCGATTCAGATTTAAACCAAAGGCTAAAGATTTGGATCCAAAAAGCCCCTCAGATTGATTTCTTCCTCTTATTTTCTTTTGGGCTAGTAGTTGAGTAATCAAATCTCCTCTTTGTTTGGAGAGTAGTTCAAGGTACTGTATTATAATAGTTTTTGAACTGGACATCCTTTTACTTATGGCCTTGTAGTTGTAGAGTGATAGGTACTCTCTTGTATTCGGATTTCTTACCGTATCAAGTATGATACAGACAACTCGGTTTTGAAATGGTTCCCTGTTGTTTGTGCCTTCTCGTATGCTAGTTTTAGACATAGACATTGGTGTTCTGTCACATTCTGGCTGCTCCATTGCTTCCATCCAGAGGCATCCCCTCCTCCTTTACTCATCTTCATAGAGAAATTCTGCAATATGGTTGGTGATGGGTACTTTATTGGTTAAGCAAACTGTTCATGATGGACACTTTTTTAATATTTAATTTATATGCTATTGATGGCTATGAAATATGCTATCTTGATAAACCTTGTTTCGTTTCAAAACTCAGGCCACCTACTCATCATGGAATTTGAATGCACTCTTTAAAGATCACTGATTGAGGAGCACGGCTGCAGGAATCTGCTTCTAGGAGGTGTGCTTCTGATGTGAGAGTATTTTCTCTAATTCATTTAATTATTTTTCATATGGTTTCAAATAACTTTTCATTCAAGATGTTCAAACCAGCAGAAGTATTATATCAAAGACATTAGGACTTCTTTTTGTTAGTTTGAATAGTTATGCTCTTATGGCGTGAATCCTGCACTTACTGTTCAGTTATCTAATGAAGCATTGGTAGGATATTGATCTAGCTTAGTTCGTGCGGGTTTTTGAAGATAGTTGGAACTAGTACTATTTCATGTTACTCAAGTAAAATTTCACCTCTTTAGTTATGTGAATTCTTCGTTTCTGTACGTACAAATCTCTAGAAATGACACATGTTCTCTATTGCAACAGCCTAAAATTTTGAATTTAAAAGGAAGAACATTCATCTGACACCAGCGCCATCTCAGCTTCTAGAAGACCTTAATGTCCGAAGCTTTGGAAAAGAGTTCACCTGGTGGCACCACACCTACAAGTTCGGCTTCATCCCCAGAGCCAAAAAAGCATGAGAAGACCATGCCGAATTATCTCAGAGCTTCTAGAGGCTCATGCCATGATTTATGCAAGTATGGACACAAAAATCCATCTGAAGAGCAGTCGAGTTTATCAGGAGGAAGGAGAAAGAAACTTCCCGCTCATCTGAAAAATTTGACATTGCACAGGTCAGCTATCTTGGATAGGTCCAATGATGTCAGGAATGCAAGTCTTTCACTAGCCAAGTCGAGTATATCTCTGGGTCAAACTGTGCAGGGTGCACCCAGAATAGCATCAGCAAATCGAAAAGGTGTTGCATCCAATGAACATATGATTCCACTGACAGCTACGGCAGCTGAACATAAATCTTTGAACTCTGATGTCAGAAAGAAGTATCCAATCATTGCACAGCAGGTCCCAACAAATATAAGGTATTCAAATGGAGTTCCACAAATTGATAAAAGGGGGACAGTGCCAGCCAAGGGGGGCATATTTCCTGCCAAGTCAAAGTTACCAGAGAAGACCTCGCTGGAGAATTCTATTACTGTGGATAAAACAACAGCTGATCAATCATGGCATAAGAGGCCAGCTTCATCTCCTAGTAAACTCAACATGATTAAACAAGTGCCTGTTCCATCTCAGGCTTCTAGTCATTATCTACTTTCAAAAGATAAAAATACTCCAAAGGGACAGGTTACATCTCCAGCAGAAACTATTACTAGAGTGCGTGCAAAACCCAGACAAAGTTCTACAAGAACAAGCAATGCAAATAGAAAAGGAAAGGAAGGCTCAGATACATCTCCAGCAGCAACCATTACTAGAGTGCGTGCAAAAGCCGGACAAAGTGCTACAAGATCAAGCTATGCAAATAGAAAGGAAGGCTTAGATGTGTCTGGGTCATCCTTATCTGTGGAGCCCAAGCTAATTGCTTCTGTTGAAAAAGAAAAGGGCGATATGCAAATTAGGGGCTATTATATTGAATCAACACTTGAAGAACTGTCTCCAGATGCCACAGAATACGTAGACAATTCTCAACCAGCACCAGAAGAAACAAGTAAATCCATTTCGGAGGATGGTGGGCTGGGAAGCACTGAAATAAGTCAATTAATAGCACGTGAAGCCCTCCAGGAAAGTGCCATCGCTCTTGAGCTGCAGAAATCTTTAGATCACCAGGAATTGTATGTTACTATGCTAGGTGAATCTGATCTAGAACATAAACTAGCAGAACAGAATATCTTTCATGGTCAAGCTTCAAAGGATGAAGACAGCCAAGCTGATGATGGAGCTCTTCAGCCGATTATCAGTACATGTAAATGTTGTTGAAAGTGCAGACGAGTATGGTTCTGTATTAATTGAAAGCAATTCAAAAATTGAGGATGATCAACCTGAAGTTAATGCATATGTGGAATCTCTAATCTCTGAAGGTAAGGAACAAGTGGCAGTTTGCGAAGATTTCAGAACACCCCCAGAACTGACAGTTGATGACCATGCTGAGGAGCCCGAGTCTTGTATTGATTTTGCTTCTGGAAATGCAGTAGAGGATGCCAGGGCCGATGAAGTTTTTGATGCTAGGATTAACAACTGTACTTCTCACTGCCAATCAATTTCAGAAACTTCTTCAGATGGTGGACTTCTGGAGGAGCCTAAGTCCATGCTACTTGAACCAAGTGATTCTGCTGTTGATGAGGTAGCAAGCGTTAGTAATGGAAATACCTTTGAACAGGATGGACTGAAATCAAAGGTTTTTATTCCACAGTCACCTGAAGAACTATCAAATGATGAATTTTATGAAGAATATGATTTTGAATCAAGTGAATCAGATGAATCTGGTACAGGAGATGAAGAGGCAACAATCAACAGAGATATGTCTGAATTGTTGAAGTCTGGTTACCCAAGACCAAGAAGAACCTCTACCAGTGAACTGGATGATGCTAGTATCACACCTTATAAGATGAAGTTTAAGAGGGGCAAAATCGTAGAACTCCCACCAGATAGCAGTGGTCCAAGGAGACTGAAATTTAGAAGAAAGTCTGCAAATGAAGTCTCATGTCGCGAAAGCCAACCAACACGAAGGGTTTACAAGAGGAATAGCACAAGCAATGCTGTTCCTACTAACCCAGATATGGAATCTCCCGGTGTGAAATTGCGACATCAAGATGCACAAGAGAAGAAAGATGCACAAGGATTATTCAACAATGTAATTGAAGAAACTGCAAGCAAGCTTGTGGAATCCAGAAAAAGCAAGGTAAAGGCTTTGGTTGGTGCTTTTGAAACAGTGATTTCTCTCCAGGATGGCAAACCCACATCATCAACACAACAAACTGATAGTTCGCAAGATTTATTTCCTGATAATGAGGGGAATGCACAAGAGGAAGCTGAATAGAATGTGCATGTCTTGCAAAGGTTGTCGTGTTTGCATTTGGCTTTTGGGCTCATTTTCTTTTATGGGCTCTATAATTGGGACTGATGGAGAGGATTTTGTATAGTTTGTACATAAGAAATTTCCTGTAGAACAAAAGTTCTATAAAGGTTTGCAGGCAGCATATAGTTAGTTGGTTCCATGGAATGAGTGCTTGGAAGTTTACTTAATTGTAAATCAATCGGGTTACTGTAAAACCAAGTGTGCTTTTGTTTGGCTTGGATTTTCTAAATGCTATATTAGAAGAGTTAACTTTATTTGCAGACCTACTTCTGACATTTTTTTGGATATGTCAGACACTAGTATATTTCATCTTGAGTATTGATCCATGGATGTTTCCTAGTATATCCCTCAATTACACGCCCTTCAAACATGTTGATGTTGCTTTCAGTGCGAGGTGTCTATGCTGCATGTTGGATAGACTTCTATACACTCATCAGTTGTCAAACCAAATACATATTACAATCCATGCCAATTTTGTGGCTTTTACAACCTTCAACTTCAAGTTGTGGCCTTCATTTCGTTTCAAATTTCATAGTACAGAACATAGAACTGCTCTCAAAAGCAGGCACATGTGCGGGGAAGCTTTCCGGTTGATCGTATCTTGTGCGCCTTCTCTTTGATTTTCTTCTCATCGTTATATTTTCTTTCCTCTGCCATTGACCTTGCTCCTCCAGCAATTTTGTTGATCCTTATCATCTCCTGGTTGTATTCTTCCAGTCCTTTTGCTCTCTTTTTGTCTAACTCGGCCTGCAATGTAAGAAGTTCAGTTCTCAGTTTCTTCAACCCCTAAATTTAATCAGTGATGATTACTTCCTAGAGTGATGTTTTTTTTTTTTTTTTTTTTTTTGCATCAAGAGTTTGCATCATAGATATTCTCAAAGAAGGGAATATCATATTTAAAGTGCAGTGTTGTTCAAACGATAAAATACAAGAAAAACCTCTTTCTGTTCTTTTTGGCGTCTCGCCTTCACCTTCTTCTCAGTCTCCCATTCAGCTATGGTTTCAATCATCTTTTCATACCTAAAATGGCGGCAATATCAGCATAGCTTCAATCAAATGACAAGCGCAATCTAGAATAGATCATACTTACTCCTCCCTAGCTCTTGCAAGTTTCTTCTTCTCCCACACTTCAGCCGTGGATCCGGTGCCGCCAATAGCAGTCACTCCTGCTGTGCCTTCTCCATTCCGTCTAGAATGATATGATGTAGCTGGCCTGACGGTCGATGGCACTTTCTGAATCGCTTGTTCTTGCTCAAACGTCTTGCTCCCTTTCCTATCTGCTGTTTTATTGGAGGATCCTGAACCCTTCTTTACACTCAGAGAAGTTTCAAGCGTCTTTGGTGCCACCGGAGCTATATCTTCAGGCTTTCCAGGTGCTGGTTTCAGCGGCCTCCTTACAGATACGTTGGCTGAAAGAATCATCCATTGCAGCGTTGTCAGAAGAGATTTGCAGGTTTTGGTACATCACACGTCACCAAAGGTTGGGACTTGGGAGTAAAGTAGGACATGTTTACACTACCTGGTCCGTCGTCATCGTCTTCAACAGGCTCTTTTCCACTGAACCATCTTGAGATTTTGCTGCCCCCTCCAGGCCTTTTCACGCTTTCTGCTCTCTTGACAGGTGATAGGGCAGGCGGCACCGCCTCCATTGGTACAGCCTTCTTCTGGGTTGCAAGCTTCTCTTCTCGAGCAGCAATTGCAAATGCTGCTGCTGCAATTGTGGCTGCGAATGCAGCGTCATATTCCCCGACACTGTTCATCTCAGCTAGAGGTTGCAGTGACAGTTTGTCAGAAATTTTGTTTCATTTGATAGGTTCCTTTTTTTTACCAGAAAATGGAGAAAATATGAATGTTTTCTGCACATCCATCCGATTGTTTTTCTTATTCAGAACATCTGAATGTTTAACTTCTTCTAGCTAGCTTCCCCTTCTGTTTTTAGAACTAAAATTATAGGATTTTTTTAGGGCAACTAAAATTATACGATTTGATCATAGTGATTAGAACTGTAATACTATTATTAGTCAGTACTAGTTTAAATTGTTATGCAGTCGTTTGATATAATTACACTTACTATCTGAAGACTAGACTAACAATGTTTTTGGATCGTCAAGGTACCTACTAAGAGCTCATAGTTTTGTGCTCTTTGTGTTTGTGAAAGCCGAATCATAATATTTTGATCACATACCTCTTCCAAGAGCCGCGCTTTCTTGCGGTGGTACCGCTGAAATCTGTCCTCCAACGGTATTTCCCTTTCCTATTCCAGAGAACTTAACCCTGCAAAAAAGTCGTGAAATCTGAACCTGCTAATGTCTAATGATCACAAGAATGTAAGGTGGTTTTGAATCTGACTCCCTAAAATGTGGCATTTTAGCTACTTTTTTTTTTTCCTTTCTAGCTATTAGGATATATAACCTTTTTTTTTCACTTCAACTCTTAAGGAGAAGGTTTAAGAACCCCCATAAAGAAGCCCATAGCCTTTTGTCTTGGGATAAACTGAAGCCTTTTAACAAGAACGTGACAGAAAAGAATTTAGAAGTTCACGGTTAGCCGGCCAAAAAGACGAAAGATCAAACCCTTGAGCAGATCGGTCGAGGTGTAGAACCCGCTGCAGGCGCCTGCTTTACCTCAGCTTCTTCAAGTCGCCGTCCATGGCGCGCAAAGTATTTGTAGAGAAGCCCAATAGCAGCTACAAGGCATAACAAGCAGCTTCAGCACTAAGCGAAGGCCTCGTATTTAAAACTGATTGCTTGCATACAGAGGTGGTGAAAGAGAGGGAAGAGCGACCAAGCAAAACAGTTGTCTTGGGGGCAGGCAAGAGGAGTGGAAATGGGATCGCTTTACCCCATAGAATTCTCCAAGAATCCAGTCCAGGCACCTTTTTGGCCTTTGGGACCCAGCGTGTGATATTCTTCCCTCCATTGCGTCGCCTTCGATCCTGCCGCTTCCGACGTTGGCTGAACTCTGAAGACAGCTAGTTGATGGAGAGCCTAATTCGTTTCAAACGTTCAGGGAATAACTTTCGGCCGGTGCAAATCGGCATATTTGCATGTCACGTTTGGTAACTGTTCGAGGTTCTTGTACTATGAAGACAGCTTGTAAGGTATCATGTCGACTTTTCTGATCAGTTACAGATGCCGGATATTTATCGTTTTTCTAAAAAGTTACAGATGGCAGTGCAGTATTCAACGCATGTTGCAAATGCAATTTCAGTCTTCAGCTCCATCTTTGCCCTCGGAATATTCAAGGAAGAAAAAAATGTGTTCTATCAGCTATCACTAAGTGCTGAATCTGTTCCGTAATGGTGTCAATCTATACTAGATTTGCCATTTCGAAAGAAGCAACTTTATACCCTCTTAGTGCCCTGGAAAGGGAGGAGTTGGTATTTGTTCTGTCCTAACAAGTGGTACTGATTTACAACTTATAAGATTTTATTCTTGCAGAAATAGGTCACATAAATGAGACGGAAAGTACCGTGTAAGCCCGCAATGCATCGGTTCAATTTGTCATTTCGAATTTAGCATGGAGTGTTCAAACTGTCAAGAGCTCAAGGCCACAAGGCAAACTCTAGCTTTTGGCTTTCGCTAAACTTTTTGAGTAAAAAAGAAGATAGAGATGAAATCAAAATCGCTTTGAATCTACAGGGCCAAAATGTAGTCTGGACGGACTATTTGTAGGCCGAACCAAATAATCAGGCCCACTACGAAGAAGAGCCCAGGCCCATCTAATCTAAATTATCTAATCCCCTCATCCACTCTGCTCCGCCCCTCGCTCTCTTCTCGCGGCTGCTCTCCCCCATCTCCGATCCATTGTAAGCGCAAATTTTCACCCAATTCCGTCGATTTCGCCTTTTCTTTGGACTGTGTTCTCCTCCCTGGATCAGCGAAGAGATCCCCGGCGTGTTGATGAAATCTTTGGATTCCGTTACCATTCACGGCGGCCATGGCTACAGTTTGGAGCGGCTGCAGCACGAGCTGCGGCTCCTTCGGCCAAGAGCTGCCCCCACGCGGCAGCCGGAGCGGTCGTGATAGCACGAGATTCCGCCGGCGAAGCGGAGGACGGAGCAGAGTTGACGCCCGCCATATACAAGCTCCAAGCCCCGCCATGGTTACGGCCGGAGCTTGCGTTTGTAGGGCGGCTCCATGCTTACTTGTGTCCGAGGTTAGCGGCAAGGAGGACGCCGAAGTTGCGGTTTGGGGCGTCGATGGTGAACCACACGGTGCTGCTGGCCATGATGGCGGCAAGAGGCGCGGGCTGCGTCGGCGTCCGGTGAGGCCGCTGGCCGTTGTGGAGAAGGGCGGGGTAAGTGTTCCGCCGGCGATAGCGGCAGAGCTGGACAGGAAATCCGAACATGGTGGGTTGAGGCTGCACTTCTTGGAGGAGAAGGATGAGGAGTTGCTGTCGAGAAGGTTGATAAAGCTCAGCCAATCCAACAAGGTCAGGAGTGCCACTGAGCTGTTCGACTCAATGCGTGCGTCCGGGCTGCAGCCAAGCGCGCATGCCTGCAACTCCCTCTTGGCTTGCTTCGTGCGAAGAAGTTCTTTGGCTGACGCTATGAGGATGTTTGAGTTCATGAAGGGGAAAGGAATGGCGACAGGGCACACATATACCTTGATACTCAAGGCTGTTGCAAGCAATGGGGGTTATGCTTCTGCATTGGAAATGTTCAATGAGATTGAAGAGGATGAAAATTCAAAGAAAAACGTTGATGTGATCGTTTATAATACAATGATATCTGTGTGTGGAAGAGCAAAAGACTGGATGCTTGTGCAGAGACTATGGAGAAGGCTGAAGGAAAATTCTTTGAGTGGAACTTTGCTGACATATGATTTGTTAGTCAGCATATTCGTGCAATGTGGACAGTGTGAGCTAGCAATTGCTGCTTATCAGGAAATGATCCAGAATGGACTTGATCCGAGCGAAGATATAATGAAGGCTATCATTGCATCTTGCACCAAAGAGGGGAATTGGGAGTTTGCACTGTCCACGTTTAGCAGAATGCTCAGTGCTGGGATGAAGCCCAATACCATTTTGTTCAATTCATTGATCAATGCACTTGGGAAGGCTGGTCAAGATGAACTTGCATTCAGGATGTACCATCTACTGACATCTTCAGGCTTTAAGCCTGATCAGTATACATGGAGTGCATTACTGTCAGCATTATATAAGTCTGGGCGATGTTGGGATGTGCTAGAACTTTTCCAAGGAATTAAGGCCAAGCATCCGACACTCTTAAATGATCACCTCTACAACATTGCTTTGATGTCTTGCGAAAGGCTTGGTCAATGGGAACATGGTTTGCAGTTGTTGTGGATGATGGAAAAAAGTGGAGTGAAAATATCAGTGGTGTCTTACAATCATGTGATAGGTGCTTGTGAGGTTGCTAGCAAGCCAAAAGTTGCTCTTGAAGTGTACCGGCGTATGATCAGCCAAAGGTGTTCACCAGACACATTCACATATTTATCTGTTATACGAGCTTGCATCTGGGGATCTCTTTGGAATGAAGTAGAGGATATATTAGAGGTAATACTTTAATTTCTCGCTATTCCGTTTCTGTTGAAGTGGCGGAAATGTTTGATTTCCATTTGTTTAATTGCGGATTGGTGTATACCTGAACTTTGAGCGGTTGATACTCTGGTTTTGATTCTAAAAAAGGCATATTATTTTTTCTTGATTATAAAGCAATCTTCTAGGGATAGTGCTAATACCTTGTGGCTAGATACAAATATGCTATAGGCAATAAGCCCACAGTTACAGGTTTATCAGCAAAAGATTTGAGCAAAATAATAGGAGATGAAAATCCTCAGTAGATCTTTGTCTAGGCCTGAGTTTCCTAAAGTTTCTGGTACTGAAAACCTTCTTGTGCATACATGTACTTGCATTTCAACAGTTAGTTCCAGATTGTTCCATTGTATTTTCGTCAGATACTAGTGATATTGACTTTGAAGCGCACGATTAATTTTGTACTCCAATTATCAAGTATCAATCCAATACACGATGGCTGTCAAACTTCTCAAACAACTCATTATGCTGGATAATCATCTACAAAATTATTCCGTGAAACTTGGTTGCAGCTCTGGTGCTTCCAAACCACCTTGCATTTCAACAGTTAGATGCAGACATACAGTAGTGGTATTCAGTTTAAAGACAACTTATTATGCTGTATAATCGTCTACAAAATTATTTCCTGGAACTTGTTTGCAGCTCTGGTGGTGCTTCCAGATCACCTTCTTTTTCATGTATATGGTCTGCTGATGATAAACTCTGAACCGTCTGCAGGAGGTGGCTCCAGATTCCTCAATCTACAACGAGGTCATCCACGGACTCTGTTTGCGAGGCAAGATCGGGATGGCCAACGAGGTGTACGCGAAGATGCGGAGCATTGGGCTCGTACCAGATGGCAAGACGAGGGCGTTCATGCTTCAGCACATTGCAACGGACTAGATTAGTAGATTTTATACCGCTGAAGAATGAAGAACGACGGTTTCTTTGTAGCTGATGTACAGTGTGTGCGAACAGGAATCAACAGTGTGCACAGACTTACAGATTTGAAGGCTTTACATGCCAGAGCCGAATGGTTGCGCTGTATAGTACGGTGCACTAAACTTGTCTGTAAAGAAAATATATTGGCCAACGGAAGCAAAGCCGTGCAATGCTCCAACTTGTAATATTGTCTGACGACTCTCTTCCCCTGACATCTCCTCCTGCCTGAGCTTCTCTGAACATTCTGCCTCCCTCGTTCGCTGGTGGTTTGCCTCGGCCTTTCGCCCATGCCCATTTCGTTGAGGGCCGCACGGCTCGTCTGTACTACGTACAGTTGTTTTCAGGTGGTTGTACGGAATCTTTCGAGGTGGCGGTAGTGGTAAGCCGTAACCGTCATGTCCTTTTGCTTTAAGTTTCATTGGTAGGCGATTAGTTGACCTTGACGCTCTTATTCAGTTATTCTTAACCAAGAGGTGCAAACAAACGTGTGTGGTCCTGTAACCGCAAGCTCACGAAGGTGACATGATGTTTACAGCAGCCACCTGGCTGCAGGATAATTTCTCTTCTCTCGAGCTCCAATTAACTTGCATAGTCTGTTCAGATGCTTTGGCAAACTGGAGTGGGTTCTCTCTTTGGATGCAACGCTGGATTCTTGGACCGAAGCTGAAGCGACCGGGAAAGCACTCCCAACCGCCCTTTGACGAGCCGGGGAGATGGAAATCTTTCCTGAAACGTGCTTGTGTCCTGTGTCGTCGTCATGAGCCAACGGGTTCAGGTTAGGCAGGCGGTGGGAAAGCACAGTGATTATGGTGGAGCAAAACCGCCCCGTACAGCAACAGCTAATCAAATCCTTTGAGCCTGGACACAAGACGACCAACCATCATTTCTCTCTGTTTCTTTTGAATGGTTTTTTTTTTTTTTTTTTTTGAATGGTATCATTTCTCTCTGTAGGAGTACAGTGGTACGAGTACTTTTTTGTATTAACTGCTAATTGCGTATCTGCAGTAAACAATAGGCAGTGGGCACAGTGTCACTGTCTGGCTTCTCTCGTGTTTACCCATCCCCACCAGTTCCCGCAATGTACAGCCAGATCTTTCTCTGTTTCGACAAACCAGGTGGCTCGGCATCTGCAATTCTGCATGTTTCGTGCTAAATCCTTGAATCTTCACAGAATCACAGCTACTGCCCGCCATCTATACGGTTTAAAAAGATCATAAATTTATAATTCACTCATGCTGCCGTCAAGCCGAGGAGTTTCTTGGCATGAAATCGTAGTAAATCGAGACGGACAGACCACTTGAATCAAAGAATCCGACCACTCCGTCTGTGCTGCAGAGACCAGAGAATATCGAGGTGTATAATCATACTCTCCTGGCTTCACGTGGCTACGTTGCTCCGTGCGCGAAGCGACCAGCATCCCGCGACGCGCCGACGCCCGGGCGCCCGGCTCTGCTGCCGAGTAGCAGGCATCCCAAAAGGCAACTCATCTGCGGTGGTTGGAGCCCGAGGATTGGCGGCCTGAACTCCCAGCCCGCCTCCGGCACGGATCCGCGCCGGAACTCCCGCGGCCTCACTCCCACACGCGGCTTTCCCGGTGCCGGGACTCCGGTAGCGAGGAGGAGCGGTGCGTCGGCGCGGAGGTTATACTTACCTCGATAAATCCGCGCTTCCTTCTCCGGCGGATGCTAAGTTTTACTCGACAAAGGTGAACTATTTGCTTCCTTCCCCGGCTTAAGTTAGCAATGGTATCTCTTTCTTGGCATAAGCAGACGGCTGCTGCTCGTACTGTTGCTGCTCTGAATCGTGAACCCGGCTTGCATTTGCATTGCTTAGTATCCGGTGTTTGTTTCTTGAATTCGATGAGTCCGGGCAAACTTAGAGCTTAAAATTGAATTATAATTGCTTTTTTGCATCGACTCGTTTATGTTCCAAGGATTTGTTCAAGCGGAAATGGTGGGGCGGTTAGTCTTGCAGAGCATATAACACACATCTGGTTCTGGTTTGTGATTTTGCCTTCTAGGTAGGAGACGAAACATGGAGGCGAGGCTGCTGCTTCTTGCGCTCATCTGTCTGCATTCTGCTCCTCGTTGGGCTTCGGCTCAGCAGCCGGAGGAGGCGACGGTCATAGTTAAAGGCTCGACTAAGATTGCTGAGACGGATGAGAACTACATCTGTGCTACAATTGACTGGTGGCCGCCGGAGAAGTGCAACTACAATCAGTGTCCATGGGGCCAGTCGTCAATTCTAAATCTGGTATGCTTTATATTATTTTTCCTCTCTTGTTAATAGCGGGCTACATCTGCACATTATTGTTTGGACTAACTTTTCATTCCAGTCAACGGGTCCATTCAGGATTTGGATCACCCATTTCTTGCTCAAGCCATTCAAGGTAGGCCCTTGGAGTTATATCCAGTGGTTGCTGGTTCCATATCTGTCATTCCTTACATCCTTGTAACTTTAAAATAAGGACCTGGTAGGAAGGTAGATGCAGTTAATTTGCTCTATGTCTCAAGCAGTCCTATTTAATTGTATATGCAGCATTTGACAATCTGAGAATTAGGCTGGGAGGCTCTTTGCAAGACAGAGTTGTTTATGATGTGGGAACAGAAAGTCCATGCTCCCCGTTCAGAAATATGTCCAATGGTCTGTTTGGTTTCTCAGTTGGCTGCCTTGGTATGGATAGGTGGGACAAACTGAATGGTTTATTCCAGAAAACAGGGTGAGACTTCTAATTTTAAGCTTCGTTCTGTTACCACTACTGTGAGAACTGTCTAGAAACATTTTAGCTCATATATTCTAAAATCATGTAATATGACATGTGGATTTTGTGGGTTCCTCTGTAGATTCCATTTCTAGACATCTTTGTGAATACTAATTTGTTAGCAGATACTGTACGATATGATAAGTTCAACCTATCAGTGTAACTGCATGCGCATGACATGTTAGTACATGATGGCCATCTGCATAAAGAGGGATTTTTTTTTTTTTTTGCCCCTAATGGATTGAAAGCCTTTCGACTCCCTCTTCTTTGCTCTGCGTCTTATATGAGTTTTTTTGCATGCTAACTGCAACTAGCTAATGGGTGAGCAAACATCTATTTGCAGAGCAATTGTCACATTTGGTGTGAATGCACTCTATGGGAGGTACAACGTTAGGCGTTCCATCTGGGCAGGCAAATGGAACTCCACAAATGCTTATGATTTTGTAAAATACACAATCTCAAAGGGATACCCAGTTGGCTCTTGGGAATTCGGTAATACTATATATTTTTTGGTACTCATACCTTTTGTATTACTCCTTATGTTCCATGATAACGAAAGTTCTCAAGTTCTGATGGATGCAATAAGGGGTGAGACAGTTTGAGAACTACAGTTTTACACAGGCTCCTCTTTTATCAGGCAATGAGCTGAGTGGGCATGGAATTGGAGCAAAAGTTGATGCTAAACTTTACGGAAAGGATGTAATTGAATTTAAATCCATTCTTCAGCAATTGTATAAGGCGCCACTGTCCCAGCCACTCCTGCTAGCCCCTGGAGGATTTTTTGATCAACAGTGGTATTCTCAGCTACTTCAGACTTCAGGTCATGGTGTTGTTAATGCCTTGACTCACCATGTATATAATCTTGGTGGAGGTATGTGATTTATTACTTTGACTCTAATCTCGTCTAAATAGTCCTGTTTCAGTCTTCCAAAACAGTTTCAGAGCCATTTTGCTTGTTCTGAACGTATCTGAATATTATGGTGTGGTTGGGCATTTTTGCAGGCACAACTGTACCTGGCAAAAATCCGTATATCATGCAAATGCTTTTGTACGGAGTATGTTTTTTTTAAGAATGCGATCCTGCTAAATAAAGAACTGCACTATAATTTGGTTGGATGTCAAATGATAAGTTACTTAACACTTCTGTTATTTTAAATGCACACTGTTTAAAATTAATTGCTTCCTTTTGTAATATAATTACTCGTGGAGAGTGAAGGAAAGGCTGCATAATGTCACTACAGGGGGGGGGGGGGGGGGGGCTTTATATAGTCTTAAATAACATGGCATTTAGGAAACATATAGTTCACTTCTGTCCAGTCAGAAATATAGCTGCAATGTTAGCCATGCATTCTCATTTTATCATTAGCAATGCTAACTTATGTAGTCAATGGACAATATGGATCAACAATGACACTTTCGTTTTCAGGGGATGATGTTCATCTTATAAGGAAGATCTTGGATCCAAAGTACTTAGATCGTGCTGAAGATACTTATAGAGACATGCAACTTACCATCCAAAGGCATGGAACATGGGCTTCTGCTTGGGTCAGTGAAAGTGGTGGTGTATTCAACAATGGTGGCCCGCAGGTGTCAAATACATTCATCAACAGCATTTGGTCAGTTCTCGTTCCTTTTCATGGTTGACACAAGCATACTCTGATGCTGGGACCCGTATGACATGCAAGTTCATATTTTTATGCATGCAGGTATCTAGATCAGCTTGGAATGGCGTCAAAGTACAATACAAAAGTTTTCTGCCGGCAGACTCTCATTGGTGGCAACTATGGTCTGCTTGACACACAAACTTTTCTGCCAAATCCCGATTACTACAGGCAAGACTACAGTTATGAAATTCGACAAGATCATTTAGTTTGGTTTGATATATATTTCAACGACTTCTTTTGTTATCAGTGCTCTACTATGGAACCGGCTTATGGGCAATGGAGTTCTTTCAATTGATACCATTGCACCGCGTCGGTTGCGCGCTTATGCTCATTGTAGAAGACAGCAGGTACGAGCTGCAGCTTTTTGTAAACTGGTCACATACTTCTTCAACTGAATTGCTTGATGAGTCATGAAGATTTTGGACTACATTACTAGCTTAATTGTTATGGTTGTTTTTGTTAACTATTACTACCTCAGTTCTCAAATATATGAACTAACTAAGTTCAAAATGAACTAGTTTGCTTGTCCTAAACATCATATATTTAAGAACGAAGGGAGTAGTAGATCCAATTTCGTCTTCTGAGAACTTGTTCCACAAAGATGTCAGCTTATGTGTAGTTTTCAGCCTGCTAGATTACCCATTCTAATTTCTAAACATGCTTACTTCAAAATGCAGCAAGGCATCACTCTTCTCTTGATCAACCTAAGCAACACTACTGGATACAATGTCACTCTCCAGAATGACATCAACGTCAGCCTCGGTAAAAGACCCGACCTCGAGAAGCGCAGTTCTTTCACACAGAGGCTCAAGAAAGCAGTTTCCTGGCTGGGAAGTAAGTCATCAAGCGACACCAGGAAGAGGGAGGAGTATCATCTGACCGCCAAAGATGGCAATCTCCAGAGCAAGACAATGCTGCTCAACGGCGTTTCCTTGGAGCTGGGAGATGATGGCAGTGTTCCAACTATGAATCCAGTGCTCGTAGCTGTTGATTCGCCAGTGTACCTAGCACCAACATCGATCGCCTTTGTAGTTTTACCCAAGTTTGAGGCCAAGGCTTGTTCTTAGGGTCACTCTTGATTCTTGAAATAAATACTTTTTCGCTGCAGTTTGCCTTTCCATAGGTTATTTTGTTATAGAAATTTTACGTCGTGGAGTTCGTGTGACTACTGGCTACTGGAGCAGCAGCAGCATCATAGGCTACAACCCATGAACTGACCATTGGCTAAGCCCATAGAGTCCGTTTGGTTGCTGGCTTCCATTCCCGACTAGCCCATTGCCACATCTTGCAATTAGCAGAAACGCGACTGATCATTCAGTGATTGCAACAATCTAGCAATGGCTAAATTTGGTAGAGGCCAAACCAAACGTGTTTGTTCACGACAGACGCCAAGGCATCTGACATCGGCAATTTACAGGTTGCCGGTAGGCAACTGAGTGACGTTCCTCGTTGCCGTCCTAGCACTTGTAGGCTCAACCATTGGAGTGACAAATTTTGTTCAGTAAATCTGGATAGATCTTTCTATCATTGTTCAGCACAAATACTCTTGAAAGAATTATCTGCACATTTTTAATATGTCAACAATTGTAACAATATCCTGTAGGTTACTCACAAACAACGCATCCCTACTACAATCATCTCCAACCTACCAAAGCAATCACAAAACTACCAGAACAAAATTTCAATGACTCCCAGTGTATCCAAGTAAAAAAGAATTAAATGGATGGATGGAAAGCATATAAACTTGTGCCCTCATAATATCCGCCTCCTTCCTTTCGTCATGATCAACCAATCGTTCAATCTTCTAGCCCTTCTGCATTATTATGCGACGAAGGATCAGCCCAGTCCAAGAGCTCCTTTTGCGCAGTTATAGTATTGAAAAGAATCATGCACCCATATGATACAGATGAAAAGAATTTGTTTTCCCCTATGATACAGATGAAAACTCCAAGTATCTGCATGCTGGTCAATGCAGGGGGCAGTCAGTTGTATGAATTGCCGATTGCTTTCCTGATTAACCAATATATTCCTATCGGGCAGCAATCAGCCTCTCCAGCCAACAAATGAATCATGAGCTATACTCCCTCAGTGTATCCAGTATTTGCTAAGTCACTCTTTGGCATACTGGGGCTCCAAAATATGGCAGTTTCTAACAAAGTCGTTGGAGTAATTTACATGCTTTGCCCAGAATGGTTGTAGGTTCTTAAAAGCAATATCTAGCCATGGCTTGCACTGGCCATTGTAATGAATCACTGCAGCCCTTCTGACACTCTCAATATCAGTCTTTTCTTGGTATCCTAAGCCAAGCAGGTGCCAAGATGGATCTATTCCACGAACATGACCCCGGAATGCTATAAGCGCAGGTGGTAAAGTACCAAATTTCCAGAGAGTAAGACCAGATTTTAGATTCTGCAGCAGAGATTAATTGAAATTATTGTAATGGCAGCAAAAAAATCAGCACATGGTGAGAAACACTGAAAAGAAAAGAAATTCAACCTTTTACATTTAGACCAGATTACTGAATTAATTGTTTTTTTTCAAAATTTTGGAACACTGGACATAGCAGAAAATATGCTTGCAAAATACCAGAACATTTTCAATTCATAAAAATAGCCAATGAACTACGGAATGGAACACAAAATAAGGCAGGACATGGAGATTCGTTCAAGGGTAAAATGCATTACCTCCTTCAACCAGAAATGATACGTATCCCTGATATTTGTCTTCCTCCAAGCTGCCAGATCAAAGATATTCATCCCATATGCCCATGCACATTCATCTGGGTCAAGACTTCGAGATATCACAGGGTGAGAGAAGTTGAAATATGTCCTAAAACGCTTAGACATCACCCAGTTGTCTTCACCTCTGCACGTTTCCACAGCTCCATTTACCTTCCCTTCAAGATTGATCTCCCAAAGGGGAGACAAGTCACGCTGAACAACAATATCATCATCAAGGAAGACCACCTTGTTGAGGTTTGGAAAGAGCTGTTTGAATAAATGATAATGGATCAGGTAAAGAATCTACAATACAAAGTTTCACAATATTTCTTATAACTTGAAAGCTGTAAGGTATGGCTTGTGCAACTCAATTATTACCAGAACTGGGGTAAAAGATAACTGCAACTTACAAAGAGAGTAGAATATACCATCTTGGCATATTTTGGCAGCATGCACAAGTGTACAACGCCAGAATAGACAAGTGGTAATGATACAGAAAAATAGTAACGCATTTGATTGTCATCATTGTAGTAACATATAGAAAGAGAACTAAGCATGTATCTTAATAGTGCGATGGTTAGTTTCGGGTATCTGTTCCCGCAGTTTCAGCATGCATCACGTGATTCTGGTTGGTAACCGTTAAGGTAATATTGACTAATTCTGCATGTTTCAGCCCATTCTAAACGGCATTGAATCAAATTAGCACCTGAACGAGAGATTAAAGTATATCCACTACATTGGAGTTGGTTTGAGTATGTCCTACTTAATTTAAAGGTAGAGTATCCCCTCCACTACCATGGAATTTGTTGATACATTAACTTTGAAATGCTTGAACTGGTAAAAAACTTTGAAATACTACACAAAATGCACCCACTTGATAATAGTGTTACCAGAGCATGGTCACTAAACTATATTAACTGGAACAGCTGATAGTACGTGAAACAGATTGAAAGCCAAAATAAAATGTTTATGATGGAAAGGCACC
This sequence comes from Urochloa ruziziensis, assembly GCA_015476505.1. NCBI lineage: Eukaryota > Viridiplantae > Streptophyta > Magnoliopsida > Poales > Poaceae > Urochloa > Urochloa ruziziensis. The sequence continues at coordinate 7,027,260 of CM027118.1, forward strand.
TCAGGCAAATAAATGCGGAGATGGTTCAGCAGGGATATGTATTTGGGGCTTCGAGCCTGCAGCTTTGAAGCAAGCACCCTAGGATTGTCACTTGCGCTGGAAACTGTTCCATGATCTCCATGATAGTGATTTCTGACTCCGCGATGATTTTCTATAGCCTCTAGTACCGGGACATTTTCTCTTGTCAACCAGTCAAACTGATGAACACCTTTTACTTCAACTATTGCAGGTGATATAGAATTGAGAGCAAACCATGAATGCATCCCAGGATATGTTTTCTTATCAGTAATAACATGAAATACTACTTTCTCAGGCACTGAGGAAGATCGTACAGTTGAGCTGACAACAACTGAAGCAGCAAGAATGTTATCACTGGCTAGAATATAATGCTGGAACGAATTATCAGAAAGCAAAGGTAACAGTTCTGGTGGTGGCAACTGTTTCCGTGCATGAGCATTTGAGGAGTATTCATCAGTAAGGCGCAGAGACAAGCAATGTATTCCTTTGGGAATAGCAGTTGCAGCATAATGTTTATACAGCTGTTCTGCCAACCTTGACCTCTTTACCTCCTTATCCATGCTTTCCATCTGCAAGAAAAGTGTATGTATTAGAATATACATGTTGAAGACACAACACACACTAAAGCACAGTAAGAGCTGAAGTTCAATATTGCATTAAGCAATGACCAATTTTGCTGAAAAAGATTATCAATATAAAGAAAAATTAACTTGGAAATGGAAATATATACCAATATTCATGTCATTTATACCCCAAATGGTATAGACCCACGCAATTGTCAAATGCTTTTAACTCTGCTCTTTTAGAGATCACGCCTTTCGCTTTTATTTTTATTAGAAAACAGAGCTCACATAGTCCTTCAGAGAACATATGAAAAATAAAACAAGTGCATCTTTAAAGTTTTACAAAGCAGAACATATGATTTCATGGTATCTATATCATCAAAGAACAGGGTGGAGTTCGCATGTAACATGCCATCCTTGTACCACTGAACTGGTTTTGTCATGTGTATTTAGCAGGCCTAAATATGTGCCCAAAAACAGCATAAATAATTCATATCAAATTTGGGGCTACCAAATAAACGTAAAAAAATAGTTCAGTTTAGATATTGCTGATGCAAAGGCAAAGGCATACACAACGTTGCAACTTTTTAAATTCGAATGCAGCAGGGTGAGATAAACAAGGAAATTTAGTTCCATACCGTAGCTTTCAATCTAACAGCAAATGCCCTAGCATCATAATGGTTATCCTTCATCTCCAAAAGAAAATCCCTGAATGATTCTGGTAACTTTTCATTGGAAGGGAATTCCTCATTGTTAACTTGATCAAAAATTCTGTACAAATCTTGCACCAGCCTCTGTTCACATTGAGTAAGAAACATAAATAAATCTTGTTTCACCTTTTAAGAAAAGCAGTGAAACAAAGAGTAACAATTCACTTAAAGAAAATCATTAACTTACTGTAGAATCACCTCCCTGCCTACCAAGGAAACTAGGCCCTATTCGCCTTCCCAAGCAATCTGCAAAACAGGATTACAAATGTTACAGCAATGCACGCCACAAGTCCAAAAATGCAGAGTCAGATCTGTATACAGGAAGTAGTTAACCATAAATAAAAGAATCCATGGAACAGGGGGGATACCTACAGTGAGCAGTGAAAAGAATTATATAACACCACTGCCATACCAAAAGACCTATGATGCGTGAACAAAACAATTGCCTCGTTATATCAGCAACTTATAGAAAACCGTATACCTATAATGCTACTAGATAGCTTATTCAAGTACAAATTTTACACACAAAATGAGACGATCACACATACCACAGAGCCTATTTGGCTAAGATGATGTAGGTGGCGGTGCTATGATTCTATGAAGTCACACTTATACCATCAAGGGCGGAAGGGTTAACTTAAGTGTCACATCCCAAATTGTTTTTGTTCAGGCTATTAGTAAAAATATCCATAGCATATGACGGCTAAGGTACTTAAGAGTACCAAAACTGAGATTACTTTTTTCCCCACAAAATCTAGGTTCTGTTCCAGTATATAACTCCTATAAGCCATGGTGCTGAAGTGTAGCACTTTACCTACAATGGACAAGCTGCCAGGTGCATCAGGGGTTTAGTTATATCCCTGTAATTTATATATCCATCCTTCATACCCCAATGATGAACAGGGGGCAAAGATTTTGGAGTCCAGTTGACCAGGTATACAGCTTGTTCGGTATGGTTTCTGCTACAGTCTTACATACCCATCCTTCATGCCCCAACGATCAACTGGGAAGAATTGATAGCAGGTTTCAGGGAACAATCATAGTATAGTTTCTTCTGTCTTGGAAGATTCAGCTCAAAACTACAATAGGAAACTTTCCAAAGCCAACGCCACAGCTGATAGCACTAAATGCAATCCCCCTAATCTAACCATAGTGATGGCTTAAAACTATAGCATTAGGATGCCACATTTCGGCCAATGCCAGGAAATTACATGCCTAAGATCCACATAATTACCTACCTGGAAACTGAATCATAAACCCAAATAGTCAACTCTCTTTATTTCAGTTCAAAACAGCACATCAAGCAAATGAGATCGCCCAGACCTGATGCTAACCTTGAATCTCAAGCTCGTAGGCGAACAAATCACACGTTCTCGGCAGGGAATCTAGACCAGAACCATTTCTACATTACCACATTACCACCGACACCACGAAATCCTCCGTGCAAGGGAGCTGAGATCCAAGCTTTGCCTCCCCAAACGCACCAAATCGATAACTCAACCCACCGCAACCAAACCCAAAAAACGAGCGAGATCGCGCCCGACGATCTTACCGATGGAGGAGCACTTGCTTCCGCCGGCCTCGAGCGCGGGGACGGCGGCGAGGATGAAGGCGAAGGGCAGGAGGCAGCCGAGCGCCACGACGGCCGGGAACGCGACCGCGCGCCAGTACCAGCCGGCGCCCCAGCCCCCTCCCCCGCCGCGGCGGCCCGGCCCTAGCGGCGGCGGTGGCGGCGGGGGCGGCTGCGGCGCGACGCGCACCTTCATAGAGTCGACGACGCCATTGCTGCTGGAGATGGTGATGCTGCGCATGCTCGGCGAGATCCGCAGCTGCATCCTCCCCCTCCCCGTCCCCCGCCGACGGGAGCTCCGACTCCGGCGGCCTAGGGTTCCGGCGACGGCGGCGGCGAGGCGGTGGCATTGGGCAGAGACATGCTAATCGCACGGGTGATACTAATAGGGAAGAAAGAGAGGAAAATAATGGAAAGGAATTGCAATGCGCGTCGCCGCGTGCGAGGAGTGCAAATACGGGGCGGCGCGGGGGGCTATCGGCGAAATCCGCAGGGGATTTTGGGGAGAGGATAGAGGATTTGGGGATTTCTCTTCCGGGAGGCGGGGCGGCTAGGCGATGGCCGGCTATGTGTTGCTGGCCTGCTTCTCCCCTTCCTCTTCCGTCCGGGGGGAGAAAGAAGAGAGAGAGCAGGGGATGATTTTGTTTGGTTCTTATGTTTTTCTCTTTCTTCCTTCTTTTATTTATTTTTTATAAATATGTTTTGCTTCTAAAATCGTGGGTTTTCCTTCCCTCCCCTGCAAACTTTTTATTGAAAGCTTCTTGGCTTCAAGGTTGTTAACTACAAATATTTGGGTTGTCATAATATTTGATTTTTTGCAAATAATTTTGTATATGAATAGTGGCTGAAGTTTACTTATAAGTACATCATCATACCAACGTCAATTCTAGTACTTGCTAGTATGACAGTTATTTCATGACAAGTACTCCATAGGTATTTTTTTTAATCTTTGGCATAATTCTTTTGTTTGTGTCCTTTCGCACCCTTTCGGTATACAATGTCCTAAAAGTAATTTATTAAAAATGCATAGCAATAGTGGTGTGCATACCAATTTTAGTTGACATTTACGATCAAACTAGCATTGTAGTCCACAAACGAAACAACTCATAATCGTTGATTTTGTAACTAAGTTGTCTTGTTTTACAATGTACTCAATATTCCAACAAAACGAGGCACGATGGGGGTATATGTATACGCGTGAATGAAGCACTCCCCATCTCCAATTCTCCATGGTGATCGGACTGTGTCAACCGAAGTCTGAAACGTTTTGCAGCGCCAGTTTCTTGGAAGGCCAGCGAAGAAGACCGAGAAGAGGAGGAAGCAACGGTTGAGTCCCCAAAAGGGACGAAACCAATGGAGACATCGCGTGAGCAGGTGGAACTGCACAATCAAAGCTTTGAAGCTGTCAAATTGACTCATCTGACAGCGATTCCTCATCGACCAGAAAGAAAGAAAAGAAACGCTCGTATATTTGCGCGGCTATTAATTTCTGCGTAATAACAACGATCCTTTTATTCTTCTTCTTTTTTCTGTCGTGCGAAAACATGTCCATCACTGTTAGGGATGCGGTGGTTGTTGAGAAAAGGAAAACAAAATAAAACACGCTGAGGATTTCTGCACCGACAGATTTTTCGCTCCAGCTGAACGGCCTGGAAGAGCTCAGGTTGACCTGTAAACCAGCTCGCATCGATCGAGGCTTCCAATTGGCATCCGAAGGGAACTTGTGACCTAGGACTTGTGAAGGGTCTATGCATTTTACCCACTGAGAGATTTGACCAGTAACTGGAGTGTTTAACCGTACAAGTACCTGCTTTGCTCCGTCATCAAGGTAGAAGCTCGAGTGCACAAGGTTGACCAAAGCAGTACTGGCCAGTACTGCGCTGTGCTTAAGAAAAATTAACCACAGTACATTGTCTGTGAAGTCTACTCCTCCCTTTGTTACCACATTTTTCTTACTTCAAGTCCATGGCATTTTTTCTTGTGATTTAATCCTTCTATAAAAAAAGTGGATGCCAATTAGGACTAGAATCATGGAAGCAAAGATTCTACAGATTGACATGGATGCCTCCTCACTGCTGACCACATCTGTTGTACACCGCAGGTGTTAGTGCCCACCCATGCAAATACAAGATGGTCCAGGCCTGCCTCTGTAGAGAGTGGCGCCTACATGACTACACGTCTACGTCTATGTCTACTTGCGGCACAAATATAGTAGGAAATTATCGAGTAGCGAAGTCGTAGATATTTTCATAAAAATACACTGATGCAGCTAGTGTTAGTCGCCATGCAGGGTTGATGGGCGCAGGCTACAAGGTGCATGTTCCTCCGCTTCCTAGCACTCGATCAGATCTGAATGGTGGTTGCTCATCAGATTGCCGAGCTAACCTAACCACGTGCTCGCGGCATAAAATACAGCGCCGCTCGCCTTCTTTATTACTGCTAATGGCACCCTCCATGCACGCAGACGAAGTATTCTGTTGCTTTCTGGCTTCTAGCCTTGTGCCGGCTCTTGATTCATTATACATCCCAATGGCAAATCTCTACCCAGTTTACTGTAATGTAATGTGGTCTCTACCCTACTTAGTTCTAAAGTATGCTTACTGGAGTAAGTGAACGAGGTCCCGGTGAAATGTTGAGCAGATCTGTGCTGGGGACTTGGGTCCCTTGCTTTCAGTGACTTTAAGGCATCTCTCTAGTTCTTTGGGAGGGAGAAAGCAGAAGTAAAGAACCAATCAAGCAAATGTAGTGTTGTAGACTTGTAGTAGTGACGTGGACTGAATTCAATATGCTTCCTTGTCTGAGGGGACGCCGGCCGTTTGGTTCGGTAGAAGTGGTGTTGGTGGTCTTGAGTAGACAGGGTAGGTACCTGGTCTTTGCCACCACCAGCCGCTGGTGACTGACTAGAAGAAGCAGGGACACTAGACCTGAACCTGAAGATAAGCAAATTTGACCTCAAAAGAAACCTTTGATTATTTGCTGTTTAATACATAATTTCTTTTTTAATCACGACCATTCTCCAAAGTCCAAACCACTCCACGTTCCAACACTACCAAATCTCATACACCTCGAGCCTCGTCCTGAGAGGGAGGGAGTGCCAGTCCGGATACGCAGAGAAAAATGTCCCCTGATTTCTGATGCCTGGAGCAATGTCCACGATTCGTATCGTATCATCTCGCCAGATTCTGATGACGCTGGTGGGACTCAACTCAAGACTCGCATCACAAACAGCGCGCCCCGGCGGGGGCGTTGGCTTGGTGGCGTTTGGTGACAAAACAACAGGGGCAAAGTTACCGCGTGCTCCGGCCCCCAGGCGACCCCATGCACGCGGCATCGCTCGTCGCCATCAGGGCAGGCAGGCAGACGCAGTGGCAAAGCTTTTGGCCTGGCCTGTATGATTCGTTGCAGGAGGGGAAAACAAGTGAAAAAACAAAGTTGGATTGGGCTCTGGTCCCTCGGCCTGCAGCCATGGCAATTGGCAACCATATCCAACAGGCGCATACAGTCGGACGCCACTGTGCGCATCCAGTATTTCATAAGTTTTCATGCTCCCTTCCGTACCTCTGATTCCTAAGGAAATGTAGAGCCCACAATCGGCGGTGTTTCAGACTCTGATAATGTTTAATCCAGGGAGCATAAGCACACAATCCTAGGATGCACCACTCTCCAATTCGTGTCGGCAAACCTAACCCTCCAACATCTCCCTGAACTCTGCAGATCGCCTGTCTGTAATGTATGCATCGTCTCACGACTCTTATACCGGCATACAATATTACAATGTCAAACAGTTGAGTTTTCTGTTGTAGTATTTGCTATCTTCCTGAACCTTTTTTTTTCTTAAGTTACAAATGTGATGAAGCAGCTAGCTACAGTCCTGAGGATTGAGGAACACAGGAAAGCATAGGCAGACTGCAGTGCATCGCAAGCACCAGCCGCAGCAGTCTGAAAGGGTTTTGTTCATATTCAGTGAGGATTAGGTTTCTGCCCATCTAGCAGTTGCTTTGTCAATATGCCATTGGCATCACAATGATGCCTGTCCTCCTCCATGTGCCTTGGGCAGCTCCATGCTTGAGACAACTCTTTTCTTGATCCGGAAAAAAAAAGATAGCAATGGATTTCCAAGGGAACCGAAGGATCGAACCATTCAGTGTTTTTTTTTTTTTTTGGTGCTAAGGTAAAAGGATCGGGTTGCTTATCAAGTTATCATATTCAGAGTTCTAGTAGCAGAACACAAACTCATTCTCACAATGGAAATATACATGTAGGATGCACAATTGGCATCATCCTAGGGCTTGTATCAAGATTCAGTTTGCAACGGCGGCAGCATCGATCCGGACATGGATTTGAGATGCATCCAAATTCTTGAAATGCACCAATCATGATACTACAGTACTATATATGAGTCCAGAAGGAAACACAGGAGACCAAAAAAGCAGCATGGACCACTAACAAGAAAGGTAATATAGCTAAAGTAATAAATGGAGTAGGAAATGCATGTGACCTTGACAGTATTCTTTGCTGCAGCAATCATCCAATTAGACTGTGCAGCATATGAACAACTAGATCTTCTGTACCCAAGATTGTGGAAGGCACAAAATGCCCAAGTTTCTCACTTCAGCTATTTTCTCAACTGCGTCCGTTACCTTTCTCCTAAGCATAGTGCTGTGTGCACAACAAAATGCCCAGATTTATCACTTCAGTTATTTTTCTCAACTGCATGCATTACCTTTCTCCTGAGCATTAAGCCATTAACAGAACTTCTTTTAAAATATGGAAGCAGTGTTGGGCAATGGGCATGCAGTGATTTCGCATGAAGTTTGTGTAATATTGGTGAAGTCGATGCATGAATTTTGCACGAGGAACGGCTACATTATTTGCAAGAAATTAGCAATATTGACGAAAAATTCCCACGAAAACAAGGCAAAAATGGGAAGGGAATGGGCAGTTGAGCATTTTAAAAGGGCTGCTCGCTGTGACAAGAGTGCCCCTTTTCTTGGGCAAATCCAGCCTGGTATTAGCAGATTCTCCTCCCCACATGCCCACGCTTTCAAGTATTGATGTCACCAAATTTGCTTCCAAAAAGGCCAGATCATATCCAGTGGTGTAGCACAGTAGCAGGAATATCATTGGGCACTGGCTGTACCAGTATTGTCGGTGCCAATGCGATGTGCTGGCGTTACATCTGAAGAGCATCGCCAATTCGCCATCATACAGCAAAGATACAGGGACAACAATACAACATTACTACAACATGTACACTCATCGAATGATGACGCAGTATGACAGCGGCCTTCACTACTCAGTACTCACTGATTTTCCATCTCTCCTTTTTTTTTGCAGATGTAATTTTGTCACTTAATAGTGCAGTAAGAAACATAGCTATATAAATGCCCTAAAAGTAATCGTGGTCTCTGTAGTAGTCTACTGCAGGACCCCAAACGAAGATTGGCTAACCTAAAATGTCAGCATCAGGCAACTCCAGCACCTTGTGCGTTCCTTTTGATCTGGTTCCTGGTCTGAAGTGGTTTCCTTCAATGTACCTGCAACAAGCACATCGAAGCACTTCAATAACTTTATGGTACAAGTAAAATGGAATTCTTTCTGAAAATAATTTAGATTTTCTTTTAACTGAGATTCTAATGCCAACTTACAGTTCCTTCAAAAATGGATGCTTGTATAACCCTTCAGGTATCCTCCCAATGAAGTTGTTATTGTCCAAGTACCTGCCACAAACCATATATCATGAGAGCATTCAGAGGCAGATGAATGCTAAAGAACTACAATGATCATTCCTCCTCATATGGAATCTGATAGAATTTAAGCAGTGAGACTCACAAGTAGATCAGTCTTGGAATGTGAACTAGCTTTGGTGATATTGATCCAATCATCTTATTATTGGACAAGTGCCTGGAGAAGGTATAAGGATGATCAGATGCTCTACTATTTCTTTTGCAATGAACTACACGATGAAAGGTCTCAATGCCACAATGCCTTTAGCTTCAGAGAAAACTTACAAAATCTCAAGGTTTGTCAAATTTGCAATCTGATCTGGCAGCACACCAGTCAATTCATTATTGTTGAGGTAGCTGTGGGGCACAATTTAGCAGTCAGCAAATGCAGCAGTCCACCATTCAGGAGAGGATGGATTTGGTAGCAGGTTTATATTTCTACTTACAGATTTCTCAAGGAGGGGAAACCGATCCCATTGCCGATAAGATCCCTGAGAGTGCCTGTCAGGTGGTTGTTGCCAACATCACTGCAAAGGGAGAAATTATCATTTGCCATAAGCCCACAACATCTCAGACCAGGATGAACATAATTGAGGTAGTAAATATAATGAACATAATTGAGGTAGTAAATATAACTTGATTTTGCTTCCAAAGATACTAGCTCCGGATTTAAATACATGATGTTATGACAACTTAATTAATTCATATATTTAAAACCGGAGGGGATATTTTCTTTTCCCTGTGAGCAGGAAGTAGAAGGAACCAGGTAGGATGTTTACAGGTGACGCAGGTTCTTTAGAGTTCCAAGTTCAGGAGGGATCCGCCCCGTGAAGCGGTTCTCATGAAGATAAAGATAACGAAGTTCTGGCAGGTTTGCAAGCTCCACTGGAATCTCGCCTTTAAAATTATTGAAGCTCAAGTACCTATAGAATTCCCAATAACAGAGAAATGAGAAGTAAAGCATTTGTCTATCCAGATAAACTCCAGTACATTCTAAAGGTGGACTTACAAGTGTGTTAGTTTCTTCAGTTCACCAATTTCAGGCGGAAGCACATCTTGAAGCTTATTCCACCTCAGGTTCCTATGATTACAAGCACACTTGCTTAGACAAAGAGCAGCTACACTCAAACTAGCCATCAACTGGTGGGCGGAAAGCAGTAACAGTGCAATATGGATTCGAGTGCATTCACTATCTGAGGCAATTGGGCAGAGAATAATAGAGTTAAGTTCTATGTAGCAAAGAAATCCCATACTTACAATATCCTGAGATGTTTCAACCGTCCAATCTGTGGAGGAATTGGCCCGGTCAACTTGTTATTGTGGAGATCCCTATAATTGAATAATTCAGTTACATAATGGTTTGAGGATACAATAAAGATGTTGTAGGGCATTTTTTTTTTGCATGGAAGTGAAGGTGCAACTCAGAGACAAATACACAAAACAGAAACTGACACGGCTAACAAGCAAACATAGTTAAGGGATAAATCTAGCTTCCAATTGTGTCCAATGAGCTCCCGAACTCAAGGAGCATGACACAGCAGAAATGGAACATCAAAATTTCTTTTACAGGAGTATATAAATCTAGCAGATGCCTTTCCATGCACACTTAGTCTCTTAATGGTTATCTTTGAACCAACAGACATTTAATAACAAATATATGAAGAACATGAACTCCAGTCAGGTCATATCAGATAATTATGAAATGCCAACAATATTGTCATGTGCCTCAAGATGCCAGTACGAAATAAAAGAAAAAAGCAGCGCGGGAAAAGGTTCTTACAATCTTCTCAGATCCAACAGGTTGGTTACCGCTGTTGGAAAAGGACCAACTATTGATACAGCATAGACTTCCCTGAAAATACACAATATGGCACTCAGGCATGTATGTGTAGAAAATGCATAAAGCTTCAGAAAAAAGCAATAAACATGATTCTGCAATCATAAACTTAAAATCCATAACCAGCACACGTGTATAGGTCATAGATGCTAATTATCCTATATATCTCAAACAATAAAAAAAAAAGCCCATAGTAGACAAGTAGGTAATGCCACCTTGTTCTAGCAACAGTTTTCGTTGCAGTATCCTTTCTTTCTTTCTTTTTTTTTTGTAGTTTTAACTAAAACCATCTCAAACGGGTACAGCACGGAGGTGTGTGTGGCCAAATAGCTTTTGTGACGATATTTGCAAGGTGAGGAGTTGTTTCAATTTAATAGGTGATAAAAAGTTTTCTATGTTGGAGCAAAACATGATTTTCGGCCTTTGAGGCTTCAAGTCTTGCATGTTCTTTTATCTTTGGGAAGAAACTTTTCAATCTAAAAAAAAAAACTGTAATGCTTATGTATGCCAGAGACAAGGTACAGTCAAGAAAATGACAGATTGGTTCTTACAGTTCCGTCACAACTCTGTAATCCCCTTGCTGAGAGCATGTCACACCAGACCAGGGGGGTAGATCACCATGCCCGCAAGGGTCATCGCCGACCCATGAGTATACAACTCTCCAGCCTAGTGAAGATTTGATCTCATGCAATGCTTTCACTGCACAAAAAGACCGATTTCAGTTCCAGCATCAAAGCACTGAGCACCTATGGAACAGTTTACGAACGTTGCTAACTCCAACTAGGAAATGAGATACTAGAGAGTGCACGAGACTCTGTGGGCATTCGTTCAGCTACAACCGAATCAAAAAGTCACCCTTTTGTACTGTTCGGCCCCAATTGTGTAACCGAGTATATGAACTAAAAATAGCACATATTTTTTTGAAGGAGAAAAATAGCACATATGAAACGAATTGGATCCCACTGTCGGGGCAGAGTTCAAGCAAGAGAAGTATATCGCTCCAGAAATGCAGAACCTAGCCATCACTGCAAGGGAAGAGCCAATGCTACCAGCAGAGCAGACATTCAGCGCCCCACAGCAAGGAAACGCACGGTTCCGGATGGAAGCCTGAAAGGTCGGGCCAGATCCCCAATGCCGCCGACGAAAGAACCGATCTTTCTTTTGTGACGCCGATTCGCAGTAAGCAGCCAGGAGTTCACTGCCGGGATCAGAAAGGGCCACGGGCGGGAGGAGGAGGAGAAAAAGGCGCAGTCACGTACCGTCTCTCTTCACTGTCTTGCCCCGCGCCGCGCCGGTCAGGAGGAGAAGGGCGAAGAGGAGAGGCAGGGCGCGGGCGGACGACGCTGCGGCCATGGACGGCAGGGGAAGGAGGCAGCGCGCTAGTGGTGGCGCGGCGCGCGGCGGGGCACCATAAGAGAGGGGACGGGGAGCTGAAGGGGAAGGTGGCGCCGCACTGAGGGTAGTGGGAGTGGGCGGGCTGTGGGAGTCGGGGAGTGGGCGGGTAGGCACTCACGATCACGGAGGCACGGAGCAGTCACAGGCGCGCTCGCGCGTCTCATTCACTTGCCGCGTCGGTGGGTTGGGCGTGGCCGCATGGGCGGTCCGTTGCTCGCCTGCTCGGTGCTCCGGTCGTGGCGTTGGGCGGGGGCGCACCGTGGCGGCGCCGGTGCGGCTGCGGCCTAGCCGTGCTCGCCGACCGGACCGGATCTGCGCCCACTCCGGGGCCGGAGACGTGGAATGCCGCCGAACAGCCCCGCGGAAATTCATGAGATCGCTTTGGGCCTTCGCGCGAGGGTAGTAGCGTTCCAGTTTCTTCTTGCTGTATCTGCCGATCCACTGTCACCACCTGTTCCCGTCTCAGCTTATCGCGCCGGATGCCGCTGAGAATTGAAACTTCACCTACAACCGCGGCATAAAAAAAAAAGAACGTAGCATTTCCATTAAAAAAAGTTGGGAGTGAAAGTGGCAAAGTGCGTACTCCGTACTGGTAATTGTAAGCGTTAGAAAATGATGACAGTGTCTTTGAGTACGATGTTTAGAAATGTCGAGATAGAATAGAAGCTGTGCATGTGCAACGTATTTTGAGGAAAAAAAGTACAGCCATGGTACTGAAGGAACTTCGCCCAATCGCGCTCAGGCATATATGGGCTCGACGGACGTTTTCAAGACAAGTCACGTCCCACACGGCCCATCCGCAAGCCCAACTGGCAAGGCGCCCAGCCCAACCTCCACGCGCCCATAGGCCCGCACTGGCACACAGTCAGCCGAGTGCCGACCTGCCTTGTGGATTGCTCTGCCAGCTGCGCGTCCCGCGTCCGCCCGCGCTGGCACGCCCCGGTCGTCGGCGACGGCGTACGACGCCCGGGGCTGGGCGCGCGGAGCCAGCCGGTCGCGTGCGTGCTCTTCGGCTCCGTCGGTCGGAACTGGTTGGTCGCCGCAACAGCAAACCACGCGGCTCGCGAACAAACCGCGGAGCACACCGCACAGTGTGCCCACCGACACCGGTGACAGAAGAAGAAATGGAAGCGTTTGGTTCGGCGGCCAGATGAGCACGAGGGTCAAAGTGTGTGTGCTGCTTCTCAATTCCGATCAGGCTTCATGGACGTCGGGCCCAGTGCCGAACTTTTGCCAAGTAGCTTCACCTTGGTTGGCACCTCGCAGTCGCGCGCGGGGGTCCAGTACTCCAGTTCGCATTTCCCAAACCGAATTTGGCCAAAACTTGCCGGACAGGCTAGCAGCTGGAATGTCAACGTACGCAAACTTACGTACCCAGCCAGTTAGCTTCCATTCGTTTCATACGAATGCAAATTAGAAAAAAAAAGACTTACGGAATTAACACCAAGAAATACATTTAAATACCACGTACATAGCGGTAGCTTATACCAACCAAACGTATCACATCCTACAAGCAAATGAATACGTACACATTTAACTGTGAGAAAATAACGCCTCATCTAGTCATTTTCAAGCTGTTGTCAGTTCAGAATGCACTGCACGCCATTGCCGGTCGGTGTAGCCCGTAGCCGTAGGCGTGCAATTGAAGCAGCCGGACATGGTTCTGTTCTGGTGCCAGCGGCCAGCCGGTGGCGGTGGGTCAGCTGGCCCCACCTCACTCACCTCGTGCGATGTGGAAAGAAATGCCATAGAAAATAGACTACGCCGCGTGGCGTCGTAGGCGTAGCGTAGGGTCGTTGCGTTCGCACGCGCCACCTATTTAACCGTCTCCTTCCCTCCTCCCCTGCTTCAGCGGCTCAGCAAGCCAGATCCAGATCTCGCGGTAGAAGGGAGAGGAAGAGGCTGCCGGTGTCGGGGTGGTCAAGACTCAAGGAGAGAGAGGTATGCCTCTCTATCTGCTATCTGATTTCCATTTCTGCTCTGCGGAAATTTTTGTCTCTTCGTAGTTCATTCTGACTGAGCGCTCAAATCCGAATCACTTCTATCTGGGATGGGCGCTCAGACCATCGTCCAGCCTGTTCAGATTTTTTTTTCCCGCATGCGGTTTATTTCGTTTTCCATTTCTCTTTGTTTGGGGGCGCGGGGCCAACTATGAACGGTGCTCTGTACCCCAACGATCACTGGCTTAATTTTTTTTTCCCCGGATGGCTAGTCTCACACTTTCACGAGATGAATTCCAAAATCTGACACTAACGGGTAGGAACTGGTTGCCATCAATATGCATAGCCAAATGCCAGCAAGCGACACAATCCGGTCACCGCGTTTAGTTTATCACCAAATGGCAGATCTCCGCCTGGCACCATGATGTCAAGGTAATGCAATGAAACTGCTGTTCATTTCATCTTTACTTAACACAACTGTGCACTGAAATCATTTGATGAGTTTACGCGGTCAATTCAACCCCCCTCCCCCCCCCCCCCCCCCCCCCCCAAAAAAAAAAGAATCATATGCTCAGAATTCCTTGTCTATGTATGGATGTTGGATCCTAGATAGCTACAGGCGTGGCTTTGGCTTAAAATTGTAATCTGAAGCATATGCATGAGCTAGCATGCCCACCAAATTTGCTCTTGGCAGTATCATTGGCTTATGGCAAGAAGGAATCGCCTAATATCTGTTGAAGCAAGTCTCGCTAGGTTGATATGCTTCAATAGTCTGAATGACAGTTGCTATTCAATCGATGCATACCGTTACACCCTACACCTCTTCGGCTGTGTCAATAGTTTATTTTATCAAGAATTTGTCATTATCTATTTGTTAATACCAGCTATTCAGCAAATAAACTACTTGTTAATGCTAACAATCACTGGAAACCTTGTAAACCTAACTGTCAGTATCTGGAATAATTTTTTCATTGTCTGCAGCTTACTTCTTTTACAGCTCCAAAATCTTTGTGAAATATCTGAGAGGCTAAATAATTTGGAGTCTTTGTGCATAATATTTGTCTTATAGCAATGATTCTCTTGTCACAATGAATCATGCGTACTAAGATTGACTAATGTCAGTATTTATATTTTCCACATGCAGTTACTCGGACAGTTTAAGAAAGATGGTGAAGATATGCTGCCTCGGTGCTGGATATGTTGGCGGCCCTACCATGGCAGTCATTGCGCTGAAATGCCCTGCCATTGAAGTTTGTGTCGTTGACATTTCTGTTCCACGCATCGCAGCATGGAACAGCGATCAGCTCCCTATTTATGAACCGGGCCTTGATGAAGTGGTCAAACAGTGCCGTGGCAGGAACCTCTTCTTCAGCAATGATATTGAGAAGCATGTTGCTGAGGCTGATATCATCTTCGTCTCTGTGAACACACCAACCAAGACCCGTGGTCTTGGGGCTGGCAAAGCCGCGGATCTAACATACTGGGAGAGTGCAGCCCGCATGATCGCAGATGTGGCCAAATCTGACAAGATTGTGGTTGAGAAGTCCACTGTCCCTGTCAAGACTGCTGAAGCCATTGAGAAGATCTTGACACACAATAGCAAGGGAATCAACTTCCAGATCCTCTCAAACCCTGAATTCCTTGCGGAGGGTACAGCAATTGAGGACCTTTTCAAGCCTGACCGTGTGCTTATCGGTGGTCGGGAGACTCCAGAAGGCCAGAAGGCTGTTAAGGCCCTAAAGGATGTATATGCCAATTGGGTCCCTGAGGACCGTATTCTCACAACGAACCTATGGTCAGCTGAGATTTCCAAGCTTGCTGCAAATGCCTTCTTGGCTCAAAGGATCTCATCAGTGAATGCAATCTCAGCTCTGTGTGAGGCCACTGGTGCCAATGTTGCAGAGGTGGCCTATGCTGTTGGCAAGGATTCAAGGATTGGACCTAAATTCTTGAATGCTAGTGTTGGTTTCGGAGGCTCCTGCTTCCAGAAGGACATACTCAACCTTGTGTACATCTGTGAGTGCAATGGATTGCCTGAGGTCGCCAACTACTGGAAGCAGGTTATCAAGATCAATGATTACCAGAAGAGCAGATTTGTGAACCGTGTGGTGTCTTCCATGTTCAACACTGTCTCTGGAAAGAAGATTGCAGTGCTCGGCTTTGCCTTCAAGAAGGACACCGGTGACACGAGGGAGACCGCTGCCATCGATGTTTGCAAGGGACTCCTTGGAGACAAGGCCAAGATTAGCATCTACGACCCCCAGGTGACTGAGGACCAGATCCAGCGCGATCTCGCGATGAACAAGTTCGACTGGGACCACCCGATCCACCTGCAGCCAATGAGCCCAACAGCAGTAAAGCAGGTCTCTGTGACCTGGGATGCATATGAAGCCACCAAGGGGGCGCATGGTATCTGCATCCTGACTGAGTGGGATGAGTTCAAGACACTCGACTACAAGAAGATCTATGATAGCATGCAGAAACCCGCTTTCTTGTTCGACGGTCGCAACGTAATTGATGCAGAGAAGATGCGGGAGATTGGTTTCATTGTTTACTCCATCGGGAAGCCCCTTGACCCCTGGCTCAAGGACATGCCTGCCGTGGCTTAAATGGTAGAAATCCTAGACATGCAAAGTGTTGCTGGTTGTTGGAGGACTATGAATCCACATTCTCTGCCGTGTCATTCCATCTGATACAGCGGGTCATATAGGTCACAGTAAACAGGGGTAGTTTGCCCCGGGTGTTTTGACTGCAGTGTACTTCATATGTATTGTCTTTGGTAACCTAATTACAGATAAACGAATAATAGCAAGAATTATCAGATGAATTCCTTGTTTTGACTAACATGCTTCTGTATTTGAAGCTTATATCACAGGATTCGGTAAGATATTTGGTTTTCAGATTACCAGGGAGTTACTGAAAAATCCAATGATTGTGTTTGATCCAGAATATTGGCCTCTCCACAACCAGGATTTATTTACTTAGAAACGATGAAAAGAATATAATCTGCTATCGTGTCTGGATATTTGTCTGTACCGAAGGTTGGTAGAGGCAAGAAATGCCATATTCATGCCTTTCAGATGAATACTTTATTTTGACTAACATATATTGCTTGTGTATTTAAAACTGTCATCATAAAATTCAGAAGATATTCGGTTTTCAGATTAGCAGGGAGTTACTGAAAAATCCAACTGTGTGTTTGATCTAAATTATTGACCAGGAATGCCATGACTTCCAAGATTTATTTTTACTTAGAACAAGGATGAAAAGTATTGTCTCTGGATATTTGTCTGTACCGAAGGTTGGTAGAGGCAAGAAATGTCATATGCATGTCTTCAGATAACAAACTAAACTAACAGTCATATAAGACGTCAATCGTACTATTTGGCGGCGCCATCTCGTACCCATCTTTTTTCCTTGCCCTTGGAAAAGGACATGCTCTTTGCGTTTCAAGGCGTACAACGCCTCTATATGAGCATTTCGCATTTGCATATGGCATCCACCGTGCACACACTACGTCCCCGCCTAACTCCCCCGTCCGACCACCACCGCCGCCGCCATCACATCTCCTCCTCGCGCCGACCTGCGCCATGCGTCCGTCACCGTCCGTCGCGTCGTCGGGGGACACGGCGGCGGCGGCGCCGCAGCGCATGTACTTCATCCCGTTCCCGACGCCCGGGCACGCGCTGCCGATGTCCGACCTCGCCCGCCTATTCGCGTCCCGCGGCGCCGACGCCACGCTGGTCCTCACCCGCGCCAACGCCGCCAGGCTCGGCGGCCCCGTGTCCCGCGCCGCCGCCGCGGGCCTCCGCATCCGCATCCACGCGCTGACGCTCCCCGCCGAGGCCGCGGGGCTCACGGGCGGGCACGAGAGCGCCGACGACCTCCCCAACCGCGAGCTCGCCGGGCCGTTCGCCGTCGCCGTCGACCTCCTCGCGCCGCTCTTCGCCGACCTCCTGCGCAGCCGCCCCGCCGACGCCGTCGTGTTCGACGGCGTCCTCCCCTGGGCCGCCACCGCCGCCCCCGAGCTCGGCATCCCGCGGTACGCGTTCACCGGCACGGGTTGCTTCGCGCTCTCGGTACAGCGCGCACTGCTGCTCCACGCCCCGCAGGACGGCGTGGCGTCCGACACCGAGCCGTTCCTCGTGCCGGGCCTCCCCGACGCCGTGCGGCTCACGAAGTCGAGGCTCGCCGAGGCGACGCTCCCTGGAGCCGACTCGCGGGAGTTCCTGAACCGCATGTTCGCCGTCGAGCGCGCCACGGCCGGGTGGGTCGTGAACTCGTTTGCGGACCTCGAAGAGAAATACATCGAACACTACGAGAGGGCCACGGGGAAGCCGGTGTTCGCCGTCGGCCCGGTCTGCCTCGTGAACGGCGACGGCGACGACACCCTGGAACGCGGCCGCGGAGGGGAGGCAGCCGCCGCCGCCGAGGCCGCGCGCGTGCTCGGGTGGCTGGACAAGAAGCCGGCGCGGTCGGTGGTGTACGTCTGCTTCGGCAGCCTCACGCGGTTCCCGCACGAGCAGGTGTCCGAGCTCGGCATGGGAATCGCCGACTCCGGCGCCAACTTCGTGTGGGTCGTCGGTGGGGACGACAAGAGCGCGCACGCGCCGCCGGTGCTCCAGGCGGACGTGGACGCCGCGGCGCCGGGACGCGGGCTGGTGGTCAGGGGATGGGCCCCGCAGGTGGCGGTGCTGCGGCACAAGGCGGTGGGCGCGTTCGTGACGCACTGCGGGTGGGGCGCGGTGACGGAGGCGGCTGCGGCGGGCGTCCCGGTGATTGCGTGGCCGGTGTTCGCGGAGCAGTTCTACAACGAGGCGCTGGTGGTAGGGCTCGCGGGCACGGGCGTCGCCATGGGCGCCGAGAGGGGGTACGTGTGGGGAGGCGAGGCGATGGGCGGGGTGGTAGTGGGCAGGGAGGCGGTGGCGGAGCGGGTGCGCGGCGCACTGGCGGACGAGACGCTGCGGCGGAGGGCGGGGGAGATGGGAGAGCGGGCGAGGCGCGCGGTGGAGGTGGGAGGGTCCTCATACGAGGCCGTGGGCGCGCTGCTGCAGGATGTGCTGCGCCCCGGACGGCGGAGCCAATGATCATCACCAGTCGATCGGAGAGCGGGCATGAGATGACCAGGCCAGGCGGGGTCACGTGGTTTGAAACTTGTTATAAATGGGCTAGCCTCCGTTTCTACTCACTGGGCTTTGAAAGATGTTTAGTCAAGTTGGAGAAATTGATCGTCACTTCATTAAGAGAAATTGGATGCAGGAATAATTTGATTGCCCTTATGTAAAGTCTGCCAGTCAGGTAGCAGATGTTTTCACCAAAAGGTTGCGTGAAAAAAACATTTTCTATGTTCTGTAGCAAGATGGGTCTGTATAATGTGTTTGCCCCATCTTGAGTGGGAGTGTTGGTGTGTATTGTAAATGTAGCTAGAGTTAGGGTCTAAAATGTAAAGAGGCCAAAGAGATAAGATGGAGTACAAAGAAGGATCAGTGTCGATCCATTCAATTTTTCTCACAAACTTTACTGTTCATCTTCTTCCTCCCTTTCACCTTATCCGCTAGATTACTCTTAAATCTACCATTAAATCTTCAACAGAGACACATACTGATACTCTGCATTATACGATGAAATTTGTTGATGGATTACGAGATGAATTTCGGGCTTCAGTTTTACTTCATCGTCCTTCCGATTTGGATACTGCCTATATTCTCGCGCTGTTGCAGGACGAAGTGTTGAAATCTGGAGGCCGCAAGGAACCCAGGAAGCTGGATTATTCTTATTCGGCCAAGCAACAATTCAAATCGGCTTTGCCACTTCCTGCTCCTCCTGCCAAGCATTCCCAAGTCTGCTGCTTACACTGAAGATAGAAGATCATTTGATGCCCTCGTACAAGTGCAAGTGGTGTTGTATCTGCGGAAGAGAAGTGGCGTGCTCTCAAGTCGATGCGAAGAGCTAAGGGTCTCTGCCAATTTTGTGCTGAGAAATGGTCTCGTGATCACAAATGTGCTGATTCAGTACAGTTACATGCAGTCCAAGAACTGATGCAGGTTTTTCAGTTGGAAGATGACAACATGTCTGTGATCAGTGGAGCTAAATCTGTGGATGATCAGTTGTTCTTAACTCTGTCTATAGCTGCAATGTCTGGTATTCCTTCTCCAAAGACACTATGCTTACAAGGCTCAGTTCAGGACCATCAATTGAATATACTGGTTGACTCTGGTAGTTCACATTCTTTTATCAGGGACACTTTGGCTTCACTTCTTCCTGGGTCTACTGATGTGGGGTCTCCTCTTACTGTCCAAGTGGCAAATGGCCAGAAGCTGTTGTGTTCCAAGCAGCTTTCTCGAGCACATTGGTCAGTGGCTGAGGATGAGTTCATATCCGATCTGAAAGTGCTTATCTTCTTACGATATGATTTTAGGGATGGATTGGCCACGGATCTGAAAGTGCCACGGCCGACGTCGTCCCGTATGACGGCGGAGCGATCAAACACGTGCAGCTCCTCCGGAGCCTGCCAGCCTGGGCCGGATGTCGTCCACTAGAAGAGAATGAGACATCCGCGGACCACATAAACAGGGGTCATTTTTAGACCCGGTGCTAATATAGCCTTTAGCACCGTGTCTATAAAAACCCGGTGCTAACGTTCTCTTTAGCACCGGGTCTAAATGTTAGCAGTCTAAAAGGGGACGTGGAAAGACTTTAGCACCGGTTGATAACAACACCCGGTGCTAAAGCCAACCCATTAGCACCGGGTGCAGCCACCGGTGCTAATGTGCCCCAATCATATTTAGCACCGGTTCCAAGCCATCCCCGGTGCAAATAGGCATGCGGCGTGAGGACCGAGGGATGAGCAACGCACATGATGCCGGGGCAGGTACGCGGGTGAGCCATTTTATTTTCCTTCCCCTCTCTTCAACCTCTTATCTTCTTCCTCCCTTATCCTTTTATCTTCCTTCTCCCTCATCAGCTATCTCTTCCTTCGTCTCTCCAGGAAGCCAAGGGGGCACCAGGCGCGGGGTGGGCGCAGGGAGGAGGCATGAGCGCGCAGGGCGCGGCGGCCGGGAGCGCTCGGCGGCCGGGAGGGCACGGCACGAGCGCGGCTCGCGGGGCGGGCGTGCGCAGCGGCGGGCGCTCGGTGGCCGGGAGGGCACGGGGCGGGCGCGCGCAGCGGCGAGCGCTCGGCGGCCGGGAGGGCGCGGCGGCCGGGAGCGCTCGGCGGCTGGGAGGGCGCGGCGCGGGCGTGCGTCGCGGTGGGCGCTCGCCGGCAGGGAGGGCGCGGCGCCGGCGTGCGGCGCGGCCCAGCTGGAGGGCACGGCGCCGGTGTGAAGTCGGTTACATTTTTCAATTTTTTTGCTAGATGCATTAGATTGTACTTAGATTGAATCTTGGATTTTACATCTTGTACTTAGATTGAATCTCTGCTCTTAAATATATGTTGTGATCTGAGTGAAGTTTTTCTCCTCATCTTTTTTTTTCTCCTCTCAATTTTTCCTATCTATCTATCGTCTTTCTTTGTTCTATGTTCATGTTCTTGAAGAACAAGAACACAGGAAGAAAGATATGGTGGTGGGAGAAGAGAGAGGAGAGAGAAAAAAATGAAGAGCAATTTAATTTTTTTCGTATAAATTTTTTTAGCACCGGTTGGTATTTAGCATCGGTGCTAAAGGATGAAACATTAGCACCGGTTGGAAACCCGGTGCTAAAGGAGTTTGCCAACCGGTGCTAATGAGCTATTCTCCACTAGTGCGTCCGGGTACGATGACGAGCGGCAGGGGACGCTGCCGGTGGGGGCGACGCTGGCGGAGCTCGACGGCCGCCTCTGCATGGTTCGCGACGTGCGACTCCGTGGCGACGTGGCCGGCCAGTTCGAGATATGGAATCTGGAGGATTACGACGCGGGGACCTGATCGCTAGGCTACCGTGTCGACGTGGCGGGGCGCCGCGCGGCGAAGCAGCTTATGATACCGTGGCTTGTCGTGCTGCTCAGGTATCTCCCGGCCGGTAGCAGACTAGCAGCAGCAGGAGGAGGAAGCCGCTGGTGGCGACCACGGCGCAGGCGGCACACGTCTACGACCCGGCCACGAACACTCTAGAGACGGTGGCCTCACTCGCTGGCCGCCACGACGTCGTCATTGGTGGCGGCGACGGCGTCTCGGCGCGAGGTCTCGACGATTACCTGCGCATCCTGCTGTACCAAGAGAACCTGTACGAGTTTGAGCGGGGAAGAATTCATTTGTTTTGGAGGCGCTCAGTCCGAGACTCGCGGTCGTCGAGCGCCCTTTCCTTCCATCGAAATGTCACGTCAAGCCAATTTTACATGCATGGAGGTAGGTGTGCATTGTAAGAGTAGGCACGAGAATCGAGAGAGAAATTTTTGCAAAATTAGGAAACTAAACAAGGGGCATTGATCGAATTTGTGAAACTCATCAGCGACTAAACGTGGTTTGAAACTTTTTATAAACGGGGTAGCCTCCGTTTCTAGTTAGTGGGCTTTGATTCTTTTTTTCTTGTGCAACTGGGCTTTGATTTGTAAGACGATGTTCGTCAAATTTCTAACTTCCATAAAGTTTGTAAAAGAAATAAACCAACATCGACTAAAACAACTTGTTTAGACTAGTATAGTTGTTGGCTCCTCTCCGGCCGACCCACACATCATCAAATTGCTCACGTGTGTCATGGTATATATATATATCAACCGGTCGACATTTGACAAAACAACCTTAACGCAATTTTAGCACATGGCATGCCATCTGCTGAACTGCGAGAGAACAAAACTTAAGCCACCGCACATCAGCACACAATGACATTTCATTTGACTTTTGCGTTTATTTATTTTGGGAGTAGGAAACACAACCACCCTCAGAGCAGTAAAGAGAGAGGCGAGTGTCCCAAAGCATACCCACACAATCTGAAGTCATATAGTACTGTGATGCTTACATATCACGGATCTCACATTTGCACACATAGTTAAGGTACGGTGGAATTCGAGATCTCCAGAAGAGGACATCGTACTCCCCTCGTGGTTGAGCACACATGGCTAGTATATCTGAATACGGTATCTCTGGGACATCCTCCTGGGAGCCTCTTTCGTAAACGTTATGGAGCAAACAATATTTGTCTGGCTTCTGATTCATTATGCTCCAGGTGAATCGAGGACGATCCTTGTCCTTGATATCGTCTGTGTACTCGCCAAACAAGGAGACATTCTTTTGCAAATACTCTCTTATTCTTGTGACTGCCCTGGACCAACTCTGAATGTTGAAATAGTCTCTTAACACAACGGCGCCAATGTTCGCAAACGAGAATGATCCCTGCATCAGGCTTGCCATCTCCATAGCTAAGGACGCCAGCTTTGGGTGCTGCCCTGGATCGTCGCTTCCAAAGACGGTCATCTTGAAGAAATACCAGTAGGCTTCTGTAGACAAACATTTGAGCCTAAGAGCATGTGTCGTCCCAAACCTCACAATATTCTCCGATCGACTTGTGACAATCATCCTACTTCCATGCGCCATGGTTCTTCCGGAAGAGTAGAGCCTGTTCCATGTCTCCTCATCAACATCCTCTAAGATCTCAATGACGATCAGTAACCTCTGCCTTGATGAAGCATGATTATCGTTCTTATGCTTGACCACACACTTTTCTCTAAAACTTGCCACTGTCTCGTCTATAAGGTCGTTGTGACGGTAAAACAAAATCAAACAGAAATGGCTGCGCACCCTTTCATCGTAGCAAACATGCTCTACAAGAGTACTCTTGCCGATATGCGCCGGCCCAACGATGGGAAGAACACCCAGTCTTCTCGGTGCGCCAGGAGGCTCCGTCTGTAGCAAGAACTGCATGATCCTCTCCTTCTCCATGTCGCGGCCAAACATGCAGTTGTCTACAAACATGTGTGCACTGTAAGGTTGGCGGTGCATGGGAGGATAGCTCGTCAGGAACACAACAAACTCCTTAAGGTCGCCGATCATGTCTTCCAGGCCACGAACCGCCTGCCGCAGCTCTCTCAGGCGAGCACCGCTCTCCCTGGCTTCTGGATCCCCGGAACCGGAGGGGACGCGGACACGCTTCGCCCGGTTGAACCTGGACAGGGCGAACGCGAGGCGGCTCGCCTCCGCGTCCTCCTTTTGGTTATTCTCGTCGCCATCCTTGCGCCTGTCTCCTCCTCCGAGTGAGGCTCCGCACCTGACGGCGTCGAGGACGTAGTAACCCCGGATCGTCTCGTTCCTCAGTGCCCTGAGCTGCCGGAGCATGGTGACGAGCCGCCGCTCGGCCTCCTCCACTACCGTGCAGCTACGTAGAAGAAGGTGGCGCAGCCGCTGCAGCAGCTCCTCCTCCTGCGCGGTCGCCGCCGCCTGCTCCTCGCGCTTCGCGAGCAGGAAGGACACGGCCCTGCTCACGAGCTCGCCCAGCGCCGCGCTGTAGAGCATCTCCATTGTTGCGATCTGCGAACACACTGCGCCAGGGTGAGCTATTATATATATCTGGTGGCGTCAAGGTGCTTGGTGTCTTCCATGTGTATAGCCACAGCGGCTGCTAAGCTTGCTATGAGGTTAGCATGGTGGTTGAGTGAGCTGAAAGCGTCAAGCCGCCGGGTTTTCAACTTTGACGATGAAGCCATCAAACCAACAATGTGTTGTTTGCGACATTAGAGCAGAGGCGGAGGACCAACATGCCATATCTTATTTTGCCACATGAGCTCTTTTGGTTAGTTTCTGCTATATGTAACTGCTGCGATGGATGGATATTAAGCTTGCACATTCAAACACCCACACTGCAGGTAGAAAATTGATTTGCTTGAAGATCAACCACTCCGCCACACCTCGATTTTTACCCGTCCTCCGCCACTACATTAGAGTATCTATTATCTTATTAAAACAGAAGCAAAAAGAGCCACCAGATTCACCGAGAGGGCCTAGAAAATCCCACGTTAATCTAAAAAAGAGAAAAATATAGGTCGTTGGATTTTATGAAGATCTAACGGTCTAGACTAATCTAAAGAGTCCATGTGTAATACAACTAATAAATATATAAATTTATCAATCTAAAGAGTTTATATCAAATACGACTAATAAATATTTGAAGTTGGTAAAAGAAAACTAACTATAATATTTGCTATGGCATTGAAACGGACTCCACCATATTATGTAACATGTCATATCATATGGTAGGATACGGAAATAAAGAAATATTGTTTATCAATTACAAGAAGAACCCCGTAGAGACAACCACACTCACTTTTTAACATCTTTTTTTGCATTCTTGCATGACGTGTGTTTTCATGCCAAAGATATTTTTATTTTCAAATGGCAAAACATTTATATTTTACACAGAAAAATACGAGTAACCCCAACACAGTTTTTCCTTTACCATCTTACGTGACATCACCTGGTAGGGATGGAAATAAAATTGGGTTTATTAGAGAAGGGATCATATGAAACGACCAAACATATTTTTAATATCTTTATTTTTATTTTCAAATACCAACACTTTTCTCTTTTAGACAAATAAAATAAAAACACAACACATTTTTTTCTTTATTTTGCCTTGCATGATTCAATAGCCTAGAAATTACCAAATTAATAAAAAAGAAAAGAAAAGAATATACATCAATTGATTTTTGTTATTGTACTGTATAGTGTTACAGAATAGAACATGTGTAACCTAATTCATATTGTTCTAATCATATGTAGCTTTTACAATGGGATCAAATATACATTAGTCGTCACTAGCAGTAACGAACCATCCATATGGCCATATACAAGGGCATGTGAGAAGGGCCTTGAAAAGAGCATGTGAGAAGGAGAACGCTAGGGACAAATCTAACCAATGATGTAGCGGGCCACCACACATGACCACATACGATTGCAGCCACAACAAACATCATCATTTGAACTAGCTATATATATGTTAACACACATCCACAATGACTAACACCTTGACCAACATAAAAAACGCACTACCATTTATGATTTAATTTCATCCATGCCTTGCAAAATATAGTTGTTAATTAAGCGTCGTTGTCGACCTTTGTCGCTGCTACAAAGCTGGACCAATGTGTGGTAGTTTGCACTTGACCATTGTCATCTATCTCCAAAAACCCAATAAGTGATTGTAGTCATTGCTAATGTTATCCTAAACGCTAAACGGTAAACAGTCGGTCACCCACCGTTTAGCTCATTATACGGACTAAACGGCCAATTAAATGGATTAACACGGTCATTAAACGGGCTAAACGGATGATTGAACGGACACATTTAGGCACTGTGTAGCGTTTACACGGCGTGTAAACGGGCTAAACGGCCATTTAGGCGAACAATGGTCATTGCTGGCTTCCGTGGGAGATATAACGCATCAATTGGATGGAGTAGTAGTCGAGCGAAAGCAGTTGATTTGGCACACGGAGCAACTCAAGAACATCAACAAGGTGACAATGAGAAGTTGGGAGAGGAATGTGTAGGGCAATGAGGTGAGAGAGCCAGCGTATGAGAGAGCTTAGGAGGCATTGTCCCGTACAAAGTAGGTTAGGATTACCAATTGATGGCGACGAAATATTGGAGAGAGGTGGTGTGCACCCACATCAACATGCATAGACATTGAAATGAGAAAGAAAAAGAATATGCCTGAATTTGACAGCAAAACATGGCTTCAAAGTGTCAAGGTTGTGGTTTCCATCTAATCATAGCAATAAACTCGCTTTGCCAAAATCCCTATAATGTGTACCATTTGCTTCTGCCAAATGAACTAATTTTAAGACGGGATAAGACGCTTGATACGGCATGAGATCCAGTATCATAAGGAGCAAGTTTTGGCTAGAAAGAGGATGTACCTTACTAGCATAAAAGTGAATTTGTCGATCCCGATGCATAATTGATGGTGGGGAAAAAAATAAATCATAAGAAAAGGAGAGCATGTATGGATAGGATTATATCAATTGGAGACTGGGTAGAAAAAGAAAGAAAGTTAGATATGATCACGTGTTACATAATATGATGGTAAAAAATAGACGATACCTTGATCCTGGTCGTTAGAAAAAATATATAGTAATTAGGTTAAGCCAAAATATTTATATGCGATTATTTAAAATTAAAAACTAAATATTAATAAGTAAATGCTAGCTCCCGCGCAATTTGCGTGGGCCATCTCAATAGTTACATCAGATACGATACGCTTGAAGATCAGCCACTGAAGGGCTGCACTGTGGAGAAGACGTCGAATTTGCCGCTCGGGACACCGAGAAAGACTTAGTGGCCGGGGGCCTAATAAAAAAAACACGTGGAAGCCGGTGGCTCGTCGCCGAACTAGTTTGCTGGTGTCAAGGCTATATGTCCCGTGCGCGGCAGATAACTATCTATCGCCACGACAGTACGGCGACTGCCAGGTGGGGCTCACGAGTCAGACCTCCACCTTCACTGTCTTCTTCCTCCCGCCGCCGACTCCTCTCATCGCTCGCCGCCGACATGGTTAGTTCCTTCGAGGTTTCGGGTTGTCGAGGTTGGGGTCACCGGCGGTGAGGTCCCCAGCCTAAAGGGCGGAGGTTAGCCGGCGGCAAAGGCGGGAGAAACGGCGCGAAAGGAGACCTCTAGTGTGTGTGGATGAGCTGCCCGACGACGGCGGGTGATGGCAGGAACCGCCAGAGACAATGGAAGAGGGAGACGCAAGGGCAAACAGGCAAGGGAAATTCATGACGAGCTCTGTTAGAGTGGCGCGAGGGAAAACATCGATGAGTTCAGAGCGGTGCGCGGCGGTGGCGACAACGCAAGGAAGTCAACATTGTGGGCCATACATTTGTTGCGCCGATTTTGGGCCAGCGCGTAGGCAACAGTGTCACACGCATGATCCCTAACCGCCCCCGTCTACTGACGCCACCATGGAACACGACCGCGGCAGGGAGTAGGCCGTCACCGCCACCGAGGCCTGCGGCATGCTGCAGTTCCTTTAATGTGAAACCTCGAGGTCTACTCCCTGTTAGCAAGACACAAGGCCGGGGGCGGCCTTGTTTAGTTCCTTCATTTTGCAAAAATTTTCTCTCTCGATTCTCGTGACTCATCTCACAATGCACGCCTCCCAATGCATAATTTTTCTCTATTCTTCGCTCTCTCTCCTAGAAGTAAACACGTCCTTAATAGTAGAATTGTGTCTTGCTGACAGAGTTTTCACCTGCAACTCAATTCTACTATTTGATCTGAGATAAATTCGATTGTCTTGTGAGCTTTCAATTTTGTGGAGATTTCTTTATCCATTCAAGCATCGTTAATGTTTTTTTTTCATATATCAGCTATCTACACGATTGCTATGCTCTTGACAACATTTGAACATTAGAATTGGACGTCGTCTGAGACATACATTTGGACTTTCATTGCACTTATTTATTTCAAAGGGATCAGAGTACTGTTCTCCGTTATTTACGAAAACACATCATGGTTCAACACTTCAAATACATCATTCATTTGGGTCGTGGTGAGAAAAACACAGAACAATTCACCACTGACCATACATCGATACTGGGACAAGAAGCTAAACAAACCATGAAGCAATTGCGTAGTATCAAAGAGTCCATGGGCATAATAATCATGCACTACGTTTCTACGAAAGCGTATATGGCGCTTTGCCGCTTGCATATGCTTATAGGAGTACAGTTATACGTTGGACCACGCCACCAGAAGCACGCACAAACTCACAGATATTAAAAAGGCCTCATTAACGTACGGCAAAGGAGATTGGGCTTATACAGATATTAATCAAGCCACCACTCACCTCAAGCGTACTATTGCTTACATATCACGGATCTCACATTTACATACGTACTTAAAGTAAGGTGGGATTCGAGACTCCCAAAACAGGATCTCATACGTTCCTCGTGGTTGATGACGCCCTGCTAGCAGATCTACAAATTGTATATCTGGAGCATTCTCTTTGTCACTTCTGTAGATATCACACAGCACAAAGTATTGGCTAGGCTTCTCGTTGACTATGCTCCAAGAAAGCCGAGGCTGGCCTGTGGCCTGGATATCATCATGGTATTTGTTAACCAAGACATTCTTTTGCATGTAGTCTCTTACCCTTGTGACAGCCCTATGCCAACTTTGAGTGTTGAAATTCTCTCTCAACACGATAGCGCCAATGGTTGCAAACGTGAAAGATCCTTGCATTAAGCTTGCCATCTCCAGAGCTAAGGATGCCAGCTTTGGATGTTCCCCTGGATCATTGCTTCCAAATGCAGCCATCTTGAAGAAATACCAGTATGCTTCAGTAGTCAAACATTGTAGCCTAAGAGCGTGTGTTGTCCCCAGCTTCACAATATTCTCTGACCGGCTGGTGACGATAATTCTGCTCCCATGTGCAATGCTACTTTCAGAAGAGAGCATCATGTTCCATGTCTCTTCATTCACATCCTCCAAGAGTTCAATGACAACCAGCCGCCTCTCCCTTGGGGCATTATCATTCTGATGCTTGATCACACAATTGTCTTCCAAATTGGCCAAAACCTCACCCTCAAGGCTACTCTGACTATAAAACGAAATTAACGAGAAGTGGTTGCGCACCCTTTCGTCGTTGCAGACGTGCTCCACAAGAGTGCTCTTGCCGATATGTGCGGGGCCAATGATGGGAAGCACACCCGGGCTTGGTGCACCAGGAGGCTCCACCTGCAGCAAGAAGTCCATGACTCTGTCCTTCTCCATGTAGCGGCCAAACATGCACCTCTCCATAAACAGATGGGCGCTGTATGGTTGGCGGTACAACGGAGGACAATTGGTCAAGAACACAACGAACTCCTTCGCATCGCCGATCATGCCTCTAGGCTCTGAACCTTCTCCTGCAGCTCTCTTAAGCTCACACCCCTAATCGCACCAAATGCCGCCACTGCCATGGATCCAGGATCACCGGACAGGGAGCGAACGCGCTTGGCGGGGTTGAATATGGACATGGAGAACGCGCGGTGGCTCGCCTCGTCATCGCCATCCTTGCGCCCGTCTCCTCCGAGCGCGGCTCGGCACGCGACGACGTCGAGGACGTAGTAGCCCCGGAGCATCTGGTCTTTCATGTCCTTGAGCTGCCGGAGCATGGCCCCGTTCGTGACGAGCCGCCGGTCGGCCTCCTCCACGATCGTGCCGCTCCTCATCAGCAGCTGCCGCAGCCGCCGCAGGTCCTTCTCCACGCTCGCCGCCGTCTTCGGCTTGTCATCGTACTTGGCGAACATGAAGGACACGGACCTGCCCACGAGGTCGCTCAGCACAGCGTTGGAGAGCCTCTCCATTTCCTCGCTCAGGAGTCAGGATTCAGGAAGATCGTGTGCGTGCAGTCGCAAGATGAGATTTTGCAAAAGAGAGCTAGGGAGCGAGCGGCGGCGTGGTCAGTGGCGCCAATGCAGGTGGTGGCTAAATCTTGCTCGCGGTCGCCGATTCGATGCCGACGAGATTCGATGCGTAGTCTCGAAGCTAAGCGCAGGACCAACGAATAACCGAGAAGGGTTTCAGCTTTGAGCACCAACGAGGCCAACGGCCGCGCACTTGGCACCCCGGTCACGGTCGGCTAGGTACACGCCAAACAGGATGGCAAGAACATGCAGAGGAAGGTGCCGATCTCAACCACGGGACGGCGCAATCTGCCGGATTCGGGAACATCCGGGTATACCCCCTGACGCGTCCGGCGCGCAGTCGTTGACGCGGAACCCAGGACCATCGGAATAGGCGGCGCATGCGCGATCGGAGTGTAGGAGAGGGATCTCTCTCTGCTTTTCGTGACCGCGCCGCGCGTCTCGGCCTCTCGGGTGGGCGTGGAGGTGGAGGAGACGGCCGATCCCGCGCGCGCGTCCCCGGCTCCCCGCCACTCCACGAGCCAGAGCGCGCCCGGCGCGGGGTGGGTGAACGGCGACCGACCAGTCAGGCACCCCGAGCGCTCGTCCGCCGCAGGGGAACGTGCACCGGTGAGACAGTGAGACCCGACGTGCGTGGCGGAATTCGGCACCGAACACGGAGCTATCTTCTTGAGCGTTCTGCGGGCTTTTCTGATATGATGAAAAAGGGAGATTCTTTGCCGTTGGAATGTTGGATCGAGTCAAAGGTTCTTTGGATCACAGAATATATTGTGACAACTGGTCGCTTTAAAGCCCGCAGGAACATACCACCTTTGCCTTAAAACATTCTGCGCAAGAGAAGTACTCCCTGTTTCAAGCTAACGGCTACAAAAAACTCGGTTTGGAACTATAACTAACTTTTATGTAGAAAACTAGTTTTTCATGAAACGATTTTTTTAGGGCTCCCTATGAAAGAAAACCACATGCTTACTTTCTTGCTTCTATCAACAAAATATAGCATCCCTATTTTTGTAGTTCCATGAGTCATCACATGACAAGGTGATCACTGAATTTTTTAAACTTTATGTATCACGTGATCCTCCGCTAGAGAACTATTTATGGCTACTGCTACATTAATCTATATTTACTTACTTAATGTAGATTCTAATAATCCCAATATTCTCTCCAACCTAATTATTTGGATATTGTATATGTTGAAAAATAACGATTGTATCTCACTTCAAATCTTACACATTATCTACATTAAGGATATTATGGATAATTGGACTTCTCAACCAACCATATCATAAATCATAGTTCCATGATCCAAACAAAACTAGATTTACTATCTATAGTCTGGATTCTTATAATCACTATTTACTATCTAGATCTAGATTTTCATAATTTATAGTGGTGGACTAGAATTGTTAGGGAGGAATAAAATTCCTAGTCAAAGCTGTCGAGCGGTTGAGCCCGAGCTGGCGAGAAAACCGGCCAGGTAAGCGCAACCCTCGGCCCTACCTGCCGGCGAGAAGAGCTAGCGGGGTTGGTCCCACTGGACAGTGGAAGCACGAGGCGCCGCGCCATTCCCCACCGGTAGATCCCACGGCCCCCGTCCGGCCGGCACCCACCTCCCTCCATCCAAAGTCGCCGACGGCGACGACCCAGCCAAAAGTCCAGAGCCTTTTTCCCCGAGAGAAGGGATGGGCTGCTGCAGCAGCCGGAGCTCCGATTCGCCGGCCAGCCGCGCGACGCGGTGGCGCTCCACGGGCATCGTCGCCCTCCGCGACGCCAGATTGAAGGTCCGTTCGCTCTCACCCCCAACCTTTGCAAGCCAGAATTATGTTTTTTTTTTTTCTGTCCGGGTTCTCCCAGCGTTTCGTACGCTTCACTCAATTTTGTCCCCATCTGGTGATTCTGATTTAGCACGAGGCATAGGAGTCTGTAGAATTAGTATGTGATGGTGAAAGGATTACCAATGGGGCCTTTGATTCCTGGCCTCGGCTGGGGAGCACTCCGTCGTCATCAAGTCAACTAAAGTTAACTTCGTGCTCCTTGGTATTCTGCTTACTAACAATTAACATGGTATAGTCTTCCCTGGTGACGAGTTAACTTCGTTTCTAGACATGTTATACTGCATGTAAACTATTATTTCTCACGGTTATGATTTAGCTTGTAGTCCTCATTATCACAACATGTACCGTATTTGACTTCGCAAAGAAAAAAAATTACCGTATTTGAGTTTATGATTGGTACTTACAAAGTCATAATTACAAATGGAACAGGAAAAGTGGGGGGGGGGGGGGGGATCCATTGTGTGTAACCATGTGTATTTGGTCTCTGGGTTGCAGGAAGTGAGTGTCTTTCTTTTCTGTGAAAAATTATACACTTGAACTAATTAGCTGAAAAACATTCATTGCCACTAAATAAAGGAGTGTTTCATGTACTCAGCGTAACAACTGTACGCATTTGCAAATGCTAGGTTGCCATAAGTAAATAGAATGATAATAATAGAACACTGTAAAAGTAGGATAAAGTATGGTTTATAGTACCAAGGTCAACATTTGTAGGTGTATGCCGTCAGCTCAAGTATCGAACTATATACAAGTTTATCAGCTTATAACTCAGACAGCTACGGTCTCTTGCTAAAAAAAATACAGTGCTGTCCTTTGAATATTGCAAAATATTGTTACGCTCCACACTACCACATTTACTATTGCAGCGATATACTTCTTTATTAGCATTTTAAGCGGCTTCATAGTTAAGTGGTCTATCACCTCTCAGTACCTTGTGAGATTCGAGTGTTGTTTTTTCGTGCAGAGCATAGATTGATATATGGATTTGAAGGTGCTTTCATAGTTAAGTGAGTCATCACCTCTCAGCAGCTTATTGCAGCGTTGTTTTTTTAGTGCAGAGCATAGATTGAGATATGGACTTTTAGCGCAGAACATAGATTGAGATAAGGATCCTGAATCCCCTCAAATAGATTACATCTATGCGCATTTATGTTGGCATCAGTACATCTCTATATTGCTTCACATTTGAGATAAATATATGTCAAGTTGTATTTGATGCCTCTACATGCACAAACATACTTTGTACACTTCTGTTCTGTTACTGCAACAACATGTTTTTCTCTTCCACTGTTGTTTAATAGCAGTGCACCCTCGCAGGAAGTGCCAAATGAGGTTCTACAAGTGGGCAATTCCTTGAGAACTCTGGATTTGACAAACAACAAACTAGGTAGTCAGATTTTACACATAGCTATTTGTTCTATACTTCTATTCAGTGCTCTATGGACTGATCACAGTTACGAAAGGAATTTCATATTTATGCAATCTTAGTGTTTTTTTTTTCTTTCTTTTGCTTGTACACGTAAGTAGCAAGGAACTAACTTGTCAAATGTTATCTGTTGTTTATTTCTCTTTTATCATGCACAGAACTAACAGTGTGAGGGCACCTTTTCTTTTCACTTGCCTTGCTTGTAAAATACATATACTTGAAGCAAAATTGCTACAGCTAGGTTCATTTTCCTTTGCTTTGGCCCCAACAGGAGATCATTTAGCACCTTCTGCAGAGAACTTTAACATATTTTTTTTGGTAACTGGAAAAGATTATTCTTAAACCTCACCAAAAAGATTATTCTTAGACCTCACCTGCGCATGCTTCTGAATTTGAATCCAAATGACCTAATCGTCTACAAACTGCAATACTGCATGCACTCTTTGTTTTTTTATATATATATTTTGATGTTTATACTTCTTGAGAGCAATATCAATTGATTTTATTTTATGTTGCAGTTGAGATTCCCCAGGAAGTTGGCGGGCTTGTGAATATGCAAAGACTTGTAAGAGTTCCCATTACTGCCTTGTTTGGATAGGGGCGTTCTGGAGGGGATTGAAGGGGATTGGATCTAAAATGAACTAATATCCCCTCCAATCCCCCTCATTCCACCTCAATCCAGAAGTACCCAAACAAGGCCTACTAGAAGTCACCATAGATTATCTGATTAGAGATCCATATTTACAACAAATGGTTCTTACTTCTGATGTCTCCTTGTCTTTTAAATTGTGGTGTTTTGAAGTGTAGTCTTTTGCCTCTTTCTGTTTCTGTAGGTTTTGGCTGGTAATTTGATTGAAAACATCCCAGCTAACATTGGATACCTGCGGAATCTTAAAATCCTCACACTTGACAGAAATAGGATCTCTGTCTTGCCTGAAGAATGTTAGTTCCTATGAACCTGTCTTTCTCTAACAACGGAAGTGAAAAGTGCAAAATGTTATTATATTTACATAACTAATTATTGACATTTTCCTAGGTGTTACAACCTTCATCTTAGCAATTTGAAAGTTATAACTTCTGTGATAATCTAATTAGTACTGTATTTCTAACCTTTCCTTTTTGTTTCATCCAGTGGGTTCTCTGTCAAACCTTCAGCAACTTTCTATTTCTCATAATTCTTTACTGTGCCTGCCTAAGAGTGTGGGAGATTTGCGCAATGTAAGTTTCTTATTTTGCTCAAAGATGTCAAAATCTTTCTTGTTTTTGGAAGTTCTTGAGTATAATAGTCAAGTCTAGTCACTCAAAAAGTTATGGATATTTTAGATATATAACAGAACAGTAATTTCTTACCTTTTGTTTTATCAGAATAAATAAATCTTGGTTCTAGAGTGCATTATCTGAAATTAATTCATCTTGACAAATTCTATCATTTTTTCGTTTATAGTAAATGTTTTCTGAATTTTTTATTTACAACGGTCAATGCGCAATGTGATCACCGGGTTACTATCATTTTATTTTGTTTGATGCAGATGTCAATACTCAATGTATCTGATAACAAATTGAAAGAACTCCCAGAATCAATTGGAAGTTGCAATTCCCTAGAAGAATTGCAGGCAAATGGTATGAATCACTTCCTGCAAATCTATCACGATATTATTTCAGTTCCCCACTCCCCGACCCCCTCCTTTGCTTGGATGTGCACATGCAGTCATGCACTCGTGAATACTATCGCTTGATTAATCCTATATGGTATTTTTACCTTCTTACCATTTGCCAATCAACAAA
This sequence comes from Urochloa ruziziensis, assembly GCA_015476505.1. Taxonomy (NCBI): domain Eukaryota; kingdom Viridiplantae; phylum Streptophyta; class Magnoliopsida; order Poales; family Poaceae; genus Urochloa; species Urochloa ruziziensis. The sequence goes on from CM027118.1 coordinate 7,062,377, forward strand.
AAGTAAAGTTTGGGATGTCACAACTCACAATCATATCCTCTTATGATGCTTTTCTCCTTTATGTTTGGAGTAAAGTTGGCACTTGCTCTGTCTGGAACACAAACGCAGGCGCTGCAGCAGAACATGAGTGCTGCAGAACATTTCACTTTCCTATATCCTGTGCCAGCACCTGCAGTCCATTTGGGAAGGGAGAGACGTGTACACTTTTTATGCACCTTTGGTGAATTAAACCAAATAAATTTATGTATCTAGCCATTGCTGAAAACAGATGCAAAATATAGCATGTTTTTCATATCCTTTAGCACCTTCTACCTCTGGAACTAATCCTGAAGCAAAATGTTTAGGAAATTTGATTGAAGATGTGCCCTCGTCAATCTGCAACCTTGTTTGCCTTAAATCCTTATCATTGAATGGCAACAAAATTCGTCAGGTATATGCACTTGATATTTGCTGTTCCATTACAAAACTAACAACAGCCTGTCACCCAACCTCTCACTCTGCATTTTCAGCTTCCACAAAACATACTGAAAGACTGCACGGCTCTTCAGAACATCTCACTGCACGACAACCCAATCACAATGGACCAGTTCCAACAAGTAAGTTGCATGAAGCATCTACAGTTTTCATGCACCGTAGCCAATCTTGTTTTGATCGGAGATCCTTTTATTTTTCCTGTTTGTTGCAGACGGATGGATTCAACGAGTTTGAGGCGCGCAGAAGGAAGAAATTCGACAAGCAGATCGATTCCCGTGTCATGATGGGCTCCACGGCCCTGGATGAAGGGGTTGATTTCCGCTGATTTTGGAGCTCATTTGGCTTCCCATTCTTTCTAATTGGTCAGGGACAGTTGTAGATTTGTACATATCAATCTCTGGTTCCATGAAGAAAAACAGCAAACCCACATAAATGAACAAAAAAAATCCTGATTTTTGCTTCTATGTTAGCAATAAGTGACGTTACACATCTTGTGCTCCTATGGAAACGTATTGATTACATCTGCTTCACATCAACATCTTTTCCTCTACTACTAGTGAGGTCCATCCTGACTACTAAAGATGCAAAGAAATGGCAACTGAGTCCGGAGTACTTGCCGACCCAAGATTCCACCCCGATGATGCAAGTGAGAAAAGGAATTCAGACGTGAGCAGGACATGATTGGTGGTGCTTCTCTTCCCCGTCGTTGGCTACGTGAAGCGACAGTGCCTACGCACGCTCGTCTTTCTTTAAATTGGGGAGTAAAAAGAACCACAATCTTAGAAATCAATCGTACCTAGTGATTTTACAGCCACCAATAATTGTGGCCGTTCTTGTCAAAGTGATGCACCGGATTGACAAGTCTTTTGTTCATTTGCACGTATATGGCGCGGCAAGCCAAAAGCGTTGCTTACTACTTGAAGCAGTGGTGTGGGCTGGAATTGGGGTTTTCCTGCTTTACAAATTACAACTACAATGCAGGTACGTTAAAAAAACACACAACTACATACAAGGCAGGTTGAGATATGATGTGGGTTTTAATTTCATGCTTTACACTAGTGGATGGCTGGTGGGTAGCGTCTGCAACAAACTGAAATTAACTCATTAATCTGCAAATAAGTTTGATAACGACAATTCGTGCTTCAGAAATCATTTGTGTGAGATCTGAGTGTATTCTATAGCATGAACAAGGCAAGCACAGGCGCACAGCCATGTGTGTGCTCTGACCCTGATCGCTTGATGTAGCTGTCACGGGGCCTCGCCCATCTCTTTCCCCTGTTCCTCTTTCTATGCAGTGCAACCTCCATTCAACACGGCTTCAATTCATGGCCTCCCCGCGTCTCTACGCTCCCTCCTCCGTCTCTCCCCACTCCATATAGCAGCCAGGCCAGCAGCCATCACTCTCGCTCCCGTGCCCATCTTCTCCTCTCGCCTCTCTCGGTCCGTGCACGACTGCAAGCTCTTGTTCTTGTTCTTGTTCTTGTTCTAGTTCAGTTCATCCTTCATGCAACAAAACTCCGTGAAGGCGTGAAGGCTTTAATTTACCTTGCCTCTTCCCTGCAGCTTTCTTGGCGATCCTTCCACGGACGGCGGCCCAAGAAGACTAGAGAGTGACCGGAGACTAGAGTTCGCGGCGGGATCATGCCGGCTGGTGTTGGACGGCCACGGCGGGGCTCCAACAAGGAGCAGACTGCGGCAGCCGACAGGTTTGGCTCAGATCAGCCTCTGCTCATCGTAGTAGGAATATATCATACTTGAAACTCTGCAATTTTGCATCGGCTACCCCGTAGATGATAGCAAAATGCTCTTCTTTTCATGGACATTTTTGGGGTTTCTGTTCGTGTAAAGTATGCTACTGCCAACAAAATCAGGAACACCCTGAATTCGTAGTAAACTGATGACTGATCCTAAATTCCTAAGCTAATATGCATGTATCTATGTGCAGAAGTGGCGTGGAGGAGGAGATGGCAGGTCTGAGCCTGAGCGACTTCGAGTTCTTCAAGATCTTGCTCCCCGGGATGTACGAGGAGGCACTGGTAAGTGTCTTGCTGTTATGTTATCTGAACCTGACCGGCTCAGACAGAAGGACTTAATTGCTGCTGAGTTAGTCGATCTGATCGTCCTGCGCGCGTGCAGAGGCTTCCCGCTTTGTTCGCCCGGGAGCTCGGAGCTTGCCGGGACCTGAAGCTTCGTCTCGCCGGCGCAGGCATGCCTCTCTGGGACGTGGAGGTCTTCGCCGACGAGAAGCGCGGCGACATGTACCTCGCCCAGGGGTGGAAGAAGTTCGCCCGCGCCCACGACCTCCGCGACGGGTACCTCCTCGTCTTCCGCTACGACGACTCCGCCGCCGCCGGCGCCACGCTCACCCTCACCGTCTTCGACCGCACCACCTGCCGCAAGCCGTACGTCCACGCCGGTACGTGTCCACTTCCCCGTCCGTCCATCCCAGCCACTCGTTCCGTTCCCATCAGCGTGCAGTGGTGAGTCAGTGACACACTGACACGTCAACATAAAACACAAACCTTCTGCTCGTGTGCCCAGGCTCCGGGAAGGCCAGCCGCGGCGCCCGTCCCCAGCTTGCCATCGCCGAGCCGTCCCAGTTCGCCGTGAGCCTCAGGCAGTGCAACCTGGCAGCCAAGCAGAACCAGTACCTGGTGAGTCTTCGTCGCAGCCGCCGCCATTAGCCCATCACGTACTTTCTTGCTCGATCGCTCACGTCTCCAGCGCGTGCGGGTGCAGAACGTGCCGGTGGACTTCCAGGACGCGCACGGCTACGCGAGGCGGCGGAGGGTGGAGCTGCGGATGGGGGGGAAGACGTGGTCGGTGAACCTGAAGCGCGGGAGGAGGGCGCTCGGGGACCGCACGGCGCTCAAGTACGGGTGGCACCAGTTCTGCGTCGACAACGGGCTCGAGGTCGGGGACACCTGCTTCTTCAAGGTGATACGGGAGGGGGCCCTGCGTCGACGACGACGAGGAGGAGTGGGAGGACGAGTGGGAGGACGACGAGCACGTGCTCCAGGTCGAGGTGCGCAAGAAGGACGGCACCATGCTCACCTGATCCATCTCCGGCCGCGCATCGCATCGCGTCGACTACCGATGCTAGCTGCTGCTGGGGACGAGCAGTTTAATCAATCATCTACTAGTAGTAGTAATCTAGCCCATGTGCTTTGGCATCCGTGTTAGTGGCTTAGTGCTATGTGATAAGAGTATAAGACTCGTTGGCGACTAGGAATTCTGTTCTGACTGCTGGTGAACTAATTGAGTTGTTTGTCCATCTGAACCTGTCAGTAGGATGATCTCCTGTTCTGAAATTGTTCTTGTGTTGGTGGGTTTGATCATTGATGGATCGTAATAAGATGAACGGCAAGGATAAAGTAAGCAACTTGTGGTACCTTGTTGAACATGGAATCCCTAAAGTTTGGCATTGGTTCATGTCAAGCTTAAAGCGGGTGTTGCTGTTCGGACTTGATGAGATGAAAAGGTTGTGCAGGAATAAGGCTACTGTTGGCTCGAAAGCGAACTCAGAAGCCAACACGAAAATGAGAGACGAGACCAGAAAACAAGAGCCGAAAGAAGCGATGTCTCAATAATGATCAATGAATAATCCGAACCCTTACAAAGTGGTGCGCCCTCTCCTTTTATAGGGAGGCGGAGGGTCACTCCCTCAGTCACATGTTCCCTTTCTACCCCTACCTGCTACAATTGTGCTGGGAATATTCTACTTTAACGGATACTTCGGGAATTTTACATGAGGAAGCCAATTTCGACTTGCTTTCGTCTTTGCATGCACTGAGACGCCCGATGCGTTCCGGCTCGACTCCGCGCTCCGGGCCTCCACCATCCTTCCTCGTTGACCTGTTCACAGATAGCTGTGCACCATGTTAGGCCGTTAGAGCCGTGAGGAGGATCGGGTGCTCCTCAGCTGAGGGTTCCGAACCGATTCCTAGGTCGATTCGGTCCGCGCACTTGGTGAAGTCGTTCCGTCAGCCGTAGGATGCGGCGGACCGAAACACTAGTTGATTCGGTCCACTAGTTGCGAAACGCGAGGGGCCGAATCACAGGCCAATTCGGTTCGCTGCGTGTGGAACGCGAGGGGCCGAATCACAGGCCGATTCGGTTCGCGCATCTACTCGCGCGATGCGACCCGAATCCCTGAAATCGATTCGGTTCGCCGGGGTGAGCTGCTGACGGGCCGAATCACTGATGGATTCGATCCGCGAGATCCGTAGCCGGAAAAAACGAATCACAGATCGACTCGGTTCTGTTGAGTCATGGGCTAACGCGAAACAGGCCGTAGCGCAACAAGCAGGTGGCGGAGTTTGCCTGATCCACGTCCCAACAGCTACTATGCCTCGAAGAAGATTTGTGAAGGCCACTAGGACCGGGGGAAGAGTAGAGAGCTGTCCTGGTCATGTCCCGTCCATTTGGCTGTCGTCCGTCCTGTCGAACAGGCAGCACAGCAAGCATTTGGTCTGGGCTGACCATCACCAAACGATTTAAACAGTAATACAATAATTCGCTTGGTCCAAAGTCTTGACTCCAACAATTATGCTAGCTAACTAAAGCGTGACACTGAACGGAAAATGTGTTAATTCAATTCAGGAGAACGAGTATGGACAGTGGCATGCAGCAAGTGCAGTAGCATCATGGTACTAGGCTTTTTTTTTTCTCCAGGAACGCCAATACGCCATGACAAGTGTCGATTTCGGAGGCGATGGGGAGTCCGAGACCTCCATCTCGGGACTAAATTTTCGTAACCCACCGGGCCACCGGATTTGCTATTTACCGCATATGTGGTGTCTCACCTTTCACCGCACACTTCAGATGCTTTGCAGGCCCGCGCTGCTCCATTCTCTACGCAGACCATGCATGCAGTCATGCACAGCCCCTCCCCCTGACCTACTTGGACCCATTGGACCCATGAGAGAGGATTTTAGAAAACAATTCGTATTTTATAAACCAAGCAGCCAAATTAAATTCCGATTGTACCACTACGTTTCTTGTGACGAGATCTACAAAACTAGACCACACTTGGCTATATTTTGATTAGATTTTTTCTGGAACATATTTTTACGAATACGGAACAATTTCGTCAACGGTTGGAACAAATTCACCATGAATAAGGTACAATTGTTCTAGCTTCACGATAAAATGTTCCAATTTTTTTAAAAATTGTTCCAACAAAAAAACATCCAAACATAGTTGAGTGCGGTCTAGTTTGGAAGTTCTCATCGTAAAGAATACAATGATACCATCAAAACTTAATTTGAACATTTAATTTAGAAGGTATTAATTGTTTTCTCATCTACCAATTGCATGTGCTACTGGGCCCACCAGCTGCACGTCGACTCATTGTTGGCCGCTCTGGAGAGGGCTGCATACGCGCGGGTCCACCTGCGGCTGCATGTAGTTGGCTTGCTCTCGGGGGGTGTGCGGCGCTCTCCGGTATACCGCATCTGCGGTACCGAGACACGTCCCCGGGCCACCGCAGTACCGCACAACGGCACAAGCGCCGCGCCACCCGTGTCGTGTCGAGCCCAAGCTGTGTTATCAGCGTGGCAACGTCCCTTGGATGTGACTTGTCTTTGTCTCTTCGTCTTCGGCGCACCTCGTTCGCTAGGTACGTCTGGCTGGGATATCCTCGCTAGCTGCACGGCTGCACCGATGCCCGCTGCTGCGGCCTTGGCGATCAACGGCGCTGGGATGCTCGACTGGCTTGACTGCATTGACTGGCCTCTCCATCGTATGGGTACCATCAACTTTCCTTCCTCCTGTTTCCTTTCCGCAAGGCTATGGCGCTATGCAAAGCCTTGTTAGCTACCTTAGCTGATGGCTTTTGCTCTTTTGGAGGCGACAAGTGTTGATAGCTCCCACGTGAATGTTAGAACATATAAGCCTGTGGGAGTACTAGCGTATCAAAGCACTGCCCGACCAACATTCGGACCCATTTCTTCTCGATTACTCGTCAAAATTGTTAAGTGAACGATCGAATCCTCCTCTCCTCATGCTCAAACAAAACAAACATTCACATGGGAGGCTATGGCTCATACTGTTCGTTCCACCTGTAGATAATAGATATTTTATCTCAGATTTTTTTGTAACTTGTTCTTGGTGTATAAAATATATGTTCTTATCAAATCAGAATGACATGTGAATGATGATGGATGGTGCATGGTACAAACTTTAGTTCTACGAAATTGTATAATTTTGTTCTAGATATATACAGGTAAATAAAAATGTTTTTCAACTAATATTACTTATAAAACGGCAGTAGAAGGATAGTGGATGGAGTAGGGTTTTGTTACGTGAGCTTGTATGATTTTCTTTATGTGCATAGAATTTTGTTTCACCTACATAAACGAAATTCTAGTTAAGATGGCAGACTGCAGAGTGGGCTTATTCTTCTCAACAGGCTCCCAAGCCCTGGGCCACACGCAGTTTCAGCACATGGGCTGCAGCCTGTTTGTATGTGAACGGAATAGCGGCCCGGAGCACAACCGCGAGCGGTCGACATGGTCGCGATTCGCGATTTCGCTACCTTTTTTCTTTTCCCGTTTTTATAAATAAATCAGCCCGAAAAAAGGACGCGGTCGTGGACCGAACAAACCTTTCCCCAAAATTTCCCCTCTCCGGCAACGAACGAACTCTCGATCCGATCCCGATCCCTGAAGGGCGCCGCCTCGGCTCCCCGATCCGGCCACGGATCTGCTCGTCGCTCGACGGGGGCTCTCGATTGGTACCAGCTTTCCCCCCTTTCTTTGATTCCGCAGGGTCCCGAGGTTAGGGTTTGCGAGGGTGGGTTTCGGGCCCCGATCCGCTCGATTGAGGACGGATTTTGCACGGGGACGTCGGATCCGTGCGTGATCTGTTGGTTTCGGTTCGGATTGTCGCAGTTTCGAGAGTCAATTTTGCGTGATTTTTCTGGTGGGCGGATGCGGACCTAGGGTTTCGTCAGGTCCCGACTCCTATTCGCGAATTCGATAGGGTTTCAGGCCGCGATATTCGAGCCTGTTGCTAGATTAATTGTTGCATGAAGAAAGACTTTGTTATGTTGCTAACTCACTAGGGATGGAAATTCATTCGTGCCCTTCATTTCGGCAGTTGAGCATGCCCATTGCATTTGGTCTGCAGTGACCTTCATAAGGTTGTAGTGACCTCCATAAGGTGTTCGTGGGGCTTGTATAGCTTAAATCGTTTTATTGTCACTCCGGAATTGGTGTTTTCATTTTAGTCTTGTGCAGTGACTGTTTGTGCTACTAAGTGATGACATAATTATAATTAATTTCGTTCTGTATCCTTTCAGTACAAGCATGCTGCATCAGGAAAACAGTGAGGCTTTTGTCAGGCACCACTCTGAACAGCTTGCATGTGGCAACATGAGGGGAGCAGATAATGGCCGTCCAAATTTCCTTCCTGAGAAATGCCAGATTGCAGGTAATGACTGAGCATCATTTCTCCGCCTTATACAATATGCTTGCTTGACTCTAATACATGTTTAGTTTGTCCCAAAGTTTGTCAAAGGGAGGAAAAGGTTGTCTCGTTAGATGATGTGGTGCATGGTGTTCATCTAGCCAATGCTGCTGTCCAGTCACCTTTGGTGGCAAGTGGTGCCAAATCAGCGCCTACAGTGGATCATAACAAGAGACATGCATCCAGTGAAATGACGGACATAGTTGAATGCAAACGGCTGAAGCAGGAAGGTCAAAGTAAGAGTCAGCTCAACCTCTCTTTACTTGCCTTTCCGAAAGCAGTATGCAGAGACAGTTAGATAATAAATTCTATTTCGTTTATTCCATTTCCAGTTACATCTAAGGAGGACAACTATACAACAAGTGGTGATGAGGATGTTCATCAATATCCTACATACACGTCATACGAAAGAAGCTTTGACTCACCGATATATGAGAGTGAAGAAAGTGAAGATGAGGGTATAGGTTCTCCTGTGCATTTTCCACTTGCTCATACGTATGTTGAAGATGATCTATGGCCTGCCAGCTTTCATCAACCTGTGGGCCTTTGCCCCACAAGGAAACCTGTTCCTATTGGGCCGAATCATCAGGCTGAATTACCAGAGTGTAGGCCATTTCATGGGAAAACAGAAGACAACGAGAGTAACAAGTGGATTAGAAACATTGTCGTACCAATGCCTAGTAATGATTCACTGTCTTTGATGCTGAAGCCTGTTCACTGCAAGGCAGGCTGTGATTGTCTTGATGAAGATTCAATCAATTGTGTGAGGAAGCATGTGAGGGAAGCAAGAGAAATGCTGAAGGTTTCCATTGGTACTGACATCTTCAGAGAGTTGGGGTTCTTTGACATGGGAGAGGAGGTTGCCTCAAGATGGACTGAAGAGGAGGAACATCTATTCCAGGAAGTGGTCTTGTCAAATCCTGCTTCTCTGCGCAGAAACTTTTGGGATGAACTCCCTCTTGCCTTCCCATCCAAGTCCAGCAAAGAACTAGTGAGCTACTACTTCAACGTCTTCATGTTGAGGAAGAGGGCTGAGCAGAACAGGTTTGATCCGATGAACGTTGACAGTGACGATGATGAATGGCAAGCAAGTGGTGATGACGAGTTTGCAGTCACAAGAAGATCTGATGAATACTTGCCAACTGAGTCCCTTACCGATCAAGATGATATTGCATGCAATCGAGTTCCTTCTGAGGGGTATGTCTATGAAGATTCTGAGGATGAGGATGAGCTTGATGATGATGTAAGTGGTGACAGGCATGATGGTGTGAAGAGGGGTGGTATGTTGTCAGAGGGCCTTCCTGCCATGTCATTTGTGGACCATAATCAACAGACGTTCAAGCTAGATGCAGATGCACAAGATGACTCTTGCACATCCTTTGAGGCTCATCAGAGCGGTGTTGAAAGCGGGACACCTACCGATATTGCTGAAGACCACCACTACAGGAGTGATGGTTTTGATGGTGTTGCAGAGCATGGGTTCTTTGGTGACCATTGTGATACAAAAGGTTGGGAGTTTGGTTTCACTACTGGGTGGGATAAGCATGATTTTCTGTCGACGAACAATGTCATCGAAGAGGTGTTTGGAAAGGGTTCTAGCGAAGATGGAAGTGACACTGCTAGTGGCCAGGACCTTATCTGAGCCAGAGGCGGACACTTCTTTCCAACTGTGAAAGCTCTTGCAGTTTCCCCTGCCGCTCAGAATTTGTACAGCAGTAGTTTCATTTTGATTTAATGACTTGTTCTTTATAGGAATCTCTTGTCCTTGGAACATCATCTGCTTGAGAAACGTGATTTCGGTCTCATGATTAATGTAAATCTGTAGATGATGTCTTGTCATCGGCCGATGATCTGCTGTAGCCTGTAGCATGTATGTATTGTTGTTGCCATCCCTGTGTCCGGGCCTGAGCATTTTTTCCATGTGCTAGCGAGGGTCATGTAATAAAAGCTGTTATTATTCCTTGAGCCGAGATATCCTTCTCACATAGATTCGCCGTGTTGATGGGTCGGTGCTGGATTGTTGTTCTCTTGTCGTGTAACCAGCACGTCGATGTGCTTTCTCCTCCCAGGCAACATTTTGGACATGTCTCTTTCTTTCGGTGCTACACTGCTACTTGAACTCCCAGGACCCAGCTTCTTGTGTGGAGTTGTAAAGTTCATGAAGGCCTGCCTGAACCTGTAATGATCAGTGGATGATACCATCATGGAGCTGTTGTTGAACTAGAATCTTAGATTTAGCAACTCTCTTGTCTCTTGCTGCGTGTGCATTTGTTGGCTCTGTGGGAACATCAGAACATATAATCCAGGTGGAGTAGCAGTACTGAAACTGCCCCAATTTCACGTTCAAATCACACGGTCATAGATTCACGGGTGATTTTGTTTAAGAAAGCTCAGAGTAGATTAGTAAACGCCGTACGCAGGGCATCCTGCAGCCAAGAAAACAGCCAGATTGCCAGGCAGTCGGCGATTTCACCGAGCTCGCCGGGGACGCACTCTCTCTTCTTTTTAATTCTCCTCCACCTCAGCAAAATAATCTATGTAGCATCAAATAGGCAGCACTTATCTCACGGCAAAGCCCTCCACCCCGAACCCAACGGTTATATTCCTCTCGGGCTGTCGGCTCTCGCGATAATCCCGTCGCCACGCCTCCCCGCGCCGCCCCCGCATCGCGTCCCTGCGGCTTCGCGTGGTATTGCTTCCTTGTCCCCCTTCTCCGGCGCGGAAGGAGAGCGGGCGGCTAGATCCCACCCGAATCCACCGGAGGAGGCGGTGGCAGCGGAGGCAATCAGCGGGCCCTCCTCTCTTCTAGCGGCGTGTTTCGTATTTGCCCAGTGAGTACTTTCCTAGCCCCCTCTCCCCTAATAGCTTGATGGAGGCGTCAAACTTGGAAGCTCTATCAGTAATTCATCGTTCGATCTGTTCCCAATCGGATTTGCCAGTCATGAGCAGGTCAGACGGGTGTGGCTGTTGGTGCGGGCTTTGATTAGATCAGAAACTCGGTAGACCAGATTCAGATCTTGAGGCGAGGTTTCCGTGATATGTTTAGTACTTACATAACGGACTAATCGAGTGGTAGTTTCGGTACTAGAAAACTCCTTTTGATGTTCCGTCAGCAGATAGCCACCGGCACCCGTGATTCTGAGGTTGGCATGACCTTCCCAAAGACTGTTGTTGATCTGGAAAGGTTATACATTGTCAACCAAGGCACATTTGGCTTGTTGGTACCGTGCAGGATTCATGATTGTCGATTCCAAGGTCATATAGCCATTATTAGCTTGTGATTACTCTTTCTATTATCGAACTGTAGTTTTTGGTAATGCTGTTAGAACTCAAAGCTTTGCAATTGCTATACCAAGAAGACATGACCTTAGTTATGGGAAGTTAGATCTAGGTGTACAGTGACGCCTCATGTTGTTTTGTGTAGATTTATAAACTCGTCTAGGGAGCATCATTTTGATATTCTCTGATTCGATGTGTCTTTTCATAAAATTTCATTCTCTTCAGTGCTGACTTAGCCTTCACTTGTTATTTCTGCCCACAACAATGTTTATTTAATAAACCACTTCCTTGTTGAGAAGATTTTTGCACATCACCACCTGATTGAGTGATTGTTCTCCTGAATCCTGATACATTCATTTTCCTATCCATTGCAGATATCTGGCCATCAGTACTGTGCTTGAAGTGAATAAGTTGAGATGTCTGTGCCAATGTATAAGAAGCAAAACTCAATGGGCACTCCTGTCCACAGAACAAATCCCTTTGATTCCGATTCTGATTCTGAAGCGCCCTCAAAGCCATCAAGGGCGCATTCTGTCCCAGTGAAACGTGCCGATCAATCTGTGCAAGAGTTGGAAGATTATGCTATAGCCAAAGCACGAGAAACCACATACAAAGTAAATGATTGTGTCAGAGCTGCTGAAGCCATCAGGGAAGATGCTACACAAACTCTGCAAACTTTGCACCGTCAAGGTGAGCAGATCATGCGGTCTCATCACCTAGCAGCTGACATTGAGCAGGACCTTACTGTGGTAAGTTCTCTGCTTGCTGATATTGGATAGCCCCAAGTATAAAATAGTTTTTTTCAACAATTATTCTCACAGAATAGGTTTAACTTCTGTACAATATTGAGATATATTAGCACTACGATTCAGTCATCAGCCACCTTGTCCAACATTGGCCTTTCTGTAATATTTGATGCATAGATCTGTTATCTGTAGAATCCTTGTATATGAACTTATATTGATGGGCATGCATGTTTTTATAGCAGAAATATCCCTGACTTTGTACAAATACATCTCTATCAGTTTCACACTTCTTTATCAGTTTCACTACTTGTTGTTTCTGTGCGTTTTGAACACCAATTGCTTGGCCAAATTGTGGATGATAATTATCAGTCTTATTGATGCTAATATTTGGTATTATTGTTCATGTTTTCCTTTATGTTGGGTAGTCATGAATTCAGTATTGTCCCTGAGTCATGGTTAATAATTTCATTTTGAATTTTGAGCGAGTTTGACATATGAATAAAATATCTTTTCTAACTTTTTTTTATTTATCAAGCTATATCATGCCATCTTCATCTGACTTCAACTATATGCCAAAATTTATGTTGTCTCCAGAGTGAGAAGCTCCTGGGAAGTCTGGGTGGGCTATTTTCCAAGGCATGGAGGCCGAAGAGAAATCAACATATAAAAGGACCAGTCTCAGAAAGTATGTTCTAAATTATGAATAATATATTAGAGTTGTTTTTTGCTTAGCTAATCCCAGAAAGTATGTTCTAGATTATGAATAATTTGTTAGACTTGTTTTTTTCTTAGCTAATCCTTTTGAGTTGTGGCAGATAGCTTTTCTGTGAGGACGGCAGACCACACAGAACAGAGGTGGAGGCTAGGAATTGCCCCGACACGTCAAGAATCTCCCAGTTCTGCAAAAGCCACACCTCCAACTGTGATGGGAAAAATTCAGGTATATTCTGAGTTGACTATGAAGTGTGAGCTATGGAATGGAGCCAAAGTACTATCTTTTCAACGTTAACATCGATTTATTTCTCTCTTCTTGTTTAGGCTGAGAAAGAAAAGCAGGACGATGCACTTTCTGACCTGAGTAACACATTGGGACAGCTCAAGGAAATGGCAGTTGATATGGGCACAGAAATTGACAGGTATTTGGATGTGCTCTAAGTTGTGTTTGAGTTGTTCTCAAATGGTTGTACGCCACATCTCACCTGTGCTTGCAAAGGAAATGGCCACAACTTTTGCCTGTGCTCTCTGCTGTTTATGAAGCTTGACGGAGAGCTGTTTTCTTGTTTGCAGGCAAAACAAAGCTCTGGTTCCTTTCAGCGAGGATGTCGATGAACTGAATTTCAGACTGAAAGGAGCTAATCAACGGGGACGCCGGCTGTTGGGCAAGTGATACCGGACCAGGAGACCGTGCTCCTCCTGCGCTAAAAGATGATAAGAACCTTGTTGCTTTACTTGTTTTATTAGAGCAAAAATAGGAAGACCTTGTATTGAATTGTACTCCGAGAAAACTTTCAAGTTCTAGTGTTGTACTACAACCCGGTCCAAATTGATTTGAAATGGAATCAGAATGTTATCTTGTATTGTGTTTATCACGGGATCGATATGACTTGCTTCGTCGAACTCCAAATTTAGGACTCGGAGCTTCACAAATTTTCTTTCGCAGTCTCCATAGATTCATGTACCGTTCCATTTTATTCGCATCTTAACGACCATCCAGAGCAGAGTTCAGGCACGATGAAATTCTATCGAGCATCGAGGTTAGGTGCCCGTGCCTCTTGTACTCCACGCCTGGCTACGTACAAACCCACGCCCTGCCTTTTGTCAGCTTGCTTCTTGCAGGCATCGATCCTCTTTGCACGGGCGACAGCACGACGCACCGTAAAGACACTGCTAGTGGAACGCGATCGAGCCAGGTTAAAAAAAAGCTTTGCGGTTTCCGCGCGCCGGCCGGCCATGTTCCCGGACGACGACGCCAAGCTCCGCGGCGGCGTCGCGGGGCGCGCGACGAGGACGAAGGCGAGCGGCGGTGAGCAGCCAAGGAGCGCCGTGGCCGTCGTGGCGGGCGGTGGCGGGCAGCGCGGCACGCTGTACGACTCGTTCGAGCTCAACGCGATGGTCGTGCGGCTGAACCGGCTGCTGAACGGGGACGGCGCCGGGAGGGGGGAGGAGGCGAGGAGGCGCCCGCGAAAGGCCGCCGGCAGCTGGCTCGCCGCCCCCAAAGTGCTATTCAGGAGGATCAAGGGCGCGCTCCTCGGCGGCCGGCGTGGAGACGGAGGCGGGCTGTAACGTTTTACTTCTCTGTCCGCTCTCCCTTTCAGTCTCTACGCGCGCCTGTTGATTTGCTGGTTAAATTTGTTATGCTCCTTGACAGGTTGTCAACCAAAATGGTATGAGAACTCAAGAAAAGATGAATGAGGAAAGCTTTTACTCTGTTGTTTTTTTTCTCTCTCTCTCTTCGCATCCACACAGTGCAGTCGGTGCCTGAAGAACGGTACCGTGTGCCTGTATCATGCCATACTGCCACGCATAGCAAATTATAGCAATTAACGGTGCGAACAACATCATCAGATCAGGCGAGAATGGTTTGATCACGTCCATCTCTTCCTTGCCACCATACACCGTTGGTTGGCGCCGGCCCATCGTTGATCTCGTTCGTGCTTTTCACTCGCATCGGTGCACGCTCTGAATTTTCTGATGCATACACATACACAAAGCAAGCAACGTGATCTGATTTCCCGGAGTCGTCGCGATTCCTGCTTGTCCACGCCAGCCTCCACGTCGACAACCCACGCCGGATCCGATATACATACTCCTACGAAGCAAAGACACTTCAATGACAAGTGGGGTCCACGAGCCTAGAGCCCACATGTCACTGGCACGAGCCATGCGTCCATTGCGGTGGGGACTGCCGGAATGGACAGCTCGCGCCGCTGTCTGGAACTAGCCGTTACGCCCCCAACGTTCTATTCCCCCTTCCCCCGCTCTCCCATCCCCACCGAAACAACTCAACTCGCTACTCGCCCAGCCAAATCCACCCACCGCACACGCGGAATCCCCACGATCCAGCCCGATCCCGCCGCGCGCCGAGCTCGAAACCCTAGGGATGGCGACGGCGGCGGCCGCGAAGACTCCCAAGCCCCTTGGCCCCGCGACGACTCCGACGAAGCCCCTGGGCCCCGCGGCGGCGGCACCGAGGACTCCGGCGAAGCCCATGGCCCCGGCGGGGGCGGCGGCGGGCAGGACGCCGTCGAAGACGCCCTGCTCCGCGCGCGCGCGGCTCTCCCACGCGTCCGAGAACGCCCACCCCAACATTCCCGGCACGCCTCCTCCCCCGCAGCCGACGCCGTCCAAGCCCATCCTCAAGTCCCCGGCCGCCGCGGGCGCCAAGTCCGCCTCCGCGAAGAAGAAGCCCTCCACGCCCTGCGCCCGCAGCGCCCCCGCCGCCTCCGAGGGAGCGGGAGCGGCGGTTCCTCGTGGCGAAGAAGGGCGCGCGGCGGAGGCGCAACGTCGGGAGCGTGGGGGGCGGGGGCGAGATCGACTTCGACAAGTGCCGCGAGGCCGCGCGCGAGGCGCTGCGCGCGTCCCAGGAGGAGTTCTTCCGCAAGCAGCGCGCCGAGTCCGCCGCCGCCGAGGAGGATCAATTGGTGGTACAGGAGGAGGAGGCGAAGACCGCGGCTGAAGAGGATGTGAAAGGCGGTGCCTTCGAGGAGGAGGGGCAGGAGGTTGCATTGGAGGGGAGCAGCAAGGTCAGGGCCATGAGGACGAAGGCGATGGCCAAGGCGATGAGCAGTGTTCCAGATCCCGGCTCCGGCCGCGTCAAGCATCTGGTGCATGCTTTCGAGAACCTGGTCACCATCTCCGGTGCCACCTCCGACGCGGACAGGGCCGGCGAGGGCTCATGGGCACTGCCTGGGTTGCGGAACTTGAAGGACGAGAGTGAGGGTGACCTGGGGCTCCCACCGGTATC
Source organism: Urochloa ruziziensis (assembly GCA_015476505.1). NCBI lineage: Eukaryota > Viridiplantae > Streptophyta > Magnoliopsida > Poales > Poaceae > Urochloa > Urochloa ruziziensis. Next base: position 7,078,310 of record CM027118.1, read on the forward strand.
AGTGTTCTCGTCATCTGATTTCCTCAATGCAGGGTCTAACAGGCTCTGTTCATCACTTGATGGCAATACCGACAGGTTGGTTGACGTTGACAAATGAGCAGGACATGTTTTATGATTCTTGAGCAAGGTTTATTGATCGTAGTTTCTCACTCATTTCAGGTTGAGTTGGAATAGCAGAACATCGGCTGGAGGACGCAGGAGCAGGAGAAACGTAAGCCTGACATAGTTTTGTTTCTATTTGAGATTGGGCTTGCTATAGCATATTCTCATACGTTTATGAATGTTTGCTCTCTAACCGACAGTCGTCGGAGTCGCTAAGGAGCAGCTGGAACAAAAAGCTCAAGGTCACAAGCCAGCACCCCTTCAAACTAAGGACTGAGGTACTAACATGTCCTCGATGCCGTGAAAGTCGTGCCCTATAAATCATAGTCTAATTATTCCACAAGATCACACTGTATAGTTTTGCTCGGTAGTTTTGGTAGTCAAATGCTTGGCATCAATATGTATGCTAGATAACTTAAGTATCCACAGCCTCACTGTATTTAAGTAAATATTACTGTGTAGCATAGAGATTGATTAAATGTCCTTCTGAGTTCTGACCATCTTTATTTCTTGGAACATCACATCATAAATATGATTTGACTTGTAGTTTAATATGCCATGTTGTAATTTGACAAATGGTACTTACTACGGTACGCCTGAACATTCGGCTTGACAATGTAAGCTGAGTCATTTCAAAATTATGATTTACCTGATGTCAGACTTGAGATACCTCATTTGAAATAAGCTAATTGATCGTCACATTGAAGGTAAAAAAAGCTAATATGTGAAAATCAATCACTATGTACCTTATGGCAGCAAAGGGGAAGGTTTAAGGAACAGCAGTTTGCCCAGAAGGTGCAGGAAATGTTTTTGGAGGAAGAGAAGAAACGTATCCACATTGCGCAGGGATTGCCATGGACGACAGATGAACCCGAGGTATATTTTACTAACCTTTTCTTGAATGTTCTTATTTTTTTCTCTCAGTAGTAGCTTGTTAGTAAAATTGACATAATGTCAAATTTTTTTTACTCTTTTCTCTTTGTTTCAGTTTCTGATAAAGCCTGCAGTTAAAGAAAGAACTGAGCCAGTGGACCCTGTCCTGCATAGCGATGTGCGTGCACTTGAACGTGCTGAATTTGATCAACATGTAAGCCGCTTTAAAACTGATTTAACATAGTACGTTGTCCGAGGTTTAATACCGATGGAACTAATTAATATTAAAACTATTTAATCAATTTGTATTGAGAATTTAGGTGCTGGAGAGGAACAAGTTTGCTGAGCAACAAAGACTGGAGTGGGAGAGGCAACAGGAGTTAGAGGAGCAAGAAAGGATAAGGCAACTGAGAAGAACAGAGCTTATTCCTAAAGCACAACCCATGCCATACTTTGAGAGGCCCTTCATCCCGAAAAGGTAATCTCATCATGTTTCTTGTTAGTTTTTTTATTCTTTATGGGCTTCAAAGTTTTTTTTTTAAGAATTCCAGGGAGGGATCCTTGTCAGTCACATTGCATCAAGACATTGAAATTTTTAAGCGTCATACAGCATCCGATTCTCTAACTGTGGAGCCTTTGCTAGCCCAAAAATCACCCAGCATAAGTTAGACTTGGCCGTGCTGTCCATTACATTCAGTTTGGCATATAGACTGTGCATGCAGGCACCAAAATCATAGAGCTGCGTCAGCTCTGACCGAGATTATCCTCTTTCATGTTCTCATGAGCGCAGCTAGGAGCTTGATGTTGTCACTGCCCCGCACCATCAGCACAACCACTGCTTGGGTGTCAGCAGTGGCTCTGGACGGGTTAGCAAAATCTCCATTGCCCCCAACCAGAGCGTGAACTGCTCCATGTACTTGACTGGGCATAAGAGCACCCAGCTCTTGACATGGCTGCCATGGATCGCCAAAGCTGACGTGAGCTGAGCCATCACTCACTCTGAAAACAGTAGAGCATTACCGCCGCCAAAATCATGTCAAATACTACATGCTGCTTCTCACTTAAGCAAAATTTAGCCAGAGATTCAAGTTCTACTATTACAGGCATAGTTGGATGTTTGCTCTGCTATATCACTCCACGGTTGGCTAGCTACAACACAGCTAAAGAACAAGTGCATGATGCTCTCCGAATGTATATTTCAGATTCATTCCATCCCAGATATGCAATTATAGCAGATTGCTCATTCACTAGAACATATATCTCCCAAAAAATAGCCAGGCTAGAAGAGCCCAGCTAGTTGTCCTCCCAAAATCTAATTCAGTTACCATTCCCCCACTACCCATCTGTGTACCCCATTCCAGCAACCTGTGCCATCCAAACAAAACCCTTCCAGAACTGAGAGCCATTGCTACTGATTTTGCAGGAGAGAATTCAGTACCAGTTCAATGCATCTCAGAAATTGATCAAAACTGTTGGTTTACTTTTGCAGTACACACTAACGGTTCATTTTTAACCCAGGTCAACAAAGCCGGCAACAATTCCTATTGAACCAAAATTTCATCTGCGGCCAGAAAAGCTATCGTGGTGAGTTTGAGTATTTACTGTAAAAGAAAACTAAACAGGCATATTTGTGCACAACGTTCGTTTTTCCGAGCTCTATATTTATTTATTTGTGCAAAGCATGCTCACCATGCTTGGTTATGTCAATGGTGGCTGACAGTTACTGTCGACAGCAACGCTTGGAGCTTGGAAAGCTGAAGCCACCCCCACAACAGCCGTGTGAACATCAATCGAGAAATGCAGAGCATCATCGTCACACATGATCCAGATGTTTTACATTCCTTTTTCTCTTATTCCTTTGTGATTCGGCCTTCGCCAATATGTGAAGAAAAGTGCTATCAAACTCATCTCTGTAGCTTGCTTGGAAAACCTCCAAGTTCTGTTCTCTGTATATGCATGCTCACTGGCTCTGTGCTTCAGATGCGATCACATCAAGGTGTAGAAATCTACTGTACAAGGAATTATTAAGAAATTCAAAGATGAATTTCGGCGACATATTCATGAGTTAGTTGTAGGCTCTGTGCTTCACTGATATGTTCGTTGATATTTCATGGGAAGCACTTGTAGGCTTCCCCAGTTAGTTGTGTATGTGTTTCGTGAGAAACAGTTTCATTACATCAGTGGCTCCGTGCATCAGATGCTGCTTCAGTTTGCTTCATGAGGAACAGTTGTGGGCTTACAGATTGCTGTCTTAGTGGTGCTGTGCAGTGTGCATGTGCATTGTGCAGAAGAGTAGGAAACTTTGGTTTGAACAAATCAATTTCTGTTTGAATCTGGAAGCATACCGTTGGAACTTTGAAAAAAACAGTTCTAGGCTTGCAGTTCTTGCTTTTGGTGCCATAGTAGTGCATGTGCAGAAGAGTAGGAAACTGAAGTAGGTTTGAACAGATCAATTTCTGCTTAAATCTGGAAAGCTGCAGTTGAAATCTGCGAACAAGGGGGGCGTTGATGTATTTTTTACGTATGAGCTTCGTGTGTCCCAAACGGAACATGTCGCCTGAAATCGAGAACACGAAACAATTTTTGCTCCCGGCCCGGCCCGGCCCAACAAGTCTCCACGAGTGTCCACGAGTGTGAGAAAGACCCAGGAATCCCACGCTTCAACAGCCTCCTTTCTGTTCTAAAAAAAAAAGGCTCCTTTCGATGGCACGTGGGTCCCTCGTAAGGTAAGGTACGCGCACCCAGCACTTCTCCTCCCCCGTTGGCAGCCAGGCATCTTCATTCTTCCCCACCCTCCCTCTCTATTTCTCCTCCACATCTCTTCCCGATCCACTGGACTGCAAACCCTAACCAAGTCAGATCTCCGCCTCCGCCGCCGCCGGCGAGAGCACCGAATCAGATCCGCCGCGATGGCGTTCCGCCGGATCCTATCCACTGCGGTGCGCCGCCGCTCGGCCGTCGCCGCGGCGGCGGCCGGGAACGCGCGCGAGGCCTCCACGGCTGTCGCCGCGGGCCCCGGCGTCCTAGCCCCCGATGCGACCCCGGTGCGCGCCCCCGTGATGCCGTACGACCGCATCGCCGAGGCCGTCAACTCCAGGCTCCGGCGGCTCGAGCACCCGGACCCGCGCTTCCTCCGCTACGCCAACCCCGTGCCGTCCCACGTCGACCACACGGCCATCCTCGCGGCGCCGGAGACCCGCGTCACCACGCTGTCGAACGGCCTGCGCATCGCCACGGAGTCGAACCTCGCCGCGCGCACGGCCACGCTCGGCGTCTGGATCGACGCGGGTAGCAGGTACGAGAACGAGAAGGCGGCCGGCGTCGCGCATTTCGTCGAGCACATGCTGTTCAAAGGCACGGGCAAGCGCAGCGCAGCGCAGCTGGAGAAGGAGATCGAGGACATGGGCGGCCACCTCAACGCCTACACGTCGCGGGAGCAGACGACCTACTACGCCAAGGTGCTCGACAAGGACGTTCCCCGTGCGATGGAGGTCCTCGCTGACATCCTGCAGAACTCTAAACTTGACGAGGACCGCATTGAGCGTGAGCGCGAGGTGATCCTAAGAGAGATGGAGGAGGTATGTGCACTTTAGCAACTTGTTTTGGATCCTCTGCGCACTTCATCAATCATGCCATGCTTTTGATTGTTTGTGCTTAGCAAGTCCTCATTTTAATTGATTAGCCAGGGTGTTCTATATAGCACAATCTATTTTTGCATGCTTTGTCTTAATTGGCTTGCAGTATTATGAAACACAATTCTTCTGTCTGTGTCTACCTTGTACAGGTCGAGGGACAATCTGAGGAAGTTATATTTGATCATCTCCATGCGACTGCATTCCAGTATACATCCCTTGGCAGACCAATCTTGGGTTCGGCAGATAATGTCAAGTCAATCACCAAAGAGGACCTCGAGAACTACATTGCAACTCATTATACAGCTCCTAGAATGGTACCTGATATTTAAAATATGCACCTGTGCCATTTTATGTTCCTGATATTGGTGGAGTATGATGAATCTGCTTCTGCATGTTTTCAGGTTATCACTGCTGCAGGTAATGTTAAACATGATGACATTGTGGAGCAGGCAAAGAAGTTGTTCGATAAGCTATCAACTGACCCTACAACAACAAGCATGTTGGTTGCTAATGAACCAGCCTCCTTTACTGGTTCTGAGGTGCGTTTTGCCATTTTCGCTCCACAATTGTTTGTGCTACTCAATCATTATTACACATTTATCTTATGATCTTACGCTTCAATAGGTTAGAATCATTGATGATGACATGCCCCTTGCTCAATTTGCTGTTGCTTTCAATGGAGCATCCTGGGTAGATCCCGATTCTGTTGCATTGATGGTTATGCAATCAATGCTTGGTTCATGGAACAAGAATGCTGGTGGAGGAAAGCACATGGGGTGAGTTCCTCTCTTTTTTTCTGTTTCTTCTTCCTTTCCATCATCTTCCTTTTCCATATTCTGTTGTGTTCTTTTCCACTGACCATATCACTGTTATGTTATGCTTAATGATACAGTTCAGAGCTTGTACAAAGGGCAGCAATCAATGACATTGCTGAGAGTGTAATGGCATTCAACACGAATTACAAGGATACTGGCCTGTTTGGTGTCTATGCTGTTGCTAAGGTTAGTGTTGCATTTCTATATACCTTTATAAATTGCGAAAACTGGTGTTTTATTCCTATCTAAAAGAAACCTGTATCCAACCAGAATTGTTAAATTTCATTGAAGAAAGAGGTGGTAAGACAAAATAAAGCCCCGAGATGTGTACTACCATAGATATGTTTTTTGTTGTTTGTGGTTGCACTTTACCTCCCCTGTTTCTATTCCAGCATCTGCATGTTCTCAGCTCACATAAACTTCTATCTAAGCTCCTCACAAGCTGTAGCAGTTTGGTTTGTTGGTGACAACAATATTGGAAGGAATGCATACATTTAATGGAAATAATCCATTAGCATGTTATATTGTCCTTTGCTGTGACACCTATGTACCAAATTGATTTCTTTCCGTGTAAAAATAGGAGAGAGAAGGACCTTTGTTTGCCATTTCCATTTTAAATGTCCAGGCGCCATGACTGAGTTGTTTGTAAATCTACTGCAAAATATTAAGACAAAATGACAATTAAGACTTCCAATTTGTTTGTTGAATGTAAGTGATGAATATATGTAACCAGGGATGAAGTGCATGCCTGTGCAGTTCATTGCTCATGAACCAATTTTAGTTCCCATCATCTATTGTGAACCCTTCGTTTTCTAATGCAGTAGTATTGTAATCTTGTCGTAATGGCCCTCTTACGCACTAGTATACTTTCTTTGTGAGCATGTTCTTGCAACCTGGTGATCTTACATGATCGTGTTTTGCAGGCTGATTGCTTGGATGATCTGTCTTTTGCAATTATGCAAGAATTGAGCAAATTGTCATACCGGGTTACGGAAGAAGACGTTATCCGTGCTCGTAATCAGGTAATTGTTTGATGCAGTGCTGATTTAGTTCACCTGTAATTGAATTTCAGTTTACGCAAGCACCGCATACTCCAAAGCATGTTCTGTGCCGTTTCCCTTTTTTTGGGCTTCAGAGATACACCATCTGTTGGATTGTTTCAGCCATTTCACATTTTTGTTTTCCTTTTTGTTCGACTTTCAGCTGAAGTCCTCAATCCAACTTCACCTTGATGGTTCCACTGCTGTTGTTGAGGACATTGGCCGTCAGGTATTATTATTATCAGGCTCTATTCGTGCGATAAAAGTAGTTATGTGATATCACATGAATTATTAGTGTTCAGCGCCTTACAAGTTATTTCTGTTCCTCTTGTTGCTTCAGATGCTTACCTATGGCCGAAGAATTCCTGCCCCTGAGCTTTTCGCAAGAATAGATGCAGTTGATGCAAGCACTGTGAAGCGTGTTGCAAATCGCTTCATCTTTGACCAGGTACCGTTTTGCTAACCTACAGAATTTCATTACATAGAATTTTCAGCATTTTCACGTGTAGATTTATGTAGATTTATTTGCCAGCGAGTATAATGTTTCATGGTAAATTGTTATAAGCTAGCCTGGTTTTTGTTGTTGGATCTGAGCCTTAATTTGCTTTTGATGCCTGTTTATTGCGAAGCAGATGCTACCATAAATTATACCATGCTGTTTGTTGTGCTAGGCCTTGTAATTTCTGTTTTGGTTAGGGTCCTTTGTGAAGTTTGGCTGGTACAGCCAACTCTGTATCCTTTACGAACGTGTCTGTATTTGAACGTCTTCATGTACGTTTTCCTTACCTGAGTAATACAGATACGTATTATAAAAAAAAGAGTGCATGGCTTCGTTTTGTGCTTATGTGTGCAAGCAATCAGTTACATGATCTAAGAGAATGATTATCCATCTCAATGCTATGTCATCCATCTCATTTTGGGAAAATAAAATTGGAGCATCTGCATATTTAGTTCTTTGATAGCTTGCGAAAACAACTTGCATATAATACTGAATCTTTCTTTGTTTTCTGAAATTTTTGCTTCCAGGACGTTGCTATTGCTGCAATGGGACCAATCCAGGGACTTCCGGACTACAACTGGTTCAGACGCCGGACCTACTTGCTCCGGTACTAGATCACCTACCGGTGTACCATGTTTGCAGTCTTCAAAGACCAGATAAATTTGCCACTTTTGGCGGTATATTATGGCCTCAGCGTCGCACATTACGTGCTGGAGTGGAGGAATTTTTTGAAATGTTTTGTTTTTCAATCTTGTCCCAAACCATCAAATCTGTCAATAATGATAGGCAGGCTCAACTGACGTGGCCGACCTAAGTGGCCACCCGGTGTTTTTTCCGATGAATCATGACCCTGACGGTTACATCTTCGCTGGAATGTAATCTTCTTTTTGTCAAATAATTTTATGAAACTGCTGGTTATCTGTTTTTTTTATAAGATGCCCTTGTTAAGCTAAGCCCTGTGCATTCCACACAGCTGCGGCTGTTAGTCTTGTCAAGACTCAAGAGCATTCCACACAGCTGTGGCTGACTTAAGAGGGGTTTCTACTCCGTATCTTCGTTCGCACGGCGGGCGAAACCCATAAGAGCATTTAGCTTGGCCTGCAGAAGCAGCGAAGCGGTGGCCTTAGCTCGTCCTTCGTGATTTGTGATTGCTTGCTACTGCAAAGAAGCCACATTTGCTTCTCATTACCTCCATATACTTTTGTGAAGGCGTGCTGAGAGAAGCATCTGAAACATGTATTGCAGCCAGGATTACTCGTCGTCAGATCAACTGATCAGCTTGCAACCACAGTATCAGCTGGAATGAAAAGGGAAAGTATTAAGGGCCTGGGTCCCACTCCACACCACAAACTGTTTTTGTTTTTTGAGAGGGCCTGGTGATTTCCATAGTTATTAGGACCGGACCGGTCATTGAACCGGTGAGGCCTTCGGTTCAATGGTTCAATGGTCCAACCATTATGAACCGATCGAACCACCGGTTCAATAACAGTGAACCGTGGAAGCGAACCGGCCATAGATGCAATTGAACCGGTCTAATATACAGGTTAAAATTAACATTTAACAGCATATATGATTAATAAATAACATATTATATAGCTCACCATTAAGAAAATATCCTCAATGTTTTGATACATTGTATGCTCAACCTCAGGGTCAACTTTTGAACAAGCAGCCACATTTCCTGGCCATTTGGCTAAATGTTCCTTGAAACGGTGGATTCCTCCTCCTTGAAATTTAGTCTGATAGTACATGCATTTAATCCCCTTTTTCCCATTTTTAACAATTTCTATATAATATCCCCATGCTGGATCAGTTTTTCTTCTTGTCTTTGCTTGTGGTATTGCCTCTTGAAAACTAGCACTAGCTGTTGTGCTTGGGGTACTTTCAACTGTAGTTGGAGTTTCTGAAGAATCCACTGTTGGAAAAGAAAACAGCAATATAGAATTAGGACTAGCCTGTCTACTATAAAATAGAAATTGCAAGCAACGTTTAGTAATTTAGTAATCAGTATCCTATAAAGTAGCCTATTGAGTTGTTATTGTATGAATTACATAATCAATTTAATTAGCCTTTGAATCACTACGACAAACAACAATAGTCTAAAGTCTAACCACTATGCAAAGAATTGAAGTGATAGTCTGATACTGACCGGTAGCCATGCAGACTTGTGGAGCCGTGGAATGGAAGTAGAACTGCAGAAGCAGATAGGCGCTGGAGCCTGGACGGGATTTGCTGGGGATGTGGAGCCGCCGATGAAGAACAGCAAGGCCGTCCGCCGTCGACGTCAAGGCCTCGAGGTTGAGGGTATGCTGGTGGTGAAGCACGACCAGGGAGGAGCAGGCACCGGGGACGTGGAGCCCGGCCACTGGGGACGACCTGACGAGGTGAATAGACGGCGGCCTGGTGAAGAATCGGCAGGGATCGACGCCCGCCGCCGCCGCCCTAGTCGCCTGCAGTGCCCTGTTTCAGATGCGCCGCCGCCCAATTTCCTCCCTACAGGTCACCAAATGTCCCACGTAACCCTAAACGTGAGAAATACACACCATTTCCGTTTCTACCCCTGCGCAGATAAGATCCCCCTGAATCGACAGAGGGGTGAAATTGGTAAGAAACGGAACCGCTCCGGTTCGATGCGAACCGCCCGGTTCGACGGTTCCATAAAAAAACCGGCCGGTTCATCCGGTTTTTACCGGTTCAATTGCATGGACGATCTTTTAAGCGAGCCGGACCGGTAGAGGCTCTGGTTCAGTCTTTTACCGGTTCAACCGCCGGTCCGGTCCGGTCCAAATAACTATGGTGATTTCTTTCTATTCCGCTATCATCTGCTTTTCCGAGTTCTCCGCCTTCACATCACTGCTACCCAAGCACACATGGGATGAAGTGCGTCAAGCTACAGCCAGCAGTGTACATGTCGGAAATTTTTGTGTACAGAAGCTAAGCCAAATTTGCGATGTGCATGTGCAGTACGCTGTTCGTCAGATAATCTCATTGTGTTTCTGTATAGCTGTATATTGCGTCTCTAACTTAAAAGGGCTAAACACAGACTGTTCTAACACATGGACTTGGGCACAACACAACAACACAACACTTGTGTACATGATTTGATGGCTTGGCGCCTTGGCCGGAAGAAGAAACGGCAACGCCATCGTCCCATCGAGGCGAAGCAATGTACATCCAGTAGCCCTCAGCTCGTGCTCAGCAGGGTCTTGAACCACTGCACCGAGCTCTTGGGGTACCTCTTGAGGTTGTCCTTGTAGTCCACGAAGTAGAGCCCGAATCTCGAGGAGTACCCGGCCGTCCACTCCCAGTTGTCCAGCAGCGACCACGCGAAGTACCCGCGGACGTCGCACCCGTCCTCCCTGCAGCCGTACCAAACATCACTCTCTTGTTATGGTCATGCTCATGCAAATGCAAAATCAAGGAAAGCTATTGATCAGCTCTGAGAGTACTTTATGGACGCGGCGAGGTTTGTGAGGTAGTCGTTGTGGTACTTGATCCTCTTGCTGTCCTTGAGCGCGTCCTTGATGGAGGTGAAAAGGCCGTTGCCGTCATCCATCCCTGCATCATCCACATATTAGTGGAGCAATCTCAGAGCTGCCAAGTAACCTTGGAAGATAATCTAGGTTTCATATTTATTATTACATTGTGGTCTTACCATTTTCGGTTATGTAGATTGGTGGGCTGTTGTACCTTTCCTTGACGTAGTTCATCAGGCTCCTCATCCCGCTGGGCACAATGTACAGCCATATCGAATTGGCCTGCGCAGCGGCATCGCAATTCACAGCTTCAGATAAAACATTTTGATATATGATGTTGCTCTCTATAAATGCAAGAATGTGGCGTCGAAACTCACCCTGTCACCAATAGCTTTCCCGTTCCTGAATGCTGCAAAATTGAAGAACTGTCAGTACAGGTTTCATGTCAGCATTATGCATATCTGAACTCTGAAGTATGATGGGTGACATGCATGTTCCAAGTAGGATGTGAACTCACGAAGGCTGATGGTTCCTGTGTCCGCCAAAGTGTTATGCAGTAGCCGTCCAATGATGTTGGTGCTGTTATGCTTGGTGTAGTACGTGGTGTAGTGGTTTATGCCCACAAAGTCAAGTGCTCCCTTGACAAGGGCAGACTCATCTGCTGTGAACTTGGGGAGCCTGTCCCCAACCCGTGATCTCATCGACGCCGGGTAGTCCCCGAAGAAGAACGGATCCGCAAACCTTCCGAATTACACCGAGTAGCAATCATCCATGTATAGTTTCAGAACAACATTGTACGCAGGTCGATAGATATTAGTACAAGGGAATTGGAATTGAGAGGCTCACCATCCTAGCTGAAACTCTTGCCCTCTTTTGGCAGCCTCAATATCAAGTGTAGTATTGGTCATTGGTTCGAACCACATGACGTCAAATGCTACCCCAAGTTCTCCATTCTGAGTGGCCTATAATTTAATAGACAAATTATTAACCCGTGCGCCCAGTATTATAAACACCAATTTGCAAATATGAAACATTTTACAAGTCTAGGAATAGGAAGAGTAGTTGCTCACCTTGTAATTCCTTCTGTAAATGTCTGAAACCGTTGCATGAGCTAAGATGAAGTTGTGGGCAACAATGTAGGGCTCGGTGCCTGAATTCCCTGCCTTGCAGTACAGATGGAGCAGCAAGGAACAGCGCCCAGGCGCTTGAAGCCCAGCGTCATAGCCCTGAATGGCAACCGTGTGTGGCTCGTTCAGCGTGATCCAATGCCTCACTCGGTCTCCGAAAGCCTTAAAGCATATCTCAGCATAAGCAGCGAAGTCGTTGCTGCATTTTAGCATGGAAATGGTTACTAGTTATTTTTTGAATGATCAATTAAGTTGTGTAAAGTGTACTGAAGTGATACAGATTAAAGAACTCACACTATCTGCCTGTCAAGCCATCCGTTGTACCTGTCTTCCAGGGCCTGGGGGAGGTCCCAGTGGTAGAGGGTTACATAGGGCTGAATTCCTGAAAGAAGAGATATTTCACATGTCAGAATTTCATATCGTTTACTTTGATGAAATACTGCATGTTTTGTTCACCTTTCGCTAGCAGTGCGTCAATCAGTTTGTTGTAGTGGTCGATGCCAGCCTGATTGACTTGGCCAGTACCATCTGAGAAATAAGAACAGTTGTCAAGGATATGACAACAGTAACTGGAGATATCTGGAACTGTTGAAAACAAAGGAGAAGACTCTTTTGTAACGGCCATCAAGAACAGCCCTAAAAACGTACTCGGCAATATCCTCGGCCAGGCAATTGAGAACCGATACGCGTCCATCCCCATGTCTGCCATGAGCTGTATGTCCTCCTGACAGAAGCAATTTGGAAATGTCGAATAGATCAATTTTACAATTGCAATAGGGCATAAAAGGTCATCAGGTACAGATAAGCATAAACGCACTCTTGGAGCACAATGCTCACCTCGAATCGGTGGTAATGATCGACTGCAACATCAGCATTACTGAAGTCCGCAACCTTACCTGCACAACAGAAAAGGAATTAAAACTGTTAAAAGGAAAAGTTGAAAATCTATGACTCTGACCTGCTACAACCTAAAATGGGTAGCTAGATCAGTCGGTAATGCAGAGTCTGAGAGAATACTACACGTGGAATCCAATTGATTGCTCAATTATAATAAACTGTTTTAGTCCACGAGACTATGAACAGATCAAACCAAAAGCAAATGCATCTTATCCGTTCCTCCCAATCAGTGGCGTACATGTGCTCGTTGCAAATGGTGGTGGGATTACCATCACCTAGCACGAAGCACAACCGTGGTCTTGTTTCTGCTCCACTATGTATCTAACTTTAGCAAAAGAAAGCACGATTGATGCATCTCTCTTTCAGTAAGTAGTGGCACGGTCAGAGGGGAACAATCGGAATGCCTGCAAGACCCAAGCTAGAAGTGCAACAGGCTAATGATTGGACTTGCATTTTTTTTAGGGGTCGATTAGCACATTATCCGACCATAGTACATGCAATGCAGTGGATCATCTGTTGGAACTGATCGATGGAGAAGAACAGTCCAGGGATACATACCAAAAGTGTGCGCAAACGTGTCCCAGGTGGTCTTCCCTCTCCCATCTTCCTTCACGGCTCCCTCGTACTGCACAAACAGAACAAGATAGTTCCAACGAGACGAATTAGCAGACGATAGATACGAGTGGCGTGGTGGGAAACGGCACGGGGGGAGCCGCGGCGGGCATGCGCTCGTGAGATCCGTTGATGCGATCATGCGAGGCTGGCCCTGGCCACCATGCATGTGGCGCTGCCGCTGGACGGTTGGCTGCTGCCTGGCCCGTCCTGGCCGTCGTCTCGTGGGGTTTCGGCCATTTCCGCCGAATTTTCCACGGCCGAACAGCGCCGCCGCAGGCAACCGTGCAGGTACGGAGAAAAAGGAAGAGGAGGAGGAGAGCATCACCGCTGGATTGGCCAATCTAGCTGGTCGCTCGGGGTTCCCGATTTGGTGGGTGCATATGCCCGCTCGGCCAGCTTGCCAATCTAGCATGGCTATATTATATTCGCGCTGTATTATTGCTGAGTATAGTACCTAGATTAAAAAAATTCAAAAAAAAACAAGGGGCACATTAATTGGTATGCTGTGGAAATTCTCTCGTTGCTAGATGTCATTCATGTAGCCGAGCCTGCGCTCTAGCAAGCTCTGGGCTGATATGCAATCTTTTGAGCTCATCTCATTTCATAGCTCTGGTCTGTGATATGGAACAGTTTTCGTCGCGTACGTGCCTGTATCAGAGTGGAAGCTATGCTTTGAGGTCTGTGTACTATAGGATTAATTGTAGTTGGCTCACAGCGCCGTAGAAGAAAAGAAAACTAATAAGATTGCACTTGACAGCATCTAGTGGGAGTGGCTACCAGCTTGGAAGACGTGGGAAATGGTCGCGGAATCCACAGCAAACCTGGTAAGCAGAGGAGGCGGTGCCGAACACGAATCCCTGCGGGAAGCTCCCCCGCGTGAGCGCGCCTTCGCCGCCCTGCGCAATGCATCCTTGAAGCATCCACGCACCGACGGCGAGAAGCAGCGGCATCATCTTGCATCGCCGACTCCTCCTCACCCCCATGAAGAACACGCACGAGAGAGACTGGTACTGCAAGGAAAGAATCGCCCAGAAGTGGCGGGGTCAGGGTAGTGTCTTGTGTCGATTGTATTTATAGACGGCCGAATGGGCCCCATACGCCTCCACTGTCTACACTATTTCACAGGGAAGTTGGGCAGTGGATCTGGGCAGGCACTTGCTGCAGTGGTCTCTTGCTTTAAGGGATTAAACTAGTAGAGTGAGTACTCGTTTAATTGAGATTGGTTGGGGAAGAACGCGAGAAGGACAAAAAGTGTGAACGGGAGTGGGCTGCCATGGCTGGGAACCTTCTTCTGGCCTCTGGGTCGTCCTATGATTGATCAAATGCAAAATGTTGGAGTACTGTAATAGTTTACTGTTATCATCAGGGAATCATCAATGAATTTCGTCGGCCTCAGTATCGACAGACAGCTGTTTCAAATGCGCACCTTCATTCACACCAACAAGTGTGAAGGCAAGTGTGGCTGGCTGGCTGCCATGGCTGGGAGCTTCCTCACGGGCCATATGATATCAAGGAATCAAGATGTCGATACCTACAAATCCAATTATAGCTCGAAAGCTTCCAAGTGCTGCTGCATACGGATACCTACGAATCCAATTACTATAAATGTCAGGCAAGATGTGGTAAAGATATGCACAATATTGAAGGAGATATGCTAGATTCTGAAGATTTTCGTTTTGGGATTAGTACATCATAATCTGAAGTTCTGAACAGCAGCGGTTGCATGCGGCAGCACATGCACATCCGCACGCGCCGGTAACGCCGACGACGAGGGCAAGGCCGAAACCGTGTTTGCACCAGCCCAAACCGCAACCAAAGGACAGAGACATTTTCCCACAAGGTTCAGAACATAGCAGGAGCAACAGCTCTGTATTGTATCTATGTGGCTTCAAGTCCACTATTCAACAAGTCATTTTTTTTCCTGTAATCTATATGCTTGTATACCAGATGTGTCTGCTGTACCAGAATTTATGAGCTGATGGCTAACACAACTCAAGAATCAAGCTTGCAACATGTACACTGAATCTTGACGCACTTTTTATCCTATGTGCAACACCAAAGTATGGAACAGATAGCCAGAGCCCACTGCAGGCGCTCCTGTGCCGCCTTCAGCTGGAACTGAGCAGGGACTTGAACCATTGCACCGAGTTCTTGGGGTATCTCTTGAGATTATCCCTGTAATCAACGAAGTAGAGGCCGAATCTCGAGGTATATCCGGCGGCCCATTCCCAGTTGTCTAGCAGCGACCACGCGAAGTACCCACGCACGTCGCACCCGTCCTCCCTGCAGCCACATCTCGTCAGGTACAAGACATATGCATGTAGGAAATGGAATACTCCTTTTTGTGATCATGTTTATGTGAGATTAGCAGATGAAGATGCAATAATAACATTCAGTACTTTATGGAGGCAGCAAGGTTGGTGAGGTAGTCGTTGTGATACTTGATCCTCTTGCTGTCCTTGAGCGCGTCATTGATGGAAGTGAAAGGGCTGTTGCCGTCATCCATCCCTGCATCAGAATTTTTAGTGCATTCAGAACGCTGATGTAATCAAGCAAGATTGGCATAGCTGATGGGTTCAGAACACTATGACACACAGTAATTCAGGTTCCACAGTATGTGATCTTACCGTTTTCAGTGATGTAAACCGGTGGGCTATTGTACCTCTCCTTAACATAGTTCATCAGCTTCCTCATCCCGCTGGGTACGATGTACAGCCAGATCGAATTGGCCTGCACAAAGGCAACACAATTTCATATGGATTGATTCGGTCTGAATATCTGATATTGCTCTGTACTACAATGCAAGAATGTGGTTTCCTTAACTCACCCTATCTCCGATAGGTTTCCCATTCTTGTCGAATGCTGTGAAATTGCAAAAAAAAAAATGTCAATCTCCATACTGTCAGCTACACAAATAAGGCTTTTAGCATGCCTGAGCTGAAGCAGGCAGCATGCCGGATAGTATTTAACATGCTATGAACCTGCACAGGTGATGAGAACTTACGAAGGCTGATGGTTCCGGTGTCAGCCAAGGTATTATTCAGCAATACTCCAATGATGTTGGTATCGTTATGCCTCGCGTAGAAAGTGGTGTAGTGATTTATGCCCACAAAGTCCAAAGCCCCCTTGACAAGGGCAGACTCATCTGCCGTGAACTTGGGCAGTCTTTCTGCAACCCGCTTTCTCATCGTCGCCGGGTAATCTCCAAAGAAGAACGGATCCGCGAACCTTCAATACTAAACAGAGTGAGCAATCATCCATGTATAATTTCACAACAATAACTTCAGTTGAGTTGCTCACCATCCTAGCTGAAACTCTTGTGCCCTTTTGGTAGCTTCAATGTCAATTGTGCTATTTGTCATCGGTTCATACCAGATGACGTCAAATGCAATCCCAAGCTGACCATTCTGAGTTGCCTACAATTATTTGATGGGGGAGACAAACTGACTGGTTAGCCTAGTCAGACATTAAACTATTACTATGAACTAGATCACCTGAAATAACAGATAGAATTACTCACCTTGTATTTCCTCCTGTAAATGTCTGAAACGGTGGCATGAGCTAAGATGAAGTTGTGAGCAACAATGTAGGGCTCGGTGCCTGAATTCCCCGTCTTGCAGTACAGATGGAGCAGCACTGAACAACGCCCTGGCGCGTGAAGTCCGGCATCGTAGCCCTGAACGGCAACAGTGTGCGGCTCGTTGATTGTGATCCAGTGCTTCACACGATCCCCAAACGCCTTGAAGCATGTCTCAGCGTAGGCCGCAAAATCGTTACTGCGTTTTTAGCATGGAAATAGTTATTGTCATGCTAAGTTATGTGAAGTGTGTAGCTAGAGTGATATAGGTCAAGAGACTCACACTATCTGCCTGTCCAGCCATCCGTTGTACCTGTCTTCCAGGGCCTGGGGGAGGTCCCAGTGGTAGAGGGTCACATAGGGCTGAATTCCTGAAAATTTCAAATGCAAGCACTTCAGACTATGTATTTTGATTCAGCATTACAGGTTTTGTTTGGATATATTTATCTACTTTCCCTTCACCTTTCGATAGTAGTGCATTGATCACTTTGTTATAGTGGTCGATGCCAGCCTGATTGACTTGGCCGGTACCATCTAAAGCAACAAGAACAATTCAAAGGGCAAAGTGAGTATAACAAATAACAATAGTAACTGATGACAACAGAAACTATTCAAAAGAAAGAAGTTGACATATATCATGGAGCATTGCTATTTTGGTTTCAGATCACATACTTGGCAAAATCCTAGACCAGGCAATCGAGAACCGGTAAGAATCCATTCCCAAGTCTGCCATTAGCTGTACATCCTCCTGAAAATAGAAGTCCCAGAACGCGACATAAATCTTACTATAATCATATAAAGTAATGCAGCTCATATATGTATGCCATTCTTAAAAACAACTGCCAACCTGGAAACGGTGGTACTGATCAACCGCAACATCAGCATTGCTGAAGTCGGAAATCTTGCCTACAAATTGTTTAGGAAAAGAAAACTTTGAATTCAGATTCTGAAACTTTTGCACTGACCACTAGAACAGGTACTACAAGTCTGAAAATTGCTAACTGCATGCCACATGCTGAGTCCATGCAATTCCAACCCACTGTGTTAGGTTGGATAAATGACCAGGCCAAAAGCACATGCGTTTCGCTCATTCCTCCCAACCACTGGAGCACAGATGGACCATTTCACTCATTGCAAATGATGTAGGTGGGACATATCACCTCGCACGAGCACAAACCGTGGTCTTGTTTGATGCACTATGCATCCAACTTGAGCAAAAGGGAGAATGCACGCGCACAACTGCAGTCTTGTTTGTTGCACTAAACGCCTGCAAGACACAGGCTACAAGTGCCATGGGCTAAGGGTCATTGGCCTATCAAGCACGTATTATTCAGATATGGAAGGCATCTTGCGAGCCCTAGTGCAGCTGCCAAGTGCCAATGCGTGTAGACATGGTACGGTGAATGTGAGCAAAGAAACTTTTCTTATGCGTGTGAAATTTTACTGTAAAAGGCAGCGTTTAAGCAACTGTGCAGAAAAGGACGAACATGAATGGTGAGCAAAGCGTGCTAGTTTTGATTTGCGCCTTGCCAGTTTCTGAGAGCTAAGTCTGAACTTTCGACATCCACGTCTGGTGGGGCCACTAGAGCTTATCTGCCACGTGTCACTTTTCTAAAGCGTGTATAGCTGTAGCTTTCCTCCCTGATGGAATGTCTTTCTCGTGCGACAACATACTCCTGGCTTGATCCATTGATTCGGAACGAAGAAGAACCATTGTGTTTAACAGGAAGCAAAATTCAGCACGCATACCGAAAGTGTGGGCAAACGTATCCCAGATCGTCTGTCCTCTGCCATCCACGGTCACAGCTCCCTCGTACTACAAAATGTCAAAACAATTGTGTCAGGCTCCCAGTAACTAGGAAGAGAGCAAAGCGGTAAAAAAGTCGTCTTCTTGTCTCCCTGAGTTCGGTTGAAAGATCATTTTCATGAAGCAAAACCAGATTGATGCGTAGAACAGTCTCTTATCTGAACAAACACAGAAGCGTAGGTTCACCGTTCCTGTCGTAGCTAGTGTTCAAACATTAAGGTCGATTCAGACCGAACTAGTGTGGCCTTGGGCGTTTTGAGTTTCGAGGCCGACGTGCCGGACGCTGGTCCGGGTCACGCAGAGGCCGGCTTGCTAACTGGGGCTCCCTCGCTTAAGCCGAGCCCGTTTCCCAGTCCCAGTTGACCAGTTTCGCGAGCCGTCCAATTAGACCATTGTTTCTCTACACGATTTATATTTGCATCCACAATATCCGTGGTAGATGGAGGAAAAATTAACGTAGGAGGAGAATAAAGACTAAATTAAAAGAGACGGATTTATCTTCTACTATATATCGTCCGACCATAAAAAAAACTTCATCAAGACCTACCGTGCCCGCCTCGACGCAAACGGACAAGACACGTGAGGGTTTCAATTCGGGATTTCGGTCGTTTCTGCAGAAGCTTCCACCACCGAGAACAGCGCCGCGCCTGGTGGTCTCGGTAGATAGATCATGCCAGATACCAGGTCGATCATCAGGGTGTAATGTTTTCACTGATTCGGTTGCTAGATGTGCTCGTTCTTTTTTGTAAAAGAAAAAAAGAAAAAGAAAAGAAACATGTCCGCCCTACCCTTCTGTTCCATATTGGAGGTGCTTCTTTTTTAAGTTCAAAAATCGTGCAGTATTGCCCTATACGTGGGTGCATATTGAAAGTTGTGTTGAGGTGCATGGAAAAGGCCGCTGGATAAAGGACAAGGAGTGGTGTTTTACGCTGGCATAGACCAGAAGAAGGATCCAAAATGGCACTGTCCAAAGGGAAGATGGGCAAACCCATGGACACAAGACAAGATTTCCACTTTGCGAGAAGGGAAGGGAAGAACCCACTCCGGAAAGAAAAAGGCTGGGCTTTTGTCCGTTCCAGGCTCTCCCATGCCTCCCGGTCCCGGAGTAAGCCACAATCCATCTCTCCTTGATTTTCGCAGCAGCAATAGATTTGCTCCAGCCATATGCCCATATCACCAATATTATTTCAACGGAAGGTATCACTAATTGCCCAAATAAATGTATATACTACGACTTATTTTTTGAAGAATCAGGAGGGCAAGCCCGTATATACTACGACTTAGATCAAAAGAACTCAGGATCACCCAAAAGGTTGAGCAGAGAATATATTGCAACCGCCATTCTTGAGACAGGCTAGCTATCCACGGGAAGAAGATGGGGGAGATGGTGACGAGAGAAACCGCCACGAACCTGGTAGGCGGCGGCGGCGGTGCCGAAGACGAACCCCTTGGGGAAGCTCCCCCGCGTAAGCCCTCCTCCACCCCCGCCCTGCGCAGTGATGCGCCGCCCTTGCAGCGACACGCCGACGGCGACGACGAGAAGCAGCAGCGGCAGCGTCGCGCTGCGCCCACTCTTTATCCTCCCCATGGACGCACGCGCGCGCGCGCGAGGGGGAGAAAGAGAGGCCGACGAGGTGGGCTCCAAAGTGCGGAGAGGAAAAGAGGAACTGCCTGTGCTGAGTGGATGTGTGTAGGTGTTGTGTGTGCCAAAGCCAAAGTGCCGAAATGTGATGAGCTAGTGGTATTTATAGGAAAAGCAATGCCCCATGACACCCCCACTAATCACGATTTCACAGGGAGGTTGGCCAGTGGGCCAGGACGGTCAGGTCAGTGTAGTGCTCTCTTGTTTCAAGGGGATGGTCTATGTGGAGGTGCCAATGGAATAGGGCTTGGTTTAGGGGAGAGAATAATGGAACAATCTGCTTTATCTATATAACCCCGGAACGAAATATCAGCTCACAGATTCTCAAAAAAAAAAAAAAAAGAAATATCAGCTCACATACAATTTAAGTTCAAATCTGGTGGTGTGCTAGAGAACATGATAACCTGTGTTAGAAAGTACTTTAAGATTCTTTTCCATTACTTTTGATGCAATTTTTTTTTATCTCCAGAGTTAATTTGGTATTAGATGTTCTTAACCTCTTAAGATAATTATGAAAAAAAAACTAGGGGAGTGTCAAGCGGCGATTCTGTTCAGAAGATTGAGTGGATAAAGTAAATTGTTTGGGTAGTAAATGGACTTCTTTCTTTCGTGTAATTTTCAGTTACTCAGGGAGGCCATGATTGCCCAAATCACTTACTATCACCGTTATTATTAGGGAATCATATTGCCGATTGCAAATCATAAGCCACTTATAGCTGTGTTTCAGATGTAAAAGCATGAACATGACAGGTAGGATGACTAACTAGGTTGAGGTTGGAATTGATAGGTTCGAATAAAGCTGAAGTTGGCAGATGTGTCCGTATGCACCTATGAAATATGAATTCATTGCTTGCTTGCCGTCTATGTGCATCTTTGTGCCAATATCGGCAATGACAAGGCTATCCTATTGGCACGCAAGCTGTGTCGAGAATTTGCATGCACAGTTCACTTTCCCCCAACGGCTAGCAGTGAAGAAATCCAGGAAGAGTAAACCAGAAGAGCAACAGATGAATGATGGTGAAAATTTTCTTCGTTGCCGTGAACTGTCAACCGGGGGGATAAGGACTGACGTGATTATCCTTTTCTCCTCACCTTACTTTATATCTTTTTATTTAAGGGTCATTTCCCTTTTAATGCTTGGAAGGATCTTTGTAGATGTGCGAGAGGTGATGGTTCAGTCCAAGCTAACGAATGAAGGGGAAAACAACAACCACCTTGAGCCGTCTGATTGTGCTTGAATGGTCATAGGAGTAATGCAATTCTGACGAAGCACGTGTGTAGTAGTCACCTGTCGTGTCTGCATTATCTCTTTTCAGTAAATTTGAGAGTTTATATATTTCCAGTCCTTTTGCATTGTCGACCGATCGAATCAACCTTACTTGCTCGTATTGCTCGTTCCCAATCACGCATGACTCCATTTGCCATAAACAAATGCGCACTTGGGAACCGGCATTCCTTGCACGGATCATCGACGGCAGATCGAGACAACGCTAATGTTGGCTAGTGGCACCGGCGCTTTTGCGTTCTCTGGACAGCAATGTGGAGAGATAGATGGATCATAGGGCCGGGGCCTAAGATATAGCTCGATCGCCTACACCCCATGTCCCCCGTCTTATTGTTGCCTGCCTTCCACCAGTTGTCCAACCGATCTGACTAGCTGCCCTGCTAACCCTACGCATGTGAGTTGTGAACCCGGCGCGAATTTGCCGGCCGTTCAGGTTCAGTTTGACATTTGGAGCCATGCAGAGATGGTTGTACATGCAACGACGGTGTTGTTTTGCACTGACATGCACCGGGACGAAAACGATCGGAAACGAAGCTCGGTCTGTCGAAAATTTACCATATTTTCTAAATCAACTATTATGTAAGAAATGCAATGTAGAGGTGATAGCGATTGAAAATATCAACTTTTGTGTTTCAATATAAGCGGAAACGGTCGGAAACGAAACCATTTTTTCGGAAACGAAGCTCGGTCGGTCAGGAATTTCTATAACAATTTTCATCCCTTCACATACACTGCATGCTGCTTTGGTCCAGTGTAGGGACTGGGAAATCCTGGACCGTGTTTAGTTCCGAAATAAAAACTTTTCGTCCATCACATTAAAGAAGAATCTTAAATGCATAGAGTATTAAATGTATACTAAAAAGGTGAAAAGATACATGGACAGGCTGTAAATCGCGAAACGAATCCAATGAGCCTACCTAATCCATGATTTGCAACAGTAATGCTACAGTAACTATCTATTAATTATGGATTAATTACCCTCTAATTACCATCATTAGATTCGTCTCGAGATTTTCAGCCTATCCATGTAACTTTTCACCTTTTTCGTCTACATTTACTACTCCTAAATCGGTAAAATCAAAACCCATAATCTTTTCACCGAAAACATTTCGGGAACTAAACACGGCCGTACTACACACTCGATGACCCGCATCCTTGCAGACTCGGCCTTGTTTAGTTCTTCCATTTTGTTAAATTTTTCTCTTTTGATTTTCGTGCCTTCTCTCACAATGCACGCCTCCCAATGCATAAGTTTCTCCATTCTTTACTCTGTCCTGGAGCTGAACAGCCCGTAGTCTTGCAGAAATAATGTATTTTTTGACATAACAGAAATACTGTAATAATGTATTAATGTGCGCATGCATCCGCCACCCATTGAGAAGTCAGAACAAGTTCGTCCGAGGGAGGAGAGAGATACAGAACGGCTGCAGCCAGCGAGATGCAGCGCATTCATCCGATCCAGCTCCCAGCACCGACGCCAATCTCCCCGTCTCGTTCTTCTTCGTCCACCATTCCGACGCCTTCTATTCACACGACGGCATGACGCGACGACGACCTTCTCGGCCGTTTCCGTCCTCTGCTGCTAGCTGGGGGCTGGGAGCCTGGGACTGGGACCGTCGGACACCGTCCTTTTCCTCGCTGGACGTGTGAAACAGAGGGAAAGTCGATAGCGCGTCTCGATTCGCCCCATGGATGACTGGTACTGGTGCTCTCTGGCTAGTATGAACGGCAGCAGCTTTGTGCCTTTGTCCTCGTTTGGGCGTATATGTTCTGCGGCTATCCTTGTTTTGTTTCGCCGTTAGATCATTCAGCTCGTTGGAAGGTTCTGTATTCAGCATAGAGTGATCGGTACGTTCTTCCAGCTCTTTGAAAACTTGAAAAGGTCTTCTTAGCGCGTTGAATAATGTGCTCGATATCTACAGGCTGACTGACGTTTCTTTTGAGATGAACGTTTTTTTTTTCTGTTTGCTACGAGTACAAAACTTTTTCCTCCATCGGCCCAGCACGAGTGGGCCTGCCGGCCTTCTACGGAGGTCCAGCCCAACTAACGTCATGATCTCCTTTTCTTTTATGGGAAAGGAATATAAGCGTCAGGTTCTCTGTTCTGCTGCACTTGATCTGCCACCTCTCTCTCTCTCTCTCTCGTCGCACACGATGCACATCAAAAGATTTGTCGAGGTTTGATCTAAAAAAAAACCTTGTCGAGTTTTCATAACTTTTTTCTGGGGACAAAATTTGCTATTAACAAAGCTTTAAAAGTAGGTGTAGGTATATACATTACACTCCAAAAGCCAGTTTCGTTCAATCTAATTTACACGATCGAGATTTAAACGTCTCATTTAGTGAATTATTCTATTATTCATGTTGCGCTGCTTGGAAGACGGCACATAATTTTGCACGGCACGAAGCAGCGACTGACTGGCCATTAGCTAGTCGGTGCACGGTGCCAAATCCTTTCGCGGTCACACGTACCGCGTACGACCAGGGTCCAAGGGATAAGGCCGACGAGTCAAATCTGTCCAGCAGCTCGGCATTGGACAACACGATCTTTTTCATTCCTCGCGTGCGTGACAATTTGCAGGAATTTTTTTCTCACTACGAAGTAGACTGATGAATCAGATGTTTCTGACAGAGTGCTCTCTCTCCTCTATAGAGACTGGATCTTTCACGGCTCCCTTCATTACAGTATATAATAACGGGCTTCAACATAGTTAACCATATGCCACATCTGTTTGATCTTAATATGGAACATATATGATGAATCGCTACACTGCAAATTTGCAAAACCATATGGAAGAAAGCTCCAAACATTCAAGTGGAGTACTAGTAGAGCAGAACAGAAATGCCTTAGGCCTGGTTTAGTTCACGTGTGAAAAGATTTCGGGTTTTGATTTTACCGATTTAAGTAGTAGATGTAAATAAAAAAGGTGAAAAGTTATATGGATAGTGTGGAAATCTCGAGACGATCTAACGATGGTAATTAGAGGGTAACTAATCCATAATTAGCGGATGGTTATTGTAGCATTACTGTTGCAAACCTAGATTAAGTAGGCTCATTAGATTCGTCTCGTGATTTACAGCCTATCCATATAACTTTTCACTATTTTTGTCTACATTTAATACTTCATGCATCTAAGATTCTCCTTTGATGTGATGAGTGAAAAAAATTTGTGCGGGAACTTAACACGGGCTTAACCATCTCGGAAAACAAAAACGAGTAAATCTCAAACATTTATTACGGACTCATCCTCAAACCGAACTTTTATCCGAACGGGCTGTCCAGGTCATTCCCCGGACCGCCAAGCGTGTCTTTATTGCGCTCGTGAGCCGTGCCTTGTGGTCGACGCGACCCACATGCTTTCCGCTACCCCCTCCACGTCACGGGAGCGCATCCTGGCCGACCGCTCCAGATCCGACGGGCCGCGACGCCGTCCGAGGACACGCGGCCCCACCTGCAGCGAGCGGCGACCTTGTCAAGTTGTCCCCGTCCCGTTCCGAGCTCCGTCTTCTCTCTCTAAAACCCCGCTGTTCGCGGCCTCATCCCTCTCTCTCTCTTTCTCCTCCTCCTCTCTCTTCCCTCCCTCTCTTGCCTAGGGGTTCACGCCGTCGTCAAGCGGCTGCGGCGGCGAGAAGCTTCTGCCCTCTCCGGCGTCGGCCAGGTAAAGCCTCCCGCGCTTGCTACTTACTCTCTTCCAGCGTGGATCTCGCCTCTCGAGAAGTTTCAGATTCACGGATGGTCGGCACGTAAGATCGCTACGATTCGCGCGGTTTCTGACGGGTGCGAGTGATGGAGTCGGTACTTGGTTGCTAGATTTGTGCGTGGTTCTTAGGGATGGAGATTTTCTGTGGTTTAATTCGTGGGATCGATCAAAACCGATGGGACAGGTGAAGGTGGTTGCGGTATGGAGAGGGTAGATCAGCTAAATTGTTTGGGATCTAAGCTAATTGGTGAATGATGATTGCGTATTTGTCATGCCATAGATGAGCGCCACATGAACCAACTAGGCAATTCGTTCGGTATATTGATCCGCTTCTGCATGTTGCTAGATGCGCAGGAAAATGATTCTGGATATTTGCAGATTATATCCATCTTTTCTGAGTGTCTTTGGCTTGGGCCTAGCCAGCACTTGGTTGCTTTGCGGTTACAACTTGATGCAGGAGGTGAATTTTGGTTTGTCCTTTTAATTCTGAGATGTAAACTGAGAGTTATGTTGTTTACTGCAAGTCAATTTTATATAGAACTAAGGATCCTATCTGTATCTCCTTGAAGAAAGAAATCTGCGGTGATTCACCGTTTTATTATGAATTCTGTGCTTACTGTGTCTGTAAATAAAAGATTGATGTAGAGTGGCAGGCTCATTTGTGTTTCGATCAAACTGGTGCATCCTAACCTGTTAATCAGAATAAACTGTACATTGCCACATCATTCTAACATGTTCATTATATTCATTGACTGATTTCCCCCCTGAACACAGGAAGATGGCTGGCGGCTTTAGAGTACTGCATCTGGTCAGGCCCTTTCTGGCTTTCTTGCCAGAGGTGCAGAGCGCAGATAGGAAAATACCATTCAGAGAAAAAGTGATCTACACCGTTATTTCTCTCTTCATTTTCCTGGTGTGCAGCCAGCTCCCACTCTATGGCATTCATTCAACTACTGGAGCTGATCCTTTCTACTGGATGCGTGTTATCCTTGCATCAAACCGTGGTACTGTTATGGAGTTGGGTATTACTCCAATTGTGACATCTGGAATGGTAATGCAACTTCTTGTTGGATCAAAGATCATTGAAGTTGACAACAGCGTGAGGGAGGATCGTGCTCTGCTGTAAGTACTATCTCTCAGTAAAAATTACAGAAACTTCAATTTGTTATAGTTATAAATGTTACTGTATGTTACATGTTCATAGTCCTTGCGTTCTTTCCTCTATCCAGTGAACTTGCCAAATGAAAATAATGAGGCCTGCTTATTTGATTTTCTTGTATCCAGCAATTGTATTTTGATGCACATTGCACTTCTTTACTCAGGAATGGTGCACAAAAGTTGCTTGGTATCCTGATTGCTATTGGGGAAGCTGTGGCATATGTTCTGTCTGGAATGTATGGCAGTGTAAGCCAACTTGGAACAGGGAATGCTATTCTCATTATACTTCAGCTTTTCTTTGCTGGCATCATTGTCATCTGCCTGGATGAACTCCTCCAGAAAGGTTATGGTTTGGGTTCTGGAATTTCTCTGTTCATTGCTACCAATATCTGGTAAGCATGTTGGATTCATTTTTTTCTTGGTTGATATGCTATTCTGTACTTTGGCTCATAATCAAACTGCTATCATGTAGTGAGAATATCATCTGGAAGGCATTTAGCCCCACAACCATTAACAGTGGCCGTGGTGCTGAGTTTGAAGGAGCTGTCATTGCATTGTTCCATCTGTTGATTACAAGAACTGATAAAGTTCGTGCTCTTCGTGAAGCTTTCTACCGCCAGAATCTTCCAAATGTGACCAATTTGCTTGCTACCGTCTTGGTATTCCTCATAGTTATCTATTTCCAAGGCTTCCGTGTTGTGCTTCCTGTGAGATCAAAGAACGCTCGTGGGCAGCAAGGCTCTTATCC
This sequence comes from Urochloa ruziziensis, assembly GCA_015476505.1. Taxonomy (NCBI): domain Eukaryota; kingdom Viridiplantae; phylum Streptophyta; class Magnoliopsida; order Poales; family Poaceae; genus Urochloa; species Urochloa ruziziensis. The sequence goes on from CM027118.1 coordinate 7,105,307, forward strand.
AATTAAGCTGTTCTACACTTCGAACATGCCCATTATTCTGCACTCTGCACTGATTACCAACCTCTATTTCATATCCCAGGTACATGCCTCATTTCCAGTGCTGTAGTAAGTTTAATCTTCCATGTGTGTGCAAGTGCTAATGTATTTTATTGCCATCACAGCTTCTCTACAGGAAGTACAGTGGAAATTTCCTTGTTAACCTTCTTGGGAAATGGAAGGAGTCTGAGTACTCTGGCCATTCTGTTCCTGTTGGTGGTCTTGCTTACTATGTAACTGCTCCATCAAGGTGAAAGGCTAATTCCTTTGATGTGAAATCCTCGTTTGTGTTTACAGTTTCTTCCACTCTTGACACGATTGGCTGTTCTTCTGACTGACCATAGCATTTTGGAATCAATGCAGTTTGGCTGATGTCCTTGCAAATCCATTCCATGCACTGTTTTATGTGGTCTTCATGTTGTCAGCTTGTGCACTGTTCTCAAAGACATGGATTGAAGTTTCTGGTTCATCAGCAAAGGATGTTGCTAAGCAGCTCAAGGTAAGTTTCCATGCGTAAATTTTATTACGTAATTCATTTTCCAGGCTGAGAGTAGTTCATCGTAACTCATTTACAATCTGTGGCTGAGAAAATTTGAGACCAGTACGTAATTGTGCAATTTACTAATATTATCTCTATTAACAATGCATCATTTGATTTTGTCGGTGTCAGATTTATGCGTGTTTATGCTAGACTGTAGTAGTACATTATCTGGTCTTCAAATCTGTGTATATGAAACCTGAGATGGAAGAAAATGTTCTTAGTTGACTAGTTTTGAGTGGAGTACGCCTCTCATTAATGTCTTGTCACGTTATTACTCACATGTCATACAAGGATGCATAACCCTCCATACTGGTACTATATGATGTTTAGGACAACGGCACGGTCTTCAAAACGTAACTTTGACTTCTTATTTTTACAAAAATATTTATTAAAAAATAATATATGTATACTTTTCTAAAAATACTTCTCAAGACAAATCTATTCGTATGGTTTTCACATTTCCAAACTCAACGACTTAAAAGTTATTTGTGATTTATATTCCCAATGTTTGACTAAAACCTTGTCCTAAACATCATCTAATACCAATATGGAGGGTTAGTGTTAACCATTAGTCTCAATCTCTGGAACTTCTTTTATTATTTTTTCCAGCCATTTGCTGGGGACATGGGGACATCAATGTCTTATCATTTCTAGTTTTGATATGGAGCAATCTTTTGAATGTGCTGGTCTACTGATCATATATGTATTATGCAATGGCTATATGCAAAGTCCTGATGATACTGAAAAATTCAACAGGAACAACAAATGGTGATGCCAGGCCACCGTGAGTCCAACCTGCAGAAGGAACTAAACCGATATATCCCAACTGCTGCTGCGTTTGGTGGAGTATGCATTGGTGCATTGACTGTCCTTGCTGATTTCATGGGTGCGATTGGTTCAGGAACTGGTATACTTCTCGCCGTGACAATCATATACCAATACTTTGAGACCTTTGAGAAGGAAAGGGCGACAGAGCTCGGTTTCTTTGGTTTTTGATCAAGTAGCTCAGGAACCGTGTCTTGACTATAGCTGAATCGTCTTGTAAGTCACAGTACTGCTCAGCCAGCGGCTATGGTTGTAACTTGAGGCAACATTCTGTTTAGGTTGCCTTCTTGGGTAGCAATGATGGTCATGTAGCAGAATCTGCATGTATTTTCAGTTAGGTGTGGTGGCATGCGCATTGTCGGGCATGCTCATCCATCCACCATGGCTCCATCAGTCCCCTGCGATCTGCTCATGCCTTGACAATCAGATGTTTTGCGATCAATTCAGTTACTTTTGAACAGAGCATGTTCTTATGGCCACCTTATGTTTCCTCTGTTGTTTCTTTTCCAGAACTCTAATGCTCATAGATTTCAAATGTAATGTACGTAGTCACTATCCTGATGTACTAAAGTTTTAACTACCTGTCTATCAGAACTATGAAACAGGATTAACTCCATTCTGCATCTTTGCTGAAACAGAATTTCAAAACAAAACAGCAAATCTGACACCATTGCTACCTACTTTCTAATTTCCACACGAATGACGAATCAGTTCAGTCCTTGACACTATATGAATTGGCTCAAGCAGATTTTGTTAGTAAATAGTAACATCGCTGTATACTAAGTGTATTAGGACTTCAAAATGTCAAACTTCCGGCCAACCATTGGTTACATTCTATGCTTATAAAAGTTACATTAATAATAGATAGATTTTCATTCCCAAAATATCTTTAATAGTTTAGATAGATTTTCATTCCCAAAATATTTTTAATAGTTTATTGCAATTGATGGTATATAAACACACAGATAGAGTGCATTTGCCGAAAAAACCGAATTTATTACTGGGATGGGGGGAGTCATATACCACAGGAACGACCATGCGAGAGATCCTCGCTCCCTAGTCCCTCCCTAGATAGCAGCCGGTCAATACTCTGACTGACAAACCTGCCCGAGAATAACACGGCCCCACAGGTCAGACACTATCATCGGCGACGTGTCAGCACCCTACACACGGGCGGCTACTTTGGCGGTGAAAGTTCCCGTAGGGTTTAGGAGCGGTGGCGGGGAGCCAATCCTGCTCCTGCGCCGTCGGTCGCCGTCGCTGTCTCCTCGGCTTTGGCACCTCCCTCCGCGACCTCTCGACAGGCTGAGGCAGAGCTTCCAGAATGGCGGTCAGTTCATTCCCTGCCTTTCACTTATCCTCGGTCGGTCTCTCTTCTCTCTTCTTTCCTCCGAGAATGGCGTGACAAAGCAAGATTACTGGCGGTCCTAGTCTTGATTGATTTCAATCGGGCTTTCGATTTGTATTTGTGATTTTGCTAATTTCTCGCCGCGTAATAGCATTCCATTGTTGTACTTTCCATCTGCGTTCTGTTCCTTGTCACTCGAAGCTGCAGATCCTTTGTGCCGGATCAAAGCTGTGTATGGTTTTTCAAATTTTGGATGGGATATTTGCATTATTGTTGGCTCGGTTCAGTTGTTGCTTGAGGTGCCTGAAGCTCGTGTGGTGTTGAATCCGTGTCTCACAGGGCTGGATCAGCGATAGCGACGACGAAGAGAAGTTCGAGTTGGACAGTGCCGGCGTGGTGGCAGGGAGCATCGGCCGAGCTGGCTCGCCAATTGCGCCCTCGAGGAACCAGCTAGGTGCTCCTGCTCCTGGCCTATCCATGCTGGTAAGGCAGCTAAGGCAATCAGTACAAGCACCCTAATGCGTAGCTAGTTTTGAACTCACCAGATTGTTATTTGTTCACCCCATTTTAGCATTAGCTTGTTGTGATCCTAATGTGAAGTCTGCTTGTGGAACTGTGAAGAACCAAGGTGACGGGAAGATCAATCGAGCAGGGCCATCTGCCTCTCTGGTGGAGCACTTTGTAGGGGTGGGTCTCATTAAAGAGAATGGTAAGAAGTGGTCGATTTTTTTTCTCCTTTTTCAGGCTACAACTGTTTTGCTAACTCGTTTTTACTACTGATTTTGCTTTCAGGGGATGGTGGCGCACAGTCATTGCTAGAACTTCTTCTGACCTACAAGGTATTCGGCAATGCACCTTCTTTTATTGATCATTCATTTTCAGCCTCTTATTGGATGGTGGGAAAGATATTTCTGTATTAAAAGTGATCTTTGAAATTCAGGCGACAGGCAATGAACCTTCAGTGGATAACCGCTCTGCTTCTGGACCTTGGGCTGTTGACGAAAATGATGTCATTTTGGCAAATTGTGATGCCCAGGATGCTGGTTGGAGTAGCAACAGGGATCTTACACCTGATGATTCCGGTGATGAGGTATTTTCAAGCTCCCCCACTTGATCAAAGTTATTTTTCACTATACTTGAATTTTGACGATTTGATTACTGGTCCCATGTAAATTAGTTTTGCACTTGTTTCATGATAACCATGCCCTTACATTTTCAGTGCTGTGCATATCGGTTACTTGGTGCAAATTATAGGGTCATGTATTCACATCCATTACTTTTTCAAAGAATCAGGTGTTGCCTACATAGCTGTAACCGAAATAGGATGGGCTTTGTTTTCCATTTTATTTTTTTTCCTTTTATTTTGGGATTGGTTGTTTTAGGAAAATTTGGCATATGGTGATTGTATGGTGAAACGGCGTTCGTAGTTCCGTCTATCAATGACTTTGTCTGGTAGTTTCCAGTGTTGAACTTTGTTAGTTTTGTGTTAAATGTGTACAAGTTATAATTGGGCTTGAGTTAAGGATAGAGTTTGTGTCGTGTTGTGTATCTATGGGCCTATAAATATAAGGGTGCCAGTGCCACCATTGGCCATTGTGATATGAATAGAGTTTGGCAGCTGGCATGGGTCATGGCATGGACGGTTTGACTGCGCCTTCATGTGGTCTGACCACAGGGGCTGCAATAGTTCCTTGCTGCTGGTGTAGCTGTCATTTGGGAGGAGCACATGTAGTCATTGCCCTTGGGGTGAGGATGTAGGTCGTATTGACTGAACCTTGGTAACTAATCGTCTTCTGATGTCATTCTCTTGTATGGTTGAGATAAGCATGAGGTTTATGTTCTTGTATGCTTCCCCGTTCACCAATTTGAGGCTGCTGACATGTCAATATTATTGATAGTTTCCCTACAGACTTGTATCTGGAGCCACGTGGAGCTAATTGGTTGCAACAACAACAACAACATAGCCTTTTGTCCCAAGCAAGTTGGGGTAGGCTAGAGATGGAAAAAAAAACAAGGATAAGAAAAACATAAAACGGCACAAGACCAAACGTAAGGTTAGGGGTAAACCAAAGAAGGAACAACGATCACGGTTCTTGATTGCTAGTCTCCAAGTGCTTCTATCTATAGCTAATTCTTTGGAGATATTCCACTCTCTAAGATCTCTCTTGAGTCTTGACCGACTCGTCTGAGTCAGTTTAGGTCGTCCTCTACCTCTCTTTACATTATCTACCTTTCTAAAACCCCACTACGCACTGGCGCCTCACGAGGCCTCCGTTGGACATGTCCAAACCATCTCAACCGATGTTGCATCGGTTTCTCCTCGATTGGTGCTACACCGACCCTATCCCGAATATCTTCATTCCGAACTCTATACCTTCTTGTGTGCCCACAAGTCCAACGTAACGTACCAATCTAATTGGTTGAATTAAACAAAAAGAATTTGGTACTTAGGTAATTAAATTTGGTATTCCTAGTTAAAATTTAGTGGTACCACTTGGTATCTTTCAAGGGCCATAAAAATGTTCTTCCAAAAAAGATCAGGTTGAATCTGTTTGAATACTCTCAGTACTTTCTAATTCTGTGCTTTTATGCAGGATTTCCAACAAGACATGTCACAAAAGGACGAGAAAATCGAGTCCCTAGTGAGAATGGGCTTTCCTAAAGATGAAGCAGAAATAGCTGTTGTTAGATGTGGTATGGTCTCCATTGAAGTTGTTGCAAATGTATTTTTGTGTCATGCTCATAAATAAAAGTCCCATTTCATCATTGAGAGTGGTAATTAGGTTCTTTCCCTGTTAACATGGGCAACGACATGGCATTTTGCATTCTAATCCCCTTATCTCACCACCCACCTTTCAAGGTTAAGTTCTACCCTAGTGGACTATGTTCTTTTATAGAATCAATCGGTTGGATAGCACAATTGTTATGTTTCATGTGATTATCAATCTTTCTATTTCTTTCTAGTTTTCTGAGAACTTTCCTCAAGTGCTTAAACTTGAAACCAGTAGACTTGGATGCATTTCTTCTACTGAGATAGCCTGATCCGGTAGCTTTTGTCAAGCTTGATTGATTGTTTGCATAAAGTCAGGGGGCTGTAGAAGACTTTTTTTAGTCTGAAGTGAGAGCACTAAGGGCCTCAAGCACTCATTGTCAAATAAAAATCTTTTTGTTTTTTGTAAGCAAACATATCTCTTGCAAACTAACTGTCTCGTCTCTTGAGTTGCATCCATATCCAGAATTTATTCCTGTAACTTTCCAGCTAGACACATTCCAAATTCCGTTATTAACTGATTCTGTCTACTTCGGCTTAAAATTGGCAGGGCAGGATGCACCTGTGTCTGTTCTGGCTGATTTAATCTATACTTCAGAAGCTTCAGAAGATGGTTACTATGGCAACTTCTCTGAACATCAGGTAACTTTTGTTATAACTGTCCATCTCTATTAGCAATAATGTTTGGTTCTTTAAATTAAGTGGAATAGAACTAGAACTATGTTTGTACTTCTACAGGATAATTCTAATGGAGGAAGAAAGGAAAAGAGGAAGAGATTCGAAGGTGCAGAAGAAGGAAGTAGAGGGCCCTTAGATAGTAACAGTTATGAACCAATGCCTCTCCCAAACCCAATGATTGGGTTTAACCTGCCAAATCAGAGGTTAAGATCAGTGGACAGGTGTCTACCCTCAAAGGCTATTGGACCGCCCTTCTTCTACTATGAGAACGTGGCCATTGCTCCAAAGGGTGTCTGGACGACGATATCACGGTTCTTATATGACATCCAACCTGAGTTTGTAGATTCCAGGTTCTTATGTGCGGCTGCCAGGAAAAGAGGTTACATACATAACTTACCAATTAAGAACAGGTCACCTCTCATTCCCTTACCCCCGAGGACAATATTTGATGCCTTCCCCCGTACTAAAAAGTGGTGGCCGACATGGGACCCAAGAAAACAGCTTAATTGCCTCCTTACCAATGTGGCTAAACCAAAGATGATGGAACAGATTCACTGTGCTCTTGCAAAATGTGAAGGTACTCCACCTCGACGTGTTCAGAAGTATGTCTTGGAAACCTGCAGGGAGGGGAACCTGGTATGGGTTGGCCTGAACAAGGTTGCTCATCTGGAGCCTAATGAGATGGAATTACTGCTTGGTTTTCCCAAGGACCACACAAGGGGAATCGGCATGACTGAGAGATACAAGTCTTTGGGCAATTCATTCCATGTCGACACCGTTGCATACCATCTCTCGGTACTTCGAGACATGTTTCCACAGGGCATGAATGTCCTTTCCTTGTTCTCTGGCATTGGAGGAGCAGAGGTAGCTCTCCACAGGCTCGGCATACGCATGAAGACGGTCATTTCAGTGGAGATATCTGAGGTAAACAGGTTCGTCTTGAGGAGTTGGTGGGATCAAACCCAAACGGGCACTCTGATTGAGATTGCTGATGTTCAGAGCCTGACTTCCGAGAGGCTCGAGGGCTTCATCAGTAGGATTGGTGGTTTTGACCTTGTGATTGGGGGCAGCCCCTGCAACAATCTTGCCGGGCGCAACCGGTTCAGCCGTGATGGCTTGGAGGGCGAGCATTCTTCCCTCTTCTACCATTATTCTAGGATCTTGGACACAGTGAAGTCTATAATGGATAGAAAGTAGAAGATTGCTGCAGTCTGCCATTGAACTAAACTGATATGCGTTGGAGCAATGACTGCCCTAGCTCCAGATTTCATGGATGCAACTGGTTCAGCAATCGGTATGACCATCATATGGATTTTTTGTTTCATTGGTATATGATCAGGCTATGGCTAAGTCTTCCTGCTAGTCACTAACTCACTATATCAATTGTATGATTCGCCGTGTTTCAGTTTCTGAACTATTGATCTCATTAGTTAGAGCCATGCCCTGTGAGGCTGTGACTGGCAGTACGCTCTAACTTTCAGCTGTTGTTTGTGATAATTCTGGTTGAGCTGTTGATTGTGATACTGTCTAGTAACCTTGACCTGTCAGTCATTAACGTTCAAAGAAAAACTTTGAGCTGTCGTAAAATGGACATGGGCAGTAAAATTTCAGGAAGCAACTTTTTATAGTTACAGTAGCAGGAAACCATGCTTCTTGGCTATTTACGGTTAATACCGATTTCATAACTGTAAAAAAAAATTTGCAAAAAATAAAAGCTTTGTGAAATAAATTCAAATAGTCTGAAATGTTTCCATTTGATTGACCGTTGTATGGCCGTAAAGGTGTAAACCCTTTCGCCAAAAAAAAAAAAAAATGGCCGTAAACATGTTGGCCGCCGTCAGACTGGCAGTCTCCCCTACCTCTATCTCTTCCAAGTGGGCCAAGCAACGCAAAACCGTCCAAACCCTCGTTCGCAGTCGCAGGCGGAGCAATGGAGACCTCCGCAGCGACCCCAACCCGGTCGCCCCACCCGCCCGCCGCCTCCCCATCGCCGTCGCCCTCGTCGCTGAGGCTGTGGAGGTCGGCGGCGCTTCGCAACGTGCGCAACCAATGGTCGCATCTGCACGCCGCCAAGGAACAGTGGCTGGACGCCGCCGCTGACGGCCGCTCCCGCGCCGCCGAGCTCGTCAACGCCCACATCTCCCGCAGGTAGGTCTCCTCTTTCTCAGCGTTTCAGGGGGCGCCACGGGGTTTGAGATCTCGGTCATGGATGACGCCGTTGTGTGGGGTTGGCTGTCAGGGACATGCCGGCGACGGATTTGGGGGTGCTCAAGGACATGCCGGGGATCCGCGATAAAGCGAGCTCCAAGTTGGCGCGTAGAGAGGTAATGTAATAACACCTTGGGCCGGCGATTCAGTGTAAGGTTTGCTGAATCGCGTGAATTACTTTGCCACTACGCAGCTAACCTTTTCAATTTTGTTTCGTCTTGCTTGGTTTAGGAGCAATGCCGTGACATGCTTCTGTCGTGCTACAAGACCATGGTAATTTGCCTATGCTGGTTCAATTTTTAAGTTTGGAATTGTACTGCATGGATGTGAAATCCTGAAGTAATATTTTTCCTCTCTACCCTGTTGATGATAGGTCCGTGCTTTGTGCCGCTTGGTTAAAGCTTCCCATTCTATGCGCTGTTTTTCCAAAGTGTCCTCAAATGGTTCTGTTGCACAATTTTCTGAACGACAAGATGACTTAAATGATTCAGGGGATGGTGGAGGTGCCCCAGTATTCAGATGGTTTTCAATATTAGAGTTTGGTGAGTTGCTCTTCTCTTTCAAATGCATACCTATAACAATTCACTGCCCTTATGAATCAATTACATCAGAGCATTTCAGGGGGCAAATACATTTTTAAGTTGATAAATGCATTTGTGGACTAACTTACTAGGTCACACCTTTCAACTGTTGAATATACCAAGGATCTCTTAATTTATATCTTTCCCTTTTTAAAAAGGTTTAATAAGTTAAATGAGTTTGATGTATTAGCAAAACAACTTTTTTTTAAAGTAAAAAAAAAACAACTCTTAGTTATAATATACTTTTCAGTGGTATCCTGTTTTATCCCATTGAACAAGCTAACTGTTTAAATACCTTGCTTCACATGTTTGAGGGGAAAGATGGTTGCTCAGATTCATATTGGCATGTTTCTAATCCACTAATAAAATTCTTATGTTTAATTTTATTTTTTCGAACTATCTCAGAGAGTCTTGCCCAGGAGCTTGTTGAGATGTTTGTTTCAGACCTAAAGTTGAAGGTACATCCCTCTTTATATGGTGATGTATACCAGAAAAATTTTTTGCATTCACTTTTCAGTATGTCTGTGTTTTAACTTGTGCTATTTGTAATCAGGTTTGTTTTGCTTGCTTGCTTTCTCTTTTTGGACGAAGTCTCCTGACAATGGAACTCATTTGTATTTTCAGAGACTGCTAGTCTTGGAACTTATCTCGATTACTTTCAAGGAAGGCACAGAACATCAGACATCATTAGATTGGTGTGATGAGCTATATGATGGTGAAACAAATGAACTTCAAAGTATTGGCCTTCAGTCAGGTGATGAGACCTGCCCGCTGCCTGAAAATTGGTGTGCTGATATTTCAGGGAATCAGCGATTTGGCAATCACCCTTCACATGAAGTTTTACAGGTATTATAGTTTGCAAAATTCACTTGAATTTGATATTTAGGGAATCTTGCAATTTAGCTAGATGCCTGCATGTTACATACAAACAATTTCTTCCTAGTCGATGTGTCTTGTATCTTCTTTTTGGTAGACTTAGTAGGTGCTCAAGATATACATTGTGAAATGGAGCACTAAGTTGTCATCTTGCAAACAAAGGATTTATGGAAGGATCGTCTTTGGATTAGATCAAATTTAGCTACCTTAAGCTCAAGCTGTCATGCTTCCCAAGCAAAGTGTTATATCTTGTTTACTTCTTCTTTACAGGTTTATTTAACTGCTTGGCTTGCAAATGTGAACATCAACAAGAGTAGGTAAGCAAGTTTTTGTATCTTCTAATTTCTGGGTTTTATGTACTGACATTATCAGAATTTACAACTTGGAACTTGAAGAACTAATGTGACAACAATGATGATTTCTTTCGTTATCTCAGAATTGATGAAATATTTGAACTTGTTGAGGAGGAGATGAAAGTCAAATTGTCTTGAAGGTTTTGATGCATATGTTGGGCCATTCAAGTAAGATGAAAAAGAGGGGAAAAAATTAGGTTACGATTCACCTGCTCTCTCTATCTAGTGTCTTTCTTCTTAATAGAAGTGTTGAGAGCTTATCTAAGCTCTTGCAATGCAGTACCGCTCTCAAAATACTTAGGGCCATAAAGAACAAAATCATGTCTAGTTACCCAATACATTAGGTAGCTCCTGAGTTTTGAGGATCCTTTGCCTAGCTTCAAATTTGTTCTAGGCTGTTGTAAATGTGCAATATCGATGATCTTTCGTATGCATTACTGATTTTGCCGTTTTGGCGACATGTTCGTGCAAAACATGCCTTGCTTTCGTTGCTTTTCAATATATTTCTGGATTAGAGCTTTTCTGTTTATTATTGCCAAGTACCATTGTACCGACCCGGAAAAAGGAAGGGCGGATTAGTAATCCTAGCATGCTATTGCCCTTTTGACGCCGGAAGGATTTGGTGGGTAGCCTGTGTGCTGTGACTGTGAGGGAAAAAAGGCTAGCACGTTGCTGCCAGGCTGTGTACTGCCTACTGCGGCGTTACCTTGGCCCGCTATGTCCTATAACCAGGCTGGGCCTGTCAGCCCATCAATGCCCCCAGATGCCCAAACCTTTTTCCTTTCTTCACTTTGGAAAAAGGAAAGGTTTTGCCTCGTTTTTTGCTTCCATCTTGATAGTTGAGACATCCTAAGGCCAGTCAGGCAGTGTCATGGAATGAGAGAGATATCATCACTATGACACTCTGTTGGCACCGTTATCAAATTTTCAACCTTGGCAACCGTGCATGAGACTACCCACTGAGACTGGCCTAACCGTGTAACAACTGACAATTGATTATGTAATTAACTTATTTTATACAATAAACACTGTAACTTACACTACAGCGTACATCACGTTCTATGGACCTCCGAGAAAGGTCATGAACTTTTCACGGTGTGCACAAAATATGTCTGGGTTTTCTAGCCTTATATTCTTGCCGTAGGTATGATCCATCTGTCCTATTTTCTGCGTGCAAGTTCTGGGTGACTGCGTGCGTCTCTGCTTCACTGCTTGCGTCCATTTCCGAACCTGCTGCCTCAGTTCGAGGGTCAAGAGCTGGTAGGAGGACCCAACGCCTCCGCTGCTGCCACAGATTCCAAGCAAGCACTTGATGCCGGAGAACCTCGATTGCACTATCACTAGGGGACCCAAGCATGAAGCATGCAATATCCCGATATCGATTTCCAATGATTGGGACTTGGAAGATTCATAAAGTGATGATGATTCCTGCGAATTAAAAAGAGGGCCCAGATCGAGAGGGTATGGACCAGATGCTTCCATGTTCCCTTTCCCTTTATAAAACACCCAAATCAAACCTAGGATTACATCAGTACTGTACAATATTCTCATTCCCAGGACACTAACTGGTCAACACATGTGCTCCCTTGAATTACTCACAGGCAGACATGCAGTGCCACTGATCCTCTCAGACTCTTGTGCCTTTTGCATTAAAAAAAAGAGAGACCCGATTCTGAAGTCTGAACTGGTCACGTCGGGCCAGGCCAGCAGTGATCGACTCTACCTGATCTGTCTGTCTGACTGCGATACACAGATCAGGTAGAGTGTGACGCTGCTGCTAGAAACAAATACTACAATAAAGCATAGTTTTCCCCGGCCTCACATGAGTGTGACCAAAACCACCCTGGCGACCAGTCGACCACACGTCCAGACATTCCGTGACCCTGGTGGGATAGAGAGAGAAATGAGGACGATGCTGATGCCGAGGGGAGGGAGGGACGCGGCGATCAGCCGACGACGCACACGCATCCCATCACGAGCCGGTCAATCACTGCCGTACCACACCAGTAATCAATACCCGGGAATGTTCCTGCCCTGTCCGACTCCACTTGGCCCTTTTCAATGTTCTTTTCGAAGAAAACAACGGCGACATCAGCAGGTGGTGGCGCTGGCGGCATGCCCATCTGCCGACGCCACGGGGGCAGGGCAGGGCACGCAGCGTGTGCGTCGCCGTCAGGTAGCGCCCCCAGACCCAGATCCCCAGCCGGCAACTGGTGGCCACATCAAAGCACCTCCTGGTCTCTGGCGCACACGCACGCACGCACGGGTTGCTGCGACCTGCGAGGATCCCTTTGTTAATTTATGATGACGGGCCCTGCAGCTTTAAAACTGAAAAGGTCTCGTGTGCTCCTTTCTTTTTTGCGTGCTCGCACGCCACAGTGAGATTTAGTGTGCGTGTTGATGTGTGCTGGTGTCCAAATCAGCAGGCAGGTCAGTGCCTTTTGGGGGGGTTTGAAAAGGGCAGCTCGGCGCAAGTCAACCTCAGAGTGGCAGTTTTAATTGGGGAGGCAACAACTTGAGAAAGAAATGATGCTGGCCTCGCTGGACTGGCTTTGCTTTCCAATGAGAGGTTGAGAATAGATAGATGGATGGATACTCTCCTAGATCCTCTCATCACTCGCGCAAAGTACAAAAAGGAAAGAGGGAATGAATGGTGCCACGACACATGATGTGACAAACATTATCAGCCAGCCAGCACAAATCCACTTTGCAAACTCCTCAAGTCAGCATTTTTAATGCTCTAGTACAGCGGATTGGAAAAAGGGAGATTAGAAAGGGTATCTGCGCTCACTACACATGCTAATGTGTGGGTGAGCTAGGGCGCCCTTGTTTTTTCCACGGAAAGGGGGGCACTAGCGTGCCGTCGTTGGCAGCAAGGTGCCGCTTTGCCCAAGAATCTTGGAGCCAGTGCGCCCGTGTGCGGGCGTGCGTGCGCGCGCGCCCTTTGAAGCCGATCCGCGCGCGCGCCGCCGTCATGGGGCACGCAGAGTGGCATGTGACGCACACCCGCGTTCTGGCATGCACCTGGGCGTCGCGGCCGGCCATTGGGCATGGAATGAGCGAGCCGCTGACTGCATGCAGACGCCAAGCTTGCCGCCGGGCCGGTCTGCACTCTGCAGTGATATGCGTGTGCACGGTTTTTGTCTCGTGCAGGTGGAGCCGCCTTTTGTTTGGGCGCCGGCCGGACCGGACGGACAGTGAGAGTGCATGCAATTAAGCTTGCAGGGCGGTGCAGGGAAGGGAAGGATAAAGGATGCAACAGGCCCTGCCATATCCTGCGTCGGCAGGAGGCATGCATGCCTGTCATGTAGCAGTGGCCTAGTACTGCCGCCACTGCCATCACCCAACTGTTAGTAACTGACAGGTTCAGATGGGTGCTTTGGCATGGCCTCCAAGGGTCCAGGGAATGTTCCAAGTGTACAGGCCAGCAGGCCGGGCCAAGTACAGGCCTACACGATCCCCCAAGCCCCGATGTGTGTCATGTGGACGTGCGTGCGTGTGGGTAAGAGATTTGATGACGAGATGGGAAAAGCGTCGTACTTTAGTAGGGGCGGCGGCAGTACCCACCGTGAACAGCAGAGAGAATGTGTGCTTGATAATAACTCTCCTCTCCCATTGGCTGCTTCATTCCTTCTTTTGACAGGTTGCATACGGCTTCTGGCAGGAGTATCTATCATGAGGTCAAAGGGCCTCCTTTTAATTTGTTTCCACCTTTTTTCACTCTGGATAAGAAAGGTACGCTAGTTTTGACCTTTATTTGAATAATTTGGAGTGTACTATGCTCCGACGTGTGAGTGAAGGGTTTACCGGTTTAGTGGCAGTGAGTCCCTCGGAGGCTCGAGGCTACCACTTGCTGCTGCTATGTTATACTGCAAGGGAGGCTAGGCTACTATGTGGTGGCTTGCTAGCTCCTGACGTGCTAGGGAAACAAAAACTTGGATCCTATATTTTACTAGCTAAACAAACAGTGACATTTGATGTACTCTCTCGGTATCCAAGAGCAAAGATGCTTCACGTGCTATATTTGTGGTGTAACTGCCAACAATCATCTCAACCGTGGTTTTCTTCTGTGTATCTATACGTGCACATTTTTTGTGTTTATAAAAATTGTCGGTCGTTATGCTAGCCATACTTGATATAGTTATCGCATATATATACATATATTTTCTTGCAAGCTACTGTAGTTTTGAAGCCAAACAAAGTCATGGAATGTTTCCTCTAAAGGTAATTAACTCACATCTTTTGCTCATTGATAAAGGATTGGTACTAACCATTTAGTATGAATTACTTGAGTTAATGGAAGGTAAACTAACTGCTTAAATCAACTTAGTGAGTAGGTTATGAATCATGGTGGTATGGAGACATGATCGGTACAATTTCATATCACACGAGGCACAACGTTTATAGCATTGACACAACCTAGAAGACAACACTTTGACTATAAACTTATACGAGGACACAACATTTCAAATAAATAACTCAATATCACGAAAGTGCTTATTATAAGGAATCTATGCAATTTTTATATCTCGACGTCTAGTGTTAAAAGTTCTTGATTGATAGAAAATATAAAACGGCATACACTTGTAATTGATGGAGTAACAAAATACTCAGCAAATCAATTAGACACATACATATTTAGTATTGGAAAAGGAAAATTGTCTTAAAAGATACTTTCATAATTTCTAAATGAAGAAAAAATGATGTGCCTATCATCTCCTATTTTTTGTTGGATTATATATTGCATATAATACATTTTATATGGTCAAACAAACGCACACAATAGATGCCATCATGCCTGTACCATGAAAATATGAAATGCCAGGGAGTATCACCGCCAAATATCCGTATATGACGAACTATAGTAAAAATCAATGTTTTACATGCCCCCGCCCCATCAAACAACCCCTCCTGTTTAAAAGTAAAACCAGCCGGCCCCCTCATTTACTCGCACTTTACCAGTGGGCTCGCATCCCGATGGCTCTCACTCCTCTCTTTCCTACCCCCACCGGTCCACCACCCCATCCTCCCGTCCCTTTCCTCCCCTAACGCCGTCAGCTCCCGCCGTCACCCCCTCCCTCCCGATCCGGCCGCCCACGCCCCCGCCGAACGCAAGCCAACGGCTAGGATCACCCGTTTCCGGTCCAGGCCGAACCGGGCCCACACCGGTCGAACCGGGCCGGAGGCGCCTTCGTTGAAACCTTCGCAGGGCCAGTACGCCACGCTTTATCTTGCACCCCCACCTCCCCGAGCTACAGCTCTGTAGCGCTCTCTCTCCTCTCGCTCGCCTGCGCTCTCTCCCTCTCTCTCCTGGCTCGCTCGCGTTCCGGAGCTCGAGACCCTCGCCATTCCGCCGCGGGAAACCCTAACCCTAGCTCCCGCACCGCCACGGGAGGACGCGGGAACGCCGGGGCCGCGCGGCGCTGCCGATCCCGATCCAGACGCCGTCGCGCCGAGGCCGCGCTGATCGAGGTAGGTCTCGCCCGAATCGGGCCGGAATTCGTGGGGTCTCTCCCCGGGTGCGCGTTTGCAGGCGGCGAATCGGGCGGGCGGGGGCTCGCACGGAGGGTCAGTGCGGTGATCGGGTTTGGGGATTTTTTTAGGGGGAGAATGCTTTGGGCTTTTTCCCGGGGGATCTGTGTGGGTGGGGAAATTGGGAGCTCAGTGCTGCTCGATCTCCTGGTGTTTTGGTCGCAGGTGCTCGACAGGGTACTAAATTTTAGGTTCTAGTGGGTAATTTGTGCGGGACGGGCTGCAGTTTGGTGGATTCAAGCTTGGGTTCAGGCTATTCGAACTCAGGTTGTGGCTAGAGGTGTCTCATGGAGCGTTGAAGCTTGCTTAGCTTGAGCTGCTCCTTTCTGCGCGCGCGGGGATTTTGGGCGTCGGGATGAAGCGTGGGGATTTAGGGACGCCTCTGTAGATGCGGCACGCTTTGTTCCTGTTTCCCCCATTTTTTTTTTCACGGACTTCCTTTTTTTCACGGCTCCTTTGAACTTTGAGCTCTTAATGTTTCGTCTAGTGGACGCGGTAGCCTTCAAGCTGCTACCTTGCTGTTTCTTCTTCGTCTTCCAAGCTTTAGCCAGCTGCATCCTATGTTCATGGGCCAAAAGGCTGGATCTTTGGTCCTAGCAAGTGTATGGAGTAATTTTTTCCGTATTATTGACATTTTCTAATTAACTTTCTCTTGTATTTGCTTAATTTTGTGCCCAAAGGGTAATGGGGGTCCATGTTATGAATTGCGGCTGGAGTGTAGTCCAACGAGGTCACCCTAGTTTGTAGTTTCCTTTTGTGAACCATCAGATGTTGTTATCCTGCTGTGTGGGTGTTCCATTCTCTCTTGGGGTCATATGGGTAGTTTTTTTTTTGGTTGCTAATTCAGTTTCCTAGTGTTTGTCATGTGAGTGATGCCTTTTATTCATGTTA
Source organism: Urochloa ruziziensis (assembly GCA_015476505.1). Lineage (NCBI taxonomy): Eukaryota > Viridiplantae > Streptophyta > Magnoliopsida > Poales > Poaceae > Urochloa > Urochloa ruziziensis. Next base: position 7,121,946 of record CM027118.1, read on the forward strand.
ATCATGAACACACTAGATTTTGTTGTGCTCCTGTCATTACCAATTCTTCAATCCTGCTCCTGTCAAAGTATGTGCCACCAGTCTTGGTGAGGAGTTCTAGGATACTCAAGTACTTGCTCATGAATTGCACCAATTTCCCTCACTTGCCGATAGCATAATCGACAGCATCTTTTTAAATATCAAATCACATGCTCATTGTTCCAACTAGAGTTGTACCCATAGTTTATCCAGCTTGGGTTGTACCACTTTCATGACTGTTCTCGTCTGTTCTTTGTGTGCACCTGCATTGAACCACTTGTCTGATTTATTGGCTATGCTACTAAGTTTTAAGAGAGAGAAGATCCACTATGCTGTTAATTTTGGGTTGGAAACTTGAATTGTTTGTCTCTGCCATAAATTTTCATGCCTCTGTTGCTTGTGATTTACTAAATGTCACTCGTGTACATGCCTTTGTGGAATTATCTTAAATTAAGAATAATTTGTTTAACCAGAATATGGTTCGTTTCTTTGGTGGTTTAGATATCAACAATCTTTTGATGCAATTATTATTCAACGTTTGCAGTCTCTGAAGGAATAAAGGACGGACATAATTTCAGATCACTTGCAGCTTGACTTTATAGTTTGACCAGCTCAGGGTGAACTTTTGGGCAGTATAGTTGTGGGTTTATCTTCCTCAGCATAGAAGCAAACGGGTTTTAAGCTGCTTATAGTCTATATGATATGAAAGTTTGGGATCAATCCACTGGAAACAGGCTACTCTTTCACGGGCATTAGACCCTTATAGGGACACTCCAGGAATGTCACAGTTTCACCCTACTCAGCATGCGGGTGATAATGATTTGCAGATGTGGCAACAACAGATGATGTTTAAACAATTGCAGGAGTTTCAGAGGCAGCAACAACTACAGCAGCCTGATCATGGGGCCAGGATGCAGCCCGCTTTTGGACAGTTTCATGCTCCTGCAAAACCATCGCCTGCTGATCAATTGTCAACAATGTCAAATGAAATGACCAACAATGAGGCGATGAATTCTGCATGGCCACATAATTTTACTACTGGTGACCCAAGTTTGACGAGCAACTCTCAAATGTTGAATAATGGTAACACAAATTGGGATCAGATTGTTGCTGCTCCTGGTGTAGGCAATTTCGGTAACGGTTCAATGTTTGCGAATGCTCAGAATCATTCCATGAGGCCAATGGGACTAGCTACCCACCAGGTGGACCAATCTTTTTATCCTATGCATGCCACCAGTAGCAGGGGGTCTGGAAACCAGTATTCCCAGTTTTTAGGAATTCCTGCTGATTCTCAGAATGCGATGGCAAGGGTAGGTCCAGATCAGTCTGAAAAGACATCCAGGCCATTCAACTCTTCAATGAATGAACATGGTCTTCACCTGCAAGGTGGCTCCAGTTTGATGCAGAATTTTCGTGGAAAAGGGGGTTTCTTAGGTCACAGTTCGATGCAAAGCCAAGGTGATAATATCAAGACAGGCAGTCCGGTTACTATGAATCATCTACAACATGGTTTTCAAACCCAAGATTTTCATGGTAGGCCAAACCAAGTTGAGCTTCAAGTGGGTGTGCAAGAGAAATCAGCAATGCAGGCAGGGCAACCAAGTGGTAGGGCTAGCCTCGACCCTACTGAGGAGAAAATCCTATTTGGGAACGATGAGGATAGCAACTGGGGAGCTTTGTTGAGGGGTGACAATGATAATGGTAATTCTTTGGACAATGATAACTATGGTGGCACTTACTCATCTCTACAGAGTGGTAGCTGGAGTGCCCTTATGCAGGAGGCTCTGCAGTCTACAACCAGTGAAAATAGTCCCAAAGAAGAGTGGAGTGGCCTGAGTTTCCACAAATCTGAGCAAATAATTGGTAATAATTCAATGTCAGGCCGTGACGAGAATAAGCTTGCTGGATTAAGTGGCACAAACCTAGAAAATGTACGCCCTCCGCCGTCATCTAGCTATGTCGATGGAACAATGAATAATTCAAATCTTGCCAGTTTTCAGCATGCCATGAGAACTCCCTACGAGCGAAGGGACCAAATGCCCCGTGGCTCTCCTAGTGCTCCTGTTAACAATCATCAATCAGCTTCAGAAGTCAACAATGGGTACTTTCAGCAGAGCGTAAAACAAAATCAATCTGATGGTAGACAAGAACAGGCGCACCTAGCAAATGGAGTTTGGACGCATCAGAAATCTGAACTGCTAAGAAATAATTTGCAGTCAACTGGTGCACATGGTGGATTTTGGATGTCACAACAAAATACAGCTGATCACAACATCAACAGAGAGTCCAGTAACAACCAAAATGACTGGAAAGCCAACAATGCGCTTGGACAAGACATGAGCAGTACCCAAAATGTCTTTAATAGCAATGAGAACTCTTGGAAATCAGGTGGAGGTAATGCAAATTCAGTTCAGAGACTTCAGCAGAGGAAATCTGATATAAGCACTGCACAAATACCAAATGAAAGTTCAGATGGTAAAAATATTAGCATGATGGGCTCAAGCATTCCAATGATGACTCAGGATCATTATCAGATGATCACTGGTCGGAGTGGTGAGCAAGTTGGAATGAATCGCAACATAGGACATAGGGTTCCAGAGACCTCCGAGTCACCAGGAAAAAGTGCAGACCAAAGACCAAGTGATTTCAACCAGGAATTTCTAAATGCAACCCCAAATGAAAGGCAAGCACACCTTTTAAACCATGGACAACACATAACAAGTGATTCTGCTCCCAGGAGGCATTCTGTCTTCTCTGGAAAAGAGTCAGAAAATTTAAGTCAGTCCAGTCAGCAAGCAATGGCATCTTACATGTTGCAGAATCGTGCTATGGGGAGCTCTGGAATGAACATTGGCCCTTCTCCAGGCAATCCAGTGTCGAATAGTCCGTTTCCACCTCAGTCACATCAGATGCGGAATAATATGCAGCATCATTTTGGCACAAACTCCCATGTTTCCAATAGTATGCCTTCAGTAAGTGAGGTATGCCTTCCTATTTCATCTCCATGATGGATACGGCTGATATTTTTTTTGTTCATTCTCTTCTGTTTCATTACCTGTGCTCGAAATGTTCTTATTCATGAGGTGATTCCCTTGTTTCTAGAAAATGATGATGGCGCAAGAGCAACTTCAATCTCGACACGGTCTCCCTAACAACTCCAGCGCATTACATTTTGGAGGAACTGATATTGGCCTGTCTCAGAATAGAGCAGTTCAAAACAGGTACCTTTTACTTCATTTAACGATTGGAATTGTGTCCTTCCTTAATATATCCTAGTTGGCAATGTGAGGTCTCAGTTCCTGCTTCATTCATTGCACAACTGTGTTTAATTCTTTTTATCATGATGAGCCAACTTGTATTAATAGGTTATTTTCACACCCTATAGTACTGGAGAAGTTTAACTGAAATGTCGCAGTGTTCATAATTTGTATTCCACTGGGATGTTTTGCAGTGTTCAGTAGCTATCTGTTATTCTATAGGAGTTCTTTCTAGGCATAACTTGTCCTTCCAGCAATCATTTCTGTAACCATTAGAAGCTTGAATTTATTCAGAGGGGCCTGATGAATATATATTTTCTGTAGTCAACATATGCTTCAGCTTCTTCATAAAGTGGACAACTCAAGAAATTGCAATGCAGTTGCTGATGTGCCCAATAATTCTCTCGGTGCTGTTTCTGCCCAGCAACAGCTTAACCATCCTTCTTTGCAAGGATTTGGGTTGAGATTGGCACCACCATCCCAACGACAATCAAATTCGGGTAATTTATGGTCTAGTCAGACCAATGCTGATGCCAAGCAATCTGACCAGTCAGCACATGAGGATGACCGGTCACAATTGCCTTCCACCCCTAGCCAGTCTTTGACGCCTCAGCATACAAACTCTCAATCTTCACCATTTCACGCTTCAGAAACAGAAAATACTGGGCAGCCAATTGGGCGTTTTCCCCAGTTAAGTTCAGGCCAGCAGTATCCTGCGGCAGATGATAGATCTGGTCCTGCACCCATGCCGCAGCAGCCTCAACAAGGCAGCTCTGCAACTGTGTTCAAGAATGTATGGACAAACATATCAGCACAGCGTCTAGCTGGTATGCAAGCTAACAAAATTACACCCAATATCCTCCAGTCTATGATGTTTCCAAATAATGCTGCACCTTCCAACTTATGGAGCTCTCAGAAGACAGATGATCAAGGGCAGAAAGTAGCGACTCCATCAGATATGGCGACAAGTTCAGCAAACTCGCAGAATCAAGATTCAAAACAATCTGTTGACAGTGATGCAGGGTTAGCATCTTCTCATAAGGCAAACTTTGAGTCAGCAGGAGCTACTGTATCTGGAGGAAATGAATCTTTGCAGAAGGCTTCTTCGGATGGGAATTTCGTCAATGCTGTTCCATCCTTTGCGCAGTTGCATCAGCAAGGCATCATGGGTGCTAAACAGGGGGAGAACCCAGGAGCTAATTTTCAGGCCATGAATGCTTCCCACAACAGTGCTAATAGCAGTGGTGGGATTGTTTTACATGGAAGCCCAGCTCCTTCCAACATTCAGCAGCAAAACTACTCTCTTCTGCATCAAATGCAGGCCTTGAGGCATACTGATATTGATCCAGGCAGTTCAATTGGAAAGACGATAAGACCTGATGTTGGTTCTGATGCTTCACAGATTGACTGGAAGTCTGGCCAAAGGTTTGCTCATGTAGCCAATAACTCAAACAAATCATCTGTGGATAACATTGGAAGCCCTGGTGTCCCAGGGTCATTCCCTTCAGACATGAAAATGCTGAGTTTTGCTTCAAGGAATGAGGAGAGAAATCATAATATACCTTCTCAGCTTCCTTCTGGAGAGCACCCGCCTCATGGTTTGGTTACTGCACAGAACGATAACCAAAATCAAGTTCAGCCTACTGGCACAAGTGCAGCATCACATTCTGTTGAAAGAAGCGAGAGACCGAGGATAAACCCTCAAATGGCACCTTCTTGGTTTGGACATTATGGAAACTACAGAAATGGTCAGAGTGTTGCTATGCTCAACGCACAGAAGACCACAGCTTTGCCATATAATTTTCCAAAAGCTTCTTGGAATAATGAAAATAATAACTCTGCTGAAAATAGAGTTGAATCTGTCCAACCTGTTAGACCTGGGCATCAGCTCCCATCAACAAAAATGGACACTTTGGTTCCTTCCACTGTCAAAGTGTCTTCAATGATGAGAAGGCCTAAGAAGCGTAAAGCTATGGATGCCACGCTTGTTTCTTGGCATAAAGTAATTGAGAGCCCACAAAAAATGAGGAGCATCAGGTATACATCCTACCTTGTGCTGCAGGTTCCAGTAATATTTCGACGTATTCCATGTTTTTCTTATGATGACATATTCCATGATGAAGTCATTATGTGTTACCGCAAGTTCCTGTGACTTTTCCTTGTCTTTACTGTATTTTTCATTTATACCGTCCTGATGTTGCTTACAAACATGAAAACCTTTTACTTTATACACAGCACATCTGAGATGGACTGGGCTTGGGCAGCTAATAGGTTAATTGAGAAGGTTAGTACAGCTTTCACTGATTCAGCTAGTTCAGTTCTTGTGCATATTAGTTCAAATAGATTAATCTTGATTCTGAGCTAAATTTTTGAAACAGGATGAGGCAGAAACTGTAGACGATGCTCCTCTAAATTATTTACCGCGGAAGAGGCTCGTTTTGACAACCCAGTTGATTCAGCAACTTCTCCCTGCTATACCATCAGCCATTCTGAGAGAACAAGCTGTATCTGCTTACGAAAGTGCGACATACACTCTATCAATGTTGACACTAAGAGATGCATGCAGCATGGCGGCGTCATCATCGTATAACTCTTCCTCGCCCGTGGATGATGGAAATAAGTAAGTCTCCCTAAAATGAACGATTATTGTTATGCGCTTTGCTTATTCTTTTACAAGCATGAAGGGCATGCTTATTTGGACCGCTTTATTGTTCAAATGTTCATTTATCTGATTTTACTCGCATCATGGACTAGCCCGTCTGAACAAACAACGAGTGCCAAGAAAATGGAAGACAAAGTGTCAAAAGCCGTGGAAGTCTTTGTTGGGAGAATCCGGAAGATGGAAAATGACTTTATAAGGTATGAGAAGGATAATGACTGTCGTGGTTCTCATTGGCATAGGATAATGACCAAATATAATAAAACATACTAAAACCTATGATTTTGGAGCTCTGGCCTGATTTTTTTTCTCTCATTTGTTTTCTCCTTTTTTTTCTATGGACTGCTCTGATTTTTTTTTCTCATTTTTAGCCTTGGCCTGAAATTTCCAAGGATTCTACAATACCTCATATGCTAAAACATAAAATTTCACACAGAATTTTCATGTTAGTTTGGCACCCAAACTAAAAGCTTAATGGCAATAGTTGCAGCTCAAAAGGTTGTACTTGATGCGTTGCTGGTGTACTTTGGAGTTGTAACTATGTTTTTCTATTGAAAGTGCTGGTACAAGTGCAAGCCAACACAGTTTTGACCATATGTTCCCTTACAACTTCATCTGTTTAACAGTTCACTAGTTAATTAATTAATTTTGCATGCAGATGTAGGTTGCATAGACCTTTGTGTATTGGTAGGCATTTTTTTATGTTTATTTTCAATTGAGCACTTGACACCAGTTCCCACAGCTCTTAGGATGACTTAACTATTGCAGTCTGCCCTAGAGGATTCCTATGTTAGTTTCATGTTTATACATCTACATTTAGCTCAAGCCATAAGCACGGATATTTTTTATCAACACAATTTGCCTCTTGTTGCAGCTTGAACAAGAGGGCTTCGATGCTAGATGTGCAACTGGAATGCCAAGATTTGGAGAGAATTTCTATTGTAAATCGTTTGGGAAGATTTCATGGCCGAAACCATGCAGCAGCGGTTGAGGGGTCATCGGGTTCAGAAATGATTCCTCGTAGAATTTTTCCTGAAAGACATGTTATGTCTTTTGCGGTTCCTGGAAATCTTCCTGAAGGGGTGTACTGTTTGTCACTGTAGTGGAATGATCTTCCGTTGTTTTCTAGCCGCTCAGATGATCTGGGTGCCCTGTGATTCCCAGTGCTCCTTATCCCATGCAAAGCATGGCCAAACAGAAGGATACCACGAAGAGGCCAAGGGACGTGTTCCAGCCGATCAACTCAGTGCTGGCTGTTGTCCCTTATATCAAGTATAGGTCCCTGTATATTGTGGAAAGTCAAGGAAAAAACTGTGGATCTCCCATCATTTTTCTCTGATGAAGAGTAATTAGCTTCAGAATTTGTTAGAGAAGCGAATGCTTACTAGCTTAGCACATCTAGCGGATTTCTTCGCTACTTGTCAATCTTTGTAAGAAATCCATGATGGAGTGTTGGCAGGCTAGAGTGGAGATAATAATGTGAGCCTTTCTCTGGGTTCTCTGGTTCCTTTAGGATGGGATGCAAATTGGCTAGTGTGTCCAGTCTAACTGACCACCCCTGTTAGTCAGCAGTTAATTACTAGTTTTATGTAGTGCTGAAAGCATTCATGGAACATGTGGCGGGTAAAGTGCTTGGAAATTCTTGTAACTCCTGTACCCGTGATGTTAAAACGCTAACGGGTTCTTGTAAATTTAAAGTGCCAATATTCCTGCGGTGATGTTTTACTTCTCGTATTGTGTTTCATGTCTGCAGCCGTACAGTTAATCAATATGAAGAAAGAGTTGCGCACAGTTGGAAAAGGTTAATCCATTTGCTTTCAGTTTACCAATATTCCGCGATTAACATCCGTTCTTATTTTGTGGAATATTGACATCCGTTTGTCGACTACCTTCGCTCGAGAAGTCAAAAAGGAAAGGGAAAAAAAACAATGCCACCATTTCGATACCTGTGAAACACAAAAAATATGTAAATGTTCAACGTGTTCTGATTCTTTGTTGTACTGGAGGAAGTAGAGGAGTTTAGGCCATGTTTAGATCAAGGAAAAGCATCTCATTTTCACGAAAAGTTATCCATCTAGAGAACCGTGTCAGTATATTTTTATCAGGACCCTGGTACTTTTCTATACTTTTCACTCCTTTTTCTCTATACTTTTCTATACTTTTCACGCCCTTTTCTCTGATCTAAACACGCCCTCGGTGAAGTACCAGAGTTCAGAGGGGCAAAGTAGTCAGAGGTTTGATAGGAAATTTGAAATTACTGCTGCCAATACATCCTGCATCCTCACGGCGCGGAATCCGTCCAACTTACAACTTGATCTGCCGAGCTAAATGGAAATACAAGAAATAACAGGACACTCGACGTGTTTATGGCTTCTTTAAAAATATGTACACATTGTGGTAGTGGAAACGCCGAGCCACCATCATAGAACATACAAAACATTGTGGGGACAAACAACTCTGAACTCTGGAGAAAGCTCAGCTCTTGATGACATGCTCAAGAGAGTATTCCTTGTCAAAACCTAGGTAGGAATCCGACACCAAAAGCAGCTTCGTCTCCTGAAAGAAAATTCCCTCGTCAGAACATAAGGAGGTCTGGAAAGAAACGTCAGCTATCTACCTGGGGTTCAAAAACAAGACCATGAACTCCATGGCAGCTCACACTCCATCTTGTTTTGAAACAAGCTATCTTTAAAAGGGCGGCCTTTGGTGCAGTGGTAGAGCTTCACCAGGAAAGGTTGTGCACTAGCCTCTGCACATTTATGTGCAGGAAAGGTTGTGCACTAAACAACCTGCCCCTAGACCCTGCATAGTGCGGGAGCCTACGACACTGGGTACGCCCAATCTATCTTTAGCAGACTAAGTAAAAGATAAAGTTTTTTCTCAAAAGTTCCCAAGCATGTATGATAATGGTTAATGCAGACTGACAGGATCCAATTCCATTCGTGCAGAATTATGGGATCCACAGCATACAACAATGGAAAAGGGCAAAAGATAGATTGGTGACTTCAAGGCTGCATTATATTGAAGGGTCATCAAATTCATCATGCTTATTATCAAGTAAAACTGCTGACTGACTAAAGTAAAAAAAAAAAAAAACCAACTCGTGGAATAAATTCTCTCAAGCACAGGTATCAAGTCAACCAAAACAAGAACTTTTCACACTGAGCTTAGCATAACTTGAACAAGAAAAATTAATTATTACCTGGATATTGAACATCCGTGGCAATTCCATGCGAGTGTTAACCACCCGATCTGCAAAACTAATTCTTTTCAGACCATACAGCTCTGAGCTTGTAGAATTCCCCAGGACCAGCCACCAAGCTTCTTGTTTTGCCTACAGAAAACAACACCAAAAGGTTCGGTGCAAAACAACCATTGAAGTTCCGAACATGTCAAATGGAAAACTGCTCCAAACATACAAAAAAAAGTACTAAAAAGTGGAAGTTCCGACAATTGTGAAAGAAAGCAATGTTCCCAAATAATATATACTCCAACAAAATTTACGACATATACAAGGGACAGGTGTCACTCTAATATTGTACAATCACCAATTAGCCTGTATGACTCCTAGCGGGCGATTCAACCAAAAATGTTACCATTTGTTAGAGCATTGCGGAGCATTCTAGACAACTAGTGATTTCTAGGACCGAAAATAATTCGGCAGTACATGAACAGTCATCAGTTTGTGTTTCCAATTTGTGTGAGTTTTGAATTACAAAAAGGCGGATTATTCCAAAAACGTCAGGGAGTGGGCGTGTAGGATCTGGAATTCGTAGGGGAAAACAAGAAAGCGATAACTCATGCAAAACCCCCAAGTCTATCCCCAAACAGCCCCGTTGCCATCAGACCTAAGGTGACAGATTTACCAGTCAAACCAGTTCTAACTTGTGAGGTTTTCTTTCCAGTGCCAACACTCTCACGGTGCAGGTCAGCCAGACACACCAAAGGAGTGGTCTGCTGAGCCAGCCCGGGTTCAAAGTCAGGGCACCATCTTCTTAAGAGGAAAATCAGGGGGACGTCTCTCCCCCTGGTCGAATCTTTTAGGTTTTCTTTCCAGTTACAGTAACAATTTCTTTGCCTCTTGCTCCATTTTGAAGATCACGACAAATGGCAACCAGTTTCAGAAACAAACTAACAGATTTAATATCTATGAAAGAAGCATATGTTTGCCTATTCAGTCTTGTTATATCAAACACAGGAGTGTAGTTTATAACATGAAACAATTTATTTGTCAACTTACTATGCTGCTAGGCCATGTATTAAAAAAGCTCGCCCTACTTTTCAAAAAAAAAAAAAAAACCTCGCCCTGGGGTAAATCCCCCCCCCCCCCCCCCCCTAGAATTTTCTTGCTGCAGGACCGAAACAAATACCATGAGGGCCCCACCCCACACAAGGCGTATCTGCCCAAGTGCTACTACTACTGCAAACATCTAGGCTTGTTTCTGGTCAGTTCTCAAAGGCATCCCAACTTATCAGGACTCTAAAGGCTCGGTAACATTTTTTTTATACAATACCTTAAACAATGAATCCTCTATGTTACATTTAATTATTGCATCCCATTTCAAATTATTTAGATGCTGACCTTGGGAAATCTAGGAGCAAATGCTCTTGATGTCGAACGCCGTGAATTTTTCAACTGCACTCTGATGTTTAAATTTTGAGATTTGGACCGCTCCTGATCATTCTGAAGCTGAAGTTTCACATCAACACGAGGGAAATGTTGCAGATCCTGCACGATGATCTCTTTATTCAGAAATGCAGGGAAAAAAATACTAACAATGAGCCTATCACATTTACATATAATCAAATAGATTTATGACACATTTTTTGTTGTAAAAGCACTAGTTGCTGGGATCAACACAAACAATATTAATATTATCTGGGGCCAACACTGGAACCATTTGGTATCAATGATTACAAACCACTTTACTTTCCATTATAATAAATAATTAGGCAAATAATTCGATCTCCCAAATTTAAGTGAGAAAAGCAGCACCTGGTACAACTCTGACGCAGAAAATGGTTGAAGGAGCCTGTGCAATTCTTCACGGGAAAGATCCAGCAAGGCTGGAACTGTTGAAACTCCTCTACTCGTGAGATGACCTAGAATATCATCATTCATGGATGGCAACATCCATAGTGATGAATCCCTCTCAAACCAGAGACCCTGGGGCAAGTAAAATGGATTTATTTCAAGATATATATTTGTTTCATTTCAACCCAGATACTCTTAGTAGTACAATGCAATCGAATATGAACAGTGAAATTAACCTGTATGATCATCTGCAAAAGATGCATGCAAGACAATGCACTTGAAAGCCATCCACTATTGGCGCATACATCAATCATTGCCTGTATAATACGTATGCTCTGATCAAGAACTGATTTCAAGTCCGTCACGTAATCACTAATTGGTAGTTCTGCTCTTGAGAAATGTGCCTGCAAGACAGATAGAAACAAAAATGACAATTACTATGTCATTGTGCATCCAATACTGAAATGACAATTACTATGTCATTGTGCATCCAATACTGTTCAAATGAAAATACTGGCAATCAAAGAACAAAATAGTATTCTGATTATAAGTTAAACCCCTGTACCTGAAAGAGTAAGTTGGCTTTAACATGCGGGTCATCAAGGTGGTGTTGATCAACTCGATACGGGACATTTTCGCTGAGCGTTCGATTCAAGTTATCCTGAAACAGCAAAAGCATAAATGCAAAAAAGATCACAACATGCCAGAAATCAAGATCAGAGCGTACTAAGACAGAATGCCTTTTAGAAATTAGCTGTATGAATTTCAATTCCTCTCCTTAACCAATACAATGATATCATGCTTTTGAAGGAGAGAAAATTGCCGATACCATTATTCACAAACAAAAATGGCTTAATGCTTGGTTCCTTAAAAAAATTGAATGAGAACAAAAAATACCTCATTGTGGCGTACAGGAAGCTCATCAAATTCTGCAGCAGCCGACAATACGTGCACAAAGGCCTAGCAACAGAATCAAAGCTACTCATTATGTGCCACTCAAATTAACTCAAACAATTAACCTGGGAACAAGGCTAAAAACTTACTTCCAACGATGTATTAGGGCCAATATTTGACCCAAACATTGAAACAGTGAGGTAGCTAAGGTAATATTGGGAAGCTATTTTTCCCAAAATCAAGTACTTTACGGAGCGGTCATCCACTCTTATGCATCCACTGTCCTCAAGATCTTCAAATGTAGTTTCGACTAACCTGTTTGGACAAAATAGGAAAGACATGCCGTCAACTTGTTGCAAATCAAGTCAAGACCTATGCTTAAATGAAATCCTCATTGCCCACCTTGAGAGATAAGAATTCAAGGTATTTGTTTCAGTATCATCCAATCCATAGTAGGCTGGATTAACAACCTGTTATGTAGCACCAAATCATGGTGAAAAAGAAAGATTTTATAAGATGTTTCCATCCCAACTATGAAAGATTCGAACAAAGGTCTCGATCCCTTCATAGCAGATCAATTTGAAAAGCCATGGATTTTAATTAGCACAACAATAAGATACTTTGTACAGTGAATCGATTGTTGATAATCCATATGATTTCAGAGTTAATGGTAACGATCTTGGTTATAGACCTTATTAATTAGGAAAATGTACCAGCCAAATAGTCCATGTGAGGATAAAAAAGGATTCAAAGTGTGTCAGATTGTGTATCCAGAACATTTAGCTGGCAGAGCGCAAGTGCAGGAACATAAAAACAAAGTACTGAAAATGATTTTACAAGATAAATACCAATCTGCGATATAGGTAAGTCCAAGTGAGATAAATAATCGCTTCCTCCTTGTTGCTGATGGTGCCCGAAACAATTTCTGCATTTATGTGATCGTGCAAGTGCTCCCTCAGATTACTCTCCACAGGAAATGGCTCATAGAGGAACTGAAAATTGTAACATTTAGTGTTAAACTTAACTTGATAAAAGACAATTAGAGATCATTCATTAGCAGAGAACAAAAATACGTGACCTTCTTGTAAAAGCTCTTTTTTGGTTCATGGACAAGAATAACAGCTTTGCCATGTTGGTCGTATTGTGGTCGACCTGCACGACCCATCATTTGTAGAATATCTGTGATATCATAATCGATGTATCTTTTTGTTTTGCCATCATAGTATTCAGTGCCCTACAACACAGATATTAAGTGAGCCCACAAGTAAATCACCAACGAAAACCAAGAAAATGCAAGGCATTATGTCACCTTAATTATGACTAGGTGAGCTGGAAGATTTACACCCCATGCCAACGTGCTGGTACATACCAGTACCTGGAACAACATCAAACAACAAGAAAATCTGTTTAACATTTGCTTAAGAATGTAACTAGCATGCTTAACACGAGAAGTCTATCAGTGCAGAACACACCTGAATCTTATTGTTTGAAAAGAGTTCCTCAACCAAGGATCTGTCTCTGTCATTTAAACCTGCATGATGCAGGCCTATGCCAAACTGCAGAGTATGCCTCAAATTACTGTCAGAAACTTGTGAAAGAACCATGTCTAGGGAATTGTCCTCCATGCTCAGGAACTGCCTTGGTTTTTCATCTGATGCTGCAAGCTGCACGCATAGCACATTAAACAGATATAAGATAGCAGCAATGTATATAGCCATCTAGCAGCATAGATCGAAGTAGGATTCCACCTGAATGATATCAAGAGCTGTAAGTCTAGTCTGTCGACGTGATGACACAAAAATGAGAACTGGTTTATTGGGTGAATGAGAGCATATGGCTGCATAAGCTGGTTTATTCATGCTATTCATTCTCGGACAGTAGAATTTCCCAGGATATCCCTGTTAAAACAGAAAAGGAAACATGAGTTACAACACAGTTTTTTTATTCACCGACCTACCAAACATTTTCTCTTTCCACAATGAAGGGATTTTGGAATATCCCTATATTTCTCAAAGTAACCACAAGTTGAAAATTACATTTGCCCATATACTATGTCCCTTTTCAGAAGAACCACCCTGAGAACGAACAAGAACTGATAAAATGATTCTTAAGCCTGTTACAGTAGGCTAGAGATGAAACCCAACACAAGGCACAAGAAATAAATAGATAACAATGGAAAAGGCAAAACAAGAGTTGTCCGTAACAGTAATAATAGTAAAAGGGGCCTGCTAGCCTATAAGCCTAGGTCATGATTTGGGCACATAAGCTGCTGCTGGTTTCCATACGCTCCCCATCCAAAGCTAGTCCTTTGGGTATATCCCAATCTTTCAAGTTTCTCTTTATTGCTTCCTCCCATGTTATGTTAGGTTGATCCCAGCCTTTTCTTATGTTATCATCACTAATTTAAAATACCGCTATGCACTGGTGCCTTTTGAGGCCTCCATTGGATATGACCGAAACCATCTCAACCGATTATTGGTGCCACCCCTACCCTATCACATATATTGTTATTTCACACTCTATGCTTCCTATTATGCAAATCCGCACTAACAAGTTAATTCTACGACAAACTCCTTCATCGATATTGCCATCCCTCTATAGCACTGGTCCTAAATAAAACCAAAAGGTATCCTGCTTGGGCCCTCTCCTGCCAAACTAACCACACACTCCTCATGTCCAGTATCACTGAAGTCGCAACACATATGCTCAGTTTTAGTCCTGCTTAGTCTAAAACCTTTCGAGTCCAATGTTTGCCTCCACAACTCCAATTTCTTGTTAACCCCCATCCCTCTCATCAATTAGCACCACATTGCCAGCAAAGCCCATACATAAAGATCTCTCTCTCTCTCTCTCTCTCTCTCGTATTTCCCTTGAGACCACATCCATCATCAAAGCAAATTGTTGAGGACAAATATTAATACTATAAGGTAATGGGTGCAGGCTTTTTCCAGCAAAGCTCAATGCAACCAATCTATGAGGAAATTAGCGCTCCTGAAAAATGTGAGCAACGTTCTCTGTGAACCAGAATAGGAATTTAAGGCAATGGCAGAAATCCAGCTTACCTGGATATGCACTTCAAGAGGTACAGGCCTCACACTAGGCTTGAAATTGAATAAACCGTCATCTGTAACGCCCAACCAATCAGCCAAATCACTGAAGTATGTAACAGGTGGAAGTTGTCAGCCAATGGAGCAAAAATACTGCAATGGTCGTGTACGTACACGGAACAAATATAAAATATGTTTTCGTGATAACACAAACTATTCTCAAATACACTAAGGGCCCGTTTGTTTGTTCGGAATTTGGAGGAATTGGAATCTAGTGATAAATTATTTCCCACCCTATGAATAAGCCTATCTATTTATCTCCCACCCTATGAATATAATAGAGTGATCATCTTTTTATCCCCCACCCGATGAATAAGCCTATCTTTTTATCTCCCACCCTATGGAATTCATTTCCATCTCACACCCTATGAATTTGGGATAGGTTTATTTGTGAGCTTAGGAAAGTTGTGGAATGTCAAATTCCAAGCCACATAGTATAATTTATCACTAGATTCCAATTCCTCCAAATTCCGACCAAACAAACGGGCCCAAGTAACATACTACTCGAATTCATATCCTAGGGAAATAGTTTACACTTAAAGTGGTTGAGCAATGAACACAAGAATCAAGAAGTAAAAGCATCACATTTAAACATACCGAGCATTTGCTAATGCTGTTGATAAACCGACAAACCGAATTGAACGTTCTGTTTGTGACGATATGTATCGCATTCTTGATACAATGACCTGAAAAACGGAAGTTCCATTATATAATAATTGATAGAGAGAACAAATTTGAAACAAACAAAGAAAGAAAAAATAGAAACATATGATAGAAGGGGTACCTCAAGGATGGGTCCACGGTCCGCTCCCAAAAGATGTATCTCATCCAATATCATGAGTCCCACCTATCAATAATCTTGTAAGTAATATCCCAACAACTCAAATGAAATTATTCTTTAATCTATAGAAGTAGACAATATGAAGGAAAGGTCTGGACCTTCATAACATAACTTCTGCTATGCCAACTTCGGCTAATCCCATCCCATTTTTCTGGGGTAGAAATTATGATATCAGCTGCTAATAGGGCCATCAAATCTGGAGTGAAGTCACCAGTCATCTCAACCTACCAAAAGCATTACTTCGATTAAGATATATACACTTTGATGCATTGGAGAAATAAAAGCTATGAAGTGCTCTGTACCATCTTCTTTCCAAGCTGAGTTACAAGACGTTTTCTCCAATCATTCATTCTTTCTCGTACTATAGCCTTTAGAGGGGCAATGTAAACTACCTAAAAAGGTATTAACATGAGATTGTGCCGCAAAAAAAAGGGTTCCATATTGCAACTCAGTAAACAAACCTTCATGTCTGGTTGTGTATTGAAAAGATGAAGCATCGCTAGTTCTGCAGAAATTGTCTTGCCACTTCCAGTTGGAGCTCCCAAAAGTACATTGTTATCCGTGTGATAAAGAACATGAAAAGCCTGAAAAATTACACAGAAATTTAATAGTTTACCTATAAAAGAGAAAAGTTCACCAAGCTGGAGCAAACTGTTGGCAACGATACTAGTTGTGTTTGGGTATTATACAGCAAGCAGATGCACACAGTAAGCATCTAGTGATCTTTTGAAAAAATGGAAACATAATGGATGTACATATTGAGCACTGGTAAGTTTTATACTGGATTCTCCATCTTATGTTTATCCAGAATACTCTTTCCCACAGACAATGATCATTATAAACATACTGCTGGTCACAGTTGCATAGAAAAATAAACAATTTGATGAGAATATAGTTATATAAGTTTAATTATCAATCCCTATCATGCAGACCGTAGCATAGACGGCTAAAATGAATGATAACTGGGCCTAAAAAGCACCTGAGTTTGTATCGGATTGAAATGGGAAAATCTGTACAGATCCTCATATGTTTTGTTGCCAAGAGCACTCAGTGGAAGAGGCTTCAAGTCCAAAAGTTCAGTGTGCGTTATTTGTGTCTGCGTGAACAACAAACACAGCATTCAGCATATTATAAAAAAAAAGAAATGATATGATCCTGCAGTAAGAAATTGTGAAATTCACCTGTGGCAATGTCAGATTATGAAAAGAAACGGTAAAGAGTGACTCAGCATGTAACCATGAGTCTGATATGGCTCGTATGTAGTACTGTGGTGGATGAGGTTCAAATATTGGTACATTAAAAGATATCTTTGTAGGCATTCCTCTTGCCATCTTCTTCGTTAATGTGAATAGCTCTGAGTGATAAATGGTATCATTTTCAGAATCCTGGAAAATAAAATGCTGTTGTTACTGACCAATGCATGTCTGCAATAGGAATCCAGTACAAAAAAAAAAAACCTGAAAACCTTTAAGGAGAAGGTGTAGTATTTGTGACCATTAACAAAATTGCATGCACAGTGCATTTTATGTAAGAGGTTCATAAAAATGAGACGTATCTCTGCTGATGCTATCAATCTTTCAAGGTCATATAAATGATCTCAAAATGTCAAAAGCAAGCAAATATAATTGCATTATACATGGTGTAGAAATGAGAGGGAGAGCAGAGATGAGGGCAATGCCACACCCAGCCAGAAAGGGCTGGGGACGCCTGTACATATATTAATCAGGGGTGATTAGTTTCCTAACCATACAGGATTACAAATGGTTCTATATCTGGCTGTCCATAAGAGGAAGCCTATATACGGTAGGCAACCACACAATCAGGAAAGTAATTCCTATGCAATTAGGCAAGTCAATAATCAGATCTCTATCACATGGTACCATACTTGCTTGGGACTGAAAGGTTCTGTTGTTGTTGTATAAATGTTACCATACTAATAGAACAGCATGGAGGAAAAAAGAAAAAGAAACGGTTTCTTAACCAAAAAAAATGTCAGGCAACAAGATAAAAAATATGGTGGAAAACAGATGAAATATTTTTATTGCATTTGTAAAGTGATGTAGCCACACATACATAACAATAATACATGCCCTTCACACACCTCAACGATAATCCACCATCGTTCCGACATGCCATGATGACGATCTTTCCACACAAATTCAGGCGTTATATGCAGGTCAACCTACATAATTATCATAAATGATTACATAGGCAGTCATAAGAAAAAGGAAAGATAACACAAGCTTAATGGACACTAGCTCTTACTTTAAGAACTGTCCTAGTGATCGGGCTCACGGTTGCAGATAAGTTGACATATGGGAAGTATCCCACATATTGCTTAACCAACTTCAGAAAAAGGATGTTAAGAGCATCAGTAAGTAGAACTTTTACTAATACTCAGAAAACTTTTAAGCCAAGGCATGACATACCTTTCCCTGGTGAGAAAACCGGATCAGGGCTCCAATTTCATTTTCCTCCATCTCATACAGACGATCCAGATCGACATTTCTTTCCTCAAGTTTCCACAATATCTAATTCAGAAAGAAAGAATTATATTTCCAAAAATAATGCAGACATGACAAGTAGTGATAACTGGTAGCAAACCTGAGGAGAAAGATCCTTATCAAACTGCCTAAGTGGATGGAGATGGGGCCATATTTTGCGATCCACAGCCTTGCAATATTCTAAAAATAAGGATGTCATCTCAGACCACCCCCGACGCAGACAAATCTCAAATAGTGCCCTCATAATGCGAGCCAAACTTTGACTAATGTATTGAGCATCAGAATGCAAAGAGGAGCTATCGATTGGAGCACGGGAAATATAAACCTGAAAAATACATCAAATACCTCAATTAAGATCTTGTTAGTAATAAGATCTTGTTAGTTCAAACATAACAAGAGAGTTACAGTCATCAACACTAACCTGTATGAGAATTGAAATTTTCCCATGTTTGTCAGTGGGCCCACCCTTAATTTCCAAGGGGCACGCTTTCCTAGCAAGGGCTTCTAATTCTTCCTGTTCTTCTTCTCTCACCACAATATTTTCAAATTCAGAGGAATGGGCCACCATAGTAATCACCTGAGGTAGTACCCAGACAGACAGGTTAGTAAAACTACGCATGCATCACAAGCTGTACTGAACATATGAATGAGGCCAACTAAATGTGTACCTCACTTTCGCTCATGTGACGTCGAAGCATCTCATTGTAAATCTCAACACTGGAGTACTGAAGGTAAAAGTGGCTTGCAATTCGACCAAGTTCTGTGCAGTAAAAGTTGCCACTCTTTTCATCATAGCGCATCATCTTAGCTTTGTCTAGTGAACGTGCAGCATCAATAATAAATGTTCTTTGTTTTGCGCCCATAGAAGGATCTCCCAAAACCTTAAAGAAATATATGAGGTAGAAATTAGAACTTAGCTACATGTAGTCAGAATTCAATTGAGGATACACATGGGCAATAAAGCACCCCACAAAGGGGAAAAAATCATTGTTGTTCATAACATGATAAAATAACATCAATTAGTTTTTTGAGAAAGAAATAACATCAATTAGTTAAGGAGAGCATATCATACTTCCAGACGTACTGTTTTTCCTTTAAAAAAACACCCGAAGTGATGTGTCAAAAACCTTCTCGGATAAATTTATGTCATACTGATTAACATTGAAGGTGTGACTGATGGGAGAAAAGGTTACCTCTTCCCAAGTTATCCCGTAAACCAGAGGATTAGTCTTCATCCTTATAAATAAATACGTATAGCCAAGCCAAGCACAGGCCTCCCTGACATTTGTTACAGTGCCCAAGGCAACCTCAGCATTTAAATTATCTTTCAGAGATCCAAGGAACTGCAGATAACAAAAAATTAATTGTGGACCAAAAGAACATAAAACAATAAACCAACTTCCAGAGGCCACAAGCAAAGTAGGAATGAAACTTGTTCCATTATCCAACAACTTCACGGTACAATCATGGGAGATGTTATATGTCACATTTGTGACTGGAACTTATCATGTCATGCAACCACTATAACTTTTTTTTTCTATTGTTGGAGCATTTTCTCTCTTCATGGAACATTTTTCCTACTACTGGAAGCAGTAAAAAATGTTTCGCAAAAAATGCTCTGGCAGTAGAAAATTATTGTTCCAGGGGGTGGCAGAACTGACTACAAGCAGGCGGAGTGATGGCTTCTATTGTTTAATCTAAATTGAATAAGTTCCTGTATGCTAACCTGGCTCTCTATTGGAAGCTGACTTGTCAATAACCTCAAGTAATAAGCCAATTTGTCATGTGTTGTGATAATAATTCCTTCACCACTTTTATCAAACTGTGGCCTTCCAGCACGTCCGAAGATCTAACACAAAAAATGAGCGGATGAACGTCGGAAACATAAGACTGTTTGACTGAAGAAGAAATGATGACAGTAGTACAAAATCATGAAAAGTTCAGATAGGCACCTGCATCACATCAAGCATCCCCAGATCTCGCCACCCACCAGCTTTAGGATCATATAGTTGTGTGCCCTGTTATTGGGAGTATATAATTTTACTTAGCAAGTGCATAAAAGGGACTATGAACAATTGGAACACACATGTTTTGATCTGTGGACAACCAAAGACGTATGCAAGAACCCTAGGGGCTGCAATGCTCATCCATCTGATGAAGTAGTAAAAAACTAAAAGAAGTTCATGCAAAATGTGAGACTTTCGATATGCCCTTTCAGATGAACATGCTACATACCAATGTCTCTATTGATGTCAAACTATCTCCAAAAGTAGTACTCCCTCCTTCCTTAAATATGTGACGTTTAGGACAAAGTAATTCATCTGAAACGCTAATTACCTTGTCCTAAATGTCATATATAATATATTTAAGGACAAAGGGAGTAGTTAGTAGATCGAACTAAAAAGATACATATGTCCCTGTATAGATGCCAAACTGTCTCTAAATGCACTTGATAGATCAAAATATAGAGCATGAGATACATAGGCAGGGATTAATTTAATCCTAGAAATATTAAGTCAAGAGATAAGTTATGATAAACTGCAGAGGAAAACGCTTATTTCTTTCAATCAACCAGTATTGTATGCATGCACTATCAGTTAGTTTTGGAATTAAAAATAAATAAATAAACAATTACAAGCAGATACTGACCTTTATAACAACTGTGTGAGCTGGTAAGTTTACTCCCCAAGCCAAAGTTGCTGTACAAACAAGGACCTGAATTGAAAGAAGTTAGCACAAGACTAGAGAATACTGAAGTACACAGGAAACACATACTTTCAAAAGCCCATCACCAAACAAGCGCTCCATCAAACTTCTGTCAGAACGCATCATTCCAGCATTGTGTATGCCAAATCCAGATTCGAAAAATTCGACAACTTCACGACTTTTTGCTTTACTAACATCTTTCTGCACCCATAAAACTAAATAAATAACGTACTATATCAATGGACAATAAAACCATAAGTAACTGTGTACCTTGATTAGTGGAAACTGTGGATGATCTGCACATGAAAATAATTCCAATTCCCCTGCTTTTGCAGCTAGGTCAATCTGAGCAGCATGCAAAAAGAATGAGAAACTAGAAATTATCTGATTAGTTAAGACATGATTCACATCATGAAAGGACCTACCCTAACGGTGCCTTATGAATAGTAATAATCTCGCCATTTCACAATTCCTTTGAAAAAACTACCTCCATTCTTGAATATAGGTTTGGAATGGAGGGAGAGCAAGTTTATTGAGGAAAACGGGTGTACTTAGTACGTATTTCCACTCTATATACCAACTTATTTGTATAGCGGTAGCGCTATACAATAAGGGCATACGAGGTCATTAGACTTAGTGCCTGTACATGACCGTTGTGAACTTAGCATGCTATTTAATAGGGGAATATGAGGTCATTTGACTTACTGCCTCCTTGGTTTCTGAACATGACGGTTTGGACTTGTATTGTGAAATGGAGAGAGTATTAAAGAACTTGTGGAGTAAACTTTTGCAGGATGTTACATTAACATGGGACAAACATTGTGAAACATATTTTCATAAGGCCATGGATAAATATATAGAAGCACAGGGAGTAGCCCTGGATCAGATATTCCTAACCATGAGCTCCAATGTACTTTATAAATATAATTTAAATAACAAATAAAAGAAGATGCAAGACAGTTTTTGAGCATATAAAGGTATGGCACCAGAATTTAGATAAACAATAACACTTACAAGACATTGCAGAAGCAAACAAAGCTACCACTATCGAGCAATTTAGGTGATGCCTTGCTTGCACAAGACTTACCAGGGTTCTAGCAGTTTTCCCGGTATCCTTTCGAGTATGAACAAAAACCAATGCTTGGTGACCTTGCTTAATGGACTCCACAACCTGTCAATTTGACATACAAGTTATGTATAGGTACTGAATGCTAAAATCAAGAGAGACCATGCTGTCAAAGAGAAAAGACCTTCTCATAGCACAAACTATTGAATAGTTCACTTTTCTTCGTGTAATCCCTTTCACTGATCCCAATGTATTGCTGTGCAAGAGGAACTGGACGATAACTTGAGTCAAAAAAGAAAAGGCCGGTCTCCGGATTAACCCGCAAAAATTGTGCAACCTGAAAAATGTGAAGTTCCATGATGCTATTTACTTGTACAGGTAGCATATATACGTGATAGTTAAGTTAAGTAGGTAACAGACCTCTAAGTAGGTAGGCAGGGTAGCAGATAGGCCAACAATTCGGATCATTGATTGCATAGACTCAACCTGTCGCATTCGATCAATTCATTATATGAACTAGGTAAGAAAACAACATGTAAAGAAGAGCAGACAATTTTTACATCCTAAGCGCAAGTAATCAGTTTGAGGTATGATTATCTTTACTTCTCCAGCTTTTATAAATTATACTGCAATGATTCTTGAGACTATTAAGGCAAAAAGAAATGAATCACAGGAAATTAAAGAAGGTTTAAAACAAGAAGAGACTCAGTTTATCAGTGCCTACACAGGCATGTGATCAGTTTGGCGTACCTATTTGTTCTCTAATCTTTTACAATATACAGTGATTTTTGCCAACAACAAGGCAGAGAGAAGTTGCTCCTTAATGAGAAAGAGCATACCTGGCGGAGAGTCCGAGCTACTAGCGCCTCAATTACTGAACCTCTATCATCATTTAACAGGTGAACTTCATCAATGATTATCAGCTTAACAAGCATTGAAAGTGACATGTCACTGCTTTTGCGTGTAATGACATCCCACTTCTCAGGAGTAGTCACTATCATCTGCTCAATGCACCAAGTAAGTACAGCTCAAAAGCATTAAGTTAAAAGAATAAAACGAGGTAAGAGAGTACCTGTGTTTCTTCAATCTCATTTTTGGTCAACTGCATATCTCCTGTAAGTTCTCTAACGACCAGGTTTAATGGAGATAATCGGCGACTGAATGTTGCTGTTACCTCTGCAGCCAAGGCCTAAAACAATACTTTTTTGGTAAAATGTAATGATCCCCAGAGCATCCAAAAATAGTAGATTAGAAGACAATGTAAGGGAGACGAATACCTTCATTGGAGCAACATAGACTATCTTGAACTCATTTTTGTGTAAAATGCCATCCCTGAAGTGTTGTTTAACCTGCAAAAGAAATGTATTGATCCAATATACAAGATTCTATCACAAAGATTTATCAATAAACAAAAATCTCAAGAAAGCAAATATAAATTTGTAAAAAATCAGTAATCTGTAGGCTTTGGTACAGCTATTCATGGTTTTGGCATACCTCGTGAAGAACTGCAATCATTGCAATATTTGTTTTCCCAGCACCTGTTGGGGCACAAACCTGCAAATTTATGCAAGTTAGCTATGTAGCAGAAGACAATAGTCAAATGAGGGGGTGATTGAGCATGATTGCATAGATAGAGGATTTAGTTACACACTAGAATATTCTCATTGGTGTAGTATGTAGCTTGGAAAATACGACTCTGCACACGATTGAGTGACTTGTATCCCTGAAAGGCAGCTTGGGCGAACTCATCTAATTCTCTTATTTCAATCTGAAAAAAAAAACAAAGAGAGCTCCACAGTTACCGACAAAGAAAAAAAACTTAGGCACAGGCATAGCAGAGCAAGCCAGATGTTACAAACCTGCTAATGCTAAAGTAAATAGAACTGGTGCTCATGTAGTCATTTTACCAAGTAACAAGCAAAAGAAAGATCACAGGCGATAATTGTAATATTGTAAGTATCCAAAAACAAGTTTTGTCTTATATCCACAGATTAATATAATAAATAAAGTAAAACAGAAATATGCCAGGTAAAATTGATCAGTGTACTTTCCCCATTCCACATTCTAAGATCACTTAAAGAAATCTCAAATTAGAAAATTATCTCAAAATAAATGCAATGCAGGACTTCCATGTTCCATTGAATCTATTTTGGAGAAGTGAATCATATAAAGGATAAGATCATATGCCTACCAGCTTTTCATTGGGTTTTAGTGACGCCGTTGGAGTTGGAGGAATCTTCACTTCTTCATACCCCTTCATGTGTTTCCTTGTGGTTCCTTGAGGAAGGGAAGTTACTGTAAAACTATCTGCCCCTTCTCCAGTACCAATCACGTCATCAAATGGTTGCTTTCTTTCACTTGCCAAAAGGAGGGATGAGAAATCAATCAACGCCAATATCACTATTGCCAGTGTCAACACCGCGTTTGCTACGCTTTTCCTCTTTCCTCCTAATCTTATCAAGTTGGCGCTCAGACTCTGTTTGTACAGTTACCTGCAGGCAAAATAGATGAGAATTCATTCTAACGTCTAACCATCCACAAGACATGAAGACAGGATACTGGGAGGTCATCATACCTGTGTGCCATAAGTTGGCATCTTTGGTTGATTACTTGAGGTCGTTTTTTCAGATTTCAATATTGCCAATCCATGTTGAATTGCATCTACTAGCTCTTTCCTATGCTGCAGAACATTAAATAATCAGATTAGGTTCCATTTACAGAAAGAAAATAAAGACACTTAAAGAACACAGCCTTGCAAACTCTACCATTACTGTAGAACGACTTTTACACGCCAAAACAAACAGAAAGAATAAAGTTTCTGTAGACAATTCATGCAATTATGGTGTTTAAGCACACTGGTAGAAGGACGTAAGTTCCTATTGGATCTAGCAAATATTCATTTAAGCTTCACATACAAGTCATTGCACAAAGAACTAACAGCATAGTTCTATTGAGCGGTCATGTACTTTCAACTGTTCTGGAAGAAAGATGCCATAATTGAACTATCTAATAGTGAGCTCTATGTTTGAGCCTCGCTCTTGAATTAGGGTTGACTTGAATCATTATCGCGGTGAAACCAGAAGCTTGCAAAGTAATGAAGAACCATACCAACAAAGGATCTGCTTATAGTCTGAAATCTTCTTACAAATAAGAATTACCAGACATAAGGAATTTACAATGTTGAATTATGAAACAGCCAAGCAACAGGGTACAGGGAATAGTCCTCTAAGCAGACTAACAGCTGACTAACTCAGGTGTTCTACTATAAATTTCTGGTTTTCTACCGCGGCCAGGCTGATACCTGAATCCTGGCCAGACTGCATTTTCTTGTTTGTATGCCAGAAACAAGTTGTAAAGATGCAGGACTAAAAGGCACAACATAAACTGTACAGTAAAGACTATGTCTTCAAATTTTTCCTTTTAGTCATCTGACTCACATCCCCGCATGTAACATGAAAATGAAGATAGCAAGGCCCCTTACCAAAAGAAGATCCTGAACTATTTCAAAGGCAGTGTCGCCAACCAGGTCCAACAGCTCACCAGCAATCTGCAAAGTGGGAACACCAGATGATTGCAGCAACCAAAATTAAATTAGAGACAATTTTCAGTAGAACATTAAAAACCTCGTCGCCTGCTTTATTTGATTGGAGCACTCTGCACAAGGCCATTGCAAGTTCATCTCCTGAAAGCGAACTGCCACTTCTAGTTATCAGATCACATTGATCTTTCAGCCACCTCAAACTCACAGAACCCCTAACGGCAGTTGAATTATGAGTTGTGGATGTGCTCCAAGCATCATACTGTCCTTTTACAAATGTTTCACTGCCCAATTCACTTTCTAAAGGTATGTCGAGAGAAACGTCAATAACGAAACGAGCAGGTGGCTTGAAATCAAAATCTGCTCCAAATTCACTTCTCTCATTTTCATCTACATCATCTGCTATTCTGTGGACAAATTCATGGGTGCTTGCCTGTTGAAGAGAACCAAGCTTCTGAGCTAACTGAGCTAGCTTCTTTAAAGCTGAATCTTGTACAGTGTAGCCCACAAGCCTCTCCAATTCATTCCTGATGAGATACAAACTATGTAAGTAGTGGAAATCCAGCAAAAATAACTTACAGCATCCACATTGTTCAAAATATGCAGAAAGGTAATATGCTGTGAAACTCAGTATATACATTAATTTGATGCAACTGGCATTTTTTTAAAAGATCGATGCAACTGGCATATTGCCGAGGTGATCCAAGCAGTTATATCAATCATGTTAATGTGCTACTAGCCATGGGTGACATCAGATTTTCCTTTTAAAATTATAATACATTAAGAGTCCCAAGTGGCAGGGCACAGAACTTAGCCGACGGCCCCATAACAAAACAAAAAAAAAATACCAAATTTAGGGGCCTCAACTAAAAAACTTTAGACGTGGCATGCTTGTTACTACCTTTTGACAACGGCTCTTTGGGCGGCGGCATCCTCCATGTCATCGCCACCAAACAGGGCATACACAGTCTGAGCAACTTCATGGAGTTCTTCAGACACTACCTCTCCATTTAACAACTCCACCACAGCTCTGATAAATTGCTTATATGCTTGGCGAACTTCGCTGGAAGCTGCAATACAAGTTGCCATTCGATCAGATAAACTAAAATCGTAAATACATATAAACAGGCGCATAACCATGAAGAGGGGTAAAAAAAACATAACAGGTCCAGCAACCGAGCGCGTGCAGCGAGCTGAGATGGGTTTTGAAACATTACCGTCGTCCCAGCCGGGCACGATCTTCCGGGCGAGCTCCCACTCGTCATGCGGCCTGCGGGGACAAAGAAACAACACGAAATCGTCAGCCGCGGCGATTGGGGTTGGGGAACGGTAAGGCACCTGAATTGGCGGATGGGGAGGGGGTGGAACCTGGGGAGGGTGAGGGCCTGGAGGACGGTCTTGCGGAGGAGGTAGGCCTTGTCAGCGTCGAAGTTGTCGCGGAGGCGGAGCGCGCTCGTCAGGCGGGGAAGCTGCGCGAGCATCCCGGAGTCGGATCGCGGCGCGCCGGCGGCGGGAGGGGGGCGTGGGGTTTGGAGGGAGGGAGGGAGGAGACGGTGGTGGAGTGGGGAGGCGATGGCGGCGCGACTTCGGGCTGTCCTCGGATGGCTTTGGACTTTGTTTGGATCGCGTCCCACCGAGGCCGGACTTGCGCCGCGCGGAAGCCGGGAAGCGCCGGCGCACGGTGGTGGTGGGGGGGTTTGCTGGCCGTGATTTTGCAGTTATGGCCTTTTGGGACTCGATCGCTCCGTTCGTCAGAGCAACTGCAAGAGAGTCGTCATTTTTCCCGATCCATTTGACTCTCCGTTCGACCTATAAAGATTCATCTCCGTACTGAGTTGATCACTCCAACAGACTCTCTATTTTTCACTGTCCAAACCCCAACGGCTATTTTCAACTCTCCCCTCCCTCACGCTGCCATGTGGGTCCCACACGTCACCCCCTTCCTTTCCACTTCTTCCCCGTCCGGCATCCGCTCCTTCCCCTTTTTTTCTCCACCCGGCCTTCCCGTCCGCATCATCTTCCTCCCTCCAGCCTACGCCCACACCACTACGGCGGCACGCGCAAGGGAGCGGGTGGCGGGGCGCTCGAAAGATCCGGTGGCGGCGCGCGTGAGGGAGCCGGCGGTGTGAGGCGAGCGGCGACACGCGCAAGAAAGCGAGCGGCGAGGCGCGCGAGGGAGCCAGCCTCGCCCGCGTCGGCCCCTCTCTCCCGGCGGCACGAGGAGGTCCGGCCCCTCCTGCACGCACTCGGCGCCCGGCGCCGCCTCTCCTCCCCGGTGAGCCCTCCCTCTCCTCCTGCGCTCGCGCGCCGCCGTCAATGGAGCCCACGCTTGGCAACCAATTTGGCAAGCCCCGATGCCTTGCCATGTTTGGCAAGCCCCTGGAACGATTTGGGGAGCGGGATAGGATGGAAAGTCGAGTAGAGAGTCTCTTGGAGCTCCCTCACTTGCCAAATTTGGCTTGGCAAGCCGGATGGGAGCTCTCTTGGAGTTGCTCTTACTGCCTGTGCGGTTATGTGTTGGTTATGTGTTCCTTTGCTCTTTTTTTATCGGAATCTTTTTTTTAGAAATCGGAATCCTTTGTTCGATTCTGATTGAGTCGCAAGATTTAGGCTTGTTTGTTTAGCAGAGTTGGACTAAAAAGTCTATTAATTTGACTGATTCTAAGCTGATTCAATAGTGTTTTGTGAGGGAAATAATCTGCAGGATGGGTTGATAAGCCAAGTGAACGAAGCGTTAGTTTCTTCCGGGTTCATTTGTGGTGCCTGTGTAGATACAATCAGAGAAAAAAATAATGGAGCTCCAAATGATGGGCTCATTTGTGGTGGTTGTATAGATCTCTAAATGATAGATATATTTTCTGATATTGTACTCATCTTACTCTAATTTAAACATATTTATCTTGGATGTAATTCTTTTTCAATACATGTGCCTGTGGCACGTGCACTTCTACTAATTAAAAAAAACTTTATTGATTTTTCAGATGTATTTTTAGATAACTATCGACCTCGAGTGCAATTATAGTTTGTCCTATATTTATCCTCGAAATAAACTTTAGACATTTAATAACTACTACTCCATCTTAACATTATGATTATGTACAACCTGTTTTACCGGACTGGTGTATGTTAAATTAATGACATTATCATAGTATAATTAATCGTACAACTGAACAAGCACCGGTGCTAGTTCTGGTCTTCTAGATAATATAAGTTGCTAAGCTACGCTCATTCTTTTTCCATCAAACATATATTATGTTTTCGTTTCTTAACCAAGCTCGCTAAGTACCCTGCCGGTCGTTCATTTTTCTATACGCTTAAAAAATCTTTTCAAATGAGATATTCTTATGATTTTTTCTTGTGCCATGGTGGCAGGGGTTCTTAACTTCATATAATCTGAAATGCAGGATCACACTCTGTTAGGCTGACACAAGTTCATCTTGAACTTATAATAAAAACTTATATACAATTCGGTCTTGTGACTTGAAGCGAAGGATACCAATGCAATTGAAATCTCGATACAAATACAAAGACAGCCGTTTTGTCATGGTTAGATCTAGCCACGATGAAAGGTTTGTGAGATTAATTTTGCCCCCCTTCCACACACACCCAAGTTGATTTTGATCAGTCTTGGGTTCGATAATTCGAGATTAGTCTTTCTTCTCTATCGGTGGCATGGAAAGGAAGAAGAAAGACGCGAAAATGAAGAAGAAGACTGTGCTCGCTTCACATTGGTCACCGTTCTTTGGGTGTTTGTTCTCAGCCTGCTTGCTGAGTGTATGCTTGTGCGACCTTCTTTTTATTTTTTACACAAGTTTGGAATTGAGATTTTGAGTTGCTTAGTGCGTGAGTGGTCAAACTCAGATAAAACAAAGTCAAACAAACTGTAAGTTGGAACCAGTAGCGAACCTAGGATTTAGCAAAGGGTATGCCACAACAATATTTTTATACACAATTCGGTATAATCGATATAGAAAAGCGGTAAATTTCGTATGCAATTCGGTAAACGAATGCAAATAGTGGCGAACCTACCCGATCATTCAACAATTAATCGCATAAATTACAATACCAATAGTTCAACCATATTATGTCCAAAATATGCATAAAAGAAGATTACACACCAATTTGCTTCTTTTCTGGCCTACGCTTTCTAAGGGTCATGAAAGTCTCGATTATGTCGTCTTCATCCACGTCAAAGAAAATACCCCGTTCAATGAATGTTACTAGACAATCATCCAAAAGGTTATCACCCAACTTATTTCTCTCCTTAGTTGCGGAGCCGTTCAAGGAATCGGAGGAGCCGTTGCGGAGCGGCGGAGGCGGGAGGCCGGACTGGCGAAGGGGCGGACCGGCGCCCGGCGGAGGCGCGGAGTAGAGACTGGAGGGCGGACCGACGGAGGCGGCGGCGCCTCTCGCCCACACCCTCGGCAGTCGGCTCGTGTACTCGTGCTCGATTTTTCCGTAGCTCTGTACGTGCGCCAAAGGGAAAGGGAGAGGACTTGCAGACCTTGTGCTGTTGGGCTACTCGCTGTTGGGCCGTGGAATCCTATGTATTGGACTTGGGCCAAAAATTTACGTATGCCAAGGCATACCTGGACCACCTCGTAGGCCCGCCACTGGTTGGAACGGACTGGGTACTTAGGGCACGTTTGGATTGTTTCCAATATCAGCCATGCCAATTTTTTGATCGTTGACCTCGTTTCCCCACAGCATTTGGATTACAGCCAAAGTTTGGCGAGCCTTCACGCACACATGGCTGCCAGTTCATTTTCACACCAATTGTTGGCCAAAACGCCGGCGGCTGATTCCTTCACAAAAAAATGGCTGGCCAACGATTCGGTGGGGCTGGCATTGGCAAAAACCAAACATGCCCTTAAACAGGGTACCTTTGTACCTGTTGAGCTAGGCAATGTGTGCTCATACATGATATTGCTGGGAATCTGATTGTTAGATGACCTCGCATTTAATTTTCTCAGCGTGCTCTGTGACAGAAATCGTCTATACGATTTCGTTTCAAAAAAATCGTATATACGACGAATCAAGTCACAGGCTCACTGCAGGTATTTACATTTGTTGAAGTTTGTTGCCTTGGTGTTAAAGTTTAGAGATACTAGTCCCTTTTTATTTGTTATTGCTGCATTGAAGCACCTCTTGTCACTTATTATTTAATGCTGCCATCAATCTCTATGCACGTTTCCATAGAAGCAGTATCTTTTCGTACTTTTTACCCCTTTTCTTTGATCTAAACACACCCGTAAGAAGCTTCCACAAGAAAAGCTCAACAAGGTCGGCGTTTACATTTACATGGGGCTCTCCACGGTGATGCCAGTTTGAATTTCCCACATGATGGTGATTGAAACCCTTTCATCATGGCGTATCTCCCCTATTCCAGTGCCACGGCAGCACCTGCAACTATTAGTGCCAGCCAGAGTTACTCTGTTTTTGTACAGAATGCCGACAACGTGTG
This sequence comes from Urochloa ruziziensis, assembly GCA_015476505.1. Lineage (NCBI taxonomy): Eukaryota > Viridiplantae > Streptophyta > Magnoliopsida > Poales > Poaceae > Urochloa > Urochloa ruziziensis. Next base: position 7,153,035 of record CM027118.1, read on the forward strand.
AAATCATGGAACCAAACTGACTGTTATCTGAGTGTGAATGGCAATGTAATAAGCACGGCTATATGGACATGTAGTGCCGTATTGTCCCTGATTTTCATTTCATCTCCCACAACTAAAAAGGGAAAAGTGGGGAACACCGTTTCGATGCGACAATCGCTTCTACCCGTCGGCCCCCGCTAAGCGCGATCAACGGCATCGCAACAATTGAAAACCACCCTCCGCACCGTAGGATCCTTTCCACGACCCCCACCTTCGTCGTCTGTCCGCCCCCGCTTCGTCGTTGGTCCGCCCCAACAATGTGATCTCCCACAACTAAAAAGGAAAAAGTGGGGAACACCGTTTCGATGCGACAATCGCTTCTACCCGTCGGCCCCTCGCTAAGTGCGATCAACGGCATCGCAACAATTGAAAACCACCCTCCGCACCGTACATCCTTTCCACGACCCCCACCTTCGTCGTCTGTCCGCCCCAACAATGTGATCCGTCAATTTTGAGCCCAACTAATCTCATCCCTGCGATCTGATGGACCCCCAATTAACGCCGCCTTCCCCCAAAGATCGAGACTTCCCATCGCTCCCAACTCATCGCCCTCCCTCCCATCGCCGCCTCCAACCCGCCATCGTAAAATCGTCCCCGTCGCCGCCGCCGTCCCATTCGCCATCGCTCCTCTGCGAGGCCACCAGCCGCCTTCATGGTCGTCGTCCCTCTGTGGAGGAACGTCGATGCCTAGCCGCCACCACGTCCCTGCTAAGACGCCATGGCCGCTGCTGACCATGGTCATTGCCTGACAGATGATTGTCCCTCGCCTCGCCTGGCCGCAACCCCGTCCCTAACAAATATCAAAGCAGCCCGCCCTTCTGCATGCTCAATCTCCCAGCGTAGAGATAATATAGGTGATGTGCCTGCCAAGTTCAGATAATTATAATCAAGAGCCTCAGATGAAATTTAGAAAAATCAAAAGAATAGTACTACAACATGGTACCCACCAAAACAAGAATTAGCCATTTTCTTTTGAAATATGTGCATGTGCCAACAACTTCTGGGAGAACGACATCCTCACCTGCATGTGCCACAACACCGACGCCCTCTACTGGTACGCGATCTGATCCATCCGCTTCTACGATTCCAACCTTGAAACTGTGACCGATTAATTTGATCCTCATATGATTTGGGATGTGGCCACATATACTGCTACTTTCTACTTCAAGTAGAAAGGGGAATGAATATCTTACCCTTGAAGAGGTACTTGTTGATCTCATTGCGGTTCTTCTTGGGGATGATCCGCAGGAGAAGAAATCAAAATGCAAGTCAAATAAATACCAGTCAAATTAAACATAAAGCAATCTGGTAGCAATGTGGGTTATAATTTACCTCTACACTCCAATTTTTTTTAAAAATATACTCCTCGGATACATCACAAAGGCAACCTGAAAAAGATGCTAAAACATGAGCTCCTGCTGCTAGAACCATACAAATAGAGATCCAACTTTGGCAGGATTTCAGGGGTAGTACAAATTTAGATTTGACATCCAAAGCATGAAAAAGTTGAACTATTTAACTATGACTTGCAGGCTTGCAGCTAACGCTTTGTGCCTAATAAATAAGTTTTAGAACAAGGTTAACGAACCCACATAAATATTTGTTGTGATGCATGCAGCTTGTTATATGTAACCATGCTCTAAATCTCCTAGAGTTAAATATGTTACTTAACTGGTGAGCATAAGAGAACCATAGGTTCTAGAAAATAACATAAAAAGCAATGAGTTACACACAATCATTTTTCCTTGGATGTAAATTTGGTCTCCCAATCCAAGGTTTTGATTTGTGCCTTGTATATGCTAGATTACAACCCTCTAAGGGTGGAGCGGAGCCGCGGCCTCTGAGGCTATCGGAGGACGTCCCGCGCTCGCGCGCCGTCCGATCGCAGGAGCCGCTGCGTGTGCGGTCGTCCGTGATGCGCGCGCCGCGGATGCGCCCTCCCCCGGTCCGCCTTGCCTCGCTCGCTCCCCTCGCTTCCCCTCGATGCCTGCCTCTCCCTCCCGCCGTACCCGATGCAGTCGAGCGACGTGACAGTCCTTCACCGCGCTGCCTGTCCCGCGGCATGGGCGGGTGGCTTTAGATCGCGTCGGTGCTCCCTTCGCCTCGGTCCGCCGCGTTGAGGTGCCGCTGTTCTTTCCCTCTTCGATCCAACCCGGCTGCGCTATCTTCCCTCTCTCTCCGGTGCGGCCTCCTTCGGCCCCGTTCTTCCTCTCCTTTTCCCTTTCCATTCGATTCGATCTGGAGCTATGTTGCTGGTCTAGCTCGCGTGCGCCTCTTTATTCTTTCTGCTTCTGGGTGCGACATTTGGAAATATAGTCTGATCCGATCCTGTTTTGGTTGCAGCCTTGCAGGTGACAATAGATTGCATATAGCTGCTCCTGGTTTCCCGATTTGGTGGCGTGTGCTGTTCGGCGACTATCTCCCCATCCCGTACCTTCCTCTCGAGTGCAGACCTTCCTCTTCCCTTCTTTTACATCCACTGTTTTGGTTTGAACTTTCCTCTCATCCAATATTCTATATGCAGGTTTCAATGGATCTTGGATCGGGCTACCTGGTCTGTCGATTTGCAGGTCTGCACAAATGGAAAGTAGGCTTCTTGGTTTGATTCTCTGTGATTCATTGCTGTTAGGCTCTCCAAGTTCGGGGATTCATTGTTCTGTTCATTTTTAGAGCTCCCTACCACTATGGCATCAGGTTTGATTTCCATTTCCTTCTGTGCTATGGAATGATCCATGAGGCAGCTCCTGATTCGTTTTTTCTTTCGTTCCTTGCTTTTTAGTTTTTTTTTGGAACCTGATCATAGGATGTTCGCTGTGTATGGATCTTAGTACTATATGTTGTGTGCTATTTGCCACCGAGTTGATTATGTTTGTGTGCATTGTCTGACGGAAATAATTGAGAACGGTTGTGTCTATGTAGGGATACTCAGCAAAATTAGGGATACTAGCAGTGTCATTAGAATATTTTTGGACTGCCCTGCCTCTGGATGTTTACCAGACCTTGAGTATGCGTCACTTCAGGTAGTTGTTTTTCTCCAGAGCATCTATAGTTTCGATGTTGTTTACTACAATTACTATATGATGCTGGCTTATAGAACTTTAACAAGGACAGCTGTTTAGATATCTGCAGCAACCATGAAGTGTTGCCATGCCATGTTCTGATGGGATGAGCTTCCTGAGGAAAAGAAATCTGTTATCTCCTTTGGAACTGTGGTTTGATTTGGTTCCGTGTTGGCTGCAGGCGTGGATGGGGTCGTGGATAGATGCAGACGACCCCCTTACTGCCACCAACACCTTAGCTGCAGGTTCCTTGCATGCCTGGTTGCGCCTGAGGCCAGCCTAAGCACCAAATTTGATGGAAACTACTTCGCATGGTCTAGCTCGACCTCCGCTTGCCAGGCATGATGGATTGATAAGTGCTTCTGTCACTGTCGTTCAGTTTCTCTCTCTCTCTCTCTCTCTCTCTCTCTCTCTCTCTCTCTCTCTCTCTCTCTCTCTCTCTCTCTCTCTCTCTCTGCTGACTTCTTATTCATTGCATTTTCCCCTAGGGTGACAATAAAAAGGAGCACCGAAAATGTGCAATGTAAAGTACTGTCTCCCTGTTTGTGATGAGGTGAAATTACTTACCTAATGCATGATCTATTTATGGGTTGTTCTTATGCATTGGCTAATGCTGACTTTTGTGCTTCTGTGTAGCTTAGCACAGTTCTCATTTATCGGACATCGTATGTTTGTGTCCAACAGGAATAGAGTATATTTGCTTGCTTCATATATGTTGTTTCTTAGTTCATTTTGCCTGCCAATCACGTTTAGTTCTTTCATGTTGGCATATCCATTTGGCTATATTCTTGGTGTGTATATATATGCATGATGTGGTCACCTCTCTTAAAGAGTTGGGTTATCTGAGATTTATTTACCAAAAGATCATATCACCTATGTGTGTATGTTACTGGGAAATTTGTAGCCTTCCTGAAGGTGTCTGTTGCCAATATCTCCATTTATATTAATGTGTTGATCCTGCTTTTACTTATATATAGTTTGTGTGTGCTTATAAAGTTGTACACTAATTGAACATTTGCCACCAAGTATGCATAATCAATGTATATATGATCTTCTAAAGTGTCTGGGTTATCTTATTTATGAACCATGGGTTGAGTTGTTTTGATTTTGGGTATGTGATATGGTGTGACTGCTAAATAAAAGTAGAAAGCGAACAATTTAGCTGTGTTGAAAATATGTATCTTTTTTACATTTCATAATCAACAAAATATGTTATTTGTGCCAATTTCATCTTAGGCCTCTTTGCATCACCTACAGAAATGTGTGAGCATCACCTGCAGAAATGTGCGAGGTACAATGTACACGTAGATCTCAGATTAGTTTGCTCTGTCCCTTTTCCATTAGCAGTGAAGATTCTTCTTGAACCCCCTTTGTACAATGCCACGGATTTGGGTTAGGAGCTCTTTGGTGAGTCTATTCTGGTTTTGCGACTTTCACTGTTGTCTTCCCATTTGATCCATTCACATCTTGGTTCCTTATATATCTTAGTGCCCTGTACAAATTGTTGCTGCCCACCTCCTTGCATGATCTCCCTCGGTCCCAATATCAAATTACCTAACATATATTAAATAAGTATGTCATCAGATTCCAATATACATGTTTCAGATGATTTTTTATGTATGTTTTAATGAGTTGTATGGCATTGTAAAATTTCAGTCTTGAATTTGTTATGGACAACATGCATTGAATCACGGCCACACTTCAGCTGGTGATCAAACCAGTAAGCAGATATGTTAGGTAAAATAACTGCTTTTGCATGGGGAATTATATCAAATTATGTGTGAAAATTCCTCAAAAGATAATAAAATTATTTACTAAAATAATAATTGTGCATTATTTTTTCCATTTGTTAGGTCTGAAATTTTAATATGATTCCTTTCTATTAAAATTTTGTTAGGTCTAAAATTTTTTCCATTTGTTAGGTCTGAAACACGGCTGGAAAACATAGGTGACTCGAGCTGTCAAGTGTCAACTCTCTCCTAATGAATAGCTGTAGTGTACTCACGTGATGGTTAAAGCAAACATCTCAATTCGAAGTGTGAGCAGCCAGTTAAATAACAGGTTCTGAGAATTGGTTAATGAAAACTCATAAAGATCAATGACAGATCAAATATATGAATCAAACCTATTTGTTCATTAGTGCATCCATTTTTTTCATGAAGCCATTTAGCTTACATTGAAATTAGCTCTACATCCTTACTTGGCATGCAATTTTGACTGGACATGCCTAGCCATTGATATTTTCAAGATCAGCCCATTTGTCGAATGGAAGCAGTTATATATAATGGTATTTAATCTTACACAAAGAATTGTGGAGCTCGCTTTTTCATATCTACTAAATTGCATCCTTCAGATGTAAACTGGTAAGCATTGCAAAGGCATCATTCTGCAAGCTATGGAACTACTTCTTGACTTACCTATAAACATTGCAGGCAAATAAATGAATCTGCCAATCTTACATTCTAAAATGCGTAGGTCCTTCTCCAGGTTCTGCCAAGCATAGTGATGCAGCATTGATGCCCGCACAGCATAACCGCAGCAACGATGAGTCAATGAGCAAACAACACCACAAAAGAAGGCTCAGTTAAACTGCATGGTAAGACACTCCTGAACTGCGTACCTTCTGTGGGGAAACCATTCCTGTTTTTCCATCTTAGACGACTATTGTTTGGTGCTCTCCAGGTTGCTATCTCATGCAGGAAAAATCTGCACCTAAAATATAATAAGAACATCCAAGAGGAAGTTTGATCCCAAATTAAAAGAGATGTTCCTAGAAATATCACATTATCACTGGAACACAGCAGACTTTACCAGACTTTACCAGTAAAATTTATGCCATTAACTCCCTATTCTACTGTGTTAATATAGCAATTATGAAGTTGTCGACAAAAATGATCATTTGTTGTTTTGATGTAGATCGGCTGTAGTTACAACGTCATGAAATTTGCTGAAACTGAAAATAACCCTGTTGAAGCTACTCAACTTGCTAAGAATTGTCACAATGCTCTGTTTGTCAGACACATCTTCTCTCTAATGAATATCAACACAGGAGATCATTTTGCTAGATTCCATATTCTGATCCTGCTGCATTACAGTGATCTAGAAACCATTATGTCCAGCTTACAGGCTGGCGAAAAGCAGCAATCAGGGAGCGGTAGGGAAAAACTGTAATTTTGTAACAAAAGTGCATAAACCAAGTCTGTTATGCTGACATTCCTTTCGTACATTAATCGTGTATGTTCGTTGTCTACTCAGGAAAAGATCACGAAAGTGTAGCTGCCCTATGTATTTTGAACAGTCATCGGGGATCACAGCTAGAGAACACTATCATGCCTTTGGCGAAAGGATGTTGTCAATTCCTTTTGTGTTTGCGTGGAATTGGCTAGGCCTATTTTGTATCAGATGTACATAGAGTAAATAGCGCAGTTAGCATGGCTAATATTGAGTCTGGCACAAATGGTTGTGTCGCTAATGTGGTTGGATTTGTCTGTTCATTTTGTGTTCGTTAAAAGATTCTGTTATGCCAATTGTATATTGTACCTGTGCGTCAGAACAATTTTGTTGATTTTGTTTTTGAGGATGACCACTACTGCGCAACACCTAACCTTGACCGGCATCCTTTCCTCCCTTTCCTGCAAGCACGAGGTGGACGAGCTCCACGACGGTTGAAGAATGAAGGACACGGTGTAAAAGGATAGAATACAATGACCAAAAGGAAGCAAGCTGGGCCGTAAAATCATGGGCCGTAAAATCATTGCCTTCCAACATACATGATGAGAACATTCAATAGAGGTCATCAAGGCCTAGGTTCACATACCAGTGACGCAGATAACCCAATAGCAGATTAGGACCAACTCCAGACGGTAAAACATCATCCATGATGCCATTGAAAAAATCCTCATAGGTATAAACAACTGGCTTGCCTGGGTTCTATAAGTGAATTGCAAAAGTAATGGTTCAGTTCAACCAATCATTGTTAAGAATGCAAAAATTGCATAAATATATTCTGTAACCCTTCCCAATAAATAATACGAGAATCAACCAATTTTAAAGATTTATGTTTTGTAATCCAAGAAGTTCCATACGAATTTCATGGAAGGAGCAGAGCAAAGACACAATCTTAACTTTCAAAAGTTCCAACCAAGAACATGAACTTTGATGAACGACGAGACTACGCCACTCAGATTATACCCTTGGAACATGATTTGCCATTTTCTGTGACATAAGCATACTATCATGGCCTAACTACATTCATAGACATATCTCTATCTATTGAAGCAACTTTATACAAGCATGTTCTTAAAAAGTTACAACTGAAACTTTGGCTAAAAGAACATAGCATGGGACATGCATCTGGTGAGAGAAAAGAAGGCATCTAGAGGACCAACTAACCTCACAAAATGTGTTTTCTTCGCTCCTTATAACTTGAACAGGATAGCCTTCTTCATTGTCATCTTCATTTAATCGAACACAACCGATAACAATACTATCGTCACGTATCCAGCCAATGGAATCCACTGGTCAAAAATGGAAAGACATCAATAATGAACAAAAAATAGTACATACTAAACACATTTTTTCTATAATTCGGTCATGCTGCTGCAAGTAAACCAGTAGTGCACGAAAACAATGATGACTCTATGTTCTATGTATAGATTTGTCCCAAACCAGTTTTCCAACAACATTGGTTAATCAAATGAGTGTACAATCTGCAAATGATGATTCCTAAGGGCTCCAAGCCATCATAGGTTATTCAACATATAATTGTACAGGATGACTAGATGTCTCACAGTTTCCTAAGAGGCGCCGAATTTTATCGTTGGCTCTTCAATATATAATTGTATAGGATGACTAAAGGTTGAGTCAACAACTAGCTTCTTTTCTGGAAATCAGCTGGTCAATGGGTAAGAACATGTAAGAAACATGTGCCACTCGCCAATTCAAGGCCAGATGAATTTTGCATAGCAGTGTACGCCTAGGTTTCACCTAGTGTATAGTCATAATCATCTCCATTTTTCTAGTATTTAGATTGACCAGTAGACCGTGTGGACCAACTTGCAGCCTTACATGACTGAGGAGAAAATATACAACCGTGCAGGTCAGGGAGGGTAGGCTATACGTAAAAATATGTGTTCAGAAAAATAGTTAATTAAAATTAGAGCATTGATTCCATATCTAGGGGTTTTGCAATATAAACTACACAAAAAATGGTGTATGGTTACCTTTGATGATCTCTGAATCACTTCCATCAGACCACAACTGGAACGAGAGGGACATGCAGCATGTTTCCTTAAAATCTAATGATAATATGGTGAGTTTGTTCTCTCTTGCAACGACGATATGATTTCCTTCCTTGCAACAGTCAACTATATACATGTAAAAAGGGTAGCTGATTTCAGTTTAAGAACCAAGAGAGTGATGATTAACTTCAGTTGCAATATTGCATCAATGATGTTTCGTTGAAGTACTGTTAAGATTAACATTGGAGAAAATATATGACGGGGTTATTATATTGTTTGATTGTGATTGCAATGTCCTTTATTTGATCCTTGGAATGTAGTATGGGGAAGTAATGGGCATGTTTAAATTTGCCCGTATCAACTATAATATAACATTTGGAAACTACAGAATCATCACAGAACACTCTCCAGTCAAAAACAGAAGTATCATTCAGACCATTGAATATCACTTTTAGGTGGACTTAATTATTATATCAGTGTATGCGATATCAGTATGCAAGTATATGCCAAACTTCACGCATTAAGATGCAGTAGTAACAATATTAGGAAAAAAAGTTGCACCTGCATCAACATTTTCCATCACATCCTTGAGACCTTCGCCCAAACTCCCTTGACACAGCAACCCACCATTCGATAGTACAATATATGCCGCAGAGGCATTATTTAACCACTTGAAATCTTTCACGGTGCCTGCTCGTCCCAGGCTACATGATGAGGACGGCACCACATCCTGCTCAGCACAATTATTATTAAGAAGCATCACAATAAACCTGACGAAAGCAATAGCACCATTTCTGACATTTAAACATGCAAACAAGCTAATGGTGCTGAAAACAAATCAGATGAAGAAACAGCCAAATACTCAAGAGTCAGAGGGAAGCACTATCCCATTACTGAGCACGGGTTGTTGTTACATGAAAGCCTCACTCAACGTGGTGAGACAACTGAAATCGATCAGTTGCAACAAAAGCAGTCCCCCACATTTCGTGTATACTTGTGTGCTTATGTACTTATGTGAAATCAATCAGTTGCAGGGAAACCAGCCCCCACATTTCATGCACCTATGTGCTAGCCAATACATACAGAAATCGAAGCATGCAGAAATTTTGTTGAGACTGGAGAAGAGCCTGGGCAAACTAATACCTTATGAGTGAGCAGAGACGGCAAGAGTAGAAGTGGATCTCAGTGTCCGTGCAGGCAGCAAGCACGGAGTGGTCATGGGAGAGCGAGAGGAGGGAGACACCGGGGAGGGGCACGTCGGCGACGCAGCAGTCCTGCGCGCAGCGGGTGCTGGCCTTGCCCTTCTCGCGCGCCTCCTTGCTGGCTTGGATCAACTCCTTGGTCTTCACCGCCATAAACCCTGTGGAAAAAATCGAATGAGAAACCCTAATTAATAAGTCAGTGGGCGGGATGGAGACGCTAATGCGGAGCGGATCAACCGTGTGTTGGGGTCGGTGGTACCATTGGGGTGGGCGAGGAAGACGGCGGCGTGGCGGTCGGAGACGGCGAGCGGGGCCACGGGAGGGGACAGGAGGTCGAAGAGCGGGAGCGGGGAGGAGTCGGTGGGGAGGAGCGGGATGGGGTCGCCGGCGAGGCGGAAGACGAAGTCGGTGGTGCCGTCCTGGTCGCCCTCGACCTCGTCGGAGAGGTCCAGCTCGCGCGGCGCCCCCATTGTGAGGGCGAAGATTGCCGGCGGCGGTCGGGGCTAGGGCTTGTTCGCTTTGAGTCGGTTTGAGGGGGATTGAATCGTATTGGGGTGTATTAAATCCCCAACAAGTCAAAATACCCCTTGATACGTTCCAATACCTCTCAATACCTTTGAGAAAGGTATTAACCGAACAAGGCCTTAGGGTTTTGGGCGGGAAGCGTGAGGGGAACGCGGGGGAAGAAGGATTGATTTAGTAGCTGGGATGGGTTGGCCTTGGCGTGGTTTGTAAGCGGAGTGGCTGCCGCAGCGGGCGGAAGGCGGAAGGATCCCGGCGGCGACGATCCGCCGGTGATGGTGGTCGGGTTGGATGGAGTGAACCGATTTTTGGGCTGGGCTATTGAGTTGTGGGTTGTTAGCCTCGCGGCCCAACTTGATACTAGGTAGAGTTTCCCCCATTCCCTTATTGTTTCTGTCCACTCAAAAAAAAAAGAGAATTTATCCTGAAATTCATACTGTATGTTTGATTTTTTTTGATTTGATGACCTTGGTGAGTCTTTTAGCCAGAGCCGGAGCTGTTTTTGAAGGAGCCAGAGCACCGCCAAACAGGCTCTAGACGGATGCACCTATGATCATCAACCACATGCATTGATTCATAGGACGCATTAGCTGCTGCATGCATGCACAGCAATTGTTTGGTGTGTTTTTCATGTTTTACTCATGCAGTACACACGCGCAGGCAGCGTATAGTAGTTCCTAACTTCCTATGACGCATTGTTTGGTGTTTGATAACTTGTCATGAAGGTGTCTGTTGGTATGGACGGAGGACGACGGATCACCGGAGGATGAGGCGCCCACGGAATCCGCGCGCGGGGAGGTAGTAGAACGTGACGGAAGCCACTGGATCGAGATGGCCCGACACGGTACGAGAAAGCAAGGGACACGCGAACGGGACCTACTCAACAACGCTTTGGCTTGCGGCCTTTCATTGTCCCTCTTTTCATCCATCGTCCGCGCACACCACACGCACCGACGACGTGGCGCAACGCCCAACGCATGCGCCCGTCGCCCCACGCTATGGCTCTCACCACTCGGCACTCGCGGATCGCATCCCTCCGTTCGGCCGGTCCCCTCCCTTGTGGCCGGCACAACTACCATGCGGCGGTGGTCCACGTGGCCACGGGCGGCCGCCGGCGCGGCGTCCTCGGCGCTCGCGGCCGCCGTGTTCGCGTTCCTGGACGTCCTCGACGTGGTCCTCTGCCTCGTGTACGCCCTCGTCGACAGCATCCTGGAGGAGAGCCCTGTTGGATGCTACTGCCACACCAGGAGCCCGCCGGATGACGACGACGAGGTCTCCGACACGCTCTACGCGCGGCGGAGCGCCGTCAGGGACGCGCTGCTCGGGCTTCTACGGCGGCTGCTGCTGGTCGTCGGGAAGACCAAGGAGACCCGGCAGGCGCCGCCGGAGAAGCCCAGGTGGTCCGACTGCGGCTGCAAGTCGTGCGTCGCCTGGCGGGGCAGCGGCGGCCGGCTGCACGTCGTCGCCAAAGAGCCCGATAAGCCCAAAGGTTAGCATCCACCCATAATGCATGTGTGTTCCCCTGTTTTTGGCCATGTCAGTAGTCAATACTGGAACATTGCAGAAGCAGCAGGAACAGACAGCCACGAGACCACTGCTACTGATAATGCTGCCGTTTTCGTGCACGGCTTCACCTCGTCGTCTTCCTTCTGGGCCGAGACGGTGTTCCGCGAATCATCCCTCCTCAGCAGCAGCAGCAGGTTGTTCGCGGTGGATCTCCTGGGCTTCGGCCAGAGCCCCAAGCCTGCGGACTGCCTGTACCGGCTCAGGGACCACGTCGAGGCCATCGACGCAAGCCTCATCGAGCGGCAAAACTTGAGGTCCTTCCACCTCGTCGCCCACTCCATGGGCTGCATCGTCGCCCTCGCGCTGGCTGCCAAGCACCCGACCCGGCTCAAATCCATCACGCTGCTCGCACCAGTAAGCTCAGACGAACCCAATCAATAAGCAGCTAGCAGAGATGTGTCGATCCGTCACTGTTTGGTTGATGCAGCCCTACTTTTTGGCGTGCGAGCACGAGGCGAGCCAGGTGGCGCTGAGCAGGCTCGCCGAGAAGAAGCTGTGGCCGCCGTTGCTGTTCGGTTCCGCGGTCATGTCGTGGTACGAGCACGTCGGCCGGACGGTGTGCTTCCTCGTGTGCAAGCACCACCGGCTCTGGGAGTGGCTCCTCACAAGCAGGAAGAGGGACGTGGATTTCCGGGTGCGGGATCTGACCAAGCACACCCACCGCTCCGCCTGGCACACCATGCACAACGTCATCTGCGGAGGGGCCAGGCTGCAGGACCGCCACCTGGAGGCCGTCCAGGCCGCCGGCGTCCCCGTCATGCTCGTCCACGGCCTCGACGACGCCGTGGTTCCCGTCGAGTGCACCAGCCGTCATCTCAAAGCCAAGCTCCCCCGCGCAGAGCTCCGCCTCATGCCCGGCTGCGACCACGCCACCGTGCTCTTGGGTAGGGAAAGGGCCTTCGCCGAGGACCTCGCCGCCTTCTGGTCACGCTCTCGCGATTAATTACTATTTCGTTGCTCAGTGTAGTTTTTTTCAATCGAGTTGAAAGCGTTCTCCACATGATGACTTGAAGTGCTTTCTGAGTCTATTACAAATGTTTTCAATCCAGTTGATAGCGGGTTTCTGAATGGGGTTCAAGCAATCAGATGTTCCTCGTTTTCAGTTAATCTTTATCGAAGGTTTTTGAGTGACTTTGATCATGGATTACAATGATGCGCCTCTTATAAAGTGGGAATAGAGACAGCAAGCCAGGGATACAAAATGGCACTTGCATTGCATTCGTAGCATCGTCGGTCAGCATAAATCAGGTAAATTAGATATACGTTACGCTCCTCTTGAGAATTCACCTGCTCGACTTAAAATGAAACACACACATGGGCATTAGTGAAAATCAGATGCTGGAACGGATGACTTCATCTCCAGTATGCAGACATCAAGTCATCATTGCCAGCCGAAAGATCGTCGGTCAGCTCGTGGGTTCAGTGTGAAGCTCAGCCCAAACATCTCCTTGATGGCCTGCCCTTTCTCCAGATGTTCAACCAGCTTTGCCACAAGAGCTGCGCTTTCCCTCACATGTTCCATGCCAGTCTGTGTCCAGATGCGGCGCGATAGCTGCAGCCTTCGCTGCTTGGAATTCAGATCAATCCCCCACTTGGTGTAAAGGCTCTCTCTTTCTACAAGATGGAGTTTCTTCAGCATTTGCCTGTACAGCATGTCTCTCTCATTCCGAAGATTTCTCAAGCTGACAACAACGATGATGCATGCAATTCATTATATACATAACTTTTACTGAATGAAGGAGCTGAAAATTGTAGATTTGAGTAATATATATGAACTTTTTTAGCATGAAAGGAATATATATGAACTATGAAGAGTTACCTAGATGTAACGGCAGCACTGAAAGAACCTTTAATGAAGGTCAGCCTTCTGTGCTCCACTTCCAAGTAGATGTTGTCTGCTTTATCGCCCTTGAACAGTAGGAAGAAATATGTCCTGTGTACTATAGAGACATTGCATTCATGCCATAACTCAATGATTTCCTTCTGTTTTTTCTCGAAATTAATAGGCCACCGTGAAGGAGATTCAACGGTGGTCATCGATGTATCTGTGCCAACATCCTTCGCATTTTTCATGTCCGGAAAACCTCCGGTAAGTGTACACTGCTTAACCAATTATTTACATAGTAGATAGCATTTGTTAGTTCTGTAATGAAAAAAGAATTGTAGGTCTTAAACTGACATAGGGCCTATGGCAAGGCCATTGCTATAAAGAAACTACTTGTACCTGATTCCCCTCAAGTTGGGATGCACGCCACTTTTCTACCTTCTCTTTCACTTCTTTGTTTAAAACCCATAGCACATGTCACACCCTTCTGTGCGTGTTTTCTTATAGGTTTAATGGAAAGTAGAAAAATGTGCACAAAGTGCACGTGGAAGTGACATGTTAATCATAATTGCAAAGGGTGAAATTCAAATGGATTGGAGTCTGATGAAAGAAAGAGCTAATAGAAAAGTGCAATTTACCTTAATCTTGTGGGTCAACCAGAGACCGACATCAAGAAGCAGCTCATTTCCTTAATCGTGAGCTTGGTCTGAGCAAGGCAGCTGATCGAAAATGTCACATCAAAGTAAATATATCATTTAGGAGTACTACTAATAAAACAAATTACAGATCTAACTAGAAAATCGCGAGACGAATCTAATGACGAGTAATTAGAGGGTAATTAATCAATAATTAGCAGACGGGTACTGTAGCATTACTGTTGCAAATCATGGATCAAGTAGGCTCATTAGATTCTTCTCGCGAAATACACTCCATCCATATAATGAGTTATTTTTTGTTTACATTTAATACTTCATGCATGTAAGATTCTCTTTGATACGATGGGTGAAATTTTTTTGAGGAGGAATCTAAACAGTCCCGCAAACGTTTTGACGTCAAAGGCACGCTGACGTAGAACGTCGACGAGAACAAGACTGACAGCATGGGCCTGTCCCTAGTCCAAAGCCTCGTCCAGGCACTACGTGGCCTACGAGGCTACGGCGCCGGGCGCACTCGTTTGAATCCATCTCAGTTAAATTTAGCTAGCTAAAATTGTTCAGAGCCGGAGATTCTTCTATCGCGGCCCCGTCGTCCCCGCGCCGTGGCCATTGCGACGATTTCATGTTTCGCCGTGCTGGTGCTGCCTGCCTAACCGTACAACTGTACAAGTACAAGACAGCACACGCTGCAATAGTGCTATTGTGGCTGCCGTCTTCCGCCACGGCGCCACAGGCCAGGGGCGGTGGGTGCCCAGTCCCCAGCGACGGATGACCTTGCGACGGGGCGGCCGTGCGGGGCGGACCCGTGCACCGCGCCATGGTTTGTGTGGCTGCGTCGGCGGCGCGGTCAGGTCAGGTTACGTTCCTGGATGGCTACGACGACGAAGACCACCCCATGGACGATGGATACAACGGGAACGGGATCGACGACACAGTGACAGCGTGGACCCTGCACGCGTCTGCCGGGCTCCGGTGCTGGAGAGGGTTCCTCTGCCGTTCAGTCTCTACAGTTAAGTCGCTGACGGGTAGGCCCCATCATGGTAGGGCCTACACGGCAGTCACTCAACTGCAGGGACATCAACTAGATCTCATTCCGCGAGTGGAGCCCCTCCGCGCCCGCAAGCCGCAACCTCTGGCCGCGACGAGGACGTTCCTCTGGCGACCCCGGGGTGCCGCGCGGCGCGCCCATACAAATCCCCCGTCCCGAGCCTGGCGGAGGCGAACACGCACGGTCAATGAGTGACATGGACTACGTCTACGTGGACGTGCACATCCGCGGAGAGTACCGTAGCCATGTCCTCCTCAAGATCGATGCCATGCACAGTTTCTGATATTCTGATCGGTCATTGATGGCACATTCACAACATGGCATTGGCATTGCCCATGCTCTATTTTGGCCGGTTGTTTCTGGTACACCGCAAACGCACTTGACTTGATCAGGCTGGTGATGATTAGAGCATGCATGCAAATCCCACTGAGAAATATTTTTGAAGTGAATGGGTGTTTGTTTCCCCGCGCGCGCCCTAACATCCTCGCCAAAACATTTCTCGTAGACGACTCACAGTCACAACTCACAAGTCAGACACTCACACCCGGTGCCATGAATCAGATTAGTCGCGCAGATGACTCACAGGCACTATCTACCGTGGCAGAAAGAGCCTGACTGGTTGGTTACCAGTTCTTTGACAAGCTAATATTTGGACATGCTAATTTTTTTGTCATTAGTTGGTTTGACGTCAAAAGTTACCAATATCTCACACTTTTTTACCAAAATGTTGGCAACCTTTTTTTCTCACATTTTGGCATGCCAAATCGTGGTATGTCAAAATTTTGGCTTAACCAATCAGGCTCAAAATCCGAGTGCTAGGCCATGTGTTAGAGCAGTACAACGGATAGCGGATCGCTGTCTTTTTACTGCCAGCAGTGCGATTTCATCCTACGTGGACTGTCATTAAGGAAGAGATAGTGTGGCAGAACCACCCCAATTATGTCAGCTCAAGTGCATTGTCCCTTAGCTAATGCAAGCAGTACAGCACACTCGCACTTCAACTGACATAACCGTGTAGTTGCTGTCGGGTAACTCCCGATTACACCACTGATCACATTGTCGAAACCAATACGAGGCATGTCTCACTCCACAATGAGCACAGATGATTAACGAGTCACAAATTTTACAACATAGTACACGTGGATTTAATTTACAAAACAGGACATTATAAAAGTTATTACAACACAGAGTTTAAAAGCACAGCGGAAGTTTAAAACAGTACGAGTCTACGTCGATAGAAACATGATAATGCACAAGTAGCCCAGCTGGCATTATCAATCCCTCGGCTCCCCACCCTGCGAAGCCGGAACAAACTGCAACTGGAAACCCTCAGGGACACCAAACGGGAAAGCTCAGCTGCCTGCTCTGCTAGGCTAGACTCAGACTCTGAAAAAGGGTTAACACAAGCTGGTTGAGTAATTTAATACTCAGCAAGACTTAACCGACTGAAGAAAACTAAGACCCCTAGTATGCAAGGCTTTTGGCTGGGTTTTTGTTTTGCCAAAAAGAGCAACTAAAATAGATCCTTACTTTCAAGTTTTAGCATTCAAATTTTATTTGAGCTATTTGATCTAAATTAGCATTTACAAAAACTTTTACAAATGAGAGCAAGAACTTGCTTAACTAACTCATACAGCATATGATCATCCACAATATTCAAGTTCTTAACTAGCGATGCTGCCCAGTGATCAAGAGCTCAATACCGTGAGTACGGCGAATCGATTCGGTTTTATCCCTTGCAAGGTTAACCTACCCACACGGCACAAACGAGCCCCGTCGAGCTGCTCATGCCAGCCGTTCCTTCAGCCAACACTAAATACTTGACCTACCCTGCTACCCTCAAGTACCAGTCCCCACCGATACCAACGACGGGTCAGCCATGAGTTACTCTAACCGGTACATGAATAAGCAGTCAGGCGTAGTTCAACATACCAGTGCGAGCTAAAGTACATAAGTTACCAGTTTCAACTACCTCTTACTCCCAGCATGTGAGGTAGTACAATTCAATCTTGATCCCAGAGCTAACAACGAACGGGCCTTAACTGGCACAGGCGGAGCTACAACATTCCATTCTTTTCTCTACCAACATTCTCCGCCCGGCCTAACTTTCTTTTCCAGTCTAGATGACAGGTTAACAAAACTCTGAAAGAATCCACTTAGCATCTCGCGAGTAACAGGCAATTACTCGACTTCTACCGTTTAACCAGCCTAGCAATTCTATCGACCTACACATACTAGGAAACTCTGGGTTTTCCTATGGATCATGCAACTAGGTTTTCAGTCAACTCCTATGAAACTTAAATGCATAAGGTAAATACTTTGCAAAGTAAATAAATTAAAGTGTGGCTGCGTTAAAAAGGTTATGCACTCCGGTGCTTGCCTTCGCTGGCCTTGGGCCCTTCCGAGTCTTGGCTCGGGTCTTGTTCTGCCTCAACTACAGCGACCTCGGGCTCTGGCTGCTCAGCCTCTGACTCAGGCACCAAGTTGTACACCCCGTCAGCTAGCACGTTCTCTACATGAAAATGCATATGTGTGAGTTTGGAATAACAGTGAGAAAAGATACAAAATCTCACATGCAGCAATTCAATTATACAGCTTAAGTACAAAACAAGATATGCACATGAATCACATGAAATGTTGCAAAAACCATTTTTAATATTTTATAGAGTAAGTGCATATCTCTTTAAGCAAGATTAACTTATCACTAAGAAAGAAATATAACAACAGATCCAAACTTTACTGAGTTCATCAAAACTGTTTAGAAAACATTTTATTAACAAAAGTATATATATAAAACCATTTAAACACACATATAAAGGGTTATTTAGCAACTAATTAAACAAATAAACCTACACATGTTATCTAGCAGCACAAAAACTTCTCTGAGAAGCTTTTAACTCAAGATTACCACTGAAAATTTTTCAACACTTTATTCTAACAGAAACTATTTATTTTGAAAAAGACAAAAAGGCTATAAATCTACCAAAACAACAAACAGCAACACTATAAGCACAAAAATGCAAAACTTCACAGAAACACTATCTACACACTAACACAGATTTACCAAGATTTATTGAGCTCAAAAACATACTCACAACTATTTTTAACAGCACAAACAAGCTAATCATGGAGAAAAAGCTTAACTTAAACTACACAGATAGCCTGCAACCCAAAAATTTACTGTGCTCACAAAAACACATCCTATAGCTACTGTGATTTTCTCAAAATTTTTGGACATGCAGAACTATTTATTTTGACAGAAAGCTAATAAACTAATTAAAACTTCTACACAGAAAAACTGCATATAAACAACATGATTTTATATTTTTCTGCTTGTAGCCAAAGATGCAACAAGTACAACAAAATTGGTTTCACAATTTTCTCACACTCCTATGATTTACTATGCATTAAACAAGAAATGCATGCATGCTGAAAAGAAAAACAAAAGAAAAAACGAAAACACTTTTGCGCTTAGGCCCCTGGATCTAAAAGATCTATTACCAACCAGGTCCTTTCTTCACAGATAAGCCCTTAGATTTTCTAGAAAACCCCCCAGAACTTTTCCACCTTCTCACATAAACCCAACACTCTTGCACATAACCCCCTGGAAATATTTGATCTTCTAATCAAACACCCCTCGCCGGTCTCCGCCGCGCACAGCGCGCCGCCGCGCGTTTGACCGGCGTGAACTCGCCGGAGAAGCGGCCGGAGCAGCGCCGGAGTTGCTCCCTCCCCTCAGGATCCCATGCCGCACCTCCTGGTCAAGAAAAAGCGCAGGATTAGAGTGCGCGCATGCATTCTCCACGAGCGAGGCGGCTGGCCAAGCAAAAGCTCGCCGGAGAGAGCTCACCGCTGCCCGAGGATTGGGGAAAAGGATGCGGGCAGTATCAGGGGTCCAAGGGAATGCCAATTGAGCGGCTTGGAGAGGCAGAGGAGGATGGGAAGGCGAAGTTCCACGGCGAGGTGGGGTTGCGGCGATGGCGGCCGGAAAACTGAGGATTGCCGGCGATGGAGAGGGTGGCAAGGCTGGCGGAGTGGACGAGGATGACGAGGGCGATGTGGAGAAGTTACTGGGGCAGTGAATTGGCTAAACACGGCTTAACCGCGGTGAATTCACCGAGCTGGCCCACGCGCGGCGACAGCGCGGTCAAAACGCGCCGCTGAAGCGGTGCTGCCGGCCGAGCTCGCCACCGAGGCAGCGCGCATGGCAAGGGGCACGTCTTGGCGATGCGTAGCGAGGGCGCGTGGCAAAGGCCGGCCGGGCACGGCGCGTGGCACAGCCGGCGCCAGCGCACGAGCGCTCGCCCCTGCGCGTTACTGAATCGACGAAGTCGATTCAGTCGCTACAGTACCCGCGAATCCCACTTCCAAAACTTGATTCAAACTCAAAATTTCGTGTATAAACTTTCCAAAACTCCAATACAAAAGTTGTAGATGGTACCAAGGGGAACAACTTTTGTTAAAGTCACCAGGTTCAAAAAGATTTGGTTTGAGAGATAAATTCGATCAAACTTCGGCCAAAAACTTGAACTCAGAAAATTTTCTAAGTCCCAGAACAGAATTGAATTTAGCTGACTTTGAGCATGAAAAAGAAATAGCTAGAGTTTGATATCCTGGAGTTGTTCATGATTTTTGAAGAGTTCAAACTACCAGCTTTCAAACCATGAACTTGATTTGGTTTGGATAGATTGAAAAATAAAAGATATGGAGCTCTAAAGTTGGCTAAAACTG
Organism: Urochloa ruziziensis; assembly: GCA_015476505.1. Classification (NCBI taxonomy): domain Eukaryota; kingdom Viridiplantae; phylum Streptophyta; class Magnoliopsida; order Poales; family Poaceae; genus Urochloa; species Urochloa ruziziensis. The sequence goes on from CM027118.1 coordinate 7,172,923, forward strand.
CTGTCAGAAATTGGACTTAGCCAAATTTCAGCAGTGCTGAATTCAGTGGTTTGACCACTATTTGACCAAGAGTTTGAGCAAGCAAAAGATGTTTTTGTCCCAAACCAAAACTTCTAGCTGAGAGTAGATAGTTCACTAATGAATTTTCAAATTGGCCAAAAGCCACTTGTTTAAACATTTTTAATTTTAAACAAGCCCCCAAAAGGGTTAAAAGGAAAAGGTTCTAACTTAACCAAATTTGAATTCAAAGGAGTTTAAAAACGAAATTTGACTTTTGGGAGTCCATTTAAACTTGATACTTAGTTCAAAAACATGATGAGCACCAAGAATTTTGTACACTGAGTAGATGTGTATGATAAATTTTTCCAAAAGTGACACGGGGTGTCACAGATAGACGCAAGCCGTCTCACGCGCTCGTGCTCCCCAGGGAAGAAGGGAAGAGACGGCCGTTGTACGCGTCGTCGGCATAGGACGACGGCAGTCAGGATCACCTGCGCGCGCGAAGATGGCGGCCCTGGTTCCGGCGCATTGAACTCCATTACCTCTCGGAGCCCGGTCGCGCCAGTGCTGCACAGCGCCAGATCCTCCGCCGCCCCATGAAGCTAGCCACTGCCGCCGGTGAGCCCTCAAACGGAACCGAGATTACCTCCTCTATCCGTTGAGCCTCTTGCCCAAGGATCCTGCTCGCTGCAGCGCTGGCGAGGCTGGCCATCCTACCCGCGCCGGCCATGGAGATCGTCAGCCAGAAATCTAATATGTTCATGGTGCTTTGCAGTTTGACCCCTAATGGTAAGATTCTTATCTAGAATTCTCGTGTCTTGGTGAACTTATTAAATAAACCCCTAGAAAAATCCCAGATTTGAAATTTGTTTCATGTACGATCAAAGAGCATATTAGTATATATTATATTCACCATTTTTTTTTGCGTGAGCTCGTTGGAATGAAACAAGAAACAAAATGGTATGCATAGATCGAATTTAATGCTTGATCATGCATGCATACATGTATTAAATTTTTTACGGGCAGTTGAATAGACAACCCATTGTACAAACTGTCTTTATTGTTGACTATATATATGACATGGCAAGTCAAATAGACGGCAGCCGTCTAAACTGCTGTACATGCCCTTAGTTCCTCAAATCTTTCCAAAAAAAGTCACATCAAGACAATCTTACATGCATGAAGTATTAAATGTAGACAAAGACAAAAAAATTAATCCATTGCATAAATGGAATGTATGTCACGAGACGAATCTAATGAGCCTATTTAATCTATAATTTGCAGCAAAAATGCTACATTAACCCTCAAGTAATTATTGATTAATTACCCTCTAATTACTCGTCATTAGATTCGTCTCGCGATTTTCACTAGGCCAGAAATGATTTGTGCTGACACCTTAAATTTACGGTGCTGACGGGCAATATTGACACCCGCCAGCACAAATGGCCACCATTTGTGATAGCGGACGACATAAGCACCCGCCACCACAAATGACCTCCATTTCGTAAAAAGAAGACGTTTTTTCTAGATCTAATTATCTCTAAATATGGCCTTACTGCATCATCTCAACTACCCCTCCATTAGTTACTGCCTTGCTGGTGTGAACGCCTGAATTGACCCATGAGTTAGAGTAGTTCTCAGGAAGAGCCCAAAGAGGAAGCAAGGCTGGTCAAAGCAGCCAGCAAGCATTTCTATTTTCAAGCCTATGGACGCGACGCGAAGACAACCAAAGCAATGACAGCTCGGTCCCACCTGTTGCCAGACAGCTGCGACCGTCAGATCTAACGTGTAGCGCCCGATGCGGCGCTGCCGAAGCCCGAAGGTGGCCTGACGAACCCACGAGGGACTGGGGCCCGCTTCTTCTTTTCGGTGACCAGGAAATGTGCGTATGCACACTCACACGTCTGCATGAGGACCCCAGTTCTCGCGGACCTACCTGTCAATGATTCTAAGTTAATCGCGCTGGAGGCGTGTAGGGACTGCCCTCTCCGGAACAGCATCCGTGGTGGGTCCCACCTCTGGAGGCGAAGAGACCGCTCCCTCTGTTGCGGCTTGCGAGCAACCGTCTTACTGCTTTCCCCCTCCGTCCTTGTGCACACCACCCACCACTCCCCGGCCGGCTGATACACGAGAAGAGCAAAACCCTCTTTTCTCTCTATACCACTCTCTCTCCGTGGCGATCGAGGAATCCAATGGCGCATCCGGTGAGGCCACCAGCGAGGCACCCGCCGAACCCTAGCATCGGCCCCACCTCCCGGTCGGCGGCGCCGCACCTGTCCCCGACGACGCCGGCGGCTCGCCGCCCCGACACGCCACGGAGGGCCGCGCAGGTGATCGCTCCCCTCCCTCCTCTCGGCGCGACCGCGCTTTTTTCCCCCAAATCATCATGGCTATCGCGGCTGCTCTCTGTGGGGTTTTTTTTTTTGTTGGGATTGGGGGTGAAATGTGGTCGGATGCTTTCTCTGGGGTTTTTTGTTGGGGTTGGGGCCTTGGGGGGTGAAATGTAGTCGGGCCTTGTTGAGATGCTTTTGGTTTCTGCGCGCCGTGGGGGTTTTGTGTTGCTTGCCCGTTCGTGCTGCCTCTGTTTCATGGGGAAAATGAAGAAATCTGTCACATCTTTATGGACAGCGTCACGTTTGATGCGTGTAATCTTGTTGTTCGTCATGACCTCCGCCTATACTTTGCACAGTATCGCCTGACTTTGGAATGCGGTCATGTCCTGTGTGCTAGTATCTACCAACTGTGTTTTGCTGCGAATCTGTGCTGAATTTTGATCTTTGCAATTTGTAATTTCCGTGGATTATTTTCGCTGCCATGAAATTAATCGGTGCAGCATCATTTGTCCTATTAGGTACACAGCGTCTGTGATGTGATTCTGTTCTCACGTTTATGTTATGCTTCCGTACATGATTGTCTTGCGGGCTACCTGCAGAGGACCTCTGCTTCACTTGCTCCATCAGATGATTTTTTTGTTAACATGCATCTGACTGATGAAATATGTTGTGCTACTTTTCACCACGTCAAATTAGATTTTATCCTGTTACACAAGTACTTCCTGTCAATATGTATGTTATCGTTAATCTTCTAGAATGCTTGGAAGGCGTATACTATCCAGTATTTGAAACAGCTTTGAATTTGTTTGCTCACTTCTCAGGACACACCTTGGGCACCATGTGTTGATGGTTCAAGAAATACTGCCCTCTCTCAGTGCAAACAAGACCCAAGGTATAAGCACGCCCCTTTCTTACTGAAATTCGTGCTTGTATTTTGCACAAGAAATTTGTAATTCAGTTCATTTGTGCTTGCTTGCATTTTTAGCTTGCAAAATTTCTTGATCATCTCTTGTTGATTATTGTGATTTGTATTTATGCATGTTAGCAGCAAAACTATTATACTGATTTCATAAAGTCTCTGCTTTTATTTGCAGCACAACTTTCATTATTTTTTTGGATAGCATTTTGAGATTAGAGCATTTTTTGAATTAGTTGCACTACACTTTCATGCTTCTATTTTCCCTTTTTGCTCTAAAATTCTGGCTGTAACTGATTTCTTCTTATTTTGGAAGATTTACTGACATGTGGTATACTAGCTTGATCCATCTTTTATGCATCCAATCTTCTCTATAAGTGGGGATATTTGTAACACTGTACCAAATTATTCGAATTTCAGAATTATTGTGTCCGGTATACATCATTTTTCTGTGTAGGCTCTAGGCAGATTATTAAGACAGCTAAGTGGCCTGAATTATGTAAAAAAAATCATGCATTTCTTGTGCCAAATCTCACTTTTTTATGTTGATTCTAACTATATTGATTTGCTAATTGGTTATGCCTTTTTTTTCTATTTTAAATACAGACATAACCAAATTCACCAAGCTAATGAGGCAACATCCAGAACCAAGGGAATTGTAGAACCGGACTCTTCAGATAAGCTCAAGACACCTAGGTTTTCTGGCGGTACATATTCAAAACCCGATGCAAGGGTGAAGTTGATTCCTGCAGAAGATATTACCTACGTACAGCATAGGAAACAATATGGTAGAACTGTTGGCTCAGCTGGGTTACAGAAAAGACATTGCAGACGAAGTGTTACACCACCCCCAAATTCACGTAAAGTATCTCTTGTGGGATCCACATCACTCAATCAAAGTCCTAAGACATCAGCATCATCTCATGACTCGTGTTTATCCCGTAAGGGACTTGACACGACTGAAAATAGGCGCCCATTTGCTAGGGGGCACATAACTAGCTCTGTCACCCCACAAATTACTTCTCTGAAGAACACTGCATCGCCAAGCTGCAAATCTTCACAACCTATGAGTACCAATTCAAATACTGATGGTACTCCTAGAAATCTTGGCAGAATGGACTGTACAAAAGCACTTGCCAGTTCTAGCTTGAGTATTTTGAGTTCTCAAGGCCAGAGCAGTAAAAAACTGTCAGTTAGTTTGCCAAAAGGGGCAATGATAAATCCTGTGTCTCCTAGTCCCAAGCAAATGCGTGCTCCACATCCAAGTGAGGGTCCTGTGTGTACGAAGGCAGGACCTTCTTCTAAGAGTTTGTGCACACCAGAGAGTGGAAAGCTGTGCAGTAGAAACATTATTGTAACTACAAGAAGTACTACAGCTCTTGGATTACAGGTTCCTGCTGTGGAGCCTGCATTGTTAAGCCCAACATCTGTGCTTAGTGAAAGGCCCATTGAGGTTTGTCCTAATACAAGAACTGCTGCTCCTGTCGTGCAAGAACCAAGTGTAAAGCCTGTATTGCTGAGCCCAATACCTTTGCGCAATGAATCTTCCATGGAGGTATATTCTATTACTGGATTAAGCCCAAATCCGTGCACTATTTTTAATTTAAAAAGCTCAACCTGGTCATGCTGCAGTGCAACAATATTCCTCCAATACATAGCGCTCAGTCCATAGCCTCTACGCAACATGGTGCATTGTTGCAAGAAGGAAACTCAGGGGCATCAATTGACTGTAGCATACCTTCAGGTACGTTGAGGATCCTAGTATGTGATAGCAACTCTGAAATATTCTTGATATTATGCATACTAATGTAACTTTCAGTTGCTCATTTTGAACCTGTTACTTTGTTAATGAGTTTCTTTCTAGACTGTCATTGTTTTTTTTTTTTTGAAAAATTCCAGTTCTTAGTTTCCTTTTTGTGTTTTCTCCTTGTGCCTTTATGAAATGCAGCGCGAGCATTGCTTGCTTGCTTTCCCTTTGTTACTAAAGGAAAAAGAAGAGTACACAGAACAGAAAGACATTTTATCATTTAAACTCAGTGCATATATTTGCATGGACAGGAGTACATTGCATTATTTTGTTTTTCCTATTGCTAAATTTTCTTTACAGCATTTTGCCATAACTTTGGTATTTGGGAAACAGGAGCACCAGTAATTTTACATACGAAGCTGCACGAGAAGCATCGTCAACCAGAAGGCTGCTGGAAGTAAGCAGTAGGCTTGCTGTGCATTTCTTTCTTGTTTAGTGTATGCGTGCATGTATGCATGGAATCACTCTTATTTTTTGGATGGTAATACATGATTTTTCTTAGCTTCTTCCTAAGGATGGGCATGTTTGTTTCTCTACCACCAGAGTTTGCCCATTTCGGTCTCACCATGTTGAATAGAAGTTGATTTTGGTCTCAAGTGCAAATCCCACAGATAGCAGAAGAATATGTCCCCCAATTTGATATGCCAATGATACGGACTGCTCATACTCTTCAACAAGAACAGTAAACTGTGCTATAAACCATGAACCTTGTTTTTACTAGGCGGTGGAGCTAATTCTTAGCTCAGTAACTGTATACATCATAGTAATCATCTTTGCAATAAGCAAACGGAATGTTCAAGCAATATAATGGTTCCCTTCTTCTGTAATATGGAAGTGCCACTTTCTCTCTAATAATGCTATATTGTGTAGTCCCTGTAATACTTTTTTCTATTTTAGTATCCATTTATTTTAGTTAGCCACTAACATTAGGCTTCCATTTTTCTTGTAGGGGTAACTTTCGTGTTACTGGAGAACTGTTTCATACTTATGATGGACTTGAAGCCCATCTCGCTCCTGAAATATATTCCAAAGCTTATGATGCTTCAAAACACATGCCTGAAACTTTAAACCTGGAGGCTGTACCTCTTTCCCAGCTGTGGCCCAAAAAGTTCAAGATGGAACCCCCGGACAGTGGGGATATTGGACTATGGTTTGTGAGCAGTCACAAAAGGTATGTATATACTCTAAATTGGTTGTAGCTTCTACTAACCTGTAAGCACCGGTAGTGGTTGTGTCAAGTAACTTGCAAGTTGCGTGTATGTTAATTACATTTGTATCAACTACCAGTGTCTAAGACTTGCGAACACATAGGTTGTAAAATGTTTCGTCTGTTTCTGGGTATTTAATATAGTCTCTGCACCTGTGCACTTAACCATGCACGCATGTTCTCACTGATTTGGCTTTTCAATTCTCCTTTTTATCCAGCGATTGAAGCTGAGAGAATGTAATAATTAAAGGCTGTGTACACTAAACCTTAGAGGCCGGAAAATTCCATTATCTAAAAAAAGTGTTCTCACTGATTACAGGCCTGACAATAGTGCATGTTCTCACTTATTACAGGCCTGACAAGAGTTTCGATCATCTTCTTGAAAAAGTTGCTTCACATAGTGGCCTCGTGACCAAAATTGGTGATGCTGAATTGGCGATATTTTCATCGGAGTTGCTGCCACCAAACGATCAGAGTATGTTTGCACGTTCTCGAAAAGTTTTGTTTTTATTACTCATACTTTTACTGTTCTTTTGAAAATAATAGCCCCCCCCCCCCACCCACACACACACACACAAATGATATGGTTGTCATAAACTGGTATTCCTTTTCTTTTCTGCATCTTAATTTGGTACTCGCTTGATAGGTTTGATGCTATCATTGGCTTGTGCAGTCAGATAGCTTTGAGCTCATTGAATTTGCATGCCCATGATTGGAAAACAAGAGTCCTGGAATCTTCGAAAAACTCTGTGTGTTTGGGACTCTTGGGGGGGGGGGGGGGGGGGGGGTATGCAAGTACAAGTTCCTTATCTAACTTCTAAACCATTATCATTATGGTAACAGGAAAAAATGGCGACTTATATTTTTGGGGTGTTTTTGGGAAGCATATCAGGAAGAAGCGATGCCAACCCTGCAGTCGTATAGAAAATGTGAAGGAGGTAGGCACAAAATTGGATGTGACAAAAGGCAGAGAGACAGATACTGAATCTGATATTGGCATGGGATTGGGTGCAAGGGGCGATCCAACAGTTGCCACAGGAAACAAAGAGAGGGTGAGGGACAATTATGAGGGTATTGCCAAGGTATTGGATTTTACAGGAGGCAAGGAGACTGGTAGAGTCAATGACTGCATGGCAGTGCTCGGAACTTCTGATTCAAACCCTACATCCAGTTGCTCAGCTCCTGCTGCTTCTCTTCTTAACGGATGTCACAGTAATGACTCTGCAAACAAGAGCGCTTTTAGCTTGGAAGGTTACACTATCACACTGGTTGCTTTAAGATTTTTATTTTATCGATGTTCTTTTATCTATTAATCTTCTGACTTTACACTTTTATAGATTCGGCATGTCAGCCTGCTGACAGATCTTCGGCTAGCTCAGACCTTGTGCTGGACATCCCCCCAGGATTTTCTCTAGACATACCTCCTGGCTTCACAAGAGCTCACTGTCAGCCTCAGATCGCAGCTGCTGCCGGGCCCTGTGCTGATGCGCCTGCCAGTCTGATTTTGGGCACTCCTCCAGGATTTCCTACAGATATCCCTCCTGGTTTTATGCCCTGTGTTGATGCGCCTGTCAGTCTGATTTTGGGCACTCCTCCAGGATTTCCTACAGATATCCCTCCTGGTTTTATGCCCTGTGCTGATGCGCCTGCCAGTCTGATTTTGGGCACTCCTCCAGGATTTCCTACAGACATTCCTCCTAGCTTTATGCCCTGTGCTGATGTGCCTCCCAGTCTGATTTTGGACACTCCTCCAGGATTTCTTACAGACATTCCGCCTGGCTTTACTGAAGCTCATCGCATGCCTGCTGCAATTTCTTCTGCTGGAGCAGCAACTCGTGCTTCTATCCCTGACACTGAAAAGAAGCCACTCATTAGGTTCTCTCTAAACGTTCCAAGGCCTGTTAAAATGGAAGCTCCACCTGGATTTACTGCACTTCATGCAGTGAAAAAAGAGCCTGGGCTGCCTGCTGTTGATAAGGCCACAGAGAAACAAACAGTAACTGCATCTTCAATGGGAAAAGCTGGGAAAGCAGATGAAATGGGAATCATGGACAATGAGGTACAAGTTTCTCCTGTGTTCTAAATAACATGTACTCTGCATTTTTCTTTCTTGAATGCTTAAAATATTACGTGCTTTGATAATAGTCTGGGTACTCTAGTCTATTGCAGTAATGTCATGTTTCTTGCCAGTTTTTATCCATTGGTTTGCATTCATAGCTGACATGATTTCTTGAAGCATTTTTGATGGTCATGATAGTATATGTGCCCTTTTATCCACGCGGAGAAGGCATGTTGTCTATGCAGGTTGCAATGGTGCTGTGTGCCTGCGTTATGTGTCCGCATGCTTTGTCTTGAAACCCCCCAACCATACATTTTTATGGACTTAAATGAGACTTGCCCTTCGTATGTACAGGTAAAAGTTGAACAAGATGAAAACTCTGAGGAGCGAGAGTTTCCAAAGATCAGGCGACTTGTAGATCTGTATCCTTCGGACAGCACTGAGTTTTTCCAGCCTCCACACCTGCCTGACAAGGTTCAGGAGCAGGCGCCTGAGAAACAGATACACCAGAGAAAGAGAGGCCGGGATGAATCACCGGAGCCTGCTCCTGCAGATACCACCACCAGATGGCCGAATGTGAATGGTCGAATTGCCTTGAACAATAGCGCAGGTCAAGGGAACGGTAAGGTGAGATGCCTCTGCGCATCCCCTGAAGGTCGCGCGGTGCTGCCTACCAGAGCGCCAGGGTTGGCATCGTCAGGTGATCATCTCGATAGCGAGAGCATTTCCTGTAGGTGCGTTGTATGCGGCGAAGAGTTCCCAGCTCAGTGATTTGTAGGACTGCATAAGAAATTATGCTAGACTAGAGTGACCCAGTACTAGGCAAATGCACTCTGTAGTAGTAATTAATACTGCTTTTGGGCACTTCGTGTAGTAAGGCCTGTACCTAATGTGAATCATTAAGCGTAGCATGCTGGGCTTGAGCACGCAGGCCAGCACTTGGTAGTGAAGACATCGCTACATTCTCGAATCGGAAAACGAGATTTGCTGGTCTTAGTGAAATTCATGCGTCTGTCTTTCATCATGCTACCACGCTGACCCAAGTTAACTTAGACTTGTGCGACGTGCCAGCAGAGCTTCGTTCCTCCTACTTGAGCTTTTCATCCATTGGACCGTGAAGCCAGTGTGCCCTCCAAACAATCGAATGTGACAGAAGGCGTTCTGTCGAGTAACCCTTCGCCTGAAGCTGTAACAAGAAAAAAAGGGGAAATTATTTCTTTGCTGGAAAACAGCGTGCAAGAGATCATAAATTGCTAACTGAACACGAACATCTACGATGATCAATACTTTACCTTAGAGATAAAAGTGTTATACTTCTCATCCATAAATCGACGAGCCTCTGCATGCTGAGATTTGCCGTTCTGTGCTGAATTTGCTAGCACGAGTCCATGTATGAAGGACTTCAAAACATCAGCTGGCGTCGCCTGCTTGTGGATGAAAACGTGAACACTGCCTTCCTTATCCAGCAAAAGGTAGTTGGCTGGATATTCAGATGGCAAAAAGAAATGACAACAAAACTCAATACCATTTCACAAAAGAGACATGAATTTAGCAGTTAAAGGAAAAGACCAGAACTTACAGTTTTCATAGTGGGATCTTGTTTTTGCAATCTCCAACCTACCAGATGAGACAAATGGTGTGAGAATCTATCCTTGATCTCCAAACATTGCCAATTTGACAAACATGTAGGCTCTCAGAACTTTGAACTTACATGTCAGTATGTGCAAGCATAGAGGCTTTAGCACCTAAGTGCACACGCTCATGTGCCAGTTTAATTCTAATTAATTTCCTCCAGCTTGACCAAAAAGGAAGAATATGTTCCTGCTGAGAAACCTGTTGCGGTGCAAGAACTAGGAAAAGGGGAAAACAGGAATATTTGGTCAAACGATGGAGCATCTTGTGTGGTTACTATTCTAATAGACTGGCACAAAATTCTGATCATTCAACAATCATACAGCACATGCTAGAAAACTCTAACCCATAGCAGTAGTGACTACTACAAGAGAAGGGGCTCCCTCACCTTCACCGCATTCCTTGAAGTGCTGTAGTAGGATGGAAGTTCTCTCATAGTTTAGCGTAGTGAGTGAAAGTGACTTGACTGCCTTATAATTCGCTGGATTGCCAAACAAAACAAGTGGAAGGTTGAGTAAACTGTAAAAAGATGCTCTCATATGTTAAGGAAGAAGAAACTTCATATTAAAAGATGACATAGGAACAAGTACAACCATGGGATGAAGATTTGTTTTGGATATGGAGTTCGACATTTTAATGAAATCACAACCCAGCAGAAATGGTTAGGACTGGTGGTCTAGGTCCAGAACACAACTTGCCTAATTCAAAATAGTAGCTCGGTCAATTGTTTTTGTATTTTAACTGAAAGAATCCAGTGAACATTTTCATTTAAAAATTCATGCACTCCGGAAAATATGGGACGGTTTTTCTTTATTCTTTTGCTGCATTTTCTAATTTCAGTTTTCTGTCATGTGTAGGGAAAAGTTTTTAGATTTCAAAACTGTATTCTTCATTAGCAAATAGGTTACGACTCCAGCACTATTAGAAGTCAAACAAAGAGATGAGAAATAAGGAAAGCTTAGAAGCTGTTTGGGTTTAAAACATAAGGAACAACGAAAGAACACTCACCATACATATGGAACATTGTGAGAGAAAGGAACGACGCCCATACACTCAAAGCATGACCTCTGGTTATGTGAGCCAACAGCATTCCCAATCCCATCCCTACCATCGTAGCGAGTGTCTCCTGACTGCCCTCCTGAAAAGTTGAGTACGTTTCTGCTGCTACATTTTAGAAATATTTTATACTAAAATGGAATATACAAATCTATGAACAGTGACCAATGTTACCTTTGCAGAAATATCAGCTGCATTATTTGCAAGTGCAAAATGCTGTGTTAGTGCCGCTCTAGTTGCTCCACTAGCAACACCAGCTAGGACACAGATACAATAAATTAGCACCAAACATCCACTCAGAAAGTTACTCTTAATAAGTTATGAAGTTCAATGTGTAAATTAACTTACTGAATGACCTAGATAGGCTGCCTAAGCACATTATAACTATCAATGATGAAGGAAACAAAGGGCTTAAGAGATCCATCAACATTCCTGCACAAAGAACAAGGATGTAAGTGGTCTTTTGACACTAGGTGGATAGGGGAGAAAAATTCTCTTCATAATCCAGATCATATGTTCCACTTGTGGCCTGGAAGTCCTGGGTTCGAACCAGCCTCTTTGCAGAATTTTAAAAGAATTTTGCAAGGGTAAGGTTGTCTAGGAATTTCCTTCCCCACACCCACCTTGTGGGGGAGATTTCGCACTGGGTGGGCCCCTTTTTTAATCCAGATTATATGTAAGCAGAATTTTCAAAATAATTAATATACTACACTATTAGGAAGAGAGAACAATCCAACTTTGCGTGAATATAGTTTCATGGAGGAAAGCAGAGAAGAAGGGAGATAAAGAGGACACTAAGTAACTGAATTTAGTGATTTCAACTGAACATTACCAAGGTCATTCATAAAGTCTGCAACTAGACGCCACATTTTTGCATTGCTATCAAGATTAGATCCCTGGTGGAAAAGTGAAGGCACAAAAAATGAATACAGACAATGACATGTTGACCGCACAAGTATTATCAGAAGTTCAGAACCAATATTCACAAGAATGCCTTGAAGGGGCAGCAACATCTGATCAAAGTTTGTGCAGTGAGACCACGGTGTTTATTGTAATAATTCAGAAAACTGAGTACCTGATAAAAGGTAAACAATATCCCTCCAAGCATTCCTGTCAAATCCCTCAGAAACCACTGCCAAAATGAATAAAATTGGGAAAGTGAGGAAACAAATCCAAAATTACAACATTAGCCTAACTGCCTAACGAAAGGAGAAGGATTTTGGCAAAGGACAAAAAAAATATTCTACATTAAAGTTTCTGCCAAGTAACCCACAGCTTGTGACAATAAAGAAAGAAGTGGCAATATTCATTAAGGTACATTTTTTTAGGTAAATACAGTAGGGGAGGCCTTATCATGTTGCATATCATTTAAGGAAAAACAAATAAAAGGAGAGTTACTGTGTGTTAATAAACTAGTCCTATCTGTCCTGCCATCAAATAAGCATTCGTACACTGAAGCTTTAATCGAATGGAGTTGTGCTAAAATCCACCTGAAACGTAGCACCTATGACAGTAGCAGATTGTTCTCCCACTCCGATTGCACCTAAAAGAGCCTGGAGAAGTTCATCCCAGACAGCGTATTCAGAAATGCATGAACCAAAGAAGACACATTTGGAATTTTGGATACAGAGTGCATCGAGAGATTGTAAAGGCAGAACAGAAAAGGCTTACTTGTGTAGACAGCATTGCACGGATGTATGTGGAGAGGCCCTAGGACAACAACAAAGGCGAGAACCAAGCACAAATTAAGCAGCATTAGCATTAGTTTTTACCATAGGTATGAATGCAACAGCATGGTTTCGGACATAGCTGAACTCGTGAATGTAAATTTACCTGCAACGTATCCCACATCTGGAACGGGACGTAATCCGGAGTCACGCTCCCAGGAAAGCCCTGGCAATACAAAGGCTCGCTCAAACAGTAACAGTGACCGGTCCACAAGAAAAATCAATGGAGAACAGCCCCGAACAGCCATTCAAGCAGAAACAAATGCTGCAGTCGACAACACGAAGTGTGAACTGGGAGGCCGCGGGTCGAGTCATTCACCTCGGGCACGAATGCGCCCAGCATGCGGCCGCCGATCCGCCCCCACCGGCTGCCGAACCTGCGGTCGCCAAGCCGGCGACGCAAGCGCTTGGTCACGTCAGACGACTGGCTAGCTACGGGATCGAAACTCGAAACGAAGCAGAGGGTGGGAGATGGCACCTGCGGGAGGTGAGAGAGGAGGCGGAGGCGGTGAGGACGGCGGTGCGCGAGAGCGCGGAGGCCGACGAGCCGCTCCACTCCTCGACCGTCACCCACGCCGCCGCTGCCTCGCCCTGCGGGTGCGGCGCGTCCATTTTTTCCTCTCGTGTTTCGCTGCCGGCGCCGCGGATCGCTGGCTGGATCGGGACGGTAGGTTGGCTTGGCTTGGCTCCTCTCAAGTCAGTGAGCAGCGAAGCGCCTGCCGACGCGGCTGATCTGATCGGCGATCGCGCAGCTACCAGACTTACCAGTGAGACCGCGCCACGCGAACTCAGGCACTCAGCGAAGTAGCACAAGCGGCCGGCGGATAGTGGAGTTGACTTGGGAGAAGTGGGGGTGGATCAGTAGAATTTGGCGGCGTCCGGCCAGCGGCGGGAGCGAAGAGGGGCAGGATGGCCAGCGCTGGGCCGTGTAGCGCGCGTGCGGGCTCGTTCTCATAATTCATGAAGGATGGATAAATGGTTTTGCCATTTTGGGGGCATTCCATTTCGACAGGGTTGCACAGAACACGTTTAATGGCGAACTGCCAGATCAATGCTCAAGGTCTCAAAACGCACCAATGGCAATTACCAATAATGTTTGCAACAGACTTACAAGAAACCCAGCTTCCTGGGTATGCATCTGTCTCTGCAGAAATGGTACATGTTTGCTTATCTCATTCCAGAAGTACTCCCACCAAAGAATCCAGATTCCTAACTCAAAGTTGCTGACCTGATAAAGGGTCATGAGGTTATCAGTTTTTTTACTCTCTGATGCATGCAAACGTTCTTGCCTAGATGACAATGCATGCCCTCCACATTTACACGACTGAAACCTATTAGGTTGCGGAATAAAGACTATTCCTTCATCTTGAAAAAAGAAAAAAAAAACTACTATGTTGCCCAAGACAAAAAGATTTTGCCGTATAAATCCCACCAGACATGAATATCGGGTTGCTTCATAGGAAAAAAGAGCATTAGGCAGCTTTCTCAACTTCTGATCTCGTGTCGATTGACAGGGTGGCTAGTTCGCTGGCCTCTGTGTCAACTTTGTCGTTGAAATGGTCCCTTAGGAACTCCACTGCCATGAAAGTGAATGCTGATGCAGGGATATACCAAATTATTCTAGGAACGCTTCCCTTGAACAAGCCACGCACCCCCTCAGAAGTCCATGTCTTTGTTATAGCATCCAGCCACCCATTGTACCTGAATTGCACATAAAAGGAATTTTGTAACATTTGCCATGAATCATATTTCACCAACAGAGAGTTTTGTGTGTGATGGACTGGTGGTCAGGGACAGAACTTGAAACAAACAAGGTAAAAATAGAGATAGGAGAGAAGGTCAACCATCTCTGAGAATTGTCAACAAGCCAGAGAGAGGATCAGTCATAGTTACCTAGATGTTGATCCTTGTACTTGCAGTCTTGTCTTGATCACATCCAAGGGGGTTGTCAAGTATGCACTACAGCCTGCACACAGGAGAGTTATCAAGAGGCGGAACTTCAGATTTTCAAGTGATACAGTAACAAACATGTGGCTTATTACATATACTAGACCAGACATACCGCCTGCCAATCCTCCTAGAACAAGGCCTTCAAAGGAATTGCTGACTTCCAAGTCACTGTGTGACAAATACTTTGTTTTCCCATACTCAGTCAATTCTTTCATTGCTTCATAAAAAGTGACCTGGAAAGCCATATATTCATTCATTAAAAGATTACTTTACCTTATAAATAGAAATCTATAAACTGTCCACAACATTCCAGTAAGCTTATAATACAAAGAATTCTAATTGAACAGATCTAGTAAAGAAATGGATACATCAGAAAACCCCGATATCCATGAGAAATG
Source organism: Urochloa ruziziensis (assembly GCA_015476505.1). NCBI lineage: Eukaryota > Viridiplantae > Streptophyta > Magnoliopsida > Poales > Poaceae > Urochloa > Urochloa ruziziensis. The sequence continues at coordinate 7,188,008 of CM027118.1, forward strand.
CATTCTTTCTTGGTCTAATAATCATTTATAAGGGCGCCAAAGGAGAAAAATCATGCATAGATTCCATAAGGGCTACAGGAAAGGTTCATCTCCTGATTCCAATGACCATTGCTACTGAGGAAAGCCCTATAGCATATCATGCTTATGTACCGACAGCAGGAATAAAAGGCTATCGCATGAATTGGGAGTTATCCAGTTCTCAAAATAATGTCAACCCAAACAATACTTGTGGCAGCTTGCTGATGACTATCAGGTTGTTGTGTAAGTGAATAAACAAAACATAGCAGTATTTTTTTTATTTAAAAAAACATAGCAGTATCCACTTCCTTTAGGCTTTAGGAGATACTAGTTTAAACTCAAACTACTAGCAAGTTTGCTAATAATTGCTAGGACAGAGAAAGAAGAGTATAAGCTAAATTTTAGTATACCATTAGACCAGCAAAAGGGACATCTCTTGCGAGCGTAGACCAGTATCTGCAGGAAAGAAAAGGCTCAGCTCAGCTGGAACAAAACACTAGTTTATAATGTTGCCATAGGGCGTCTGTTGAAACAAAACTCAAGTATGATAATTAGACTATCATGATAAGAATATTAGTACCAGTTTTGTTTTCACAAACAAATTAACAGATAAATTGCTACATCAACACAAATAAATTTCGATATCCATAATATGCACGTAAACAACTATTTCGTACAATAAGAATTCATTTCTGACCTAAAAAAGAGAGATCCTTTAAAGGTTGCAAAAATAACAGAGCTAAGGACCTAGTTGTGCAATATCAATATAAAAGGTATGGTAGGACTAGGTTACTTCCTATGATGTGACTTTATATCGTCCAATAAAAAGCATATCAAAGGCACTATCTATCGATAATGATAGGCAGACACCAATAAGCAGTCAGTGCCAATACCCTGCATAAAGCCCCTTCAGACCATGATCTCTCCAGATAGAACAACCAGCATGAAGCATTCCATTGTAGTACCCATACATCTGAGTCCCATGAGCTTGAGAAATACTTCCTTTAGCTGCAGCAGATGCCCAAGATTTTTGGGTGCCTTGGACTTGCATTCTTTGTTTCATGACTTCACACGGCACATATACAAAGGATCCAAGCGTATCACCTGAAAATCAAGAATGAAACATACATGTGGTATCAAGAAAGCAGCATAGGAAAATATCTGACATCATGCATTCCATCAGAAATTGTACTAACAAAGTATTATGACCAATAAAAGAGGATGCCAGAAAGTTTTTTAAGTGCAGATTTAAAGTATGCAGCACCATTATGATTTTTGGACAGTAAATACAGAGAAATGAAAACGAAATTGCTTACCAATTGCTCCAGCAATAAAATGTGACCAGTGCCCACTTAGATTAGGATTAGCATTCTCCAGCCATGTCTTAGTCGATTCAATAACACCGAAATATGTTGCACCAGTAGCAAGTGATCCAGTAACACCTGGGCTGATTCCTCTGTAAAAACCTGAAAACGGTCAGCAGCAATGTTTAGCAAGATTATATTGATGCTTGTGAGTGTGAACCAGAGTAGTTTTTTTGGCAGTTCCAGAGCTCAGGGCTAATGAACTATGACATTTAAATTTGTAGTTGGTTTTAAAAAACTAGCATGGCCCTTATCTAGCTACTTTCCATTAATAACATACACTAACCTCTCAGACCATCAGAAGCCCAAACTGTCCTGAGCATCTGGAATATATTCTTCTGAGCCTGTTAGGAACAGATGAAGATGCAGCACTCATGTATCAAAATCATGCATTTTAATTATGACATAAAGTTTACATGAAAAAAAGTTGAACAATCTCCCACCGTAGCCCCTGTCATTATAGCCTGACTCTGAAGCCTTGTTTTCAGAGTGTCAACTGGATGCATCATGCCTTCCCCAAATGCGCCTGCAATTCCTCCCCATACAAATTCCCTCCATACTGCATCAAAAGTTTTGTCTCAGTAATATTTTGGTGCATATCTTGGAAGGTGCACGCGTGCTTCCTGATAACTAATACAAATGCAAATCGCTATTGCATGATCTAGTTTGTTGAATGAATGCCTGGTAAAACTAATAATGGAAAATATAGACAATTTTATCCTCATCGTTCATGAATGAAATAGATAATCCAATATGAAAACAGAACCTTCAATGTAATTGTTGAAGAGCATTTTACTGAATGATCACCCAAGGCAAAACAAAACATGTAAACGATTCACAAGTAATCTATTTTGCATCAATAACCCATTAGAGGAAATCCTACGCCCCAATATGCCTCAACCTCATACCGTGAGAACCTTCAATTTCCCACTGTATCTTGTTATCCCCCAAATTTGCAATGTTGCGTCTTAGACGAACCTCCCCACCGATCCAATGGTTGGGAGAGAAGCATAAACCCGGACGGTGTTTATGTGCATGTTTTGGAAAGTGCAAGACACAGTTGTAGACAGGGACGAAGCTAGGAAAAAAATTAGGAGGGGCTGACCAAAAGTACTAGTTGGTCTTTAGGCTTCTATCTTGTTGTATTGGTGGTCTAATAAACTTTAGCCCCTCCTAATGTACACATTTTGCCTGAAATAAGATGAGAAATTAAAAGGGCTTCCTTTGGCACCGCAGCGGTAGGGGGGCTGGAGCCCCACCCGCCCCACCGCTGGCTTCGTGCCTGGTTGTAGAGAACTAGCAAATAACAATTCCCATCATGCACTTCACGTTGTTGTAGAACGTCAGTAGAAAATGACCAAGTTGAGCTAAATTGATATGATAATTGATACATCAATTGTTATATCAAAATCTTAAAAGAGGTTTGTTCACAAAAACATTTCACGACATAACTACCCAGTACAAACCAAACAAATAGACGAACAAATGATATATTTCTTCGTTATCCCCCAAATTTGCAATGCTGCGTCTTAGCTGAACCTCCCCACCAATCCAATGGTTGGGAGAGAAGCATAAACCCGGAAGGTGTTTATGTGCATGTTTTGGAAAGTGCAAGCCACAGTTGTAGAGAACTAGCAAATAACAATTCCCATCATGCACTTCACGTTGTTGTAGAACGTCAGTAGAAAATGACCAAGTTGAGCTAAATTGATATGATAATTGATACATCAATTGTTATATCAAAATCTTAAAAGAGGTTTGTTCATAAAAACATTTCACGACATAACTACCCAGTACAAACCAAACAAATAGACGAACAAATGATATATTTCTTCGCTAATCGCCTACCACAGGAAAGAATCTAATCCTTTTGGGTCACCATTTAACAATAACCGGGTAAAAAACCATAAGCATCAGCCTCACACTCTGAGAACCCTCCATTCCAAAATGTACCGTAGTCCCACAAATCTCAATGTCGGGTTTTCGCTAAATTTACTAAGAGAGGTTATGTGAATTTGCAAGACAATAGCATAACTCGGGGAAGCTAGTGATCCGAATCTGCGCAGCGGAGAAAAAAGGGAGCACTTGCCGAAGAAGTTGGTGAGGTGAGGAGACGGCGATAGAGTGGTAGGACTCCGACCACCGACTCCAGCGGCGGATGCGGCGCCGGGGGCAGAGGGGGAGGACGGAGACGCCTCCATGGTCGCCGACGCGTGCGATTTCTCGAGGAGATCCCTCAGGCTCAGGGGTTTAGGGTTTTGAACGGCGCGCCATGGACAGTGCGTTGATCTGGTTCTGGTTCCATGGAACGGTGCGCTGGCCAGTGGGCCGCTCGCGGTCGCGGCAATGCGTGGGCTGTGGGCTGTGGCCTGTGGGCCTGTGAGAACAGTGCGGATGTGTACAAAGCGAGCCCGACGAGGCGATGAGAGGCCTCTGTTGTGTCATACGGAAATTTAGTGTAAATGCTACAGAAACCCACTCACGTCCAGTGGCGGACCCAGGCAGTTTGCGGGTAGTCCTGGGACTACCCCAATTCCCAGCAGCTTAGCACTGTGTACTGCTGTAACAACTACTATTTGACACGGTATACTACTGTTTTTCACTGTTAATACACTGTGTGACTACCCGCAATTCTTACTCTGGATCCGCCACTGCTCACGTCTTGCTACTATTATGCTTAGTTCATGTGAAAGAAATGATTTGACGTGGAGCTGAAGCAGTTTAGAACCTTATAAAATACGTTTTGGAACAAAACTTGCCTCTGTCGAGCCTCTGTTTCTCCTATTTTTTCGAGGAATGGACATGCCTGGGTAGGTTGTATTTCGTCGGAGGTGAAAACAGAGGAGGTAACTATCACTGCCGCATATCAGCAAAACTTGGACGTTTGTATGTGTTATGAAAGGCTGTATGTTTTTTAATACCACGTGTAAAGTGCAATCTCACCATTAGGTTCAAATAATTTTATTTGATGTTTTATTTGAGTATAGATCGGAAAAGGCATTAATTCGTTTGGTGTTCAAAACTGAAAGCAAGGCGAATAATGGCTCCGCGGCTGCGAGTGGAACCGAACCTGGCTCAAACTCTCAACTCTCGATCCACAAGCCGCCGCGCCGCGACAGAGAAACCCAAGTCGTTCACGCGCTCAGTTCCGGACCCCATGTCAGACCAGCGTTCCACCCTCCCCACGAAGGGGAAAGTCTCCATGGTTGGAGAAAGCGGCGGTGGCGGCGGCCCGAGGCCGAGGGATGTCGCGGCGGCCGGAGGAGCTCCCTCTCCCGTTTCAAGACCCGGAGCGCCACCAGCTGGCGAAGCGACGGCGGAGGGGGAGGCGCGCGCCAGGCGCGAGGCGGAGAAAGCCGGGCTTACGGAGGAGATCGCCACGCTGAAGGCGGAGATCGTCGCCTTGGAGGAAGAGCTGGCAAGGATGGATGCCGCCACTGCTGCGCCCGCCGAAGCCTAACCCTTAACCTGATGGCGTACGTGATCTTATGTGTGCGAGCGTGGGAGCTTCAATTTCGTGTGTCAGTTAGCCCCTGTGATTCGATTGCAGTTGTTGCTAAAACTTGAAGAGTTAGAGCAACTCCAGCAAGGCCCCTACTCAAGCCCCTACTCAAAAAGTAGGGGTCGAGGTCAAAAAAATCCACTCCAGCAAGGCCTCTACTCGGGTCCTTACTCTAGGGAGGCCCCTACTTTCCCTTCTTCAGCCCCAACACCCACGGACCCGTAGGGAGGCCCCTACTAGGTCGTTGGGCAGTTTTCTCCACGCGCGTCAAGCTGGAAGCAACTGTCGGCCTTGCCCTGCTCCCCTTCATCGCGATTTCGTCGGCCACCAAGCGCCAATTCTTCAAGCTCGCAGGCCAAATCGAGTATACCTGATCATCAGTCGGGTCGGGTCGGGCTCGGATCGGGTCAAAGGAAACCCGAAGTGTTTTTCTGCTGACCCGAACCCGACCCGACCCGCAGCTCGGGCTGGAAAACCTGACCCGCGCCCGACCCGGAGCTTGGCCCGCGGGCCGCGGGCCGGCCCGATGACCCGACGCTGCCACATGAGCTATACCTTGTTTCGTACAGCAAACAACAGAGTGTACACCATTTTTTGTATCAGCAGAAAATGTTTTCTTACAATGCAAACACTCAGCAACTTCAGGTGCACCTTCTGGTGAAACAATCTTGAAGTCTTTCCATACCTTTGACTTGCGAGAACTCGACAGATTCGTAGATGAACTAGCCTCTGATCTTGCTCGTTTTCTTTTGCCTTTCTTTGAACTTGCTTCAGCCTCAGGTGTCACCTTCTCCTGGGAAGCCACTAGTTCCTGTGTGCCTCTGCCTTCCTGCTGCTCCTCATCATCTTCCTCAGTCAACAATCTGGAAAGTAAAAAATGGCGACAAAAAGCATACAAATCGATTAATATACTACTGCCGAGCCAAATAGAAATCGAAGTTGAGATCCATAAAGAAACCATTACCAGATTTGGGAGAAGAGGGGGAAGAGGTTGGGGCGCCGGCGGGCAGCCTGGTCGGAGACTGGGATTGGGAGCCGCCTGGCAGAAGGCCAATGGTGCAGGCGCCGCTTGGCTGAGCGCCTGAGCAGCAGAGGAAAGGGATGGCGCCGCCGCCGGCAACGTGCGCACGAGGGTAGGGGCGGCTGTGCGGGAGGAACTGGGAGAGAAAGGGGTGGATTAGGGTTAGAATGAAGTCTTTATATGTCTATTTGTTGGGCTGGGCCTCTATTGATCTCTGGGCCACACAGGAAGGGGGGGTTTTGTGGTTTTAGGTCGGGTCTTCGGGCCGACCCGTGGGTTAAAAATCAGGCCCGCGCCCGACCCGAAAATCTTGTCGGGCTGAAAAACTGGCCCGTGCCCGACCCGGGCATTTGGCGGGCCGGGTCGGGTCGGGTTTTTTTCGGGCGGGTCGGTTCGGGTTTGTCGGGTCGGGCGGCCCATGATCAGGTATAAAATCGAGCTCGAGGATGGTCATCCTCGCCGCACCGTCGTCGCATCTTCCCGGAGTCCCCAACCGCCGCCGCCGCCATGGCCGGCCAGCAGCCAACGCCCAGCGGAGAACATGAGAGAAATCGCGAGGGTGCCGATTTGATGCCGAGGCTGCCAGATCCGGCCGTTTCGAGGCCATGACGAACGTCCCTGAGCAGCAGGGTGGCCGGTCTCGAGCTCCTTCGCTGAACCGAGCACGGACAGAGCTTCGCCGCCGTTGCGCCCTTGGGCTCCGCCGCGGCCGCAACCTCGGGCTCCCCCGCCGCACGGCCTGAGCTCCGCCGCCGCGCCCTCGGGGACCCCGTGGCCGCGCCCACGAGCTCCCCCCACCGCCCGGCCGGAGCTCCATCGCCGCCGCGACCTCGGGCTCTCCTTGAATCAAGCACCGGTGCCTTGAATCCGTTGGCCAGGGAGGTCGAGCGCCTCCGCGCACGCTTGGAGCTCCGGCTTCCGCCGTCGGCCGGCCGCGTGGGAGGCCGGCCGGCTGCGTGAGCGCCGCTTGCCGCCCAGTCTCGCCCGCCCCCTCTCGAATGCTCTGGATCGGGATTTGGAAGGAAGAGAACAGAGGAAGGTGAGAGAAGAGAGGGGGTCCACATGTCATAAAAGGAAAAAAATTATTAGCCACTAACGGATGAGTCCCACCGGTCAGAATAAAAGTTGGGGCTTGGTTGTAGGGGCTGTTGCTGGAGTTGAGCAGAAAATTTAAGCCCCATAAAGTTGGGGCCAGCCCCTGCTCAATAAAGTAGGGGCTCAAAGTAGGGGCTATTGCTGGAGATGCTCTTAGTAAGAGCAACTCTAGCAAGGCCCCTACTCAAGCCCCTACTCAAAAAGTAGAGGCCGAGAGTAAAAAAACGCACTCCAGCAAGGCCCCAACTCGGTCCCTACTCTAGGGAGGCACCCAAATCCCCCCTCCAGACCCATCTTCCACGGGTGGAGAGAGAGGCCCCTACTCGGTCGTTTTCTGTTTTCCTCCGCGCCCTCGCCTCGCTTCTCCCGCGCCGCTCGATCTCCTCGCGCCGCCGTCGCCGCCTCGCCGCGCCCAAGCGCGGCGCCTCCCCGCTGGATCCGGCGTCTCCGCTCCTGGATCCGTGAGAGGGAGCCGCCGCTGGTCCATCCACGACCGGGAATCGAGCAGACGGTGTCCTTCCTCCGGGCCACCGCGCGTGTCTTCTCCGCCGGCACAGACCAAGAACCGACGCCACACTCATCCTTCCCGCCGGCGTGCCCTCCCAAGCCGACGATCCCAGGCTCCGCGCCGCTTCCAAGGTCGGGATCCCCACCACTGTCACCCCCCAGCTCGTGCAGATCGGGGCGAGTACGACGAGCACGAGTTGCAGCCCGTCACCAGCAGGGCCCTCTTCATCCAATCCACAATGTGACATTTTTTTTCCTTTCCTCAATCGCTACAGCTGGGATTTGTAGGTGGATTCGTGTTGGGAGCTTCTGCTAGGTGCTGCTGCTTGTGCGAGCTGTTGTTAGGTCATTTTTTTTAGATTTTTTATATGGAATTCATCTGTCTCTCGAGTGAATTCATTTAGACATTAAACAATATAGTCAATCGTGGCACTCTGAACAAATTCATATGGAATTCAGAAGCTTGCATTTTGGTTCAGATAAAACTCAGAGTAGTGTTGTAAATGTATTTCGGTTCAGATAAACTCAGAGCTTATAGTCTTTTGGTTCGGATAACATATGGCTACTATGATTTCCCTGTTACATATACCATTGGATAATTGATTGCTCTGTTCATTAAGTGGCTTGTCAAGTACTTGTAGTTCTGAGACTAGTCTGCTAGTTTGCTGAACTGGTGAAACTAATGCCATTTTGGATATGCAATTTTTAGGGAATTGTGAAGATGGCGTTCTCTGATGATGATGACCTTATTACTCAATGGTGGGAGGAAGAGGATGAATATGAGTCCGAGTCTGAGTCTGACCATGATGACAATGGTGACCTCCTTGCAATTCTTCTGCTTGCCGACATGGACCATGAGAGGTGCAAGAAGAAGCGACGGGGTTCAATTCCGGGACGCGAGGTAGTTGCTAGGAACTTGCAGATTGTGATGTGATGAGACTGTTGCTACTGCTTTTGATGAGATTGGAGACTGGAGGCTTTGTGAGGCAGCTGCCCTGGACCATGGCGAGCAAGGCTTCGTGAGACAGATTGCAATAGCTACCGGAGGCTTGCAGATTGCCTGTTGCTACTATCTTTTATTCTAAGTACTTTGCGACTATGTTCTTCATGTGATGAGACTGTATCTATGACTATATGCCACTCCTTCATGCTCGTCAAGTTGACAGGTTGTCACAAGTTTTTGGAGTATATTGTAGCACTGGTCATGTTTGAACATTTTTAAATTTGAATTTAAATTTTCGTGTTTGAAATGAGAGTTTGAGTATAGTTCATTGTAATGCTTTAGAAATACTCGTTTGAATTGTTTATGTGTGAAATCAAGATTACACACAGAGCATACGAAAATAGAAAAGAAAACAAGTAGGGGGTGAGAAGTAGGGGTCATTGCTGGAGTTGGATGCAATAATAGAGCCCCAGAAAGTTGGGGCTGGCCCCTACTCAGTAAAGTAGGGACTCTGAATAGGGGCTATTGCTGGAGATGCTCTTAGATACATAGAGCTGCGACGCGCCCTTGTTCTTAGCACACTTGTATTGCTATTGGCCGATTGCTCGGCTCCAATCAAAGAGCAGTCCTTGAGCTGCCGAGTTGGAGCATCCCAGCTTTTTTACACAAGTCTTTGGGAGTGTTTGATCCGGATGTCATATCGAATTTTTGTATATACTGATTATAAAGACTAAATTTCAGTTAATTATAAAATTAATTACAAAAGTCATGACTAATTCGCGAGACGAATCCATTAATACTAATTAATCCATCATTAGCATATGTACGGTAGCATCACATTGTCAAATTACCGACTAATTATACTTAATAGATTTATCTGGCAAATTAAACTCATTACGTGCAATTAGTTTCATAATTAGTTTATCTTTGATACTTCAAATTAGTATATAAACATTCGATGTGACATGTGCTAAATAAAAGGGAACTAAATGATTTTGAACACTGCAGCAGCAGGAACAAGCACCATGTTGGGAGGGAAAGGAGAATCGTCAGTGAGTCGTTGACGCGACATGGTACTATGTTTCTCATCCCGAGAACCCGGCAACCGCATTGCAGTGTTAAAATCTCACTTTAAGTACTATGTTTCTCATCCCGAGAATCCGGCTAGAGACGAGGGTCAACGCGGCGAGGCGGGTAGCAGTGGCGGCCACTTGCCTCAGGTTAGGCGTCGGCGGCGTCAAGGCAGCCGGGCCCCGCGGCCGCCTGCTTCCAACCATGTGGCGCGGGCGTACGACGGCGGCTTATTCCTGATGGACCAGGGCTACGACATGCGCGCAAAGAAGGTTAGGTGGCGGTCGAGCGCCTTGGATATGGTAAGCATCCCGTCCTTGCGACGGATCTCGTCGCCCACCGCCTCGGCGCAGAGCCCGCAGACCCAAGCTGGTGACGGCGTTGCGGGTGCTCCGCACCACAACAGATCCCCGCGCGACGGCAAGGGCACTGCGGGTGTGCGAGGCCGCGCGGTGTGGTGTGAGGCCGCGCGGAGGAGGTGTGCTTGGCCTCCTGCTCGTTTCCTGAGGTTTCTAGACCTTGAGGTTGGGGAAGATCGAGAAGAAGTAGAAGGAGGTGACGTGTAGGGCCTTCATGTCGCTCAGTGAAAAGAAAGAGATGTACCGGGGGTATTTTAACAAAAATACGAATGCCTGCGGTGGGTCTAAGAGCATCAAAGACGTATAAAAATGGCACGGTTCAGGCAAGTCAAAAATTGTAATGGCGTGTTTTCAAATACGTAAATTATAATAGCGTATCTTCAAACTCGAAAATTTGCAATGGCATCGATAAAAAGCCTTTTTTTTAATTGGTTTCCTGCACCCTGGCCACACGGGAAAAGGATGAACGATAATTCTTAAAAAAAAGGATGAATGATAGTGGTGTCGGGCCCACGTGCAGTGACCCGATGCCGAATTTAGTTGCCAAAAACTGGCAACAAGTCCGGAAACACAGGGCCCATAAGAAAGCCCAGACGGTACAAGGCCCGCGTGTTTGCAGACTCGTAGCCCATTTCTGTCCTCGACTCTTCTTAAGCAACGCATTTCCGAGGATGGACACAGACAGAGAGAGAGAGGCAGTGAGAAGGCCAGAAGGGGGAAAGCCAGGCTTGCGACTGCGAGAAAGGCGAGGGCAGACACAGGCGGCGCGATGGCGATGGCGGCGCTGCGACGCGAGGGGAGGCGCCTCCTCCTCTCCCCCACCTTCCCCAACCCCTCCCCGGCGGTCGCGGCCGCGCGGTCCTCCGTCGTCTCTCCACCGTAAGGCGACGACCTTCCCTCTCACTCCCCTACCCCTATAGGGCTGGATCTGGGGGAAACGGGTTCGTTCGTACCTGCGGGAACGTTTTCGGAGCATTATTACGCGAACGCTAGATCTTTGATAGATGATATGTGCAAGCGCGCAAATTTCTCATATGTAGATCGGAGGCATAGAAACGAATTTCATATGCAATTTGTCGCTTATATTTTTGTTCTTTGATAAAAGCCCGCAGATTTATTGTCGATATCGCATATGTTTTAATGTGTACCTAGGATTTGGAAATGCTGATGCGTGAAATGATTTATTTTTTCTAGAACACATCCCCTCTGTTCTAACAATCTCAACTCCGTATCATTTTGTTCATATAGAATTTTAGTATGTATGGCTTTGTGCTGACTGCTAATACTACATTAATAGGGAGATGGCTCCACTTGGTGCGCGGTCTATTTCGACTCAAGTTGGTAAGGATTCTTGCAATCTATGGTTGCTTTACTCCTATGAATTGAAAATGGTCCTGAATTACTGTTGTATTATATGTTATCGAATGCAGTTAGGAACCGAATGAAGAGTGTCAAGAACATTCAGAAGATCACAAAGGCTATGAAGATGGTTGCAGCATCAAAGCTTCGGGCTGTTCAGACGAGGACCGAGAATTCACGTGGCCTGTGGCAGCCATTTACCGCCCTTCTTGGGGATGCTCCCAGTATGTATACATATGAAGTTTCCACAGCCACTGAATAGCCTCTTTTCTGGTTTCTTTCATATGTTCTGCTTTTGCACATTTTGTATGATGCGTTTCTTTAGTGGGATTTGATCTGTCACCCTTAATGCTCAGTAACATACTGTAAGATTCAAGTTAGATTTCTTCAATGGTTTTGGTCTGTCTACTAAGGCTATTTACTAGTATCAAGGTTTTTTCTACTTTTAAGTGGCATCTTTCCTGCAATGGTATGCCTGCTTAGTTGAAATGTCGATGCCAGGAGCCTCATAAGTAACCGAAATCCAGTACTATGCTTCTGTACATCCCTATAAACTTCATTTGTTGGGGATGCAGCATTTCATCAAATTGGCAAATATAATACGTTCTTTTCATGTTTCTGTGATGAATAGTTCAAATTTACACTTCAAGAAAAAATGTAGTGTGAATGTGTGACATGGATGGCTTTTGCTCATAGATTCTTTTGAATTTCTTTCGGTTATTTGTGGTTGCAATGCTCTGCAGACATCTGCAGCTTAGTTAAAAATTTCCTCATGTTACTGTTCAACTTGTCTGCTTTGACTCGTCAGGCGTCGATGTCAAGAAGAATGTCATCGTGACCATTACCTCTGACAAGGGACTCTGCGGTGGCATTAATTCAACATCAGTCAAAGTTAGCAGGGCCCTTCACAAATTGACATCTGGTACTTTATTCATGTTCTTGATACGAATACAATTCCATTTTATATTGTTCTAAGTTTGTGAATTTAATGCTTGAGCTTCTGCTGCCAGGTCCAGAGAAAGAGAGTAAGTATGTCGTACTAGGAGAAAAAGGCAAAGTTCAGCTGGTGCGTGACTCGAGGAACAGCATTGAAATGACTGTATCTGAACTACAGAAGAACCCTATCAACTATACACAGGTCTGTTTTGAACTTTACCCCTCCATTTTTTTAGTTTGCATGTTAAGATTATGGGGGTTATGTTTCAGATTAAGATTTGGATTTGGTTATTTTCTTTTCATAGCATCATGCTGTTGCTTTTGTTTTCTGGCTCTAAAATTTCATGGATGCTCCTGTTAGATTAATTTTCTAGCTAGGGTTAACTTATTCAGTGCAATTCTGGTATCTTCTGGGTTCGAATGGAATTATTTGGATTGGCAGCTGTAGCAGTCATGGCCATAAAACAGCTTATGGATAAACTGATTCAGCTACGTGACAGTTTCTTTACCAATATTATTGTTTGCTTTTAGGGATGGCAACGAGGGGCCTGTTCCCCGACTCCCTGTGGGGAATTCTTTCATTAGGGGATGGGGATGTTAAGATTTGATCTGTTTGAGGAATTAAACGGGGTAAATATTGTCCCCGTCAGGGATGGAGGGGGGCGGGATGATCCACCGTCCTGCATCCCCATTTCCCCGCAGACCTGCTACCTGCCCCACATACGCCATATTTTGGCCCAGCAGCCCACCATAACGAGGCCCAGTACCATTGATATATAAGCTTCTGGAGGACTTCCAACCCGAACCCTTAGTCCATCCTGCCCATCTTCTTCCTAGGCTGCCGCCCCTGCCCCCATTCTTCCCGCAGTGGCGCAGCCCACCCTGGGCTGCCGATGGGCGATGCCGCTCGCTGCTGACCCCATCCGTTCCCTCACCCATCAGTGGCCCAGTCTCTGCTCCCTCTTCTTGCGCCTGGCCGCTTCGATGTGCTGCTGCCGCTGGCATGCGCTCGCGTTTTGTCAATCCTGAGGCCAGGAGGGTCTGACAGGAGGCAGGGGCCTGGGCTAAGGTGGCAGTGAGTGGATGGAAGGCAAACGTGATCATGATGCTAAGCAAGATTTAGTTACTTATTAATTCCAATTCGGTGGCCTATATGGTCTCTTCTATGATTCTTTTTTCTCCTTGTATTTCCTTTTTGGATTTTTTGAGATGAGATGTCGGTGTTCCTTGGCAATCGACATAGTATTGTGAGAAATATTTGCTTGTTCTTGTTTTGTGGCCATTGATTTACGTTTGCTCTTCTACTCCATATACATTTAGCATTGGACAGTTCGTGAGGCTGGGACGCATTGGACAGTTTGTGGGGATGAGGACTCAGCGGGGATTAAATCCCCGTGTGGAGATGGGATGGGAAGAAAATACTTCCCGCAAGCATTGACAGGGACGGGGATGTGGGGTCATTCCCCGATGGGTCATTCCCTGTTGCTAGGAAAAACTGGCCACTTGCATGCTTTCACTTGTTATTTTGTAGAGCTCGAATTATGAAAAATGTCTTGGCATGTTGTGATGTTCACACAATCTATCTTCCTTAGGGGTCAGGAATATACTGTTTTGTATAAGTACTTTGAAGAAATTTTAAGAATATGTTCACATTAGTACCTAATTTTTTAATTATAGTTCTCCTTGTTGCTCCAAAATTCAATGACCATCAATTCAACAAATTTCAGATTGCTGTCCTCGCGGATGACATCTTGAAAAACGTGGAATATGATGCTCTGAGGGTTATTTTCAACAAGTTCCAATCTGTGATATCATTTAAGCCCACAATGGTAACGATACTGTCCCCTGAGGTAAGTGACCCTGAGGCTTGTGAATTATAGTGCTGAAATCAGCAAAACTATCAAAAACACAACATCATATTCAGTGTTCATTACTGACTTGTTTTTTTAACCTTTCTGCAGGTTGCAGAAAAAGAATCAGAAGCTGGTGGGAAGGTTGGTGACCTGGATTCTTATGAAATTGAAGGTGGTGAGACAAAAGCAGAGATATTGCAGAATCTTGCTGAGTTCCAGTTTTCTTGTGTAAGTCTTCGGTGATCACTAAGGAGCTGACTAAACAACCTTCATGTATTTTCATTAATTATCTCTTTTTTGGGGGGTGGGGTGGATATATGGGCGTGAGAGATTTATGATAGCTTAGCAGCTTTTGTAGCGTGTATTGTGTAAATATACAGGCAACCATGTATAATACTCCCATAAATTTGTTTTTGTTTAAGACTAGATAATTTTTGGGCCCCCTTATGATAATATATTGCAATTGCCTGACTTTGGCAGGTCCTCTACAATGGTTCCCTAGAGAATGCATGCAGTGAACTTGGAGCCCGCATGTCTGCCATGGACAGCTCTAGCAGAAATGCTGGTGATATGCTTGACCGCCTCACTCTCACTTATAACAGGTCTGTTCTTCCTAGCCATCTTTTTTATGCAAGCATATTGTGGATCCACATGCCCACCTTAAAATGCATACATTAGCTATAGCAAAAATGCATAACATGATTTGAGAAGATGGACTGATTGTTACATTTTTTATATCCAGGACCCGCCAAGCATCCATCACTACGGAGCTCATTGAGATCATATCTGGTGCGTCTGCCCTTGAAGGATAGTGAAGAAACTAGATGGACAATTTCTACTTTCCCTTTTTACTCCAAATAATGCTTCATTTCTTCTGGGCCTGGAGGCTTAGTTTTGACCCTTTTCATTTCCACTTTTCCCTGCCATGCTAAGTTGCAATAATTAGTACCATGACAATGATGATGTGCGCCCATGGCACATGGAGAAGGTATGGTAAACAGCTTGCGGTGGTTTGCATAAATTGTGATGACCAATATATGTATTCCTGCGCTTGAATAGTAAGTTCGTGTGATATTGGAGTGGCGATTGATGCCGTAGCTCCTGATACATGTGGCGCTTTTACTACAACTAATTGATGACATTTGTCGCATGCTATGGTGGGTGCAAATTGGTTGTTCCTAACTGCTAAGAATCACTTCCGTGCATTTTGGAAAACTAGGTACTAATAACTGAGCTAAAGAGGATGCTGGTGACCCCTGAATCCCTGAATGCACCAATTCGTACACTATGCAGTTATAACCTACTATTCATGTTGCTGGAGGGTTTCGGACTTTGCAAGCATAATACCTGAGGCAATTGAGAAATTGCCAGAAGAATTTCATAGATCTACATCGTCAGTTGTCCTCATGAGCTCGTCGTAAAGTTGACATCATACCGGCAGATTACTCATCCGTCTCCTCAATACCAAAAAATAGTCCTTTTGGTGAGGAAGCATGTTCTAGCAGATTACCAATTTGATCCCATTACCAAAATGAAGGGGATTCATCCCTCTACCCTATTCAAGGGTATGAAGTATTTTGGTAATCTGTTGCAACATTGTTTACGAAAAACGCAAAAAGAACTATTGGTAAAAGAGAGAAGCTATAGATTGGTAATAGAGGATGAGTAATCTGTTGGAGATGCTCTTGGTAAAAGAGAGAAGATATATTGGTAATAGAGGATGGGTAATCTGTTGGAGATGCTCTTGGAACCCTTTCTAGACATAGATCTAAAAGCTTAGGTAACATAATTCCACGCTGAGAGCTTCATGTAACTAAAGCATGAGGATGAAAAATGAAACTCTTTTTATAAAAGAAATATTAAACGAGCTTGTCTACATAGCACTCAGGCTCTAACTATTTGTGACACTCCTACCTTCGGCAAGCCCTGTATAACTATCTTTCAAAATACTCAATTAGTGTGGCATTTCCGCATATGCATCCCTATATCGACATTCAGGAATCTCAAACCCCTAATTGCCCTATAGAATTCTAGGAGTCCATCGGAGAGACAGTTCAACTCAAGATACTCAATTGTGAAATAGAATTTGTAAAAATTATCTTCACACGGAAAAAAGAACCACTACAGTTCGCTCGTACTCTCAACCTGTGAGCCAAAGACCCATACGACGCGGATACGCCTCCTATCCGGCTGCACGAGCAAGGGGCAACGCACGAGACGAGTTCCACCGGGGGCACCACCTAGGCCAAGGCGCCTAGCTATGACCCAGACCCAGCCCCTCGTCGCTCGTCGGCCACATCCAAGCCTCACCGCCGCCTCGCGCCCCGCTTCTTCCCCCAATTCATCAGCGAACCCACCCGCCGGCGAGCGCCCATGACGGAGGACCGGGCCCACAAGGTCACCGACGGGCCCGCCGCCGCGGCCAGGCAAAGGCCTGAAAGGTACCCAGCTGGCCAGCTCCCTCCCTACCTCGCTCTCCGATCCGTCACGGTTTCACCATTGATCGCGAAAATTACTACACCGCGCGCGGCCGCCGCGGTCGAGATAGGGTTTGGGGATACTGAGCCGCTGAAACATGTGCGCGTGTTCTGTAGGAAGAAGAGGAAGTGGGATCAGCCCGCGGAAGACTTGGTCTCCGCTGCGGCGGCTGCTGCCGCCGTGTCGGGGATGCCCGTGATTAACATCGGTGCTCTTCCTGGCGTTGCACTGCCCGGCGTCACCGCGTATGGAGCTGCTACATTGCCTAGTGCAGTCCCTGTTCCTTACTCGTTGCCGCCACATATTGCGCCATCAGTGCTCCAGAATGCTTCTGCTGCACTTCAGAAATTGAGCCAGGTACTTGCTGTATGGCATAGTTTCTCATACGATACTTCTTTCTTTTATTTTAGCTTCGAGAGGTGCTATGTGGACAATATAATATAAGGTTATCTGTGTGCATTTATGTCACTACCTATGTGCCTTGTTTTTCCTGTTAGGCAAAAATACCAGATGAGGTCATAGCTCGGGAAATTGTTATAAATGACGCCGATCCATCTGTGCGTTATAAACTTACAAAACGGCAAACACAAGAAGAGGTAAATCCTTAAGACCAGACAAGTCCAGATTACTTTGTTGAACTTTGTTTCTTGTAAAACATTGTATGCACATACGTTAGAGAAAGAAGAGTCTTATGATTTTCATGATACTTAACAGATTCAAAGATGCACAAGCACTGTCATCATTACCAGGTAATACTTGATACACCCTTTGTTTTTGGACGGTCCATTCCTGAGACTCTGCTTGTTTTGACCATGTCAGGGGAAAATATCACCCTCCAAATGGACAGCCTGATGGTGACAAGCCACTCTATCTACATATCTCTGCTGGATCCCAGGTAAATATTCTTCTTTCCATCAAATTCCATTTACCTTTATTTGTTGTACGCATAACAATTTATTACTTTTGTTTATTGATTTATCTGAAGTTTATTTACTTCAGTAATTATTTAATCAGTTCTAATTGTGCAATTGACAATTTTGATGGACTATCTGCTTTACTGGAAGACTATTGGGTTTGCCATCTTGTTCTGTTTTTTTTTTCGTCTTCTTTTTTGCTGCAATGGTTATGCCAATTACCTTAGTTCTTATTTTGTTTGCTCTATTGATTGCTTAACTGCGAGTGCTTATAAGGGCGTGAAACTGTAAACTAAGGACCTACATAGGATTATGAATTCTGAAACTACTTACGGAGGTCTTATAGATTTTGACCCACGACTAAAGTTTTCTAGTTAACAGGGAGGCTTAAAAGGAGAGTGGACTTTCATGTCTAACTGTCGTAAAACAGGCCTCCTCAATGCTGATAGTAGGTCATACACTAGTTTTGGTAACCTAGTTGTGCAGGAACTGGGATTCACATGTCTGCTTGTTAGACATACTACAATTTATTTGTGCAATATTCCTAGTGCTTTCAATGCTTGTATCATCCATCTACATGGCATTGACAAAAAGTCGCACGACATTAATGCCAATGTCATTGCCATAAATTACAACCTGTAGTTTTCTTTTTCTATTCTATTATTCTGTATTCAATCCAGTATAAGGATTCCTTATAATGCTAGTAAAATATAAATATATAATATACTGCATTTTGCACCCTCAATAGTTGAAAGATACCGCTGAGCGCATCAAGGCAGTTGACCGTGCAGCTTCGATGATTGAAGAAATATTGAAACAAGGCACAATCCCAGTCCCTTTCTCTTCTAGCAATGGACAGGTAATCCTCTATATCTTCATATCGTAATGAACTGTGGCGTTTTTTTTTTGGATGGAAATGGCGATTGGTGTGGCATGTTTGCTGCTGAATTTCTAATAAGAAATTCTGCTTGAGAAAGTTAACTTCATCTCTATTTCTCTTTCACAGGCTGTTCATCCTTTTAGTGCCTCGATATTTTTGGGCTTTGATGCAGATCCATCATTAAATATTGCAGCTCGAATTCGTGGGCCAAATGTATGTTCTTGTAGTGCTATATGTGATGCTGGTTTGATTTGATCATTTTGCTATTATCATCCCTCAGTTTTATTTTGTCAATTATATGTTGTTTCCTTTCATTCTTTGAAGATCTAATCATCAAGCTTTCTCTGGCATCCCAACTTGGATGGGAGAAACTGTTTTTGTGCTGTTGGTGCTTGTGCTCTTTTGTATTGTAGGATCAGTACATAAATCACATCATGAAAGAAACAGGGGTCACTGTTGTAATAAGAGGAAAAGATTCAGAAAATCTTGGCAGCTGTCTTGGTGAAGGTTGGTGATTTATTTTGTTAGCTTTTGAAAACTTACGGTGGAAGTTTGCATTTCATTCTATAGCATCTATTGCAGCTTCACAACAACCTCTACACATATACCTCACAAGTATGCATTTAAAGAACCTCGAAGCTGCAAAAGTTTTGGCAGAGAACCTCCTGGATACAATTGCAGCAGAATTTGGTGCTTCCAGGTATGGAAATTTGCCAATGCTGAATTATATGATGAATTCTTTTGCTTTAATGTCTTCTGATTTATGAGAAAATACAACCTTTTAACTTGTTTGCACGCCTTCTTGGTTAAGCAAAAATACATTGCTTTGCTTAGTCATAACTCATCTTGATGTTATCAGCTTTGTCCTTCAAATACTTATTTTCTTAAAGAATGATTGTATCAAGCTTAGAGAGTGGAATATCTCCAAGGAATTAGCTATAGATAGAAGCGCTTGGAGACTAGCAATCAACGTGCCTGAACCGTGATCTTTGTTTCTTCTTTTGTTTACTCCTAACCTTACCTTTGGTCTTGTGCCGTTTTATGTCTTTCTTATCCTTGTTTCTTTCGTGTTTCATCTCCAGCCTACCCCAACTTGCTTGGGACAAAAGGCTATGTTGTTGTTGTTGTAATGATTGTGTCAAGCTTACTGGATATTAAGGTCTGATAACAAAGTCCCAATCCATGGTTTAATGTTCTTGTGTCTTGTTACTTTCTCCCCATCAGCTAAGCATGTACAGATTCTTATTTTGGATATTGGATCCTACAGTTGCTATTCTCATCTTATTATACCTGTTTTGTGTGACAGAATTTCTTCTTCAAAAGTATATGGTGCTGTTCCACCTCCTCAGCAGTTGTTAGCTGGTCTTGATACCTCGGGAGCAAGATCGGATGTCCATTCTACTTTAGGGCCTGTGTTACCAGGAGCATCACAATCCTTTGCATCTACTGGAGTTATTGCTCCCGTTGTTGCTCCTGCAGTGACACTGCAATCTGGGGCTCTAGCATATTCTGGGGTTCCACCACCGAGTAACATGACTTGTCCTATCCCACCATTAAATGGTGGGACATTTTACAGTGGCTATGGAGACATTTATCCGCAAGCAACTCCATTGCAGCAGGTGGCATTGACACTCAAGCATGCCTCTTCGTCGACAACTCAAGTTGTTCCAGTGACAAACACATTAACAAGCATGGCGATAAAATCGAACTCAAGCTCGGATGTGGAGACAGACAAACGTTCCAGGAGGAAATTTCAGGAACTACCAGTTTCCAGGGGTCCAACGACAGAAGAGGTACAGCTTATATTGATTTTGCTGATAGTCTTGACTTAATTCTTAGGAGCTACAAGAATTATAATATACTTTAATACTTTTTTCTGCTGTCTATTTTCCCTCTATCCACCTCCTTTGTACATATTATCTCCCATGTAATTCATTGTCCTAAATTCCATGACCACACCTTCCTTCCATGTGGTCTTCTAGATGCCTATCCTTAATATATGACATCATCCCTTCTCATCTTTCTTTGTACCTCCCTTCTCATCTTGGACTGTGCAATCTTTGATGAGTCCAATTTATGCTTATCCACACAAATTCCAAGCGAATTTCAATGTCAGGAATTCCTGACTTATTTGCTTTTATTTTTTAACTTTGATGTACATTGTTGCTCTGTCAACTACAAGAAAAACTGTCAGGCATCGTCACATCTATTTAGAAATGTGATTTCAAAATTGTTGTCTGTAAAATAATGTTTTTTCCATGGTTCCATTAAGCAAGGGGAGCGCTTTTTTGTTATCCAAGATCTCTGATGCAACACGGAAAATGTGCCCCTTGCAATTTCATGATCATATGTTTTATACTCTTGAAAGATATAATGTTCTTATTATTTAGTCCTTGTTTAGAGCCTTGCAAACTAAATAACTACTACATAATTTATCTGACTTGCTTTGAACTAGCCATAAAGAAAAACATAATAAATCTGTGAACTTTGCTTTCTCCTGAAGTTCTTAGAGCTCGAATCAAAATTTCATAGTAGTCTTAAAAACAACAGTTGGTTGCCAGATTGGCATGTTCGTTTTCTTATTGTATTATTTTACCTGCTTCTGACATTTTATTTCATTCCAGGTATTTTCTCTGACCTTGTCTGAAGCTCACAGGTGGTAATAGATATATATGTGGGATTTTCACAGGCTTTGTGACAAGACGTGTGCATTAGTGGTGGAGTTTAATTGACAAGATTCAGACTTCTTCGAATATCTTGTTACTTAATTCTTATAGAAAATAAAAATCCAACCTTAACCTTTGATCTGTTTCTTTTCATTTACAGATTTGACTAGTGTTGATCAACATTGTTTGCATGCCATAAGTTTTGAAATTTGTTGGTTGGTGGTTTATCGGAATATAGTCTTGTTTGTAGGTTTTGGTATAACTTTGTTTCTTCCTCTCTTTGAAGAAAATTTTGCTTTTGCGAAATTTCCTCATTCAGTGGAAGTTCCAAGCAATATAAACATGCAAATTACAAAAAGTCCTTCTGCATGAAACTTCTTGGCTTAGCTAAGCAGGCTCAAGATGCTGTACATTTCTTGCAGTAACATAAATTTGTCTATGTTTTTGTTATGCTCTAAAGTATACTCCCTCTTCTTTTAAAGCATATTTTGGTTAATTAGGAGTTAGGACGGGACTTTTGACCAACAATTACTTAATATAATATCAATGGGATACAAACTATATTGGTAAGTACTTTTCAATACAAATCTAATAACATAAATTTTGCCCGACAAAAACTACTTGCTAATGAGTAATTGTCGGTCAAAGGGTTATCCAAATGAAACAAAAATAAAAATACTAGTTGGGTCTACAACATATGAAAATTGGAGGGCTTACAAACTTTCCCAAGATGAAAATTGTATCTACAACATATCTACTTCTGTCTTTCAAATTACAAGATTATGTTAAGGGTCATGATAGTAGGTGGGTTTCCATACAAAATGTGCTCATATTTGTGCTATAAGTCTATAACACAAAATTGTTGCTGATTTTATTCTTCTTATGCATCTTTAGGCATTATATACTATAATCCACAGGAGTTTGATAAACAAGTGTTCTTTGTTTTGTTTCATCTTTCCAGAACTCACAACAGGGATCTACATTTGTTAGGACAGGTTTATATAGTTTAGGGGACATTACCGATTCATCAATTGCACCTCCAAAGAAAGCTCAGCCTGGATCAAATGTAATGCTTCCGCCAGACCAAGCGGATATGTCATCACATCTCTCTATATCCAATATGACGCCACTGCCACCCCGGAAGAGCATGCTGCCGCCTCCACCCAAAAACATGCCACCTCCACCACCCAAATTTCCTTCAAATGAAATATTGCCAAGAAACAAGAGCAAGACTTTTGCTTCAAAGGAGCTGATGGCACCTCCAAGGGTTACATCAGTCTTGCCATCTCAACTACCACCAAAGGATCCTGAGGAAACACCAAAAGTCACACCTGTCTCTGGTAATATTGCATGCTATAATATAGTTCGTTCGCAGAATATGGTTTAACTCCCCTAATTTGCATACTATCTTTGGCGTCCGTTTCTAGATACTTTGCTGAAGCTTATGGATTATGGAGACGATGATGATGATGACAATATTGATGTCCCAGACAACGTACCTAAGGGCAATCCAACTCCCTCAGATCAGAAACCATTTTGGGCGGTTCAAAACTGAGTCTGTAGTAGACTGTAGTCTAGTGTGAAACTGAGTGGCAGATAAAGATGTTCTCTGCCCAAGCATCTTCTCAATCAAAGTGGCGCTGGAGCTTCTTAGTTCAGTAGCAATGCTAATGGGCCAACAGATATCCTTATAAAGTTATAATCTTGTATTCAGTTTGAACTTTGTCAAAATGAACCGTGGGCTGTTATGATTTAGACATGATGATTTGTTGTTTTAGAATAGATGTGAAAGTATTTTTCTGAACTCACAAGAATATTCTGGATCTAGCTTATCTTTCCCTGACGCAACGTTTGGACTGATTTTCCTATTTGATGTACACAAACATGAGGGCCTCAAGTTTTGTTTCACATGCCAACCAAGAGCTATTGCAAACGATTCATTGCAATTCTTTTTGTTAGATCCATAATTAGCTGGCGTGGGATGTTCTTGTACTATTTCCCATAGTAGTCATAGTCACTAGTAGATCCATAATTAGCTGCATGCTCTTGCAGGATTTTACTGCTCCCTCATTTCTCCTTTTCTCAAAAGAAAAATGTTTTATTGCTGCTGTCAAAGTAATTGAAGTGTTGAACCTTGTAAATACCTTTTATGGCATTTCATGGTTTGTCATGGCAGCTCTTCAAAATCAAGGCTGGATAGGGATTAATGAGGTGGACAAAACGAACAAACATTCTATTTTAGAGTTTAGGGGAAATGGCCGGTAAACACATGAAACACATGGTCTTATTGTTACTTTCTCCGTTTCAAATTATAAGTCATTTTGACGTTTTCAGGTTACATTTATCTAGGTGCATAACAAAGATTATGAACCTAAAATGGCCAAAACGACCTATAATTTGAAACAAAGGTAGTAGCTGCCATTATAAGTTTAAATTATTATAATACTAAGAACCGGTTGGTATTGAATGCAAGGTGCTCATAATCCAGTGGCAGTAGTTTATCGAAGTCGAGCAATCTTAATTAAGTCCTCGCTAATGGATATCTTCAAACATCTCGGCATATAGAAAAGCCTCGTACAAGCAGAAACTGTCGGAACAATTTTAGCAAATGGCCTTTGAGATTGCATTTGAAATGGTACTTCAGAACGCATGTAGCCGTAACCGGATTCAGATCCTCGAATGAGAACCATCTGAATTCTGAAACGCCAATTCCCTACTCCTTACCTTCTGCAAATCAACAACAAGAACCTAGAACCCTATAAACTGTGGATTCCAATCACAAGTTGCCTCGAGAGTCCGCTCCGCATCTACATGCGTGTCATCACAAGAATCACAGTACTAAGAAACCGACAAGAACGCATATAATGAACCACAACTACGTTTCACAAAACGATTTTCTGATATCTGTTTCACAGAAAACTCGGCATAAACAAGTCTACCACATTATCCAACGCAACATAAACAAGATATGATATTCAGAGATATAAGGTACGACAGCAAAACAGTTTGACGGCGCTCCAAAACTAGGCTACTCCTGGTACCAGAAAGCTATCGCTTCAGATCAATCCTTCACTTCTTCGCCTTCTTTGGTGCCCTGCAAAATTTGAGAAACACAGAAACACATAAAAAACATATTGGAGAAACACATCAACAGAACATGATTGTCTAACAGATCCAAACAAACTAGGAAAATTAAAGGAGTTCAGATACTTACGCAGTAGCAGGAGCTGGGGCCGCAGCCGCTGGTGCTGCAGGTTCCCTTGGGCCCTGCACAAAGATGAACATAAATTTCAACATGGAATCTAAACAAAAGAAAGCCAAATAGGCTACATCAAAATGTCAAGTCTTATTGGCAAAAAGCATGTTACAAAACCAAGCCAAACCATGATGCTGATAGACAATAAAACTAAATACAACTAAACACATGCCTCATCATACACCATACTAGTAGCAAGATTAATAAAATTTTCAGAACATACTTCCGATTTTCAGTGGATCAAGAAACTGTTAAAAATGGCTGCTCAGCTTCACTACTCTATAAGGCCATCTTCAGAACAATAGCTTCACTATCGCATTGATTTTACAAGGCATTCCGGCATCTATGTTGCAAATCATCAAGTCAATCCACTTTCAGAAATAAAAAGTTTCAATCGTTAAGATGTTATCTTACCTGGGCCAACCTCTCCTCCCTCCTGGCAATCTTCCTCTCACGGCTTGCCTTGCTCTTGGCACGCTTGGCCTCAAACTGATCACTGAGTGTCTTCTCTCTGAGCTTCTCTGCCTTGGACTTGTGGATACTCTCCATGAGCACCCTCTTGTTTTTAAAAGAGTTTCCTTTTACTTTCATGTACATGTCATGGTACATGTGCTTGTCAATCTTCTTGGCTTCACGGTACTTTCGCAGAGGCGCCTCAGGACGCGCATCCGGCGCATCCAGAGAATTTTGGTGGGGAGCCTAGCCTCCCTGGTACCCCTACGCTTACCTGTAGAGGTATTGGATTTCAAGATTTTGGAAATGTTTGAAATGCCAGGCACATATTTACAGGACTCAAAAAAACAGATAAACCATTGTAGCAGCAACATACCATATCCAGAGTGGCGGCCCTTCTGCTTGGCCTCGTGAGCCCTCCTTGCACGGGACCTGGAGTGGATCTTCTGAGGCTTCCTGATGATAAAACCATCCTTCACCAACTTCCGGATGTTCTGGCCTGTAATATAGGAATCAAGGTAATATACTTACGATACACAGTAGTAAGTAGCAGAACAAGATATTACAATTCCAGTATTTGAACATAAACACAGTACACAGAAATACAAGTCCAAGCTTCATCAAATCTGCATGAACTTGACCAGAGAAACAAACAACCCAGAAGAGCAAAGCAAATACGAGTAACACTAGCATAATCATGGCAATCATATTAACCAAGCAGTAAAAACATATGTTTGGCAAGTTTCTGAGAACAACATGTCATGCTAACAGGAACCTTGCAAATCATTTCAAATGCATGTAACAGCAACCCTCGTGTTTAAGTTGCAGTAGCCAAAATCAAAGTTCAGATTATTAACTTAATACAAAACTGCATCACTCAGTTAATAGTATCTTCCTCAAATAAACTAGGATCACATAAATAGTACGTAAACAGGTAACAAAATTATAACAGCAACTCAACCTAGATACAGTTTAACAGTAACACCAGAGTAAGCACAAATAAACAAAGACCAAAACATGAAGCTCCTAGTGACCTAATATGAAACCTGCAGAACACGGATGCAAACAAAACAAGTTTTAATCGCTACTAATAGCAACAAAGTAACCGACTGTGTATATGTATGCAACTACAGTACGAACATCCAACCAAAAGGGCCTAGCAGTCAATCAAACGTATCGTCACAGATGATTTACCAGCGGAATCATCCCTCGCCGCTGCCCCCTTAACAAAATTACCATGGGCTCGAAACTAAAACTACACGCGCGGAACCATAGATCCATCTCTGCGACAGCAACCAAACCCATCGAGCAATCGATCAACGACCAGCGATCGATGTACGGACGCGCCGCGCAGGAAACAAATGCGGGGAGCATCGGGGGAGGTGGGGGGGGGGGGGGGGGGGGGGGGGCGGTCTTACGGGAGTTGGCCATGGAGATCTCGCTGACTTCATTGGGGTCGAGCCAGACCTTGCCCTTGCCGCACTTGAGCACGCTAGCGGCGAGCCGCTTCTGCAGCTTCAGCGACACCATCTTCTCCGACGCCGAGAGGCTCTCTCTCTCTCCCTGCCAGGTGGGTGTGTGGTGGCGCAAGGGGCTAGAGAAATGCGGCGGCAGCACGCGGAGGCTTATATACCACCCCGACGGGATTAGGGTTTCCCTGGAAAGCTCTCGACCTGGGCCAGGCCTAACCTTTTGATGGGTCCCTTCTATTTTGTTGGGCCGGGAGCGTCGTTGTAGCAATGTTAATGGGCCAGGAGGTATCTTTGTATGTATTCTTTTTTTTTGAATTTTTTTTATTTTTATATTTTTTTTACGATTTTTGAAAAATAAATTCTTGGCTAAAAAAATTGCAGATTTGGTCCTATGTCGTCGTTTCAAACGGCTATCGCCGGATGAAACGGCGATAAGTTGCTGTTGGAACACGTGGCGGCCACTGGGAGCCTTTCACCGTTTGAAACGGCTATAGCCGTTTCAAACGGCGAAAGGCCCCACCACCAGCTATCGCCGCGGGGCTGGCTGTAGCTGCTGGCTATAGCCGTTTGAAACGGCTATAGCCGTTTCAAACGGCTATAGCTAGCTATATTAGTTGAATTTATTTTTCTTAATGTAAAGAAAGGTGAATATTTTATTACATGTTGAGGAATAGTTGATATATTTTTTGTGTTAGATTTGGTTTCATATTACAAAATGATGTAGATTTTGACGCTTTAATTTTTGTTTGGGCTATATTTGCTTTAATATTGTACTACATGTTTTAAATTTTGTATGGTTTGTGCTAAGTCAAATTTGTCCAACTTTGACCAAGTTTATTAAAATATAAAATAATATCTGTGGTACCAAAGTGGTTTCATTGAATCAACAATTGAATATATTTTGATAGTGAATTTATTTAGTTTGGTGGATGTTATTATATTTTTCTATATGCTTGATCAAAATTAGACAAGTTTGACTTAGGACAAACCAAAAGTGAATAGTAATTTGGGACAGAGGGAGTAATATTAAACAGATTGTAAGGCTAATTTTCCATATAAAATGATAGGATCCAACAATGCAACAGAAAATCATTGTTACAATTCCTTAGCCACATTGACAGAAATAACTCATCAACGAGAAGAAGCAATTAAAAATGGGCATCACTTGTGCTTTGCAGAATAAAATGCAACCAAGTTAAGAGAAATGTAGCCAGGCTTAGAAGTGGAATCAATCAGATCGAAATCCACACAGCAGCATTGATACATGCACCAGACAAGCAATGTATAAATCCACATCTCCTTTATAAGCAAATTGAAATGGTTTTAGGCCGTAGCAAAAGAAATTACAATCCAGATAGCTAAGTGCATTCATTAAGCTCTTGGCACCCAACTGAAGGACAATGATTGAGCTAATTCGATTTAGTTCGATAAGCACAGCAGTATCTTCCTGTCGATAGGGGCATTGGTGATCAGAGAGAAGAAGAAGCAAAACCAAATACAGACTAGTGAAAGGCTGCAATGTGTAAGGCATAAACAAATATCAGTTCATATTGACTATTAAATAAGTAATATTTTTTGCATGCCCTAGCCTTAATCCAAACCAAATTGTGCAAAGGCATCATTTATCGTGTCAAAACTCAATAAACATTAATTGAGGTTTATGGTGCCCTAACTATCCAAACAAATGATGACATGATGTGCAATTGCTATATAATAAACCTACGGTACCCACAGTAGCATTTCGGTCGTTCATTCCATGGTGGAATGCCCTTTCGGTCTTCCTTCCATGAGGACATTTGTTTGGACAGGAACTGGAAATTTAGGCTGTGTTGTGGTTGAGGAGAAGGTTGCAGCTTTTATAGAACTAGTATTTATTTTGAATATAATTTTTTTTGGAGCCTTTCCGTAGGATAAGGCAAGCAAGTCAGGATTGTTGATCTGAAAAGCCTAGATAGATGCCTGAGGCACCTAGTTAGATGCTCGGTGAAAAGCCTAGGTAGACGACAGACCTGAAAAGGCTAGTTGCATGCATACTGCAAAGGCTAGTTGGAAATGTGTAGGCTTTTCAGAAAGTGTGTACGCTTTTCAGTGAAATGTCATATCATCTTTAAAGTTCACTGCAAACTTCGAACCGAAATATC
Source organism: Urochloa ruziziensis (assembly GCA_015476505.1). Lineage (NCBI taxonomy): Eukaryota > Viridiplantae > Streptophyta > Magnoliopsida > Poales > Poaceae > Urochloa > Urochloa ruziziensis. Next base: position 7,216,296 of record CM027118.1, read on the forward strand.
TCGTGATAGTTGTGGGTCCGTTTTCTTTTCTGTTTCGCTTTATTTTTAGCACCTCCCGTGTTGTTTCGTGCCACAATAATATTTGGAACATTTGAATTGCCTAACCATTTGTAAAACATGATTTGCGTAACCCGGCTTGAATACATATATGCATTGCATCAGAATGAAATGACAAAGAGGATAGGGTGTTGAGGCACCACATGTGAACTAAACAATGTACTACAAAAGCGCAACGGCATGTGTAGCACACTTATAACCGTGTGCTAATCGTAGCATGCCTTAGGTGAATGTAAATCGCCGGGTGTGAAGACTAGGCTTCACTGGGTACAACGGGGATATTTTCCCTTCCTAATAGCTTCAGGGCCCGCTGCTTTTGCCCGACGTGCCCTCTCTCTCTTTCTCTCGCGTTCAGCTTCACGTTCCTGTGCCGCTTGACGCTCGACCTCCTCAAACCTCTTGCGGATCTCCTCTTGGTCCTTCTTGCGCTTCTTCTCCTGCTCCTCCTCGTGCATCATTCGTTGCCACCTTGCTCTTGCCGAGGCTGCTTCATGCTCAACATGAGCCTTGTCCTCATTGGACTGCTCTGTATCTAGCCACTGCAAGAAATCACAGAGAGGCGGGGGAGTCTTGAACTCCCCAAAGTAAGAATATGAAACATGAAATGGATAGAAAAACATGACCGGGTTAGTGAATACCTTGGCTCTCATGCTGCAAGACACCTTGGGTGGATCATACTCGAAGTTGTCGCACATGAAAAACCTCATGCCATAGCAGTCACCCAAAATTTTGGACTGCACAAGCTTGCAAAGGTCACCACAGAAGCACATAGGCACATGCACCCCTTCTGGAACGACAACTCTCACCTTCCTCCACTTGAGGAGATCTGGATCTGAACAAGCCATGGTTTCTAACAAAGAAGACTGCACAGGCTCAATAGCCATGGCATGTGTTATATAAAAGAAGATTTGGCTGGTTCATAGACCGAGTCCATGTGCAGGTCGATGTGTTGTACAGAAATAAAGAGATGGGATCCGATGTGGGTTGGTTTGGCATTTTCCATGGGAGACGGATAAGATCGCCACGTTGGGTGCATTGGATGCTCTGTTCGTTAAGACTGTATCACTGAAAAGCCTATCCGTAGTGCTCATGGCGAGTGATTCGATTTTAATAGTAACAAAATACGTAATTATAACAAAGTACATAATTAAAACAAAGTACATCACTTGCGGAATGAATTACTCGGCTTGAATTACATCACTAAAGCGGAATGAAGTACTTCAGCTACATAATTAAACATGATAAGTACGTGAAATGGCATGTCAGGACCTATACCAAACAAGGGTTGCTAGGTCCTGGACTAAACTCTAACATGCCTTAGGTAATTAAATCAACAACAAAGACATCACTCAAGCATGTGAATGACTTTGGTCACTCCTAGTAGTGACCCCACATAGCAAATTGGGTAGATCCTTCTCCGTAATATCCCCCCATTGTCGGCGGTGGTGGTGATGGAGGTGGTGGCGGCGATGGAGGTCCCTTGTTCTTGTGACACACACAGTTGCAATATGGGTCAGTACACACCGGCCCCTGAGAAGTGGCAGCATTTGTATTGTCATCCTCTTCGTCCTCTTTGCCACCATCGCTTACCTCCATTTGCAGATCGAATAGTCGATTCTGCAAGTAGTGGATGTATTCTTCATGAGGATGAATAGGAGCAGGATCTACCCACCTAGTGAACTTGCAATTGTCTGGAGCGTTGGAAAACTACAATGAAAGACTCTAGTTAGTGGGTCAATGGAAGAGAGAACAATATATGAAAACAAGCGAGAAATAGATTACCCATGCGTGTGGGCATTTGAAGAAACGTCGACCTCCATCAATCCCCTCGGTTTGCATCTGCACTACGCAATCCTCACCATGCATGCATTTTGGCCAATCTTCCTTGCGGTCATCATATCCTCTAAGTGGGTTTTGTTTGCTGAAATCACTTTTGCTCTCTTCTGGAAACTCAAACACTGGTTCGTTAAAGAAATCAGGACCAAGAGAGCCCTCATACACAATTGGCCCTTTCTTTCTGCCCTTTCCCATCCCATAGCCTAAAGCCTTCCCAGAAGATGACCCTTTCGACATTGCTCGTAGAAGGAAATGTTTTGGTTTTGAAGTTGAGAGGATTGTGTATACATATAGTCATGCGAAGGCTACATCGACCACGTGCATTCTGTCCCGGCATTAACGCATGCACCTGAAAAGCCTACGACCACACATTATTAGCCTAGTTTCGCTGACGCATCGTAGGATGTGTATGCTTTTCAGCGATCCATCATAGCATAGGATGCGTAGCCTTTTCAGCGATCCATCATAGCATAGGATGCGTAGCCTTTTCAGTGATCCATCATATCAGCATCTACTACATGACATAGGCGGAGCAAGGCATAAATGACATAGTCTGATCACGTCATAAATCACATAGTCAATAGTCTAGTACATGCATCACATAGTCTGAGCACGAAACAGGGCACATAGTCTGAGCACAACATATAACACATACATAAATAAGAAGGTACTAACTAAATGCGCCCTCGCTTGTGACGCTGTGGACCCCTCGCCCGACGCTCTGCCGCCTGCGCTGCTCGGGTGTGGTACTGTGAATACGTGAGCGGGTCTGGAGGTGCAACCTGGCGTGTGGGACGTCGCGCCTCGTCTGCAACTGGTGTCTGGACGTCCTCCTGTGAGACCTGTGTGGGTAACAGCGGCGCATCACCCAACTGCGAATGGCCGATCTCGTCCGGGTAAGGGTGCGTGCTGAAATAGGATCCTATCAACGGTCCCTCTGGCTGACTGCCATCGTCCTCAGTCTCTACGTCCTCCTCGATCCCTCCGTATCCTGTGTAGCCTACATAATAAAAAGGTAATAAACAATTAGTTGTATGCAAGTAATAAAATAGCATGAATATATTGTTTGAATACGCACCGAAGTCGGTCCACAGAGGACCACCTGAAGAGGTTCCTGCAGCATCAGGGTTGGGCGGGGCGAACCGTGGTACTATGTTGCAATTAGAAAAACAATTTCAATATGAAAGAAGTACATCATGCAATGGTGAAGGAAATTAATAAAACGTTAGTGAGCATACCTGCGGGCCGTGGAGTGTAGCAGGGAGGGCGTGCTGGTGGACCTGAAGAAGACCCGAGGTAGGCTGCTCGTGGTCGTGCCGGTGTACCAGAAGACGACCCGAGGTACTGCGGTCGTGCTGGTGTACCAGAAGATGACCCGGGGTACTGTGGCCGTGTGGGTAAAGCCGAAGACGAACCGGGGTACTGTGGCCGTGTGGGTAAAGCAGAAGACGAACCGGGATACTGTGGCCGTGGTGGGAGGTAGACGTCTGCGTGTCCACCTCGGCAACTGATGGCCCGTCTGAACCTGGCACAGTACTCCTTGATCTTCCGGTATGCAGCCCCGTGCTCCTGCGGCGCCATGTACATGAACCTCTGCAAGTTCTGGTCCACCTCGGCCTCGACCAACGCTAGAGCCTCGGTCTACAGAAAACATAGTTGTCAAAGGTCACATTTAACAAAAAATCATATCAAATGAATGATAGCATGATTCAATTTGACAAACATACCGCGATGGCGAAGTTCTGGTCCCTCGAAACAGGGTACACGTCAGTAACCTGTGCTGGCGCTCTGGGAGTGTCCTGTGGAACAACCAGCACCCCGTGACCGTGTCCTGGGTAAGTACCACGCCAGATAGGCCGCGAAAGCCTCATCTGAGTGTGGCCGCTCCTCGACCAGCACGTCGTCAAGGGCCTGGGCCCACTGCTGAGCAAAGGGTAGTACCCTCGGGGCCCACTGCATGGCTGCAGATTGACCCTGACGGGTCCAGGTGAAGAAATCAAAATGCATTAGAATTGAAGAGATGGTTAGGCAAAAACAAAATTGACGCATCGGTAGATGTCAAGTACCTATGGACGCTCTGGGGCACGCTGTGTGTAACCGGCAGCGGGGACTCCTGGTACCTGTTGAACTGTCGAAGTACTCTGTGGACCGCGTACTCCTCGACGTGGATGTCGTACACCATTGGCTTCCTCGTCATCCAAAACTCCTGGTCGCGTAGGCACAAAGACGACAGCCCCTAAGGGGCTCGAGCACTGATGTCTGCAGCGCTGTAAGGGGTCCACCTCACGTCGGCGTCAACGAGAGCGTCAAACATGCCGACAAAGTCTGGGTACGACTTCTTCGTCTGAACTCCTACCCACGAAGGCTGCAAATAATATTCAAATTCGTAAATAATTGAAAATAACACTGCTCCAATATAATGATGCGTTGTCTTACCTTTCTGAGGCACCACATGGACCCCATGGTCGGTCTGTCTCTGTGGTCGTGCTCCGGAGGAAGGGGCTCGTACGGGCCCACGTGAATGCGTGGACGACCGATCGAGAAGCGCTCGTACAACCAAAGCTGAACAAGCAACGGGCAGCCAAGAAAGATGGGCTCCAAGGAGGCCACCTTAAAGCAACCCGCGCAAAGACCCCTGTACGTGGCCGCAAGCACAGCACTACCCCAGCTAAACTGGGGTACGTCCTCCAATGGAGCCTCCGCGATCGCTCTGGCGTAGGGTATGAGTGTCTTCGGCGCCGAGGTCCCGTGGGACGAGCAGAACAAGACCCAGCCGAACAACCACAGTAGGTAGGCCTCTAAGTGCCTAGCTACTGTAGCCTCGTCTGCATCAGCTCTCAGGTAATCGGCCTGCACAATGAAAAGAGTTAGTATGGATATGCATCAATTATTCTGTCAATGGAAACGAAACATAGAAAACGCAGCACTCACACTAAACTGCATGAGCCACCTCTTTGTGGGCCCATGTGTGTTGCTGAAGGTGCGGTACGGAGGCGCCTGATCGATCCGGTGAACGTCGGCAAAGCGGCCCAACAACTCGTCCCGCCAACCTGGTCCCACGTCCAGGGCGGCGACGGGGTCGCCAGCACAAGGCAGACCCAAAAGGAGGGAAACGTCCTGTAGTGTAGGGGCCATCTCACCGACTGGGAGGTGGAACGTGTGAGTCTCTGGACGCCACCGGTCCAGCAAAGCTGCTAGGAGGGACATGTCGAAGTGAAAACGTGTCGCCTTGTCCGCTCCCCTGACCTCTGCATCCATCATGTCACCCTCGACCAACCTCGCTATGGGTAAAAGGCCCGCAGCTCGTAATCTGCAAAAGAAGATGCAAAAATCAGTACAAATTAAGATTCGTGCTACAAAAGGAGATGCAAAATCGAAATAAATTCTAGATAAGATTATATCGTTACAATGTTAACCATACATACGTACCGCGGAAGCCAACGGTCATCAAGGGGCATCGTCGACAACGGCACTCGTGCACGAAACGTGTGCTGGGGCAAACCACGGACGGCAGACATGAACGACCGGTGCTTCACGTCAATCGCCCTGTCCAGCAACTCCGGGGTCTCGTAGGGCTGCGGAGGCCCTTCGGCCATAGCTGAAAAAATTTAAATCTTTATTAATACGAAAGTACTCGTAGCTTGATAAATTAAAACAACATTTTAATAGTCCAAACTAACCATATAAGATTGATCAATGCACACGAATTACATATTTCAAACTAGATGAATTACATAATACATACTACATGAGTTGCGTTGTCCAAAGTGCACAAATTACATAATTCAAAGTACACGAATGACATAGTTCAAAGTACACAAATTACATAGTTCATAAATAAGTAGTACATTATTCTGTGGTCACAGAAGACCATCATTGTTAGCACGACCACGACGACCACGACCACGTGAAGTGGAAACTGAAGCGACGGTAGATGGCCCCGCTTGGCTTGTTCCCCAGCCATACGTCATTGCTGGACAATTCTTGTAGCTGTGACCAGTTTCATGGCACTTGGAGCATAGGCGCACTTCTGCACCAGCTTCAGATTGATCCATGTTGTTTCGAATCCGTCTGTTCTTCCGTCGGCCAACTCCTTGGAACATTTCTGGATTAGGATCAGGAATATAAAGTGCGTGCTCTCCAGGATTTGTAATGAAGTTTCCTAGCATGCGATACCCATAAACCTCATTCTTCCAAGTAGCCCAAATTGTTTCTTTGAAATAATAGTTGGACACAAACATACGAGGTTGAAGCCCTCCCGCCTCAAGACATGCAGCAATGACATGAGTGCAGGGACGGTGATACAGCTTTGGCTTGTGGCAGGAACAAACACATCCTTGATTGGTAATAATGCATTCTTGTGTGTGTCTCTCCCGCCGCCCTCCCAATCGACCTTTGTCCCTGCAGAGAACCTCAAACCGTCGTTCTGCAGCACCGTTGGCACTCACACGGTGTCTACGAGCCTTTTTCATTGCCTTTTCCATGTACTCAGTCATCTTGTATCCATATACCTTTTGGTTGTCAGACATTGATTTGTTTGCCACTGCAAAACGGTCTTTGAAATACTTGATTGTCCGATATAAGAAGAACTCCACGATCCCAACTAGGGGGAGTCCCCTTACACCACGGAGCACCCAATTATACACCTCAGCTAAGTTTGTAGTCATTATGCCGTACCTAGCACCCTCGTCAAACAATAAAGCCCACTTCTCTTTGGGCTCATGCTCAATCCACTGAGAGAATGTCTTAATAGCCCGACCGGGTCTGCGCACGACGTGTGGACCATCAAGGCCAACATCATCAAGCGAAACAGGATGTTGGTCCTCACTATTTACCGGCCTCTTTGCAAGCTCTTCTGCTTGTTTCTTTGTAAGTTCATCAAGTTTCTTCCAAATAAGGTTGAATTTCCTCTCTTGATTCTGGATGCATAGCCGCTTAAATAGTTTCATCAGGGTCTTGTTTTTGAATTGGCTATGAAAGTTGGCACCCATATGCCTCATACACCACCTACTCTTCAAGTCAGGCCACTGCGCGGCCCGCTGACGTTCAATGTTCCCATTCTGCATGTCCTCGACTGCTTGTAGAATGCCTTTGTGCCGGTCATGAATAACACACACATTCGGTACATCCTTAACAATCATCTGCTTCACTCTCTCAAGAAACCAATACCAGCTATCTCCTGACTCTTTCTCCACAAAGGCGATCGCCAGCGGCAGCACCTGATTGTTACCATCGGACCCAATAGCAGTCAGGATGGTTCCTTTGTACCTACCAGTCAAAAATGTGCCATCAATACAAATGACTGGTCGGCAATGCTGAAAAGCCTCAATGCAAGCACCCAAGGCTAGGAATGAACGCTGCAACACCTGCTTGCCTGGTTTCTCAGCACAGGGATAGGTTTTCAAGTCATAATAACTGCCTTCATTTCTCAAACATATGTTGTGCAACAAGGCTGGAAGATTGTTATACGACGCTTCATACGTCCCCCATTTCATCTCCAGTGCCTTCTGCTTTGCTCTATACGCTTTGTTGCAGCTGATTTTATAATGAAATTTTTCTTCAATGGCACAAATAATTGATTTTGGCTCGAAGTTGGGATTGTCGACGATCTGAGGATACATGAATTGAGCCACAAAATCAGCTGTGAGGTTGCGGTGCTGTGGGTTTAACTCCTCAAGTTGGCATTCATGCTCCACCAATTTCGACACCGTCCAGTAATCAGTCCACTTGCCTTTAAATGCATGCACTCTAAAAGGGCAGTTGCTTTGCACGCAACACACATCATATACTTTTGGGCTGCTCTTCACCACTCGGAACTGCCTTTGCAAAGATAGTGTAGACCACCGCTTTATGGCTTCCTTAACTTCATCTCCACTTGCATACATTGCACCAACAGAAACCTCATTCTCTCTGTACTCCCAATCCACCGATTCACCTTCATTGACAGTTAGAGCTGAATAGTCATAGCTTGACCAATTGCGTGGCACGGGATAACAATCCTCCTCATCTGAACTGTCTCCCTCCATGGCATCAAACTGCTCTTGCCCCTCCCTCTCAACCTGCTCGACTAACTCAGGGATGTGTTCCCCCTCATCAGCCTCGCCGGTTGGTTCACGGGGTGTGTCTTCACCATCTACCTCCTCGTGTTCTCCATCTACCTCCTCTTGTTCAGTATCTTCTTGGGCAGGATCGTCTGTGTTTGCATTGTCTTCACCGTGATGCTGACTGCTAGACCCAATCTTCTTATAAACTTGAACAAACAAGACTAGTGGTAAGCCACGCTCGGTAGCTATATTGACATAGTCTCTCCAGTTTTGGGTTCCAACAAGGGGCATCAACTCCCAAAACAGGGGTGTGTCCATTCGAAACCTTACTACAGCCATGACTGACAGCTCAAATTGCTCCCTGTCAAGTCCAAATGCCTTGAATAGCCAGTTGCAAACTGAGGTCCAGTTCCTCTCTCTTGCTCGAACTACTTGTTTGGTGAACGACTTAAATTCGGACAAGTCTACCCCTTCAGGACCATACCTAACCTCCCCAGGCCCATAAAACACTTGGAAAAATAAACTCTCTGACATGCCTGCCAACATTAACCACAACAAGGATACCAGTGAGTAACTAATTTTTGGTTTGAACTATACTTCCTGCTACTGCCACAATGTTAGGACATGACCAACTTCTAACAACTTTAAATCAAATATCTAAAGACAACTAAAAATATCACAGACTAATGACTAAAAGAAATATGTGTGCAATAACTAGTTCTGGCATGACATAGTTACTACATATACAGCTAAAAAACTGAGTGCCAAAAAAAAAGATACTTGTGAGTATCTGCTTTTTTCTATGACATAGTTTATATCTAAAAATAATAAACTACAAACTAATAAATACATGTACACATCTAGCTAAAAAAGTTCACCTAGCATCTACATATAGTTATCTACAAAATACTAGGGCGCATCTACATTTAACTATCTAAACAATTTAACACCTAAAAATTACGAAGCAGTGTAGATCTAGTAACTAAGTTTTTTCTACGTGTACATGCTAAAAAAAATAGTAGCTACCATATACATATATGACTATCTAAAAAATTACTACCTAATATGGAAGAAAAAAAAGCATGGTAGATCTAGAAACTAAGTTTTTTCTACGTGTACATGCTAACAAAAAAAATAGTACCTACCGTATACATATATGAATATCTAAAAAATTACTAACCTACCATCAGTATATAGGTATCTACGGAATTTTACAAAACAAAACTACAAATTACTAATTAATAGTTTCGTATGACAACTGGTACCTAGCTATCTACAAAATACTAACTACCATATACATATACTCCCTCCAGTTTAGTATTAGAAGTCGTTTTGGACAAGGTTCGAGTCAAACATTGGGAATATAAATCATGAATAACATTTAAGTCGTTGAGTTTAAAAATATGAAAATCATATAAATAGATTGGTCTTCAAAATTACTTTCATAAAAATATACATATATAACTTTTCAAGAAATATTTTTGTAGAAAAGAGAAGTCAAAGTTCTGCTTTGGTGACCGTGTCGCTGTCCTAAACGACTTCTAATACTGAACTGGAGGGAGTACCTAGTATCTACGTGTGCACATGCTCACTAGCTACCTACAAAATACTAACTACCATCTACATATACCTATAAAAAAATTATACCTAAAATTTATAAATCGGTCTAGATGTACTAACTAATTTTTTCTATGTCCTAGTTCATATAAAAGAACTAAACTTAAAACTAAAATCTATGTGTGCACAGGCTAACTAAATCTAAAACCTAGCATCTAAAATTACATCTAAAATTTAGAAAGCAGTCTACATCTACAAACTAATTTTTTTCTCTATGTCCTAGTTCATATTAAAAAACTCAACTTATAACTAAATTAGCTATCTAAAACCTAGCATCTAAAAATAGCTATATAAAAACATAGATGAAATCAGTGAGGTAAAAAAAATGCACCTGATGCTGGAGCGAAGATCCAGCAGAGCTTCGCTGCAATCCCACCCCCTTCCCTCAGTCCCTCCCCTCTCAATCCCTCCTCTCTCCACCCTGGATTCTGAATGCTGGGCGCTGGGCGCGGTGAGAAGCCGCGCGGCTTTTATGGGCGGAGGGGGCTCTCGCCAGTTCAAACGGCGGGGCTCCCGTGGTTTCGCCGTTCGAGGCGGCGAAAGGCCCTTTCGCCGGCTGACTCGGCGAAAAGGGTCGTGGACCCGCGGCGCCGACAGGCTTTCGCCGTACGAACCGGCGATTTTTCTGTTGACCGAACGTTGTGCTCGTGGACCGCACCGACACCGCGGTGAAAGCAGGTGGGCCCCGCTTTTCGCCGTGTGACACGGCGATAGCCGTTTGGGCTGGCGATTTTTTTTCTTCTCGCCGTTTCGAACGGCGATAGCCAGCTGATCCGGCGACATATGACCAAAACTGCTAATTTTCCTCCCAAATATTTATTTTTAAAATTTCGGAAAATAAAAAATATAAAAATAAAAAAAAACCTTTTTTTTCATACCTTTTTATGAACCGTGGGCTGTTCTAACTTAGAGCCCATTTGGCACAGTTCCAAAAACAGCTCCATCGCCGGCTCCAGGTGAAGCTGTGCCAAAGGGTTTTCTTCTGGGCCGGCTCTACCCCCGAAGCTGATAGTGGAGCTGTTTTTTTTCGATCCAAAAACGGCTCTGCCTCGCCCTCACAGTCCTTGGACGAGGATGCCCTGACGCTGGGAGGAGGCAGACCGGCGGCCGCTAGGCAGGGCCGGTCCTGAGATTTTAGAGGCCCGGGGCAAGTCTTAAAATGGGACCCTTCTAATACTTAATAGTGAGTCAAACATATTCTAATTTTTGGATCGTATATGATATTTCCTTAGTAGAAATCAATTGTTTATCACTATTAGCATTTTTTAGGAGAAGAATAAATATTCTCTTCCTACGTAGGGTCCTAAGCATCCAGACTAAGACTAAGTTATCCTCCGCAACAACTATACTCAAGTCACCTAGATTTCTTTTTTTTTTGGGAACAGTCACCTAGATTTCTTGAAGTACTCGTGTTATTCCTAAAGTTCTTGTCAAGGGCTCCTCTATCAGATTCAATAAACTCATGTCTGGTTCCTCCTCCTCATTTTCTTACTACCAGGTGGATATATTACCGATGAGCTGATAGTGCTTTGTGCTGAAAAATTACATTATAAAATATAAACACCATTATTCGTGAGTGTCAGTGATTTAGGACAAAATGGCTACACATGCTAATTGCTAGTCTAAAAATCAAACCTCGATTGATATAATACCTGGTCACTCTTGATTGGCTCGTTTCTGCACAATTGATCAGTTGATTGCTGATATTATTGCGATCATGGCAGACGGTGACAAATTTGAGACTAACATAAACAGGTCGATGAACTTGAGTGCGTGCGCCCATGGAGATGATGCGCCGTTACTGCCGTCGCAGCGTCGCCGTCGAGCGTCCGTGGCTGCACACGAGTCTGCCGATCAGCAGCCATCAGACGAGCACGGCAGAAGCCGAGCCGCCGATCGACACGAGCGCCGCGTGACGCCGTGAGAGGGGAAACGACGATAGATTGGAAATTTACTTGCGTCCGATGCTTCGCAGGCCTAGATAGCACACTTACTCTATACTCCTGCGTTTTTTTAGCAACAGATCAATTCGAGTCACGTACTTTGCACAGATCGGGGCCCCCGGGAATCGGGGGCCCGGGGCGACCGCCCCTCTCGCCCCCCCCCCCCCCCCCTCAGGGCCGGGCCTGCCGCTAGGAGAAGGCAGACCCGCGGCGTTAGGAGGAGGACGACGCAGACGGGCCCGGCGGCGGCATGGACAGAGGCCGACGGCGGCGGCACAGACCGGCGGCGGGGCGGACGAGGCCGGTGGCGCGGACGACCGATGGCGGCGCGGGCCGGCGGTGTGTAATGGAGGCAGAGCGGACGGGGGCTGGCGGCGGGAACGGGGCCGGCAGCCATCGTGGGAGGGCCGGCAGCTATGCTCGGGATCTCGGGGAGATCGGAGAGATGGAGAGAGAGACCGATGGGGAGTAGGGATGGCAGCGGGTCGGGTAGAGTGCGGGTAAGATCTTTGCCCGCCCGACATCCTGCCCGCAGGTAAAAATATATGCTCGTGCCCGTGTCCGACGGATATCCGCGGGTATCGGGTAACCCGTCACCCGTTCCAAAGTCTTCTTCCTCCCCTGTCCACTGCATGTCACCATTGATCCATGACGATTTGGCTCCTTTGTCCATCCACATCACCAAAAGAAAACCAACCCAAGTTTTGCACTATCTTGAACCTACGTATAGAGAGGATGAATGAGCAGCTTGGTCATATTTGAGAAGAAGCCGCCCTGCTGTGCAGCTGTGCCATCGCTAGCTGCCACACAGATGTGTTTCCGCCCTCTAAGGCTGTGCGTTACCGTGCGAAGTGCTTCAGCAGGGGGGCGCTATACCCCCGCTAAAACACCAGGCCGGGCGGCCGCACGGGAAAGCTGGCGTGCGGGACGGCCGCACGGGAAAGCCACCGTGGCGCCGGGGCCCACTTCGCCCGTTCGTTGCGCGTGCAAGGAGGAGAGGGAGGGAGTAGAGGAGGCGGCGGCAAGGAGGAGCTGAGGTGGCGGCCGCCATTTTCGCCGCAGTCGTCGACGCGGCCGCCCGTGCGCGTGCGCTCGCTGGGGAAGGCGAGGAGGAGGCAAGGAGGAAGACCGCATCGGCGATAGCGAGGCAGAGGAGGACCCCGCGCGCTGGAGGGCAGGGGCCCCGCTGCCGGCGAGATCTCCCGGCATCTCCTCCTCCGGCCGCGCTGAATCGAGCCTGCGGCTGCTCCTTCGCCCCGTCCCGTCGATGCCGCTCGAGCTCCATGGCCGCCGGCGCTCTAGCTCCATGGATCTCGCCGCGCGGAGAAGAGGAGAGGCCGGCGAAGGAGCTTCTCGGCCTGCCCGTTGCCCGTCCTCCCGCCGCCGCGCGCAGCTCGGGCGCGCCGGCCCCGCCACCTAGCCGCCGCCCGTCGTCGCGCCAGCCCCCGCCTACGCGCTGCCCTCGCCTGCGTCGGTCGCTCCCGCCGCCGCGCACAGGCTACAGGCGCCGGCCGACCCTCCGCGAGTTCTCTGCCGCCGTGCCTCCAGGGAGAAGGCCCGCGCCTGGGGCCGCTGCTCCTCTCGCCGCCGGGATCCGCCGCTGATTCGGCCGAGGAGAGCGCGCGGCCGCGGGGCCCCTGCTCGCCTCGCCGCCCAGCCGCCGAGGGGAGCAGAGCGGTGGGGGAGGAAGAGGGAGAGAGAAAGAGAGAAGAGAGAAAGGGAGGGGGCGGGGGGTGGCCGGCGGAGAAAGGGAGGAGGGAGAGACAGAGGTGGGCCCCGCGTGGATGGTAGTTGGTATAGAGGTTGAGTGTAAAGGTTGACGGGTGCGAGAGAAGTGAATTTAGAGTAGAGAATCTCAATGACAGGACAGAATATTCTCTTTTAGAGGATAGAGGAGAGAACGACCAGTGCGGACAGCCTAACAGCAACCAGCGCCGCCATGCTGTGTCGCCGGCTGCCACCACGCAGATGCGCTTTCGCCTCCCGCAAACCGCAGCAGCCTGCGCTGCCCTCCTGTGTGAAAGGACTAACACTTGGTCTAGAGAGGGATGGATAGAGCTTGTTAAAAATCTTGAAAATTCTTTACGAAAATATCAAATGATCGGATGATCCGATGCAGTCTCGAATCTTTCGAACCCTAAAAGATCCGACACTGCGTAGGATCTTTCGACACAGAGGGATAACTAAATTCGATATTCAAATTCTAACAAACTATTCAAGATTCCCTTTGAATACAAAGCTGCTAGATGAAGTAAATAAGCACCTAAATATGATCTCTAAGGTCGAACAACACCAATCCCATAGATCGGGCACAAGTAAAGTGATGAACAACAGGAACAATAGCAAGAACAAAGAGACACGAGATTTGTTCCCGAGGTTCAATTCACGAAGGAGCTATGTCCCCGTTGAGGGGTTCATAAAGAACCGGGTTGTCACTAACCCCTTGCCTCCCTCAATCAACTACAAAGTAAGATTGAGTCACTTACTATTGCTCTCACAAAGAGAGGGGTAATACAAACTTTGCGGTGCTCAAACCACAAAGGAGTGGGAGCTACCGACGACTCCTAACCATCTAGGAGCAAAGCTTCAAGAGTAACAAACGCGGATCGACGAATCAAGCTTGCTTTAAGTGTTTCTTGAGACGAACAAGTGAGGTCACACACTTAATCTTTCTCTCTTACTCAAACCCTAGGTGAATCAATGCAAAAATCAAGCTTTGGGTGGGAGTATAGGAGTGAAATGAATGCTTTTGGAGTGTGTTTGGTCGTGGAGGCAGCAACAATGAATGGGGGGGGGGGTGAGGGGGTATAAATACCCAACCCCAAAAACTAGCCGTTATGTGTTCTGTGGAGGGGTACCGGATCTTCCGATGGTGTGTCGGATCATCCGAAATTTGAATTTCATAAGGTTGAAACACAGAAATATGGCTAACTCTGGAAAGTTCTGACACAAGGGCCAAATGATCCGATGGAAGTTCCGACACGAGGTTAGGATCGTCCGATGGAAAAATATTAGAGACAGAGCTGCCCGGAACTTTGGGGTCGGATCTTCCGATGGAAGTTCCGACGAGCTGCCTAGAAAAACATGCGCTCTGAAATATGGCTAAGTCAAGAAAGATCCGACGCATGGTCCGGATCATCCGATGAAAAATGAAGTAGAGACAACGCACCGGAACTTGTGGGTCGGATCATCCGGCCAAAGATCCGACGCCTGAGGAAAAGACACAAAAACTGTCTAAGTGTTGAAAGATCCGACGCATGGTTCGGATCTTCTGATAGAAAAAGAATTTCAGACAGAGCGTGCCGGAAACTTAGGAGCCGGATCATCCGGCCTAAGATCCGACGCACAGAGAGGTTTTTGTGTGAGATTGTTTGTGGTCGTTTGTGTCTCTCTAGAGTGATTGTTATCTCAAGTATAAGCACTTTAGCATACCCAACTTATCAAGCACGTCCCCCTTGATAGTACGGTGATTCTAAACTCAAATTCAAACCATAAATAAATTTAAATCGTCCGTTGGAATCCATCACCATACGAATAAGAATTGGGGACCTTCCTTTCATCTTTCTATTCTTTTCTTTTGATTTTATTCCTGCACAACTCATGCAATGCATCATATACAAATTTATATCGTCATTAATTATCAAAACTAGATTAAGTGCCTAGATGCACTTTCACTGTGCTGCTGGCCGCCGCACGCAGATGCGCAGCCGCCGAGCGGTGAGACAGAGAAACAAGAGTAGGGGACCGGCAGACGGGTCGGTGGGGGCCGCTCAGGTGGATAAGGTTTTTTTAACGCTTCCGGTGTGGATAAGGTAGGGAGCGTCGAGAGCGGAGCGGGTGTGTTTTGGCTGTTCTGAATGTTAGCTCGCCTGTATATTTTGATGGGCCACTGTTTTAAGTGGGTAACGGGCAGTACCCGCGGGCGAAGTTTTTTGCCCGTGTTCTGCCCGCGGACGAGATTCTCCGCCCGTATCTGTGCCCGCGGGCGAGATTCTCCACCCGTATTCGTGCCCATCGGGTTGGGTATCCACGGATATCCGCGTCTACGGGTACGATTGCCATCCCTAACGGGGAGAGAATAGAGATGACGGAGGTGGATAAGTGAGAAGGAAAAGAAGAAAATAAGAAGAGAGGAGAAAAAATAAAAAAAGAAAGGAAAAAGAAGGGTAGTATGGTCATTTCACTTTTTTTATCCATATTGAACGTTTAGGTGAAGCTGTTTTGCCAAACGTGTTAGAAAACGGATTCAGCTTCACTGCTGGATCCGCTCCAGCGAATGATCTGGAGCCGAGCCGTTTTCGAAGGAGTCGAAGCCCTGCTAAACATGCCCTTAGACAAGACGATTCGTTGTTTCAGAATAGATGTGAAAGTAGCTTTCTGAACTCATTCCAAATTAATTTGGGCATTACAGTAACCAAAGTAGCTTTCTGAACTCATTCCAAATTAATTTGGGCATTACAGTAACCATTCATGTTATTTCCGTTCTGACATCGTGTGTCATCACCCTAAGTTAAGGTTTATGGGATTTTTTTAAGGAAAATGGCAGGATAGCCTGTGTGGTATTTTTCATAGAAGTGGAGAGGTCAAAAGATTCAGCTTTTCCCCCAACATGTTCAGGTCCTGATGTTCGAGTTCCTTAATCCCTAAAAAAAAGATGTTCGAGTTAATAATATAGGAAATCAGAGGTCAACCAGGTCTATTTGTAGTTATCAGAACCTACTGTAACTATTAACTAATCACCAGATTGGTCTAGATCAGATCCAAATGATTCCCATCCCAAGTACAAAATTGGAGATCCAAGTGAACCTAGTTTTGAATAGGTTTTTCTTTCTACTAGTCAGGCTCCTAGTAAATAAATTGATTGGTTTCTTGTGAATTTTGATGGGAATTTATAAGACCAAATTTATATGCTTAAAATAATAAAAACTGGGTGTTCGTCCCCTTTGTCCAAAACTTTTTGCTGTTTGTAGTTGTAGCTTAGACGTCACTCCTTGATTGTCCACTGTTACATAATCTATTGCATCGCTTTATTCCACAATGGTATACAGAAAGTGAGAATTCTGCTACTCGGGGCAAAGCTAGCATGATGCAGTCGCTGCCCAGAACGGCCGCAGCGGTGGCGGTGTATGTGTATGCGCTGGTGGCCCTTATCACCGCCGCCGCCGCCGCCGGGGCGGGAGGCGGCGAGCAGCCGCTGTCGAGGATCGCCATCCACCGAGCCACCGTCGCGCTCCAGCCCGGCGCCTT
Source organism: Urochloa ruziziensis (assembly GCA_015476505.1). Lineage (NCBI taxonomy): Eukaryota > Viridiplantae > Streptophyta > Magnoliopsida > Poales > Poaceae > Urochloa > Urochloa ruziziensis. Next base: position 7,233,040 of record CM027118.1, read on the forward strand.
CATTGACGCGTCGCCGGCCCTTCTCGGCCTGCAGGTGAGCCTTCTGGAACAGTCGCGTTTCTAGCGTCGTTTGAGTGGCGCATCGTTCCGCCGCCGCCGTGATGAGTTCATGGCTATTAAGCTTGAGGTGCTCGTAGTTCTTCCGAGTAGGTGTGCACCGTAGTTTGAGATTTTCGTCACGATCCAGGTACCAGGTTGGAATTTTGCAATTCTTTAGCTATACGTCTCCAGTACTCCAATGCCCAAACAAGACCGGAATGCAGCATATGTATCTTTTTTCCCCAACTAGTGAATGCTTGTCATATTTGCCCTCTCTGATGGGTTGATCTGCTGTAATCAGATTATGGGCTTTTATTTCAAAAAAAAAAAAGATTATGGGCTGCCTTATTTCTTGCAGGGAAAGGACAGAGAATGGGTGACCGTCACATACAGCAACCCCAAACCTTCGAAGGATGACTGGATTGGAGTCTTCTCTCCTGCTAACTTCAAGTATAAACTGATCCATGTATCTGTCATTTTCTTTGGCAGACTGATGCACTTTGTCTTGCTGAACTGAAAGCTGGTCTGAAACTTGTTTATTTCGTTTCCTTGGATTTTTCAGTGACTCCATTTGTCCATCAGAGAACCAATGGGTGGAGGCCCCTCTTTTTATGCACAGCTCCTATTAAGGTTTGGTTTGTTTCCTGTGAACCTCCTCCCCATAGGTGACTTCAGATCCCTTATCCAGACATATGCTGAAGGAGGCCTCATGTTTTGGCAGTTCCAATTTGCAAACTACACGAGTCGTAACTATGGAAACACTGGAAAGGGATCCTTGAGGCTTCAGCTGATAAATCAGAGAGAGGATTTCTCATTTGCATTGTTCTCTGGTGGCCTCTCAAACGTATGTACAAAAATGCTCTTATTTTTGTTAGTCAATCATTGAACTGCAGGGTATTGAAACTTAGACCTTTTAACTGTTAGTACTATAGATCCTATCAATTTTTCCTTTTATTCTGACAGACAGTTGCAGCCCACCTCGAACACAGTTATTAGCTAAGTCAAGTACAAGTTATTAGCTAAGGTTCTTTTGTTAATACATAGTATAATTGTTTTCTTGTCGGTTGATAACTCCATAATGCTTGCTGCAATCATAATACTCATCTGCACCATAAGACTACAAGGTAAATTGAAGGTCACAAAATGTTGAAACTGCCTCTATTGTCATATTCCAATTAAGGAAGGCACTCTTGAGCATAGCCTCTACTGTCAAAATCCAATGATATAATTTTAAATGTCACACACCACAAAACATGGTGTCTAACCTAGATTTTTGGCAACTGCACCTTCTTGTCTCTTCAAAAGAAAAGAGAACCTGCTTGCTTTAGATTTAGATTGTGTTTTATCATTTATAGATCACTAGTAATGCTGCCAAACCTTTTTACCATTCTCAGTTTCCTCTGTGTACCATTCTCAGATAACTATGTGCAATTTTTGTGTAATCCTACAGCCGAAGCTCATCACGCACTCAAAGAGTGTTACTTTCATCAATCCAAAGGCTCCCGTGTACCCACGCCTAGCACAAGGAAAATCCTGGAATGAAGTGAGTACCATTTTCATATGTTTTTTTGGTAAATAGTGAAGGGAACATCAATTGGACATTAATATAACCCACAGAAGAAAAAATATTGAACCCACATAGATGACAGATTTTTTTTTCTCATTTCTTTGCTTTTTTAGTAGTAGTAAGAGAACATCCCCTTTTGTTCAAATCATAGTTTGTAAATAACTTTGAAGTAGCAAAACCAAGAACTTGGGATATTTGATATAGTTCTCATTTTGCTGACTACTTCTAAAGTTTTGCCTTTATGATCTTTCTTAGTTATCAATATTTTCAAGGAAAGTGTACAGAGCTTCTTCCATATGAAGTTGCACCAAATCTTCAAGATTATGACTGTTTTTTGGTGTAGATGACAGTGACATGGACAAGTGGCTATGCTACTAATGAGGCTACACCATTTGTTAGATGGGGCATACAAGGGCAAATCCAAATCCTTTCTCCTGCAGGCACCCTTACTTTTAGTCGCAACACCATGTGCGGTTAGTAATTTTCTAAGGATCTAAAATGTATCCAAATCCAACTTGTTAGATGTATCGTCAATTTTTTTATCTAAAATGTAAGGATCTATTTTATAAGGTTATAATGTCCAACAATTCCTATGTTGTGCATTCTGATTTATTGTTTCAGTGTTCCAAAGAGAAGTGTGTCTGCTGTTTCCGGTTTCCTTGAAACACAATAAAAGCATTAACATCGCTATGTATCTTGATGGTTTTGTCAGGCCCTCCTGCAAGGACAGTTGGTTGGCATGATCCTGGTTTCATACACACAAGTTTTCTCAGGGACTTATGGCCTAATTTCATGTAATTTCCCATAACCTTTCTTCATCTTCATTTTGTTCCTATTGTTAGCATTCCGTTGCGCAATAAGCCAAGGGGCAACAAGTTTTACATATGAGTTTGAATTTCAGGTATACATACCAGACTGGGCATCGGCTATTTAATGGTTCTATTGTTTGGGGACATCAGTATAGCTTCAAAGCACCTCCTTATCCTGGGGAAGACTCTTTGCAACGTATCGTGATCTTTGGGGATATGGGAAAGGTGATAATTCAATGTCAAATATGCAAGATGCTTTTTATTTCTTTTTATTGTATATGTCACTGCACAGTTATGGAGCTATTGGCAGAAGGCCAATTTAGCATCTCTTGACCTTCAGCATGACAGCATCTACCTTTGTTTCCTTTCTTGTTAGCTGGAAATTTAGCCACCAAGATGTCGTATCTTCATTGCTAATTTTGTTGGTGTTAGAAATATTAGTCCTTTTCTCTAATATATCATCGATGTATTCAGTTAGTAATTAGTATTGATAAAAGTTAGCTTACAGGCTGATTTTTTTTTCGGAATTTGATCAGGCTGAGGTTGATGGTTCAAATGAGTTCAATGACTTTGAGCCTGGTTCACTTAACACAACAAACCAGCTAATCAAAGACTTGAATAATATTGACATAGTTTTCCATATTGGGGACATCACATATGCCAATGGCTATCTGTCACAGTGGGATCAATTCACTGCACAGGTTGAACCTATTGCTTCTACTGTGCCTTACATGGTTGGGAGGTTGGTTCAATGTCATGATATCAGCCAAATGATAACGGGGTGAGACAGTTCTTCCTATGTTTATAATGCTATTGCTTGGTGGTTGCAGTGGTAACCACGAAAGAGATTGGCCTGGGTCAGGATCGTTCTATGGGAACCTGGACTCCGGTGGAGAATGTGGAGTACCAGCTCAAAACATGTTCTATGTGCCAGCAGAAAACCGTGAGCAGTTCTGGTATGGCATTTTCTTCTCTAAATTTAGTGAAAACAAAACATGAAAAACAGTCAGATATAAAGTTTTTTTGTTCATTAAAAGAGTAAACAGAAGAGCATCCACTTGAAACATAGAACAACCAGGCTATTGGATAATTTCTGAACATGAGAGGTGAGGAATATAGATTTGGTGAAAACAAAATATGAAAAATGGTCAGATATAAAGATTTTTTTTTCATTAAAAGAGTAAACAAAAACTCGACCTGCGGGGGCTAAGACAGCCCCCGGGCATTTTTGCTAAGAGAAGACCTTCTCACGCAGGTCGAGAAAACCCCCGAACCTCTGCCCCACCCTTACACAGGGGTCCGTAACCCTTTGTGAGACAACCACTGGGCTAGCGACCGCTGCAACTACCCCATGTAGGAGTGGCCCAAACCAACCACAGTTACGACCTGGGCCGGACCTATGGCCTATGCTTTGGCGTGGTGACAGACGAGGGGATTTTTTTAACCCCAGCCTGAAATTCGCTCCCACGGGGAGTCGAACCCAGGACCTGAGGAGTGCTACTCGGACCATCTAACCAATCCAGCTAGAGGCCCTTTCGCTTAAAAGAGTAAACAGAAGAGCATCCACTCGAAACATAGAACAACCGGGCTATTGCATAATTTCTGAACATGAGAGGTGAGGAGTATAGAGCAGATGGGCTTTAATAATCAAGGCCCATGCTCTGGTAGCCAATAAAAAGTAGCTTCTTCATTGGCAGAAATTATCAAATGCGTTCTTCTTTTAAGAAATGGACCTGCAGGTAAACCGCCAAGCTTGTATTTTGTCCGTTCTCTCTTATTCGATGTTGGTTAGCTGAAATTTGAGCTAACCAACATCAAATAAATGTGAACAGAGAGAGTATTAATGTAGGAGGAGAAATTATCAAATGCGTTATTAACGCTATTAGTTCATGGCACGTGGCTGCATCATTGTCCATCTGGTTTTTCCTGTAAAAATTTACATCATTTTCTATTTTTTCGTCTCCAAGAAGCTCTGATCAATGATCAAACACCACTTCATCCTTGTTCATTCTTGTAGGTACTCGATGGATTATGGGATGTTCCGTTTCTGCACAGCGAACACTGAGTTGGACTGGAGACCAGGTACAGAGCAGTACAAGTTCATCGAGCACTGTCTGTCATCTGTTGATCGGCAGAAACAGCCATGGCTCATCTTCCTTGCGCACCGCGTCCTCGGCTACTCATCGGCTACCTTCTACGCCGAGGAAGGAACAAGCGAGGAGCCCATGGGACGGGAGAGCCTCCAATCACTCTGGCAGAAGTACAAGGTCGACATTGCCATGTACGGCCACGTCCACGGCTACGAACGAACCTGCCCAGTATATGAGGTGTGCTTCTCAAATCTTCCGTCTCATGCCACTATCTAGTCAATGCTCATCTGCTGAAGATCGTCTGTCTCCCTATTTCGATGTGTGGAACGCAGAACGTGTGCGTGGCCAAGGGGTCGGACCGCTACACCGGCGCCTTCACGGCGACGACGCACGTCGTGGTCGGCGGCGGCGGCGCGAGCCTCGCCGACTACACGGCCGCCCGGGCGCGGTGGAGCCACGCGCAGGACCGCGACTTCGGCTTCGCGAAGCTCACGGCGTTCAACCACACGACGCTGCTGTTCGAGTACAAGAAGAGCCGGGACGGCAGCGTGCACGATCACTTCACCGTCTCCCGCGACTACCGCGACGTCCTGGCCTGCGGCGTCGACAACTGCCCGAGCACCACCTTGGCGTCCTAGAGTTCATGTCTATTTGATTTGTTGTTTGCCCTTTGAATTTTGATAGCTGCACTGCACGCACTGTCCATTGGATTCCTGGGGAGTATTACTAATTTGTCCCTTCTTTAAGACGAAAAGTTTCTGCTCCTTTTCTTTATGAAAAAAAAAGATAAAAATCTCATGGCAATTGGCAAAATAATGGCGGCAATGCTGCCAAATGGACGAATACAAATGTGCGCAGCGAGTGCTTCTACTTGGTGAACTCGAGCGCCCAGGCGTAGGCGAAGATATAGGTGGCCCGGCACCCGCCCGAGAAGCCGGCCTCCGCGGCGAGCTCGGCGAACTCCTGCTCCGTCCGCTCCTTGGCGCCCGCGAGGCGGTTCAGCATGGCGACGTCGAGGTGGAACGCGCCCTGCGCCGCCAGCGTCGGCTCCGGGCTCGCCGGGAGCACGTACTCGATGACGATCACCTTCCCGTCCGCCGGGAGCGCCCTGTGGCAGTTCTTGAGGATCTTGACGCACTCCTCGTCGCACCACAGGTGGAGAATCCACTGCACGCACACATTTTTAAAAGAGTAACGAATAATGTCTCTTTTTTTAATTTGAGGTATTTTTTTTAAAAAAAAATCTGGTAGAGGTGTGAAAAGCAAGAAAAATGAGACCTTCAGCAGAATTGCATTTCCGCTTGGAATATAGTCAAACATGCTGCCGCCTACATGTTCAACACCTGGATGTGCAAACACATGTCATTAATTAGGACTGTCATATGCATAGTAATTTTAACAAAACAAAATCTGTGTAGCCACAAATTAAATAGTATAACTGACCTTGAACAGGCGGCGCCTGCGCGATGACGTGGGGCAGGTCGTAGTTGACGCCTCGGATATGCTTATGCTGCGCGGTGATCATCCGCAGCGTGGCGCCGGTGCCGCCGCCGACGTCGACGAGCACGTCGAGGCCGTCGAAGCCGCGGTAGAGCTCGAGCAGCTTCTTGGTTATGACCTCCGAGTGGCCGGCCATCGCCTCGTTGAACAGCGTGTTGGACGCCTCGTTCGACCCCAGGTGCTGGAACAGCGGCATGCCGTAGGCCTTCTCGGTCGGTGTCACGCCCTCCGACACCGCGTCCTTCATGTAGTACCTGCGAATTCGTCGTTCGCGGTGAGTGGCACGGGTAGGGTAGGCAAAGAAAGATTTGTCATCTCTGCACCTAGCTAGAGTTATATTGATTGAGAGAGTTTTCGTGATTAGCCGGAGATACGCACGAGATCAAATTTTAGCTAATCATGATTTTCATGGTTCCATCGTGTCGTCAGAAAGGATCGGTCGTATCTAGGATCACGATCCCAGCAGACCTTATATGTCTAGACTCTAGAGGTTTTTAACGAAATTTACTTGTAATTTTCAGTGACCTTTCGACTCTTAAAAAAAAATCCTAAGAGAGAGATTGCATTGCCTAGCTTCCGAAAGGTTAACAATATATATGTTGTACTAATTACGAGGATATATGCGCCCGCAGGACGAATAGTGTAGACATGTATGTATAGTTGTATACCAGGTCTCCATGAACGCCTTGTCCAGGTTCATGAGCCCAAGCGGGGCCATGGACCCCTGCCCGCCGTCCCGGGCTGCTGCGAGTGCGAGCCACTTGCACACGGGCGCGGCGGCGTAGCTCCGGCGGGGCTTCCCGCCCGGCCCGGCCTCCGTCGTGCACCTGACGACGCTGTGCGACGCGAGGAACCGCAGCATGCGGTCGATCGCGGCGGCCGCCTCGGCCGGGCGCGGCCACCGCCGCGCCGCCACCAGGTGCTCCGGCGTCACCGCGCGCCCGCCGGCGGCGAGGAGCTCGTCGATGACGCCGAGCTCGATGACCGCCTTGAGGGTCATGGGCACTATGTACCCGCTCAGGAGCTCCAGGGCGTACTTGCACGCCTCGTCGTCGCTGGTGGTGTCATGCTGGGACGCTGCTACCGTGGCGTTGGCGTAGCTGGCCATCGTTCAACTATAGCACAGCTAGGAGCTAGCGATAGGTAGATTGTGTATATGTGTCTACGGCGAGTGGAAGTAGTATGGCCTTGCGGCATATATACATATATAGAAAAGAAGAGAGTGCCAAGAGGACGGGACTCGAGCACCGCAACACGTGACACTCCGTGAAAAATGCAGCACAAATCCTGAGTCCACCCCCGCGTCGTGCTCGTGCACCCCCCTGAGTGGCGCCTCCGCTAAATTCGCCAAGGAAAAGTTTAAAACGACACGCTTTGTTTCAGACTTCTAATGATTTCAAATAGTGGAGTACTCTTTTCTTCGTTTCTATGGAGAAAAGCTTGACGTATAGCATGAGCCAAATGCGGATTTTTTTTTTTCCACAGGGGACAGCCACACGTGCATGACCAGTTTTGTGATTGTGGACGAACCTTTGAATTGAACCTGACTTGGGCGAGTAGGTTGCCGTCGGTTTCACTGCAGAATTCCAACCTTCTGGCCTCTTGATGATCAAGCGAAAGCTAAGTATTTCTGGAGCTCTGAAAGCCACTGTACAGACTGCGACTCAAGCCGCTGCCATGCCGTGCAAGTCCTCTCGTGCATCCGTCTTCTACTCAGCAGTTCAGCACCACAGACGCCCTTTCGCTCCAAGCTAATTAACGGGTGCAGTAGGTCACTTTTGCCTCTGCATATTACTATTTCATTTGCTTTTAAAAAAATACAAGATATTTTAGTTTGTTCCTAAGTTTTTTTCCTTCTAATTTTGATCGGCTTTCAGGTCCCCAATATTGACCTGTTTTTTTTTTGTTTAGAGGGTCTCTAATAATTTGGACCTGCTACTACGTTTCTATCCCATCCCGCCGCCAAGGATTCTCGCGATCGGGCCCAAACCAGCCCAACTAGCAATTCCAGCCTGGCCCGTACCTTTGAGACTGAAAAATGTGAAAGGAAGCGGAGACCCAGCCGGCCCACCCGCCTACCCACCCTCCCTTGCCCGCCTCCACCCCCGCGCCAAAACCTCTCGAATTTCTCCCGCGCGAGCGCAAAACCAGTGCGAAAACGAAACCAGCCGCCAACCCCGCGGCGGCAAGCGCCCAAACGCGCAAAAACCAGCAAGCGCCGCCCACCTCCCGCCATTTCACCCCCAAATCCACCTTATAAGCGCGCGCATCCGCCTCGGCCAGCCCCGACTCATTTCCGCCGCCGCCGCTACAGCTCTCCCCCACCGATCCGCGCGAAACTTCCCTTCCTTTTCCTTCCTCCGGCAGGCGATTCCACACTAGTCGAGAGAGGAGGCATGGACGCCGCCAAGTCCGTGACGCCGGGCGCCGTGTCCTACATCCTGGCGCACCCGTCGCCGGCCGAAGGCGCCGAGGTGCCGGAGCTCGTCGTTCAGGTCGTCGACCTCAAGCCCATCGGCACCCGGTTCAGGTGAGCTCTCAACCCCTCCCCTCTCCCTCCTCGTGCTGGATCTAGTCTCGCGCTAGTTTTCGTTCAGCAGAAACGGCGGATCTGTTCTATTCTTTGCGCGGTTCGTCTGGATTTGGTCGGAGGGTCTGATGGGTATCCGCTTGGATTTGGATCTGGTGTTGCTTTTTTGCAGTTTCACGGCGAGCGACGGGAAGGACAAGATCAAGGCGATGCTCCCCACCCAATTCGCGACGGAGGTCCGCTCCGGCAACCTGCAGAACCTCGGCCTCATCCGCATCCTCGACTACACCTGCAACTCCATCCTCAACAAGGACAAGTAAATCCCTGCATCATTCTTCCTTCGTCACTGCGGTGGCCTAATTTTGGGAATTGTTCCCGTATTCATTCGGTGTTTCCCTCGGTTCCTGATTTCCTGTGCTGTCTACTGCAGGGTCTTGATTATCGCCAAATGCGAGGCTGTGGCCCAAGCGCTCGACGCCGAGATCAACAGCGAGGCCAAGAAAGAAGAGGAGCCTGCGATTGTCCTCAAGCCCAGAGACGAAGGCATGGATGTGTGCAAGCCCAAGGACGACGGCATGGATGTGTGCAAGCCCGTAAATGTTGCCCCGGTCGTGCTGAAGCCGAAGCAGGAGGTGAAATCCGCATCCCAGATCGTGAACGAGCAGCGTGGAAAGTAAGTGCTTGCAGTTGCAGCCGCTTTTGTCTCTGATGTTCTGATTAAGCCTGTCGAGGGTCTAGATTTACAGTTTATTGATATTCTTATGTGCGTGCAGTGCTGCTCCAGCGGCGCGCCTATCCATGACAAGGAGGGTTCATCCTTTGATCTCTCTGAACCCCTACCAGGGTAACTGGATCATTAAGGTGCGGGTTACGAGCAAAGGCAACCTGAGAAATTACAAGAATGCCCGTGGAGAAGGATGTGTCTTCAATGTAGAGCTCACTGATGAGGATGTAAGTGCTCCGATGGCAAATATTCTCATGTTTTAGGGCGGATTTTGTACTGAATTGTGCTGTGGTTTCATGAGCTTATGTGAATTTTCGATGTACAGGGTACCCAGATTCAGGCCACCATGTTCAATGAGGCTGCAAAGAAGTTCTACCCAATGTTTGAGCTGGGGAAGGTCTACTACGTCTCCAAGGGGTCACTTAGGATTGCCAACAAGCAGTTCAAGACTGTCAAGAATGACTATGAGATGACACTGAATGAGAATGCTGTTGTTGAAGAAGCAGAGGGGGAAACTTTCATTCCACAGGTGCAATACAACTTTGTCAAGATTGATCAGCTAGGCCCATATGTTGGTGGCAGAGAGCTTGTAGGTAAGTCAGAATTATTGAAATTAGGATGTCACTACTTTTCACTCTAGTGTCTTCTGAAATGAAATGTTCTGCAGTGTCTTACTCACATGTCTAATCTCCACATGTATTATTCCAGATATTGTTGGTGTTGTTCAGAGTGTATCACCCACACTGAGTGTTAGGAGAAAGGCTGACAATGAGACAATCCCAAAGCGTGACATTGTTGTTGCAGATGACTCGTAAGTGTCTAACTTGATTTCTTTTCTTGTTGACAGCTCATAACACAATCATTTGTTGACATTGTGTATGATGGCTTATACTTATTTTGACTGCAGAGGCAAGACTGTTAGTGTTTCGCTTTGGAATGATCTTGCTACTACTACTGGTCAAGAGCTCCTGGATATGGTTGACAGTTCACCTGTCATTGCAATAAGGAGCCTAAGAGTATCTGATTTCCAAGGTATTCCATCATCTCTTTAATCTGCTAACTCAAATATGTAGTTACTGGTGATAAGTTGATTTGCTAAGTGTGCAGTATTAAACTCTGTTATTGAAATTTGTCTTCCAGGTGTATCTCTTTCAACTGTAGGCAAAAGTACTCTTATGGTTAATCCAGACCTTCCTGAAGCTCAGAACCTTAAATTATGGTAAATTTTTATGTCCTGAATACCTACAAGCTTTATCAGGCTTTCATTCAGTCTGCTGAAACTCCCGTCAAATTTTGCCAACCAGGTATGACTCTGAAGGCAAGGGTACTTCAATGGCACCGATTGGTGCAGACATGGGTACATCACGGACTGGTGGCTTGAGATCCATGTATTCTGATAGAGTTTTCCTATCTCACATCACCAGTGATCCTAATATGGGTCAGGAAAAGGTACACTCTTGAACATTTATCAAGATATGAACCTATTATTATTTTGAACGTGTAAATTGCATTTTGGCAGCTGTCCCAACTTGACTTGTTTTGTTTTGCAGCCGGTTTCCTTCACTTTGAATGCCATCATAAGCCATATCAAGCCTGATCAGAACATGTGGTACCGTGCTTGCAAGGCCTGCAACAAGAAGGTGACTGAAGCTGTTGGAGGTGGATACTGGTGTGAAGGATGCAATAAGAATGATGATGAGTGCTCACTGAGGTAAAATCATGGCCAGAATACGTCCATACCTGCTAGTATGATCTATTGCGTGCCAAATCTGAATATTTCCCTGCCTCCTTCAGATACATCATGGTCATCAAGGTCTCTGATCCCACTGGTGAAGCATGGGTTTCTGTCTTCAACGAGCATGCAGAGAAGATCCTTGGCTGCAGTGCTGAGGAGCTCGATCGGATCAAGAAAGAGGTAAAATCCTGGCTTGAAATCACTTGGTCTTGCCAACTTTAGTTTCAAGTTTCCAAGCGCCACAGCCCTTTCCTTGTTTGCCTGTGCCTGATAATGATCTCACAATCCTTGCAGGAGGGAGAAGACAGCTACACTCAGAAGCTCAAGGAAGCCACCTGGGTTCCCCATCTGTTCCGCGTCAACGTCGTGCAGCATGAGTACATGAACGAGAGGAGGCAGAGGATCACCGTGAGGAATGAGGCGCCGGTCGACTATGCAGCTGAATCCAAGTACCTGCTCGAGGAGATCGCGAAGCTTACTGCTTGCTAGAAGATGCAGTGTTTCTTGGTGGATTGGGAATTTGAGAGGACTGACCCTCTTGATATTTTCCTATCACAAGGCAGGCTTTTGAGATGTATTAACTTTATGCTATGCTGTTAAGTAGGTGCTCGTTGGTTTTAGCGCTATGTAAGATATGTAGGTGTCTATTTAGCTTGAATTCAAGAAACAAGATGCCAAGACAGTTCAGCATGAAGCCTTTGTACAACTGCAGTCCAATTCCATCTTATCTGCTATGTTGTTGAGCAGAACAGTCAAAGACTATTAGCAATAACTGCTGTAAGGTCCCTGCTGCTCATTTGCTTCAGTTCTGTATCTATCAGCAACCAGATGTAGAGGCAACATTTTCCTACTCATCCCAGTCATGTGTATATGCAAATAGCACTCTGCATTATTGTGCCGTCATTTGAAGTATCTTTTCTGACAAGGCTTTCGAGAATTGCCAGTGTCACGTTATCGATGATTCATACCCTTTTTAGATAGTGGAATGAACAAAGAGCTATTCTTCAGTGCTCCATACCACCAATGGTAGCATAGGGTATAGACCCTCAAATTGATATGGGTAGTTTAGTAATTTATACCTACTTAATCTAATTGATTGAATCGTCTACTTAATCTAATTGATTGAATCGCTTTTTCCAGCCGCGCGGCGCCTCCGCTCCGCTTCCGTTTTTTCTAGATTCAGGTCGCTGCCGCCGCCCGACAGGGAGCCGCACGCCGCCACTCCTCCCTTTTTTTTTTCCGAGGCTCTCAAGGCCATCGCCGCACGAGTGCACGACAGGGAGCTGCACGCTGCCGGCTCTTCCTTTTTCCCGAATGTTCCATGCAAATTCATTACAAAATCTACAATTTTAAGACTCAAGAAATAAAGATCAATCTTCTATCCCCACCCATTCAACAATCTGCTACTCAAACATGAGGATCTGAATGCTATGCATGGTTTGCTTCGTGCATCAACCAACCGCAGATGTTGAAGTTTGAAGATAGAATTGCTTTGTCTTTCTCTTATCTATTTCTATTTTCTATATACATTTACAACGGTCTACGCCAATACATGAGGAAGAGCCTGCAGGAATCGGTCACCGTAGAGGCTGGCACCGGCGTAGTGGGCGAAAACCATGGAACAGATGGGGCTGACGGGATTAGACAAATTGGTTCGCTCTCAGCTCCGACTCCGTGATATTCGGCTTGATCTGTAGTTCTGCAACCTCCTAGCCGCACGTGAACTGGTCAATTGCACCTGCTTCAACTCCAAGCAGCTGGTGGCCTTGCCGGAAGGCAGGTCCGGCCGCCCCGGCCCCGACCGCTCCGACGCGCGCGCCCGCCGCTCACCGCCTCTAACCAGGGGAGGTAGGTTTGCCATCCCTAGATCCGGAGCTCTGACCTATGCGCTCGCCGCTCGCCGCCGTTGGCACTACCGTTGTCGCCGCCGATAGGCAGGGGAGAGTGAGCGAAACGAAGTGAATAAACGTGTATGTAAAAGGAAAAGATGTATGTATATCATATCAAATGAATATGAAAAAAAGAAATAAAAAATGTGAATAAATGTTTCAAACATATTACAGTAGTGCCACTAATGATTTTTCCCATAATACCCCTATACTACTATACCACTGGACCTATACCACCCTATACTACAGGTGAAGTTTTAGTGGTATACAATTAATTTGGACCGTCGGATCCTTTTATACTATCCTTTTCAAACACCAGTATAAAGTGGTATAGAGCACCGAATAATACCCTATACTACTATACCACTGGACCTATACCACCCTATACTACAGGTGAAGTTTTAGTGGTATACAATTAATTTAGACCGTCGGATCCTTTTGTACTAGTCCTTTTCAAACACCAGTATAAAGTGGTATGGAGCACCGAAGAAGACCTCATGAACAAAATATTCTACACTCTGTTATCACCAGTGATTGGGAGCTTTGCGAAATCATAGCTACGGAGTACCACACTAGCTATGGTTAATTTTTCAGTCAAACCGTGCACACCTTGCAGGTAAATCACACTCGCAAAGGACCAAGACAATTGTCAACAGGTCATGTTACACCAAGATGTCGGCAGGACTGGGAGAAATGGCTCCCGATTTCATCAGCATAATAAGCACTGTACTACACAATCTGTCGATGTCATCTACTCGGATGCTAAGCTTTGAAGGCTGACCCTACAGAACTAAACCACTCAGGAGGTGTCAAGACAATTATCAACAATAAGTCATGCTACCACCAAGATGTCGGCAGGATTGGGAGCAGCAGCCCCCAATTTATAAGCATAATAAGCACTGTACTACACAATCTGCTGATGACGTCTACTCTGATGCTAGGCTGAAGGCTGACGCTACAGAACACCTGCATTTGCATGGGTTTGGCAGCGAAGGTTCACAGGTTCTCAAGCGGGGTGACAACAATATGCCGCAGTGGGTTGTCGACGTTGCTGCCCCCAGCGTGCTCCACGAACCCCGCGGGAGTGTGGAAGCTCCCATGGCAAAAGCAAACTATTCGCACTTGTTCGCCTTTCCTGTACTTGTACAAGAAGCCTTCCAGCCTGTTGCCATTGGGGAGCCCCTTGGTGAACACACTCGGCATCTCCTGCATCATAGTTCTTTCCACATCCCCCATGCTCCTTGCCCTTGCTGCGGCTGTGCCCGAAGTGGGTTGTTGATTTCCCCTGGAGCCAAGGGATGTTGCTCTTCCAGCCAACGAAGACGATGAAGATGGTGTGCTTGCTGACATTGCACGACTTGCAGCCTCGCCAGTGGGTGGACCAGCTGATGACGGGCTGTGCTCGTTGGCGGTGGCTGTTCCTGAAAGATCAGACATGAATATAAGATGGAGTTTCTTTTTATAACAACAAACAAATGGAAAGAGGAGCCACTAGAATAGGAAGTGTTTCAACCATAAACAAACAAACAGCTCACAACCCAGGTCATTCATTTAGTACGCTTATGGTATATTTTAGTCTTTTAGTCGATATGGTGGTGGCACGTCAGAGTCATGTTCTTGAAACCATGGGAAATGGATATTGAGAAAACCTAAAGGGTGTAACTAACTAACAAACAAAAGAATACCTTTGAAGGCTGAATTTGGCTGCTTTCGCACTGCTGACAAACTATCGTGTGATGTGCTTGTAGCCTGATGCATTTTGTCAGCATCCGCCTTCACCTCTTTTATGATCTGCACACCCGCTTCTTTTGAGGTGTTGCAAGTGAGAGAGTTCCTCCTCTCAACCCTCTTCTTTTTCAACTCGAGCCTCTTCAGACTCTGAGCTGCCTTTCGCTTCCTCCACTCCTCAGTTCCAGCAGCATCAATGCCAGCAGGGAGTGAATTACTCCTTACGAGGGTGTCTGCAATATTCAGCAGTTAGATTTTCTCCAACTCACATGAATCACTTAAGGTGGCGTTTGAATGATGAGTGGGAAAGGGAAAAATATATATAGGATGGGATATGCAGAGGTGGGTCATGGACTGGGAAATAACATTTGAAAGTCACCGTTGCTCGGCAAATCGGGTTTGGGTTTGGGTTTGAATAGGCTGTTCTATTTTTTTAGCACATGGGAGCCAATTTGAACCCAAACCATGGGTACCAAGGCAGCTTAATTGTCTAACCCATGTTGCTCCGCGGCTGCCGTATTGCAGCCTGATTACCCCTTGGTAACCCACCCCTCCCATCGGGTTTAGATTGCTAGGAAAGGCAACCTCATTTACCTACAATCTACCAATATTTCCCTTTCCCACTATCCAAACATGAGATAAAATTTATCCCACCCCTCATCTCCGTTTCACGACCTACATTTCCCATGAACCCTAAAGGTAGGCACACATGGCTATGTGAGTTGATTTCTCAGCAAATTATCCATGTAAGAGAAAATTACTTTGTTCATGTCATGTGACCTAAACAGCTAAAAGAGCATAGTTTTTTTTATGGAAAGCTAAAAGAGCATAATTAATATCCTGAAACTAACTTGCTTACCGTCCAGCCATCAAACTACATCATGCTTGATAGAGCACCCTGTTCACTGTACTAGAATGTGATAGGCAACAGTTGTAAATAGTCCAACTCCCGCAGTTTGGTATGGTAAAGTTGTTCAGTGCAAGAAGGGCGAAACAAGCTGTACTGCACTTCCCCAATGCTAACAATGCAGCTTCAGATCTCATTAGCTCGCCAAAGCTCAATACTTAATCTAGGCCTCAATGCACTAGTATTTACATTTCTACTTCATACATCATACATCAGTATAATTGGCAGGCACACTCATATTTTCAATTTTCTACTTCCTATGCAATAAAATATAATACTAATTAACCCAGTTTTACCGGAGGATTCACAGTTGACAGTTACCACCATCAACAAAAGCAATCTCAATCAGCACTGCTAAGCATGGAATCTGAAAGCTAAATTCCCACCTGTGGCTGGCGAAATGCTAAAGATAGAATAAACCCCACAAGGAGAGAAGCCATACGCACCTTGCAACCTGTGCGCTTCGCCATCCGACGAGCCAGATGAAGGGCTCAAGCTCGCCCGCAGGCTCGCCGCCAGCTCTCCGGCGGGACCACCGGTCTCGCGGCTCGAACCCCATCCGTCCAGCCCCTGCCTCCTCCCCACTTCCGACGCCTCCGTATCGACCGGCAGCGAACTCGTCCTCCCGAGCGCGGGCTGCGCCGCCGCCTGCACGGGCGTCGTCATGACGGCCGCCATGGACGACGACCGGGCGAGCCTCTCCCCCTGCCTATCGACCCCGAACCGGCCGCCAAGCGACAGCCCGAGGCTCAGCTCGACCTCCTCCCTCCCCGGCTGCGCCGGGCCCGGCCTCTGCTCCTGCGGCGGCGCGTCTCCCCAGCCGATCCCGCCCAGCAAGTCCCGCGAGTAGCCCTCCATCCGGCGCGCAAGCTTGTGCTTGTCACAGGAAGCGCCCGCATCCGAGAAGCACCTGCAGGAGACGGAGCTGAGCGACGCCGCAGGAGCCAGCAATTCCCGGCGCAAGCAGAGGCGCCGCGCCGGAGTATACCGACAAGACGGGGGAGGAGAGGCCACTTACCCTGTGGATGAGGGAAGGGGCCGCCATTGGCGAAGCGACGCGCCGCTGCTTATCCTCGCCGCGGCCTCGAGCGCCTCTCGCGGGGAAGGGGGGAGAAGATGAGGGGGAGAGAGGGAGGGGAGGCAAAGCTCTCTGCTCCTTTTTGGGCTGGTTGGTCTCGCTTTTGAGGCATGCGCTTCCGCTGGGGATGGCAGAGACGCGCAGGCCTGCTGCCTCTGGCGCGACGCGTGTCGATGCGGCGGCCGACGCGTGGTGCGACCGCGCGCGTCACCGCGCAGCCGCGGCGGTAGCTGAGCGCGGCGAGCTCGGCAGCCTCGGCTGGAGCTGAGCCCGTGGGGTGTACGTGGGTCGTGGAGTCGAGTCGCGGATGCGCGCAGCGGCCGGTGGATGCAGACTGGCTGAACGACATCCAAATCCAAAAGTACCCAGAATCACGATCTAAACCTTGTCATCCCGTGGCAAGTTTTTTTTTTCTTTTTCTCCACAAAGCCATATTCTATCTATGGCCTTGTTCAGTTCCAAAATTCAAAATCCAAAATGAATGTTTGGACACATGTATTACGTACTAAATGTAGTTGAAAAACAAATTGCATTATATAGATGGTCTGGAAATCACGAGACGAATCTAATGAGTCTAATTTAGGCCATGATTAGACACTAAATTGCTACAGTAATGCTACAGTAAACATGTGCTAATGCCAGATTAATTAGATTCATTAGGTTCGTCTCGCAAATTCCAGACGTAATCTGCAATTAGTTTTTTTATTAGTCTATATTTAATACTTCAAATGTGAAAAGATTCCATTCCAAAATCTTTTCACCAACGAACTAAACACGGCCTATGTGTTTCTCTACTATCTTAACCTTTCTCTCGGTATCGATCCTCAACAATCTTCACGGACTCCGGCGCGATCTTTTGTCACCTGCTCGATCTACGGCGACATCAAGTTTCAAAGGTCAGCTAAAGTTTTGGAATAGGAGCAAGGGCTGAAGGTTCGAAATTCATGATTCTGGGAACTTTTGGATTGAGAGATCGGACCAAAGATAAAAGATTGATGGGTGACACTAGGTTGCCACCGGCTAAGATGACAAACCACTATTCACTCCGCCAGACTAGCACGACGAGAAGAAAAGACGAATCCTATGAGTTGAGTAAGAGGGCAAGAGAAAGGAAAAGATTGATGAAAAAAGAGGGTTACGAGCAGGGGGATTTATAGCGGTGCAAAGCTCCTGCTGTGGGATGGCGTCCACAGCAGCCCAACCGCGCAAAAGGCAAAACAAAATCCGCGAGAGCTAACGTGTCCCTTTTCTCTCTTGCATGGACGTTGTGCGCCACATCACATTTTGGATGCCATGACTATTTGCCCATTAGTGCGCCGCGTCACAAGCCGGCATCAGGGTCGTTTGCCCCTCTAGTGCGTCGCACCACACATTAGGGTGTCTCGGCCGTTCGTCCACTAGTGCCCGCCCGCGTCACTAGCCGGATGCCGGGCCGTTTTGCCCCTCTAGTGCGCCGCACCAGCGTCGGGTGGCGCGGTCATTCATTCGTCTGCTAGTGCGCCGCACCATGTGTCGAGTGGCGCGGTCGTTCATCCGCTAGCGTGTCGCGTCACTAGCCGGGGTCGTTTGCCCCTTTAGTGCGCCGCACCATGCGTCGGGTGTTGTGGACGTTCGTCTGCTAGTGTGTTACGTCACAAGCCAGATGTCGAGGCCCTTTGCCCCTCTACTGTGCCGCATCATGCGTCAGGTGTCGCGACCGTTCGCCCGCTAGTGAGTCACGTCTTGAACCGGGTGTCGTGGACGTTTACCCCCTCTAGTGCGCTGTATCGCGCGCCCATCGTTCGTGACTAGAAAACGTGGGGTGCGGCGTTGCCGCACCATCCTTGATTCCGACGATAATATGGCTTATTTAATCTTGGCACCTGCCAACTAATATGGATATAAGCTCTTGACAAACCGTTCTATTGGTCTTTACAGTACTTGTACCAATATTGTTAAAACACTGTACTTGTAGCAATATTGTTAAAATACTGTTCAGCAGAAATTAATGGCAGAAACTCTTGTAGGATGAAGTTATAGCACATTTCTTTTTAAACATAAAGCCAAATTAGGTATGTGACATGTGAGTTTCAGATTTAGATTTTAAATGTAATATATCTGAAACAGTCTCATGGATATAACAGCACTGACTTCTATTGAACGAATTTGGTTAGTCAACAGAAGCTAAATATGCCATAATTAGTTGGCTATGTTAACGTAAAAGGTAAAGATCTGTTCACATTGTCATGTAATGGCGGCAATATAAGGCAGTTTCGTCTTGTTCAAACTGGCAGAAAACATGAGATCGGTTACAGTTACACTACACTGAGATTCAGTACAAGTCTGAAATCATGCTCAGGTTTATAAAGTTTAACAAAGGTATAGGGCATACTAAAATCTCAAGATAATAGCAGTCATTGTCACTTCGTTGGCACTTGGCATCATCATGGCTTAGATACGGATATTGCTTCTCTGTGTGTTGTCACTTAAGATTACAAGGCTTCATGCGTCCTCATCCATTCATAGATCTGCGGATATAAATGTTAGAACGATCAATTGACACAGAAAGATTGCAGCAACAGAGCTTCTTCAAGTTTAGCTCATTCTTGGGCCATTTGGTTTGGCCTGTTAGAGCTTCTTCATCTCCTTTGTCGTGACCTTGGTGGAGTCAAGGACAAGGAGCACAGGTTCTGTAGGTAGTTCAGGTGTTTGAGCCCAGCGTTGCACACCTGGGAGTTCGAGACGATGAAGTTCAGCAAAACAAGTGCTTGTGCGTGTGGCTATGAGATCCTGCAAATAAAGTATGTAGAAAAGTGCAAGAAATGACATCAATTTGTGATGTCACAATTGAAACAAAATGCATTGCTATATGATTGACTTGACCATACTTTTGAACTTGTGTATGGAATTTGGTTGGCAATTGCAAGAGTTTCTCAAATATATGAGATGGTCAGTATATTTGGCCATTTTGGGCCTTTGTTTGATAATAGTCGATCTGAGACAATGACAGGCTTAGTGAGTGAAAATTTACCAAGTAAGAGGCAAAGATATGAATCAAGAGACCATCAATAGTAGTAATTCGTTAGCACTACACACATCATCCAGTTGGAGAGAATTGGTTGTTCTCTAATCTTTGCCATGATGGACTATCAAAGAAGCAAATAATGCTCGTATCAGAACTGTGATAAGATATACACAGTAAACATTCGTATTTGAACCAAGAAATTAGAATGTCTCAATTGAATGTGATTTCAAGACAAGAGTGATGGAGGGAATACATGGCTCATACTTCTTGTCCCATATAGTTGCCTGTTTAATAGAAAAATTATATGGATCTATCAAAATTCTGAACTCAGTTAAAAAAATAGATTGTGGCGAAGAGTTTTGTCATCAACCAAGCATGTTATAAATTGCAGAGGTAGTCATTGAAATCCCTAGAATTAGAAACAAATATAATGCAATCCCAAAAATATCTTTCCTTTTAGCTTCCTGCATCTATATTCTATATCTGCAGAGATGTTCCCATAGACGATAAAATGGCTACCTTATGTTTAAGTGTATGAAAGCAGTACAATGTATTTGCAAGATGGCATCACCGGATTTAAAATGTTAAAAACCTTTGGCAACTCTACATTGAGTTTGATAAAAGGTCGGCTATGTTTCACAAAATCATGTTATCTATGTTTCCAAGAGGATTGCAAAAGCTGGAAGACAATTGATATATGAGATGTGATGTTTTAACATGTTGACGTGCTCAGGCGTATAGTCGAGCACCTTGTGTGCGTGTAAGCACGTGGAGTTCCATCTGCTCCTCTGGGTCAACAGATTTGTTCATCATAAGTACCTCCAGAGTGAATCAAATTAAAGCGTGGCAAATACAAAGGAGTCAAAATTGAATTGAGTAGCGGAAAAGAAAAAAAATGAACCTCACCTCTGCAGGATGATGTGTTCCAAAGTGAAACGGCAACGCAGAGACCTAGCACGTGCACACGCGGGGGAGGCCTGGCGGCTGCTCCCTGCTGAGGTCCGCGGGGGCCTCGCCCCTGCCGCGTCGCCATCGGGGCCCGACGTCCGCGCCCTCGCCGCGGACCGCCGCTGCTGGCCTGCTGCTGCAGGTGCAGCTCCGTGCCGCCCCTCGCCGCGGGGACGACGACCGTACAGCGGGCCTGCGCCTGCCCCGGTCCTCCGCGCTGCCGCATAGGCCCACCGCGTTGGCGCCCAGGTGGAGAGCGTGGGAGTGGAGAGGAGTGAGGACTGAGGAGAGGGACCGGCACGGGCGACACGGCTGAGGCCCGAGGGAGGGCGACGGGCGTGAGCCCGCTAGAACGTTCGCGACTTCTCGAGTCATGTCCGACCCGATTTGCCAACGAACGGTCCAGGTACGGGTTACAGACCCATGATCGGACGGTCCATACTGGAACCTGAGTAGATCCGATGGTTGATACGCTAGCGGGTGACGTGGATCCACGAGCGGAGCGGATTTCGTCCAGGATTCGTTCTTTAGAGATACCTCCAGGTACGAAGGCTATGGGTCTTGTGAACTTGCCGAAATAGGCACACAAAACAAAACCTTTGAAAAATGTTATAGACAGTCTCTCTTGATTACGACAATTAAATTCATTTTCACATATTCACTAGCTAGCTATTTTGCTTGGTAAATCATGCCTATTTCCCATTTGCTAATTTATTGGTCTGATGAAATTGGGACTCTACTTTTTAGTATTTGGAAGTTTATAGCTTGTCATTTATTATGTGTTGAACGAATGAATTAGGTTGCAAAATTTAGTAACCTTATATTATGTATTTGTTTGTGCCCCTGAGAGAAAAGAAAGGAAGGTAACATGCTTGTGCAAATTAGGGGTGCTTTTCTTCAACGTAAAATGTTGCCACCTAGTTAGTAGACATCACGATAAAATGTTCATTTAGGTTTTGAATTTTAGGTGAGTGAAAGAGGGTTCTATGTCCTCTTGTCATGACAAGAAAGTGATTGTATAGCTAGAGAGTGCAAGAGACGTTGCATTTCTTAAACCAAGATAGTGGTGGAGGAGCGAGGTGAAGACGAAGGAGTTGCTTCATAAAGAATGTGATGGACTGATGGTATATATGTAGAAGAACATAGTCAAGTTTATGATGATTATATGGTAGATTGCCTCGTCAAGTGTCACTATTAAGTTGTTATTGTGATTGTCAAAGGTCGGGTGACAATGCACAACTAGCGAGTCTGTTTTTTTCCCATTTATTGTTGGTTTATTTCTTTATGGTGGTACTCCCACCGTCCCAAAATGTAAACATTTGTTGACTTTTAAACGTCACGTTTGACCATCTCACTTATCAAAAAAGTATAGAAATGTAAAAACAAATAAGTCATTTTTAAAGCATGGCTAGAACAAGTCATAACAAAATAAATAATATTATAATTTTTAAATAAGACCGCTTGCCAAACTTGATGTTTGAAATTCCACGAATATTTGAGACGGAGGGAGTATATAATTAAACAGGTAAAACATACTTATGTCATGAGTAAAATGGATCATTTTGTAGCCGGCTCCGGCGTCGCGGAGCTCGCGAGCCCCGGCTCGGCAAGGCGCGCGAAGATCGGCGCGCAAAAAGGAAAAGGTGGAGCCACGTCCTGCCACGTGGGGACAAGGCCAGCCAACTTGCCCGGTCACTTTTCAGGTACTACCCGCCCCCCTCGTCACCATACATATCCCCTACCCAGCCCCACTCACCGACAAGCCGGCCCCCACGGGGGTGCACCCCACGGCACCAGTAGCTGCTGCCCCGCACGGCATCAGTAGCAGCAGCCCACCACCAAGCGCAAAGGCGAAGCCCGCGGCCGCGCGCAGGCTAGCGGTGCTGGTGCCAGCCTCACGCGCCGCATCGCGCGCCACGTGTGCCACGTCCTCCGTCGCAGCCGCCAAGGCGAAAGGCGGGCGGGCGGGGCGGGTCGTCGTCCCCACCGTCAGTCAAGTGGCCCAACTTGCCCACATGGGCCGCCGGCCACCACCACACACACGTGTCGCCCGCCCGCGGGCGCTGCTGCGTCAGCGCGTTGGCCGTACGTACGAGGCGGGCGGACAAAGCGGCCTCTCGCGTCGCCCCGGCCCGCGGTGACGTCGGCGCGCGGGAGCACAGACACGGGACACGTATCGCGCCGCGGCGCCGTGGGTTGCGCGGTGGGGCCCGCGTGGACGCACGGTAGGATCCGGCACGGCGGCACGGGAGATACGCGAGGCGAGAGTCCCGCGCGGGCCGTGCGCGCTGGCGGGCGCGGTCGCTGTTTCGCAAAAGCGGTGGGCGGGGTGACGCCCCCCTGCCGCGGCCGCGGCGTGATTGGATGGACGGCGAGGATCGTGTGCGGGGAGGGAAGGAAGGGACGGCCGGAGTACTGACTGTACGAGTAGCTGTCTCCACATCATCGATGGATTTGGATGGTGACAGTGGCTAATTAACCAGGTATATGGCCTGTAAGCTGGCTCTGGTTGCTTTTGGGGCAAGACAATACCTAGACAAGTGGCCTTGCTAATTAATGGGTGCGGTCTTAGTTTAGATCTTTAATGCGTGGCTTGCTTGTGGATCTGCCATGGGGCTCATGGAAAACCTTTGCCTGACTTTTGCTGACCACTCGATTATGATGCTGACAGGGCCCCAATAACCGAGTGATCAGCAACCATGAAAATACCTGGATACGGGCGTTGAAAATCGAGTGATCAGCGCGCTTTTGCGACCATACGCTCTGGTAGCGTCAGTCTTTTTAGAGTTCTTCATGATTCATCAATCAATTCACAGAATTACAGTACCGTCCGATGACTTCTTCAACCCTCTAAATCTATGTAACACTGCATGTGTTTAAGAAAAATTAATCCTCTTAATCAAGCACTAATAAGGGGAAATATAATGGATTAAAGGAGGTTTGACCAAATAAGTCAACATGAGGGTTGACCAAAGTCAACTATGATGAAATGGGTCCAAATATGAGCAAATGAGTAAAAGTGATCAAATTTGAGTTAAAGAAGTTGAAATTTTGGTTTAAACTCAAAATCTGAGGCACTTTTCAATAAAGGTCAATTATGGCTAAGTTACCATGTTGGAGTGGCCATAACTTGAAATTTTTCTTGAACACATGACCTTGGTCCAACATGAAAAAGTACCTAAGAGCTATGAACTTTCATCTGGTTATGTTGACCTTGAGTGAAAAGTTGATTTGAGTTTTTAAACTAGAGCCAAAAGTTTGAATCTAGGGCTGTTTCGGCTGAGACTTAGAAATTTTTGCAAAGTCTGGAAAACAGCATTGAAGGGTCATGTTCAGAGATAAATTTCTACAAAATTTTCATATGAAGTGTACCACTTGTTCATCCAAAATGGAATCTTGGATACTTGTACTAGCACCACACCAATTTTGGGCATAAACAAACAAGGTTTGCTAATTATTTGGAGCTTCAACTTTTGGATGAATTGCATCCAAACTCTGAAAAACGCGATGAACATTGACAGACTGTTGTTGGCCGAATTTTTTTCTCCAAATGTTCAGAGATCGATTGTGATCGATTGATTGATCTTCGGCCGAACAAGTTATACAACAATTGAAGCCCTTTATACCAGCATGAACTTTGTTTTTTTGATCAAAGAAAGTTTGTATTGGGATTTAAGAGAATTTAAGAAGGGGAGGAAGGCCACTGGTGGAGCTCGAGCTCTGCTCGAGCAGAGCAGCGCCGCCGTCCCACCGTTCAAGCTCGGCACGGTGAAGTTTGAAAGCACCATGCGTCGACGATTTGCGAGGACGAAGCAGACACCCAAGCAGGAGGTGGACGTCGCCACGACGGTGAAGATTTGATTTTTGACAGCGCCGTCGTCATCCACTCGTTCTTGTCCCCGTTCCCGCTCGTCCCGGCCGCCAGCGCTTCGCCGTCGCCCCTGCCGCCATCGAGCCGCCTCGGCTCGTTTTCTTCCAACCACCGCCGCCGCAACCACCTAGCCGACGACCCCGAGCCCTCAAACCCCGACGAGCTCCGCCCAAGCGCCGCCACCGCCCGTCCCCTGTTCCGCCGCCCGCCTTAGCCGCCCCCCAAGGTGAGCTCTACCTTCCCGGCCCTTTCGATCTCGAACAAGCACGAGGTTAAGCTCCTGGAGGAGCGTAGATGGTGCTACGTCTCTCTCTTTGTCCAGCGCGTGCTTAGCCTCGCCGGAACGCGCAACCCTAGCTCGCGTTCCGCCATGTCCTTGGCCGCCGCTGCGTTCCTTCTAGCTAGAAGTCCGTGCTGTCGACTTGAAGCACCTAGGATCGTGTTCTAGGTTGTGTAGAAGCCGTAGGTTTTGTTCTCGTCGAAGTTTGGCCTTTGGACGGTCTTGCGCCGCCGCTCGCCGCCGTGCGCCGCCTTGCCGCCGCCGTCGCCGCTGTGTGCCACCGTCCAGCCACCCCGCTTTGTGTTTAACCCCACCAGAGAGTTCCCCTTCGCGTGCCGAGGCGAGCCATGGCCGTGTCGTGGCCGGGGAACCACGCCGCCGGCGTCCCCGCCGCCGGCCAGTGCCGCCCGTGCCCGGTGAAAGCGGAAGGACCTTTTTGTAAATTCCAGGGACCGCGGGTGAGAAAGAATAGAAAACCCAGGGGGTTTTCTGTAAACTGCGCAGTTTAGTTTTTTATAAAATGCATTTCAATAGGTTTAAACTTTGAAAATGCATAGTAAATTGTAGACAACTCCAAATTGGGTGAAACCAATTTTGTTGAGTTCATAATTTTATGCTTGATGCATGAAAAATCAGTAAGGGCATAGGAAAAATATAGATTTTCTCCTTTATTTTAGACCTTTTATAAAATTTAGTTTTATTTGGGGATTTTTGCTAATTTAATCATCTTTGCATCATTTCGTGTAGATTCAGATCCTTTAGAAGTTGAGTACGTGGAGGTCCCAGCTGAAGCAGCTCCAGAAGGCGAGGACGTGATCGTGATCGAGCAGGAGTCCGACGTTGCCCCCGCCGTCCCCGCAGAGGTTGTCGAGCCCGAGACCCAGCAAGGCAAGCACCGGAGCATCTATCCTTTACCTTTTATGCCTTAATATGAGTCCAAATATTATTTCATGCTTGTGCACTACGTTTATAGGAGTTGAATGGAGTCCTTTATGCATTATAACTTTCCTTGACTTAAGGACATCTTTGCCATCTGTTCAAAATAGGTCTGCTTAGCTAGCCTCTGTAAAGTCAAGTAATTTCCGGTTACTTGCATAAGGATAAACATCAAAAACTTGTTAGACTTTGCAAATGAACAACTTTGTTTTTGGAATGATGAACCGGGCAGGACATGATCTTGAGACGACAGAGAAATAAGCAGGCAAGGTAATGGCACTGATGGATTGGTACTAGTGGTTTGGCACTACTTGGGTCCTGCCTGGTATAATGAAATTAAGGTCCGTCCGTTGGTTGGCCCTACTGATCAAGCTTTGAACGTACTGATCACATGTCGGTTTATGGGGCCCGATAAACTGATGCACTACCGAGGCGCTGAAGTTTAAACCGTGACTCGCCACGTCTGATGGAGGAAGTTGGGCGGGGTTGCGGGCACTGTAAACTCATGGCACCTTTGCCCGGACACTGATGTGCCATGGGGACGCAACTCCGGGCTATGCGAGCTCAGTTTAAGCAACGGAGGTCCAAGGCGGGAAAAGTTGCCCCGTGTGACTCTTCGGAGGGTGCACGCGTCGTGTGGTTAGGTTTCTCCTGCAGGATGTAAATTCGGTCCGGATCGCCGCACTTCTCGGTTATGAATACCGCTTGATCTCTGACCATCATCGTAGAGTCTTGAAAGCTTATGGTTTTAAATGTTTTTGATGATGTTAGATTCATTGTCTTGTGTTCCAAACATTTGAAATCTAGTAAATTCTAAGGCGACAAATTGGAAGCTAAAATTTGAGCTTAAGGACATACTCCTAGTAAGCTTGCTGCAACCCTAAGTCTTTAGGAGTCTCCACTCAAGAGCCTTGCATACTTGAAGTCTTTTCTTTTATCCCCTCGTCGGGTCAGTCTTGCTGAGTACTTTGTACTCAGTCCTTCTTACCTTGCTGCAGATTTTGAAGAGCAGTAAATGTTCTGGAAGACTGGAGTCCCGAAGGATGAGAAGCACGTTCGAGCATGACGTGTTTCTTCTTATAGGAACGCGTAGTTTGAATAAATTTTATAACTGTGCTGTCCCTGACTCTAAGTACGTATTTTGTTTTTAACTCTTAGAACTGGTATTGTATGTTTAAGGTGAATCCTCTTATGTTGTAATAATCCGCTGCTTGTAAAACTATTTGCTTAAAGTTTGTAATGTCTGTGATGAGCTCCTGAGTGATGCGATCCTGAATTTATGCTTGTGAATGGAAGCTTTGGTTTATCGAGTGTGGCTAAGCACTCGACAGACAACCGGGTTTATACTGACTGAAGTACGTGGCGTGTTGGACGCCTAGAGCGTTATACGACGTACTTGAGTCAGCGTAAATTGGACGGTTCTGCCACAATCTAGCGATACAATTTACAATGTAGTCCACTAGTCCAGTCGACGTATATCCAAGTAAACAGAGAAAATAAGCACTAACCGGTAGAGTCCCGTTCCGAAAGAAAAAGAAAATGTCCACTAGTGCTGTACACGAAGAAAACCTGCAAACACGACGCAGATCGAAGTTACAATACAAACGTTACGTCGTCAGCTTAAATTTCAGCTTTCTTCTTTTTGCTGGAGGTGCCAAACCAAGATCTTTGCAAAGCTGCTCGTCCGGCTGCAGCGTCTTTGGAACAGCACCAAATGCACGCCGGGTGACCTCCAGACCTGAGAGCGCTTGGTGAAGGTAAACTGACGCGTCCTCCAGGTTTTGCTTCAGTCTACGCGTCCTCATAAAAGCAGGCAAGGAAGCCCTGGAGGTTTGATGTGTCCTGGACTCGGGCGCATGAGGATTTATATCAGCGGCCTCGATGAACCTCTCAGTTGCTGCCTCCCATGACAACTCGTACCTCTGCATGTCTGTCAATGGAGCAGGCTGCTCTGATAGAGCATTCAGTGTTAGCTGCACAAACTCTTCTTCATTGTTATAGATACGGCAGTTGGGGAACTGCTTGAAAAACTCATTTGATGGGTGATTGGCACATATGGCGATCTTTCCCATTGCCAAGGCTTCAGCAGTGGTCGTACAGACCACATCTGTGGTGCTGGGGTTGATGAATACTTTATATCTGTTGGCGAATGGAAGTGTATCAGACTTTAACCAGAAACAGTTGGTACACCCTAAGTACAACAGTAATGCCAAATCTTATAATCAAACTCCCTGGTGATCTAACATATCTAATCTTTCAGTTAACTCAGATCACAATTACATGCTATCTAATAATTTTGCCAAAAAGGCTGATGAAGAAATTGCTTTGCTGTTGTAAATTCTTCTCAGTTAACTCAGAAGTTGCTTTTATTTTTTTAAAAGAAATTGTTTTTACTGTCTTGACAATGGAAGATAATACACACCATTTTTTGCATTCAAAAGTCAACTTTTGAACGTGAGAAGCATTTGGCATATTAAACTTGTATGACTGATTGACTGCCTACTGAAATAAGGTGTAATTAATTTAGTAAATATAATAAACTCACTCATGGAACAAGGGGTCCGCATGATCACGGCCAGGGTGAACATTAACAACCAAACTTAAACGTTTGGCAGATTCATGGACTGCATCAGAATCTTCTCCACTGCCATATAAGTCCACTTCGAGACCAGCTAACTTGCTTTGATATTTGGACAGCAGGTCAAGAAGCTCCCTGTATCCCTTACTCCATACCATCTTCCCAATGTAGTACGCCCCTTTTGTAAAGCCTTTCTCCCCACTCTGCAGCTGCCTCAACTTTAGTTTTCCCACCTCAAGAAATTTTGGATTAACACCATGGACGTTGCATATAATAGATCTGGGCAGATCTTGAGTGGCACCTGACAATCTGATAATCTGCAGCAAGTTCAGAAGATTTAGTATATGCCTCAACCAACAGGGCAGGACAACTCAACTAGGTGTTCAGTTTTCCAAATCCAGGTTATAGAGAGGCAGCAGAAAGAAAACCATCAAATGCAAACAAGGTACATAACTGACACATTTCTCCAATTCTAAAAAATTTCTTTTGCTTACTTTCATAGCAGAATGAAGATATCATGCCACGTAAATACCAGAGACTACAAAGTTTCGATAAGCAAGGCACAACAGTAACTGGGTACCACCATAAAACTCTTCTGGAATGGAATAGTTCTGCACACATAAATATCTACATCGCTCTTTCACAATGAAAGTATGGATTACTTCCAGCACACAGAATTTATAACCTATGATTTAAATTTAAAAGCACATGTCTTGAAACCCATACCTTGCCTAGCCTTGTTAGTTAAAACAAAATTGCATATAACTTTGTTGTGTCTGTCAGTTAAGTTTTCATGCATGTTTCAAGGATTTAACCTAAGAAGCTCTTTTTTGTTCACTTCTCTTGACAATAGATTCAACATAGTACATAATATATTTTTTTTGGGGAAAAACACCTACTACATTCACTGCATCAGACCAAGAGATAAGCAGGGTTGCAGCTCAAAAAGTATTGATATTATATCTTAAGCATATACTTTTGGCATGCATTCATAATTATGAATAGCAAGCACATATGCTTAGTGACATCTGTCTATTATCACGAAACGCTGTGCTGTAGATTGTTAATGTACGTGAAAAAAGGCAGAGCATCATGGAGAGACGTAACAATATTTACTAGGTATGAGTGAAAGTAATTCTATATTGCTATTAAAACAAATGATTTACTGTAGGCAGCAATATAGCATAGCTGCAAACTGAAGTTACCTTGTGGCAATAAATTCGAGTTACCCAGGTGTTGGCATACTTGAGGAAACAAGCAATCACTTGTCCATTCTTTTCTCTCCTTACATATGCTAGATAATTCGTGTGAACAATTCCTATCACTCGCCGGAACTTATTTTTCCATCTTCGCCCATGATGGTACCAGTTTAGATGCTCAGGCTCTTCCAATACAGCAATGTCAGCCATTTCATCTGGAATGCAGTCTGTAATATCTCCAACTGGGAGAATGCTTCTCATTTCTGTAGAAAACTGCATGATAAGAAAAAGCCAAATTCTCTTAAATACCCGCAAACAAGACTCTATAAAGACAAGATGCAAAATGACAACATTGTTGGATGGAAGCTAACAGCAGCAAGGTCTACATGCACCAGACACTGAGGAAACCTTCACTATACAGGGTAGCTACAGAAAAGGGACTGATGGTCTAGTAAAAAAAATTGAACTAACTTGGTAACCACATGGCTTACAGCCACATTGGATGAAATGGCCAGTTTGAAACAACTTCACTCAGGTTTTACTAGACTTAAAACAAATGCAATGTGGCATAGAAGAGTAGACATGATTATTCTAGGCACACAGACAGAAGAGTAGACATGATGATTCTAGGTATCAATTTGAGTTGATATCCTCTGAGTTTCACATATAAACTACAAGGCATAGAACTATTATACCTTCCCTGGGTAGAATTTGATGCCGAATGATGGCTTAAAGTCAATCCTCTCCTCAATCCAGTGACGAACATAGCTCTCATGCTCCAAAGTCGAGTCGAATACAATCTTATTAGGATAAACTAACTCTTGGTCCTTTAGACAGAGCCAGGGGATCACCAACGTGACATCCTTATCACCATCCTTTGCCAGGTAAGCTGCTCGGAACAGAGGGTTAATGGCGGTTCCCGTCATCCATGGGAGGCTGGCGGTGGTGAATATCGCGAAATGCCTCCTCGTCCTCGTTGACATGGCGTGCCCAAGTGAATGTCTGGGAGAGTAGTGAGTCACCTGTCGCTCGCCGCCCAAATTTGCACTCCTAGCACATTGCCATCAAGCAACCGGGCTGGAAAGCACAAGACAGAGGCAAAGGCATGAGTCAAGCAAGCACTAAGTGCAAACTGCCTGCTAAGTAAAAAATAGATTCCCGTCCTAGAAATGATCGATGGAGGCATTGAGCTATTGAAACAACATATGCGGACATGCCACAAACAACAAAATCAGGCGTATCAACGCGAGCTATGCACGGAGCCTTACTGGCCACAAACGAATTGGCGAGTGGCGACTAGTCCATGAACGCGGAATGGGTGGATTCGGAAGTCGAGAATTAGGGGAAACCCAGCGTGTTCAGGGAATGAGGAGCTTACCAATAAACCCAAATCCCCGGTAGAGCAGGATGAGGAGGAGCCCTACACCCAGAGGACAGACGAGGGGGAGCTCGCGGCAGCTTCCGGAGGAACCGCGCCGGAGGCGGGCACGGGAAGGTTCAGTAGGCGTGCGACGGCGGCGGTGGAACGGCAGCAACCAGCAAGCTTGAGGGCGATTGGCTGGGACTTGGGAGGAGGGTGACGGCAAGAGGAGAGCGAGCAGAGGTGAAGGGGAAAGGGTAAGGAGGGGAGCAGGCGGCGTCAGCGTCACGTTCCACACCTGGTGGGGCGGCGGCCGGCGGGTGTCGTGGTAGGTGGATCTGGGCCACACCCCAGCGTTTTGGACGGATGGGAGCCAAGCGTGTGTGGTTTAAGTATACGCCCTAGCCGACCGGAGGATGGAATATACCGTCCTCGAAACGGAATCTCAGTGCTGGAGAAAGGTTATATGTTCTGTTCGCCTGGTTGGGCCCGTCAAACGTTCATGGGCTTAGTTTAGCTGGGTCAGTACAACCCTCCTGCTTTGCTTTAACCAGAAGCAATTTCTTTTTTAACTAGAATGAACCAGCAGGAAGACGAGATTAGCTGGCCCAGCTAATCCACCTATGCTGTCTATCTATATTCAGACCAAGTTATGTGGACTAAATTAACCCAATCGTGAATTGAGGAAACGCTATCTAGCCTAGTTATTCTAGTTCTGTGCTTAGCATCAAGACTAATTCACCACAGCTGGTGGTTTGCCATCGAATTAGATTTAGAATCAAGAAGTGTTGGCGCTGTCACTTTGTCAGCCGGATTTTGAGTCTCCTTCAGCGCACACCTAGAACGGGGAAGGCAGGCAGCCGGCTTGACAGGGTATAGGTTGGCGTTGGGCACTTAGCGGCGATCTAAGGCCACGGTCGTGCCACCGGAGCTGGCTGGGTTAACTGCAGACGCGAGGTCACGCAGCTTAAGAAGCTGAGGAAGAGGGCATTACTCTCATCAACAAGCCTCACTGGCATTGGCATGGCTGCAGCCTGCAGCTACAGGTATCGGAGCCAAAGTGCCCGTACCACTGTCTACCAGATAGAGTAAGGGGAATGAGATCCTCTGCAGTTGACGTCTCTGCTGTTGAGTCACTGCCGTGTGGACCCCACAGTGATGGGTCCACCAATCAGAGACTCAACTGCAGAGGGTGAACAGCACAGCAGAGGAACCCTCTCCGAGTAAGGGCGACACGGGAGCTATCGAGATTCGAGATTCGAGAGGAAGAGAAATTGTGGGAGGGACGAAAGCCAGGGAAGGGAACAATGTAAAAAAAGTGGAACGGATGTAGGAATAAATGCAAAAGCCGAACTACAGATAAACAAAAATATGATTTAACTTACGTGGAAATGGACCGCATTAAGGGCTAAACCACTCAAACATCATATTGGTTAGATTTGTCGCTGTTCTGACAGTTCAAGAATACAGAAAAAAATAGTTTCAGTAAATTTGGACTGGAGTACACCATATTCTCTCAGGAAAGATTGCAAAAGCTATCCAAAGCTTTCATGGTAGCGTGTCCTTTTCCTGCTGCATCCACTAGCTCTCGATAAGCTTCTAGCTAAAAGATATGGAACGTTCTATAGCCTTAGTAGTCCGCAACAACAACAGGGCGATGTTATCCTGTCCGAAAAATATCACCACCAAACAATATCCACTCTAAAAGCATAAGCCACCAAGCATGCGACCAGTCAATACTTTGTTAAATCATCCAGCTCAGCATGTACATTTTTACCATTAAGAAACATAATTCTTTCAGCAGCTTGTTTGCGAAAATAGCGCAAACAGTCATCCTATTGTCCCATATCAGGGAAGAAATGGAAATACCATATCAACAAAACAGCAAGGACATTCCTTACAAGGTACAAGAGGCCAGGCTGCAATTTATCAAAACTGGAAGCAAACCTAGACACATAATATTCCAAACAAAAAAAAAATACAGCATTTCCTGTGGAACTAGAGCAGAATACCTTACTGTTGAATGACCATTTCATGCAGATAGATTACCCAATTTGCAGTCTCATTTAGTATGCATCATAAACTCTGGAACCTTAAGAGTTCTGACTCGTTCAGCGCATAATCACATTTACTCGTCTGACTATAGCTTTGCATACTTGTCGACATACCCCTGAAGAAATTTAGTAGAGTCAGTGGAGCCAAATATTCACTGCAATAAATATGTGCTGAACAGAAAATGGCACAATAAAGAACTAAATGAGATCTCGAAATACGGAGTATTAGATATATGGGGGGCGAATCAGATTTTTTATGTAGTCAGTGATACAAAGCTTTCTCATTCCGAAAAAAATATACTCCCTCCTTCCTCGTTTCTTAGGCGGATGGAGGAGGAGTCCAAAGACCAAGGCAGAAATCAGCCGTGTTTAATATTGCATCGATCTTTTCATCTGGCCATCCACGTCGCTTCGTTCCCCACGCACAGGCGGCACAGCCCGGCAGCCCGCAAGTTTTTCCCCTCGACAAAAACACCAGCGTATATTTTTTCGCCTCGCTAAAATCTTTTCCAACCGCACACCACAACTGCCCATCGAAATCTCTTCCGAAAAAACAACCGATCAGTTTTTCTCTCGGCAAACCAATATCCTATTCCAACATGGGCCTAATTTTTCCCCCTCGCCAGTACTTTCCCAACTGTGTGCGGTCATTCCATCTCCTGAAACCTCAAATTCTTATCGAAATTTTGAACGCCATCGACATTTTCCACCATGGGAATCGGCTCCTTGTCGCTGAACTCCATGGGAACTGACACCTTGTCACCGAGCAGAACCGGCAGCGGAACAGAACGGACAGCCTCACCGTCGGGAGCACTAGCCATCGGAAGAAAAAGAGAAAGGATCGGGATGGAAAGGGTGCGGACTGCGAAGGAAGGAGCGTGCGGTCTTTATTCCCGTCGGTGTGGGCTATTCAGTTCCGTGATTTAATTCTCTGCGCAGGAGTACCGAGGTCGAGGACTTGAGGGAGTTTCGAGGGCGTACGCTCTATATTGGTGAAAAAGTAGAAAATCGCCGTACGCCTAACAAACGAGGAAGGAGGGAGTAAGAGCTAAAAACTTGCAAGCACAAAAAAAGATAGCTCATCGTCCCCATATGTCCCGGGGTTTGGGTGTGCCCTTTAGTCAAAATATAGTTAGCCCAACATGTTGCAATGTCGTTCCCCCCCAAAAAAACATGTTGCAATGTTAGTAGAATGTTTTAACAAAGCTAATAACCTGCAAAAATTCAATCTCAAGCTCATCTTTGATATTTTGAGATTTTAAAACAACAAATGTTACTGTCGTGCCAGCACATGAAAAGATGAACGGTGCCAGATTGACTGCTTGCACATTTTGTTTCTTGACATCTAGGACGAATTTGAAACCTGTTACTGCATACATCTTATTATTATTATTTGTGGGGGGTGTGGGGTGTGTGTGTGGGGTGGGGGGGGGGGGGGGGGGGGGGGGGGCAAATGGCCACACCCCTGCATACGAAATCTGCACCAAAGCAAATAATGGCCAGACAAGATAAATACAGACAATATGCTCAATTAAGCAATATTATCAGGATGGAGCTTTCATGTAAAAAAGTAAAGATATGTTGCCAAACCCAAATAAATGATTACCAAATGGCTGGATGACAACATAACAGATTTAAGAACATCGGACTTTAGGATCTCAAAAGCAGCCAACTAAAGTGCAACTTGCATTTTCCTATTATCAGTATCAAGGGCATGGCATAATTTCCACTTCTCCACAATGCTTACTTGCTACTCGTTGAACAAATCATATGCCATGAACAAGACTATTGCATAACATATATTGTCACAGTACAAGTATATGAGCAGAATATATGCACAAATAACCAAAATGCTAGGCAGGAATAGACATACCATTACTAATTTTGTCACCTTCCTTTGAGAGGATTGCACATAATGTTTAATCTTGGCAGGTGTTTTCGGAATATGACTGCTAGGGACTGAATTAGAAACTTTATCAACTGTTTTCCTGACAATAGTTTTGAAAGCCTCTCTGCTCATGTTTCCCTGCCTCCATGATGGCTTAAGAACCTCCTTAACAAAATCTGCAATAGCGATCTTAAAAAGCTTCATTGATCGGGAATCCTTAGCTGTCCTATTTTTGTCCAATGTTTGGTCATTGTCAATATCACCAGGGATATCTGAGTTCCAGTCTTTAGCACCCAAGAATTCAGGACTTGCATTCTCCACCACACCTGCTTCGGTATCTGCTGCCACCTCTCCAAGTCCCTCAACTTCTGACTCAGCAACAACCCCCAGTCCATACATATTTTCACTTTCCACTTCTATGTTCATAAGTTTTGACACATCACGACTCTCAGCACCCCGTTTTTTCTCTTTACTAGGATCTACCTTGTTGATTGAACTGCTTGATGGTTCAATACTGTCAAGCAATGGATCATATGGAGCACCAGAAGCAAACTCCTGATGTAATGGCTTTTGTTTACTGGGCACAGCTTCTGCAGAACTTTCATGAGCATATGTTCTGGTTTCAGGATATGATTGACCAAAAGGAGACAGGGCATTCATGTGTTCTGCTTTTGTGGAAATAGAATCAACTGCATTTGGGCTTACAACAGGACCAATATCTAGACCTGGATCTGTTTGTTCAAAGGTAGATGCAAATGGGTTGTAGTGGGGTTTGATAGATGATTTAGGCAAAGCAACATCAGATAAAGGACCAAGATCGCTACTTCCAGGGAGATTTGATGAAAATCTCGGGAAAGAAGGATAAACCAAGTTAGTTCCTGAATCCAGATTCCCAGGAGGCTGGTGCTGACCATAAGGCGCATGATGAGATGAATAAGATAGACCTAAACCACCAGAATACTCTGACCAACTGTCTGGAGGAGGTACTGGAGCATTTTCAACAGAAATGGAAGAAGGCTGCTGGTGAGAAGGAACTGCTGGCGGGCGCGTATGATGATGGAAATCCAATGGTCTAGGATGAGAAATATCTGGTGGAGGATAGCTTCTCATCTGGTTCTGCATGAAATCATTTGCTGGTGCAATAACATTATGCTGGAACTGCGTTTGAGGGAATTCTGAAGTTGCAAATAATGGTTGTCCTGGTAGCCGAATCATGTTTGAGGGTGAAATGTGTTCAGGAGGACAAGAACTCTGAGGGCGGGGTTGGAGATGATCACGTGCCATGGAGTTTTTGGTAGTTTGTACTGCAAACGGTGCACTTGCAGCAGATTGGCCCACAGTAATTTCATCACCAGCTGAACATGACACATTTAAGACTGATTGAGACTCTGACGGGAGGCATGATCTTTGCATACTATGAGGATCAGATGCATTTGCAGAAGCAGCCACTGGTTGTGAAGGCTCAGAAGCTAAATTGTCACCATGACAATGCTGTCCAAGGGCATCATCAGGTGTGACGTTATTTCCCTCTTTGTCAATTAAATCATTTGAAGAACTATCAAGTTTCTCTGTCAACACCAGCCCCCCTTGCTGAGCAATTCTATCTCCTGAATTACCTTCTCTAGCTTGATGAACCCGCTTAACAAATGGAGTCCTGCTTTGCTTTCCAGGTGAGGAACTGAAAGAAATTAAATACAGTTAGTCTTCCAAAGCAGCAATTTATGCATATTGAGTGTCATAAAAAAATCTAAAAAATAAAAGAGCAACTATGCAGATGAATTGATGCATCCGTTTAAAGTTCATGAAAAGGTACAAGGTGTCGTACCTTTGGGATGTACTGCCCTTGTTTGACCCCAGTGGACTACAACTTCTATCCTGAGGCGACTGGCTCCGGGTTCGTTTCCTTTGTCTCCTCTCGTGACTTTTATTCATTTGTCCTCCATCAATTTCACTGTCACTTAAATCTTCTATAGCTAGATGCTCGAGCACATTTGTGCCATGCTTCACTGGGTTGCTTTCATCCTTGAGACGATACTTTCCAGCATCACCATTTTGATCAGCGCCAGGAGGGTAATTCACATCTCCTTTTGCAGTAGCATGTTTCTGATAACCAATTTCAGTATTTCTATCATTTGGATGATTGTGCTTGTTATCTTCAGGTAATATAATGAGGGTGCTGGCACCAACAGGACCAGCATCAACCTCATTTGCACTGTCATCGGAGGCATAGCCTTGTATTAGTCTGAATGGGCTCCCACCATCCACAGTTACACGTGCAGTTTTAGCATTATCACCACTGCCAGGTGGTAGATCCTTGCCCGGGCTCGAAATATCACTGACAGACTTTGACACATTTACATCTCCAGTACATTCAGCAGTCATGAGCGAAGAATTCTCTGGGGTAAGAGGTTGTCTTAATGGAGAGTCATCATCCCCTGAAAATTTTCAGGATAAAGTAAATGTCTATAGACAAACCAAAGCAAAACTAAACTGAAATGCCAAAGTCAGGTAAGATGTTCACGCACAGAGATGTTTTTTCAACAATATAAACTATCATTTTCCTTATTGCTGTAACACAGAATGCAGCAACATAGTAAAGTGAGTTACAAACAGAGTAAGTGTCGCCGTACAGAGGTTGGGAATTAGGGGAAAGGAGTGCTAACCATCCATATCCATATCTGAATCATCAGACACAATTAGCTGAGTAGCTGCTTTCAGAGTTTTGGCATCACGATCACCATCACCGCCTTCTTGTTTTCCTCCTGCCTCTGCATTCCATGATTGTGCAACTATAGTAGTGGAAGGTTCGGACGGCAATGGAGGGGGAGGAGATCGTGGTGGTGGTGGAGGAGGTGGTGGCAGTCCAGATGGAGGCAGCACATTCTCTAGGGCAAAACTGGGTGGCCGAGGCGGGGGTGGAGGGAGGGACCCTGGCATGGGATACTGTGGAGGGGGCTGATAGATAGTTTGTTGTTGTGGCGGCGGCCCTGGGATTGGCATCGGTGCATAACCTCTCTGCTGCGGCGGCATTGGCATCGGCGCATAACCTCTCTGCTGCTGGGCAAAAGGGAATGCCTGGTTCTGCGGTGGCGGCATGCCGTGCTGGTATGGCCCAGGCGGAGGCCGCATTCCAGGGTGCTGTGGGTACGGTGCTGGCGGCGGCGGGATAGGCTGCTGAGGGAAGGGCCCAGTTGCCCCAGGCTGGTGCTGGGGAGGCGGCGCGCCATGCCGATAGTGTCCCTGCCCGTACATCTTTAGCTCGGAAACCAACCCCTCGAAACCTCCTGCAAAGTTCAAATTCCTTATCAGACCTGGTCAACAGTCAGCGCGCAATCGAAACCAAATGAAACCACGCAGACAACCGATAACGCGATTAATTAAATAAAATCAACCCAAAAATTACAAACCCTAGATCAAACCAGACGGAGCTCACACCAGGCGGAGAAACAGCACCAAAAGCATAACTACCAAGGACAACAAGGGTTCCGCAGTTACCTCCTAGGAGTCTGGAGACGAGACCCGCGGCGTCCTGCGGGAGGCTCGGATTCGGATTGGAGCGGAATCCCCCGCGGCTCGCGAAGGACTGCGATCCTCCAGGGCCGCCGGTACGGCGAGGCGGTATCGAGTGGCGGCGGCGCTAGATCGCTGGGGTTGGTTCGGATTGCTAGATTTTGGTTTCGCAGTGAGCCATTAGGCGAGGAGCAAGGTCGGGGGGAGGGAGCAGGGATGGGTGCGTGCGAGAGAGACTGCCTTCGGGTTTAGATTTCAGAACGGAAGAGAGCGATGACGGGATGGAAACCGCATGATGCTGGAGTCTGAGCCGCGATGAATGAATCGGACGGTGAGGATTTTCTTCGGCCGTACCGTAGGGAAGGAAGGAATAAAGGGCAAGCAAACTGTGTTTCTTTTTTCTCCTTCATTTCTTCTTCCTTCAACATCAGATAAAAGGTACCAACTCCGAATTTCCCCTGATAACTTGCCAGACACTTACCAAGAACTTGTTACCAGATAATTTAAAGGATACAAACAAGCTGTATTTTTTTTCCCCGATATCCAGAAGCTATTAACACTACATACAAAAATAAAACAGCCTGAATATTCCTTGCCAGAGAGATATTTCTGTACTCCCTTAATAGTAGATAATAGTGAATCTTGCACAACAACTGACTACAACTGCATACCCTAGTATCCTGACTGCATTAAAGATTTCGCACATAACCAACTACACTTAAACCAAACTACTAAACTAGTCTCACTTTAATGTCGTAGTTGATTTAGACATCGCTCTTGCCTCTTGGAATGCATTGCACCAGTGACCAAGCAAAAAGCTAGTTGAACAGCAAAGCATAGTTTACTTGAATAGCATCTGCTTAAGGTTTTGTTTGTTTCAGCTTCTGTAGAGCTTTGCGTGAATAGCTTTCCATATATCGGAAAGCCAGAAAGCTGCGAAACTGAAATCTCACAGAAAGAGGCTTCTGGATTTCCAGTTTCAAAGCTTTCCGATATATGGAAAGCTATTCACGAAAAACTCGCCAGAAGCTGAAACAAACAGGCACTAAGACTTCCAGTATGATACAGCTCATGCACTGGTTACATGAAAGCTGCTCTCTCAGCATAAGAGGGAAACAGATGGTTTCCGTCACCATTACATAACAAATCGGCAAACTTCAGCAGAGAAACAAGTAAACACAGACCATACTATCACCGGTGAAACTTATGAGATAGATGCTTTCATTACGACGTATTCAGGGCAGGCAGGTACATTTCCCTGGTAATCTACCATAACAATCTCGTGTTACAAATGAAAACAGTAATACAGTAAAGAATTGCATGATAATAGTTAGGTCCCCTCCATGGCTTCTAATATCTAAAAAAATTCAAATTTCGCCACACCTAGTCCAGAACTGCCATCCACCAATATGTTTGTTTCCAAGTATTAGCCAATACCCAAGTCTTCAGGTGGGGCTGTTGCAAAGGAGGTACCACATCAATGGTGAGCTCTTCAGGTTTATGAAGCTTTATTTTTGACTTGAATTGCTCTCTTGCACTCCCTGCATCTGCAGCAATTTCTGCTGCTCCTCATCATTTTCTTCCTTCGGCTCAACCTTTGGTGCTTTTGGTTTTGTGGTGGACTGCTGGTAGAGTACACCACCTGACATGCATATCAGAAGCCCAATGGTACCCACAAAGGAGGAGTGCTTGTCCCAGATAAGCAGATTAATCACCACGGTCAGGAGTTTGTTCACTATGCCAAGTACTGTGAACCCAGTAGCAGAGATAGCCCGCCTGCAGGAGAACCCAAAGAAGGATATCGACAGCCCAAATAGGCATGAGAGAGCAACAGGGAGGACCACATCGAATGAAAGCCAATTTGACACTTTAGAGCTGTCGACCTTCATCTGATCAAACTCTCCCATTATAAGGAGCTCAAGGGGGAACAACATCAAAGCTTCAAGGTTGTTGTATAGCACAAGGCCCCATGTGTTCAGCCCAATGGTCATGACAACATGCTTGATGTACACAAAATCAATGGACATGCTCGCTAGGTAGGCCACCGCCCAGGTGTAAGCAGTCACAGTAAATTGGTTGTCTGTGAAAACATAGATCACACTTCCGCCAAGTATAGTGGAAAGTGAAAGCCATGTCTTCAGCGATGGCCATGGCTGATGAAGATACAGCGTCTCTCCGATGGCGACAAATATCGGCACAGCAGAGCGGAATACAATGAAAGTGTCCACATTGGCATGCAGCAGGAGTTCACTGTTTGTGAAGATGGAGATATAGAACATCACAGCAGCAGGTAAGAACTTCCACATAGTCCTCAAATTGAGGCCATCATGCTCAATGAGCTTTAGCTGTCCACAGAGGAGAACTCCAGCAACACTCGTGAAATACTGCAGAGCTGTAAGGGCTCCAGGATACGGAAATTTCATGACTGCCCATTTGTTGATGATGGAAAGCAGAGATGCTGACAGACAATACCCAGCAGCAACACCATAGACTGAGGCTTGCTGCAGAAGAATATTCAATGTGTTACTCCAGGCTCCGGTTCTCTGGATAGTACCTGAACCCTCTGGCGAAGCGTCTTCTTTTGAGGGGTCAGAGAGATTAGACATCTGCAACATGCAAAATACAGTTACTAAAGTTTCAAAGAATTACATGAGCCCATCAAAGTCAAGCAGCAGCTACTAAAGAATAGGGAAGTAAACTATGACAAACATGAATGTTTCAGGGGAACGAAATGCATCAGATAGTAAAAGATCTTAAGCATTGGTTTCCTCCTTAATGTAAAGAAAGTATGTAATTATCTTAGAAGAATTTGGTGAAGTGCAAAAGCATAAGAGGGCACAGTTCAGTTTCCACACCGTGTCATCGGTTTTTGTCATATTACATGATATAAGAAAAAGGAACTATTATTGACCACTACAAATACAAATCACAGTTCACTAGTTATGACACACTGAATTCTTCAAGTGCATTTGATTTCAAATGCTACACGAGAGACATTTGTTCATCACATTGCTCGTGTATGTAGGAGTTAAACCACAAAGCTGCAACCATGGCAAAGGGAACAGCAGCATTGGAAAGCCAACAATATACATGAGGATAGTGATATGCAAGCAGTACTGGCCAGTGAACGCTCTCACATATTCTATTGCATTAGGTACACAATTGTATCATTAAAAATAAAGCAATCACTATATGTTGGTTTCACGCCATAAAAAAAGGAACGAAAAGGTCAGAAGCTATTGCCCTCTAAATTGGTCTGCGCACCTTTAAAATCAGCTTCACCCTTAAAATCAACTGTTTGCAAACCCAGATATTTAATCAACCATGTCATTCTTATAGTGCCATGGACCCATGGTGATGCCTAAATTTTATATTTGATGGATACCAATTTGATGTTAAAACAAAATCTATGGAAATCTGACAATATACTAATGCAGCAATGGACAATCCAGAACATTACA
Source organism: Urochloa ruziziensis (assembly GCA_015476505.1). Taxonomy (NCBI): domain Eukaryota; kingdom Viridiplantae; phylum Streptophyta; class Magnoliopsida; order Poales; family Poaceae; genus Urochloa; species Urochloa ruziziensis. The sequence goes on from CM027118.1 coordinate 7,274,725, forward strand.
TAAAAACTATGCAGTTATACAAAGCCTTGACATTTCATAACTCCACAAATTTGGTCCTACCAACAGATCAGCACCTTCCAATCAATTTTCATACAGTAACAATTAAGAATGGCATGTACACAAATATATTCATGTTTACCAGATTTAGTTGTACTACTTAGTAACTTGTGTGATAAAGAGTTCATCAACATCACATGTTAAGATCAAACGGCATTTTCATGCACTCCCAGTTGGGATTGGTATGAAAGGACTTTTAAGGATTAACCTTCCAACACATATGCCAAATAGAAAACAACTCTAAGGCATATCAAGAAGGTCATAGCTACAAACGCTAATTTACTAAACAAAAGAAACAGTGTATAACAAATGATGCTGATAAATACAGAATATTGAGAAATCTCACAGAAAGAAAGTAAAACTTTGCTTCAGGTGTTAGGCCATCCTATTTTTATGCTGTGGCAAACATGTCAGCGGATTCATACTTTCTCGTACAAAACCAGCAAGTGAGGTAAAGACGCAAGAAGGTCAAGCAAAAACAAAATAAGATGAAGCAGGCATCAAAAGGCAAAAGCAAAAGGCGGGTAACAAGTACTTAAAAGAAGTCACACAACAAAATCAAAGGCAAAAGGTGCGGAAGCAGGATCAGAAACACTTGATAACAGCATCAAAACGCGACCAAAGTAAGCCAGCTAAAGAACTAAAGAATCCAAGCCAAGGTCAACAAATACCTTGTAACGCCCAACCCGAGAATTCGCCATGGCTTATAACCAAGATTCAGCACCAAATGGTCTAGGTATGAATCATGTATCTTCTTAAGCCAGTTGAGGCTGCCTGAGGTGTCAAGAGAAGAGGGAAGACCAGTATGCAACAACCACCTAGCAGCTAGCACAATCAAATAAGCTTGTGGGGGGCATAATGCGTTTGTCCATGACAGCCATGGAAGTCAAACAAGCTTGGGGCACGTCGCAAGCATGTTAGGTTGCTAGCATGACAGGACATGTTAGAAATATCAACGGCACGTATTGTACCACCTACGCACTTGGTCCAAGTCAAGGAGGACAACTTAGACTAGGTCCTAATAATGCAATGTGCTAGGTTGTGATAATAAGAAAACAAAGTACAGCATACCTCAGCAAGCTTTCCTCGCAGCTGTGGAAGTTGGACAGATCCCTCTCAACTACCGCAACCTGACAGCTCCAGCACCTTGATGAAGAATCTACAAGTGGCTGAAAGCACACGAAGTGTTCCCTGAACTTGCTGCTGGAGCCTCTCGAGCCGGGGCAACCAACCGATCAGTCACATGAAGCGTTTCTGATTCTGTTTTAAAATAACAAGAAAAATAATGCAATTAGTTAGTCGCCGAAGCATGCGTCGTATGCTAGCGCAACAAGTCATTGCACGAACAAAACGCCGCCATGGACAGAAGAAAATAAGAACATCAATTGTTAGGTGAGTGCATCCCGTCAGGACCAACGACGACGGCTTCGCACACTCGCACAGTGGCAGTTTCGTGCGCAGCCAGAACACCGCAGGACATTATTGATTGGCACCCCATCTACTACCCATCCTAACACTCATGGTGGCGTCGCAAGAAACCTCCCAAGTGGGCAATCAAGCGCCGAGGGCAACGCACATAGATGGGTTTCTTCTGGCTCCTGTCCTGAGAAGAAAGGGGGCCAAAAAAACCCAGTAAAGCAGAAGGAAAAAAAAAGTCTCTCACCTTCAAAGTTTCCTCCGGCCGGCCCCGTATCGCGGGTAACTCGGTGCTGTGGTAGGACGCCACGGGTGGGGCGCTGTGATATATCACGGGAGTCTCCGCCTCGCTCGGAATTGTTTTCTGGACTGCGAGTCGTCGGAGGTGGGAGGAAGCCGGATCTGGACGCGATTTCCAGTCAACCTCACGGCGTGGCGGGGGTTAACTGGGCGCGCGGGGGGTAAGGGTGTGGCCGTGTGGGGATTTGGGAATTGCCGGATTGAGATTTCAGAGAATGGAAGGCGGATGGGGACGACGATGATTGGATTTAGAAATGCGACTTGCTGCTGCTTCTGACCCGCGAGCCGCGGGGAGGAGATCTCGAGGCGCCTTCCGCCTCGGCGGGCTCGCCCGCCCGCCTCGCGGGTCGCTGTCTCGCTCGCGGTAGCTGATGGGGTACGGCGCTTCTTCTTCTTCCAATCTCCGTCGCCGCTGCCGTCTTCTTCCCTGGCGCCGCTTGCGCGTCGGCGGCTGTCTTGTGTTTTGTTTCGTGGGATGGGTTGGGCTGGCGCTGGCAGCAGATCGCGGCCCATCTATATGTGGGCCTATAATTCCGTAGCCCGGATCGCAACGCTTGCAGCAGGCCCAATTCTGCATCACCACCACTCCTGGCAGGCAGATGGGCCCTCTGAGCCCGTGACGACGCTTTTTGGAGAACGCAAGGTGGGCGCTACCGCGCGTGTCAGCCCTTGCCGGCCTGCCGCGGCAGAGTACCGACCCGGCGGCGGCAGCGCAGCGGCGCCGCAGGGAGGCAGGAGACGGCGGGAGCGGCCGGCTGGCCGTTGCGGCTCGCAGGCGGACCGTGATTTGACCGGCGCCGACGCGCGCAGGCTGCCTGAGCCGAGCGGCGCGGCAGCTGCACGCGGTAGTCAGTGGTGTGCTCCAGCTCGTGCACTCTGCTGCGCTGGGTTTCTCTTCTCCGGTGACTCGATCAGAATACTCCATGTTGCACGCGCCAATTGAGACGGTCGAGTTGAGAGAGACATGAATGGACGGTGTAGGTTGCTAGGCTAGGCTGGGTCAACTCCTCTAAAGCTGTGCGCCTTGGTTACTTGTACACTCAGCAGTCTAGGTTGCTCAGAACACGCGAACTGATCGATCTGCGTTTGCTTAAAAACGATCCTCCATCTTCAATGCAACGTAAGTATTTTTTTTAACATAGCTGCGGACTACGGCCTTGGAAGGCCATAGCCCGTGTTCAGTTGATGAAAAGTTTTTGGTGAAAAGATTTCGGATATTGATTTTACAAATTTAGGATTAGTAAATGTGGACGAAAAGGTGAAAAGTTATACGGATAGGTTGGAAATCTCGAAACGAATCTAACGATGGTAATTAGAGGGTAATTAATCCATAATTAGCGGATGGTTACTGTAGCATTACTATTGCAAATCATGGATTAAGTAGGCTCATTAGATTCGTCTCGCGATTTACAGCCCATTCATATAACTTTTCACCTTTTTCGTCTACATTTAATACTTCATGCATCTAAGATTCTCCTTTGATGTGATCGATGAAAAGATTTTGGGTGGGAACTAAACAAGGGCATAGGCAAGAAAGCAAAAGAAAGTCAAAACAAACTAAAAAATACAACAAAATTCGGACCGGTTGGATTGGAACATCAACTCGGTCGCTGACACTCCACGCAGCAAGGCAGCAATAGAATTCGGATCGAGGCCTAACCGCAGCGCCCAGCAACAACTCCCTGTCATTTGTCGTTGAACCTCCCGTCGTGGCCCGTGTCGACATTGACCTGATAGGAAGCAGACCGCACCACACCAAAAAAGCCGCCGCCATGCAGGACTCTTTGTCGTGGTACCGCTGCAGCACCGCAACCCTCCTGACAGAGTTAGGAACACCAGACCCGGACCTCTCACGCACGGGGGCCTCGCCTCGCCCGTCGCAGGACTCCACCTCGCACTCATCGCCTCGCGGGGGCCATGCCACATCCGCCTCAGCACTCCATGTCACGGGTCTGTATCAAAGATCGCCATCAGAGGGGTAGCAGTGTGGCCCTGCTTCCTAGAGACACCACCGAACAATCAGAACCACAACTGAAGATTGACATCGTTTCGTTGCACCCCCCGCGCTTAGGCGTCCGCCACCGTGCCGGCAAACCAAGAGTCGCTTGCGTCGTCTTTAGACAATGTACTACACCGGAGTAGCCCAACGCTGTTGTGCTACCTGCCGCAGTCCGCTGCAAGTCAAGGTGTCACTTGATGCCGTCGCCGCAAGCGCCGTCCCACGCCGCACCGTTGGTTGCTAAGCAACGACAGCCGCCGCAGTCCGCTGCAAGCAGACAACCCGACAAGAAGCAACCACCGCTGGCCACCACCAAAGTCGTGGTCGCCTCCACGTGAGCTTGGTAACACCCGGAGGCTCTTCAACCTGCACTGTGCTGCCTCGCTCCGTCACAGCAGGCTCCCCTTATCCGAATCCAGTAGTGCCAAAAGCCGAGTTGTGTCTCATGAGACAACGCCTCAAAGGAGGAAACGACGCCAGAGGCGACGCCGTCGCTCGTCTAGAGTCTGGACCGGATTTTCACCCTGAGAACCACATGCCAAAGAGAGGGAGCTCCAAGATGATGCCCCCAGCGGGGGAGCGACGCCGTGAGGCGCCGCCATCATCGTCACCAGCAAGGATGCCAGCAAAGGCTTTCGCCTGGAGCATCTCCCTATCCTAGCACCTCTCGGTCCGGCACTCCCGGGAACCAAGGAAGCTAGCTCTGGAGCGACGCCACCTCCACGCACGAACCTGCCGCGCCAAGACCAGCTCCGACTGTAGATGCCGCTGCCTTGAACTCATCGCCGTGCGCAGTCCCTCTCTGCCGCACGGCCACCACCCACAATGCGCACTTCCACCTCCTCCAGCACCCAAGGCCTCTCTCTCCGACACAGCCTGCACGAAAAAGGGGGAAGGCCCGGAGCACCATCACGGTGCCGCCAGAGCACCCCCGCGCAGAGCTTCACTACCACGCCATCATGCCGCGGCTGTGCAGATCCGCACGGCAACCCTAGGACCAAGCTGACCGGCGGCCGTGCCCGCCTAGATCCGCCCAGAGGAGGGGGAAGGTGCCCCGCCGCCGCCATCGTCGCGAGCCGCACGGCTTCCGGCGACCCGCTCGGGCGGCGGGGCGGCGAGGAGGGGCGGCGGGAGGGGGGCTGTGGCGGCGCAGGTCGAAGTCGCCCAGTCGCCCTGCGCGGGGAGCGAACGAGCGAAGAGAATGAAAACTGCGCTATTAGGTTCACGTTCAAGTATTTTAAGTTCTTCAAAATTTCATAATGAATAAGATATCCTGAGATAATGAGTTTAAGCGAGGTAGCCTGCCGAGAGAATGAGTGTGGAGCAAGATAAGGATAGTAGCAAAAGATGAGATGATATGTCGTAGTAGAGGGTAAAGGGCTCATGTCAAACGTAGGACAGGCACAAACACATAAGTACCGTTTTTTTTGCCCGCTCTCTCTTGTGAAAGGGATCAGATTTCATTAAAATAGGATCCCTTTTATAACTGAGACCTTAACATAAAATCAAATTACATTAAAACACGTCACTAGGTCTGTATCCTTGATCTTCCTTAGATCCGACGATATCCGCTCCTTGATCTTCCTTAGATCCGACGACATCCGCTGCTTCAAAAAACTCCATCGTCATAGGACTTCACCAGATCTGGACTCGAGGATCGCAACCAACAAAAGAATCCACAAGCAGGGGCGGAGCTGGTCCAAATTGACGCCTAGGGCCACTAGTAGGCCAATTAGGACTAGTTGCACCTATTTCATTGGGCTACAATATCTACAGTGTGCTAAATACCAGCCCACGTCTAGGCCATGGCCATAGTGGCCCTAGCGGGAGATCCGCCATTGTCCACAAGTATAAAAACCGTAAAAGAGACACAGTATGCTCAACCATTGTGAGGAGTAACGACGCCGAAAGCACATCGTCCGTATCTTCTCAAGGTTGTACCTACCATAAGATCGGACGCTGCCGTTAACTGGTTGCCAACGACAGTCGGAAGGCTAGATCTGCCACCGCTAGTGGAACCAGCGGCCAGAAGGATGATTCCACTAAAGGGAAAAATAGATCCAATGATCCCTACTCAAAGAGAATTAGGCCAACGTATCTCGATCCCTCTATGAAGAACATGTGACAAAGGGACACATCCCCTTGAGAAAATCCAGTACGAGTTAGAAAGCTAGAACGAAGATATCGAAATAATATAATGAGCTGGTCTCACGTCAAGAAATAAAAGAGAAATCTGAGCTCTTATTACTTATGTATATTCAGTTGTTTTATGAAATAAAAGAGAAATCTGAGCTGGTCTCACGTCAAGAAAATTTGTAGTGTAATCATTAACAATTCTACGCGTTTAGTCCTTAATTATTGTTGAAAGTGAAAATGTTTTGGTACGCATTTGAAAAATGTCCTCTTCACCAGCCGCGTCTTTTATATAGCTACATCGGAGACGCGTTTAGTCCTTTGCCGGTGGTGACGTACATATTGGTGACGTGTTTTGTTTCCGCGTCTTTAAATGGGGTGTCTTCTATGTTAGTTTCTTACTTAGTGGATGTTTTCAAGATAGCTACATAAACGATAAGAAAATGAAATGGAGTTTGAAACATACCTCACTACGGGAAACCCAGTAGTTGCCGAGTGTAATATATCGGGCACTCGGCAAAATTTCATGGTGTGGTTTCATAGGCTTCAAATAATATTTAATTTTATGACTCAAAGAAAGTCGGTACCCGTGTAGAGAGAATATCATCTAGAAGAAATTGGTTTCATCTCTCTTGTTTGATTGAGTGTCGTGTCATCAAGAAATTTTATGTGACATACTAATTAATGTCTATGAAACTCCCCATTGGGAGTAGCCTTATCAATTTACAGTAGCTCTGTCCACCAGCTCGGACGATTCTCATGATGATGATAAGAGTCCCTCCAAGATCACAGAGACATGCATGGTTGCCCATCATCCAGATGTTATCACACATGATGGCCGCCCCTAATCGTTAAAGCATGGCTCCAAGATTTGCACAGGGGAAGTAGTACCTCTTGCCCAGTTGCCCTTCGCTGCCATGAGTACGTGATGTGTGGCACTTGCTATTGGATTGTGTCCCGCCCTCCATGCCGTTGAATAATCAATTAAAGCAAATGAGTTATCACATACCGTCCAAACCTGACGCTGTTGAACATTAGTTTCCATGTGGGGTCGAGTGAGAGCGGAACAGAGAAAAAGGATGGCTATGCATGCATGCTGCACTCTCGATCAGATATTCAGATCTCGCGAAAAGAAAAGCGAGAAATTTAACAGAGATCCAGACCAGATGTACGTGTAGCGCGTGTGTACTGACATTAGCATGGAGAGTGCCATTGCTGGTTTGGGACAAGCACTGCGCAGAGTACGTGAGACCCTACGCGGATTGGGCTGTCCTGATTTTTGTCTCTGAAGAATATATGAGGAGTGGTCCTCGATCCGACTTAATGCGCATAGATGTATCTATATTTCTGTCTCCTCAGATCATTGGATTGGATCAGCAGGGCACACACAGTAGAAAATGTGTATGAACTGTAGTTAAAACGTAAAATTTGCAGGGCTGGGGGGGGGGGGGGGGGGGGGACTGTACTTTCTAGTAGATGCGCCATGCATTTGTAGGCCGGAGAACACATGCACATGCATATGCATGCATGCATTCAGCTAACGTACACCGCCGGTGGGGTTTGGTAAATTGTTGTTCATCTTTCTGCACTAACCCTGCATGATGCACTCTGCAGAAAACATAGGATAACAGAGCGTGGTGGTCCTCATGTCAATGTAAATATTTGAAAGTAATATATTAAATGAATATATGTGCAGAATGGTCTTTCCCTTACTAACGAATGAAGCATGGTTTATTTCGTTGAACTATCTTCCTTTTAGTACGTTCAGTAATTCCATGTTTATTCCAATAATAATAATATATTCCATGTTTGTACGTATGGTATGAAAAAGATGGAGCAGTGAATTTATAGTTTCTCCAAAGCCTAAAAAATATCTTTTGATATAACATACAGTTCGTAAAGGTAAGGCCGGAGCTAGTCAGAAACTCAGAATTATTCAAGCTTTTGGTCGACATGCCATGCATGCTGGTAAGTGGCAAGTTGATCATAAATTTGGTCCCCTACTAGCTAGTACTTGCATACAGTACAGTCATCTCACCGGATTATCTTCTGCTAGCTAGAAGGTGTCTTGCAGTTCTTTTCAAAAGAACAAAAAAAGAGAAAGTGTCTTGCAATCGGTTTCCTTTTTCTTAAAATAAAAGAATAGGATGGCAAACAGGCTGTTCTTGGCCGGAGCTAGCTGATTTATTTGTTGACCCAGCCCATTTAGACAAGTACAAATTTATTTGGCAACAACACTTGATAGCAATCAATGCAATAATCCACTGACCATGAAATATTTTTCAGAGACATTTCTCTCTTTGATTTTTGTTCCTTTGTTAGGACACATAAGTGAACAAAATTCCGTACATACTCAATCTATCACAATTTCTGTTTGATGTGACTCTTAAGAGGGCGACTTGCCAATTTTGGGAAAAAATTATCATCAATTAAAAATTGAAACCCAACACTACAGGAAATTGACCTTTAGTACCGGTCACAGGACGGGTCAGTACCGGTCGCTGTGGCCGCTACTAACGTGCCAACACGTTAGAACCGGTCACGAGGAGCCGGTACTAACGTGCGCAAGTTAGTACCGGCTGGTAACACCAGCAGGTACTAACCATACATGCCCCGACAACCTCCCGCCCCCTCCTTTTTCCTTATTTTCTTTTCATTTTCTATTTTCTTTTCCTTTTTCTTTTTTCATTTTCCTTCTTTCCCTTCTCCTACGGTGCGGTCATCACAAACAAAATCACACCACAGTCACAATAATCACAACAAGAATCACACATAGATTTTACAACAATCATAACAATACATATTTCACAAGAATCACTATCACACATTTCATATGAATCACTCAAAAAAATCACAAAATACACACTAGCTTGGCCTCCTCACTGGCTTGCCAGCGGCGGCTCCAGCGCTGGCGCGGCCTGGCCCCGCGACCACCGGCCTCCGTCTGGCCCACGCGCCCAGGGAGGGTCGTGCTTGCCGTTGCCGGTGCTGGCCCGCCACGCCGCGCCACCCGCCTCCATCTCCTCTTGGCCTCCGCACCTGGGGAGGGCAGCTCTTTCCGGCGCCGGCGCTGGCCCCGCCGCGCCTCCGCCTGGCCCCGCGTCCACGGCCGGGACGGCCCTTGGCCACGCTCGCCGGCGGCCTCCGCCTGGCCCCCGCGCCCGCAGATCCGGCGGCCTCCTCTTGGTCCCTCGCGGCTGCGCTCGCCGCTCCAGGCCGCCGCGGCCAGGGCCTGAGGTCCGCCGAGAGGCCTCCGCCGCCGTGGGGCCGACGCCCCTACCGTGCCGCCCACCCTTCATGCCCGCGCAGGCAGCTGCGCGCCTCGCGCCCCGCCGCACGCCAGCAGCCCGCCCGTGCGCTCGACCGCCTGCTGCTCGCCGCTCGCTTGCCTCTCTCGATCTGTGAGGAGATAAGGTAGAGAGAGGAGAGGAGAGGAAGAGACAAGACATAGAGGTGAAGGACAGGCCGATAGGGAGATTAAAAGACTTGGGCGTGGTGGATTTTTTTAGAGGACATGTTAGTACCGGTCGAGGGCACCAGCCGATACTAACGTGCGTCATTTAGTACTGGCTGGTGTTTTTGACCGGTACTAAAGTGACACGTCCATTTAGTACCGGTCAAAAACACCAGCTGGTACTAAATGACGTACGTTAGTACCGGCTGGTGCCCTCGACCGATACTCAAGTGTCTTTATGGACACTATTGCCTAGAGCCGGTACTAAAGGCCCCCTTTAGTACCGGCTCCGGCCAGCCGGTACTAAGAGAGAGGGATGAAAGGTCATTTCTCCCGTAGTGCCAATAATCTTTTACGTATGTTCTAGTACAGCAGAGAGCCAGACATGGACAGTAGAAATGAGAGGCCGTGCTTGAAATCAGGTGTTTCCGTTCTGGCCATTTTGTTGTGCGATTCCGGCCAGTTGTTCCCCCTCTAGTAGTACAACTGCTGCTAAATCCAATAACAAAAAAGATCGTCACTTGCAGATGATGTTGTCGCAGGGACCATGCATGATGCATGCATGCAATATGTCCCAAAAATGATGTCCTACAAAAATATGACGCTTTCCGTGCGTCCGCTTCCTCCTCCGACGGGATCTTACCCTACTAGAAGCCAGGTTAACCTTCAGAATTGCTAGCTCACGACTCACGAGATTTACTTCAGGTTGCATGCATGCATACTTTGTGTTTTCAGAAAACAGCACCCTTTTGGAGTAACATGTTGAAATAAATAAGCTTGTTGTTTCAAACAATTATTAGTAGGAAGGCTTTGTAGGGCTCTGCCGTTAATTTTCACTAGCAAGCTGCGCATATGCACTCTTTAAAAGATCAGCTTATTACCCGGCCCGGAACACCAATCAACAAAAGCATACTCCACTCTCCAACAGGCCGGTTTTGGTTGAAGGATCCACTACTTTTCAGCCATCGATATGATCTAATAGATTTCTAGCGGGCACACCTTAGCTTGCTAGATCCATATATAGCTGCTGGCTGGTGCCATTTAAGTTTTCATGGATCACCATATATATATGGCGCCTATATATACATGTGCTTATAACAGCATACGACGACATATATATATTCTGAGACTAATATATGATCGGTCAGTGCACCTAAGGAAACCATGCAGTGTATCGAACACGTCTTGTGCATTACAGCATTATTAGGATATAGCTAGTGATCACAGTATCCTAAACCCTAATGGGCAGGGGCAAGATTCTGTGTCACCTCCTTTTGCGCTCTTGATCCCTCCTCTCCGGCCAAGAGTTTGTAGTCTTGTGCGTGGACGCATTGCACTGAGACCGAAGGAAAAGTTAGGAGGCGTACTTTTTGCTCAGGGAAGAGACACCGAGAGAACATAGACACATGGCCAGCAGCAGGCCCGGTCCGACGCTCACATGTTTAGGGCTAAAAAGAACCAGATGATGATCAGATGCCGCGCGTACGACACATGGCCCGCCGCAGCTACTGCGAACCGATCGAGCTCGTCGATCGCATCCCTGCTTTCACCGTTCGTAGCAATACTTCTAAATATCGTCCAGATCATATAGTACCGTGTGTCTCACTAGTGTTTTTCCTTGGCAAATCGAAACAAGAGCTACTACGACACAACATTTGAGATCAAACACGATCATCAGTGATGCAGCAAGAAATTAAGCAGCGAGAGGCGCGCAGCATCAGCGAGCAGGTACGGTGGAGGAGTACCGGAGGGGTTCGTGGCCGGGCGGCTGCAAATGTGTGGGGATCGGACATCGGAGTACGTACACACACGGTGGTGGGGTGCGTGGGCCGCTGGGCACGTACGCAGGGGCGGCAGGCAGTCGACCAGCGATGGGCGGGCAGGCGAACCGGACGGCGGCAGGACGCAGGCAGGTTTGCATCGGCCGCGCACGCGATTGTCGCGCGCCGGTCGATCCTCGATCGATAGCCAATGCTATAGCTGGTCGCCCATGCATGCCATATGTCTCGTCGGAATAGCGGAAAACCTAGTCATCCGGCGGTGCGCCCACTTATCACGCCAATTAGCTAGTATGGGCTTCGGCAGGGGGGGGGGGGGGGGGGGGGGGGGGGGGGGTGGGGGATTGTCAGAGAATCCCGATCGACCTGCATGTTTATTACTGCGTTTTACCGCTTAGCATGTTGACGAGTACAGTAAAATATGATCATCTTGTTGACCATAGTTAGCTTAGCTACAAGGGAGACTAGGGACACTAGCAGGTCGCGCATGTGCAAACGTATACGGCTCCTGAAATTTGGTATTTCAGTTTGTCCTTGAGTACGTGAGGTTATAAAAATTCAAGTACTTCTATCACCTAATTTTATTTTCATACCTTGCTTACAAATAGTTAATTTTGGAATTGTAGTTAATTTACCAGAGTTGCAATCAATCGTTTTTTAACTTTAGTAGCATATGTTCCCTCGCCAAAAAAAAACTTTAGTAGCATGTTAAGGATAATTATATATATAAGCTGTAGAACTCAAAGTTGGGTGGCTGAAAATTAATAATCAGGAGCACCTAAAATACTCAGGTGTATATATACACACGCTGCGAGGGTAGCTAGGTTCCTCTTTGTGGGGTTTTATCCGCGTTCACCTCAATTAGTAAAAACTATAAATACTACCTATTCACTTTCTCCGTCCTCAAATATATGGTATTATTTAGGACATGCAAATTAGTTCATTTTTGAACTAACTAGCCTGTCCTATTATTAATGTTCTCCTGGCAGGAAGGTCATATCAAAGAAGATACATATATCCATCATTTTTTCCCAATAACTTGGTAAACAAAGCATGTTCTGTATGCAAGCACGGAAGCTATAGCCTATAGCTAGCTTGTGGCGAGATGATTATATAATGTGGGTGTCACTGAATTTTACAGCATCACCTGTGATAGGGGAAAAAATGATGAGTACCCATGTTAGTTGGTTCAAGACTTGAAGCCTTATGCAACATGATAATTAGTATCCATATGAAAATAGTACGTGTTCGCAGAGAGTGGATATATGATATGATGTGATATTTTTAATTTGCGTGTCTGCACCTGTGTGTTTCAAAAATGGAAAGAAGAAGTACAAATCGCAAGATGGATCCACACCATCCAATGAAGGTGAGCGTGTACCTACCCCGACGCATCAATCCCCAATCAATAGGCCATATATCTTGATCAAACTGATCTCATCATTTCGATCGCACTCGATCTGCAGGTTAAGTCCGTAGCACGGCACTCGGAATCTAGCTCATCAATTAGCCCCGGCCGGGCCGGCCGTGGGGCGCCACGTACCATACCAAGCAGCAAATAGCTTTGCTCTAATCCCATGCATGTCGCAGCCAAGTAGTACTAGACTAGCTAGTAGCATCATCCACCAACTCGAGCCAGCATTGCATGGATGCAGCGTCGCCCGATCGCGGACCAGACCAGGTCAACAAATACGCAATCGCGGACCAGTTGAGATCGAGCCAGTCGTCGACGCCGGTCAAACGCGTAGCCCCATCCCCACCTGTCCCGACTCCCCACGCCGCCGTCCGCGCCAGCGAGCGCATGCCGTGCGCCAAGCCGGCCGGCCGTCCCGGCTGCGGTACGGGTGCAGGCAGGGTTCGCGCTCGCATGCATGGCCGCTCGGGATCCGCGAAACAAAGCCGATCGATCGATCGAGGGGCTACCGGGATAGTATAGCATTAGAGCGCGCGGCTATAGCTAGCTCGACGAGCGCGTCCGTCCACCGGCGCCGGCCGGGCCGTGGCGCCGCGCGCTGACGACGACTGACCGATCGGCCCGGCCGGCCTCTTGGAGGTGGATCGGAGGGCGCGCTACTACCAGACCTAGCAAGTAGCAATAGCGGGCGCACCGGGAGAGCGAGCGAGAGACCAATGGATCTGCATCTGCTGCCGACGGAGATGGAGGCTAGCTAGCTAGCTAGATGGGGTAGCTTTTTTCCCAGAATGGCAGGGAGTGAGTGCGCCCTCGTTTCTAATGATTGTGCCAAATCCGTCAAAGTCCCTGCCGCCCCCGGCCTACGCTACGCACGCAACCGGCCGGCCGGCAGCCTCCCCCGATCGCAGCAGGCGCGCCATACACCTTCCCGTGTCTACCTCTACCGCCTGCCGCCCGTCCCGTCGCTTTGCTTATTTAAGCAAACGCCATAGCTACACACGCTCCGATCCCAGCGGAGGAGGGAGGTGGTGGAGTAGAGGCGGAGAGCATCTAGCTGATCAGCTAGCTTCCTTCCCGATCTCGGCTGGCGCCTGGCGGTGGAACTTGCAAGTAACTTGTTCTGACCATGCATGGGGGGACAGATCTGATGGATGCGTGTGGCGTTGGGCATGCGCCTTCCAGAGATGCTTCCCGCCTTTTGCTGCGCCTGCCGCTCTTGGATTCCACCAGGGCAGGGCGCCTTTGTTTTTCCATTTGTTTTGATCCGCGGCTGCCATATATGGCCCGGGGTTAATAATTGAATTGGTGCCTGCTTTGTGGTGGTACAGCAATGGAGGCTGGCTGGCTCGATCTGCATGGCTCTGCGGCGGCGTCGAGACGGCATGCCACCAAGCCAGCCGCCTTAACGCCGCCGGAGAGACGGAGATGGTAAAATGACGCGCAGCTCGCAGGCGAGGCGTGATTAGACGAGAGCGGAAAGGGGGAAGGCTAGCTAGAGGGAGCTATTGGCTGCGGCGGGAGTGTAGGGGAGGAGGGGGGGCTGTAGTGCCTGTCTGCCTGTGTCGCAGTTGTGTACGAACCGCCGCAGCAGAGGCCGGGGGCGCGGGCCCGCACACTCGTTCGTACAAACGTGTGTGTGGCTAGCTCATTGCACCATCATTGCCTGCGCGCCTTCAAGTGGAGTATGCGTGTCTTGGCACCTTAATTTTTTCTTTGTTTTTTTTTATGTTGCAAAATGCCTGCTTTATTTGGCTCTTGACGACAGCAAGTAATTATAAAGTGCCAAGTCAAGAACTGCTTAATTACTTCCCTGTCAGCGCTGCAGCACGTGGAATAACGTGTTAGGAATCGATCGCTTGATATATTCATATGTACAAAATTATTCATCTTTTACGAAGGATTCATTATTTGTTTTACAAAACGCGGAAAAATATATGCTCACGACAAAAAGACAGAGACACACGCACAATTAATGTTTATATATTGTAGGATTTAGTACCACACTAGACTGACTAATTAAGGGTAGTACTTGATTCTCCATTCTAATCCACCACCCGTGTTATTAGAAGAGAGCTTTAGAAGTTTCATGGAGAAATATGCTAAAAAAAAAAGTTTCATGGAGAAATTCCGAACCCCACACAGGCTCCAGGCCGACTGGCACTAACGTGTAGAGATAAATGCTCGTTTCTCCCGTAGTGGTGTGTTAAGATGAGAAACCCCAATGCTTGTTGTACCTCTTGTTTCAAGCCCTCTCTTTAGATTTTTCAAGAATATGGATTCTACATCCTAGGCTATACTCTTAGTAAATACAATGGCACAAATAGTTATTTCACCATACACCACAGTAATCGAGATGTCAAATAATTTTCTATATAAGAAAGAAGTATGAGTATAGTCATTTATTTTTCATAAAAATAGAGTGCTTATAATGAAGTTTATCTAAAATGGCAATTTGCATTTTTTTTGTCATTGGGTATTAACATGATTAAATATTGATTACTAATCCACAAACATCAATATGCTCATCGCGGCCCTTAAGCATGGTAATTTAAAAGCAGATATAGAGGTACTTCAGGTCTTTTATAGTGATATATGGAGTTAGGTGAATTACTCAATTCAGTGTTGATTACGAGGTCACTTTAGTTTATTTTTTTATACTTGTAGAAATGGTTAATTTTTCAGTGCAAATATAGAAGTTCATTTTATGTTATTTTGTATAATGGTATATATATGTGAATAATTTAGAACTAAGAAAGAAAGCTGATTCAATTTCTTTTGTTGCCAATAATTATCGAGTCGACAAAATTAATGGTCGGATGGTTTGTGGAAGGAATTAGCCTGAAGGTTTAAAAAACGTCTCTAGATATTGATAGCAGGGTACATTATAATTAATTGAACACATCAGAGCATCAACTAATTAAGTTTCACAGTGTACTTCATACTGGATGTTCATGGAGGTAGGCATCCAGTAGTACAAGTTAAAAAGGGCCTGACTTTAGTTAGAGTCAATTCATGACATGTGACTGTACTGTGCATCTACAGTGAAGACCGATGTGACTGTTCATGTTCACTTTGCCGGCTCCACAAACATTTAGGAGCAGCGCGAGATGTAGGCAAATGAGATCTAGGGCACGTGACCCCACGAAAATACGCAAACAACTTCTTCAATTAGCTATAGTGCATCAACACAAGCAACCAGAACACTTGTACGATTCAAACTAGCAATGATTCGAATGATCTACGTGAATTTATTTTACGGGCCAGACTCTTAATATAATTTCGTTTTACCAATACTAAGAATTGAGCTTTCTAGTTTAGTAGTATTTTTAATAAATAGTTACTTTGTACTCCCTCCGTCCGAGGAAACTTATTTAATTGTAAATTTTTTTCCACATCGACTCTCATGCCCTTATTTATTTGTTAATACGGTAAATTTTGGCATGCAAATCAAATCCATATAATTAGGAATGCCTCTTTATTATTCCTTTGCAAATCACTTTTTCCCGTGAAAATTCTTTTCAACAAAATATATTTTGGTATTATGAAAGTACTTTTCAATACAAATCCATATACATGATTTTCATATTTGTAATTCAAATATTTTGAAAGCTAAGATGTCGATAGTTAAATCTTTACATTATACCATAAATATATAGCAATGTCCAGACTTCATATTCTTATTTCTAGATTGATCTCGCGATAGTTAGCACATATGGTTTTTTAATGGCTTAAGCGAACCCATATGGCACATATATTATTTTCTCTTACCCCATAATTAAGAGCACAAGTTCATTAACATATATAAGGATACATTTACTTCCAATGTCTAAATGTACGATAATTTAATTTAACGTGCAAGCACAGCAATAGTATATATGTTTTTCCTCCGTTCACAATACTTATTAATTGGACAATTTCATGATCAGCCAAACGGAACACTAACCACTAGCTCCTGGTACAACCTTTTAATGTAACTTTCAACATTAACCACTAGCTATATATAGCTAGCTCCTACTATCTAGCGCACCGTGTAGTAGTATTTCATTCAGCGAAAACTGTAATTGTGTGCGCGCGCGCGCGAAGAAGATAACCTTGCATTGCTTTTTTTGTTTTACTTAATTATGCATTCGTTCATGAATGGGTCCATTGATGTTGTACACAGAAACTACTATACATACTCCGTTGGTATCGCCGTTGGTGTGCGTGGCAGAAGTTTGACTCGATTTGTAAAAATACGTATAACATTTTATCTTCAAATAAATTTGTTAAAAGACTAAATTAAAAGATCTTTTCAGTGGTACTAATTATGTACCATAAATATTAATATTTTTTACTATAAAATTAAACAAAGTTTTTTCGGAAAGTGAGAAAGACAGTTTATTTAGGGACATATGGAGTACACTCTTCCGTTTCATGAATGCATAACAATCGAGGTGAGCCTGCTCTGAAATATGGCGTTTATTGTTCTTCTGAATTTGGCTAGCCATGGCGACACAAAGCTATTAATGTATGCAGCGGCAAGCTATCAAACGCAGCGAGCTGAGTACCTTGCTGTTCCGTTTGGACCATAGAATCATGCATGCAATCCGATTGTTCCAAAGAATCCAAGCGACTTGATGGGTCAATCACTATGCACTCACGAATGCACGGTTTGGCTACTGACACCCGCCCAGCAGATCGAGTGGGGATCACTGTCGTTAGGACTTGAGAGCTCACACAATAACCGTGATGTGTGAAGCCACACGGGGGGTCGGATCGAGGGAGCGCGTGTGATCGATGCGCCTCTATCTGAGCCCCCGGCCGGCCTCCTCCGTTGTCAGCTAGCTACACACACATCCTGCCACACCCACGGATCCAAATCAATGGCCTGCACACACATCAACACATGCGGCTGATGACGAGCTGATCGAGCGATCGAATCGATCGGCCGGCGGCATGCTCCCAACAGTGGCGGCACTGTTGGGCGCGTACCGGCTGCGTGAGCAAGGGTGTCATGCTAGCTTTTAGGCCGCTAGCTATAGCGCTAGGGCAGCGGCAGCAGCTGCAGGTTCAGACGACACGCACGCAGATGGCCACGCATCCCGGAAAAAAACATGCCCTGGCCACGGCCGCTCAGTCAGGATCGATGCAATGCATGGCAAGGCGCGCCGCAGCGGGAGCGGCAGAGCACGCAGCTAGCGACCAAACCCAAAGCCCAAAGGTGGTGGTGTGAGGTGACAAGATATCCTAGAATCTTCCTCCCCTCCTACCCTAAACCGGCATGCATGCGATCGCTAGCTTTAAAGCCCGGCCGCGGCCGTCAAGCTTGTACACAGCGCTGTGCGCTGCCTGGCCTGTGGGGATATGACCTCGGTATAGCTAATAGCCCCTGCGCCTACTAGGGCAAGAAATGCAAGTGCACGTACGGCTTTGATTTGAGGCAAGTTAATTGCTCGGTCGCCGTAGCAGCAGCGAGCCGCCGTAGCTGCTGCTGGTACGTGATCGCAGTGAAATAAAAGTGATGGCCGGCGGTGGTGGTGCCCGGCCGGTGGCTTGGCTTTGCTTGGTTATACGATCGACGACGGGATGGGAGTAAGCTATAGCTGCTGGGGCGGGGTGCGGAGGGTGGGCGCTAGCTTTTTCCTGGAAAGGAAACTGAGGATTCGTCACATCACCACGCGGGGTCGCAGTCGCCAACCTCCACCAGACGACAGCGACCTAGACGAAGGGCCTCTCTTTATGGCCTTATCATATCCGATCGATCCCGGCCGTCCTGCCCGGCCATGCATCTCTCTCTTCCCCCCGGCCGTCCCTATCTAGCTCTGCCGTCCATGCGTCTCTTTCCCTCGCACGCACTTGAAGCTAGCCCATAGAGAGCTTCCTTGTGATCTGAGAGTTCTCACTCCCACGTACGATCACTCGGTCGCCTTTACCCGGCCTATCGATCTCCTCGCTCCAATTAACAGTGTCGGTTCTACAGTCTACAATACTCTCCCTCCCTCTCTCTCTCATCCATCTCGTTTCAAGTACTCTCTCTCTCTCTCTCTACGCACACACACCGGCCGCGCGCGCGCACTGATCTGATTGAATGCGTTTGTGCGTCAAACACGTGGGTCCCGGGGCGGCAGGATGCGCATTCACCGCCTGGCCTGCCCTGGCTGGGGCGCGCACACAGCCGCACAGGTACTGACTGACTGCCACTGATCGATGAGCCGAGCTAGCTAGCAGCGCGCGGGGGGGAGCTGCCGTCGTCGCGCACTGGGTGTCGCCACCCGCCCGCCCCAAGCTTTCGCGGCATCAATGGCGCCCAGCAGCGCGCAGATTCTTTCGCTAATTAGCGCCGTGCGCGCAGGCGCATCACGCGTGTATGCACGAGCGAGCTGAGCTGAGCTGAAGCTGAACCCACCAGCTCGCTCCAATCCCCTCCCCCTCCCTGTCAGTACTGATCAGTAGTCAAGCCTGACGACCGCCCCGGCCGGCCCCTGTGTGCTTGCATGCATGTCCTCTATGATGCGGCGCGCGGTAGCGAGCGAGCCCTGTCCACTCAATTAATCGAGCGAGCGAGCGATCGGGTTCGACGGACTGCTGGGCATCTCGCTGCGCTAGGCTGCGGGGCATGCATGAGCCCCGGCCGCATCCGCGAGCGATCTCGATCGACTGATGGAACACGGGGGAACGGAGTCATATGGCCCCATTTGTGCTGGCATGACATGATACGAGAGATCGATTTCTAGCTGCGGCCGATGGAGGGGAAGCAATGCATGGTTAAGGTCATGCAACCGCGATCCGGCGCTCATGCATGCATGCGATGCGAGCACCTCCTTCGATTCCACATCAAATCGGTCGATGTGATTCCATGCTAGCTGCTTGGTAACAGAAATGCTGCGACGCATGGTGGTTATCGGCGGCCGATCGAGAGTAGTACATGGCTTTCCTTATCATATGTCGCATGGATTGAAAGGAATGAGCCTTGCTTCCGCCTTATCATGCACAGCTATGTCGGCACGGCAGGGATAAGCTGCTAGCTGATACCTTGTGTTATGCAATCACTGTCTTGCGCCAATGGCCGCCGCCGCCGCCGGCTGCAGCTCTCGCTGCCTGAATCCAGGAAATAGTACAAGGTTGTCCCTTGACTACAAATAGTCCATTATTACTGGTAACTGTGAACATCATGCATCTCACAATAACTTAGGGCAAAATTCAGCAAATTGTATCACTGCGCTTTAATTTATATATATCTACTTGCTACATATATAAATTACAATGCCTTCCTTATAGTACATATATTGAGATCGAATTTGAGATCATGAAATGATTAACACCAGTACTTATTATTTTTTGTCAGCATGTGTGAAACTGGGGATGGCTGATAGATGGATCATCGAGCCTGTGAGGCTGTGACGACATACCGTCCGGCTCAATGCGACGGGCAAATAGGGATCCAGGCGGGAAATATTTCCGGGGACATCCACAGGCATGCGTGCCTCGTCTTTTTCCCGCATGCATGCCTAGAAAGAAAATCGCTCGTCCTCGTCTTGGATGTGTCGTGAATAGTTACACGTAAAAATAAATAATCCCGTCGATTGGTCAGGTCGAGCCCACGCATCGATCCTCAGCTCAGACCTCAATCATGATAGTAAACAATCGTATACACACTTGCTCACTCCTTTTCTCCGATACCTTCTTTTCATCAAAAACAGAAAAGGCAGGCCTGTGATGAGAAGGCACAAAAGCTGCAGCTAATTGGTACGTCCTTGTGCAACAAATAAAACCCGTCAAAAAGGCCCTGCCGAACCTCCCACTCAGAGCTCGTAGCTAGCCTAGGGCATGTTATCAGTATCATGCATCATGGATGTTAATTGGACCTACACAAACTGATCGATTATCAGGCAGAAGGTAGATCCACCATAGCTAGAATGGTACAGTAGTATCAAACACTTTTAGAATGGTAGGAAGCATGACAAGGAATGCAGATGCAAGGTTCCCAGCAGCCATCTGGATTTGTGATTGTGTTTTTGAACCCCGACAGTACGTGCTTGAGAACTATGTGCCTGATGAGTGTCATTAACCCTCTCTCATGTCTGTGTGCTCATCGTCGGTGGCTTGGAATATGTCTTATGTTATATTTTGTCTTTTCCTGGAAAAAAAAGGGAGCACATATATGATTAACAGTGTCCAGTAGTAAGGACATAAGGTGGCTGATATTATTACACAATTTTTTGTTGGCACTTTACTTCAGTCACTACGGGTTTGCCGAGTGTTTTTTTTTAACACTCGGCAAAGCGCATCTTTGCCGAGTGTTTTTATTTTGCCGAGTGCTTCCGAAAAAATACACTCGGCAAATATTTGACACTCGGCGAATACAGGTTTTCCCGTAGTGAGTCTAATCACAACAACCGTCAGATGCGCACTATGATTTTTTTTTTCTTTTTCGAGTGTGACCAAATTAGGAAAGCGATGAAGTTTTACTCGAAGCCGAAATTAAACAGCATCGCTGAAAGCTACATCTTTGTTAGACTTCTGATACAAACTCAAGACAGGTCACCATCCAAGTTTCTTTTGTTGCCTTTTTCTTTGGCCACATCCCCATGTAGAGTAAAATATTCAGAAAAACTACACATGGAATGTTATGAATTTAAACTTATCTTGCTAGATGGATCGACACACACGCACCAAGCTGATCGGCGACCTTTAGTACTAAAATTATCCATGTACTAATTAAGGATTATATATTTTTCCTTTCTCTTTGATTTATTATGTAATGCAGTGTGCGGTCACGCAGAGGCCGGATTTGTTTTCATTATCCAAAAAAAAATCAAGCTGATCGGCGAATTGGGGATGTCGAAATGACGACAGGGCTGATCGACTTGATCGCTCGAATAAATATGGCGATTAGCCGATCAATTTGATGCATCGGATCGAGTCGATCATACGTCTGTTCATCAATCACACTCGCACATCCGTCTTTTTTATTTTCTAGCCCTTTTTGGAAAACAAGTTCATAAATGGACCCTTGACGGAAAGATTTGCAAAAATGGACCCTGACCTCGGCGCCAAAGATCACGGCGCCGAGGTAACACATCTCGGCGCCATGACCTTTGGCGCCGAGGTCCATCCCCGTGACATCACGTTTGGCAGACGTGGCGCTGACATGGCGTCTGGAGCTCGGCGCCGTAGTCTACGGCGCCGAGCTCGGCGCCATAGCCTTTGGCGCCGAGCTCCGTGGCCTTTGACACCACAATAGATGGATGCGAAATTTTTTTCTGATCAAAAAACATATATAATTTGTCCAAATCGGAGTTCGTATGTGAAAATTACGACTGTTTGAAAATACTTCGCTAGTTCGCAGTCCATTCTTTAAATAGTCATAATTTTCACATACGAACTCCGATTTGGACAAATTATATATGTTTTTTGATCAGAAAAAAATTTCGCATCCATCCGTCTTAGTGCCAAAGGCCACGAAGCTCGGCGCCAAAGGCTACGGCGCCGAGCTCGGCGCCGTAAACTACGGCGCCGAGCTCCAGACGCCATGTCAGCGCCACGTCTGCCAAACGTGATGTCACGGGGATGGACCTTGGCGCCAAAGGTCATGGCGCCGAGACGTGTTACCTCGGCGCCATGATCTTTGGCGCCGAGATCAGGGTCCATTTTTGCAAATCTTTCTGTCAAGGGTCCATTTGTGAACTTCTTTCGCAAAATGGGCCATAAAACAAAAAAGACGGACTCGCACATAGGCACCAGTACTATGCGTAGTACTAGGCCCCGAGAGATGCTAGCACTGTTCCTTTCCATTGATGTGTACACTTACACGGGCGAGCGAGCAAGAGGCGATGGATATCATCACTATGCAGAGGGGTTAGGCCAGCCGTGTGTGCACACACATTGCTCGTCTCAAAAAGATTTATGGTGTGTGCTCGGGCTCGCCCGATCGCTGTGGTTGGTCTCATGCGTACGGAGCCATGTGTGCGTGGGGCCCAGGGCATTATTGCAGGAATAGAAACCCTACCCCATCTTCTCTTGGAACCCAACTCTTTCTCTCTCTCTCTTTCGCCGTGCTCCCTTCTACCTCTCCTCCACCCCCACCTTCCTCTTTATCAGCTCTCGCCTCACCACACGGCTAGCAGCAGACGGAAGCTGCTTGCTCTCCATCCACTTCCTCCTAGCGCTAGAGCGAGCTGCTTAGCACGCAACCCCGCCACCGCCAGCTAGCGCCACCTTCCCGCCGGTGTCGGCAACCAAGCAAGCATGGATTTGGTGTCGCAGTCCGAGCACCTGTGCTACGTGCGCTGCACCTACTGCAACACCGTGCTCGCGGTAAACTCCTCGAGAAATCGGATCCGAAACGAAACATCTATGGGGAAGAGATCATGAGACGCCGCAAGAACGGTCGCCAGATATGGCATTTCTTTCTTTCGTCGTTTCTTTAACTTAGAAGAGAATTTTTCTGCTGGTGGTTCCCATTTCTTTTCTTTTGCTTCGGTCTTTATGTATCCTTGCTTTGTATGGGGGTGGTACACTGCAAGCTCGTTCACAAGGCGTCCAATTAAATCACACCGCTTTTTTTTTTCTTGCCCTGCGATTGGAGGAGCGCACAAAAATCCACTAGCAATACGCATGTGACATGTGATTGATGTGCTATGCTTCCTTTGTTGTTTTTCAGTGACTCTTGTTGTTTCTTTGTGGAATATTCTGCTCTTACTGGTTCTCCTGATAGTGCCATGTTCCATCTTTCACTTCCATCTGTTTGGTGCTTCACAAGCTTCCATATCTTCTATTCTTTGTTGTTACATGCATAATGTAAATTGGACAAGAATCTTCTGTTCTTTTCTCCTCTCTGCCTTCCTGCACCTCTCCTAATTCCTTCCTTCAGATTCTATTATAGCTGCTACTTCTTATTAGACAGTGTGCCATGCGTAGGAAGTTGATCTAGAAACAGGTGGTTGATTTGATTGCATGCTGTGATTAATTTTGTGCTTCTTGGGTAGCTGCAGGTTGGGGTTCCATGCAAGCGGCTGATGGACACGGTGACTGTCAAGTGCGGCCATTGCAACAACCTCTCCTACCTCAGCCCACGGCCGCCGATGGTGCAGCCGCTCTCCCCAACTGATCATCCCTTGGGGCCCTTTCAGGTGGATTGTTGCAACTCATTAGTTACATATACCCAAATATCTCTTCAGCATCCATCTCATGCAGCGATCTATGTGGGACTGCAACTATATGTGTGTGACTTCTCTTTCTTTGATCCACTCTACTTCTGTGAATATGCTAGCCTAGCTTTTTGTAGAAGGGAAAGAACAAATCTAAAAGATGCAGGAAATAATAGGAATAAATTTTTGCTCTCATTCATGACCGAAATAGATGGAGCAATAGATCAGTGGGGTTTTCTCATGAAATATGACCATGGTAATTTTCTTTACTTTCAGTTGCATCGATCAGTGCTATACTTTGATCTCTCTCTCTCTCTCTCTCTCTCTCTCTCTCTCTCTCTACTTTATTGAACAACTCAAAAGTACTGTTTGCAAGGCAAGATTAAACAACGCTGGACTACAAAAGATTTCTTTTGTTCATCATCTGCGGCCGGAGAAAGTCCCCGTTGCTGCAAAAGGCAGTTGATCAGCTTTTTTGAGGCGGCAGCAGCAGTAGCGCAGCAGCTCTGCTGTAGCATTCATGCATGCATGGTTCTCCAAACACATTTTCTTTTGGAAAGATAGGCATTATTCATGGCAAGATTTAATTTACTTGACGACCATGTCTACAATAATTAGGAAATTTAGTTCATATGCATCATGATGAATCGCTACATTTGTGGCATCTTGAAACGCTGGGCTAACCTTTTGCTTCTTATGCTGCCATTTCTCAGTGTCAGGGACCCTGCAACGACTGCAGGAGGAACCAGCCAATGCCGCTGGCCTCGCCGACATCAACTGATGCCAGCCCAAGAATGCCCTTCGTTGTCAAGCGTAAGTAGAAGTAGCAAGAAGCAACTCCACATCCACTCTTCTTGTTCTTCCATGCTTCGTTTTTTTTTTTTGTCCTTTGGGCGAATAATCTTTCTTGCTTTCTTCTTAGCAATCTCGTCCTTTCTGTTAGTTGGTGCAATAAATAAAGATGAGTAGTAAAAAAGGTTATTCTTATTGTCTCAATGCATTATTTGTTTTCTCTTATAGCCCCGGAGAAGAAACACCGCCTCCCATCTGCTTACAATCGCTTCATGAGGTGAGGAAACATTATTTTTTCACTTTTAAGTTTTTCAAATGCACGAACTCAAATAGTTACATGCATGTGATCTCACAATTCGCCTGACTTTGTAATATCTGCTCAAACTTGTAAGTTCACCAAGTTCAATTAAAATGGATTTGAATCCATCCCCTTAGACGACTTTCCCAAGCCTGCTATGTACAGTGACAGAAGTGTGTGTGTGTGTGTGTGTGACGAAACCTGTAGTGCGCAGGTCTGAATCTTTTCCATCGGTCACCCAAGTACAGACACTCAATACAATTGCTAGCCAGACCATATATGTAGCTCAGACATTATTTTTTGCTTTTCTACACATGGTACATCATTTTGCATTGTTGTTATTAGGTCAACACTAAATAAATCTCCCCTTCCCATCCCTCTTGCCCACTAAAATCCTGAAGAAACTGTGCCCACAGCAACCATGTTCAAAAAACATATAGTACTTCATAAATTAAATGTTCGATCCAGAGAAATGCTGGGTTTTTCCTATTATTTTGCACCAATCCATAGCTGTTGGTAACTTTTTGTTGAAATCTTTCAGTTATCTGTGTAGTCATTAACGTTAGTATTAGCAAAACTAGGCCATCCCTCTGCCGATTTCCAGATGATTTTCGAGCACTGTTTATATTAGTCCAGCCCAACGCACTCATCCATCATTTTCCAAGATTAAAGCTATTTAGATCTATCTAGAAAATAAATGTGGATATAAAGGCTCCATGGGCAGGCAAGATATATATTTGGGCATAAAATAATATTTGGATATTCAACACAAGCTAAAGAGTACGACAAATTTTCAACTAATAAGGCATTGCATATTGTATATTGTAAACATTCATTATGCGTCTTAAATTTCTATATTTTCCCTCAGAATGATGCATGAGTAGTTGTAGGTTTGATTCTTCAAGAAATGAAAAATAATGAAGAATATTTCCCAAAAACCAAATGGCACACAACAATTAGAACAACCAGAATGACCATACGTATGATACATGCATGGCAAGCATTTGAAAAGAATGGAGTAAATTTTCCCTCGGATACACACATATGGCTTGCCTGTATATAGTGTGGTTTTGGTACATGTAGGGGACAAATTGTATTTTAAATTTGTACCACTTTACTTATTGCTCTGCATGCAGTTAGCTTTGCAATTTACTAATTTTATCGACGCACCTATTAACTATGTATAGTTTAGTACTCCCTCTGTTTCTTTTGTAAGGCACAGTGGCGCGCACAAACATTTTAAGATTCAAACTTTTTAATCTTTGACAAAAAAGAATTTAGCGAAATCACTTGTAATATATGCAAAACCTTTTTTCCATTGGGTTCATAGATATTTGAAATAACATTTTATGCTGTCAATTTTTGTGGTAAGGGTTCGGTAAAAAACAATTATGGTAGCGTGCATATAGACATTTTTCCGTCTTACTTAAGAGTAGAGGAGTCCAATACAGCACTATGAACTATCCTTCTTTAATTTGGTAAAAAGAAAATTACGCATGCTTATTTTTTTTCACTATCTTTTACATTATTACATGCATCTGGCAGGGAGGAGATCCAACGCATTAAAGCTGCGAAGCCAGACATCCCTCACAGGGAGGCCTTCAGCATGGCGGCCAAGAACGTAAGATTGCTGCATAATCAATAAGCTATATATACCAGCCTCCCTGTAACTCTATTTTCTTGAAAACATTTTTACGGAGTACTTAGCTATATACGGAGTATACTTTAATTCCTCCATGACGTGCTGCATGCAGTGGGCGAAGTGTGACCCGCGCTGCTCGACGACTGTCTCTACTGCCACTTCCAACAGCGCCCCTGAGCCTAGAGCTGTGCCTGCTCCTCAGGTAATAACTGCATGAGAACACACGACTCGAGAGAAACTCGACGATCTTCTATATCTATATATGCTATATATCTTAATTCTTACGTACATATATGATGCTCTTGCAGGAGAGGGCCAAGGAGCAAGTCATTGAGAGCTTCGACATCTTCAAGCAGATTGAGCGCAGCATCTAGATCAGATCAGATCAGGTCGACCGATGGTGCAGTAGCCCAGGATCGAGCTAGTATCACCAGATAACCGGCCTATCCCATAACGCCGTTTATATATATGCATGCATCTTCCCCATCCTGTACTTTTTCTACCCCGTGTTTTTACTGTCGTTCCTGTCCTGTTCCGCCTGTTGTTTAATCTGTTGGAGTGTACGCACCTCTTTAATTATTATGAACAGCTGCTACCCTATATAATATTTGCCGCCCTAGCTATTACCCTATATATTGTGACTACGTGCATTTATTTATGTTTACTTAATTGTATATATGCTTGTTATGTTCTATTATTGTTTGTGCGGACCGAGAAAATTGATGTCATAGAGGTGATGCATATGATGATCAATATATGAAGTAGAGACCCTAAGATTTTTCTTCTTGTTTTCTGTTGCGTGATCCTTACCTACAAAATAGAGGTGATGCCGGCATCCTAACTTGCTATATGCAGTTAAGCATTATATTGATCCCAAGACATATTACAAGTGCATGGACATATATAGCTAGGGAGAACTCCAGTCTTTCTCTTTCATGCGCACAGGAGAGCTAAGGCAACCTTGCATTAGACTGGGGACCAATTCAATTATTAGTAGCTGCTTAGATATATTCTGCTGCAGCTTCGTTCTCATATCTGATATTAATTATATTTTAGAGTTATTGAACCAGTATCCGGCCATCTCTCTACATCCTTAGATTTAGGTTGTATCTCCTTGAGCCTTGAGCCTTGGCTAATGAGGATATCCTAGTATACATACTCTCAAGGGAATTGTACTGATAGAAATATTCAAGAATTTAACTAGGCACCATGCTGTCAAACTATTCCAATTTGGTTTAAACCATGTTCCATCGATGAGGATTTCATCGAATATCGTCAAACTTTCTACTAGTATTTAATTAGTTTCGCAAAAGAACTCGCCAATTGCATGGGAGTAGTGATCTTAAAAAAAAAAGATGTAAGAAATATATATTATCTATTAATTTTACATGCTCCTATTTGTACTGTCAAATTAAACTTACATCCTGACAAGTCTAACGTCCAAAAAGGGGCATACCCAGTGCCGTAGGCTCCCGCATTATGCGTGGTCTTGGGTAGGTTGTTTAGCGCATAGCCTTCCCTACACATAAATGTGCAGAGGCTGGGGCTTGAACCTTGGACCTTCCGGTCACAGGCGGTGAAGCTCTACCACTGCACCAAAGGTCCAAACTTTATGTAATAATAGACTGACTTAGGATTTATATATGTTTTTTATATTTTACTCTAACAATCTCTCGTGTCCAATTTATGCCTAATAAACAACTATACCAAAAGTTTGCTAGTTTCACACAGTAATTTAAATAGGACTACCATGTATCAAAATTTTGGCTTGCCAAGGATACGAAGATCATGAGTTTCGCCATGAAATGGATGGTAATCACAATTATTCATGAATATCGATCTCCTTCCCTATCCCAATAGAGAAAGAAGATCAAAGTTATAGGGACAAGGAGAATGCGATATATCAGAAAACCATAACAGAGTCCAATCACAACAACCAGTTAATTATCCTCTCATGGAGAAACTTATAGACTACTAGCACTACGGGAAAACCTGAAGTTACCGAGTGTCAAATCTTTGCCGAATGTATTATTTCAGACAGTCGACAAAGAAGTGTTTTGCCGAGTGTAACTAAAAACACTCGGCAAAGAAGCGCTTTGCTGAGTGTAAAAAAAACATTCGACAAAGACCCTTGTTTGCTAAGTGTATTTTTTGACACTCGGCAAAGCGCTTGTTTGTCGAGTGTATTTTTTTTACACTAGGCAAAGATGAGAGTTTTTTAATTTTTAAAAAGGCAAATGAAGTCTAAAAATCATGAGATTTGGCATGATGTGATGCTATCATATGTAAAGGCCATGATAAAAAGTTGAGAAGATTTCACACATTTTATCATAACTATGTTTACAAAATTGAAATATCTCATAAGAACTATATGTGTTATTCTATATGAGAGAGTTAGTCAATGTATTGTTTTGAATACAAACTTTTTAATATGATCTCATATGAAAAAAAAGCTTTATATCAAAATTGTACAACTCGATGAAATATAAAACTTTGTAGTTTACAACTTTTATATTTGAGACGGTTTAATATTTAAAATATTATTATAAGTTATCTAATTTGAATTCATAAATTTTAAAACATTCAAATGACCTCGGATTTAACTAAGTTCTATACCAAAGTTGTACAACTCAACGAAATATAAAACTTTGTAGTTGAAAACTTTTTTATTTGAGATTGTTTAGTACTTCAAAAATACATTATAAACTATCCAATTTCAAATTATAAAATTTTAAAAATTTCAAATGACTTTGAATGTAAATAAGTTCTATATCAAAGTTGTAGATCTCGAAAAGATGTAAAAGTTTGTCGTTTACAACTTTTTTATTTGAAATTGTTTAGCCATCTAAAAATGCATTACAAGCCAGTTAAAGAAACACAATGCCACGTCAGCGATCCTAGTATTTGAAATGGTGCGATCTGATTGGCTGAAGCCTTCAACACCCGGATCCAGCCCTCCCCTTCTCTCACCTTGTGGATAAGGCCAGCCGGCCGTCCCCCACCCCTCTCTCTCGATCTCTACGCCTGCGGGCCAGCTGGCGGCGCGACGGGGTGTGGTGGCGTCGAGGCGTCCCCGGCCGGCGGCGGCGCGACCCCGACCGACGGTGCTCCCTCACCCGGCGGCAGCGGCGCGACCCTGATTGGCGGCGGCGGCATGACCTCGACCGGCGGTGCTCCCTCGCCCGACGGCAGCGGCGCGACCCTGACCGGCGGCGGCGGTGTGACCTCGACCGGTGGCGGCGGCGTGTCCTCGACCCGCGGCGGCGCTTCCTCAACCGGCGGCGGCGCTACCTCAACCGGAGGCGCTTCCTCGGCCGGTGCTGTGGCTGGGCGACGCGGCATGACCCCGTCGGCGCGCGAGCGGGACGGCGGGGCTCCCGGCGGCGCTCGGCGGGGCGGCGCGACCCCGCCGGCGCGCGGTGCGGCGGCTGGACGGCGGGGCCCCTGCCGCCACGCCACCTCGGGCCCACTCCGCAGCGGCGTGCTCCGGCGGGCAGTGGCGGCGGCGGCGGCGAGGTGGTGGGGCCGGCGGTTTTTTTTTATGTTTTCAGAAAATGTTTGCCGAGTGTTAGTTTTTACACTCGGCAAACAGTTTGCCGAGTGCTCGAAAAGTAACACTCGGCAAAAGAGGCTCTTTGCCGAGTCTCTATTCGCCGAGTGCTCTTTGCCGAGTGTAACACTCGGCAAAGTTTTTGCCGAGTGTTTTTAGCCCTTCGGCCGAGTGCACGAGGCACTTGGCAACTGAGGGGGCTCCCGTAGTGTAGAGAGGAATAGTTCAAAAATCATAGCATATGTCTTTTCTTTTCTACATGATCCAAATAATAAACCATTGGCACTAAGGCATGGCAAAAATGTTGGCCACCTCTTTCTATAAGTAAACTTTGGACCATTGTGATAGGTTAAATAGTTCTTGAAAGTCTTGAAACAACCATGCATTATTCTAATATACAAACATGGGAGTAAAAAAATTAGAAATAGTATTAATTTATTCTTACAAGGTAACGCACACACCGCACTTCTGTGCTGATAATTCGTTTTGCTTGGCCCAAAATGATTATCGTCAACTTTACAAGCTATGCCCAGGGATGCACCACATACAACCACTACGGGAGAAAGGACTTTCGGTCCCTCTCCCTTAGTACCGGCTTCAGGTAATAGTGGTCGCGAAGCCAACTTAATACCGGTCAATGGCACCAGCCGGTACTAAACGACGTCATTTAGTACCGGCCGGTGTTATCAGCCGGTACTAAATTGACGTGCCAATTTAGTACCGGCTGATAACACCGGCCGGTACTAATTTACGTCGATTAGTACCGGTCGGTATGCACGACCGGTACTAACATGACTCCCTCCAAAACAATGGACGCACTTTTTTCTCTCCCTTCATTCTCCCCGCATGCAGCTGCCCTTTAATTTCTATCCACCCCTCCTCACTCGGCCTCTCATCCTTATCTCTTTCTTTCATTCCTCACCTCTCTTTCCTTCCATTCCTCACCTCTCACCTCTCTCTGTTCTCGTGTAGGCCGGGGCGCCGGGCGAGG
The DNA here is from genome assembly GCA_015476505.1 of Urochloa ruziziensis. NCBI lineage: Eukaryota > Viridiplantae > Streptophyta > Magnoliopsida > Poales > Poaceae > Urochloa > Urochloa ruziziensis. Next base: position 7,305,678 of record CM027118.1, read on the forward strand.
GGCGTGGCCGCGAGGAGCGCGCGGCAGCCTAGCCCGCGGCCGCGGGTCGGCAAGGCAGGCGGGCGGGCGCGTGGCCGCGGGCAGGCGACGGGCGCGTGACCGCGGGCAGGCGACGGGCACGCGGCCGAGCACGGCGGGCAGGCCTACGGGCGCGTGGCGGCACGCGGCCTCGGGGCGGCAGGCGGCCGAGCGCGGCGGGCCCGGCCACGGGCGCAACCTTGCGCAGTCGGCAAGCGCGCGGCCGTGGGCACGCGGCCAAGCGCGGCGGCGCGGCCTTTGCGCGGTCGGCTGGCGCACGGGCGCGGTGCGCGCTGGCCTGGAGGATGGAAGGAGCTGCGGGATCTGCAGGATCTGTGTGATTCTTGTGTTGTTCTTATTCGGGTTCTTATGAAATTATAGATTCTTAATTTTTGTTGTTGTGAGTGAGAGATTGTGAGATATATTTTTGTTTTTTTATGTGATTGTGAGATGTATATTTTCTTGATATTTTTGTTCGAGTTTATGTGATTTTTCTTGATTTTTTATTGTAATTGTGAGATATATTTAGATGATTGCGGGATTTATTCTTGTGCGCTTGTTGATTGGGAAAATAAGAAAAGAAATGAATAAAAAAAGAAAAGGAAAAAGGAGGGGGAGGGGGAGGATGCTGTGGGTTGACGGGAGGAAAGTTTAGTACGGGCTGGTATTACCAGCCGGTACTAAACCGGGGCACATTAGTACCGGCTGGGTGTGACCGGTACTAATGTGCGTCACGTTAGTACCGGCCACATCGACCGGTACTAACCCGTCCTGTGATGGGTACTAAAGGCCAACTTTCCTGTAGTGTACTAGTCTACTAGCTAGAGAGTCCATACGACATACCTAATTAAATCTTATACCACTGATTAGGCTTCCTCAACTTTAAAGTTGTACAATAATCCATCAGTGCCTAACTAAAATGCCGTGGACTTGATTTTGTACAGCCATAAACGTACACTGCTGTTACAATCTCCTGTTTCATCAGAGACTAATAAGACGACGACTGCAGTGCATCTTATTTACTTTGCCGGTCTCTTCACCAAATGAGTTGCGGGTACCTGCTGGCTGATTACATGCAAGCTAGGACAAGGTCGGCAAGGGACTCATGTGCCCGCGCCTTGTTGCGTGGATCACTGGATCTGAGCCGTCGCTTTCAGGACAAGTGCGCTGCTGGCGTCCGGCAGCCCCTGCGTGCTGAGCCCCGGGTGCATCAGGAGTTCTGTCGGTAGGTCAGTGAGGTAGTTGCGCCGTGTGAAAATGCTGCGGCCCACAGGCCATGGGAGTCCGTCCAAGAAGGCCCCCGCAGCCCACACACATGTTCTCTACCGACAAACGATAAGGCCCGGTGGGTGTGATGCACGCCAACATGACCGTTGGGGTGGGCTGAGCGCCCACGAGAGTGGAGGCCCAGGTGACGAGCGAATTCGGCCCAGGCAGCACGCGACCGTGTGGCTGTGGGAGCATCGGCGCGCGGGTGACCAGCAGCACGCAGCAGGGGTGAGACACCGACGCGCGCCAAGGAGATCGGTGCCTGCCAACGCGCCGGTACGCGCGGCGGCGCGGGAGGCGGTACCAGAAGGCCGCCGCGGTTCCCGGCTTCCCGTGTTACTATTCTTCTTTGCAGTTGCAGGCTTGCAGCAATCACCACACAAATACCATTGATATTAGATACATAAAGTTCCAAGCTTCGCACACAAGAACACGAGGTCTTAGAGTCAACCATTACAATCACACGCACTGCGTCCAGGGCTCCAGACGCACGCCGCTACGGGGAGCTGGGGAAGCCACGCTAGTTGCCGTTTACCAGCACAGCACAGTACAATACAATACGCGCCCGAATTGCTCCCCTGTTCTCTCTTCACCGTTTGGGGAGTCTCAAAAGCAGGTACAAACTTTCATCAATACATAAAGAGGGCCGGAAATGCGTCCTGCACCAGCAGGATGGATTCCTGCTAGCGGCAGGCCGGATTATTGTTGAGTCGTCGTCCGAGCACTTCATATCCACCCGGATCGGCCGTGCTCATTGGGGTCCGCCATGTCCTCGTTGTTCAGCTGGTCCATGTAGGCTTGTTGGTGGTACCTTCGCCGAGGACGAGCATTCATTCAGTATTTCAGTTAGTATGAATGGAAAACATGCTGAAGACTGAATACTGAATGTGAAGAGCTGGGGTTCTGTTTCTCCAAAGAAAATGTGTTGGGGGGTCATGGGAGCCTGACTCAGATGTGATTGTGACTGCAGAAGTTTAACATAACTTTCCTTTTTCTCAAACCCTGTATTCGAGGACTGGAGAAACTTACCCAATCTGCAGGGAAGGATCATTCTCTTGGTGCTGAAGGAATCCCTGATAAGGTTCAATGGCATTCCCACTAGTGCCACTGTGCCCACCTTCTTCCCAGGAAACATGTAGCAAATTCTCTGCATCGGTTTGTTGCAACTGACACTTGCAAACAAATCCAGTTAGCCTTATCACAAAAAGTGAGCTTATTTGGTTGAATTGCTATGTCAAATCTTCATCAAAGACCGGGGAACAATATGTGGTGTTAAGCATTCACAACCAAGTTCATCATAATAAGAAATTTTTAAGGTCGGTATTCTTACCTTTTTCTTGAGGTCCTTGTTAAGGTCCTGTAGTTCTTGCTCCTGCAAAACATAATTGTTACCCCGTCATTGCAGAGTTCGATGTGAATGCAAAGAAAAGAAGTAAAATTAGACGAAAGGTAATCGAGACACATCATTATTACCTTGCTTTTCAGATCAAAGAGCTGATCAAGTAACATTTGATTCTGTAAACACATCAACTCTCGTCATAAGCAATCTAAATAGTGTATAGAAATGTACAAATTGACGATAGTCAGGTTTTATACCTTTCTTGTCCTGATATGTTTCAGGGATACCTCTATTTGGTTCTCAAGCTGCTCAAGCTCCTTCATGCTAAGTGGACCCAGATCCTCACCAAGAATATTTCTACAATAATGAATTAGTGGAAAATCTCATACATCACAGGCCCATTGACAAATTTTAATGCAACTGAAACAAACTATCAGTACCATCTTTGAATACTACCTTTGTGTAGTTTGAAGAAATTCAACTCTGGTCTTCAACTTCAAATAATCCTGGTAGTTGACCTAGTTTTAACAAGAATGATCACAACGAAACAGAGTAAGTCAAAGTGAGATCATTGGGGAAGGGAAGATACAAAGTTCAGTGTCAGTATATAGATCGTGTTCTCCAAACAAACAAACATAGTAGTTCTGTGAAAGTTGCTTCTGATTTCTACAAAAGAATTTCTTCGAAAATGGTCAGGCAGGATGTAGGCACTAGGCAGCATTCAAGAACTACCATACCTGGCGTGTTATGTATAATGGTGAAATTAAGAAGTTTAGCTTCTGTTTTAACAAAAAAAAGAATTTTTCATGACTCATGTAAAAGAAGATTACTTTTGGGAACTAGCACATAATTTCGTATATTTATCAAATTATGACGTGGTTTTGAGATATAAAATTTTGTATTTTGGTGGAAGGGATAAAAATTGAATGCAAAACTGTCCTTGCAGGAAGATACATGGGCCGTGCTTGTATATGACGGGCTCAGCGAAGGAAGAGAGGTGGGCTTTTATACACATGGCCCAGTTGTCGAGCAACGTCAGCAGCTTGCGGCCAACTTTAAGCCTAAAACACGAGGTGGAAGCTGTCGAAAAATATCGGCCTTTTGCCAGCCCACCCATTGATGAAACCCAACTAAGAACCAACTTCCATTCTGGATACTGTATGTCTGAGTATGATGGAAACAAAATATTGATGGAAATTCAAAGGAGAAACTTTAAGCATAAAAGTGTGATATATATCAAAATATTGATGGAGTAGAACTGGTTCATTATTTTTTCTGGAGCTATCTGTATCACCGGAAGAGACCAACAGATCGAATCACTATAACTTACTATATTCTTGACTTTATAACAATATATAAAATCCTCACAAAATGAATTACAAAAGCATTATGGCAAACAGGGACGTTAAGAAATCATTGAGCTTACTTCACCGTCCAATGGAGTTTTTACTTCCTGCGAGGTGTAATTGGAGCTGCGGTATCTCTCGAGTGTTTTGTACATGCTGTTATCACAAGAAAATTGAAGTGATCAGTGGATGGTTAATTTAACAAGCAGGCTCCAAATTATGTTCAGAAAGTGATTTACCAAGAAAGAAAGATGTTTCATAAAAAAAACTAACATCCAGAGAAAAGACATGATGTTATAAGATCCTTTCATCTTAATGTATTTATGCTCGTTGTTAGAGAATCCTTGACACTTGAAACATAGAATGATAAGGGTTGAATCATGCTCCTTAATTTCTTCTTTTAGGATTGTACTAAATTCTGTTTAGTCATGCATGGACACCTCGAAATCATGATGGAGGCAAACAAAAAGATACAAACACTGTATGTAAAGTTCAGTTCGAAAGTCCAACACTTTGCAGGAGCGATCATAATATTCGGATATTCCAACAAGCATAGTTAACGATCCACAAAAAAAAAAAAAAACAAGCATAGTTAACTGATGTTTGTGTTTGAGCATATTAACAGCCTCTAGTTTTCATAAGAAAACGAAATCAGTCTCCCATTCCAAGTGTCAGCATGACATAAAAATCTGTTAATAACTTAGCTCAATGTATTATTATGTATATATTTTGAGAAAAGTGTAAATGCCTAGTAATACATGTGTAAATTTCTTGATACTTTTGCGCACCAACCAAGCATACTAAATCACTAATATGGAGAGTATTTGGAACGACTAGAAGACTGAATTGTAAGGGCTTCTGATCATGGACCTTTTTCCCTTCCTTCTCTTTAATCTCCAAACCATGTCTTACTCAGCTTCTCAGTTTGAATTTACCAATCATAAGCGATAGGAAAACATAATTGTCCGGATAAAAATAGGAAAAAAATGGTGATTTTGTGTGTGTCCTAGGGCCGACATAGAGGAGTGGCCACTTCCATGAGTCCCATCGTGGTCCATATTTGGGTATGAACGCAACAGAGGGTGTGATGTTGTGTGTTTCCTAGGCAACGAGATGGTGCTACGCAAGGCATCAGGCTGTTGCTGCGGCAGAGCCAGTAGTTTGAGGGTTCAATTCAGTGTATGTAGGCGTGCATGTAGTAGGTGCAGCACAACAACTGATGCTATGGCATAGGGCATACGTGGCCATAACAGCTCGCTGTATTGTTGTTCCCCCTAATTATCCATTGGAGGTTTACCTTAGTACGTGCCTCTCACAGCATTATTTTTCTGATGATTATCTAGATATTTTCACCTCTATTACCATGGTTTTCTACTGCCAATGAGTTGACTTTTTAGTATCAGACCATAAACACTAGTTAAATAGTAAATGCAATATGCACACATTTTTTATGGAATAAAACTTAAAATATAAATCTTTTAATTGTGGAAACTCCACGCTACTGCTAGTACAGTAGTAGTTCCTAAAAAAACTAATCATCTAACTAAATAAAACTCCACTAGTAAAGAAGGTACTTAGGTTGGACTGAAATTCAATAGAGAGAATCCTACTAGTTGGCTAACAATTTTCAATCCATGATGATCAGATGGTAACCATCACGTTTTCCTCCTTTTGAGAACAAACCAAAGTTTATACTTGCAACAATGTTAGTTAATGGTACCACCTATTTAATCCTCTGAATTGGATAAAATAAAATAGAAGTATGCCTACATTTTTAGCATGTATTTACTATGCGAAACTAAAGTACACAATGTCCCCAGAACACCAAGCAGGTACCAAAGCATTTTGATTCATAAAGTTAATTTATACTTAACAATAATTTGTGACCATAAATAATTCTTTACTTGACCCAGAAATTGGATATCATGAATGGGTGACAATAATTAAGGTGATAAAATGATACCGGACCTTGTTTAAGCCCTTCAAACTCAATCACAAAAAGGGAATAAATGTGAAACTTTCAAAATGTCAAGATTTCATGTATAATACTCATTCTGGTCTAAGTCTATAACTATATTTGGACAATGTCAAGATTAGATTTGCTACATATCAATTAAAATAGGATATATTATAATAACTATATATGGCATAGGTTGACAACTTGTATGTGCATATTGAGTTGAGGAAAAGTTAATGTAACTTAACCCGGCCTATTTGGTTCAATTGCGTGGATTTTGTTCTTGCGGTGATAGTTGCCATATATATATGACATAATCCAGATAGGAAAAGTTTGCATTATCAATGTACATATACAAAAAAATATAGAATTCAGGAAAATGAACAATGTGCTCTAGTTAGTTAATGGATTCCGAGAATCAAGATGCGTTTTCTGCAACAAGAACAAAAAAATATAGTATAACTTCGAAATCAATTCTGAGAATCAAAGTTTATCTTTGTTAGTACCTCCATTCATAGTGGTAGAATATTTACACTCGTAACCCAGAGCTCTAGGGTTCAAATCAGTAGCGTTCTAGCAAAATAAGGGAAGATACGACTGCCTATAACTATCCTATCCCCAAACACCACTTTATTTTGGCGTTTTCAACGTTGGGTACACTACAATCATGAATGCATTACATCAAAATTATAAAAAATATTGAAACGTCAACCACCAGTAACTTTAAAAATATTTAGTTTGGAAACATGGAAAACACAAGTATCAATTTCTGTAAAAATAAACCTCCATGATCCCATATCTTTTAGGATTTTACTAACAAAACATTAATTAGAACAGAAATAGGGATAAAACAAAACATGGGAACCACTGTGAATGCCAAAAGGATAACTACTTTTACTAATGGAAATACCATAGTATCCATGCATGTGTCTTTGTTTGGAGTTTCTTTCATGGAGTGCACACATGTATCCGTTTGTTTGAACTATATATATAAGTGTTATTATTGGTTATGCCACGGGGTATCTTTTTTTCAAACGGGACTGCTGTCTCCCTATCTAGTACGGAGTATCTATCAATCAAGTTAAGATACATATATACGTATTTCCATGACATGCTGAAGTCATTAGCTAATTTATTTTCAAATGTTTACCCTTTTGCCTACTATTTATTATCTATATGTCAACACTCTTAGAACTGACCATACTGTAACTCCAATTTAAAATATTTGTAATTTTGGACAATGACATGGTCTATAAATATAATTTTGACCAATATATTAGAAAAATATGAATCTATGGTATCATGAAACTATATTTACAAAAAATACATATGATTTAATGTTTTATAAACTAAATAGTTTTAAAAACATTGATAGTCAAAGTTCAAAAAGTATGACCAAAAACATTTTATTTGTGACTAGAAGGTGCATACATGTAGTAATTCGTCCGGAGAAAAAAGTATGTTGTCACAGATATTTCACTGTTTTTGAGTCAAGACCTGCTTGATCATTGTTTTTTGTTCAAATATATTTACAGATCTAATAAACCATGAGATTATGGATTTACTTTTCAAGACAAATCTACATTTTTTTTTCTTTTTGAACCAAATATTTTGAAATTTATTGACATGTAAAATTCCAAACTTCAATTGCATCAGGTGGAAAACTATATAAACGAATCACTTGTATATCAACCATGATAAAACTACAAAAATTACCACTATGAAGTCACCGGAAGGGGGAGGCGAAATCTGTGAAAATAGTCAGATTATTGAACTGAAAAACTAAGAACAGTCTTTCATGCACAAGAAAAGGCAAGAAAAAGAAGGCGCTATGTATCTTTACGACAACTTCGAAAAGCTGACATACAAGAACTGTCCAAGCAGGTGCGGGGCAATCTTCTTGAGAAAAGAAAAACGAAATGAAATGCTCCTGCATGCGATTAAATGCACTGCACATCGGTTTATGCAGCTTCCCTTCTTATGCACATGGATCAAAGCACTGACGCTCAAATTAAACTACAGTAGTATATTGCATGCGGCTCTGAGATGCTTGATATGACGTGATGTGAAGGAAAAAGCGCTTAGCGCTTGACGTTTCTGTCAGTAGTTCTGGAGTCAGATCGTTAATGGAGTGGCTCTACACGGGACTCAAGAAAGATAAGATAGCATTGGGAGATCCCGAGCATCAGCTACCCCGCTTCCGCCAATGGAACAGTAACGAATGGAACAGTAGTATGTAGACCAACAGATGAGGGCTTTCACTGAAGCAGCTCTAGAGAACATGCCCCATATGACTGAACCGGTGCTTGGAGCTCAAGCTAAAGGATAAGCCCATTTTGAACATAAATGAGATCGATTCGATCTGACGAACAGGAACGGGAAAAGAACGGAACACATGCAGCAAACAGAACTTGTGGAAGTGAATAACTGGATTTGGAACGGCAATGCTAAAAGGGGAAAGAAGAAGGCAGTAAATGGACTGCCGCTTTTTTTACTCTTGCCTCTTCTAGAAAAAAGAACAAGTTGAAAACACAAATCTTGTTTGATGAGGTACAGGTCTACTATCCGTGAAACTAAAGAGATCTACCTTGGGAAGTGCAATAACTGTATGCATGTTTGTGAAGAAAAACATAAGTTTTTCTAGGAAAGAAAAAAACTGTGTTATGTTAGATGATGAAATATGTGTGTGAGCATTAGTTTAGGATATATACACTAGTCCTTTCAGAGAGAAAAGAGGTCATATTATCGTGTTCATCACTGCTAAATAGAAGTATAACACACTTAATAGAGGAAGATCTAGGTTTGTGCGGTGAGATCTTGGTTACACTGCTGCTGTGATCAAACGAGGTAGTAAATGAATGATAATCAGCAAGAAGAAAATCGAAGCAGCCAAGATCTCAAAAGAAGAGAGAAAACTTGTTAAAAAAAAGGAGATGAGCTCAGTGCCGATAAAACTTGTTCAAATTAAACAGATATGAACAGAAAAAACAGCAACCATGCATGAAAACAAAGCCGCCATGACTAGAAAGAGGAGGGACAGAAAACTTCCCAAAGAGAGAGTGAGACAAGATCTGCAAAGCAAGTTGTTGAACTGAGCCCCATGTTCTTCCCAAGGCAGAAATTGAGAAAACAAATCTAACACCCTCTTCCGGTCAAGAAGATTATACGAGCAAACAAGAGGAGAAAAACAATTAAAGTCAACAACGATAACGAAACAACCCACACAAAGCTCTCGTTTAATTGTTCGTTTTAATTAGGGATGCATGAAGATGCGTCTTGTAGACGATGTAGCAGGCAAGTAGGGCAGGCGCGCGCGCGCGCGTGAGCTTACCACGAGGAGCTGGAGAACTCGAAGAGGCGGCCGCGGCCGGAGAAGATGATGAGCGCGACCTCGGCGTCGCACAGCAGCGAGAGCTCGTACGCCTTCTTGAGCAGGCCGTTCCGGCGCTTGGCGAACGTCACCTGCCGGCTGATCTTGTTCTCGATCCGCTTCAGCTCCACCTTCCCGCGACCCATCTTCCTCCTCTCCTCTCTTCTCTCCCTCGTTCTCTCTAAAGCTCTCTCTCTAGCTCACCGGGAGCCTGGGTTGCTTTAAGTAGAGAGATGCTTTAATTTGTTTGTGATCGTACCCTTGAGGCGAGGTTCTTTTTTGGTGCTTTTGGAGAGTTTTCCTTTCAACCCTTCGTTCCTCTCTCTCTCTCTCTCTAGATGTCTTGCTCACACGTCTCTCTCTCTCTCACCCTTACCTCTCGAGTATCTTCCGATCCATCAACCTCGCAGTGACGCCGTGATCTATACCACGCCATCGACCGATCACTAGCCCACCGCCAGGCGCTGTAGCTTTTCGCGCGAGGCGGCCCCCACCCCCTCGAGTCCAAAGCCGAGGCCGAGGCGACGGGGCATGGCGAGGCCTGAAGCCTGATCGACGCGTGATAGCCGATTGATGTGCCGCCAGTTCGCCCGTACCGGGCGCTGCAATAATCTCGCGAGGGGAGAGAGAGCGGCGAGAGGGGCGAGGGGGGCATGCAATAAAGGAAGCCATGGCCGTACGCCGGGTGAGTCGGAGAGAGAGGGGCAGAGGGAGCCAGTAGACGAGGCAGAGCATGTCAGGAAGTGGGCGACGCGTGTCGATGCGCGTGCGGCTGGGGAGAGGAGTCGGAACCGGCAGGACTTGGCCCCATGCCCTGCTGGCCTACGCCCGTAGGAGTTCGGCTCTAGGGCTCGTAGGACTTCGGCTTTCCTTCCTGTCAGGGGCTTTCTTTTGGCTGCTCTCTGCTACAGTGTTCCCCCTTTGGTTTTATCTAGGAAAAGAATTGGAGGGAGCTTGCCCGTTTTGCGGCTCGAGTTGAGTTCAAAACGCCAGTGGAGTTTGAATCCTACCACAACGCCATTCTGTGTGCTGCACCTTGCTTGATTCTTCGTTGGATGACATTTTCTTCTTCTCTGTTCTTTTTTGGCAACTTTGGCCGAATCTAATGTCAGTTTTAGGTTCCAAAAAAAAAACAGCCTTTTCGTCCCCGTTGAAGAAACCTACAGATCATTTTGAATTTTGATGGTCTTCAATGTGTGGCTTTGACTATATTTTCTATTATAGTATATTTAGGATCTAGCAAATTATAAGATTGTGGAATTATTCTTTTCAAAAAAAATGTGTAGGTACAACTCTAATGTTTATAAATAGGCATTTTAAAAGGTACTAATTGGCAATCAAATTGTCAATACTTTAATTTGACCAAAGGGAGAAGTATTTAACGTCACTCTGCAGCCCCAATGCAAGTTTGTTTTAGAGCAAGGCTAATAGATTTCGTTTGCTGCCGAGGGATAGAATGCCATGTCATCCATCCAAAATAGCTGTTTTTTTATTCATCCGCAGCAGAATCGGTAGTTGCCCGCTTGAAGTCGGCATACTGCGAACCGCCCGCTTCATTCTCTTTCCTCTCTTCTCACTACATGTAAGATTTGGTCGGCTACTCGCCTGTCATAATACTTATCTTAGCTTTCCTCTCGGGTGTTTGTTGCGGCTTCGAATATTGGAATTGGATAGGAGAATGCATGAATGTCCAGTAAATCTGAAATAGCAAAATCTGCAGTGTGGTCACATATGCACAGATGCACTCCTAGAACGTAGGTCGGCGAGGGAGATTAACCAAAAAGCCACCCCGTACCCTTGCTAGACTATGCTTGGTTGGTGGTGGGCCCATATGCTCTCTCACAACTCCACCCTCATAAGACTGGATATATGTATACTATCGATCTGTATATACTGATTGATCGAGATATAAAAAAAATTGATAAAAGTTGCACCAACCCGCCAAATTTATATTTGCACCAAATTTCGCCCACGGCGGTGTGCATGGCATACCAAAACGCACGTCTCATGTCAGTAAATTAAGTTTGATCCATGTAATTAGACATATAAAGTTTAGTAAACAAGAAAATGATGGTCATATGTTTGCTTGCCTGACGCTATATCTTGCATATGAAATATATATTTGAGTTGTCTATGTTAACTGCAACTTATATATATGATCAAAAGTAGCATCCATATTTATATCCTCCCTATAGGACTTCCATGTGATCCATGGTTCCTGCAGGCATGCAAATAAACCCGTTGTTTAGCTTGAAAGATCAGAATAAGTTTTTTTTTTTCACAACACACCATGCCGCCACAACTAATCTTGTGCAAATTAAAATACCATCCATGCATGATGTAACATCTTTCCGGGCACGTCTATTTACTGGCATTTTTCTTTAGAAAAAACAGATCGTACGTTATCCGCTAGTCGTGCGTGCGCTGATGTGCCTGTGCGTACTAGTATTCCGGTCATCTCTCTACTAAGATACGCCCGTGCACTGTTGCCAACCTTTTCAAAGTAATTGCGTTTTCTCTCAAATTCAGTTAAGCTTGGCATGCAGTACATGCCATTCGGCCGGGCCCGGGGAGCTCATTAATCCGTGGAGAAAAGGTTGTGGATCGTGGTAGACAAAAGATGAGGAGTACTTGCCGGAGAAGTATTCACGCATCTTTTTTCTTTGTTTCTTTTTTTCCTTTGCTTGGGCGGGGGAAGTACGACTCCGTTGGACGCATTTGCTGTTGCGTCTCGGTCTCCCACAGGCCCCAGTCCTAGATCCCCGAGCAAGTGAGCAACAGCTACCAGCTCGTGAAGTGGTGCTGTCACTGGTGCGGCACGCATCACACCAGCGTCCCAGGCCTGTGCAGCTCTGTGCCGCTGCAGCAGCAGATGGTGTGCGCCAGCCGGCCAGGCAGCCCCCCAAGCCCCCAAGCGCAGGGGAGAGGGGAACCCGGTCCGTCGCAGAGCAAAGAGAGCAAGGGGCAAGAACTAAAAGAGAAGCGTAGAAAAACAAGCGCGCGCAAAGGGACCCCAGCAAGCAGCAAGGGAGCGAGGGAGGGACCAGCCGGCGACCCATACGTGAACAGTGCGCAGCACTCGCCGGACTGGATGCCACCGAGCGCGGCTTGGGCTCCAAGGGGGCGCGCAACAAATGACATTTGTACGCCATGCAACTACCCGGCAATCATGGCCGCTCGTGAATCCGTGACGGCATGGTAGGGCCCACGCTCCAGCTGCACTGCACTGCGCAAGGTATCTCTCCGTTTGTAGGTCGTCGCAGCATTCAAGCTCCCCTGCCTGCTCGTTTCCACGCAATGGCAGGAAAGTCCAATCCCGCTTTGTTCGTTTGGCTCATCAACTCTGTCAATCAAATTATTTTTCTCACAAAATACTATTAAATCAGTCAAAATCAATAGACTTTTCAGCCCCAAACGAACAAAGCGATCATAGCATCAGACGGGCTTATATGGAGGGGTTTAGGACGTTTTTAGATCGTGTGAAAGAGGATGAAGAAGGTAAAAACATTTTGCATTGGGTCGTGTCCACGGAGAGAAAATAAACTGACACGGTTTTCTAGTAAAACTTTTCACCTTTTTAAGGGATCTAAACACACCCATGGTTAGTTATATGAGTGGGCTCAAACAAGTCTAGCCATTGGGGCTATATATTAACCTTGCTCTTAGATACTACTACGTTTATTTCATATGGAATAAAACAGGGCATATGCAGCGAGCCAGCGAGTGAATCGAGGTAAACAGAGCACTGCGCAAGTCGAGTTGGAATGCAATGCATTAAAGGGAAAAAAAAAGAGAGGACATTATCGGTATTCTTTAAATCATGGTTTCTTTGGTGTATTTGTACTGGTTTTACCCAAAATGCAAGTTTTCCAGACGGGAATACCAAATTTTTGAAAATGGAAATCAGGAGCTATCATTTCCAATGAAACCAGACAAAGATTCGGTCAGCTGGTTGCAGTTCGGCCATGTGCCTAGCGAATCTCTCCGTTTGCTATTGTCTTGACCTTGCAGACTCCAGCCGAGGTTGTGAAGGGCACATCTTTGTAGCACGCCACAAGCTCGCCGTTGCTGTGCAGCTCGGCGGCCAGCTTCTCCCACGTCTTGCTCTTGCCACTGAGGGAAGCCTCAGGCTCCCCCGAGTACCCGGCAAAGGTGACGCGCTCCCCCACGGCAGCAGATTCTGGTGGCTCCACCAACTCAACCTGACGTGATAGCATGCGTAATCAGAAATCAAGGTGACTGGTACTTCTATACAGTGATGGTGTACAATTTGAGGGCTCATGTTCATCAGATTTCAAAGATAGATGCTTCACCTTCGTGTGGTCCTCATTTGATGCAGCCAAAACCATTGCGTGTGATTTTATACCACGCATTGCCACCGGTTTCAGGTTGCAGAGAACACAGACTTTCCGGTTCTGCAGATTTATATTAGATGTTAAAAAACCAGTGACACAATGTATCGCAAGACAATCTAGAAAGGCCAAATGATGCTTAGAAAGAGCAACCTGCATTTCTTCAAGAGGTATGAATTTCACGAGACCGCTGACCACTGTTCTTGGTGCGTCCTCTCCAACATCGATCTCCTCTACATAAAGGGAATCCGCATCTGGATGCTTCTCTGCTTTTCTGATAAGCCCCACTCGAATATCCAATTTTGCAACAGTAATATCTGCCTCTGCTGTCTTCGATTTTGAACCACCAGATTGTTTCTTTTGTTCCTTCTTTGGACCTCCACCTGCAAGAGATGTGAGAGGAAGACTAACCAATGAATTGCCAGAATTTGAAAACCAACTTGGATCAAAACAATTCAAATAGGAGTCAAAGCACTTCAAATAGAAAGGTTGCAACCTGCCAGGCAGACAGACACCCAAATCATAGATTTTTTTAAGAAGGAAATGTAGTACGCAATTCACCAATAGCCAACATGGATTTTTTTCCCGTTTGTCTCCAATGTGCAGCAGAAAAGCTTTTCCTCCTAATGATTCTAACCAACAAGAACAAATAAGAACCTCCAAATTATTACCAGATAATTTTGTGCCCTTGAGCTGGCTTGCAACTTTGTTGGCTTCAGCATCAGCTGCTGCTTTCGAGCTTCTCTCAGCTTGGCTACCCGCATATTTTTCTCTGTGGAGAGTTACTTCTTCATCTCTCTGCATTCATATCAAGTTAAGACAACTAAAATTGTGCCCAAGTGGTAAATATATTTCTGAAATGTAAAGACGCACCAATTCCTTGAATAGAGGAGCAGGCTTTCCAATTTTGTGCCCTGCTGGTACAAAATCCCAAGGAGATTTTGCCTTTGCGATTTCTCCTTTTTCTTCACTGAATGACAGGCTTTCTTCAGGGGACAAGTTTAATTGACGCAACACCTTACAACAAGGATCACATAATGAGATGGGGAAGAATGCTATTCCAAGAAAGTCTGAGAAGATTCAGTGACAACTAGGATCATACTTCTTCAGAGAAGGAGGGCATGAAAGGCTCCAGCAGACAGGCGAGGAGGTAGACAAGACCAACTGAAGTTTTCATCACAATAGCACATGCTGCTGAATCTTCCTTGTAAAGTTTCCAAAACTGGCTCTCCTACATAAATTTAGTGAAGCAACAATAGCTCAGTGTCACTGCAGTCACAGGGAAAAACTTAGCAGAAACAAACGCTAAAAAAGATTTACTTGCAGATAAGCATTTCCATCACTAGAAATGGCCATTGCAATCTTCAGTCCTTGTTTCAGTTTAACCTGCCATAAAAAAGACCAACACAATGTTGTAAAAACTACCTGACGACTGACGTGACAACAGATGCAAAAAATGCAGTGCTGGAATTGTTCTGTGAATAGTTTGAGATAGGTTACCTTTTCCATTGCATCGAGATATTGCTCAACCCATTTACTAGTTTTTTCTGCAAGCCCCTTTGTCAATGGATGGGATTCCGCATTAGGAGCATCAGGTACAATAGAATCATATCCAGCTCCTACAGAAACAATATCAAAATGAATATACACAGAAGTGTCCAATATGAACATTGATGACTTTGTAGATGATTAACCCATCGATTGATAATCCCTGTACACATAAAAAATGTCTGGTTCAGATTGACTAACCAGCTGGTTTTGCAACGAAGCTTAGCACACGATTGATGAAGTTCCCCAAGTTGTTCAGCAACTCGCTGTTCAATTTGGCTTGCAAATCAGCCCAAGTAAAGAGTGTATCTGATGCCTGGGCATATCAGATTAAACATGTCAAGAAAGTAATGTGTGCTATCACAAACTTGAATTGATCTAAAAAATATCTTTACTGACCTCAGGGCGATTCATAAGCAAATAGTATCGCCATACTTCAGGAGGAATATTTGTATCTTCTGCATCATTACCAAAGACTCCTATACCTTTACTCTTGGAGAATTTTCCTGTTACAACAATTTTCATGAAATAGATGTGTATATTAAAGGCTTATAATATATGCGCTTGCATCACAATCTTTTTAATGAAGAACAAGCAAAATTCAAAAGCGCAGCATATAGCCATGCTCCTATGTAACAAGGTGTGAATGACATACTGGTAGGCTATCCAAGAGAAACCACTTGAATTATATTTTATCAAAAATAAAGTTTAAATTGGTAGCTTAGTACAAGTGTGCAACAAAGGAAGACTAAAAGAAATGTTTCTGAGGACAAAAATCAGAACAGTAAGAAATGAAAATACTGATAAGCAATCTTGTACCATGAGCACCACTAAATTTTTATGCCTCTTTTCTTGCAGCACAATATCAACAAGTAACCAACCAAACAGAGAAGTGCTCAGGATTTGAAACAAACTACGCAAATCTGATTTTATCAAAAGAACAAACCCCCAAGACCAGAGGGACCCCAATTCAAGTAAATTAGCATTTAGCAAATACTAATGGCCCACATCAACTGTGCACAAATAAAAATTAGTTAACGATCATGTCATGTACCTGCTTCATAATTTAGATATTCAGTAACACTTATTGTCTTCATCATTGTCCACTTTTCCCCAGTTCCAAGTAGTGTTGAAGGGAACATGATCTGAAAATTGTATTTCATCAAATAAAAAACTTGGCCCAAAAGGAGAACAAGCATAAATCGTAAGTGCCAAATCTAAGAGCATGTTTCTTTTTTTGTTAAAATCCTTAATACTCCCTCTGCTTCACAATGTTAGTACATAGCACACCATGCGTACTAACCAACGGATGTACAAGTTCCAAGAAAGTCATTGTGAAATGACCATCCATACCCCTATAAATAATATGATGCAACCACTTCTCTTCTTTGAAAGCATTTATTTAGGAACATGGAGTGGATATATTGGGATAACTACATTCTTGCTATCCTCAATGAGCAAACACTGTGAGACATGTTCCCTCGAGGCCATGGACAAACATAGTGAAACAGAGGAAGTAAGGTGCTGGAATCTATAACATCCTTGACAATGAAAAAACTTAAAGGTGGTCAATTATAGAACAAAATTGAAAGAAGACTGGCCAATCATTCTCACTCAGCTAGAAACTAGAGATTAAATGCATGTTAAGTTATATGCTGAAAACCAACCAAACTGTATCCCTAGTGAGAAATGACTTCTAATAGATGACAAATTAATAAATAATGAAGCTATAGTAACATTATGAGGACAAAAGGATCGCATTAGTCAGGCATCATGTCATGCCAAAACTATCAAAAAGTTAAGAAAAATGCTGCAACATTATAGTCTTCTTACCGTGTGAAATGGCACATTATCTTTGCCCATGAACTGAAACAATTCTACATTATCAGGATCCTTCCACCACTTCTCCCAATCAGGTGTATAAGATGCGGTAATAGAAACATAACCGATTGGTGCATCAAACCAAACATAGAACACCTGAAAATAATCATCAATAAAATGAGGAATTCTAACAATCGGGAAAATGCATAAATGTAGAATTTCTATGCCCAAACCTTGTCTTTATACTTCTCATGAGGTACAGGAACACCCCATTTAAGATCTCTGGTGATGCAGCGGGGCTTTAGCCCTTCCTTCAGCCATGCATTTGTTGCTTGTATAGCATTTTGACTCCACAAACCAGCTACAGAAGTTTCATTGATGTAGTTTACCAACTTGTCTTTTAATAGAGGAAGCTCCAAGAATAAGTGATCTGTATCACGAATACGTGGAGTATTCTTACAAACCTACACAGAAAGTCAGAAGACAAGAAGGCAGTTCATAATTTACAACTTTATGAAACATTATATGCTTATATCAATTAATGGCAGCGTAGAACAAGGTACATGCTTACCTTACACTTTGGGTCAATAAGTTCAGTTGGATTCAACAAAGTGCTGCATGTTTCACACTGATCTCCTCGTGCTGATGCATTACAGGCTTTGTTTGGGCATGTTCCTTCAACAAGCCGATCAGCTAAAAATCTTTGACATGTATCACAGTAAAGCTGCAAACAGAAAAATTTTGTGTAACACAAACAACATGCGAAGATGAATATACAATACAAAAACAAGAATAAGCTATACCTGCTGCATGGTATTTTCTGTGAGCCAGTTGTTTTCCATTAATTTATGGAAAATCGCATGGCAGACTTCTGTTTGCTCAGGAGAGGACGTGCGCCCAAACTTATCAAACTTTATGTTAAACCATTTGTAAACTTTATCATGGATAGCATGGTACCTACATTTTACAGAAGGAAACGCTTCCTATGAAGAAAATGCTTTCTTTTCTTTATGTAACATATGCAGATTTTCAATAAATGCATATAGCAAACTGCAGGTTGATAATTGAAACCTTTATCTGTACAAAGTAATATACAGTGGCATCCTAGAGCCTAATCCATATAAACATGAGGATATACAATTTTCAACTCTAACAAAATTACTGCATCATATTTATTCAACATAAGCCATTGAACTTGAAACATAAAACAGAACCACAGATCAGTGATTATGTTATCCACTAAGTATTGCACGAGCACAAATCACCAATCAACTCATGCAGAAATCAAATCACCAACTACCTACAATATAAGTAGTCCTATTCACGATTTATGACACCCAACTTCAACAATAGAATCAGTTGAAGCAAGCAAATCAGCTGATACGTGAACCATTTTATCGATTTGGCCATAAGCCCTTTGATATTTAAGCCATCAGTTCTCAAACATCATGAGTCTAGATGAACTTTAGTTCTTCATTACTGAGCATCCAGCCTCATATACCAGCAAAATTCAAAACCTCGCATGAGGAGTTCAACGAATTAATGTCAAATACAGCAAGAATATGCTACTCCAGGAAAATTCTCTCACTTAGTCAGCTCATCCTGAACCTTAAGCCCCCAAACAAGACAGCTCGGGCGCAACCATATAGAAGCAAACCGTTCCACTACAATAATTAGGAAGCAACGGAAGGTGAAATTGAGGCGTGCTCACTTGTCGCAGATCTCCTTGGGCGTGCACTTCTCCTCCATGGCCTTCGTCTCGGTGGCGGTACCGTACTCATCAGTCCCGCATATGTAGATGGTGTTGTAACCCCGGAGCCGGCAGTACCGCGCGAACACGTCGGCGCTGAGCACACCTGCGCAGTCGACCATCAAATTGAATCCCCATCAGGCGGAAATCGGGAAACAGCGAAGAGGAAGGATAAAATTGGGAGGAGGAGGATGCTCACAGCCGATGATGTTGCCGAGGTGGGGGACATTATTGACATAAGGAAGTGCGCTGGTGATGAGTATGTTGCGGCGGCCGGGGATCGGCAGCTTCGGCGGCGGCGGCGGGGGGGAGGACGCCATCGGGACGGAAGGGTTTAGGGCAAGGAGGCGGCTTAGCTTGAGTGGGTCACTATCGAGTCCAGACCCGTTAAACGTCTCTGGCCCTCTGACTACGGGGCCCGCGTGTCGGAAACTGCTCGAATCGTAAAGCACGGGAGTTGGAATCGTAAAGCGTTCCTCTCTGATGCTCTGCCGCGCCACCGGCGTTAGTCGTCTTCCCCGGCTCACCGCCGCGGCGCCGCCGTCCGTGGCTCCGACGCCTCGCCGTAATCCATGGATTCCATGTCTCCGCCAATCCTACCGAAACCACCTCAGAAGAATTAAGCTGGTAACTCGTTTAGGTTTCGTTTGTGACTAAGCTGGTAACTCTGTGTGCTTCGATCAATTCGATTGTTTGGGCTGGTACTCACCGCTTTTCGTTCTTGGATTGCGTGTTCACTACCATCTATTGAATTCTGGGCATTTCAGGGGTTGTGCAGATGGCAACTTTCCAGGATGGAGAAAAAAAATTAACGCTGAATATCTTGCCGGTTGCTAATGTGAGGGGACTGGAATTAATCCTGCTGTGTAGGGCACATACCGCAGCCTTCTTATTCGAAGAAAGTTTGACTGCGGTTGTGTTGCAGTGAAGGAGTTTTTCACTGAAACAGTGAAACCTAAATAATTTCAGATTCGGTTCAACTTTCTGTGTGATCGTTGTGTTTCGATAGATCACAGTATACCCTCTGATATTTTTGTTCTGATTTTCAGTTCATGAATTTTAACCTGGAATTAAAAGCATGCAGTACAGAGGACTTTCCTTGATGCAGGTGTCCCCAACAAGGTACTCCTTCCTTGTCCTCTTATGATTTGAAGAGCTTCAGTCTTCTGTACCTTCAAAAGCTGTTTAATGAACTTCACTTTATTCTTTATGGAATTGAAAAAACTGTCAAAGATAACAACAACAAAGCCTTTTGTGAAATTGAAACAGCTATAAAAGATTAAGTTTTCTTTTCTCATCACTATGAAAATCATATAAGAAAAGTGCAAAAAAGGAGTAAACTGTAATCCTCTTAGAAAATGGTCGTAGCGTCTAGAAAACAAGCACACCTTTTCTTCTTCTGTCAGGCACTGATGTAACCTAGTGGTGGAATGCACGTTTTCTGTGGTTAAGGGTATAAATTTAAGGCCGATTCTTCTTCAAAAGTGAGGTGCACTTCTATAGTTCTATGTATTGTAGATTTCTTCCTATGTTACTTCAATCACATTGTGTTACTTCCTGAAAAAAAAAATACTAAAACAGAGTTCCAAGCAAAAAAGAAACTAAGATAGTAATACATAAAGCGTTTTCAAACCACATTGTTGTAGCTTAACCTACAAATTAATGCCATTATCATGTACCACTACTTCATAACCATGGGCCACTCAAGAGACAAAGTCCATTGCACATTGGATTGAGAAGGAAAGGTACAATTAACGCACTAGTACATCATGTTGTTTGGTTCGTGTCACATTACTAAAAGCTGAGTACATGTGTCCCTGATCCATATTAAGGACAGCACGAGCACTACTGCAGCTTGACCTACAAATTAACCCTCATGTGGGTTTTCCTCTTTAATCTCTACAATAAATTAGTGCCCATAGACTCCAAGGAGTGAAAGGGAAACGCACCAGGACACTCAGAACATCACTACATCATGCGGGGTTAGGTCTGTGTCCCAATTCAGAAAAATCGTGTTCATGATCCAAATTATTGGCTCTAGACAAGCATGATTAGTGGGTTAATCTTGATCTGACTTTTAACAACTAGCACTGATGTCATGATATCCGAAGTCGGGAGTCCTGACCTCCATATGTTCACAAGTCCCAACAACCAGTTCATTCATCATCATTAGCTCAATAGGTGGTAATAATTCAAGTATTCTTGGCTAGTTCTATCAGCTCCATCTCGGGTTGAAGTGAAGTAAGCATTTTTATTTTAACTTACTATCAACATTTTCGTTTAATTTCTATGCCTTTACGGTACAGCTACTGGTGGAGATCAAGCTAAAGGAGTCCTTGTAGGATGTAGGTGCTAGCACCGGTAACATGAAGCTGCTTTTTAGCTACAAGTAAGAAGGTCACCGTGGAACAAGATTCTTTCCTCTCTCTATCTTTTCTTTGCAAAAGAGAGGTGTGTAGTTAAACTTATAGAGGATGAAGAGTACTTTTGTGCTAGCGCCATGAGTATCTATCTCCTCAAGAAAAGGGGGAAATGTCCTCTCAAAAAAAGAAAAGGGGGAAATGCTACCATGAGTTATATTTTTCTTAGTCTGATCAAACAAACCATTTAGTACCCAGCTCGCAAATATCAGATGATTACAGCTACGTTTTTTTAGCTAAATTGATTGCAGCTATGTTGATCAGACTAGTCAATAGACTCCAATTTCTAACTTCATTGCTATCTGTGCTCCCTAACTACTACAGGTTGCTGGAGAAAGAACAAAAAAGGTTCCAAACGTTTTGATTTTCGTACATGTTATCCAGAGCTTCTGTTCGATTAATGAGTATGTGCATGAGCTACTAACTGGGCCACTGGGGGGTTAACTGAAAGGCCATCATGTAAGCCACAAGTCATTGGAAAAGGGCAGAGACCACAAGAACAGGTCCACACGTTCTGAACACCCAGAATAGATTGATTTGCCAAGAGTTCACCTACATTCCAAGCTATTTTGACTTCCCCCACATAAGCTAGTTAACTTTATCTTGGAAAATATCTGTGGAGGAAATGTACTCATGAACTCTCTTAGTAAAAAAAGATATTTCCAAACTATATTGAATTTTTAAATCACCTATAGTTACAATGTTAATCTCGGAAAATGATTGTAAGTTTTCAACTGCCAAAATATGCACATGACCTACTGACGGATAGGTTATAAGGGCCCGGTTGTTTGGTTGAAATTTGGAAGAATTGGAATTCATACAATCATATTATCTCCTACCCTATGAATATAATAGAGTGATCCTATCTTTTGATCTCCCACCCGATGAATAAGGCTATCTTTTTAACTTTCACTCTATGGAATTCATTTCCATCTCACACCCTATGAATTTGGGATAGGTTTATTTGTGAGCTTAGGGAAGTTGTGAAGTGTCAAGTTCCAAGCTATATAGTATAATTTATTACTAGATTTCAATTCCTCTAAATTTCGACCAAACAAACGGGCCCTAAGAGTAATCAGAAGGGAGTAGGTTAACACTTGGTTGGGTATCCTCACCTTTCGCAAAGAGTTTTTTTAGTGTCCCTGAAAGTGTCAAAAAAATTATAAAAGAAGCAAAGCCTCCTCTTCTTACCTTAAAAGACTTTATGCGCCCGCAAATTCGGAATGCCTCTCCCCTCTGCCATTTGGAACCTTGGAGTTTATCCAATGAGTAATTCTGTGGCGACACAGACGACAAAGGGAAGGCTCCTTCCCTAGTCAACATCAGCAAATGGGGCGTTACACGCTTCAGTGTGCATCAATATATCCATGGCTCCTCAGTGACGGTTACACGGTGCACGACTGCTTTTGGGTTCTGATGGGGTGCAGGTGCAGTGCATTTTACACTGCATTGTACCTTGAAAGCGATCCTTTATCCTGTGCTCAGCTAACTCCTAACAATATCCATTGCCCGATCAAATGTGTTGCTATTTAACACATTGTCCTGTCATGCTGCGTTCACAGAGAAGATTGATCGTTTTTTGATTAATGATATCCATTTTTTTAACAGCTCGCGACCTTTTTGAAATATCTAACCAGCAGTTAGATGTGATGTCACTTTACTGCCGTACTTATGTGAATTCTAGCAGTAAAAGATGATTATTGGACGTGTGAAAATTGCATATTTAAATTAGTATATACCAAACAAGTGTATAAATATGTCCCATCTCAACAGCCCATCATCTTCTGCTTATATGCTTGCTTGATGATCAGATGTTTGTTCTGCACTGCAACTCGGTTTCAAGAAAAGGTCGCCAAAATTGGCGTCACTTTCATTCCAGCTCTGTGCTACACCAGTGACTTTAGGACACGGCTCCATTTGTCACCGCGGCCCTGCCACCGTTGCCTTCTCTTCAACCGCACTCATCCTGGCCTCCACTCCGCAGGTCAATTTCGTCGCGTAAGCTGAGTGGCGACAATGGGGTGCGCCTGAAGAAACCTGCAGTGCCATATAATCCCAACCACACCGACTCGTTTGGATGTGCAGCTCTCTCCCTTCTATCATTTGGTGAGAACAGAAGAAACTGCTAGCGCTATAGCAGCCAGAGCTATAGCTAGCTTGTGGCCGAGTCTTCCTTATTAGCATTGTGGGGGGAGAAAGAGATGGGTAGCTTGGGAGAGGTTGATCATGGCAAGGAGATGTTCCATGGCCATGGCCACTCTGATCCTGTTGTCGACGAGCTCAACCGGCTGGAGAATCTCCTCAGAGGTTTGTTTTTTTTTTCTACGTAGCACATGCATATGTATGATCGTAGTTAAATTGGTAAGTGTGCCAAACTGACAATCATTTTAGTCATGCTATACTTTACTTCCATATAACTACTCCATTCCTATGGTACATATTGGGCAATATAAATCATGGATAAATCTAAGGTGATTCCCGTTACTATGACCCAATTGCACCCCTGCAGATCGTGCTATTTATCCGGCGTATATATGATGTTTATAACACCAAGTCCAGTGCAACTATATATGTTTCTATGAGAATCTGCATACTTCGTCCTCCTAGATTCAGATATCAATTCCCTATGAGCTCCAAATCATGCCCCGAAGTGGCCTGGAAGCCCCGGAGGAACATATGCCCATTCATGCACGTTTCTAGATCCCTTATTTTCCAAGTGGGAAGATATATAGAAGTATAGAATTCTGACCACCTATCTAATGCGAGATTGTTTAAACTGCCTGATCTATAAACATGAATCAACTCACCTACTTTATTCCGTAAAAAGAATGAAAACATGTCAGTAAAGACTAAAGAATCATATGCAGTTTCAGTTCCCCCTCCATATTTAATATCTACTGAAATTAACTTGGCAGACTTCTGACGCAGCATGGAGCATGCTGAAAATAACTAGGAAGGACAATGCACAAATATTAGCTATCATGTAAAGCATGGAAATTTACTTTAGAGACGCCATTGTATTCACTTTAAAAGGTTTAGCATGCTCGCTTTGGACGACTGTGATTCTAGACACTAATTAATTAAAAAAAAGCTTTAGTCAGATGAAACCACCTTTTCTACTGTACAAAAGGAAACACGGAGTGGTACAAGTAACCCTATTCCTGTAGTTGGTGGAGAGATTTGCCCAGATTCTAAGTCATAGGTATGACAAAACCTTGGAAAATTTCAGTGTGTGCCTGGTTGGTAGGACGTCATGGAATTGAATGGAGAATATAATAAGCATACATAGTTGGTAAGATGTCTACCAGCACCCATTTTAATTGGTTCATGATTTTTAATTAAATGGAACCCGAACTATAATTGTAGCCTAGTTATCATCAAGAACTAAGGACAGTTACTTGTGTCTGTTGACAGTGCAGAGCCCTGGTGGTGGTGCGACCTATGAGTTACAGTGTTACACGGTTGATTCATAAGCAAATACTTCGTCTGTTTTAATATATGACGTTTAGGACACGCTAATTAGTTCAAACCAGAGAGTAATTTTGCATTGGTTTTGAATCTCTATCGGCTAATTTAACCATTTTACAATAATGGATTCATCCAATCTGTTTTATTAAATATTGTACTGCAAGGAAGAATAATCATATCTAACTTTAATGTTTTATAAGAGCCGTACTCTGAACTTTTCAGTGCAAAAACTCCATGTCCAAATCGGCTGTTGTCACATGTCTCATTCAACCACTTCACATTTATCATATTACTTCTCAGTGACTAAATTACCAGAGCTAGTTATTTATTTATTTAGAGCTAAGCCTTCCAAAGGATAAGTACCAGGCAGAAACACGTAAGCTTTAGAATATATTTTCAAAAAGGGTTATTTTATAAATATATAAAAGGATGTTTGTCAAGTCTATTTGGAATTAATTTTTGGAGTTCCATGCAGAAAAGGAGCGAGAGCTGGGACATGCATACAGTGAAATCAAAGGCTTGAAGGTAACGGAAGCTCTGAAGGACAAGGCTATTGCTGAGGTAATTTGCTCAACGAGTTAACTTCCAGCTTGAGTGTATCTTCCTTTTTTTGAAAAGGGTAGCAGGAGCTCTTATCATTCATTAAGAGAGATATTGTTTAAAAGTTACATCATCCGCCACACTCCAGAAGGAGAAATACGAGACACTTATGCACCCACGCATCAAACAAATCTTGGGCCTCACCGTGGAGGCGTGGATCAAGAAAGAACCTAGCTACTCAGTCACTTGCAGTCCCATTTGCTTGAGTTGCTTTGAATTGTCCATTGCAAGTAAACTTGCATTTTCCACAGCAGAGTGAATGATGCCTAGCTAGTCCTTGACCTCAGTTGACATTGCTTTGTATTTTGTAGCTGAGCAAAGAACTAAAGAAACAGGACGAGAAGATGAGAAGTTTGGAAAAGCAGCTTGAGCAGAAGGTTAATTAGTTTGGTTTTGGCTTCTTCTTTTGCATAGAAACTGAAGTCTGCTTTACTATTTTTCACTGTCGTAACAATTTTACTTGATCTGGCAGAATTTAGATGTGAAACGACTAAGCAATGAGCGTAAAGAAGCATTGTCTGCACAGTTCGCTGCAGAGGCAACACTAAGAAGGATCCACTCTTCTCAAAAAGATGAGGAATCAGTTCCCTTCGATGCCATCATCGCACCCTTGGAGTCAGATATAAGAAAGTACAGATATGAGGTAGTCTGAAACTCTGGGTACATATTAGCAACATCAAAACCACTAATAGATGTCCATAGTTTACTTAAATTCTTGTGTATGGATGCTTTTCTGGTCACTAGATTGCAGTGCTTCAGGATGACAAGAAGGCGCTAGAACGGCATCTGAAGTTGAAGGAGGTGGCGCTTGTCGAAGCAGGGAACATTTTGCGTAGCGCACTTGAGAGGGCACTGATCGTAGAGGATGTTCAGAACCAGAACATAGAACTGAAGAAACAGATGGAGATATATCATGTACCTACATTAGCCATCATTTACTTGCATAGCAATCAAATCTTTCTGTGTGTGCTAGTGCAATCTTGTGGTACTAATCCTTCTTTCTTGTATTCTTTTTTTTTTTTGAGAATTTCTTTCTTGTATTCATCTGTAGGAAGAGAACAAATTGTTAGAAAAGGCTAACAGACAGAAGGTGTTGGAGGTTGAGAAGCTCACGAATACCATTAGTGAGCTTGAGGAGTCCATTCTTGCGACTGGTGAGGTTGCCAATGCAGTGCACTTCTATCAGAATCAGGCTGCCAAGTTGACTGTAAGTGCAGTATTAGAGAGATCTGTTTTTGGGAATAGAGAGCAAGTACTTTACATGTTGGATTCCATCATCTTCTTGATTATTCAGATGATATTATAATTTGTAGGAGGAAAAGAAAACACTTGAGAGGGAGCTAGCTCGAGCCAAGGTTTATATTAACCGTGTCGCATCGACAGCTGCGAATGAATGGAAAGACGACTCTGATAAGCTGATGCCCGTCAAGAGATGGCTGGAAGAACGAAGGCTCTTGCAGGTACCCTACGCCGTGTTATATTTTGAAACGATGGCATGATATAAAAAGATGCTGTCATAAATGTACATGGAGAACTAACCGTTCAACAATCATGCAGGGAGAGATACAACGACTGCGTGACAAGATAGCAATAGCAGAAAAATCTGCAAAGATTGAGGCCCAGCTTAATGTAAGCAATACTAAATAGATAGTATTTTTTGTTCTAAATGACTGTTTCAAGAAATTTAAACTATCCAATTCTTAAAGTAATTTCTTTAATTTTGATTTGTTTATATAGGACAAACTCAAAAGGAGGCTGAAGTCACTTGAAGAAGACATGAGAAATGATATATCCAACTCATCTACAAAGGATATTAACAAAAAGGTCACTTCCAAGAGATCAACATCTCAACCGAGACAACCCAACACAGCCAGAGTGTCGCCTCAACCATCTTCACCTGAAGCCATTGATAGGAGAAGGCCAATATCTCAACCAAGGGCATCAATAGCAGGGAAAGTGTTGAAACAACCTAATCCAGAAACAGAATCTGCAGAGAAGACTAGGGTTGCGAAGCGATTCGATAGCCCGAGAGCAAGAACAGTTCCCGGTAAGGGTGAGCGTCCCACGAAAAATCATCTGTGGGCACCAAGAAGCAAAATGCCCACTGATGCTGGAAAAGAGAACAAAGAACAAAACCCAAATCCTAAGGCACATCTGAATGTTTCTCATTCACAAGGGCATGGTGATACAACGTATTTGATGGAAATGACGAATGTGGAGTTCAATGTAGCGAACATCGAGAAGCTATGGACAGTGAGAGAAATGAAAACAGCTCCAGTGCTGAACGTAGCCCTTAGGGCAACAGCTAGCGCAAGCTCGGTTGTTGGGGATTTACTTTTGCAAGAGGCTACCTAATAGAAGTGCAAAAAAACAGTACCGTGTACAGGTATGCCGTGTGCGTTCTCAATTTACTATTATGTGATTGATAAGCTGAGCAATTTTTTTTGTTTCTTTTGAAACCATGTAAGCTGAAAAGTTGCTTTAGAATATTTTACGCAAAACCTTATTACACCAACAATACCTTTACCTGACATCGTTCCTTTTTCTTTGTGTTCTTACAGATGCAACATGAGACTTATTTTACAGAGCGTGTGTGCCCATCTACAGCATAATTTATTCCTTTACAGAGAGTGTCGTCATCTTGTCCTGTTTCTTTGTAATCTCGTGTACATATAAGCTATACCTCAAAGTTTACAAATGTAATTTTGTGTGACTGTTGAAAATAAAGAAATCAAGTCGTGCCTTTTTTTGAGGAATTGGTTATTTTATCAAATAAGAGTTGCTACTAGTATAATGGAAGCAGTTAATAAAAGAGAGTAAAGTGTGTGACATTGTCAAATCAATAAAACAATGAATCTTCTTGTTTTCTGTTAGCTGCTCTCATCTGCTATTTTGACTATTTCCATCTGTTGTTGTTCCTATAAGTTTTCATCAGTTATGAAAACAACACCCGTATTCAAATACATATTTTAATCTAATAAATTGAGAATTCAAATAGATTTTTTTATATAAACGATACAAAGTAGATTATCATCTAAAATCTCACAGTTTTTTTTGTAAAAAGGACAGTCACATTTAAGAAAGCAATGTGTTCATTCTTTTTTGTTGATTTATGAAAAAGTTTCAATTAGAAATATATTTTTTAAAATTTATATTACTAAGGTATGAGGCAGTGTATATCCATCGTCAAACCCGTAGATTTTACTAGAAATTTCATATTTGGATTTGCTTTGAAACCTGTATTTGTACCTATTAGAAAAACTAAAGAAAATGGTTATGAGTTCGTTATCATTCCCAAAAATAGAACCGACAGCCATAGCGCGATGGGCCTCAATGACCTTGGGCTCATAGCCCAAAGCACGTGCATTGAACATTAACCCCGAGCCCGTTCGCTCTCCGCAGCAGGCCCGTCACAACGCGGCTCTCTCGCTTGCTCGTTCTCTTCTCTCGCTTGCTCGCTCGCCATGGCGGTTGCGACGGCGGCAGGAGCAGCCGCCGCGGCCGCCGCCGTATCTCTGATAGCCTGCTATGTCCTCTTCCACAATAGCATCCCCAAGGTGCCGTGGGGTCAAACAGCTAGGTCCTCTCGAGCGGGCGGGCGGCGGACCCGACGGAAGGGTCTCGTGGAGGCCATCGGCAACACGCCCCTCATCCGCATCAACAGCCTCTCCGATGCCACAGGGTGCGAGGTAGGCCCGTGGATGTTTTATTTATTGTTCTCCGCTTTGCTTCCTGAGCAAGTTTTGGAGGTGGCGAATTGAAACTGTTCTTCCTTGGGTGGCAGATTCTGGGGAAGGCCGAGTTCCTGAACCCGGGAGGCAGCGTGAAGGACCGCGTCGCGGTTAAGATCATCGAGGAGGTAACTTCTGCCATTCTATCTAGATCCAGAAAATGATTTAGTGGGAAGGGATTAATTGCAGAGTTCTTGCTGAGAAGTCGCCGAATTGGTACTTAGCATGTTGGTAGATCGAGTTAGTTTCTGGATGGAGCAAGCATGGAACTTTTAATTTCGACCTCATATGTCCAATTGCAAATGCTCTCTAAGCACAGTTATGTTCTGTTTCACCTTTTTACTTGATGGGTCATAGGATCCTTGCTATATTCTGCTATTTGTTCCTTTAACTTAATGACTCTAGAGCTTTTATCATTCCCAGGCTTTAGATTCTGGAGATCTCATCTGCGGTGGTACTGTAACAGAGGGTAGTGCTGGAAGCACAGCTATTAGCTTGGCTACTGTTGCTCCTGCTTATGGCTGTAGGTGTCATGTGGCTATTCCTGATGATGCTGCCATTGAGAAGGTAGGGAAGTTATATGATTTCTGAGATTTTTTTATTTTGCTTCTTAAAACATTCTATCTTGTAGCAATGTAGCATATGGCACTTCTAATTAATTTATCTTTTTAGTTTAACCAGCTGAAGTGCTCAACAGTATTAGATGCTTCATTTAGCGTTTATGCTAATACTGTCACAAGCTAGCTGCTGTAATTTCATACAAGGTTATACAACTTAGGAGTCAGCAATTCTCATGTAATTTACTTATGATATTGTTTTTCAGTCTCAAATAATTGAGGCGCTTGGAGCTACAGTTGAACGGGTGCGCCCTGTTTCAATCACTCACAGAGACCATTTTGTCAATATTGCCAGAAGAAGGGCATTAGAAGCAAACAAATTAGCAGCAGCGCAGAGAGAAGCAAACGGGACACAAACTAATGGTTTAGCACATGCCGATTCTAAGATGACAAATGATGAGTTAGCAACTATGCAGCTAGAGTCAAAAAAGACACAAGATAATGATTCCTCACATGTCAATATGGAAATGCCACACAGCGGGAAATGTGATCCGAGTTCTGATTCAAAAGGAGGTTTCTTTGCTGATCAGTTTGAGAATTTGGCAAATTACCGGGCACATTATGAATGGACTGGTCCTGAGATATGGGAGCAGACTAAAGGGTCACTGCATGCCTTTGTCGCCGCAGCTGGTACTGGTGGTACAATTGCTGGAGTATCCCGATATCTTAAGGTTAGATGCTTATTGATTTATTTGTTTTGTATTTTCTCTCTGGTAAACATATTTTTATAGCTATGATACCCCTTTCTTAGGAAAAGAACAGGAGCATCAAATGCTTTTTAATGGACCCGCCTGGATCTGGTCTGTTCAATAAGGTTACTAGAGGGGTAATGTACACAAAAGAGGAGGCAGAGGGGAAAAGGCTGAAGAACCCTTTTGATACTATTACTGAAGGAATAGGAATCAACAGGGTTACTAGCAATTTCATGATGGCGGAACTGGATGGAGCTTATCGAGGAACAGATAGGGAAGCTGTTGAGATGTCAAGGTACACACTTAGCTGTAGTTTTTTGTTGACCTTTAGAAGTTCTGATCTGTTATAACAATGGGCACACAGAAGTTAGTTCGGCATTGCAATTTTTGCTCAGTATAACCTATCACTATATTCAACTAGACCATTTTTTATTCTGTTGTGGGCTTGTGGCATTCAACATATCTTCACCTTTTGCATTCTGCCTTTATTACAATGATTTTGGCCTTTCTATGTTTCCCTGAAGCTGGAATGCCTTTTGATTCCCTGTTTTGGACCTACAATAGTCGCTAATACTCATCATTGGGAGTTTGGGACACCCCCAACTTCAATGGAAGCCTTAATCAACTGTTGGATTAAGCATTTTTTTAGAAGTAATGACCAGTGTTATCCACATCTGTCTTAATAGAAACTTGGAGAGATGAATGGAAGTCTCATGTCGTAGTTAGCATACTGTTTATTGTTTCATCTTACAGAACTGGATGCAATAATCCAGATTATCTGACCTCAATTTACTTGGAACATAACTTAGGTTCTTGCTGAGAAACGATGGACTATTTGTTGGGAGTTCTTCAGCCATGAATTGCGTTGGAGCTGTAAGAGTTGCTCAAGATTTGGGTCCAGGGCATACAATTGTGACAATTCTCTGTGACAGTGGGATGAGGCATCTAAGCAAGTTCTTCAATGACCAGTATTTGGCTGATCATGGATTGACACCAACAGCTACTGGTCTGGAATTTCTCGATAAATGAGCAAATTTCACTGGGAATTCTCAAATTCAGCTATGCTGTGTTGCTACCTGTGACTGAGATGGTGCCTTGACAGACGGTGAACACTGAAAGGACGAGAATATGCATACAGTAAGCAAATCCTAATGGATGAAGGATTGATGTATGTGAAGTACTAATAGTAGTAGTCAACTAGCCATTGCCATTTGATAGGCTTCGGATAGCAAGTTCTTTCATTCTTTGTTGTTTTTCATCGGGGCTGTCTACCCATCACTTTGTGAAACAGCACCCCTTCGTCACGTAATGTTTTTAACCACCCGATCCACATCCGACGGCTCCTCTTCATCTTCAACCTCCAGCCTTCACCATCTTCTTCTACCTCCAGCAGCCACCCGCCGCCGCCGCCGCCCAGCCCCTCCCCTACCCCTCCGACGCAGGCGGGCTAGGGTCCGCCGGAGCCCCGCCCTGGTCGCCGCCAGCACGGGGCTCTGGCGAAGCCTAGCCCGCCCGCGCGCTGCCCCGTGCCCCTCCTGCCGCCGCCCCACCTCCGACCGCCACCACCGTCGGTCTCCGCGCCCCCGCCTTGGCACTCGCTCGACCGCCCTCCCCTGCCGCCCTCGCGGCTGCCTCCTCCGTCGGGCTGGCCTGCTACCGTTGG
Organism: Urochloa ruziziensis; assembly: GCA_015476505.1. NCBI lineage: Eukaryota > Viridiplantae > Streptophyta > Magnoliopsida > Poales > Poaceae > Urochloa > Urochloa ruziziensis. The sequence goes on from CM027118.1 coordinate 7,337,639, forward strand.
CCCTCCCTCTAAGGCCGGCGGTGAGCACTGTCCCCCATCAGCTCCGGAAACCCTAACCCCGAACCCTTAACCTCGCCGGAGTTGGAAAAGAAGGGGAGGATGAGGGTGAAAAAAAAAATTGGACGAGGAAGGGCTCTGTTTTGCTTGGGTAACCTATAGCTTTCCATTTCATATATCTATTGAGACTGTATTCAGTAAAGAGTGCTGCATTGGACATCTTTACTGCAAACAACTGCAATATATACAGTTTTCCTTTTTAAAATGGCTTCAAGGAGCTATTCACCCAGTTTTACACTTAGCATGACATCACTCCACTGCAACACTCTACTTTTCATTTTTACTCGCTTGGTTCTGATCAAATACCTAGTGGCCAAGCATTTGTGTTCTGGAAACATCTTAGGTCTCGTTTCCACGCATATATGTATATCATGGTAATATTAAAAGAAAACGGTTGTTACTTTCTCAATTGAACGATGAGCTGAAGCTGGTATCCTTGGTCTGACCATCTGGATGAAAGCGGTAGAAATTGATTTTTAGAAACTACAAGGACCTGCAGAAATCTGTCGAGGAGGTATCGGATTTGAGAAAACCTGCAGATTACACAGAAAAAAATCCTATGTATCCCTAAATTAACCAGTCTACACAGCTACTAACTCAGACGCCTTCTTCGTCTCCAGCCAGTGCTTGGCAGCAACGCTCGTGGTCAAGAACCAGCCGGCCTTGTCGGGTGCCTCGTGGAACGGCGCGTCGAGCTCCTTCAGACGCGCCTCGAACATGGTGGCCAGCCCTCTGTCCGAGTACGTGTTCTTCCCCTGCCCCGTGTGGATCCCCAGCAACGGCGGCAGCCCCTCGCCGCCGTTCTGCAAGGCCGTGTACAGGTCGTTCATCCAGACGTGCAGCGTGGTCAGTGCCGCGCCAACGGAGAGGCCCCTGAGGTGCAGCGACCACTGCGTCTGGGTGCGCGTCTGGATGTTGGCGTAGATGCCAAGCTGCTGCGCGGCGTCGAGGAGCGCGCAGGCCTTCTCCATCCGGTTCAGGTTCACGCACAGGTCCATCAGGCAGTTGCAGTAAGGCATCTTCACCACGCCCCGGGCGTTGCTCAGCAGCTCACTGGCTGCTTCCCTGAAAGATTCAGAGGAGGCGCTCCTGTCCACCAGGAGCTTTACTACGGCTCCAAGCTGAGCATTACTCCTCTCGATGCAGTTGATCACCTTTCCCAGTTCTTCAGCTGGCGTGTTCCCCGCCACGCTGAGAAGGCAGCCGCAGAATCTGTCGTCGGGGCTGATACCGAGGTCCTCAAGCATGCCAAACGACCTGACCACATCGTCGGTGCGTCCAGCTTTGCCATAACACCGGATGAGTGAGGTGAGGACGAAGATGTTCGGCTTGAAGCCAGCCCCCACCATCTCGTTCAGTATGCCCTCTGCGCCTAGGACATTGGTAGTGGAAGAATACAGGGTCACCATTGATGAGTAGCTCCAGCTATCAGGCTTGGACCGGGAATCCATGGACGCTTTCATGTCCCTGAAGATTTCCTCAGCTTCATCGACATAGCCAATGTCTGCGCACATAGATAGGAGCATGTTGTAGTGCACCACGTCGATGTCCATCGCCTCATCCTTCATCAGCCGGTACATGGCCATGGCGTCCTCGCCATAGCGCGCCCTGGTGTAGGCGTGCAGGAGACAAGAGTATGTTGCCTTGCTGGGTTGCACCTGCTGGTCAACCATCTCCCTGTGGATGGTCTTCACCACCCATGGCCGCATTGCGCGGCCCATGGCGTCCAACATTGTGTTGTACACGACGAGATTTGGCTTCACCCCGGCCGCCTTCATTTCCTCGAACACGTTGAGTGCGCCGTCGAAGTTGCCAGTGGTCGAGTGTATCTTGATCACCGTCGAGCAGATCACGGGGTCGAGCTGCCATTTCTCCGCGCGAGCGCGGTCGTACAAGCGGAGGGCTGCCTCGGCGTTCCCGGCACGGCCGTACGCATCGATCACCGCGGAGTAGGTGAGCATGTCCGGCGAGCACCCGAACTCCGGCATCTTCTCGAACCACTCGACGGCCTTGCTGGGCAGGCCGCAGGCGCGCGCGCAGCTGATGATGGTGGAGAAGGTGGCGTTGTCGGGCTGCACGCCCTCCCGCAGCATCTCGCCCCAGAGAGCCTCGGTCTCGCTCCACCGCCGCTTCTTGCGCAGCAGCTTGAGCACCACATTGTAGAGGATGACCTTCCTCCTGACCCCAGCGTTCGCCAGGAACCAGCGGAGGGCGAGCGCGGCGGTCTCCGGCCTGGCCGCGGCGGCCGTGTTGAGCACGATGACGGCGTCCTGCTCGGAGGGCAGCTCCGGGAAGGCGGCCTCAAGCGCGGCCGCCACGGCCGCCTCGTCTGGCTCGCACGCGCCGAGCGCCGCGGCGGCGGAGGCGAGGCGCGAGCGGCGGCCGGACCCGGCGCGCGCGCGGACGACGCCGGCGGCGCGCGGGCTGTTTGGGTTGACCCAGAGGTACCTCGTGTTGCTGCTGCCGGGCCCGGTGCCATTCGGGCGGGAATCGGCGGGAGGCGCCGGGTCTTGGGGAGGCAGGTCCTGGACGGAGACTTGAGCGGCGACAGGGGAGGAGGAGCTCTTGGGGTGGAAGGAGGCGGAGACTGGCCGGTGAGGCCATGAGGGGAGGAGGGAGGACGGCGAGCGGCATAGAGGCAAGGAAGCCATGGATTGCTGGCGCACCCCGCGGAGTGGATTGGGGGTGGGGAGTGACGGGGCAGCTGTGCCTTTCTGTCTGTCAGTTATTGGGACCACCTGTCAGTGGGTGTGGGGGATCGGAGAAGACCAACAGAGGAACGGCGTGACTGTGTGAGAGGAGGCGGGCTCTTCCCGCCGCTCCCTCACCTGGAGGGCTCTGAAACTGCAAGCCGCGCCGCCCCGCCTGAAATTCACACGCCAATCCACCGAACAGAGCCGCCGCCGATCCCACCTCCGTCTTCCTCCCACCCGGCCACCCACTTAGTCACTGGCGTGCGCTTTCCAGTCCGCACTTAACCACGCGACTGGCGACACGCTCCCCATCCTCTCTCGGCTCCACCGCCGTCGCTGTGAGATCAACGCCCGCTTCGCGCAATCGCGCACGCCCTACTACCGCTTGCCGTGCAGTGCGGCCGCGTGCTTCGTCCTGCCCCGCGCTTGCGCCGATGCAGGGAGGTGGATGGTGCGTTGTGCGATCTAGACTATTGATGGGTTTGAATTCGGTGGTGTATGTGGGGTTGCCACCAGCTCGCTCGAGGGCGCGCGCCACGTGTTCGACGAAATAGGCCCGCGCCTGTTCTCCTCACTTGTCTACTGGATCCATGGAGTGGTTCATTGGTGTTCTGTGAGTTCTGATGATACTGTGATCAAATTCAGTGCCCGGTGTTGATTTTCTAGCACAGGATCGCCCATTTTCCTTCCACAGGTAATTTTATAGACTTGATAATTTGAACTGCAGTCGTCTAAATTAAATCCTGAGATAGTATGCTTCCTTTGGAATACAATAGATGATCTGTTTTAATAACACAAACAACTTTTTTCATTGATTGCCATGCACTTTTTACTTTCCTGGGATTTGGGCAGAAATCAAGCAGGCAAAATGGAATTTTCGGTAACAGACTGAGGTATGCCCAATCGGTGTGATGACACTTTCAGCAAAGAATAGCCCTGCATCTATAACAGCAGTCTAGATTCAGTGCATAGGTTTGTAATAGTATGCACAGAATACTAAGGCTACATGGAGCATTGAGGTTACTGTAGAGAGTTAGAGGTAATAGTGCTGCAGGCTGCCCTAATCATACACACGTCCTTCTAGCATCAAAGGCCGTGTTTAGTTGATGAAAAATTTTCGTGAAAAGATTTCGGGTATTGATTTTACCAATTTAGGAGTAGTAAATGTGGACGAAAAGGGTGGAAAGTTATATGGGTAGGTTGGAAATCTCGAGACGAATCTAACGATGGTAATTAGAGGGTAATTAATCCATAATTAGCGGATGGTTACTGTAGCATTACCATTGCAAATCATGGATTAAGTAGGCTCATTAGATCCGTCTCGCGATTTACAGCCTATCCATATAACTTTTCACCTTTTTCGTCTACATTTAATACTCCATGCATCTAAGATTCTCCTTTGATGTGATGGGCGAAAAGATTTTGGGTGGGAACTAAACACGGGCAAAGTATCATTCAACTGTGACCCTCCTATTATTGATCTTCTCACCCCCATATAAAATAAAAACAAAGCCAAGAAAGAAAAAATCAGAATGTTTACACAAACTTCGTGCATTGCTTATCTACTACTGGCAAATATTGTATCTGGTAATTTATCTTGTCTTTTGGTTAGTTTTTTTTTTTTGGTCATTCTAATGGGCGCAATATACGTGCCTTAAGGAAGAAAATGCAATGGGAAAGAGATGCCTGCAAACCCTGTCAATGAAGAAATAAAAGTACACTGTAGGCAGCCATGTTGAGGCAGAAATTCCTGAATCATGATTTTATTTGAAGTACTTTCAATGTGCAATGTTGTGTAAGAACACTAGCCGATCATAGAGGGTTCAATTGCATATTTCAGTTTCCAAGTGGTTAATAGTTCTTTTATTGGTACTGGAGGAATGCAGCTAAATTATGGGGGGAAAAACACCTGCTTGGAACCGGAAGCCTGTATAAGTATATGAATCATGGTGAAGCTTTCTTTGGTGTACTTTTGGAATTTAGAAGTTACAGTTGGAAGGCAAGAAGGTATGCTCCTTATTTCTTGAAATCTGTAAGATGCATATCCATGTTTTCTGTTGAACTGCTCAGTTTCTTTTTTAGAAGATCACATTTGCTCTCTTGTATTTTTGCATATTAAATAGTTTCCAGTCCAACTCTTTCTGCCACTATGTAGTATTAAGAATTGAAGCAACTCAAACATGGTAGCACTATTCTCTATGCAATCTTGCATATAATCATTTCAGTCCCATCCAAGCATGAACTCGTGTTTATCATGAGTATTGATTGCCGCAAAGAGTGGCAAACATCATCACAAGTGCCGTACATCTTTAACTGCTCTTCTGAGAACAGAATGTCAACTCATTGAATCAGTGAAGTTCCTTTTTTTCTTTGTTACATCGGTGATAATAGCTGTATAGTAATACGATACACTGAAGCATTCAATCATGTTCCTGAATAATATGTGTCATTCTTAATCTTGGTGCTGGTGAACTCATTAGCATCTAAAATTACTCCATCAAGTTGGTATATTTCTTTAATCCATTAAGTAGTATCAAATTCAAAAATCTGTTTTAGTTTTGGTTGTCAGAACATATTTATCACCACAATGCTTTGTGCTTGATATTAGTCAGCTTTGCTCTCAGTTAAATGTGGCTGTCTGCTTAATAAATCACAAAAATCAGAAAGAGGTATTTACTTTGCACAACTGGAGGTACCGTTGCCATCTTCAATCTTGTTTATGCAAGCACTAAGCTATGATAGTACTAATTCCCTTGCTCTATATTACCTGTGAGCATATTGGCTAACTTTTCGCGAGCATTGAGCAAATGCTGTCTACTATCTATTGCAATGGAGACATTTAAAATACTTTTCATTGTTTCATCCTTTACGACCTTCATCTGTAGTTTTGCACGAGGTCCCAGGTACCGACAGCGACCTTAAAGAAAAGTTTGAACTACCTATATCTTTTCAAACTTCAGTTTTAACCCCACCTTTTGCAAGCAGGGTTTATCATTGAAATAACAATTGCAGAAGGTTTATTTAGTTTAAAATTCTCAAATACATAGCATAACCCTCTTTCTTTAGGCATTGCAAATATATGTGTGATTTGCACATTGGATTCCTGTCAGTTGAGGGAATAAGGAACAAGGGTCCAAGGTTTTTGGCGTCTTGCTATGAGGATACATGATGCCTTCACAGTACCGTTGGTATATATCCACACTATGTGTATGCCTGGCTGAGCAACAACATTTGTCTATGGCTGCTTTCACATGCCTGAGAAGTCACAATCGTCGACCTCTAGCCAATTTTGACTATTGGCTGAGCAAGAACATTTGTCTATGGCTGCTTTCACATGCCTGAGAAGTCACAATCGTCGACCTCTAGCCAATTTTGACTATATCAACTTCTGTAATCCAGAATATATAGTCAAGTTAGGAGGATGCTATGATGATAATAGGCAAGTATAAACTGATTGCATGCCATGTTTGTCACTCTGAAATACGTTGATATGAATAGTGGAAGATAAACGCTTCAATATCCCATCTAAAAGCATCAGTACCGAACAATATATGTGCTGGCACATCCGTACCCGACAGGGTGAACTTTGCTGATTTACATTATCTTGCAATACTTAGCCCTAGAAGCTTTATAAGCTGAACATGACTGCAGCACTCGAAAGTGGATTCAAAGATGTGTAGCTACTAAGAATTGCACGCCATGACATCTGAAGCTCAACGTACTCATTGTCTCAGTCAGGAAAGTTAGTGGGATTCTGAATTGACAGAAACATTTCTTGTCACTATACTCTTCACATGACATATTGCTTCAGTTTCCCTAACTAATGTTGGTTGGTACTTAAATGACCAGTTGCTATTTGATTTTCTCGTGTGCATGAAGAACAGCAGAACAGAACACCAGTCGCTGTAGGAGAGCTGCACTCGCATCACATCGGTCATACTGGTGACCATTATAGATTCATGTTGTTACTACGGTAAACAGCTGTTATCTCTGACCTTAAAACACATACTTGATATGCTTCGTTGCGAGATGGAGCTAGAACATAAAGAGTTTTGGTGCCAGGAGTTCCTGTCGGTTCCTTTTCTGCTGCTACCTGTTTACTACATGTTCAGCCTTTTGTGCGTGTTCTGGTCAGAAGAAGCAGGATTTAACTGATGCACCCTGCTCCAAAGCCTGTCATCTAAGTATACAAGCATTGTACAATCTGTATTGCCATCTTCTACTGCCTTAAATTTGTGGAGCCCTTTTTTCTTTTAAGGCTGTCATGATGCATGGCTCTATCCTTTAAATTTCAATGCCACAGGCCTAACGTATACTCACTTTCAAATAATTAAAGAAATGTACCATTTAACTAGATTGAACATAACTTTTCAGTTTAATTTGCAACTTAGATTGGACTCTATCTGCCGATAGGCAGAGATAGGTGGCGCGCACTAATTTAGGCTATGTAGCTAGATTTAGTACTGATACAATGAGCTATACATGCAGTACAGGATACAAATCTGTGTGGTTGCAATGTTGGAGAAAATAAAGGCATGCTGTCCAGGACTCCAGGCAAGGACCTATATATGGTCTAGGAGCAAAAGTCTAGCTGTAGTATAACATGGAGGTAGTACAGTTGCAGCATAGGTAAAAACAATATTAGTGGGCTAGCTAGGGTTGCAATTTTGATCTTGTCTTGGGAAACTGCTGGTAGTGACCTGATGTTCGTTGCATTGGTGATTTAGTAATTAATAAAACGCCTGCATGTACAAACTCCAAAGGTTTCTTGCATGCAAGATAAAAGTGCTAGATTCTGTCCCCAGCATTTTTGAATCTTGTAGGCAGTTCGTATTTGCATGCAGGAGGGAGAAAACGACACATCCTGGAGTTGCATTGGATCTATCACCAACAATAGTGACAGGAACGACAGTAGGGGTCTCCCCTTAGTCCCCTGCTGTTTTCGCTCAAAAGAAATATATGACAGGAAAAGGCAGTGCAGCAGAAGCAGGGTCAACAACAAAAACGATGGCATTGGACATTAAAGCTCCAAAGCACCACATTCATATGATGTCATACTCTGATGCCAGCTACCTGTTGCATGGTTGGTAAACATTCATTTACTGCATAGCCATTTTCATCATACATGTACAAGTGCAGTTATATAAACAATTGTTTCGTGGGCTTAAGTACCCGATTATACTAGTCCAGTTGATAAGTAACAGTTCTATGTGTTTGCTGGTCGATAATTTGTTTTTTTCTCTGTGAAGCATTATTCATGTTCCTGGCATTCAGTGTGTTTTTCGGGTTTTATCCTTATTTGTCCTGGGTGTGCGTGTTGTAAGTGTACTGTTGCTTTCCTTGTTTATGCAATATAATGGCGTGTATTGCTCATGCATGTTCAAGAATAAAACAACAGTTGTTCAGCCAGAGCCGCTAGCAGATCAAGCAATGGGATGATTCTTTTCTGGCCACAACTCAACAGTTCTAAACATCAAGGTAAACACCTCAACGTATCCACTTCTACTCTAGTGTTTAAGTTATTAAAGTGAATTAATTCCTTTGCGCTGCATCTCTAGCTTCCATCTTGAGGAAACTCACACCGGCCAAAGACGAGCTCTCCAGTCTTATCATCACTAGACATGGGTCCTGACACAGTCTAGAGCTTCATTAAGGGTGGAACCCTAGCTAGGACAACATCAGGCTTCAGGCGCGCTAAGTGGCTGTGATCCCATCATATGGCACCATTTTCATATACTAACAGTATAGTACAAACCCGTCCTTGGATGCGTAATTAGTGTGGAAGTAACTAGGGGGCGGCCTTTTCAGAGTTCAGACCAGGCCTTTTTTTATGACCAGCTTGATCTGTCATTTCTCATGTGCCTAGTCTTTCTGAACTCCTTATCCCTTCTGATGCTCCTTCTCATACTTGTACTTTCCTTCCCTTTCCTTGTTGCAAGTGTGTAGGTACTTTACTCCTTTTGTTATATAATATGAATTGATCCTTTTGTAGGATATACTGATGAATTTAAAATGATATGGTTGAACCTTTTAGATATGGACAACACTGCACATCTTCAACTTTTGAGAAGTCGCTATCTTTTTTTTAAAAAAAAAACTTTCCAGAAGTCAACTGAGGAGATCATACATTGTTTTTTTATGATCTCTCTGCATGCAGCTCTCTTTAATATATGTATATATATTTATCTTCAGCTTCATATATTCTTCCATGTATTATAATGCACAGTATCGTTGCCCATCAAGAGCAGTAACCGCATACATAGGTACGTACATTTATTTACAAGGTAAAAACTTGTGGGCCTTCAATTTCTCTTTTATTTACTACTTTCATCTTTTTGTTCATATATCTGTTGTGGCATGCATAGTATACACACACCCAGACTGTTAGTAAATAAATCAAAATGGAAAGATGCTGTAGCCTACAATCTATGTGGGATATTATTTCACTCCGGAATTTATGAAAGATGCTCTGTAGCCTACAATCTGTTTTGCCTAGGACACTTCTACAAATTACTTTGGCTCCCAGGAAAATAGGCTAACATCAAACAAGAAACTTTACCTGATGTTAGCCTATTTTCTTGGAAGCCTGGAACATTGAGTACAAGTTGAATATTTGATGCATTGAATTCTTGTCTTATTAGACGGCAAAACCTGAAACCCTAATTCTACAATCCGAATATCTCTACTTATGCAGGCGAAAGGCTAAAGAGACTTTGATAATTTGAACTGTGTCAGAAAATAAGGCACGATCTGAATTCAGTGAAGAGTAATCACCGATAGGGGAAGGCAAGGAAATCAATTCCTGGTTTTAACCGCTAATATAAAAGCAGCAGAAAAAGGAAACAATTATAGATGCAAATCTAAGCTCACACCCTCAGCTGCGGTGGTCGTCGCTGGCTGCTCACAAACAAACTGACCTTGTGGCGACAGCAGCAAAGAGGAAGAAGACGAGGGTGACGCCGCAAGAGGAGTCGATGCCCTCGGCTCGTCTCCACGGAACACGGACAGCGCGACTGGCCGCCGCTGTCCACCCGGCGGCATGCTCGTGCTCCCGCGCCCAGCAGGCGGACCCCTCCAGAGCCCAGCCGTCAGGGGGTTCCCATTGATCGGCTGAGCGATCGACCCGATCCCGAACTGCGGGCCGATGGCGATGGCACCGCCGGCGCCTGGAGCCCTCATTGTGGGCCACGAGGGGTACAATGTCGCCACCGTGGGGCCTGCCACGCCGAAGCGATGCTGCGGGTAGCCGAGGAGGTGGTGGTGGTGCGCGCCGCCGGCCGCGGCCGCGGCGGCGGCCATCGCCGATTGCATCTGCACCCGCTTGGCGTGCTGCCGCTCGCGTTTATGCGCGTTCTGGTGGCCTCCTAGCGCCTGCGACGTCGGGAAGTGCCTGCAGCAGTAGTGGCACTCGAACTTGCGGCTGCTGTCGGTGGGAGCGGCGACGGCGCCGCCACTGCTGCTTTGCGTGGCAGCAGCGGTGGCGGCCATGGTGCATGGTGGTTTCTTTTGCCGCCTTGCCCTCCGGTGATGATGAATGCGGGACGTCAATGCCGAAGATGCGGATACCGGAGTTGGGGCTTTCACGGGGCGGAGCGGAACGCAGGAACGGCAGCTCGGAGAAGGACGCGACGTTGCTGAATTCATGAGGCTCCCGAACGCTCGCCGAGGCCGAGCCGCCACCGCTGCCTTCGCCGCCGCTGCCCATGCAGCCAGGTGGAGAAAGGTACAGAATTTCTCGGTGTCTTTGCAGAATATTTTGCTGTTCGTACGATGTCTAAGCTGGTCTAGGTAGCAATGAGGTTGGGGAACCCTCTCAGCACTCTCCCTTGGCGATAGCAAGGAGAGAACAATGAGAGAAGGGGAGGAGAGACAAGGGAGCTAGGGAATAGAAAGGGCAGAAGGGAGGCCTGTGCTCGTGTTGCTCAAAGGAGTGCCAACTGCCAATTGTATACGAGTGATAGGTTTTGCATGGGTACTGTGGAGCAGGCCGGGTAATTGTCAACTTACTATATTGTGGTTAGTTAGGAGGAGGTGGGCCTGCCGGGAGGGTAGGGGGAAAGGATATCGGAAATGTGGATACATCGTCCACGGTGGTGTTGTAGTAAATTCTTGGAGTGCTCAAATTCTTGAGCAGGGAGGGGTCGCGGGTGGCCATAGTACACAGTAAGCTCTGGCAAGTACTACTGCACTGGGAGGCTTTTGAGCTCTCATAACAAACAAGTACCTGTCACTGAGAGAGGAAAGGCCATCTCTCACACTGTACCTCTCTGCAGACGCATAGGAACAGCACAAGCACATAGACGCAGCAGCCTCGTTCTCTCCTCTCTTTTTCTTTGCTTTCTTCATTTCTCTGGCTTTCATGCATGTGTAAGCATCAGTGAATACGTGACAAGCTCTGAGCGTGGGCCTGTCGCGCTATATAGCTATATGTGGGGGTGGTACTGCCTGTTTTATGGAGGCTCTTTATAGCTGTTGGCTTCTTTACATCTGGAGCTGCAGGCTTGTGTTTGGAAGTGGTCCTGCGTACAGATCTAGTTGTAGCCTTGTGCCTTGCTGCCTCGGCTAGCTGCGCCTGCGTGTGACTGATTTCCCTCTACCTCCTCCAAAAAGAATGGTCTGTGCCTTAGTCGTTTCTTATCCTGTTTGTTTTACCCTTTTTTTAAGTCATACCCCATATGGGAACGTCCTAAAATATCTCTTCCTGTTACCGCTCATCAGAGATCCAGCCTCCTCCTAGCCAGGTTCTTGAGTACACTAAAACTTGCTAACCTAATGACTACTAGAGAGAATGAGAGACCTACGTATAGGCACTCAGATCGATATGATCAATGCAGCAGGATGTTATAACTAGGTTCATCATCCTATGTTTTGCTTTGCCCTTTTGCTATAATCAAGCTACTCCAGTCGCTTTGGTTTTTTGTCCATATGATTAAAGCGAGGCTCACCTGATGTAGCGGACACATGCATGCATGCTTTGCAGGTGCGCGCACTGGCTGGAGGAAGAAAGGAATGTTCGAGTTAACCCGCTATTCTCAAGCATCCATCATCCATGCGTAAGTTGAAACAAAAATAGCATAGTGCTGCTGTTTTGTGTCCTGCAATCTGCGCTTTTGGTCATGTATATCTCATTATATTATCTGAAGGGAACCATTCGCCACTTGCAAAATCAATGATACATACCCCAGCCTCCCAGCAGCCACAGCTACAGCAAAACAGATCATGGTATTGTGAGCTCTCACATTTTAATTTGTCCAGACTCCAGAATATATTATTGTTTCAGGTGAGAAAGGTGGATCGCTGTTTCTCCTCTGGCCGGCTAGTCACGTTCCTGGGCGAAGGTGATTCTGCTGATCTGCAGCAACGTGTATGCTGCTTGCTCTGCTAAAGGTGCGCTCCTCCACAACCTTTGTTTTTGTGAAGCATAACAGCCTTTGTTAAAAGATCAACTACTAGATACTTTTCTCATCTTGTCCACTCGTATCCTTCCTTTGGGGATTGTTATAGCTTCCCAAGAAAAGGGAAATAGTCGGCAGCAGCTGAGGATCAATGTAGACATGGCCCCGGAATGATTAGTTAGTTATCAGCACTGTCACCTGCTGCTGTCACCCAAATCATTTCTCAAGCACTGTCACTACTGATGTCGTCCAAATCATTTCGCAAGCACAGTCACTGTTGCTGTCGTCCAAATCATTTCGCAAGCATATTGTAACTATATGGTTTTGAGTCCAAGAACTAGGGCTCTCACTTGAGAGAAATCACACATGACTATTTTAAGAAGTTTGCTACTACGTACGCTGAGTACATATGTGCAGTGGGACTAGGACATGTAAGTTCTTAGCATGTTTCTGGATGTGCGCACATATAGCATATAGGCCTTCTTGTTCATGTGAACATATTAAAGCTATTGGTGAATTTAAACCTGCATAGCTGTGCATGTAGATGGAGCTCTCTCTCTATATAGATCCAGCAGCGGTTGCTATGAAGGAGTATGTGGACTAAATCATGCTAGGTGCGTTGTACTACTAGCTAACCAGTCGTACTAATAAATGATCCGGACAGAAAGAATAGTTGCTAATTGATTGATCAGGACTCACTTGACCAGAGCCAAAAACATACAAATCGAGTTGTGGTTGGTTACATGTCTAGATCTCACCAGCATTCCCCAGCACTTGATCAACAGCTACTTGTGCTAATCAGAAGGGGACCTCCCTGCCGTTCCCAGGGAAAATGCCACCATCCTTGTCTTCCTGAGGAACTTGCTCTTCTTGGTGGTGGGGCCATATGGAAAGAGAGAAAAATGAACCTTGTCAGTTTTTGTCAGCAGTCCAATCGAGCTAGGTTATTAAAGGACCGCTGCTTGTGCAATTTGCTCATTCCTCTCTCATTTTCTTTTGGGAAAAACTGCCAGCTGCTCTTTCAATATGGATTTCATATGCATGGTATGCGTGGGTACTGACTTTTTTAACTGTGGGTTTCATATGTTCCTACCAAAGCAGCAACTTGATCACTAAGGCATGGGGCCTCACAAATTAGGATCTTTTGTACATACTATACTGATAAAGTGGGAGTGTCCATAATCATCTCTGTGCATTTTGATTGTTCCTTTTAGATATTTGCAGTAAAGCTTGTAAAAGTTGGCGCTGTGTTTCTTCATATTCAAGTGTCACTTGGCACAACCCTGTGAGGAAATGGAACACAAAGATAATAGGCCAGTAAAAAAATAATTGAGACTGGTTTATTTACAGTTTACACTGGGAACATGTTTATTTGTGAACCCAATATTAGGTCTAGTTATGGCCATTTTGGCACGAAAATCATGTCGATATGAAAAGTTCCCAAAATATACAGATCTCTCGGTTGTGCTAGATGCTTCCATGATGAAACCTATGTTACTGGCCGGTGCCCAAACTTTCACGCAGGACTGATGATCATATAAACTGTGAACGCAGTGGCTGCTTTACTCATGCAATTCCTGACTCATATGCAATTATTCCTCCTAGCATAAAGGCTCACACTTGCTCTGCATTCTGCAGTTCTCTACCATCCTGGCTTGTGAGACATGGCACCAGCATAGCTATTGGCTCGGGCGCTCAGGCTCAGCTCAGTACACAGGCGCCCAACCACTCCCCAGCTCTGCTACCTCTGCTAGTCTCTGCTAGACGGTGGAACAAGGTACTTGCCTGCAGCCTCGCATCAATAGATTGGCCAGTCGTGGCCCCGCCTGTTTTGTTAGCTTACGTGGTGTATCTTTGTTCGTTCATTTTTTTTTCTTTTTAAGTCGTAATGCCCTCAAAGCCTCAAAGGGCCGGGGCTGGACTTTATCCATTGGCTAGGAAATTGATTGCTTCCCATTTTACACAAGGAAGCTTAAACAAAAATATAAATCACAAACAATCCATTCCCAATTAATAACTTAAGGCGGATAACGCACGCTGCTGATTTTTTTTATGAAACAGGAGGGTAATCTCCTACTGGTTATGTATTAATAAAAAACCAGGCAAAAGAAAAAAAAAAGGTCAGGTACGAACCAAGAAGAGGCTCAAGAAACAAAGAACGAAACAAAGAAAATGAACCAAAGATTTACAAAGCTGCTTATTTTGTTGGTCTCCGGCTCCGGCACATACTGTCACTGACTGACAGAGCTGCACTGAAGCGTTTCGGGGACGAGAGCTGTACATGCAGCTCGCCTAACTTGACATTTGATATTTATTTTTATTTTGAGGCCGGTTTGGGTGGATCTGACACTAAATCAAAAAAAAACTCTCTTTTCCTTGGGGCTTCAGTGCAATGCCAAATCTAAAATCGATGAGGATGATACTATGTCGGGATGGGATCCTCATCAACCAACCAGACATCAACAACCAGATGGATGATTGTATAATATGGACCATGAACTCTGTGCAGCTATTGTATGCATCAATGCAACCCTTTGTCCACAGACGAACAATCAATTTATCGTCATGTTTAAACAATTAACTACTATACGTGCAATAAGGACGACTGCATAATTCATTTCACGTACTATTCGGCCTGCATTACTATATCATTATAAATTGGTCCAGCTAGACACAGCAGCTATACTTATAATTTATACAGCAGTACTCCGTATTTAGATAAATTGCATGAACATCAGAACATTTAGAAGTGGTCCCACCGTTGCTAGGCGTACTGCACTTAGTACGTACACCACAGCCCACGCTGGCGCTAGCTCCAACGATATTTGCCAACGAAGTCCGCAAACCCACCTTCATTTATTCAGACACGCATGTCTAATACTCGGAGCATTATTAGGCCGATCGATTGATGTGCGTGCGGCCAAACAACACTCTCTCCCAACTTGCTCGGTCCATGCATGCATGCACGCACGACAGGCACGACGACGTACACGTACTCCGTGCGCGCGTCGCAGTCGTCGTGTGAGCCCTCCTCGTCCTCCCCCTCCGTCGCTCGGCGCTATGCATGGCGACGGCGGGGCAGAAGTGGCACGTAGCTTTCATTCGTTGCTAAACACAGCAGCGCGCACACATGCATGCATGCGATGCGACACCGCGCGCGAACTGTGCCCTATGCATGCATGGAGCGAGCAGCGCGCAAGCGCAAGGGGGGTGGTTGGTGGTGCATCCGCGCGCGCGCAGTTGCATCGCATGGGGGACACCCTTGCCGGGCTCCCGTCCATCAATGTGCGTGTACGTCCGAATTGATCCCCGTCACAGGCTCTCTCTGGCGCCTCCGCGGCACGGCGTTATAGGCCTGTGACCTTGTCGGGGTAGAGATCTCGAGACCCCCCGCGCGCAGGACCACCCCTGGCCAGACCCGGGCCGGGCATGCACAGCATGCTACCAGCTAACCTGCTGACTGGCGTGTCCGACGGACTGTTCAATCAACCTAAACTGCGCGCGTACGTACGCGCACAGTGGCAGTAAGTATATCGATCATACCGGCGAGGATCGACGTGCATATGCATCATATGCATGCCGGGATGCGTGTGTACCACTGGTACGTGCATGGGGACCGGCCGGCCGACGGTCTGCAGCGTGGGTCCCGCGAGACAGAGGGTACGTACGTAGTACGTACACGTACGCGCACAGAGACGATGTGTCTAGTGTATGTGCATATATGTACTCTCGATTGCGTCACTGTATCCGCGTCTTGTGTGCGCTAGCTAGTCGATAAGTGTACCTATATATGTGTGCAGGTGGTGTTGGTCGTCAGGCGGTCAGATGGGTCTCTGGCTAGGCCGGAGGCGGTACGTATGGTATGGGTATAGATCGAGTACCACAAACACGGTGCTCTCGCTCGATCGTCGCGCCCAACTGTGCGGGGTTTACAAAAATTATCATGCGCGTACTCGGTGACCATTCTAGGCCTGCCTATGTGTGCCCGTGTCCGTACTGTTACTGCAGACCCTTTTTTTTTAGTAGAAATTGTTACTGCAGACTTACAGCTGCCTCATGCATGCTGCTACAGTTAGCTGGATACATTCATCATGCATATGCATACCGGGCAAGTACACACGTACACGCACAACTACTCGGCAGCTGGGCCTGGGATCGACATATTTTCGTATTATATGAGCCCCGGAGTCCGGCGGGCCCTGGATCCGACACACAGCGATAAAAAAAAACACACCTTGCGACCGGTAACTAACGTCGACGTACTGTAAAATCAGGCTGCCGGCGCACATGCATATGTGCAAAGATTACAAGAACTCAAGAAGCGGGCCACACATGACACATGCACACACCCATATCTGTGCTCGGCATGACACATTGACACGACAGGTTCACGCTGTCCTTTTTTCCTCGGTGGATCACTGGCGGCTAACCGAGCTCGTGTCGGGGATAGGAATGATGGATGGCAAGACACGAACGGGGTGCCCGATCGTCGATCACCGGTAATAATTCAGGTAGCTGCCTTTCTTTTCTTCTCGATCTCTCGGAGTCGGAGGAATATATAATTTCCTTCTTTTAGAGCCAGTCGGAGGAATAATTCTCTGCTAGCCAACTAGCAGCGCCGGAGAGATGCATGAGCTAATAACCGGCACTGCCAGCAGCACACATGCATGTACGTACGGCCCCTCGCTCCAAGTGTGTGGGCTCCGACCCTAGCCTGACCGGGGTCGACAGATGATGTACGTGACGAAACTGACACGACACGATCGGTGTGCGCGCCCTGCCCCAAAAAGCTAGCTGTATCTCAGCGCCGCCGTACGGCCGGTCTGCTGCCACACTGCCAACGGCGTGATCGCCGCTCGCCCGGTGGGTGCCGGTGGTGTGCCTGCCGACCAATCCCGATGCGCTCGGCAGCGGCAGCAGGCAGAGCCAGAGGCCAGAGCCAGCCTCGCGCGCGCCCAGATCCAGTACACTGGAGGTTTATGTAGCTCTGGCACCTTGCTGCTGGATCCGAGGCTTGCTTGGTACAGTACAGTACTGCTGGCATCGATCACTTCCTCCTCGCGTGCGCGCCAGGGCCGGGGGGTTCAATTCGGGCACGGGTAGTAGTGTGGGCTCGATCGCGCGGGCCTAGCTAGCTAGCTTGCTTGCTTGCTATAGGCGCGTGACCGTGTGTCACGCTGAGCGCGCGTCCAACTGGCGCGAGCTCCGATCCGGCCGGAACAGCGGCAACGCGGCCGCCGATTGGCCGGAGAGAAGAGCGTGGCAGGGGCATGCATGTGCGCGCCGTGCGAGCGTCGTACGTGGCGTGGGCTCGCCCCCGGCGAGGCTCCGTCGCTGTTGGCCGGAAATTCCGTGGACCATGCATGGGGGCGCATGGCCATGTCCGGGAGCGAGCTATGAGCTAGAGAGAGAGAGAAGCGAAGAGGTAACGGACGGCGTGCGCGCTCTCAAGTGTACGGGGGCGATAAGGGGCGCGGCCGGCGTACGTGGCCGTTGCGCCATTGGCGCCGCGCCTGTGTCACGGTCGCGGCCGGCCGGCCGGCCGGCCGGGCAACAGTGGCGCGGGTTGGCGTTTAGCTGTCGCGCGCGCGCGATGGGGGGATATGATGACGCAGCGCCCCCCGCCCGCCCATTGATTGTTGTGTCATTCCGCAACGTGATTGTCTGATTTCGCGCGCGCCCCCCTACGTACTACGGTGGTGCCGCTCTGCTTTTCGCGCGACTGTTGACCAACAGCGCGCAGATCATCCCTCGCTCGCGTTTCGCACGGAAGAGACTGTGGGCGGGTACTGCTGTAATGTCCTGGTGTTGCCTTTTCCATGCACGAGTTTAAGGTAGGTAACCCGTCCCGTGAAAAAAAATCTGAAAGTGCTACAATAATAATGCAGCTACTTCCGTCCATGTGCCGGTGTCCAACCTTGCCGGTTGCCGCCTGTGAGCGGGCATATTGTTACGTGAGAAGCTTATTTTACGGTAGCTTTTATGGGTGTATTGTCACTTCACAGATATTAGAATTTAGTTAGAAGTCATGGATACAAACCTTTTTCTGTCTCTACTCCTTTTTCGAAAGTTATGATGAGATTTAACTTGGTGTGGTCCTTGCAACTGAATGGATACCATGCTGTTGCTGAAAAATGAAAGGAGGATCATGTAAAAGCAACTTCAAATAGGTATGCCGTATGCGCAGTATATACCATTTTGTTTATAAAATCCACATGTTGCTAGGCGACTTATTACTCAAAGGGCACACATTTTTAATCAACATAATCTATGCGAGGGCGTTAATAACGTAAGACCCATCTTTGGCGATAATAGTGTTCTATTCATAATCTAAAAAAAAGACCCTTCATTGAACAACATGCTAATTTTGCGAGAAACAATGTACCACATAAAAATAATGAAGCGCACTCTTTTTTACAGAATCAAGTATTTTTTTTCTATCTTTTAGGGGACAAGTGTGGTTCTAGGTATTATATGGATATAGGAACAAGAATGATTCTACTATTTCTTTATCTTTATTCTTTTATTACACTTCCGTTTTTAAGAGGAAGGTTCAGCTTGTACCTAGGGGTGGTAATAGGCCCAACTTTTTAGTCTAGCAAAGGATCGGTCCCTAAATGGATCGTATCGAAATTATACACAAATTTGACCTATAAATGATTAGGGCCTATCAGCGAAAGTGGGAAAATGCGGTGGTGGATCAAAAGTCGATACCGAAATCAAATGGTCAGCCCGGCCCAACGATCCAACAGCCCCCTTTCGAGACGGGCTGCAATTTCCCCCAAAACAACCCCAGAACCCCCGAGCAAAACCCTGCCGTTTCCTCCCGCCCCGCCCCCCTCGCCGACTGCCGCCGCCGCCGCCGCCTCCTATGCCCTTCCGCCCCTCGCTCCCGCGCCGCTGTCCCCACGACCGCAAGCTCAAATCCTTCCTATCCGCCGTCGACTCCCTCGTCAAATCCCCCTCGCCGACCGCCGGCGCAGTGCCTGCAGCCCGCACCCCCGCCGCCTACAACTCCCTCATGTCCGCCTACTCTCGCGCCGGCCGCCCCGACGAGGTCGTCCGCCTCTTCGACTCCCTCCCCTTCCCGCCTACCGCGCCGCTCTACACCACCCTCATCTCCTCCCTTGCCGCCTCCGGCCGCCACAGCTCTGCGTGGGAAGCCTTCTTCAAGCTGCTCAACTCCGGCATCCGACTCACCGCCTCCAACTGCACTGCGCTGCTCAAGTCCCAGAGCGCCGACCCACTGGACTCTGTGTACCGCTCCTTCGAAGACATGGCCGAAGTTGGTTGCGCCCCTGACGCCGCGGCGTACAACTGCCTCATTTCGGTGCTCTGCGATTCCCAGCGGGTGGAGGAGGCCTGGGGCGTGCTTGACTATATGCTAGAGGAAGGCATCTACCCCACCGTGCGCTCCTACACGGTGATCATGCGCGGGTACTGTAATCAGGGCAGGGTTCTCGAGGCAGAGAGGTTAGTTGACAACATGACCCAATTCGGGTGCCCGCCGGATGTTGTTTCATACAGCGTGCTCATCGATGGGCTTTGCCGTTTAGGGGAATTCGGCAAGGTGGAAAAAATTTTGGGGGAGAGTGAGGCGAAAGGGTGGACGCCGAATGCTGTTACCTATACTATTTACATGTCTGCTCTGTGCAGAATGGGTTTGTTGGATGAGGCATTTCGGCAAGCAGAGATTATGCGAAGCAGAGGAGTATCTATGACGGCTGAGACAGTGAATATTCTCTTTGATTGTTTGTGCCGAGACTCCAGGTTTTCAGATGCATTGTGCTTGCTGGAATGCAGCAAAGGACTGCACTGGGATGTTGATGTGTTCTGCTATAACACTCTGATGAGTAGGCTCTGCGATGTTGGTGGTTTTGCTAAGGTCTTGAAGCTGTTGGTCGATCTTGTAAAGAAGGGAATCGGGCCAGATATGTTTAGTTTTACTATTGCAATCCGGAGCCTATGTGGGGCTGGGAAATTCCAGGTGGCAAAGTGCCTATTGGATAATAAGGGGATTGAATATGATGCTGTGGCATTCAATACTTTGATTCATGGATTATGCATGGCTGGGAATCTAAAGGGAGTGCTTCTAACTTATATGGATATGGAATATAGGAATGTTAGTCCAAATAACTTTACTATTGCTTTGATAATTGACAGTTACTGCAAAGAGCAAAAATTTGTTGGAGCAATCAATTTTCTTATTAAATCTTCAAAAGAACATTTGGTTCCTGATCATTTTGTTCGACTGACTAATTGGTTGGCAAAAGCAGAAGGATTGGGATATGTACTAATCCTGCTCAGAAAAATACGTTCTGAAGGTCTTGTACTAGATGTTTGCTTATTTCATTCAGTGGTTAGGATATTTTGCTGGCATGGGTACTGTAAGCACAGGAATTTCTATGAAGTTTCACTTATACTTGACAGTATGCTAGAGTGCCTCTCTAGCATATAACTCAGCCGGTGATGCCAATGTATGATTGTGCAAAATCTAGTTTGCTACCTGATCCCCTCTAAGCTATTCAATTAGCTGTCTGTAGATAGATAGAACTACTTGTCCTTTACAAGGTTAGTTGGCACTGATAACAACAAAAATTTATGTTTCGATGCTTTATTAAATCCTGTACATGATGTCCATGTAACTTTTCAGGTGAGGAGTTAGATAATGGCTACAAACCACATTATGGGGCACAGATACAAGGAGTCTGAACATGGTTACCGAGATGGGCATAAAGGTATGCTCTTTGGCTTCCTATTAAGGTTTTCTTCTCTTATGGGCAATGCAGTTTCTTTGTCATAGGCTTTTACTTTTGATGGAAGAAGAATCATGTTACATGTTTTGGTATGTTCCTCACTGGACTAGTTTCAGTGTCAACTAAAGTCTAAAGGGTTGAGCATGCCTCTTCGTTGTATTGATAGTGGTCAGGAGAGCATGCTTAGTGTGAAGGACAATGCTTATGGCTACCTCAGCAATGTATTTGCTCTTCAGTCAGTAGTTTCTTGTCTGATTATTATATCTCATAATATTTGTTTAAATAGACAAGGATATCTCAATTGGCTGTATGATGACAATTGTGTTGGTTGTGCTATATTGACAAATGGTACAGTAGGTTTGATATTACAACTTCCACCAAGTGGCTATTAGTCTAGTTTATAAGTCATGTTATGCTTGTAATCCCTCTCCTGCGTGCTGCCCTTATCATTTACCTTGAATTGGACTTGAGCCAAAAAAAGAAAAAAAAAGATGCACTGTTCTGAATTTGTGTATATCTTTATCAAATATTTAATATGGAATATTGCATGAATCATGGTGTCAACTTTTGTCCTAAAAGATGGGATGGAATCTATTCCCTCTGTTTTCAAATATAATGTTTAGGTCAAGCTAATTAGTTCAAAAGTGAACTGATCAGTTTGTCCTAATTCCTAAATGTCATTTATTTAGAAACGGAGGGAGCATCGGGTAATTGGTGCAGGTAGATACAGTACAGTACTGTTGATATAGAATATGACTGCACTGGTTCTTGATAAAAAATATATGGACTTTTCTGTATTTATAATATGACTGCATTGTTCTGTTTTTTCTTGGATATCAATATGTTGGAATAGGCTCAGCAGAACTGGCGCTGTGGCTACTTTATCTTCTTAAACAGCCACCTGATCATCTCTATTTTCATTTAATGCTTAGAGTCAGCTTTTGCCACATCAAAATGGCAATAATGAGGAGGCTATACCATGGAACATGGGTGCTGGGTGTGATGGACCCGTATGGCCAGAGGTTTTCTATTTCCACTGTTGGAGTTAAATGTCTTTGCAAAATCGACTTCTGACTGAAGAGGAAAACAAGTTTGGTGATTGCGAAAGTTTTTCACATGAATATATTTTGAAGCATTTGGAATACTACTACCTATGTCCTAAAATACAAGGCATCCTAGTGGTGTAAGAGGTGCTAAATAAATGTTGGTACGTGCTTTCTAACCTTTTCTATTTTACTTACCACAGTAATTTGTAAGGTTTAGTATTCTTGTTGAGTTTGATCCAGCTGTAATTTGTGGGAAGAAATTTGTGATCTCAAATTGTTGGCTGCCCTTTTTTGCAAAGAAACAATAAGGACCTCTTTGGTTTCCTAAGGTTGCCACGCCTAAGCGTAGTTGGCCACTGATTTTGTAGGAAGTGCTTGGTTGCTGCCACAACTTAGTCTGACTAACTTCTTACCTCCTGGTCCAATCATCATAGACTTAAAATTTCTTGCCTACCTTTGCATAAGGTTAGGTGGTCATTTTTCTTGCCACAAAAAGTGTAACAAGACTAAGGTTAGCCACCTTAGTCAATAATGTATGGCAAAATTAGTTGTCAAAGTAGTGATAGGCCGTATATGGACAGGCTTGATATTTACTTATTTTGAGGCATAGCTTCTTTGTAACTCTCTTACACTTTCGAACCAAAAAACTCACTGCATGGCATTGATAGGTTCTATTCATTGGTTCTGCAACTAAGCAATAAAATAATTTAACTTAAGAAATAGGTGCTGGGCAACTATTATGAACTATTTCTCAGGCCATTGGCCATTTTCTGTCTAAATCAGCTTTTAATCTTGAAGTAATTCTTTATTGTGTTTTAATTTTTAGGGTCTGGTAACAGCCACTTTTTGATGGTGCTGCAATCCACAGTTGGAGGTGACCTACGAAACAAATTTTCCAGTATATATTTCCTACTAGCTTCCTTAGATCAGGCCTGCTGTATCTACGGTTTGATATGTTTGATGTGGCCAGACAGATTCATTACTGATAAAATTAGTTCCATAGCACTGATGGGTGCTGCATATACGAACCATAGTTTACTGTGATATGGACCTCATGAGATTGAAAGCTTGCAAGTTGTAACTGGTACAGTAGTACTGATGGATGCTGTATACATTCTGTAAGAACTCCATCTATACAACAACTACAACAATAGCCTTTATAAGAACTCCATTTATGTATAGTCAGATATGCTTCTGGATTGCGAGCCTGGCTTGTTGTAACTGAAAGAACTTTTCTATGTATAGGCAGATATGCTGGCCTGTTGTAAGTTGTAACCAACACACCAAAGTCCAAAACAGTTTAAGATGATAAGTTTGGATTCATCATTGATCATTTGATTCAATAAATTTACCGAAATATTTGTAGAACCGGAACTGTATGAAATTTTGCATTCGCTTTTGACTTTAGTTCATCAAAGTTTAAACATTGTGCGTTTGATTGTGACCCGAACATAGGTGTTTGTCTGGGACTGCTCCAGCTCTAAACTCAACCGTGGAGCAGTTTCAAACAAAGCTCCGTTTTATGGAGCACCAAACCCTCCTAGTTGCTCTATGGATTCTGTTTCTTGACACATCTGCTCTACACCTGGGACGAGCAGTCCCAAACAGGCCTTCAGATCCAAGTACATGCAGCAGTCTTTTCTATCCTTCTCGCAGTCATCCTCTCCCTGACAGCACATGCATCCTCCCATCTCCCCGCATCAGCCAGCGACTTGGACATGAGCGCGTACATGCCACCGCCAGCTTCCACCTCTTCGTCAAGAAATCTTCCCCAAAGCTGTTCACCTCCGACGCCGGCAACACCTCTGGCCCCCCACTTACTTGCAGAGGAACAAAAGACTCCCAACACCTGCTGATCGAATTCCACCGGCATCTGGCTCACAATTTCCTCAAACTTGTCAAGCCGACCTGCTCGGCCGCACGCATCGAGCGCGCAAGTGTAGTGCTCTTTCCCTGGCGCGATCCCGTACACTCGCCTCATGGCGTCCAGGACCTCCAGCGCCTGGTCAGCCAGCCCGGCGTGGCAGCAAGCAGAGAGCAACGCCAGGAACACCGCACCGTCCGGCCGGACCCCACGGCGCAGCATCAGCGAGAGAAGTATCAGCGCCTCCCTGCACCGGCCGTTCATGGCCATGGCCATTGTAACGGTGCCCCAGGATACCAGGTCTTTCTCCGGGAGCTCGCCGAACGCCCGGAACGCCATCCGGGCGTCCCCGCACTTGGCGTAGGCGTCGATCAGCGCGTTGCCGATGACCTGCTCGCCGGCGAGGCCTCGCTTGAGCGCGAACGCGTGCAGCGCCTCGCCGCAGGCCAGAGCGCCCGTGCGTGCCGCGGCGTGCAGGACGCTGACGACGGTGGCCTCGTTCGGCGCCTCCCCGCCCCCGCCGCGGTCTGAGAGCATCGCCCGGAACATGCCCACCGCGTCGTGGGGGCTGCCGCTCCGCGCGAGCCCCCACACCAACGCGGTCCAGGAGCGCACGTCCCTCTCCGGCATTCCGTCGAACAGGCGGCGCGCGCTGCCCAGCGCCCCGCACTTGGCGTACATGTCCAGCACGGCGTTGTCCACGATCAGGTTCGCGCCGGGCGCGCCCCCGCGCCGGAACCAGTACCCGTGGACGGCCCGCCCCGTGTCGAGGCTCCGCAGGGCGGCGCACGCCGGGAGCACGCTCGCCAGAGTCAGCGCGTTCGGCGCCGCGTCCATCCGGGCGAACGCCGCGACCGCCTCCGCCGCGCGGCCGCTCCGTGCCAGCGCCGAGATACGCTTCGTCCATGACACCACATCCCCGCGTGAGCCGATCATTCATCCCACCCAGATCATCAGAATCGCTAACCACACTGTTACTTCCCTTCCTTTTTTGCGGAAAAGGGCTACAGAGTTGGGCTCTGTTGCGGGCCACGCTCGTAGCCGTGGCCGAGCCGGACTCCTTCCGACTAACAAACACTTCACTTCCTTCCTTAAACTGCAATCCTCAGCTCTTGTATTGATCGATCAGCCTTCCCCTTTTCCCCTGCTAGCCCCATCGACGCGGACGGGTTCGACGACGACGAGTGCCCCAGGGACGAGATCACCATATCCGCCTGGACCCTGCTGCGGCCGGAGCCGAGCTGTCCCAGCGGATGGCGGTGGAGGAGAGACGACGGGAGGGTGCTACGGGTCGGGGACCTCTGGGTTGACGACACGTTCCTTGCGGTTCCTGGGCTGCCACGGCGCGCCCCTACGTGCCCCGTCCTGAGCCCCGATGAGCCAGACGTAGTCTACTTCTTCATGAGCGACCTCGGCTACGTGGACGGCCACATCGAAACCAGAGGCGAGTATGTGCTGGCCCTCAACATGCAGAGTAGGAAGATCCAGACATGGACCAAATGCCCTCCCGGAAGAAGCTTTGATCTCACCCCGTCCTTTGTTGCTATTGATCGTTGTGCCTTTTTAGAATCGTCGAAACCAACAAAATCCGGATGAACGGCACCTAAGTAGTGTGGTCGAAATCCGCCGGAGTCAACTCAGGGCGCCCCCACATGTTTTGGCCCATTATTGGACTATATGGATAGTTATTTACTGCGTGCTGCTCAAATTATGAATTTGCACTTTAAACAGCGTATCTGGAAATTCATGCATGCTGCTCCTTAATGGACAAATATAGCGGAACAGAAGGTATATATATGGTGCATAAGGAACCAATAAAATGCAAGTGGCACACCGCTATGCACCGTCGCTTTGTGAACAAAGAAGAAAACGAACCCACCACAATCACACGCCCGCGGTTACGCGTCTTCCGGCACGTCATCAAGAAATTCCGGTTGCTCCTGTACTTCAACCTGGTTAAGGAATGCGGCGAAAAAGGTATGGCGCAAAAGAGACGGCGGCAACTGTATGAGGCACATGCTAACTTGCGGCGGAGCAGGTAGCCCTGCCAGCGGCGGCGACAACGCCGTTGCTCCTGTCCGGCGTCCTCCTGAGGAGCACGACGCACTCCGAGTCGTGCCGGTACGTGAGCCTCACCAGGCTCCCCACCACTCTGTACCTGGACCTTGCCCTGACCGTGACGGTGAGCGGCAGGCCGCGGCTGGAGTCGAGCAGGTCCTGCATGCCCCGCCCCGCCGCGTACATGGGCTTCTCCTGCGCCGCCACGAACAGCCTCACCGTCGACGTGCCGCGCGGCCCGACGTCGTGCGCCCCGCCTTCGTCTCCCTGCGAGGTCGCGAAGACGAAGCGGCCGAAGGACATCTGGAGGAGCGGCGGGCGGACGCGGAGGCTGAAGACCTTGGAGTGGTTCTCGACGACCATGTCGACGGAGGAGTTGCAGCTGAGGAAGCTGGTCTCGACGCCCGACGCGTCAAGGCCTTCCCCCAGCGCGAACCGCTGGACCCTGCCGACCCTGAAGGACACCCCGGGCTCCCGCGGCCGCGTGGCGAGCACGAACACCAGCAGCGCCAGCGCCGCGCTCGCCGCCACCCGCCACGCCACCTGGAGCGCGATGCAGCAGCAGGGGGCCTCCGGGTCCAGCTTCACGTACCTCCACGCTCCGCTCCGCTCGGCCTCGCCGTCGTCCGCGTCGTCGCCGTCGCCGCCTGACGACCGCCCCGACGACAGAACTCTCAGCGCCTGCCGGCGGCGTCCGGCCTTCTTGTCGCCGGCGGCGGGGAAGGAGGTGTTGGAGCCGCGGGAGGAGGAGTAGCGGGAAAGGGTGAGGCGGGAGGCCTCCTCGCGGTCGTGGTCGTGGTCGTCGCGGACGGAGTGGCGGGCCGCGTCGTCGGCGTCGTGGTGGAGGTTGGGGAACGGGGAGAGGATGAGCGCCATGGACTCGGACGCAGGGTGGCTGAGCGTGTGCGACGCCGCGGAGGGGCTCTGCACGTAGTAGTGCGCGCACGGAGGGGACGGGTGGAACAGCGGCAGCTCGTGCTCATGGTCGTCCGCGCCATTCCCCGCACCTGCCATGCCGACGGGTTCCTTTCTTTTTGTGTGTTGTCTGAGGCTCTGACTATGAGCTGCGCGCGCGGCGCGTCACTCGCCAATGCAAGGCGCCGATTGGTTGCGCCGCTTGCCTTGCTCTGCCAAACAAACTGTGATCGCTTCGCTTATGAAGGAGCAAAAGGTCTGCTTGGAACTCGACGCCAATGATTCTAGGTAGAACTACTACTGTTCTTCTTTCATTTTTTTATGCACATCTGAACTTTGATAGACACTGAAGTGCACAAGTAAAAAACCACGAGCCCACTATGCTGAATTGAACGGCAGAGCTCGGCCATTTCTTTAGCAGATAAACAAGTAACTGGGCGCGCGGAGATTACTGGTTTTCAAAAGGTTATAGACTTGTGTTGCGGTAGCCGGCCGGTAGGGATATAATGGTTTCTGAAACAGTTAAGCAGATTACTTTCACGAATGACAGGCAGGGTTTCATCGAGTAGCCCGGTTGGCATGGTGGCAAATGCCCATGATGCAACGCACTTAGCAGTGAAACGGGGGCAAGTGATGAGTACACATGCCGCAATTCATGGGGCTCACCTAGTCACCTTCCGGCCGGGGGCCGTCTGCCCTCCGAGTACCTCCACGGCTCAACACCATCTCACGCTAATTATGACGCCTAAAACCTCTTGCCTTCCACTTCGAGCAGGAATAATCAACGACGAACGTGCCGGTAGGGTCAGCCCGGAATGATGGATAACCAAGCATGGCAATCAATTTGCATGGATAATTTAACTGGAAAAGCATAGCTAAGATAGATTAAGCCCTTCCTCTTGGGT
This sequence comes from Urochloa ruziziensis, assembly GCA_015476505.1. Lineage (NCBI taxonomy): Eukaryota > Viridiplantae > Streptophyta > Magnoliopsida > Poales > Poaceae > Urochloa > Urochloa ruziziensis. The sequence goes on from CM027118.1 coordinate 7,365,328, forward strand.
ATGAAACACACATCTCCATTTGAATACTGCTATACTCCACTCTGTCTGGCAAATCGATGGGGTTTGGTGGGTTCTCCGGTGTTATCTGCTCCCGAGATCTTTGCGCTTCTGGCAAGCCTGACGATTAACAAACGCAGATGATGACATGCCTCCCGGCCGGGCCGGCGCCACGCCATCATGCGTCATCATGGACTGACAACCGTGGTGCACTGGTGCATGTGCTTGGCTCCGATCCGGCGACGAGTGACTTAGATGGCAAGGCAGCAGATGATAGCTGAAGAAAATGAGGGCTCTCACTTGCCTCATGGAGTCATGAGCCATCATCTTGCATGATGGCAGCGTGTGCATGATCTACAGACTGACTGACAACGCGTCACTGTAAGCTGATAGCCTGATACTGTGACACACAAGTGTAGAGCTGGATTTTTTTTTTTGAGTATGAAGTGGGCCTCGGCGGCTTAGCCCAAGCTTGAACTGGCCCATGAAACTCCATCGCGGCATTCGGCCCAGACCAGCCCAGCCCAGCTTGCTCTCTCCCGTGGCTGACCCCACGTCCCCACACCCTCTCCTTCCAGGACTCCGGCCGAGGAAGGAAGGCTCCAGGGTAGTCTACTGTCTCCAGTCCCAGATCCACCCATCCGCCTCCGGCCCCGCCGTGCGCACCATGGATCCGCCGCCGCGGCGGCTAGCCGCGCCGCTCCTTCTCCTCCTCCTGCTGCTCCTCGCGGCGGCGCCCCCCGCCGCGCGCGCTTGGAAGAGGGACGAGTTCCGCAACTGCAACCAGACGCCCTTCTGCAAGCGCGCGCGGACCCGCGCCCCGCACTCGCTCGACGCGCCGCTCTCCGTCTCCGCCGGCTCCCTCTCCGTCTCCCCCGACGGCTCCGTCTCCGCCGAGCTCTCCCACCCGTCCCGCCCGCGGCCCCTCGTGCTCCGCCTCTCCGCGCTGCCCCCGCACGCGCTGCGGCTCCAGATCGACGAGGACTACTCCACCGCCGCGCCGCCGCATCGCCGGTTCCAGGTCCCCGACGTCCTCCTCCCGGACATCGAGGCCCGCACGCTCCACCTCCCCAAGCCCAAGACCGCCGGCGGGGTCTCCACCGTCGCGCTCTCCTCCGACCTCGACGTCGTCGTCAAGCACGATCCGTTCGAGCTCACCGTCCGCCGCGCCGGGTCGGGCGATCCCGTGCTCTCCTTCAACTCGCACGGCCTCTTCGACTTCGAGCCGCTGCAGGTGTCAAAGCCGGAGGAGGAGACGTGGGAGGAGCACTTCCGGAGCCACACCGACAAGCGCCCCCGGGGCCCGCAGTCGATCACCTTCGACGTCTCCTTCTATGGCGCCGACTTCGTCTACGGTCTGCCGGAGCACGGCTCCACCTCGCTCGCCCTCCGCCCCACTCGCGGCCCGGGGGTCGAGGAGTCCGAGCCGTACCGCCTCTTCAACCTCGATGTGTTCGAGTACCTCCATGAGTCACCATTCGGACTGTATGGCTCGATCCCCTTCATGATTGGGCATGGTGCTCAGGGGTCGTCAGGTTTCTTCTGGCTCAACGCTGCAGAGATGCAGATCGACGTGCTTGCACCTGGTTGGGATGAGGCCGCTACCCCGGAGCATGGGAGGATCGACACTCTGTGGATGGCTGAGGCTGGTGTCGTTGATGCGTTCTTCTTTGTTGGTTCTGAGCCCAAGGATGTGGTTAAGCAGTACATAAGCGTGACAGGCACACCCGCAATGCCGCAGCAGTTTGCTACAGCATATCACCAATGCCGGTGGAACTACAGGGATGAGGCAGATGTTGATGGAGTGGATGCTGGTTTTGATGAGCATGATATTCCGTATGATGTGCTCTGGCTTGATATTGAGCATACTGATGGCAAGCGGTATTTCACATGGGATCATTCAGCCTTCCCCAACCCGGAGGTGATGCAGCGAAAGATAGCAGATAAGGGGAGGAAGATGGTAACCATTGTGGATCCCCATATCAAGCGGGACAGCGCGTTCCATCTCCACCAGGAGGCAACAGACAAGGGGTACTATGTGAAAGATGCGAATGGGAATGATTATGATGGTTGGTGCTGGCCTGGATCATCATCATATCCTGACATGTTGAACCCTGAGATACGTGAGTGGTGGGCTGACAAGTTCTCCTATGAAAACTATAAGGGATCAACTCCAATACTATACATTTGGAATGATATGAATGAGCCATCTGTCTTCAATGGCCCTGAGGTAATGTCATTGATTTGTTATGCCCTTGCATTCTCTTGTGAGTTCTGATGCAGTATATGTAACTTGTGCATGGATCAACATTGTTAAAACATTTTTTTTCCTCAAATAGGTCACCATGCCTAGGGATGCTCTGCATTATGGAGATGTCGAACACCGAGAATTGCACAATGCATATGGGTACTACTTCCATATGGCTACTGCAGATGGGCTTCTCAAGCGAGGCGAGGGGAAAGACAGGCCGTTCGTTCTGTCAAGGGCTTTCTTTGCTGGAAGTCAACGGTATGGCGCAGTTTGGACTGGGGACAACTCTGCAGACTGGGATCACCTTAAATCTTCTATTCCGATGGTTTTAACTCTTGGTCTTACTGGCTTGCCTTTCTCTGGTGGGTTGAACTACCTTAAATCATCACTTGAGTAATGCTAGAAGCATTACTAACGTTTGAAGCTTCAACAGGTGCGGATGTTGGTGGATTCTTTGGAAATCCAGAACCTGACCTATTGGTGCGTTGGTACCAAGTAGGAGCCTTTTATCCTTTCTTTAGGGGACATGCTCATCATGACACCAAGAGACGCGAGCCATGGTTATTCGGGTAATTCTTCAGATACTGAACTTTGTGAAAGTTTGATATTTGAAGTTTTGTAACTTCTCTTCGGCACGTCTTATATTTGAGGGGAACAAGTCACCTGATGTGACTTCACTGTTGTGATTTTGATCTTTTTAGATTCTTAGTTCGGACATAATTTCATTCGTTTTCAGTACTAACATATTCTTCATACTTCAGAGAGCGAAGAACTGCCATCATCAGGGAGGCAATACATGTGCGATATTCATTGTTGCCCTACTTCTACACGCTGTTCAGAGAGGCTAGTGTAACTGGAATTCCTGTCATGCGTCCTTTGTGGTTAGAATTCCCTGATGACAAAGAAACATATAACAATGGTGAGGCATTTATGGTTGGGCCAAGCATTTTAGCTCAAGGAATATATGAAGAGGTAAGTAAAACTATGATGCTTTCATGGTTAATGATTAATGTGCCGAATAATGTAATAATTTACCTTTTAATTTGACACTCTTTATGCAGGGCCAGAAATCAGTGTCGGTATACCTTCCTGGGAAGGAATCATGGTATGACTTGCGAAATGGATCTCCATACAAGGGAAGCGTGTCACACAAGCTACCTGTTCTAGAAGACAGTATTCCCAGTTTCCAAAGGGGCGGCACAATTGTTCCCAGAAAGGATAGATTCAGACGCAGTTCTACTCAGATGGTGAACGATCCGTATACCCTGGTATGCTGAACACACTTTCCTGGGTTAAAAAAACATCCAATCTATTCAATACACATGTTCTTCTTTGATTTTATTTGGCATAATTGTCATTGACTTGTTTATTTCATTGATATGCAAATAGTAGCTAAAGATGAACCCTGTGTCTGAATTTTTGTTAGTACTGTTTGTACTAGAGGCAAGTTGCATGTGAACCTTAGTAGATAGCTACCTTCCTGCTAGTTGTTCATATGCTCAACTGATATATCAATTTACAACGTTTGTTTAGACTACCAGATTCATTGGTTTGTTAGACAAGGGCATATGTGAGTTCTTGCTTTGAAGTAGAACATTGATATACACATAATTTCTTCAAATTGTATCCCAGCTATGTATCTGACACTTACTGGTATAGTTTAGTAAGTGTATCCGAAGGAACTAAATAACTTGTGCTACGTTGCTTTGATCAGGTGATAGCCCTCAATAGCTCAAATGCTGCCGAAGGCGAACTCTATGTCGATGATGGGAAAAGTTATGATTACCAGCAAGGGGCATTCATCCATCGCCGCTTTGTATTTGCAGACAATAAGCTAACTTCAGTGAATATTGCACCTGATAGTTTGGGCAAGAAGAAATTTACAAGTGAGTGTGTGATTGAAAGAATTATAATCCTTGGCTTAAGATCGGGAGCAAAGAAGGCTATCATTGAGCCTGGAAACCAAGAAGTAGAAATTGAATCAGGTCCAGTTAGTTTAAGGAGTGGTTCCAGCCCGGTTGCGCCAACAATCCGGAGGCCCAATGTTCGCACTGCGGATGATTGGACAATAAGGATAGCTTAAGAGGTAGGCCATTCGCGTCCGGAGCCTGATGTATCTTTTGGGTCACTGTCAGGTTGCAAAATTAGGCCAAGCCCTTATAGAAGTTAGTTTTAGCCCAAGCTTGTCTGTGATACTGCAAATCAATACGCTTTTGCGGCCTCAAAATTGCTTCATGTAACTGGTACTCAAACTGTTCCAACTGCCAATTTTGACATAAATCGAGACAGAGATTGCTGATGTATATTTGTAGCTTTGAGCCTTTGATACATGCTATTTGAGTTTTTGATCTTGCAAAAGAGAGATACAATTCCCTGAGAACATTACAATTGAATTATTTGATCTTCAATATTTCGTTATCCGATACTATAATGTGGTGGCCACTGACCACGCTCTTATATTGTATCATATTATTTATTTATTTTTGCAACACGTAAAGGTCTTCAGACGGGTATTATCTATTCCCTTAGATTATCTTTTCCAGACTGACAGAATCGCGGCATCCCTCCTGTTGGGCTATGTAAATGCACCTTTTCTATATTCTTTAGATATAGCAAGAAAATATGGATGGACAGAAATCTTCATGGAACTAGTAAAATTGTTATGATTTGACTATACAGCACAATGTGGCGCAATACATTGTAGCTGCAAATTGGCACTAAGTTGGTCAGACTTTATTAGACCATCCCTAATCCAATGAATAGGATGATGTCCATAAAATTACATGGGCTACCAATTAGGATAAAAGATGATATGGTAAGGGAAGAAATGAAGAAAGTGAAGGAAACCGAGTCTTGCATGAGACATGTTTCTACACACCGTTCAAGACATGATGAGAGATGAGAAATATTAAATTTAAGTGTGCAATAGTGGTGTTTGTATTGAAAGGGTAGTGTTTAGTACTGTTTAGTACTGATTTGTATTGAATCCAGGTAGTGTTAGTACTGGTTGATAGACATGCAGTAGGATTCGAAATTCCAGAACTTGGCGTGTTTGTGGTAGCAGTAGGATTTGGCATTTGAATTGTCTGGTTAACAAACAACAAAAGCACCGTGAACTGGAACTGAGGAGGAACTCCACAGCTTTCTCGTCTATCACTGTCGTTTTACTCCTTTCATGTAACAAGACAGTTAGTGCATGTTCTTAAATAAGTAAAATAGAAAACATATACTACGTACCATGCAACAAAAAGAAGAGTCGGAATTGCTGGACACACCAATGTAACAATGTCTGCATGATATTAAACTGCCATCGCTGCCGTACTACAACGTCATGAATCACAAGGGCAACGTAAACTCTCCCCTCACGCCAACGATCAGGAACAGCCGAACGGGAAGCAATGGCTCCATCTACCTCCGATATCCGAAGCTTGAACACCAACACGACACAATACTATACTGTGCTGATTTTATACGAGACGCGTATGCATGGCCTATATCTATCAGCAGTGTGCCGCGGTTCATCTTTGAAGCCAATCCATCATCAGCTCATCACTTCCGGAGAAACGTCCATGGTCCCCTCGCTGCCCCCATCCTGCAGTTAAAAGCAACAGCATAGATGAGCCTGCAGCCTAATGGCCAGAGCTAGCAGCTACTGAAGAAATGGAGGCCCTGTAATGCGAGGAGGATAAGGCAGTAGTATCATACCTCAATGTGCTAGCTATGGTCCTCAGGCTCATGTAGATCGTCAATGCGATCCAGATACCGATGAATCCGTTATGCGCAGAAAGGTACACCAGGCACGGTATCGACACAGCCGCAACAGCAACCTGAAGATTCTCATTGGGTTCATTGTTGGTTCAGAGCTGAAACATGGCATGGCGTTTTATCAGATGTGAGAGTTTACCATGGAGTAAGCAGAGTATGTGTAGTCTGATGCTCCAAAGTTAATGCCATCGAACACGAAGGCTAGGGAATTGATCATCTGCGTGCCGGCCACAAACTGGAAGGAAACAATGCTTTCTTTCAGTGTCTGAAACTTAAGAAATGCTTACAGATGGAACTCTCTTTTTAACAGCCAGGCAAGGTTCTTACCGGGATGCCTCTGTGAATGACTTCAATCACTGGCAGGTCCTTTGTGAAGATACCAGCTCCAAACTTCATTGCAAGTCCCAGCACAACAGTGAGAGCCATGCCCAGAACGATGCTTAGCTGCAAGGTGAAGAGAACAATTAGCATGGACCCAATTTGTTATAAGGAAAATATTTGACAAGAATCTGGTAAATGCTACTGCTCCATCAATCGTGAATTACCTGAAGCACACGAGATGTCGCGGCGACCACCTTCTTGTTATCATTTTTGGCAAACGCACTTGCGAGCACGGCCTGCAATCAGTCAATGGCAAAAAAACAGTTCAGTTAGTAACGGACTTTCTGTTCAGCAATTTCTACGAACCAGTCTACCATGACTCCAGCGGTAACCAGACCTGTCCTGCGACGGCCAATCCATCGGCAAGAAGAGACGTAGCGAGCCAGAGCTGGCAGCAGATTTGGAAGCCAGCCATGATGGTTGGTCCATGGCGGGCAGCCAGCGACGCCGCCAGGGTGACGCAGAACGTCACTGCCACAACCCTCGCAAGCAGTAGGAATCCTGAAACAGAAAGAAAGTTCAGAGTCTTTTTTCGAGGATCCGTTAGAGATGCTATCTGGTTTCAGGATCCCAACGGCATCTCACCACATCCAAGAAATCGCCCAAATTTCAGAGATTTAATGCTAGGAGGGATAACATCAACTTGCTGGACGAGCCGGCATAGCAGTATCAAAGTTATCAGGTACCTGCAATAAGGGGAAAGAAGTTAGGATAAGCTTATCATCGAAATACAGAAGCTGCTGCTTTTCTCTTTGGAAAAACAAACGGCTGTACTGTACATGTGACTTGTCTGAAACTTACTGAGAAGTAACATGAGCAACAGCTGCGCCGGTGACACCCATATGGCAAACAAACATCAAAATTGGGTCTAGTATGATGTTCATCGCATCCCCAAGCACTGAAAAGAAAAGCTTGCTAGGTTAGTTATGATTTATTTGAAGCAGCCAGTGACATAGTGCACTTTAAATCCCAACTTCGAAAAGAAGAAACTGCATTTTAAAGCTTGCTACTGTCAATTTTGTTAGATGAATGAACAGCTCCTCAGTTTCATTGGTACTGCAGGTGAGGGGCACCTTTCCCCCCTTACCAGTAGCATATAACGGTGTCTTTGTGTCCTTGAAACCACGGAAAACCCCTTGCATAGCCAGGGACAGCAGCACAGCAGGTGCACCAAGTGATCTGATTGTTAGGTAGCGAACTGCAGGCCCTTGCATTGGTGACCCCTAAAATAGCACAACAGAAACAAAATACAAATATTATGATGAATGGTACTAGGCAGGCAAATTAAGGTTGAGCAGAAAATGTAAGATAATAGCACTCACAGTTTTCACACCCATGATACTTAGTACAAATTTTGCTGAAAAAACCAGGAATATGGACTGAAGCAGCCCAAGAATTGAACCAACTATTAGGGCTGACGTGACTGAAGGTATATACTTCTTCTTGCTCCCATGGTTGGAGGGATCTGTACACTCTGTGGGGATGCATGTGTTGACACATTCTGCCATATCAAGACCTGGAAACAAAGCTTGACATTAGATATATGCAGAGGCGAATTAAGTTATGAAACCATATTATGTTCCAAGAACTAGGTACCAGATGCAGGCGAATTGTTCGTTCCTGAATCCACATGGGAAGCTTTCTCCAGGTCCTGGCTGCTGTTTTCTTGGATAGTTTTGCTAATGATAGCATCTTCCTCCGCGACAAATGATGTTGTCACGCTAACAAGAGGGTAGATGCAGACTTTTGAGACTTGGTTAAATATGGCAATTGAGACACCAACAGCAGCAATCTCCACCGAACCTGATCATCAATCACACAGGTTAGTTTGATAGCATTAAATTTTAGGATATCATATTGATGTTATCAGCTATTTTTCTGAAAAAAGAGGTTAATTGCTTCCATTTATGGCTTGCAGCTGGCATAAATTTTCGGTGGCAAGCTAAAGTTGCTGATCTGATAAACTAGAAGTGTATAAAAGTGCAAAATTGGAAATGACAGAGAAATAGGAGTAGGCTACTACTATGGTGCAATTTGACAAAAAGGAGACGATAACCATCTTAAAAAGGAATGCAAAAACAAAAGGATGCCCTTGGTACACATGAGTAGGTCCTGTTTGTTAAAAAAAAACAATCAATTTTCACGAGGAAACGCCAGCACCCGTGGAGGAAGATTCAGAGAGGACGCTATTGTGATGTATAGGATAAAACGACATATGCTTGTCGACGGAGTTCTATATGCGAAAAGAAAAGGGCAGCTACCTGAATGCACCTGATGAAAGTATGCATATATAATTGCCTATCTAGATGAAGCTTGGGGAAGAAAGCATAGAGTGGAATATTGTGGAAGGACTAGGCGAAGACTATTCAGGTCAGATCTCACCAACATTGACAGAAACAGAAAAGGACTTGGTGAGCATCATTAGTAAACATGAAACTTTCGAGAGCACGCACACGTCTTGGAAGGTTTCAGCATGTACTCGTTCGATTGGCCGGCCAAATATATATGTAACAGAAAGTGACATTGCAGCATAAATGGAGTTTGTTACTTTTCCAAAATGACAAGAAGGAAAGAAGTAGCGAATATTCACTGGAACTGCGAGACTGGCATCGAAAAGGAAATAATTAAGCTAACGAAAAACCATTAACTGGAACTGATCAGTGATCGACATGGAGGAAATGTTTGATTGTGCGAAAAATGCGGTGATCATCAGGTGGCACTGTGGCAGGTGCAGCGGCCATAGCAATGTACAGAGACGCATTTTCGTAGATAGATGTATATGGCAAGATATATCTCCAGGTCGAAGGTTACCTAAACGGCCGATGAACGCCGTGTCGACCAGGGAGGCGAGCGGATCGGCCGCCAGAGCAAGCGACGCAGGCACCGCAATGCGGAGCACCTCCGATCCGAGCTCGTCGAGCTTGAAGACGCTCCTGCGCGTGGCAAAAGTTTCAACCGCATCAGAGGCGTCAGCACAGGCATGATCGATCGACCAGCAAATAGGAATGCAAGTGTTTCCCAAGCAGGAAATTAACGCACCTGATGTTCATGACGAAAAGATGGAGCCCCGTCTTCCTGGGCCCGCACGGCAATGCCGGCGCCGGCGGCATGTCCTCCGCCTTGCTCTCCTCGGCGGCGCTACCCCCGCCGTTCGTCGCCACCGCCGCCGCGGCGGGGATCGCCACGTGCTTCTCGGCAGGCACGCTCGTCGCAGAAGCAGCAGCGCCGTTGTCCTCCATGCTCCAACCAGCTGGTATGCTGCTAGCTCGACGCTCCTTGCTCGAGTCCTACGAGCAGGAGGCGGCAGAGAGCGAGCGGGCAGGGGACGTCGCGGCAGGTTGCGGAAGAAACGCTCCCGTACTTATAACACCTGCGCGCCGCGCCGTGGCCGTGCCGCGCCGCGCTTGCCTTTTGCTAGCTTTTTTGCTTATCAGGAGCAGGAGGGGCGACCGATCAGCTGTGTCGCAGGGGGGAAAAAAGGCAAGCCCGGATGTCAGCCGCGTTCTCGTATCTGAAAGCACTGTAAGTATCGGTCGGTTACAGGCTGTAACCCGCGCGCATGCGACGTGACGCACCACACGTCCACACGCGCGGAGCGAACAAAGGCACGGGTCATCGGGGTGTGGGGGTCGGGGTGGAGCGTGTGGGTGTCGGGGTGGAGCGTGGGCAATATTGCTGGTGCAAGTGACGCGGCTGACGACGGGTTGGCCGCGCGCGGCGGCGTGCGCTGCTGCATGCACTAGCAGATCATCTGCCACTGCACCGCACGCACGTACGCCGCGCCGTTAGGAATTGCTCGGGCCTTTTGCGTTGTGCCGTGTCACGATACGTACGGGCACGGCGCCGTACGGGACGGCCGGCGATGGCAGCATGCATGGCCTCCGTCTCGACGGCCTCAGACAGGTTTGTGGAGTGTCCTGCGAAAAACGCCTGCTAATAACAAGCTCTGTTCTGTTCTCACTTCTCAGACCCTGGTTTCTCCAGTACGATACGAGGAACGGGAAGCGTTTTTTTACCAGAGTGAATTGCAGCCTTGCAATTACACGCACCGGACCTGTGGATGGAAATTAAAGTGTTTCATACTGGCTACAACTCCGAGGGCATTGGCGCCGGCGCCGCCGCTAGATTGATGATGATCAGGCAGCCGCCGCATGCATGGCCACAGATCCAGCAACTGGATAGAGATTCGGATCAACGGCGGGGCAGCGGGACATGGGCATCAGTAGGCAGGCAAGGATTTGCGGCAACACTTTTGACCAGGTGGCACTGGCAGGGCGTAGCTAGGATGCATGATTGGTGGCGGCTTTTAGACAGACCTGGATAAAAATTCACTGTACGTCTGAATGTTTGGATGCAAACTGAGCGTTTCAGATCAGTTTCATGCAGTTCTTCGTTTGGGTTACAACAACTACTTTTGGTCTTTAAAAAAACAGCAATAGTGGTATACAAGTAATTTTGCAAGGAATAAATTGTGTTTGATTAAACGTCGGTAAGTAAGTTAGCAATCTGTAAATGAAGATTTTTTTTCCTCCCCAAATTACTTTCGTGGTGGCTACGCCTGTTTTGGGACGGTCTTTTTCTGGACCCGGCGGCTTGACTGCCCGCCAACTGATTGTGGGCCGAACAGAGTAGGGTACTGAGTTTTTCGAGGTGTTATTTCCTTGCAAGTTCTATAGTGCGTTGCATTCGATTCCCCCTTTTCCTTTTTCTTCTTTTTGGACCAAATAAAGAAAAAAGAGAGAGGCGAATCCTCTTGGTTTTCCCACTAGAAGTGAAGGTCTTCAATATCTCTCACTCCTTCCGAGGAGAAAGATGAAAAGAGGACTATCGTTTTTCATTTCATCCTATCCTGTCTTTTTCCCCCTTTCAATCTATACCCTTCCTCCTTTTAAAGAGTAACTTAAATTCTATCTGCACCTAGGATTCCTTTGAATGTATGATCTGGCTAGAGCTTTCGAGGACTATATGTCTGCATGTATTACTTTCAGTATGGAAAATATATGTCCGGATCATTAGCTACTCGTAAAAAAATAATTGGTCTTGTTGCAAATATCACTTAAGGCATCGTTCTCGCCAAAAAGAAGAAGAAAAATTGTTACAATAGTTTTTTATTTCAATATCAATCGTTAGCTTTCATACTTGTTTTTTTTTTTTTACAAAGAAGGCAAACACCACTAGCTCTCACTGTTAGCTTTGACATGCAAACTGACAGAAAAAAGTTCAGACGTAACTATGTAATCCCTTGCAGAAGAAAATGAAAGAAAAACAGCATCTACCTGACTCCACTGACTGTCATATTATTAGTGCTGGCATGATGTTAATCCACTGGCAGGTGTGTGGAGCAAGCACGGATGTTAATTATCACAATGATAAGAAGGTTAGTGGGCAGCCCTTTGTCAATGTGACTGGCAGTGTTGCACTTGCTAATCTAGGCCATAATTTGGACATCAAAGTGTAGAATCATTTAAATATATGCCCAAGTCAAAAAAGAAGCATGAATACGTTCCTAGCGTGCTTGGTAAAACACGGTCTCGGATGTCTCCGTACAAGCAAAAGAGCAAACAGAAGACATCATGCAACTATATATTCCACTTCCACCAAAGGGATGGTTTCCACTTGTATTTATAATTAGCCTATATCAGAGTACAAGCATTGATCAGGCTCTAGTGTTTGTTCATGGATGAGGTATGAGGACGTGTCTCCTCAAATAAGTTATGGTGCCATTAAATTTGAAGACATCTGAGAGTGAGGTTTGAGTGATTGAGGAGTGATTGAGGAATGAGTATATGGATAAGTTTTAAGGAAATCATTCAACACGTCTACAACTCTAGTTGTCCTATCTCAATTATTTGCACCTTGCTCTACGGGACATCGTGTACGATCTTCGGACAATTTTCGCTCCACTGAAAAATTGAAAACAAAAATGCATTTGGTTCTTCTCCCTTTTTTTTTTTTTTTTTTGCTAGGGGCACAGGAAGTAGTTGTACTGCTAATGGTTTTTTAAAGATAAAATATGATACCCTCTAATAACACAACACAGAATCCTTAACTCCTTAACCACCATATCTGAAGCATTGTATTTTGGTGCAAATGGATGTCCCTATGTGTATCCACTGTCCATCTCAGTTCAGCAAATAATCAGTACTCCCTCCATTTGTTAATATATGTCCTTTAGGATAAGCAAATTAATTTGCCATTCTGAAACAAATTTGTAAACTAATTTGATTGTCTTAAATGTCAAGAAAGGATGCAGTACTAGTTCTCCAAAGACGAACACCCTTTTTAAAGTTAATTACTATTGTTAGTTGAACAATACGTATATATATAATGAGGTGCGACAGATATCTTAGGGTCACCAATTCAGCATTATTCCATATCTCTTCTCCAGTCTGAGCCTTCAGTGTAGTACTATATTCTGTATTTTCTCAAGCCACTTTCAACATCAGTAGTGAGACAAGAAAATTAAAGTTTAGAAACTCCAAAATAAAATAGAATGGCAACTGTTTGGGTCTCAACATACTGATCACATGTGAGTCGATCACAGTACATGTTCTGCTCCCAACGAGAGCGTGTATCCACTCTAAGCAGATCAGGGTTGTAGCAATCTTGATATGGAAATCTTTCTATTTTATTTCTGATGTCAGATCAGGGGTGTAGCAATCTTTTGACTGTTTAGCCATTCTAAGCAGCAAAAGGAGAAAAGAATGCCGATCGATCACGGTTCGTAGTATACCCCAAGAAAAAGCTCGCCAAAATGCGAGCTGCGTCATAGGCAAGTTAAGCACCTTTGGGGAAACTAATACACTCTATCTAGACGCTTCCTGTCTGCCAGCTTTTGTATGTGCGACTGAAATGAACCAACAGATTAAAAGGGCTTTTACAGAGCAAAAAGAGAGCTGCAATGACGTGCGCGTGTGCGGTGCCTAGAGCCCTAGCCTCGTCGCTAATTTTCTCAACAACGACAAGACGTGCTTTCGATTTTCGCCAGCCATGCATGTCCTGAAACCGAAATGCGGGCTGCTTGCTGATTCGCTCCCTCAAAGCTGTGGAGTCACTGTTGACTGAGGTCCAACAACACACGGACAAGAACGCCCCGCATGATGCTTGTAATATTGGAACTCAATTCTGTTTGAAAATGTTTCGAATATTGGTTTTGAAAAGAGTCGTGAGATGAAGGCTTTTATTTCTTTTGGAGTAGTGGTAGTCAAATGAAGTTTTCATACGGTGCGTGACCCCATGAAACAGCTGAAGATCGATCAGAAACCTAACATGGAACAGCATGAACTCGATGCAAGAGCTAGCTCCAGTTAACTCACACCATCGACGTGCATGAGAGCCACTCGAAAACCGAGTACCCTGCACTGCTGAACTAGTACCCATGCAGCATGCATGCATTTTTGAAGCTCTAGAGGGCCAGAATCCGTACGTTTTCCTCTACGGCCGGATCGGAGATAAGGCATGAGTCAGTGGCCGTTGCAAGAGGAGACTCGCAACCGCAAATGTTCATTATATTCGTGATCACATTTTCTAGCGCCACGGAAATGATGTCACCACCCGTAGCCGCGGCGCTAGCGTTCACCTAACTGAAAACGTCACCGCCCGCACGCAGCGTGATCACGACTTGTGGCGCCGTATGTGCGGGCGATCCGTCATGGATCTCTTGCAAATCAGAAGCAATAACGGACACGGCAGGCTCGAAAGCTGTAGGAATCGAAGCAGAAACGGGAGCCGCCGGGTCACGAGGGTGCGCACGTACCTTTGGCCTGGATTTGGCTAAAAGACACGCACGCCCGGGCGGCCGGTGTACGTCCGCCACCACCAGACTCCCTTGCTTCGACCAGCTCCGTTCTTGCTATTGCACTAGCTCTTGACGTCGAGCTGCTGCTGCTGCTCGATCACTTGCTTTGCCGGGGATGGCTGGTGCGCTGTATAAATAGGCAGCATGCCGGCATGGAGGGGCAAAAAAGCAACGTAAAGTGCCAAGGCGTGCGCGGGTGGCCGGGTGCGCGTGTACTTGCATTGCTGTGCTGCGCCGGTCGCGCGACGGCTCGAGGGCCCGGCGGATTCTGGCAGCCTCGGGGCTCAGGCAATCAGGCGGGCTCCCTGCTCCTCCTCTTCCGCCGCAGTTGTTTGCCCTGAATTGGAGTCCAGGCGGGACTCGCAATAGCGAGGGGAAAGGGGAAAAAATGCCTTGTTTACTCGCGCGCCGCGTGGTATCCACACGCCCGGCCCTTGTCGCCGCTCCGACGTGTCACTGCGGCATTGGGGGCTCGCCGGCGGCGTGGCAGGGCCATGCCAATAGGAGCGCCGCAATGTGCAGTGCAGGCCTGCAGGGCTACTATTATGTTCCAGTTCGAGTATATATAAAAGAAATGGAGGATAATATAGGAGAGGGCCGGCAATGGAAAGCCTGGCCCACTTATCTCAGCCCACGTCGCTCTCAGCCCCCGGTTTCGGGCGGGGTCCGGTGATTGGGCCTGCTAGTGGAGGGGAAACCACTCTCTCGCGTGGGGAATGTTAGGTCTCAGTTACGGCCTTTTTACGCGGGAGAGGGACGGCAGTGGCACGCGCCCGGGGTATTTTTATTCACCGGCGAGCTGCCTGCCAGTTGAAGCTCGCGAAAGCAACTTTGGCCGGGATGGGGAGCACTGCGCCGCCTTGATAAGATGATCTGGTGATTACCTTTATGTTTTTGGCCTCAATGGCTTGGTATGGTTCTCACTTTAGCCCGAGGCGGCACCGTTCATGCTGCCGGCCGGGCTAGTTGTTGAACAGCTGCTCTCAACCTCAAAGTCACACTAGCTAGATAGACATACAATACAAATATACAATGAGAAGCTAGAGAAGGTTCTATGTGCATGGCCAACTTCCTAACATTTTCCCAACTCCTGCCTAATTAAACCTCTCTACTCTACTCTAACCCAAAGTAAATGTGAGTGCTCATATCAACTCTTTCCTTTCCGAAAGACGTTGCTAACAGGCCGTTCGTTCGGAAGAGGGAGAGAGAGAAAAAGAGGGAAAACGTTGCTAACAGGCCTAGTTTTTTTTTTTTTTGACGGTCAAGGGGGGGGGGAGAGCGTCCCCACCTGAATTTTCATTTAAGGGGCTTTGAGCAGCCAAAGCTTAATACATTGGTACATTTCCAGCATCGAAAGTTGGGTTTTTTGGAGGCACTATCTTGTTCTATGGGGTGTACTACATGGGGAAAGAAGGGTACACCAGAGCTCCACAATGTTACGGTCGCCGCTTGGTAGCCTACTCTTCCATAGCGCAGCATCTTGACGACAGGCCTGCCAGAAGCGTCGATGAGAGGGTACTTGTGCTTCAAAGTTCAAACACTACAGAGTTGCGGTGTTTCCACAAATGCCAGCAGATCAGCTGGATGAAGGTGTGAGAATGCTTCAGTGGTAGCGATGGTGGTCTCGGCACTTTCCAGAGGGTAGATACCTTGCAGCTTGTTGTATTCCTTGCAAGGGCAGACCAGACCTGAGCCGAGAACGGGCAGCCGAAGATGATGTGATCGCAGGTTTCCTCCCGGTGGTGGCAGAGCTAAGGATGGCAATGGGTACCCGCAACCTGAATACCCGATCGGTTTTACCCGATAAGAAGGCGGGTGTGGATAGATATCTTCACCCGCGGGTACGTTAGTGGGCATAAACCTCTACCCATCGGGTATGCGGGTGCGGGTACGGGTGCGTGCTACCCATACCCGCATACCCGTGGGTAAAATATACCCGACAATGTACTACTTATATGTTGAGTACAAACCATATAAGATATAATGAACTTATAAATGTGTACTTTATTAGTGGTGATAATTATTAATTGGTGAGAAAATTATCACTTATCTTGCTTTTGTTTATTTATATTTGTTGATATATGCTTCGAATAATGTGATACATTCACGATTTTATTGCTTATAACGGGTGTACCATCGGGTAAGGGTTACCCGAGCGGGTGCGGGTACGGGTAAGTTTCTCTACCCGTATGCGGGTACGGGTATTCTATCGGGTAGAAATATATCTAACGGGTGCGGGTATGGGATAGCAGTACCCAGCGGGTATCTACCCGTTGCCATCCCTAGGCAGAGCACGCACTCAGCATCGTTGAGCACGTTCTTGCGCACGAGCATTGACCGGCACTGGATCCTCTCCTGCACTAGGAGCCAGGTGAAGAATTGGACGCGCGGCGGCGTGCGGTTGTCCCAAACAAAGGCGGCGAAGGGGGAGGCCGCTGCGCCGGTGATAGTCATCAGATTCTTGTAGATAGGGCCGGAGGAGAACTTCCCTTCGGCACTGAGGAGCGGCGACAGCCGGCGATCGTGGCCGCCTTTCAAGGTGACTCGGGACAGAAGTGACTGTGCATCCACCAGTTCAGCGGCCGCTGCCCTCGTGATGCGTCGAGCAAGAGTGTTCTCCAGTCCATCACGCATGACTGTTGCCACTGTGATGTGCTGCTCGACGGCGTGGCTGTACAGAAGGGGGAAGCATTCCTTCAGTCGCCCTACAGGCAGCCAACGGTCGTCCCAGAAGCTCGTGGTATGTCCGTCACGGATGTCGCAAGTGGTTACCGCCTGGTAGAGTGGATAGAACGATACCAGGTCTCTCCAGTGTGGCCCAACCACCTCTCCACACATTGTCACCAGGCTGACTCGTTCCCGTACCCAGGCAGCCCAAGCGGAATCCTTGGGAGCGTGTAGCCGGTGCAGGAGCTTGAGTAGGAGGCACTTGTTCTTGGTTGTCAGGTTTTTGAGGCCTAACCCACCTTGTGACTTCGGCTGACAGGCGTTCTCCCATGCAACCAAACACTTGGAGCCATGAGCTTCTGCTTCGCCCGTCCAGAGAAAGGCCCGTCGTCGGCGATCAACTGCATCCACGGTCCCTTGTGGCAAGAGCATCACGGACATGGCGTGCACCAACTGGCTATCTAGGACCGTATCCACCAATACAGCTTGTCCCATCGGATTGAGCAGCGAGGCTTGCCATCCACTAAGGTAGCGGTCAGCCTTGGCAATCAACGGAGAAAAAGCAGAGAGCTTCAGCTTGTCGCAGGAGAGCGGCAGACCCAAGTAAGTCTGCGGGAAGCTGCCGATCTGGCAACCCAGCACGTTCTGCAGAGAGCGCGCCATGTTGTCCGACGTGTGCAAAGGCAGGATCGTGCTCTTGTCGTAGTTGATCTTCAACCCCGTTGAACTGGAGAAGGAGTCGAGCACTGTCTTAAGGAGATGCACGTCTGCGGGATCAGCTCGGAGGAGAATCAGCGTGTCGTCAGCGTATTGCAGAACTGGGCATGGCGAGGTGTCAGCTGCCGGGTGCCTGATTCCTGCAGTCCCCTTAATCATCTGCTGGAGCACGTCGGCCACGAGTAGGAAAAGGTATGGCGAGAGTGGGTCTCCTTGGCGAAGACCGCGCCCACAGCCAAACCAGGGTCCCGGCGTGCCGTTCACTAGCACGGCCATCTTGGAGGTGTCGAGCATCCGTGCAATCCAGCGGCACCATCTGCTCGGGAACCCCCGTGCTTGCAAAACTTCCATCAGGCTGTCCCAATCCACTGAATCGAATGCCTTGGCAAAGTCAAGTTTGAGAACCAATGTGGGGAGCTTGCGACGGTAGCAGCACTGGATGAGTTCAAGGGCGTACACAAAGTTCTCCGATATAGAGCGCCCTTTGATGAAACCAGTTTGATCTGTGTCCACCAGGGCTGGGATTTCTTGTTGGAGACAGGTAGTGAGCATCTTAGCAACGATCTTGAGGGAGCAGTTCTGAAGACAAATGGGGCGGTAGTCTTTCACCTGGATTGCAACTGGACATTTGGGTAGCATGACAACGAACGATCTGTTCAGCCGTTCCAGCTCCACGGACTCATCATAGAAGGCGTTAGCGAACGCCATCACTTTTTCCCCCACTGTTGCCCAAGCCGTAGAGTAGAAACTGGGGCCGAAGCCATCTGGCCCCGGCGAGCTGTTCCGGTTCATAGCTCGCACCGCGGCCAGCGCTTCCGTCGCGGTGAACGGGGCGATCAGGCGGTCCGGGTGAGCTACTTTGCTGCTGCGGTAGAGAGCCTCGATGTCGATGGTGCCCCCTTGTCGTGGCACTTTTTGTAACAAGGATTGCAGATGGTGCGTGAGCGCCTGCGACTTGTCGGCGTGAGACGAGACCATCACGCCCTCAACCTCCAGTGCTCGAATGTTGTTGCTGCGCATGCGCTGGCTGGCATGGGCGTGGAAGAAGCTTGTGTTGGTGTCGCTCTCCCTGATGGCACGATGCTTGCCCCGTTGCTTCCAGTAGGCGGCCTGCTCCCTCACCGAGAGAGCGATGTGCTCCCGACATTCATGTCGTAGAACACGTTCACCTGCAGACAGGCAACGGCCTTCCCCAAAGATATCCAGGAGGTAAATAACAAATTTGCAATTGGATTGGACGGCGTTGTTTGCACGCTTACCCCGTGCCCAGACCTTTGACGCGCAGCGGGCCGCTTTTAGCGACTGGACCAGCGAGCCGGCCGCTTCTGCAACAGACGTGCCATGCCAGGAAGAGAGCACGGTGGGGAGGAAGTCTTGATGCTTAAGCCAACCGTTCTCGAAGCGAAAGAGATTGGGTTTGGGAATGGATGTGGTAAACAGGAGACGGAGAGGAGTGTGATCAGAGGTTGGCTTGGGGAGGGATGTGAGTGTAGAATTGGGGAAGGTTGCGCTCATGGTGGTGTTAAAGAAGACACGATCCAGGCGCGCAAGGGTGGGGTTGTCGCGGTGGTTTGACCAGGTAAAGAGGCGATCAAGAATGGGGAGGTCGATGAGGCACAGTTTGTGTATGGTGTCGTTGAACGCGCCTGCTAGGTGGTGTTGAACTGACCCATTGCTATTCTCCTCCTCTCCCCGCGTGAGGTTGAAGTCCCCAGCAACAACCCAATTCCCAGGCACGGAGGGGGCGATCCCTTCAAACTCAGCAAGGAACGCCGGCGAGTCATGATGGTTTGCGGGCGCATAAACGTTCGTGACCGCGAAGGCGTAGTCGGACGCCGTGGAGGTGAAAAAAGTTGTAAGAGAGTGATCCATGGCCATGGTGGAAGTCATTGTCACGGAACGCTCATTCCATGCGGTGATCAGCCCCCCGCGCGTGCCGTCGGCGTCGACGCAAGAGTAAGCGGAAAGGTTAGAAGGGAGGAAGGAACGAGCCTTGTGCCTGTCAATAGAGCGGAGCTTGGACTCGTGCAAGCAGACGATGTCTAGCTTGGCGGCGAGGAGCGTGTCGCGCACTGTCGTGCATTTATCAGAGTCCCTAAGCCCCTGGACATTCCAAGTCAGCAGAGAGTAGTTGATGGTATTCGCATTCATTGATTAAGGATAGACACCAGATTACAGCTTCTGCCACTACTGAAGGCGAGCACCGAATGACACAACCACAGACTAATAGACACGACGAAGGGAACACAGTTTCTGACGTTGAGGGGAACATACGACTGAGCAAGCGGGACGACACACAGGAACGTGAAAGAAACACTGAGGCTAGAGTCTCTGTGAAGCAGAGACCGCAGGTGGTAGCTAGAAGGAGACGCGTTACTGCTAAAGGAGTAGGTCAAAGCAGTCCACGCATAGTCACCAAGGAGTTCTATCATATCTGCCCGGCGAGCACCAGGTCCAGCTCGCGTTCAGTTTCTGCCTCAATGGCCAAGGCACGATCCAGAGCATCAGCTGCAGCATGGCTCAGTCCAACAACTTCAGACAGCTTGCGAAGGTCTTCAGCAGCAATTGGCTTCCTGGATTGCTTGAGCAAATTCTTCTTGGTCACATGAGCTTGAACTGGCTTGGAGCAAAGCAGCAGACTGTTCTTGAGTTCCTTCAGTTTGGTGGCTTGGTCTGCTATGCGCACCAGCTTCCCCTGATCACGCGCGGCAATGCGCTCACTGTTGCGTGTGCCAAGCTTTAGCTTACGCTCCCCAGCTGCAGTGGCACGGCGGCGGCCGGGTGCGCGGCAGGCATGCGCAGCCGGCTGAGCAGGAGATGGTATCGCAGGAGCATCTGGTGGTGGCACTGGTGTTGCAGGAGCAGGAGCAGCCGACGATTGTGGCAAATTTGCAGCTGGCGTCGCATTGCAGGTGAGCAGCAGGGTGGGCATTGCGATGCAGGAGTGCGCGTTGGTGGGTGCCGCAGTTGGCAGGTGGAGAAGCATAGGGAGTGCAAGCAGGCGGGGGAGCGGGAAAGCATTGACGAAGCCGTGATGAAGAATGGTGGCGCCCAGGAAACCACCGGGCATGATCGGCGGTTGCTGCTGCTGCGGAGCTGGTGGCAGGGGTGGACCAAAAGCTGGTGGTGGCCCGGGCAGAATCTGAGGCGGCGCTGGGAATTGAAAGGGCGGTTCATAACCTGCAGCCGCCGGCGGTGGTGGTGGCGGACCGAAAAAGGGGATCCAATCGCTATTTGCATCAAACTGCTGCTGGCGAGGCCAGAACGATGTGGCGTTGATCTCAAGCACGATGCCGCGCCCACTGGGGGGGGGGGGTGGACGCCAATTCTGAAGGGGACCCGAGCATGGGGAAGCTCAATCACCACGCGCAGGCAGGACCGGTCGGTGCCAGGGATGCACAGTGGATCGATCTCACGCACTGTACCTAGGTTTATTGTCTAAGTGCGGAAATTCTCTTTCCAAGATTTCAGAGTGCTTACATACAGTGTTCTTGTGCATTGTGAGATAGGCTAGTTTTTCAAGTGGGCATGTTTGTTGTTCCAATCACGCGGTGGACTACCACCGGCACCGCCCGTGCATGTACTCGATTGCTCTTTACACTTGCTATAGCAGTTCATGGAACGGGGAAAAAAGAGCACGATGGGAGGTGACATCTAGCGCATAATCGATCCAAAGAAGGGATGCCGGCCAAAAAACGAAAAGGGTAGCGTACGTACACCTTTAGTGCAGTGAAAGCAATTCCATTGTCGTGTTATGTTGTTCTGGATTTTTTTTTTGAAATAATGTTGTTCAGGAATTGTTGTCATCTCTATCGGCAATAACAGTAACCTCCTTTTGCGACCCAGTCAAAAAGTGATGGCCTCTTTTTACAGAGGTGGTGGGTAGTTTCAGAGATGGCTGGGATTTGCCGAAAGAAAGGACGCGAAAGGGCCCGCCGATGAGGGCGGCACTGGATGGACAAAAAAAAATCTTGCCCCAGTGATTTCTCCTGTTTGTCTCCCACTCGATCGTCTTCCCCCATTGACCCTGAAGAAGCCTTCTATCGCGACGCGTGTGTTCTTGTGGAAGGGCCAGAGAGGAAGCAGCCACCGGAGTTCACCGTGGACGACGACGTCACGACGATCCAATGGCTTGCGTTTACAACAGATGCAAGGCGTTGAATGATTTGCATCTTGCTCATTATCAAAAGGAGATGCGAGACATTTACAGCCCAAATATTAACGCAAATGGGCCACCAGTTTTCTTTGATGGGATCCACATGGGCCGCCAGCCCGCCACGACAGGAACCTTCACGCATGTGCCTTCACGCGCATGTGGCAGGGTAAGGGAAGATATTCCAAAAGAAATGTGATAGTAGGGACAGGTTAATTGCGAGTCTTCTCCTCCTCTAAAAAAGACTAACGTGTTTCACAAAGACTACTAGTTTATGAATCTCCTGTAAAAAAAAGTGAGTAAATAAATTAGGTCCTTTTTCTGACTATAATTAACTCGTCCTAAACAGTAAGCACCACATATTTAAAAACAAATAAAGTAATTGCAAGTCAGAAAAGGCCTAATTGATCATATTCCAAAACTTCTCTCGACAAAATTAGACTGAATATACAGCTGAAAAAAAAACATTGCCTGCAAATTCAAACTAAGATAGTAGGGAAAGGTGGGACCCAACAGACAGGCTGTTGGAGCCCACATGTCATTGGAAGCTCAAAGTGTAACAAGCCATTTTCGAGATTTGCTCTAGCAGCATGACAATTGCGCGGCCTGCCGCCTGCCAGTTCCAGAGCTCGCTAGCAACGGAAGGGTCATGCTTGGCAAGCTCGTTCTCTCCAAAGAACTTGGATCTTAATGCGGTCCTCGTCCCTTCCTCTCCTCCATATAACTCTGGATTAATCTCTTCGCCTCAGCGCTTCCGCTTCACATGGGTCTAGAGAGGCTTCTTCTAGCCTCCATCGTCGTTGCCATGTGGATCTTTCCATGCATGCTGCTACCGCTTGCCAATTCGGAGGAAGTCTTCCCGGAGGCTGACGCCCCAACGGCAGAAATTTCAGACGAGCTCTGGCTCAGGTCCTGGCCGCCGCCGAGGGTCGTCAACATCGATGACTACGGAGCTGGAGCCGACGGCTGCGACGACTCCGAGGTGAAAACAAGAGCCTTCTCTTGAATTGCTCGTTGCGGAAATCTCTTCTTGCGGTGCGAGGGGTTGTTTAATTTGTTCCTGCTGTTCTGAATTCTGATCGGCGCTGCAACCGTTTCAGGCGTTTCTTGCGGCGTGGAGGGATGCCTGCAACTCCTCCTATTACCGGTCCATGTTCCTCGTGCCCGAGGGGAAGACCTACCTCCTGATGCCCGTGAGCTTCCAAGGCCCCTGCAGAGCTATCTCGATCACTGCGATGGTGAGCTTGCTACTTACTATATCAGTGTACAAGTTGTTCAGCATTATCTGTGTGTGATATGCCATTGCTTCGTTGCAAATGATCGTCAGATAAAGGGAACGCTGGAGGCACCGTCCAACCGATCGGCCTGGCTGGATCGCAACCTGCAGGAGTGGATCACGTTCGAGGGCATTGATCGTCTCCATGTCCTCGGCGGCGGGACGCTCAATGGGAACGGACAAGAATGGTGGATCAACTCATGCAAGCTCAACAAGTCAATGGTAAGTGATAACATCATTTTTTTTTCACCAGGAAAAAAAAGGTCCTTGAAAACTCAACATGACCTGCACATTTCCAGCTTCTCACTCGATAATCTTTTTTTTTTTGCTGTATTTTTTATTTAAACCCATCAGCGATGCGTCACTGGCCCGACGGTACCTCCCTGAGACCCTGACCGGCTGACCCTGCATTTTTGCGCCTGAAGTAGCGTGCATCCGCGATGAGTTTCAGTTGGCGACTTGCAGGCGCTGTACTTCAGAAGATGCACGCACCTGGTCGTGGAGGACCTGGAGGTGAGAGACAGCATGCAGATGCACGTCGCGATCGCCTACTCGTGGAACGTCCTCATGTCGAGACTGTTCATAACTGCACCGGGATGGAGCCCCAACACTGACGGCATCCATGTATCCAACAGCAAGGAAGTGTCCATAAGCGAGTGCACCATCAGCACAGGTAATTTCCAATTGCGACGTCTCGTCAAACCACTGTCCTTTGCATATGCATATGTTTAAGAAGTTGGCACAGCAGAGTTACTGTGCCAAAGGACAATGCAATAGGGGAAACATGGAATTACTCACCTGGCTAACACTTTCCGTACTTTGTGATTAGGCAAAATATTGGTTAATTTTTCTTGTTTTGCTTGTTGCTTCTGAGTTAGTGCAGGTGACGACTGTGTATCCATTGTGACTGGCTCAATGTTTGTACGGGTGACCGGCATATTTTGCGGACCGGGCCATGGAATAAGGTATAGCCGTACATACCTGAATTACATGCTAGTAGAGTGGATGATTTTAGTCCAAAATAAAAGGATTTAGATCATGCTACATGATCCATTGAAATTCGGACTTGCATGTGCTCCTGACCAATTACACATCCAGTGGTAACAGTAGGCATTCCATGTTTCAAATTTGGCATTTGTAAGGACATTGAGACAAGCAAGGTGTAGGAAGGGTTCTGAATTTCTGGTGCTTTTCTTGGCGTCGTTTGCCGCTGCAGCATTGGTAGCCTAGGAGCAAACAACTCATGGGCATATGTCTCTGACGTGCTGGTGGAGAAGGCCACGCTGATGGGCACAACCAACGGTGTGCGGATCAAAACTTGGCAGGTAATGCATGGCCTTCTCGCTGAGTGGCATGGAAACTTGGACACTTCCAGCCTTTTTTGAATTTTGGGGAAAAGTGTTGCTCTCAAAAGGAGCAGTGCAACTCTAAAACCTTCTGTTCCTCTGTTTCACGATCCTTTGTCACTTTGTTTCCTATACAAGCCCGGTAGACTGTAGCATATACAGTGGAACAGGGACTAGTATTACGTATCTATGTATTGGTACAATACACCAGCTTTCTCTGAGTTGCACGTAGTAAGGGTACAAATTAATATTCATGACAAAAAAGGTAAAAAAAAATGTAAGAAAAAAGATAACGCTTGAGATGTCAGTAACGTGTATTTTATTTTAGAGTAAATTTCACTGAGGTCCATTAACTTTACCCCGTCTTATCTAGGTTTGTACCTTTTTTTTAGCACTACAAAATATGCCCACGGTACCTTTTTTTTAGATAACGATGTGCATATAATCCTAAAAGAACATTTTGCATACATGTGTGTTTTGATAAAGAAACTGATACATTATATAGTTTCGGATGGCAACGTGTTTCTCTAGAATAATGTGGGAGTATTTGTGTTGTTGTCCTATAGATTTTATTTTGGCGATGCTTAATAATATTGTTTAATTATCATTAGCAGGGAGGGCATGGTTGTGCTGAGAGGATAACTTTTCAAGATATATCAATGAATAATGTTACCAACCCAGTAATTATCGACCAGAATTACTGTGACTCTAGCAGACTATGTCATGACCAGGTATTATTGTCCTCTGCAATGATCCAAATTTATGTGCTGCTTCAGATCATACCTCTAGAAAACTTGTGATGTTTCATTCTTTTTATCTTGTAGGGATCAGCTGTTGCTGTACGTAATATACGCTATAGAAACATACATGGAACCAGTGCTTCAAAAGTTGCCGTCAATTTTATTTGCAGTGGAGCTGTCCGTTGTGATGGCATACTGATGCAAGATATTTACTTGGTTGGAGAAGGAAGATACGCTACGTGTTCTTACACGAACGCCACTGTTGTACAATTAGGGTATACCTTCCCTTTTTGCAGCGCGGAAATGTAGTAGGGATGCGTTTATTCATTTAGGGCATTTTATTAAGAAAGCAGTAGGGGAAAACATAGTATGATTGAAATTATGAGTTTAGGACGCGAGATTTTAAAAGAAGCGTTTTGGATGTAGCACAACTTAGGAAGAGTCCCTTGAACTAGAGAAACACACATCATTATGTAAGCCTAAGTGGATTTTATTCTTTATCAGTGACTGGGGTCTAGTATTCTGCTTTGACACGCAGAGCGAACGCAGAACTTGCCCTGGTTGGTCATGCGTACCGGTTTGAATATGGAGCGAACACGTACAAACAACTGTACGTGCCCGAAATGCAGAATATTCAGCTGTACCAACGAGAAGGCTAGCACGCTGCTGCATTCTTCTGTAGGCTGTACTCGTACGCATGTGCTACTCCGTACATATTGCATAGATTTATGCGTCATGCACGGTGAAGGAAGCTGAACAAGGCCTGCTGTAATCTGTCTCTCCTCTCTCGAGCAGTGAGATGCAACCTTTTCTTCTTCAAAAACAAATTCAAATCCTATCTAAAAAGGCCAACTACCCCCAAATTTTTGCAGGATATGAAGGCGACCAAAGAACTACTAGAACAGGCCATTACAATTTTGCTTCCGAGGCCACGAATCCAGAAGTAAGAAGGAGGCACGCACCACGAACTACTCCCTCCGTTCCAAAATAGATGTCATTCTCGCTTCCCGAGAAGTCAACATTTTATAGGAGTGTTCTGCAGTGGTCGATGACGAAGCTAGGATCTATCGTCCAATCCAACCCGGCCTCTGGGGTCTGGGCTTGTCGTGGCAGGCAGGCAGGTAGCCGACGAGAGAGCCGGGTGACGACGGCGGCTAGACGTACAACTTCAAATTTCGGCGTGAACGAACCCCCTGCGCTGCGGCCCTGCCTGCTCGCTGCATGGCTGGCGCTGTACGCCCTGTCGCTGGCGTACAATTTAACGGACCCCCTGCCTCTCTGCCCTGCACTGCGCGCGCAGGGAGGCAGCAGCCTTGCTGCTGTTGCTGTCATATCCTCCCCCTGCCCTGCCCTGGCCGCCAATTCAAAACCGGCCTGCCTTCTCGCCTGCTCGGTGGCACGGTGCTCGCCGCCGCTGCTGCGCCACATGCGTGCGTCCAGACCCCCAGACTCCGGCCAACCAACGAACCGGCCGGCGCCCCGTTCCCGGCCAAGCCAGAGCCAACCCCAGACCCAGGCGGCCAGGCCGGGTACGTCCCACATGTCACACGGCGCACCAAGTCCATGTCCGCAGCCGTCGCGGTTTGAAACTGGCCAGCGTTGGGCTCGCCACGGCCCCGCCCGCGCGCCGAGACGACACGGTCCCGCATGTCACTCGCGGCGCAGCCGCGCAGGAGGGAGAGAGGCCGGCGGAGCCCGAGGCAAACGGGGTCGCCACGGAACGAGGCCGAACGGGGAGTGCGTGCGTGCCTACGCGGTTAACAAAACGGAACGGCCACGGTTTAATTGACCCGGACCCAGATCGAGCTAACCAACCGTGGGGATCTCGGGTTTAAAATTTGTGCGGGGTCCCACACCCCCACGCCCGCCCAAGTAACCGCAGGCATGCCCTTGCCGTTGCAGGGGCTCTCTGCTCCTGCTCCTGCGTCCTGCCGGCTGCCGCCGCATGGCGCGCGGTAGGCAGGCAGGCAGGGAGCGGGCCGTGGGTCACGAGCCCCTGACCGCCGGCGCCACGTAGAGCAGCGGCGCGGGCAAAGTAACTGCCCGCGTGGCCGCGTGACATGGCGCGCCCGGCGGGCGATAAGGCTGTTAGCAAATAATGCGTAAACAAGATCGAACACGAGACACAGATTTAACGTGGAAAACCCTTGCGGGAAAAAACCACGGGCGCCAACCGGCGATCTTCACTATAATGAGAGAGTTACAACGCAGGGAATACAATTAGTCGTCTTCTCATCCCTTTTGTGTTTGCCAAACACACAATGCTCACAGAAATTCAACTTGCTGATGCTATGCCCATCGAGAAGACCTCTCTTACTTAACACTGCCAAGCCAAGCTCACTCATATGCCCAAGACGCATATGCCAAAGATTAGTAGCATCAGAAGTAGATAATGAATTAGAAATTACAGCGGCATCACCTGTAATTGTAGTACCACGAAGACGGTACAAATTGGCAGATTTCAAATCACCTTTCATCACAATAAGAGAACCTTTTGACACTTTCAACACTCCATCTCCACCGGAGTACTTGTACCCTTTGCCATCAAGAGTACTCAAAGAGATTAAATTCTTGCTCATAGTTGGAATGTGTCTCACATTTGTCAAAGTTCTGATAATACCATCATGCATCTTAATCTGAACAGATCCAATGCCTATAATGTGATGTGATCTATCATCACCCATACGAACAGAACCACCTTGGACAGAATCATAAGTGATGAACCAATCTCTATTAATGCACATATGAAAGGAAGCAGCGGAATCAAGAATCCATTCATCACCACTATTTGCACATCCAGCAAAAGCAACAAGAACATCTCCACCATCTGAATTAACATTGGTGGCAGCAACAGAAGCATTACCTTCATCATCAGATTTACCTTTCGGTCTGTATGTGCCAGTTCTCTTTTCCTTGTTCTTCAATTTATAACACTCAGAAATAAAATGAGTGTCTTTCTTGCAATACTTGCAGAATTTGTCATCCTTGCCTCTAGACTTTGAACGGCCCCTGTAGCCATTCGAGCTCTTGCCTCTATAACCAGTATTAGAATTCTTTTGTGTCCTGCCACGAACAGACAAAGCTTCTCCAGTGGAAGCGGAACCTTCAGAAGACACCATCAGTTTCATCTTCTCTTTGGCTTGCAATGCCTCATAAACATCATGGATGGTTAGAGAATCACGACTATATAGAATAGTATCTCTGAAGTTTGCAAAAGAACTAGGCAGTGAGCACAAAAGAATAAGACCCAAATCTTCATCATCATAAACTACCTCCATAGACTGTAGGTCAGCAACGATCACCTTAAAGACCGAAAGATGGTTAAGGACAGAGCCACCTTCTTGCAACTTGTGCGTATATAACTTCATCTTCATATGCATCTTGCTTGTCAAATCTTTTGACATGCAGATTGACTCCAACTTGAGCCATAGAGCAGCTGCAGTTTTCTCCTGCAAAACCTCTTGCAAAATATTATTTGAGAGATGAAGATGAATATGAGACAAGGCCTTACGATCTTTTCTCCTCTCATCATCGGTCCAAGTCTTTGAATCCTTGTTCCCGAATTTCTCAAGCGCATCATCTAAATCAGCTTGCGCTAAAACAGCTCGCATCTTGACTTGCCATAGAGCGAACCTTGTATCTCGATCCAGCAGCGGAATATCATACTTCATAGAAGCCATTGAGAAGAAATAACCAAGAGAAAATAATCTGCAGTAAATAATCTAGGTATATTGTGAAACCCTAGAACAAAACCTGCAGCCTCGTGTACACCTTTGTGTACGAATAGCAAAAGTGCTAAAGAACTCCTCTGGTAGATCTTCACGTGTGCGCGTAGCAGAATCCTGGTGAAATTGCCTCACGCAAGAAGCAGCGGCAAGCTTTCCTCGATGTTGATGCGCGGCAGGTGATAGCTTTGATTCCCCCTGCGCTATAATGAACAAGGAACAGCGGTAGGAATTTTCCTCCGCCTGGAAACGATCCACGCAGCACACCTTCTCCTGACAGCAGCAACGACCTGATCTCCTGACAGCAGCAACGACCTGATCTCTGCCCGCAACAACTTTTCTCCGCGTGGACACCAGCCAGCAGAGGACGGCGGCGCGACGGACAGGGACTGAACCCTAATTTTTTTTTTCCAATCTCGTGCCAAGCTCTTGATACCACTTGGTAGCAAATAATGCGTAAACAAGATCGAACACGAGACACAGATTTAACGTGGAAAACCCTTGCGGGAAAAAACCACGGGCGCCAACCGGCGATCTTCACTATAATGAGAGAGTTACAACGCAGGGAATACAATTAGTCGTCTTCTCATCCCTTGCGGCTTACAAGATGTAGATATGGGTGGACTAAACTGACTGCAGTCAAATACGGAAACAAATCCGCTAAACATACAACCCGAACCGTGGGCCCTCCAGGCGTCCCCACAAGACACACGTTATAATTCGGATCATATCCAACAAATCAATTAATCTTTTTCTCATTCAAGTAAAGGTATGCTTGATTATGTGCATTCTGATTTATGGGGACCATCTCGCAAGCCTTCTCTTGGTGGTGCTCGTTATATGTTGACCATTATTGATGATTATTCTAGAAAGGTATGGCCTTATTTCTTGAAAGATAAATCAGAAGCATTTTCAGCATTTAAAGAGTGGAAGACTATGGTTGAAAACCAAACTGAAAAGAAGGTTAAAAAGCTTCGTACTGATAATGGTATGGAATTCTGTTCACACGAGTTTAAAGCATATTGCAAAGCTGAAGGCATTGTTAGGCATTACACCGTTCCTTATACACCTCAACAGAATGGTGTAGCCGAGCGTATGAACAGGACTATCATCTCTAAGGCTCGTTGCATGTTGTCTAATTCTGGCTTGAATAGACGTTTTTGGGCTGAAGCTGCTTCCACTGCTTGCTATCTTGTTAATCGTTCACCCAGCATTTCTATTGATAAGAAAACTCCAATTGAGGTATGGTCTGGTTCTCCTGCTGATTATTCGCAATTGAGAGTTTTTGGCTGTACTGCTTATGCTCATGTTGATAATGGTAAATTAGAGCCTAGAGCTATTAAGTGCATCTTTCTTGGTTATCAACCTGGTGTTAAAGGTTATAAATTGTGGAATTCACAAACTCAGAAGGTTGTGATTAGCAGGAATGTTATCTTTAATGAATCTGTTATGTTGCCTGACAACCTATCTACTAGTGCTCCTGTTCAGCAGAAAACAAGTGTGCAGGTGGAGCATTTTATTGATTCTGATCATACATCAGAAAATGATAGTGTTGCTGTACAAGAAGCACCTATTGATGATAATTTACCAATTGTTGATGATTCTTCTGTTGTTGAGCATTCTTCTCCAGTTGTGCAGCCTCCACAACATTCTATTGCAGCTGATAAGCCCAAAAGAGTTTCTAAGCCAAGAAAAAGATTAATTGAAGAATGCAATATTGCTTATGCTTTAAGCGTTGCAGAAGAGATTGAAGGTGCAGAACCTTCTAATTATTTGAGGCTATTACTTCTGCTGATTCTAACAATTGGATGACCGCTATGCAAGATGAGATGGAGTCGCTTGAAAAGAATGGTACTTGGGATTTAGTAAAATTGCCCAAGAATAAAAAGCCTGTTCGTTGCAAATGGATTTTCAAAATGAAGGAGGGTATTTCTCCGGTTGAGCCAGCAAGGTATAAGGCAAGGTTGGTTGCTAAAGGCTACAGCCAGATTCCAGGTATTGATTTAATGATGTCTTTTCTCCAGTTGTGAAGCATAGTTCTATTCGCACTCTTTTGAGTATTGTTGCTATGCATGATTATGAGCTTGAGCAGTTAGATGTTAAAACTGCGTTCTTACACGGGGAGTTAGAAGAGGACATTTATATGGACCAACCTGAAGGTTTTATTATTCCTGGAAAAGAAAACCTTGTGTGTAGATTAAAAAAATCTCTTTATGGTTTGAAACAATCTCCTAGGCAATGGTATAAGAGATTTGACTCGTTTATGCTCTCTCATGGTTTTAAGCGGTCTGATTATGATAGCTGTGTTTATTTGAAGACAGTTAATGGTTCAGCTATTTATTTGCTTCTTTACGTTGATGATATGTTGATTGCTGCTAAAGATAAATCAGAAATAGTGAAATTGAAGGCACAATTGAGTAAAGCATTTGAGATGAAGGACTTGGGTGCAGCTAAGAAAATTCTTGGTATGGAAATTATCAGAGATAGAAAATCTGGTATGTTATACCTCTCTCAGCGAGGTTATATTGAAAAGGTTCTTCGTCGTTTTAATATGCATAATGCAAAACCAGTGAGTACTCCATTAGCTGCACATTTCAAATTATCCTCTGATTTATGTCCAGTGTCAGATGAAGAAATCGAATACATGTCTAAAGTCCCATATTCGAGTGGAGTTGGTTCACTTATGTATGCCATGGTTTGTTCTCGTCCTGATTTATCTTATGCATTGAGTGTTGTCAGTAGATACATGGCTAATCCTGGCAAAGAGCATTGGAGAGCTGTTCAGTGGATTTTCAGATATCTTCGAGGTACTTCTAGTGCTTGTTTGCAGTTTGGGAAATCTAGAGATGGACTCGTTGGTTATGTTGATTCTGATTTTGCTGGTGATTTGGATAAGAGGAGGTCTCTCACAGGTTATGTTTTCACCATTGGTGGTTGTGCTGTTAGTTGGAAAGCAAGTTTGCAGGCTACTGTTGCTTTGTCCACTACTGAAGCTGAGTATATGGCTGTTTCTGATTCTTGTAAGGAAGCTATTTGGTTGAGAGGTTTATACTCTGAACTTTGCGGGGTTTCTTCTTGCACTACTATACATTGTGATAGCCAAAGTGCTATTTGTCTCACTAAAGATCAGATGTTTCATGAAAGAACAAAACACATTGCTGTGAGATATCATTTTATTCGAGACGTTATTGCTCAAGGTGAAGTTAAGGTATGCAAGATAAGTACTCATGAAAATCCCGCTGATATGATGACTAAGTCTGTTCCTACAGCTAAGTTTGAGCTATGCTCACGCTTAGTTGGTATTAAAGTTTGAAGTCCTAGTGACTTTCGGCGTCGGTGATTAATTATTATTGAAGTGAGTTCATTGTTGATACTTCATTTGCTACAAGATGGAATTCGTCTCAAGGTGGAGTTTGTTGGATATGATCCGAATTATAACGTGTGTCTTGTGGGGACGCCTGGAGGGCCCACGGTTCGGGTTGTATGTTTAGCGGATTTGTTTCCGTATTTGACTGCAGTCAGTTTAGTCCACCCATATCTACATCTTGTAAGCCGCAAGGGATGAGAAGACGACTAATTGTATTCCCTGCGTTGTAACTCTCTCATTATAGTGAAGATCGCCGGTTGGCGCCCGTGGTTTTTTCCCGCAAGGGTTTTCCACGTTAAATCTGTGTCTCGTGTTCGATCTTGTTTACGCATTATTTGCTAACAAAGGCCCGGGCGCGGGGAAGCTGTTGGGTACTCACGTCGCCGCCGCTGGCCGGCCGGCTTGCGGCAATGACTCCCGTGCGGTGCGTCGCGTATGGGCGCGCAGGGGCGGCGGCGTTCACGGGTAAGCTTTTCTGCTGTAGGTGTCGGGTCACCATCACTTCCATCATCGACGATCAGGCCTCAAAGTAGGGATGGGAGCGATGAGTTGCGGTGTACGGTGTACCCGCGGCGCGGCAGGCCTACCAGGTGGGTCTACTCGTCTACCGATCGATCTACAGCTAGGCTCGCTGGGACTGGAGCATGTTCGGATGTTCCATCCGGGCCGTGGCACGGACAGATGGTGAATGAATGTGCAGTAGTGGGAGTTGCATGCTTTTGCACGGCGCGTGCTAGCTCTGCATATGCGATGCTGGCTTACACGAGACCGGTGGAGTAAATAAATGTCATTCTTTGTTTGTACTCTGTTTTTAGGTAAATTGTTCTGCGCTGCGTCTGTGGTCTCCAATGCCATGTGGTAATCGGCAGAAAAATACGCACCCCATAGATTTGCAAACAAAAATGTTGCCGTTGTTAAATTTACCTGATCACCAAATTTCTAGCCAGTCCTATTTCACGGGCACATGCACAACTGAAGGAAATTTGTGCTGTTGCTTTGCAACTCTTACCATCGTTTGGGACAAACCACTTACGATTAGCATCTCTAAGAGCATAGCATACAATAAGATGTTTTTAGCCACAGAGCCATTTTTTTGGGAGGCAGATCATATGGAAAAGGGTGCTTTATAATACGATGATATGTTTAATTTTCTAACAAAGTGCTTAAGGCGTGCTTATAAGAGGATTGCAATGGAGAGTTTAACTTTTATAAATTTGTCTGATAACGTACCAATCTTCTCTCTTCAATCACTTGTACTAAGCACCTTCCTTTCATGCTTAAATTCTCTAGGAAACAAGGAAATCATTCCTAGTAAGAGCAACGCGGTGAAGCGGAAAGAAGATAAATGAACTTGTTTACCCTGTACTATAAATCATGGTTTAGCGAGAATCCCCGATTAACAATTTAGCACGAACAAGTTTTGTCCTAGAAAGCTTTTCCACCAAAAATGTTGCCCATGCTCGTTGGGATATGGTGCAGTAGAGCAAGTCACTGCAAAAAACTTGCAAATGTCGGTCCTCAACATCTTTGAATGAAATAGCACAACCTGGTGCAATAACACAACAAGATGCCCCATGAATAGTATGGGCAGGCAAGAACACGGGAGAACGCTTGACCGTGAAAATTGAAATGTACTAACTGACTCCCGACTTTATGCGGTCACTATTCCCAATTCCCATGACCGCACCGTCAGCATCTGCCACGATGCTGGAGCAGAGCAATATACTTTTGGAGCGCAGGGAGAGGGCTTGTTTCAAAATGGTAAAAGATGCTGCACGGCTGGCCGGCTGCTTTCTCGTAGCATGGGCCACTTGCAGTTGCGCCTGCGCCCGCAACGCCAAATGTTCGCCCGCTGCAAGCCTGGCACGTCGTCCTCCAGTCTATCGCCGGCTCACCGCATCGGCTTGCTTGTCCGCTCGATGCCCATCCCATCATATCACCCAAGTAGTCATTGCTCAATCGTTTCGTTTGCTGCTGCCGAACGAATCGCGTGTGCGTGGGGGTGGGGCAATCCGGTCATTTTCGCCGCGAAGATCCTTTCAAATCGTGGCTTTTCACGGAAAACGAGGCACACCGCCTGCGGCCTGCCCCTTGCGGCCTTGTCGTGCACCCGGCCTTTTTCCTCCCAACGCCTTCTCTCCCTCCGACCAACACCTTCCACGGCTCCACAGTCCACAGTCCACACACCCGCGGCACCAAAAGCACCCGACCGTTGCCGCCTCACCCCGAGGAAAAAGAGAACCGAACCCACCACCCCACCCCACCCACGTCGACATCCATACGTGCACGCTTCTCCGGCCGCGCCACCCCTCTCTTCCCCAACTCCCCGTTCGGTTCGGTTCGAAGCGCCAGGACAATCCGATCTTGCCCGGAGAGCGGCCGGACTCGATGTCCGCGCGGCGGGCGGCCAAGGGCCAGCACGCGGCGGCGACGCCGAGGATCATCAACCTCAACCTGGCGAGGAGGTCGGGCGGCGGCGGCGGGAGGCCCAT
Source organism: Urochloa ruziziensis (assembly GCA_015476505.1). NCBI lineage: Eukaryota > Viridiplantae > Streptophyta > Magnoliopsida > Poales > Poaceae > Urochloa > Urochloa ruziziensis. The sequence goes on from CM027118.1 coordinate 7,400,003, forward strand.
CAGGCCGGGGCGCAGGGCGCGTGCAGCCGAGGCCGGCACCGCCGCCGCAGAGGCCGGTCAACCTCGGCGCGCTGTTCGAGATGGAGCGGCGCGTGCGCGGGCTGGAGTCCGCGCCGGCCTCGCCACCGCCTCCGCCGTGCTCCCGGGCGCCACCGGCACGGTCGCAGGAGGAGGAGGACGGGGTGCCGGAGGAGGATGAGGAGAAGTGGCGGTTCCAGGCGGAGATCCTCCGCGCCGAGTGCAACTTCCTCCGGATGGAGCGGGAGGTCGCGCTCCGCAAGCTCGACCGCCACCGCGGCCAGATGGAGGCCGCGCTCAAGTCCGCCGTCGAGACGCTCGTATCGGTAAATCATCGTGTCAAAGTTTTTGTATTTGTATTGGATACGTTGCACTTGCACGGGTCTGATGATGATTGATGGCATGGTTGCGATGGCAGGGGAGGAAGAAGATGGACGGGAAGGGCGACGTGGGCGTGGCGGCGGCGCTGGACGAGGGGATCGAGGACCTGGAGGAGATGATGGAGGAGCTGCGGGTGGAGAAGGAGGGGAGCGGGAGGAGGGCGATGAGCGGCACGCCGCGGGAGCTGCAGCGGAGCCACGGCCGCAACTTCGATCGCCAGGCGTCCTCGCTCCGCCGCCGCCTCCAGAAGATGCCGCCGGCCGAACCCGAGCCCTGCGTCGTCAAGGACATACGCGAGATCGCCCTGCCCGTCGTGTCGCCGCCGCCGCCGCCGCCACCCGCCGAGCGCAGCGACGAAGACGACGACCGCGTCCACAGCGCCAACACCTCCGACGTAATTCAATCATTGCATCCGGAAATTAATACGTAAAGCGTGATGGTGTTGTTTATCGCTGTTTCAATCTCTTTGCTGATTGCTAAATGTGGATCGTTGCGTACTCTGCATACTGAATGAAGGTTGAAATGCTGAGGATGAAGATGGAGGGGATGTCGAAAGGCATGCGTGAGAGGATGGCGGAGTACAGCCGGCGCCTGGAAGTCGTGGCCGCCGGCGACAACCCCGGCTGCCAGTCCAGGAGATGCGGCAGCCGGCACAGCCGGAAGGCGAGCGCGAGCAGCCAGAGGAGCTGGAGCGGGGGCAGCACCGCGAGCAACGGCAACGCGCCGTCGTCGGTCATCGACGCCGCCGCCACCACGCACGTCCGCACCCGCCACGCCGTGGCGGCGGAGAGTCGCCACCAGCAACACAAGGTACAATTCAAATTTGCCGGCCCCATCACTGTTCATGACACACGGGTTAGATTAGTTTGTTCACTATCACTCCATCGTCGATATTCCTCGCGTCCTCGAGAAGCATGATTAGCACCGGGCGATTCGCTGTTAGTCTTGGGCACCCGAATGTCGTTGACCTGGGAGCAATGCTGGTCAGCGGCTCCCCACTCCACTTGACGCCATTACCAATCCGCGATTAGGCCGGTTTTGTCTCATCCGGGGTGAGCATTGAGTTGAGCAAGACGAGTTTTTGAAATCGCCTACAGCACCGGATGCAATGCAAGCCGTTGCTGTGGCGTGGGGATCACTCGCACAGGACTCTGCACTGGGTTTGTAAGGAGATGAGTAATTGGGCGATGATCCCTGGGGCCACACGTATCTATGAATTGGCACGATGCTATCGGCACCTAATACATTATGGCCATTTGGTTGCATCCTCAGAATTCAGATTGATTTTTTATATATAACTGGGATTGATAATGTGATACTATGTTATTTCAAAAAAAAAGGTACTATGCTGCTGGTAACAATCGCTGTTCTGCTTGCTGTGGATGGGACCATCTGAGAACCTCTAGCACTTTTTAGGCTTTTCATTATCTTTGCTTCACCTCGTTACTACTCGTAGTGGAGTAGCCCGTAGCATTCAAAAGATAGCTTTAGCATGTGTTCCCCTGATTTGAACTGTCAATGATTACCAGACGGCCCAGACTGTCAGCGACGCTGCTGCCTTGTGCCTCCTCGGCGCAGGTGGACCAGTGGTCCTGGTCCTGGGCCAAAGGGTTGGAGCTTTTCGTTAGTTCTGTTTGTACTGTTCATGCGACGACGTGGGCCCGTGAGAGGCTTTGGACCTTTGGTTGCACATCTTCAAATTGTTTTGTAATCGTCGTGGTTGATAATTTATAGACCAGTATCTGATCTTGGCACAATGGCACTGCATGTACGTGTCTTTTCTGTATGGCGTGACTCCGTCGCGTGTCCAACAAATGTAATCACTTGGGTCTTAAGCATGACGATGCCGTGCCTCGATTCTCCCGGATGAATTTTTCATATTCAAATATGAAAATTTCAAATTGCAAAGGTGGTGAACTTCAGCTAAGACAAAACAAGCACGTGCCAGAGCAGGAAGGGAAGTGCCCACTTTGGCAAAGGCGTATGCATAGCTTTGAATCCTCAAGCTACCACATGATGAATCTGGCCCAAGTATGACCTTAGCATAGGAAATGTTGCCCCCACAACGAGAAAAGCAAAGCTTTTTTCCTGGCAAGTGCAATTGGTCTGGGCCAGGCTACGTTTAGGAACCAGAGCATGTGCTCGTCCTGTTGCTTTCGCATCGACCAATTCGTGTATCAACTATCAACTGGACCATGTCTGATCATCAGCTAATGCGCATATGCTTGCTCTGCCTGCATAGACTGGAGTCGGTTGGGGTTCCAATTCTGAATGGCCATAAGGTACTGTGCATTGACAGGAGAGGCAACTGATTTGGCAACGCATTCAAATCTGAAGCAACTGGTGCTAGGAGTAAGCTGTTGTAGGCTTCATTTTGGAGGAATAGCAATGCTTTCAAATTCTGTCGACACATACTGGGTAAACTTTTATGACGTTCTCCTGTCTCTGCACCCTGCCCCTCTATGGCCCAGAGATGTTTCTTGCATATATTTGTTGTGCACTAAATCATTTGTCGTGTTCAGGCTAAATTTATGTCATGGTAAGTCTATTCAATGTCACTCTCAAAGTTTTAGTAGTAACTATTTCCTTTTCCCAACAGACTATGGCTGAAGAGTGCAAATTGGTGAGCTCGGGAAGCTGCTGCGACTGCAGGGAGATTGTGTGGAAGATAATGGAGCAAGTGAAGGCAGAATCAGAGCAATGGACAGAGATGCAGGATATGCTGGAGCAGGTTAGGTTGGAGATGCAAGATCTGCAGTCTTCCAGGGATACATGGCAGCATCGTGCTATGGCTTCTGACATCAGTCTACGCTCCTTGAATTCCCAAGTAAGTAGAGGCTCTAGCTATGCTTATTATGCACTGGCAATTGAAGCGGTTCATGTCTAATGTAAATGCGCTGAAAAATTTTGAAATGAGTATTTTGTGTGTTCTCTTTGCATTGTGTCAGCCGATACTGCATAGTGAACGTTGTGTTGACTGCTGAATGGTGAAAGCAGTTAGTAGTTAATCATTTCAATTAATAAATAAACTCAAAGACATGCCTTTTTTCTTTCCCTTGGGACTTTGAACTTGAAGTGGAGTACTCTATACCCCATACTACCATACAACTGTACATTAGGTTGCTTTACGAAAAATATATTTCTGGCACTGAAAATTATACTGCATTTGGTATCTTAGTTCTTACTCCAGAGTTATTGCGGAACTACTGCTCCTCCTTTTCCATTTAGCATTATTAACATTTTATGGGTTGTGGGACATGAATATGACCACTTACTTTGATACACTTATTAACAGAAACTTGAAATTATTGAATCTAGAATTGATGACTAATCTAGTGAAAATTCATAGGCTAAAATTTGACACTTTGAAAGTTTAACAGCTAAAATTGTAAAGCACCATTTTGTTTAATAAGTAACAAAACGAGGTGTTACATGCACTTTATCACTGACATAATAGAACTCGTTTGTGCATTTTTCACCCACAGCAATATGTTGACCTGGACTGAAGACTACTTAATCTTCTACTGTTTCATAAAAAGTTAAACACTGCATTTCTGTTGGTTTGTGTCTGAAGTACTGAACACTGAATATTTCGAACACTGAGTTTTTTAACATGCATCTTAGTACTGATTCATTATGAAATGCCAGATCAGTCAGTGAATTAGTCAATCTAATGGAAAGTTTAAACACATGCCAGATTCTGGAGTGGAAAAACCGGGCACAAGTGTCAGAACAGCGCGTGGAAGAGCTGCAGAGGAAAATTTCAGAGCTACAAAGCAAGCTGTACACTTTCAAAGCCCGCTTCCCAATCCCAGCTGCTATTCCTAGCCAAGATCAATGGTCAGATGCGTGCAAGATGGAGAAGGAGAACCCAAAAGCAAAGCCTCAGCACCACCAGCGATCGCAGGAATGCGGCAAGGAGGAGAAGAAGCACGTCCTCATCTGCCGCGTGAAGCACTCGCCCAGCAGCGTGATCCCAAAGCGCTCCCCGTTCCAGGAGATCGGCAACATCAGCTTGCTTCGGCAGCGGTGAGGACCGAGGAGCATCCGAGTATGGGTGGTGGTGTTCTGATGAGACCTGAGTGACTGATGGGCTGCTTCAGTGAAGCTGTGAAGGATTCAGGCGTGAGCGGAAGAGAGAAACTCTTTCAGTTTGGCCTCCCCCAGTAGCATCGATCAAATATCTAATAAATAATAAATAAATCATGACCCACTAATGAGTAACGGGGGCCTGACATCTCGTCAGGTCGGTAGTAATTAAGTAGCCAGTAGGTGTGAGCTGAGACGGAGTTAATTTGCCAGAGGCCGGAGTACAGTGCTGAGGAATAGGCCAGATAATGTATTTAACGCTAATGCTTCTTTTTTGCTAGTACTACGTATATGCAATTTTGTTCCTGCATTCTGCCAATTTTCCAAGATCTGCCCATTGTGTTGTATGGCTGCGCGCTCATCATGTTCATGTTACTATCGGCTATGAAGGGTAAAATTTGACATAGTAAGTGTCCAGCTTGATTTCTGTGAAGTTTTTTTTTGCAGCAGATTGGATTTTCTTTCATGAAGTAGAATCAAACAAAGCAACAGCAACATATGGAGCTTTATTACAGCTAAATATATTACAAGTACAGGCTCCATATGCATCTAACAAACAATCATAGGTAACAGTATAGCCAATTGCATCATCAAGTTAGTGGTTGATCATAGAGAGCCAAGCGCAGTACGCGCAGACGAGCTTCTGGGAGATGTACACGTACACGGCGAAGGAGAAGCTCATGAGCGTAACGTCCTTCCAGTCCCCCTTCTGCTTGGGGCTCAGGCTCTCCCGCGCCGCCATGCCCGCCTTCACCACGTCGCCGCGCAGCCTCTCGGCCGTGGCGGCCCACCACGGGCCCTTTTTCTTCCCACCTCCTCCCCCGCCGCCGCCGGCCGAAGGCTCTGACGGGAGCCGGCTCTGGCAGAGGAAGTAGGATCTCGGCCTCGACACGGCGATGTCAGGTCGTGGCCTGCTGCCCCGCGAGACATGTGGAGTGCCGTTGATGGTAAGCATGCCTAGGGTCAGGGGAGCCATGCATGGGCGATCGATCGGATCTAGCTTGTGGATTGGAGATGGCGTTTGCTGATCTTTCCAAGAAGAGTGGATAAGTAGCTGCAGACTATGAGAGGAGGAGAGGGAATGACAGTGACATGTGGGCATGTAGTACTCGTCGTAGCAGAGCTGGCAGTTGGCTCAAGCAAGCTTTACACTGTAGTGATCTGCCATCCAAATAAAACTTGGTCAGACACACGCAACATTTCGTCGTTTAAGTTCTGCTTTTCATCATACCATGACAGTGATCCAAATGAGACGTCCTTTGTTGTTTTCTGAAAGGAAGTAATTCCGAAGGAAACAAATTCGAAAACGATGGCACACAAATATCAGCAGCTGTTTTCGAATGGAAAATATCGAGATCAATAATCGCAAGGATTTGGCGGCGGAGAAACCATTTGCATATCGTAGTGTTGTGCGTAGAGCGAAAACATGATGGGCCGTAATTCTCAAAGTGGGTTTTTATTTGGCCCATCATGATTGAAAGCCCGACCGACCCAAGAGAGAGGGAAGAAGAAGAGTGCGGATGACGCCAAGACGGGCCCGCATGCGTGGAGGTCAAAAGGGTCCAAGCATGCGCTGATCCGGATTCCTCTTCTCTCCGACCTAGGGAAGCAGTGGTCAAAAAGCTGACCCACCCCCTCCCCCACCCTCCGACTCATCCATCCCCACCCACGAGCCATCAACTCGTCGCTCACTTCCCCGCCGCATCCCTCCACCACTCACCAGTCATCCACCACCAACCGCCCCATCCGCACCTCGACCACACGCACCACCGCCGCCACCTATCCCGCACGCCCACGCCCCTGCCCTCCCGCCACGCGCCGCGCGGCAGCGGCCACGAGCCCGCGCCGCCTGTTCCACCCACCCGTGCCGGATCCCCCCCTCGCCCTGCGGCCTGCGCCTTTGCCAGTCGCGCACCGGCGCTCACGTGGAGTGGAAGGAGACTGCACGCCTCCACACCACCTCATACTGTCCGTACCAGGGCCCCGGGTCGCTCGATGACGCCGGGCCCCGGCGAGCCGCACGCCCGGAAGTCAGTGGCACGCCGACCGCCTGGCGCCGTGACGGAGAAGCCGCGTGGCTTTGCTCCTACCCACCGTCGGCCGTAGAAACTTTCTTTTGTTACCGCGGTGGGGCGGGGTGAAATCTCCGACCCGGGTCCAAATCCTGGCGACGGCCGTTGACCGCGAGGCAAGCCAGTGGCCGTAAGCGAGCGAGCGAGAGGAGTGACTGGGAAGCAAGCGGAGGCGGCTAGAGACGACGGGAGAGAGGGAGAGAGAGGGACGGCACGGAAGGCAGCGGATGCGGATGGGAGCGGGAGGAGCGGTAGCCATCTCCCGCACGCCTTCCTCCTCCGTGCGCGCTGCTGCTACTGGCTTCCCTTATCTCCCCTGAGGAGAGCATCTCCAGGAGTGCCTCTGTATTGCTCGGCGAATCCGAGGGCGGGCGGGGTTCTGGCGGCGGCATGAAGCGGCAGAGGTCGTACGGCGACGGCCTCGACGAAGACCGGCGGAGGTTCTACGACCGCGGCCCCCCTCCGCCGCCGCCGCCGTCACGGCGGCCGCTGCCGCGGGAGTACGACGGCGACAGGTTCGATCGCCGGAAGGGGTTCGGCGGCGGCGGCGGAAGCTTCCACGACGGCCGGTACCGGGAGTACCCCTCGCCGCGGGAGTATGGCGGGGACCGGGCGATGCACCGGTCCGAGAGCTTCTCTGGGTTCCGGCGGGAGTTCCCCAAGGGGTTCCGGTCGGAGCGCGACCGGTCGCGGCGGGACGGCGATGGCAGCTCGGCGTGGCGACGCCCGGGGAGCGGGTGGAGGGACGCCGAGTGTTTCGACGAGTACAGGGCGCCGCCCAGGGTGGGAGCGGCATCGCTGCCCGCGCAGCCGCAGCGATCGCGGTCGCGCTCACGGTCGCCTAGTGTGCCGAGGAGGAGGTTTGAGGTGACGAAGGCGGAGAAGCTGAAGAAGCAGATGGCCGGTGTCGGTGAGATGGAGGAAGGGGAGGTTGCCCCAGATGCTGAGCCGGCCCGACCTGCTGCTGTGGAGCATCGGAAGCTGGTTGAACCGAGCCGTGCTAAGGAGAAGGAACCGGAGCGAGGGAAGGTGAAGAAACTCGATTCTGCAGTCCCAGCTGATAAGGGAGGTAAGGGAGCGACTAGTGCAGCGGACCTTGACAATGCAGGGAAGGGTGAAAGCAGGAGAATCGATGATATGCTGGCTGGTGCAGGGAAATCAATTGATGGAGGGAGTGAGAAGTCTTCGTTGAAGGTTGAAGAGGGAGTCAGTGGAGGACATGCCGTGCAAGCACAAGATGCGGTTACTAGTGATGCAAGTAAGTTTGGGCTAAGCACTTCTTCACCCATGCAACAGGAGGTGCTGCAGGAGGAAGTGAATCGACAAGAAGAGACCACTGGTTCTGTTGATGTGGTTGGGCAAAGCACTTCCTCTAGTATCTTGAAGGAGGTTATTCATGAAGAAGTAACAACAGGAGAGAAAACTGTCAATGATATTAATGATGCCACAAAGCGTGCTCCATCCAGTTTTAGTCAAGGAGCCCTGCAGGATGAAGTCATGGTGGCACACAAGACTGGCAGTGATGCCAATGATGTTGGGAAGAACACTTCACCCGTAATGCTACAAGAAGTGCTGCAGGAGGAGGTGTCGGAGTTAGACAGTACTGCCTATGCTGCTGATGAGGTCGGAGAGCTTTCTAGTATGCCACAGCAGGTTCTTCAGGAAGAAGTTATACAGCATGATAAAACTGTCACTGCCAGTTTTGTTGACAGAATTGAAACCGACACTTCTTCTGATCTGCTACGGGAGGCAACACAGGAAAAAATGACAATACTGGATGAAACTGACGATAATACCAATACTCTGGAACCGGCCAGTTATTCTAGTATGCTGGAGGAAGCAATGCATGAAGGAGAGTCGACGATGGATGCAACTGGCAATACCACTGGTATAGCAGGACAAAGTAATTCATCTGATGTGGCGGAGGATGCGATGCCGGAGAAAGCAGCTGCACAAGAAGGAACTGCCAATGCTGTTAATTTAACTGGCGAGCCACAGAGAGAGGTGATAGCTTCTTTACAGCGACAGGCTCCTGAGAGCAAGGAACTTGAAAAATTAACTGTGGTCGGAGAGATGGATAAGCCAACAGAAAATGTCATATTTCAACCTGCAGAAGAGGAACTTGAGGTGGATCAATGCGAAAAAAGAGGTGCATCAGAGGAATCCATGATAGCAGAAAATGAGGCAGCTATTCTGGATGAAAGTGTCGAGAAACAAGTAAAAGGATTTGATATCAAGGCCAATGCTAATGGTGCCCATATGTTCCATAGATCAAAGAAAGAACGTGTTGGGGATAGTAAGGAAGATTTTGCTAGTGCAAATCTGTTGACAAGGGAGTCGATGGCTGAAGATAGAAGAAATGGCATAGCATTTGATGTCCTTAGTAAGAAAGTTAAAGTAGATCATTCAAGTTCAGTGGAAAGAGGTCTTGACTCAGCATTGCAGCTTGGTGTCGAACCAACAGAAACATCAAATTTTGCTTCAAATACCTCTGTAAAGCAGGAAAATGACACAATGAAGCTAGGCAAACTTGATCTTTCTTTGAGCTTGTCAGGTTGTTTACAGAATACTGAATCTAAGTGTTTGATTCCTCAACCTGCTTCTGTAGTCCATCCGGCATGCTCTCAGCCGCTACAATCATCATCTTTCCACACAAATCCAGATTGTTTCGCAGCTTCCTTATCAATGACCAGTTCTCAAACGTTTGGTCACAATCCTAGTTGCTCACTCACCCAACAGTCATTAGATAATTATGAGCATTCAGTAGGTAGCAAACCTTTCTTTATTGGAGTTGATCAGATGAGCAATTGCACAGGAAGGCAAGTACAGCTATCTAGTGAATCTACACAGAAGGGGAGTGCTACTGCTACCCCACTCCTTCAGAGAGCACTCCAAAATGACCATATGCCAGATACTAGCACTTTGTCTGGGATAAAAGGACATAACAATGGGATATCAAATGACTTCCGAAGGCATGCAAACATCTCAGGAGTTTTGTCACCAACACATAGTCGCGGTTCTCATGATTCTGGATTGGAACATAATAGACATAGAAGGCAGCTTACAAGAGAGAGAAGCAGCAGCAGCCTTACAAGGGGTGATCGGCAGGAGGGAGAACAACTTGTCATTAATGGTGCTGGTGTCATTGAGAGGATTATTTCCAAGGTTGTTTCAGAACCTTTGCATCTTACAGGAAGGATGCTTCAAGAGATGACAGAAAATTCTATAACATATTTGAGGGAGGCTATTTCTGATATCATAGTTGATCCCAGCAAAAGAGGACAAATTATTGCTTTGCAGGAGGCACTTAAGAAAAGATCTGACTTGAATAGTCAGATGCTGCGGACATGTCCGCGGGTGTTGATGGAGATACTTGTTGCTATAAGGACTGGACTTCCTTATTTTATAAAGAAAAGTACCAGCATTGCTACATCTAATTTGGTTGATATTTTTCTCAACTTGAAATGCCGCAATCTCTCATGCCAAAGCATCCTGCCAGTGTATGATTGTGATTGTAAAGTTTGTCAAACGAAGACTGGTTTCTGTAGTTCTTGCATGTGCATTGTCTGCTCAAAGTTTGACTCAGCATCTAATACTTGTAGTTGGGTTGGTTGTGATGTATGTCTTCATTGGTGCCACACAGATTGTGGCCTACGCCACTCTCTTATTCGAAAGGGGACAAAGTGCTTCAAGGGCTACTGAGATGCAGTTTCACTGTGCTGCCTGTGGACATCCATCAGAGATGTTTGGTTTTGTGAAGGAAGTATTTCGAACATGTGCACAACATTGGAGGATGGAGACACTGGTTAGAGAACTACAGTACGTGGAAAGGATTTTTTCTGCGAATGATGATGTAAGGGGTAAGAGGGTCAGGGATTTTGTGAAGCAGATGCTAATTAAGTCAGAAAACAAGGCTTATCATCCTGAAGTTACCAAATGTGTCATTGCATTCTTTTCTGGTAAGCTACTCATTATAGTTAATGAAATAGAATAGCATCATATCCATGATCGTCTAAGTTTGTTGCTTTGTTGCTTTCCATGCACTGATTTCTTCTCTGGGAGAAATAAGTGTTGTAATTGGGATACTGTCACTTGTTGCTTGACCTACATGGCAAGAGTAACAGACCAATGAGAGCTTGTAGGTTTATATTGTACACAGTGGACAGTGGACACTAAAAGTGGCACCATCCAGTTCATACTTCATAGCACCTCTAGCATGGGCTATAAAACCTATTTGATCAGAGCCTCGAGACAAAAGCTCCTGTTATCCATGTTCTAAGGACCATGATATTGAAATATAAATAGACATGCTCTCATTTGTCAGCAGACAGTCATACTAACTCTTCACTTTCCAATTTCAGATGATGATCCAAACTTGGGCATCAATCCATCAGTACCACTGAAAGGCATTCCATGCAGCATTGCTGAAGCTATAGATGGGATTCCTAGTTCAAGTCGGAAGGCAGCATGGACACCATTTACCTTAGAGGGGCTTCCAGTTTTAGACAAAACAGGCATTCTTTCTACCACAGGGAGCCCATCTCTGCATAGAAAATCTGGTGAAGCTGAGTTTCAGTCAATTGGGAATAAGGCTGCCACTGATGAACTTGATAGCCTGATCAGGTTAAAGCAGGCTGAAGCGTATATGTACCAGGAACGTGCAAACGATGCACGTAATGAGGTTGACAATCTGAGGCGTATTGTTATGGTTAAAAATGCACGAATCGAGGAAGATTATGCCACTCAAATTGCTGATCTTGACATTGAAGAGTTACAAGAGCGCCGCAAGCAAAAGATGGAAGAACTCCAAGTCGTTGAAAGAACACATCATGAATTTCTTAGCATGAAAACAAGGATGGTAGCTAGCATTAGGGAATTATTGTCAAAAATGGAGGCACTGAAACAAAATCGAAGAATATGAACTGAGGTTACTCCGTATGGTTGGTTGCAGAAATCAAAGTTTGATCAACTTATATAAGGAAGCCTGCACATATTGTTGTAAGTTTTCTCTTTTATGTTTGTCTTTTTCCTGCTTGTTCTAGGACTAGCTTCTGGAATATTATTCTTTTTCTCTACTAATGTGATAGACCGTTCACTTTTCGATCATTTCAATCACATGGGGAAAATGATGAGCTGTAAACTCTAGGTCTCCCTTTATATAATCTCAGTAACTGTTCTTGGTTTCTGTAACCTGAACTGCAGAGGCATTACCACAATTTTTTCTGTGATCTGGACTTCAGATTTGTACTAGTATTTTTTACACAAAACTAATAGACCCTATGTAAGGAGACACGAGACTCGTGCTTATTTAGAGCAGCAATATTTGCTGCCGTCTTTTTAACCCAAATTTGCTGCCAGTTTGCATTTAAAATGGTAGGCCCAAGTTAAATTAGAGGACGTTTTTTCTTGAGGAATCACATTTGGAGTTTTGGACTGCATCGCAAATGTTGACAAAAAATGAATGGGAATACTGATGTTTCTGGGTTTCTCTTGTTTCTAGGGCTTCCTTGCATGAACAATGTCTCGTACATGGTTGACGACATTCTTGATGCCTTCCTTGAAAACACATTATGATCTTGCTCTTCACATACAAATATTCTTTCGTTTCAAGAAGGCATCACTACAATGATGGGTGACCAAACTATTACATGCCTCGTCAACCAGAACTCCAGAAATCCAGTTATGAATGAAATATGACTTAGTGCAAGGGAAGGCACAGATTGAAGCGAGTGGTAGTGGGGACCGCATTGCGGATGGTGGTGTTAGAGAATGTAGCTAAATGCACGTCATGACTCATGAATATATATACCCATCTGTGAATTCGGGTAGATTCTTCACTCAGAATGTGTATCCACCACGATTGTAACTGCCAGCTGTGTAAATTGGTTGTGCCTCTACATCGAACGAACAGAATGCACTTGTTGCATTCTGCTGGAATCATATAAGGGCACTTGGTGTTTTTCTGTACAATTTAGCTTTGCGAGCAATATGCTGCTGGAGGTTCAGTTTTTATGTTATTCTATCAGAAACGGCTTAAATTCTAGCAACGGTTTTATTTTTTTTAAAAAAATAGAAAATCTTCATTTTGGTCGTGCTTGCTGTTTGCCCCCAATCAATCCTGCCTGCCGTTCGTTCGGTTCCGTGCTGCGCCGCCGTCTAGGCTCGAGGCCGCCTGGGCCGCGAATTCGGCCCATATTTCAGGGGTTTTTTCCCCACGTATATGAAGCCCGCGACCTAGACCCTTTTCCCGCCGCCGCCAGCTCCCGGCTCCCGCTCACCAAACCCGTTCCGGCGGTGAGCTCAAGTTCATACCTGGATCCCTCTCTCTCTATTTTCACCGCCCGCCAAAGCTACTACTTGCTCATACCTGGACTAGATGTAGATGAGGGAACTGTCGCTGCGCCGGAGCCTTGCTGATTCCAATGGCCACGGATCTGAATTCTGAAGGCATGGTAACAAGAGCGCGGCGGCGGCGCCTCCTCGCGGAATCTTCGGAGCGATTGGGGAGACATCAGGCCCAGCAGCGCGGCAGCCCTGACGCGGCGTCAGGTGACGCCGCTGTACAGAACCGGAAGAAGACAGAAGCGCTTGTCCACTACGGCCCGCAGGAATGGAGGGATTGGGCCAACCTCCCTCCCGACCTCGTGGGAGAAATCTCCGGCCGGCTGCTCTCCCACGACGTGGCGGAGTATCTCCGCTTCCGGGCCGCGTGCAAGCCGTGGCGCGAGCTCACCGCCGACCCGCGCGCGAGGCTCCTGGACGGCCGCTTCCGCCCCCGCAACTGGGTGGTGCCCTCCATCATCCCCGCCGCCGCAGCCTCCTCAACCTGGCAACTGCGGCCTCCCTCGCCGTCGACCTCCCGGCGCTCTCCACCCACTGCCACATCTGCGCCGCCGACGGCCTCCTCGTCATCTACCACGAGCCCACCAAGGCGATCCGCCTCCTCGACCCTCTCAGCAACGCCGTCACGGAGTTCCCGGCCATCTCCAGCATCGTTGACGCCGTGCCCCCGTCGAGGTGGGGATACATCTCCGCGGTGTTCAGGAATCACTCGCGCGTTGGTCCGCACCTGATCAATGGCGCAGGTTTTGACGACTCCACCTCTCCACCAACACTAATGCTCTGCCTGAGGGATGAGTTTACCAACATCATCTTCGCCAGGCCCGAGGATGCGCATTGGACGCTGGTGAGCTCAGACCAGGCATCCCACCCGATGTACAACATTCGTGGCAGGCTCCTATTCTACACCTTGCTGTCCCTGGGAGGGCGCTGCTATGTGAGCTCACCGGAGGGTTCGGTTTACCTGGTGGAGCTGTGCCCGTTGCCTCGGCTGGTGGAAGTCGTCGACCAGCGCCGCTTCGCCGGAGAAGATAACATTTTCTACAGACGCATAATCTCCTTCCTAATTGGCGGCACCGGTGGAAGGATGCTAATGTTGCGGTACTGAGAGGCATTGAGCACTTCGGTGGCGTGGGGGCTTACAAGAGGAAGGAACTGTTCACTGTGGCTGGCCTTACCACTACCAGCCGCATTGAGGTATTGGAGGTGGACATCGCCAACAGGAGGCTGGTCCCCGTGAGGAGCCTTGGCCGGTGGGCAGTGTTTGTTGGCTTGACGCACTGCTTGCACATCTCTGCGGATACATTCCCCTCCATTGCTGCTGACGCCGTATACCTGGGCCGCCTTCATCAGCAATCTCGACAGTTCAGTTCAGCATATATCATATCAACAACAAGAAGAACCACAGGAGGACTGAACCGTACCACACAAGTTTGTCTTCCATTTAGACCGAGGTTTAGCTCCTGCTGCCACCCCCTGCAACCTCGACCAGTATCTCGTATGCTATGTTGACAGCAAACATGGCCGTAGCAGCAATGCATGCATCAATCATGCCAAGCATTGATGATAGACAGTTCTAGTACATATATGTGCATGTGGTTGGCTGCCTGTTAAATTTGGCATCTGATTGATCAACCTCGACAGTAACTCAAATTTTTTTCTCTGTGCTTGGTGTAAGTTTTTGCAACCTAAACGAGCTGGGGTGTTGGGCATAAGAGACCTACTTTGAACGAAGCTCCTTATCACCAAGTTTAGCATTGAGGATGATCAACTGGAGAGTTGGGCCAAAGTCTGGGACTTTAGATTCCGTCCTCAGGGTAGTTTCTGTTAATTGGCAGCTTTATTATGGTAAAATTGAAGTTTGTAATGGAACCTTTGATTTCTTGCTGGGACATATATGATCATCTGCAACAAGATGCACTGAATATGAATATACCTAAAGCAGTTTCTGAACTATGGCTCTCTAATAGTAATATGTGGAATATTACTCTTTTAGTTATTGTTTTGGCAGAACATTGCAAGCATTATTATGCAGGTTCCAATTCAACCAGTGCAAGGATAAGAATTTCTAGTCTGGAAGCACAAGAAACAGGTAATTGGACTGCTTAAAGGCCACCCTAAGTGCTCAGTATGAGGCATGATATCAACCCTGCTACAACCCCTTCTTTAGATAATCTATCAACATTTCCTGATTGTTTATGCGGCTGCTCTCTTTTTCTACAGGTCTTGGCATCTTGCTATCTTACAACCGAGATCGTGCTCTTTGGTCCCAGCGAATTTATTATGCTAAAATTTCGCCAACATGTACTCCTTGTTTCAATTTTGCAGGAGCATGTCCTTGTATTCTAGTAATGCTTCCCCAGCATGCGGCATGGAGGAGAATGACAACAATCTGTGGGATTGGGTATTAGAACCAGTTATCATGTAAATGAAGGGAATAATAAGCGATCCATTGACCCTTGCTCACAATCCTAGGACAATTTCATTGCTGATCTAATAGTGTAATAGCTACAGAAGTTCATACAAAATCAAACCTACCTGAAGAGCTTATTTCTGCCGTCGAAAGGACAATGGGCTAAACTATGTAAAATTTCTTGTTATAAATAAACATAAGCTATACGGGTGGTGGCCTCCTAAAAAAGCATGGGGTTGTTTTCCTGCTTGCCCTAGGGTTCTTTGCCTGTTTACCGAATTCATCGTTGACAACTTGACATGATAGTATATGCTGGTTTGATATGGGGGGATTCGATTGGATTGGTTGAAAGTCACTGAAAAGTTTTGGACAAAGTCCATTTTACTCCCCTCACCTCTATATTGCTACAAATTAAATGATGAAGTAGCTAAGTATTGCTACAAATCTCTAACCAAGATGCCTCATACACTCAGTGTGCTACATACATATCCTTGCTGGTTTTATGTTCTTAATCTATGAATTTTTACACAATTTCGTTTATTTACATTAGTGTAAAAATAAGGTTTTCTTTGCATGTATATGGAAGTGTTTTTGCAGCTGAATCTCCATTCTGTTGATGCATTGTATTCTTGGTTTTGCAGGTTTGTGCATCACGTAGAGACTGTCGGAAGCTGTTGGTGTGTGTTTTGGAAGCTGAAAAAAAAATTAAGCAACCAACTGACAGTGACTGCTTTAGGAACTTGTTTGTCAAACATGATGGCACAAGCAGGTACGAGGGTTCTGCCTGTTTGTGACTTGTGAATCCTATGAGGTCTAACACTGTAGCTATATCGAGTCAGGTAGTGCTCGCATGCAGACAGGACAATGACATGTATATCAATAAATACATAAGAAATGTAAATACTCCTCCCTCCGCAGAATGTTAAATTTACCATCGCCCGGACGATTGGTTCCGCACGGTCGATCTGACTGGCTTTCCACTCCCCATGCGCCCCACCACTCACGTGTGAAGGGCCCCACACGTCGTCATCATCATCCCATCGCCGGCCTCATCTCTTTCCTCTCTATCTCATTCCCTTTCTCTCTCGATCCTCGCGGACCAGCGGCGCCCGGAGTGGGGGAGCGCCCCGGCGAGCGTCGACCGCGCCGGATCCGTGCGGCGGCGGACCCTGGCGAGCAGCGGCAGCGGCCTACGGCAACAGGAGGCTGCAGGGAGCGGCGGCGTCCTGCAACAAGCTGCAGCGGGTCCATCGCGCGATGGCGGAGCCCCGTGCGGAGGAGTCGCGCGATTCTTTGAAAAATTTATTCTAAGAAACTTTTTGAAAAGTTATTAGGAAATTTTGTGAGAAAATGTTTTTGAGATGTTAATTTTTAAAAGTTAATTTTTCATAAACTCTACATGAAGTTTTCATATAGTTTTTTATAGTAAAAAATACAAGAAGTTTGTTATAAAGTTGTTATAAACTTGTGCAGAAAGTTTTTTACTTAGTCATAGTAAACTTCTAAAAACTTTGTAGAAACTTTTGCATAAGCTTTATAACAAACTTTGTAAAAATCTTCTCTACAGAAACTTTGTAGAAACTTCATTTAACAAACTTTCTAGAAACTTTTGTAACATACTTTGTAAATCTTTTAACAAACTTTGTAAAACTTTTAAAAACATTGTAAAAACTTTTATACTTAAATTTTTTATAAATACTTTGTCAGAAGTTTTAACAAACTTTTGTAGAAACTTTTAACAAATGACATAATTCACTTTTTTGTAAGACTTATTTTCTTTAGTCAAAGTCTGTAGTTTCTATCTATCAGCAAAACGAAAGAATGAAGCACATGGATATTTTTTTTCTTGTTGTTCGTACGCATTTTCTCGTTATTTTTTGCGTTGAAACTAGCTTTTATTCACTCCCCCACCCATTTTTATTCCCACTATCCATGGTCCCGAATGATTTTGTTGCTTCAAAAAGAGAAATAAGAAAAACCCTGGCGCACAGGGGTATTCTGAAAAGAGGATGCGCGGTGAGCGGTGGCGTGGGCAGACTCGTAGTGCGCGGGATGGATGCCGAAAAGGAAATGCCCAGGGCAGGTCTCCTCGTCACTTTCCAAAAACGGTGCGGTCTGAAATCGACCGTATGGAATCGTCGGTACGGGTGCCCGGAAGCTAGTGATGCCCCTCCCTCCGTTCCAAAAATAAGATCATTTGGCTTTTCTATGTACGGGTCCCTGATCGTTCATTGGAGACCGGCCAGTCATGCGACTTGCTGGGCTAAGCTGATGATGATTACTTGATTTTCCAAGCTATAATGGATGCTTAAGGTACAAGTAGCAAAAGTCTACTGGACGAACATTCACCTGTAAAGATTGCACTGGAGAACTGGATATATATGTTTGCATGAACGTGTAACATTACAACAATGGTGAATCACACATCAGGCTACGCTAAAATAGAAGCCAGTCCGGAATGGTAACAAGATCTTGTTTGTGAAATTCTACCAGCAGGCAGGTAGGCTCTCATGAATCATGACCAGGCTTCGCAAAACAGATTGCAATCCCAGATGTGATCTTGACTTTTCTAACACACGAAGGTACGGAGTATGTAGGAATCAAAGAGACGAAGTCCCGTCTCCGGCCGCGAAACACTCGCCCCATCGTATCACATATTCGCATATAACTGAACCGTGCTCTCCCTTTTAGTAAGTACATTGTCGATCTGCAGTTGGATACACTAGTACTCAAGTCTGAAACTCTGAAGCATCAACAGATTGGCGGAGTTATTAAACTAAACGGAGGCGCCATTGTTGGCGGTGATCTTCTTCCCGTTGACGATGTGGTGGTTGTCGTCGTCCATGTAGCGCTTCCAGAACCAGTGCTGCTTCCAGACCCTCTCCGTCATCTCCTCGATGGGCACGTTCTTGGTCTCCGGCAGGAAGAAGAGCACGAAGACGGACATGACGAGGACCCACGCGGAGAAGAAGACGAAGATGGCGTACTTGAGGTGGCAGAGCATGGAGAGGAACGCCTGCGCGATGACGAAGGTGAAGAGCAGGTTGACGCACACCGTCACGCTCTGCCCCGCCGACCTCGTCTCCAGCGGGAACGTCTCGCTGGGGATGAGCCAGCCCAGCGGGCCCCACGACCACGCGAACGAGGACACGAAGGTGCACACCATGACCACCACCATGATGGCCCACCCGTGCCCCAGGTTGTCGGAGTGGTCGGTGACCTTGATCCCCAGCACCACTGCGATGGCCACCTGCGACAGAAACATCTGCACTCCGGCCTCCAGCAGCAGCATCCTCCGTCCGACGCGATCCACCGAGTAGACGGAGACCAGCGTGGAGAGCACGTTGACGGCGCCGGTGATCACAGGCCGAGTAGAGCGAGGCGTCGCTCTTGAACCCGAGCGTGTTGAAGAGCACGGGGGCGTAGAACATGATGGCGTTGATGCCCGTGAACTGCTGGAAGATCTGGAGGAGCACGGCGATGACGAGCTGGGGACGGTTCCGCCGCTGGAGGAGGTTGCGGAACGGGTGCTTCACCTCCTGCGCGATCCGGCTGGCCTCCACGATCTCGTTGAACTCCGGCTCCACGTTGTCGGTGCCCCGGATCTTCTTCAGCACGGCCTTGCCTTCGTCCAGCCGGCCGCGCTCGATCAGGCTGTTGGGAGTGTCCGTCACGAAGAGCGCGCCCAGGGTGAGAAGAACGGCCGGGATGCCGGCCAGGGACAGCGAGAGGCGCCAGCCCCACGGGTGGATCCTGCACAGTATAGATTGATCAGTGACGGTCGCGCACGCACGTACGGTTTTTTGCATGGTTTATTACGCTGGGACGACGGGACATACTTGTCGGTGCCGTAGTTGACGAGGTTGGCGAAGAGGATGCCGATGGTGACGTTGAGCTGGAACAGGATGTTCAGCCCGCCGCGGATCCTCGTCGGCGCGATCTCAGACAGGAACAGAGGAACAGCCTGCGTGGCAGGAATGGATTAATGAAATTCAGCTTGTGATGCAGAATAGTAGTATTTTTTTAGTGCTGTGACTAATTGTAGACAGGTTCTGAAAATCAACATTATTCTTCAAATGCAGTCTTTTTAGATGTCCAAATGCAGTTTTTTCAGAGAGCTAAATGACAGATAGTGCCACATCACACACCAAGCAAGCAGAGATTTTATGGAAAGAAAGGAGACCTTTTGGGCCCATATTTCAAAAGGAGTACCCATTGGGTTGAGTTTTTCAAAGTGAACAAATTGGGCTGAGCTTTTCAATAGATACTCATTGGGCCCACTAACGGAGGAACTTGTTGGCTTGATGACATGCCATTTAGACCCCAAACTTTGCACTCGAATGGGATCAGAGTATCAGACAAACCATCCAGTGGGCAAATGGAGATGCACCGCCTATTCAATATTCAGTCCTAGTCTAAGGTCTGAAAAAATAGCCTAAATTCCATTAAAAAACAACTATAAAGTTTCAAAATACTAAGACCAGCGCCATGATGTGAACACCATCTACAACCAACCGAACAGTGTGTCAGAGCGGTTGGTGCACCCGTGCATACATTCTGCATATATGTCCGACCGCGGCAGTTGAAGGTTTGAACCTAATAAGCATGCTTGCACTAAGATAATCTGTAACAACAATTCTAGGACAAATATCTACCACCCTACTGTGTCTGCTGATCGTAGGCTTCCATCAAACTCATTTGTTTTCCGAAAAAGCTGCGCAATAAGCTGATCGCATGAACACCGCCCTAGTCTCGCCTGCCCTCCCATAATTGCGCCGTGCATGTCCTATATGCTGGCTTGGACTGGGAAATATTTCCATTTTCTTAAAAAATATATATATATATTTATATATGCTGGCTTGGACTGAGAACAGCATGATTTGCAGTGCAGCCGTCGACGATAAGCATCTTGCCACTACATTTTGCTAATGTTTAGTCTCTGAAGCTCTGGAGGACCTCAGGAATCTAGTGGTTGGAGCTGCAGATGCAGCCAAACCACGTCTTCAGTTCAGCTGCAACCTGACAGTCAAGCTTCGTTTTGCAGTCAAGCAGTCAGCCAGTCAGGCAATGGCAGGTAATTTCCTGCGGGCTACTCGCAGTCACGTCTAGCTCAAAATTGCATCGGGATTCAGATCCCGTGTGCCCTACACTTAGTCAACATGTCTAGCTCAAAATTGCAGGCTCCTCCGTCGTTTCCGTTCGCAACTGGGGACAGCTAAAGAGCAGGCAGCAGCAGCCACAAGAATAATGGATGGTGGCATGGTGCAACTTGGACAGGCGGACAGCTAATAGAGAAGTTAGCTAGCAACCACAAGAATGGCGCAACGATTATGTACCAGTAAAAATATCTCTCATCGTAAGTTTTTTTTTAAAAAAAAGAAGCAAAACTAATTTACAGTACTGCTAGCGACAGTCATAATGCACACATATCACCTGCTCATTGGTCCAAGTTTCTTCAGTAATTGTCAATTGCAAGCAGCTGGAGAATCTTCAAAGTTAAAAATGCTATCACCCCGTTGTTGTCACTAGGAGGCGCCAAATAAACGTAACACAGAGCATGCCCTACACGTACGAGACCGGGCACCGTCACGGCGTCACCGACGCCTCCAGGTGTCCGCCTGCTGGGGTTTAGTAATACTCGGCGTGTACATAATTTCTACGCGTTTGACCCCAAAATTTCCGTAAAATACGGAGGGTCGTCCGATGTTATTATACTGCTGGTAGCTCGTAGATGGTATACGATGCATAGAGTGTATAAAAATACACTTCTGGGAGCACTGAACTGGGCCAGGCGTGTACAATTTGAAGACCCCGGATGGAGATGCTTGATCGACCAACAGGGACGGTGACTAAAATACACGCAACGTCCTTGTCAAGGATGCAGAAAAATATTGCTCGCGCGTGCTAACAATCCTGAAACCGACCACCGTTTTGACTTGAAAATATATTCCTGCCAATACTTTTTGACTAGAGAAGTATGCTCTTCATCAATCGCACATCACTCGTTACTGCGAAGAAACGTAACGTGACCAGAGAAATAAAGGACGAAAGAAAAAACACACCCCGTGCAATAATGCAAGCATGCATGCAAACACACTTGAAGGATTAAATTAATTGCTATATTGATCAGTATTATCTTATCTGTCTTACCTGGTTGGCGAAGCCGACGCCGCAGCCGAGCAGGATCCTGCCGACGATGAGCATGGCGAGGTTCTGGGCGGCGCCGTTGAAGACGACGCCGACGAGGAAGAAGACGCCGGCGATGAGCATGGTGAGGCGGCGCCCCAGGCGGCGCGTGGTGTAGGAGGCGAAGAAGGTGGCCGTGAGCCCCGCGAGGTAGAGCGACGACGTGAACAGCTGCAGGCCCTGGTTGTCGTACTTGCAGTAGTTGCTATCCTTGTCCTCGTGCTTCTTCCGCAGCACCGCCGGGAAGAACTTGCCCAGGAAGTCGTCCATCGACGTCACGCCGCCTACACACGATAATTAAATAATAGTTAATTATATATCCATGACATTTTACATATTTCTACCATATTTTATTTATTTATTACAATGAGAGTGATTACATATCATCTATTCTTTTTACAAGTTCGACGTCCCTGGTGATGCAATATTTTCAAAGATAGTACTAAATATCTTGTTAGTGATGGCTGCTCTTGGAGTCCTGGTGGTACTTGGCTACTTGCTATGAAAGCGTTGGTCCAAGGTGTTTGACTAAGGCAGGGATCAAAAGGAAATAAATAAAAAGCACACGATTAAAAAAATGATCATATAACTTATACTCTTGAAAAGGAGGCAAGTGTGTTATAGTACTTTTGTGTTTTGTTTCACTAAGATGAGGTGGATGCTTTGCATCATACATCTAGTACCACCGTTTGACCTCTCTAATACAATTACTTAAATAATCATGGAGATAATATAATTTTCCCATGTGTTATTGTGTGCATGTGCATACAATGCAACTCGTGCTTGGGGCATGTGCTAGCTGCTGTGTGTATCTACTGTATGTACAAACCGTCGGTTACACCAAATAATTTCATCGGGTTTGTACATTTAGTGACAATAAAAAGACTTCAGATTTTCAACAGAAACGTAGGGAGTTACAATTATATACTACCTCTGTTTCGAATTATAGCTCGTTTTGGTTTTTTTAGATTCATCATCTTCGTTATGCACCTAGATAAACGTTATTTCTAGATTCATTGCAAAATCTATGAGTCTAGAAAAGTCAAAACGACCTATAATTTGAAACGGAGGAAGTATCATTCTTTGCTCAAGGTTTTCTTTGCGGTATCTGGAAAAAGGGAACACTGTTGCTGTAGACCTACACTAAAGCAGTAAGCAGTTCACGGTTTCAGACACGAGTGGTTATTATTATTATTATTTGGATATTATCTTCCTTTTTAGTAGCAACAATTTATCGACAAGGGAAAAAAGACCACACAAATTTCTGCAAAGAAAGCTGTGTCTCAGCAGGCTCCATCCATGGCTTATACATGCGTTGACTAACCAGCCTGTCACAGCGCAGGTGGCTACATCACAGCAGGATATTTCTCCATAGAAATAATAGTGATGGTGATCCTCACAGATTCGTATGTACTACTTGTAGTTTTGAGAACAAGCTGGAAAGGAAAATATTCAAAATGGGGGCAACCCAAAATTGGAATATCTTCGAATCTGATGTTAATGGGACGCCTTAATGGATATAGTAAAAACTCTATTAACTTTATTTCTTTGAAGTTTGTGCTTATCCATTTGTGTGTCACAAGATGAACAAGCTGGCAAAATTCTATGGAGTAACCATATCCAATTATCCATTGAAAAAATCGAGCATACACATGACGAAGAGGACATATCAACGTTCGTTTTTCAAGGAAGACGAATTTGCAGTCTTTGGAGCCAAGACGGGAGATGCATATGCATACATGGCAAGATACATGAGATGAGAGGTTCGCCGGTGGCGTACCTGAGATTCCGACGTCATAGCCGAACATGAGGCCTCCGGTGGCCGCCATGATGCAGGATATGATCACGATCGGCGTGATCTTGGCCTCGAACTCGACGCCCGACGGCGCCGACACCGAGAACCCTCCGGCCGGCATCTTGGCTCCCTGAGGCGACCTCGGATGCTCCCTCTAATGGAAATACTTGCAGGGTGTTGTTCGTATCCACACACAACCAGTCGCTGAGGCCGGAGAGGAGGGAGATGACCACAAGAGGCTCCATCCTGTGTGGTTTATATAGACAGGGAAGCCCGGCTCCTCGGAGAAATTTCAAACCCATCCGAAAGGCCGGAATGCCGCCACGTCACCCTGGGGGAATCGTCCAGTGGGACCCACTGGAGTCCGGCTCACGGGCCGGCCTCTGGGTCGGCCGTCGGCTAGTCAACGACGGCTCCACGGCCCACGGGCCTGACTGCCGAGCGAGCGAGATTCTCAATCCAAAAGCCGGCACCCTGCTTTGCTGCTTGCCGCGAAGTTCTTAGCTTGTGCTACTCTGCAGTGTGAGCATAAGCACGGTGACTTTTCAAAGAAAGAAATGGCTTATCCATTCCAAACTCTTTTGATCTCGCAGCTCCTTTTGGAAAATTAGAGAACGGTAGGAGTAGCAGTTTGGTAATTTGGATTGGGCGCCGCCCTTTTTGACAACTCTCCATGGGCCCGTTCGTCAGCACCTAACACATCCTGGTGCTTGTGCTTGCAACTGTGCTAGTGCTGTTGCTTGATGGATTCATGTCACCATGTGAATGGAGGACCTTGACTTGAAGAGTGATTAAGGAAAATTAAACTTCACGTGGGGATGGCTTCACTTGAAATTTATACGGCGCAAGAAATTGACTCAATTACCTTTGCTTTTCCATCTTCTAGTAGACATGTCATAATCTGCGTGTATAGACGCCAGGGTTTTGTCAGCCACTGTGTGGCTTTCTGCTGGGGAAAAATAAGCCACACCTTCCTTGCTCAGGCAGTCAAGTGGCGCTAGTTTTAGTATTGCTATTGTGTTTGCTTATGCACTGTGATCCGTCGTTCTGTCAAGAATTTTTTAAATAATGAATAAAATATTTGTGCCAGTCTATGCATTTGAAAATGCACGCAGCCGTATTAAAGATACGATCACACAAGAATATAAGATATGGTACACTAGTCTATATACTGTACCAATCTTCCAAAGTACATAATCTCTGACCTCAGAGATATAAAAATCTGCAACTGCCGCAGCTGGTACTTTAAAAAATGTATATACGAAACACGTTTAATCCCGTGAGAAATTAAGGAACACACATTGCCGTGCAAACATGAAACATGTGTGCTAACGGCTGATGGATCACACCCCAATTTGCTTCATCACGATACAAAGTTCAATTTCCCTCGTTCTTTCGTGCAGCCTCTTCCAATACTAGTATATTTTTCGCACGTTTTCTCGCAGTCAACAAATCATATCGCTAGCCTGAACTGAACATTCAGAAACCAAATTCCATGCCAGCCCCGTGATGCGGCCCGCGCACGTCGCCACAGATGATTTGGCAACGTTCACACGCCAAAAGGATTTATTTATATATTCCCCGCGTTTGCTAATCGCTCGACGTGAGATGACGCGAGCTCGATGCAGCGTCGCACACGCAGCGCAAGTACGACCGTCGCCGTTGCAGGAGTAGAATGTTCAGTCCGCCATCTGATTGCAGTTTGCGCGAACAAAATAATATTCTGCAGAAATGCAGTTTGCTGACGAGTGACACGGACACTTGGGCGCGCTGCGAACCGCCAGCATCTCTCGTGACTGGAAAATCTTACGCAGAATCTTGCAGGTCAGTATCAGTCCTGCAGAGTAATATACTAGCTAGCGTGTATAGTCCATCTGCATCAGTATCACGTAGAGTACTGACGGTTTCCCGTCTTGGATTTTCCTAACGATTTCTGCGTCTCAATTTCCGTTTGCGCGTGCGGTCGGGTCGCGATCATCCGGGCACGTCGCAAACTGCTGCTGCTCTGCCCCGGCCGCGCGCGGGCGCATCCGGCGGTCCAGGTTGGCCTTTGACTTGCCCCGCTTAACTGTGAATACATAAACGCGCTATTCCTCACGCTCTTGACACGTCGACCCCATCAGTGACTTAAGTTCGTCATTATCTAACCGCACAGGGATGACCTGCTATCTAAAAAATTCAGCTAAGCACACGACAGTAGTACTCAACAACTTCGTTTCGTTTCGTTTCAGTAGTTTGGGTGGTTTGAAAATGCGGCCAGAGTCCTGGACGAATTGTGTTCGAGCAGCACGAGATCGCAGGGTTGAATTTCTGGTGCGGAGCGGTCGTCAGCAACGAAGCGAAGTTGTTGACTTGCAGCAGAATCCCCTATAACGCGACTCGTTTGGTGCGGCGCGGCGCCTAATTGTCAAAGAAAGGATCTGCACACTGCAACTGCTACATAGTATATACGGTATACACAGGGCGATGCAGCAGGTGATTCACGACACGACACGGCTCCTCGGGCGATCTCACTCGTGTCAACGACGATAATGGGAGGCTGGAAAGCCTTCGTCTAGAACGATTCGCCCTCGATCGATTAGGGTTTAGGAGCGATCAAGGCGCGTGCGTGCGCTGAGCGATCGATGATGCGTTAGCCCATGATCCTTACGCGCACTGATAGACGCCGCGCGTGAGTTGTGTAGCCCGTGCGAGATAGGCTAGCAGCAGCAGGCTGCCCCCATTGGCCGCTGCAAATGTCGCGCGTACGTCACCTCGGAGCTGAGAGCGATCGCATGACCCGCGGCAGAGGAATAAAATGCGACGTGCATGCCGGCCACACATAACAACATTCCCAGCGAAGATAGGGAGATCCAGCATATACATGCTCTGCTCGTCGTGGTGGAGTCACGGTCTAGCGGGCACAAAGTATGAACGAGGACGGCACGTGCGGACGACTTGGAAATTTGGAATCTTGCTTTTGGGTGATCTCAAGCACCAAAAGTGTGTTGTGCGTGCCTGTGCGAGTGCAGATTGTTGGGCTTTTTGCTTAGCTGGCCTGTGGAGAAAAGAGACGGGGAGCCGCGAAAAAGAAAAAAAAAAAACGAACAGCGGCGTTGGCAACGGTGGTGGCTCATGAGCAGGCAGAGGGTCCGGAGCAACGCAAACCGGTGCCATCTTAAGAAACCGAATTGCACTGATCCGGTCGCAAAAAAAATGTTGGGGTGCAGACATTTTTCGTATCTGTCTAGACAGTGGGCTTGCAAAAAAGCAAAGCCAATATTTCTTCTAAATAAAAACTACTAACAAATACAGAAGTGCCATTTGTCAGAAACATTTTGCGGTAGCCTCTTTGTTGCAAAACAAAAAGATTACTGATAGGTCGGGGGAAAAAACAGATTATTGATATTTTGGGAGAGGCAAATACGCCGGGGCCCATTGGGCTTATAGTTGGGTTGGGCCGATACATGGCCCAAGTCTGAACGCTAGCCCAATTTCGCATCCTGCACTGCGTGAGAGGGATAGTAGTCGGATGCGGAATCCGATGGCGCCCTACCGTCGTTGCGGTGCGCGCGCTCCTCTCTTCGTTCAAGGCAAACAGGCAATAGCCACAACAATCTTGCAATCCAGGTGTAGATCTTAAGGCATGTACAACGGGTCGTAGACGACCGTAGACATGCAGCGTTTATTTGCACAAATCCCCCTCCGCGACCGCAGGAGCGACATCCTCGTCGTCTCGTTCGTCTACGAGCCAAGCTCGTGCTCCCAGGTCGAAGCGACGACTAGAGGCGCGTTGTAGGAAGCGCTCCTGCGAGACGGCGGAGGAGCGGATCCGTTACGCGCAAAGGAGACCGAGCTCGAGTCACACCATTGCCGCCGCCACCGAGCCGAGCTCGAACTTCCGCCTTCGGCCATCCTCCGCCCACACCAACCCCCAAAATGAGTTCCCCGACGTCTACTTCATCTTCCCAAGCCGCATCCCCCATCACTCCGGCCACCACCTCGCCGGAACCGAGCTCGGCGGCGGCGCCTCCGCTACCTGCAGCACCGCCGGCCGCCTTCGTTCCTCCTCCAACTTCGTCTCCTTCATCCGAACCACTCGTGGCGAGCCCCTAGTACCTCCTGGTCCTACCTCGTCGCCGGCAATGAGTCCCGCTGGCCGGAATTTGAGCTTGGGTGCTCACGGACCGAGCAAGAAGGATTACATTGCTTTTTAAGTTTTCGTTTCAGGGTTCCCAATGTAAATATCCAAGGGCATAACTGTAAAGAACAAGTTTCATATATAGAGTTGAATCTGTGAACTTATAAAATCCATTAAAAATCACAGAAAAATCATAAAAATACAAACTAAATTTTGTTGGGTTCCTTTCATTGAGTTTTACAACTTTTGTTAATATTTTGTCTCCAATTTCAAAATAAATATTGTTAAAAAATAGTAGTAGTTTAAATGACTTATTTGTGTATCTCATATTCTATGCTAGTGGAAGGGTTGAGTTTTGCACAGTGGTTTAGTGTCTGAATGAGTGATCTTAAGTGTTGAGCTCATGCTTGTTTATGGTCTCTACATATATCATTTTTTATGTCTTTGTTAAATGGAATATTAGTTTAAAATGTTCTGTTGTTGATTTTAATTTGAAACTTGCAAAGTAGCACCAAAATGGCTACAAAGATCAAGTATGCACTAGATCACCATGATTTGTGTGTCAAAGGATGCATTAAACACCCTGAATAGACAGCAGCTGTCTGCACGGTTGTACAAGCTGTATGTTCAAGCTGTCTATTTATGCCGAACAGACAGCAGCCGTAGACACTGTTGTCCTTGCCCTTAGCCGGTTCTGACAGGGGCGGAGGCCGGAGGATGATGAAGACGACTTCGGCGGCGGCAGAGGCCAAGCCGGCGGGGACACGGAGGACGAAGCTGGTGATCAGCAGTACATCGACTGCATCCTGAAGCAGCGCGAGGGGTGCCCTCGTCAACCCTTCCCGTCCCGGAGCTTCGAGTTGGCCAGCCAGCCGTACGCGGACCAGCCCGAGAAGCGGGAGCGAGCTCTCGGCCTCCGTGCGCAGATCGCCGCTGTCGTGAAGGCGGCCATGGCTTAACAGGATTGATAGAATATTTATATTAGCAATTTGTAACTTTTTTTCGGAACCTCATCTCGAAAGAACTTCGGAGTTAAGCGTGCTTAGCTCGGAGCAATTTAGGGATTGGTGATCGACCGGGAAGTCATTCTCGGGTGCACACGAGTGAGGACAAAGTGCGCAGAAAAGACAGTGTGTTGGTCTGTGAGGGAATTCTTGAGATTCGAGAGAGCTGCCAGGTGCAAGCGAGCCTGGCCTCAGGGGAGGCGGGACGTTACAATTGGTATCAGAGCCGACTCTCGCTGTGTCACGGGCGCGTGCGGGTCATATGCCAGACGGGCCAGGCCAAATCTCGGGTATGCATGTCATACGCCAGATGGGCCGGGCCGAATCCCGGGTATGGACGCACGGACGTGCCAGGAGGGGACGTTTCTGACCTGGGGTTGACTGACGAGGACGTCGGTCTCATAAAGGGGTGTGATTGTTACAGCCTAGGGCTTAATAGGATTGATAGATACTCATATCAACAAGTTGCAACTTTTTTCCGGAAGCTCATCTCGAAAGAACTCCGGGGTTAAGCGTGTTTGACCTAGAGCAATTTAGAGATGGGTGACCGATCGGGAAGTCATTCCCGGATGCGCAGGAGTGAGGACAAAGTGCGCAGAAAAGACGTGTGTTGGTCTGTGAGGAAATTCTTGAGATTCGAGAGTACAAGAAAATTCTTAAGATTCGAAAGAGCTACCAGATGTAAGCGGGCCTGGCCTCGGGAAGGCGGGACGTTACAGATGAAATCCTCGAGCGGTACCGCAGCCAGGGGTACGCCATGGAAGAGGTCGAGATCAGCGACAGCGAGGCCGAGGATGCCGCGGATGTGGAAGGTTAATTAAGAGTTTATTAGGACACGGGTGGGAGCTAGATTAACTGTCTCGAGTCTCAACTCCCAACAATTTACGTTGTTTTTATTATAGTTCGTTGTGGGATCGATTGCTTGTTTGCCTAAAATGTTTTGATCATATCATATCATGTGACTGTAAAGATTGAAGTGTCTTAACCTCCGTAGAGGCCCCTGTACGTGTTTATATGAGTCAAGAATAGCCCTTGACGTGGCTTACAAGGGAAGGCTGTTGAGATATGGTTGATCATGCTATTTACGAGATATGTTAGTTCAAAGAACTATATCTCTAATCTACAACCAACTTCTTATCTCAACAGCCCAAGTTAAACATGTTTACACGTTACATCTTCATCTCTAACACTCCCCCTCAATCATAACTTCCCAAGTTCAGATTGTTCTTGAACATTTCAAGTTGACGCACGGGCAAAGGTTTAGTAAAACCATCAGCTACCTGATGTCCGGTTGAAACATACTGTATTGACAACAACTTTTGTGCTACCCTTTCTCGAACGAAATGATAATCTACCTCAATATGTTTTGTTCTTGCATGAAACACATGATTTGTTGAGAGATATGTAGCACCAATGTTGTCACACCAAAGGCAAGCAACTTTAGCAGACTTGACTCCTAATTCTTCCAACAATTTTTGCACCCACATGATCTCGGCTGTAGCATTAGCTACTGATTTGTACTCTGCTTCAGTAGAGGACCTAGAACTGTAGCTTGCTTTCTAGCACTCCAAGAAATAAGATTTGACCCAAGATTTGACACAGGCGGGGCCATACCATCATACAACAACATAATAATTATCAACATTCCCATCCCTGCCCGGTCTCCTGTTTCACATGTGCTCCAGTCTCAGGTATTTTTGCCATCAATAATAAATAGCCTCAATGTCTCGCGAGTGACAGGAAATCACTCGACTTCTACCGGCTTAATTAGCATGCAGAGCTAGCGACCTACACATACTAGTATAACCGGGAAACCTATGGATCATGCAACTATGGTTTCAGTTTAACTCCTGAAAACATAAATGCACAATACTTAAATAAGAATATTGCATAGAAGTAATGGCTTCTACATGAATGCAAACATGCAGTGCAAAATGAGTGTGAATGCATATCATCTCTAATATATAAAAGTAACAAGGTGCCGCTGAAAATGAGAGAGTTTTATTAACTTATTTTGTCTGAATCATTTCTCCCATAATAAAGTTGCAAGTCAACTTTAGTTCATTTTGTAAGAAAGCACAGAAAGTTTCTTTTATGTGACACTCTGTTTCATAAAAGAATGCACCATAATGCATAGGCCTGAACTGCTGTCTAGATTGCCCAGAAATGCATGAAACTTGGTGGTAATTTAGCATATGCAGTCAAGAACACATCAAAAGAAGAATTATATAAACAACATACCTACAGCTCAAGCAATAAATATTTTAGTGCAGGTCTGTCCAGAAAAGAGGGTGATGAATGAACCAATTTGATTACCAAGTTAACTCCTGAGATGTATAACATGGTTGGCATTGTTTTTAGTAGACAGCACATGTATAAGTAAGATTCTGGGATTTGGTTTCATATCAATTACAGTCTTAACTTAATCTGGGAAAAATGACAAATGATAATATACCAAACTTGGTATTTAAGTTCAGGCATATCCAATAACAGTTTTATCAGTTCGTGCATTTTTCTGTAGTAGCATAGCATACATGTAAACTGACAGAAGTGGCTTCATCATTGTTTTAGTTGTATATAGATATTTTAGTATAAATTAATTAGCCATAAGCACCAAATCTATTTCAAGTCATAAAAAGAGCGCTGACAAACTATTTCTTATTTTCAGATTACAGAGAACTACAAAGTGAAGCTACATGTCAAGTTTCCAGATTTCTGGAGTTACTAATATTTTTCTACAGATTTGGCAAAATCTTGAACAGACTAGTACAAACATGGACGACAGTAACTAGCTTCTTCACTGTTGATCCCCTTCACTAACGCAGGAAGCAGAACATGGCCAGGGAAGCTACTAGCAGGCAGCGGCAACAGCAGATAGAGAACCAAAACTTCTGGCAACGAAAAGGGGGCTCACCAAGCTACAGGTTGGTGCTCACGACATCAGGGTGATGAGCTGCTGGCCGTTGCAGGGCCGGCCGGCAAACTGACAGCCGGAGCTCGGCATGCATCGACCGGCAGCAATAATGGCAGCCGGGAAACTTTAATCCCCAGCGGGAGAAGGCATAGGGATGAATGAGAAGAGGTCGAGGGCGGAGCTAGGAATGTGCTCGAGTGACGCACAGCGGCGATCTGATTTTGGTGGAGGCTGGCGGCAGAATTTGGCCAGAGGAGCAGCGGTCACGGCTCGGTCTTGTTTTGGCCGGAGGAAGAAGATGAAGAAAGACAAAGAGGGAGATGGACGAGAGGCCAGCAGCTTGAGACGATAAGGCCGGCGAGTTGGCGTTCGTGTACTGCCGAGCAGTGGCGAGGACGGTCGAGCAGTGGCGAGAGGACGATGCCGGACAGCGTGAATGACGGCAGCCACAGAGTATGTCACCATTCAGAGTACCGATGGCCGATAAAAGCCAATGACTTAGGAGCCAAAATACTAATGATCTCTTACAGCAAGTCATCTAAGAGTTAAACTACGATTCATAGATAGATAACAAAAGAGCTACACCTCTTTTACTTAAAGTTTGTGGATTGGCTACCCAGGTTGAGAGATCGAGAGGAGTGAGGCTAAAGAAAGAAAAAGAAATACAAATTGATTTGAAGTTCACATTTTCTACAAGAATGGGGTTTTATTTTATAATTTTCGTACTTTGCATATTTACACGCTTTATAATTATTTAATTACAAAAATAGTATAAGCCATTCCTAACTTGCATTTTTTTATTCACAATTCCACATCACAAATGATCAATTGCTGATGAAAATCATGAAATGCCATCATGCACTTATCATGCTAGTGCTCATGAAATGCTAATGATTAGCACATAATGCAATGCATAAACACCCGAGGTGTTACAACATGCTAACTATAGCTCCAGCTTAGAACTATCATTGAATAAACTTAGCTTCAGCTTATTTATAGGTTTATTTTAATATGATGAAGGCATCAAAGAAAAGCTAAACACAATCTGGATACAAGGACAACAATTAGATCGTTCTGCAAAAAGGAAATGATAAAAATGCAGAATTAGGTCCCATACTCCCATGCCCATAATTCTGCCTCATTATTTGCCGGGATTGCAAAGCCATTGTCGTTTGGCCATGTGATTGGCAGCTATGAGTGCATCAAAAGTAACTACATGTTATTTCAAACTAAAAGTGAGGTTTAGAGTTGTTACACTAAGAGACATAATGAATCCTTGCATGTATGATCATGCAATATACCCCCAATTCATTTTGCATCAAGGCCAAGACCAGACAACAAATTACCAGACCATAGATAACAACTACAGTCCATAGCTCTTTAAAGCTACAGGATAAAGTGCTATGGCCGGAGAACATTGCAGCCCTGCAACCCAGAAGAACGTTGCAGAATTGTTGCACTAAGCACCTCTTTTCCACTTCGCAGTTCCACATTTCCACTAACTAAATCAAGAGCCCGTAGGATGATAATTCGGGTAAAATAAAATAACACCGGCCAACCATCCTCAAGCGTTACCCAGGCAGCTAGGCACCCGAAAGGGACATGCGCATTTCATCAAGCACCTCACGAGGCCTTCCCTGGAGTAGACCAGTACGTAAGTAAGCAAGTTAAGAGGGGAAACCACTTACGCCGGCGAGGACGTGCGCTGCGATGAGGCCGTGGAATAAGCGCGGGCCGGGGGAAGTCCGGCAGCGACCATGTCATAGATGGTACCGGCCATTCCAGCGGCATCAGCAGCCCGTGCGCGCTTCGCGAGCTGCTCCAAGGCCAGGCGCATGCCCTTCTCCACCGCCCCAGCGGCCGCGGAGCGGTCCTCGCCGGCGCCCCAGCCTCCGCGTTCGGCGCCGCTCGGCGAGCGCAGATGCAGGCACGGGGCAAGCGGAGGAGCGGGGGAAGCGCGAGGCGGCGGTGAGGGGAAAGGAGGAGGACGCGAGCGCGGGGGCAGAGGTGGAGGGCATGACTGCGGGGACGGCACGGGTGGAGGCTTACGGTCTCCGAGGTGGAGCGGTGTCGTTCAGGGGTGTCATCAGATCGCATGGTACGAGATGTCCCACTGGATCAAATCGACGGTGGAAGTTGAATCCTGGCAGGCCGACGAAAAGACTCGGTGGTGGGTTTTTGTGGGGAGGATCAAACGTTGGGAGGGTTCGGTCGATTCCGATGGCCCTGACCGCAAAGATGGGGGTGATGGGGTGGGAGGGAGACGTTGACGCAAAGTGGCGGTCTCCTTTTTACTCTTTTTATTTGTGTGGGATGGGATGGGATGGGGTGGGATGTGGGATGGGAGAAAACAACAACTAAAAGATCTTATTGTTTCATATTGATTTTTTCTAACGGTAGAAAAACACGAGAGCAATCCATTTTAACTTTATAAGCCACATACGAAATTTATACATTTTAAAATAAATTTGCTCAAACTAAATGAAATGGTAATAAATTAAGCTCAATAGGATATGGAAGATGAGATTTAGACAGTCTGCTGGAGCATATAGTAATATGGAGAGAGAATCTTTTGAAGTGGATAGCCAAATGAAAATATGGAGGGTGGAATTTAGAGTGTCTGCTGGAGATGCTATGAGGGGATGCCCGACGCCGTCCCTATCAGGGACTGATAAGTGGGCCATCAGCAGGACTAGCCGGAGCGCCGGACAGTAAAATAGCGGCCGCTAATTAGAGATCGGACGGTAATTTTTTCTGCTGATGCGGCCGCTTGGACACATCGGGTAGTTTTTTGCACCGCATGAGGGGAAGCCCAGCGCCGTCCCTATCAGGGACTGATATGTGGGCCATCAGCTGGACTAGCCGGAGCACCAGACAGTAAAATAGCGCTAATTAGAGATCGGACGGTGATTCCAATGCACCATAGAAAATTGAGAAATTCAGACTGGAAAGAAGTTGAAGAGCGGTTTCAAAAGAAGTTGAGAAAGATGCTTTCTGTAGGAGGTCGACTGATCCTAATTAATTTCGTACTTAGTAACCTTTCTATTTTTATGTTGTCCTTCTTTAAATACCGAGAGGAATTCTTAAAAAATTGGATTACTATCGATCCAGATTTTTCTGGCAAAGTGATGGGCACAAAAAGAAATATAGGTTAACTAAATGGGGAATTTTATGTACACCACGAGATCAAGGTGGACTAGGGATATTAGACCTCAATCTTCAAAACAGGTGTATGCTAAGTAAATGGCTTTTTAAATTAATAAATGAAGATGGATTGTGGCAACAACTCCTTAGGAAAAAATACTTGAGACATAGAACCATTACACAAGTTGAACATATGCCTGGAGACTCTCACTTTTGGTCTGGCCTCATGAAGGTCAAAAAAGAGTTTTGAGGATGGGTAAGTTCAACGTTGGAGATGGTAATCAGGTTCGTTTCAGGGAGGATGCGTGGCTAGATAGTTCATCCTTTCAAGAACAATTCCCTAACTTATATAATATTGTCAGAAAGAAAAGTGCTACAGTTGCGAATGTTTTTAGCACAAGACCTTTGAATGTTTCTTTTAGAATATCGTTAGTGGGTATTAACCTGAGGGATTGGCACATGGTAGTAGCTAAAGTGGTTAATACCCAACTAATTGATAAAAGAGATACCTTTCGCTGGTCTTTGTGCCAAAACGGAAAATTTACCGTTCGCTCTATGTACAGAGCGTTGGTCGCCCCAAATATTATCACTCGCAAGCACATAATTTGGAAGTTAAAATTGCCTCTCAAAGTTAAATTTTTATGTGGTATTTAATCAAAGGAGTAGCTCTAACCAAGGATAATCTAGTTAGACGGCAGTGGAAAGGATGTACAAAATGTTGTTATTGTAATTCGGATGAAACAATACAACATCTTTTCTTTGACTGTGATAATGCTAGATTAATTTGGCGTATGGTACAAGTTTCGTTTAATATCTCACCTCCAAAGGATATACATCATTTGTTTGATGATTGGTTATTCGAGTGGATAGGAAACTTCGGTACAAGGCTTTGGGTTGGGGCTGCGGCACTTTGTTGGGCAATTTGGACAAGCCGAAATGATCCGGTCTTTAACAACACAAAAGTTGCTTCTTCTATGCAGGTTATATACAGAGGGACATTCTGGATCCGCTTTTGGGGTATGCTGCAGAAAAAGGAGGAACAACCCCAAATTTTGTGGGGGTGTCGTGTGCTTGAGACAGCAATTATGACGGTCTTTGCCAATAGTGACTGGTTTTCTTTTCATAGACTTCCTTCTAGTTAATAATGGAGGACCTTTTTTCTTATTTTGGAGGCCTTTGTTGGCGGCTACTGTTCCTTGGGTTGTAATAAGGACCTTTTTTTTTTATTTTGGAGGCCTTTGTTGGCGGCTACTGTCCTTAGGTTGTAATAAGGACATTTTTTTTATTTTGGAGGCCTTTGTTGGCGGCTACTGTTCCTTGGGTTGTAATGCTATATGCATTGATTGTTGCAGAGGCTGGAGTATTGAAATATACTCTTTCTAAAAAAAATGTGGAACGACGATACCCGAGCACTGCTGGAGAGCGCGCCCACGAAGCCACCAGAATTCAAGATCTATTTTTCAAAATCAAAGCTCGATTACTTAGAATTCAACATTAGATCCCCTGCAAAATGAAAGAAAAATCGAATCCTTTGTGCACATTATTACTAGATTTGTCATCACTTCGAATCAATAGTTCACGCCGAATCACCTGGTGACGAGCAACCAACGAGAGTGCCATCTGCCCATTTGCAACGAGGAAGATGACGGCGGAGAGGATCGATAGTGTCTTGCAGTGCTATGGGCCTGGGTCCTGGGATGGGCCTTAATTTGTTGCTGCGTGGCCCATGGTGCGGAGGTTGAAGTGCGTCAGAACCTGTTGCCATGGGATCTGCACTGGACGGCGCAGATGGCCTGAATGCAGAGTGCAGTCGATCTGCCCGACTGCAGGGGATCTGAATCGAACAGAACAACCTCACTCCCCGCGTTATCCAGCACCCGCGCCCTCCACTCCGCCACGTCACGCGCGCGGCCACATGGCGGCACCCCAGTGGAGGCTCACCCCCCACGCGGAATAAGGTGCGCCCCTCCCTTCCCGGCCGCAGCATAAGCGCAGTCCCGACCCATAGTGTCTATAGGTATTTTTTATGTTGTCACATAAGTAAGAAATTAGTTTAGAAACTACACTCATCAACCCATAATTTCTTAGCATGGATCCTTAATAAATTCATCATCTCTACTTTCTACCAATCATATTTATTCTTTATCGATCATAAAGAAACCATCACCTCCTCAATACAAAGTTTGGTAGTGTCTAGTACATAGGTTCTCGTGTAGACATTAGGTCTCATGCAAGACCTAGTTTCTTTCTCTCTCTACTCTCTTTCTTATTTAATATAGTGTCACATAAACTAAAAGTTCTACATGGCAACCTAATTAATGCTATAGAAACTATCGTATTAGAGGGTTGGGACTGCCCTGATAACCCCCTGACCCCCCACACCCTGTCAAAGAATGAAAACCAGGTTTCACCGCCGCCACCAAGGGCATTCGTCCAGGTCGACATCTATCTAAGCGAGGACGACGTGTCGATTAATTTAAAAGAAAAAAAGAGGACGACGTGTCGATAATGGTGTAAGCATCTAACCCTTTATTGATCATTGGGTATATTCCCAACTGCTTATTCTATTTGTATAGCTGCACCACAAATGTAAGCTTCATGTCAATTTTTCATCATT
The DNA here is from genome assembly GCA_015476505.1 of Urochloa ruziziensis. Lineage (NCBI taxonomy): Eukaryota > Viridiplantae > Streptophyta > Magnoliopsida > Poales > Poaceae > Urochloa > Urochloa ruziziensis. The sequence goes on from CM027118.1 coordinate 7,437,095, forward strand.
CGTAGGGTTCAATCAGTCTCAGGCCATCATCATACAGAAGGTTGGATGAAAATGGCCATCATCATATAGAAGGTTGGATGAAAATTAAAAGATGTGACAGGTCTGGTACTTCGAAACGTTTCTGAGAAGCCTCCGCGTCGCTCCTCTCGAGGCGACTCGGGCGGACCTCTGACGCCGCCGCCCCAAGCCCCACCACCTCCGTTCCCGGCGGCCACCGTCGCCTGAAATCCCAAATCTGTGCCCGCGCGTGACTTTCACAACTTGCACTCGATGATGACCGTTCCTCCACTGCATGAGCCCGCAGTGAAATAAAGCTACCCCGCTCTCTCTCCACCATGTTCCTCTTACTTTTCCCATTCTCTTTCCTTCCTATCCACTACCTCACTGTCGTGCTTGCATTTCTGCTCCCGAGCTAGCGAGCGGCGGCGGGCGTGGATGGCGTCCCCGGCCGGCTCCAGCGTGTCCCGGCGGACGGCGGCGCAGGCAGCGGCCCCACTGAGCAGCATCCCCATCGAGCGGCGACAGGCGCGGGCGGCGGCCTCGGCCGGCTCCGGTGACTCCCGGCGGGCGGCAGCGTGGGCAAACGGCCTCGCCGAGCCCTGGCGTGCGCGGCGGCCCCGACCTGCTCCGGCGAGTCCCAGCGGGCAGCGGGCATCGGCCCCCAGCCGGCTCTGGATCTGGGCTAGGGCCGGATCCGACGCGTTTTCTGTTGATTTTTCCTTTTAAAATTTTTTGTCCAACATTTTCATAAAAGTTTGCTTCATTTTTTTTTGAAAAACTTTTCTCCTTCAATGTTTTGTTTTCTAGACATTTTTTTGTTGAAAAACTTTTCTCCTTCAATGTTTTGTTTTCTGGACATCTTTTGTTGAAAGACTTTTCTCCTTCTATGTTTTATTTCTGAACATTTTTTTGTTGAAATTTTTTCTCTTCAATGTTTTGTTTCTCGACAATTTTTGTGGCAAATTTTTTCTCCTTCAATTTTGTGTTTCTGGACAGCTTTTGTTACAAAACTTTTCTTCTTTTGAATTTTGTTTTCTGGAAAAAAATTTGCAGATTTTTTTCGATGTTTTTGTCTGTAAAATTTTGGATCTAAGTAAATTTCTTTGAAATACTTTTTTGATAATTTTCAACGGTGGCTCACGTTGGCTTGGAGGCCTTGGTCCGGACCTCCTGTAGGAGAATCAATTGACGGGACGGAGCATGCGTGGGGGGACCATCAGCGCGCAGCAAGGCTTCCGAGGAGCCTGCCTCCGTGCGCGCGCAAACTAGGCATGCCCGCCATCGCCGCCGGCGAGCGACGGCGGCGGCCAGCCCTAGCTCCTCATCTCTCCCTTTCCCTCTCTCTCCCCGGTCAACCCAAACCCAAACCCTAACCCTAGCTTGTGGTCGTCTTGGTTGCCTCTCCTGCCGCCGACCGCCGGAGCTGGTCCTCGCCGGATCTGGGGCCGCCGCTTCCGGACGCCGGGGCTGCCACCCTCACCGGTTCCAGGTCCACTGCCGTCGGATTTGGACCCGATCCGCCGGGACGCGGACACCCCCTCCTCTCTTTGTCGGTCGTCGCCACCGTCAAGCTCTTCGCGCCGCCGGAGCTGCCGTCCTCGCCGGCTCTGGCCCGCCGCTGCCGATTTGGGCCCAGGCCCGTCGCCGCCAGATCTGGGCCATGGGGGGAGGAGGGGCTCCGTCTTCCTCCGCTGGCCCTCTGCCGTGGATGGCCTGGGCCGTGTATAGTGGGCCCCGCGCTGCAGGGATGGTCGTCTTCGTCTGTGTTGTCTACCTATGCTCCTTTGACTCTTCATTTCTATGCTTGCCGAAGCTGTGACTACCTCGACAGATACGCTCCGACGGATGGTTTGCCACCTAGTCGTGTTGCTTGCTAGTTGTCTCTGACGGATGTTGTACCGTCGTGGTATGTGATGGTCGTTTCGGACAGATGGTTTGCCGTCGTGATCCTGCTACTTCTTTGTGGTTGCTTCGTCGCCCTACTACCTCGGCGAATACACACTGGCGGATGTTTTGCCGCCTAGTCGTGTTACTTGTTAGTTGTCACTGACAGATGCTTTGGCGTCTTGGTGTGTGCTGGTCGTTTTCGACGGATACTTGGCCGTTGCGATCCTACTGTTTCTTGCGGATGCTTGGCCGCCTAGTCGTGCTGCTAGTTGATTGTCTTGGACGGATGCTTTGTCGTCGTGTTGTGTGGTGGTCGTCGCCGACGGATGCTTTTATGTCGCGGCGCTACTGCTTCGGATGGATGCTTGGCCACTCCCATGTCGCTTGGTAGTCTCATACTTCGGTCTCGGTGGTGTTGCTTCTCGTGTAGGTTCAGATGTTGTTAAGGTTGTCGCTTTCTGTGCCTGTGGGCGCCCTCTTCATTGTCGTCACCATGGTTCACTCGCTGACATTCATCGTCTGGTTCTTATCCTAGCTTGATTGTTTTGTGGTGTAGAGTTGGCTTTAGAGGCCTTTGGCGAAAGCCGTGGCCGGTGCCGACAACGGTTGCGTCTTTTGATGTAGTTACCTCGCTGGAGGCGTTGTTGTGGCCTCCAAACTCATTCGGTTCGTCAGGTGAAGACTTAGATTGCTCATTCGTTGACGGTTGGACAATGGCGGCGTTGACGCCGCTCCCTTCGTGAAGGCATCGTTTTGTAAGACCCTCTCGCCCTCAACCTACCCTCTGGCTCCGGGCTGTTAGTCATCGGTGATGTCCGTTTGTCCATGGTGTTTTTCTCTCCTGCAGGTACCGGTCGTGTTAGATGTTTTTGGGTCGGACTCTGTTTTTGGTGGTGTTGTTAGGTGTTTGGGTTGTGTTGATCTCCTTCTTATTTTTTTGTTGTTAGGGCTGTGTCTTCTTCATGTTTGGGTCGTCTTATACTTGAACTTATTCTCTTCCGCTTAATGAAAAACGTGCACGTCTAAAAAAAGATGTGACAACAGATTTGAGCAGAAAGGTGGGTGAGACATAAGCACGAATTACATGATTTAAAACCTAAGCTATAACTGGCTTATCAGTTCACTATTCCATTTTGTACCTACAATTCACATTTGGAACCTTCTTTTTTTTCATCTTTTAATGATGGTAGACAAGGAAGCACAATCATATTATTAATGACGGGAAACAAGGAAACATTATGTATTTCTAACAAAGTAGGTACATTCAAATGCAGTTTTGATCTGGTTTCTTGTGTGTGATTCAGAGAAGCTCTGCGTGCAGCCTTTTCCTGTATTGTTTCGGAAACACTTTTAAAATAAGTAACAACAGACCTGGCGTAGCCTCATTGAGTAATTTTTGTTGGCAAAGCTCAAGCAGGTTAATTGGCAGCATGTAACACCCTAATTTTCGAATTTTTGAGATTTATTTAATTTTCTAGGATTTATTCGAATTTGTTTAGATTTAATTCCAATTTTTCGAAGGCAAAGAATATTTTCTAAAAACAAAGAAAATCTAAGATAAATATAGGGTAAGAACCTTGTATTGTTGCTTAGCATGTTGCCCTTTTATTTTGTAATGTTTTGCCTTGTGTGCTTTGTTCAAATTCAAAATGAATTTGAAAACTTAATTGCAAAGAAATTAAAAGGGGAAGCCCTTCCCTTTGTATTAGGGCCCAAACCCAACTTCTCTCTCCTCTTTCTAGCCGGCCCAGACCAGCCGAACCCCATCTCCCTTCGCCTCTTCCTTTTTGGGCCGCTGGGTCCTTTTTGGGCCGTAACCCAGCCCAGTTCGCCCGGCTTCACCCGGGGATTCCATCCATCTTTTGAAAGGCCGGAAGGGATTGAACCTTCCAATGTTTGAGATTCGTGCTAACAACTCATCACCATTATCCCTCCACATCCAAATCCTACCTCGCCTCTCTCCCTCCCTCATCCTGCCTACGCTGCCACTTCGTGCGGGCCTCGCGCGACCCAACGCGCCACCGTCTGCCATCCCTCCCCGAGTGCGTCATTGCCACCGGCCGACCGGTGCGCGACCCTACCACCACTGCCCAACCCTCTCCCTCACGTGCCACCACTGCCGCTCCTCGTCGGCCCCTTCCTCCCTGTCTCTGGCGCTGCCGCGCACCCCATGCGCCCCTGCCGCCCCCCTTTCTCCCCTACCTCTAGCCCCTCACACGCCTGCACGCCGCCGCGGTCCCTCGCGGAGGCTCGCTGGCGGCAGCTGCCTCGCATACCGTACGCGGCCCCGTGTGGGTTGGCCGCCGGTCGCCAGAGCTGGAGTCGAAGAAGCCCCAACATTTTCCCAAGAAAATCAAACATTTTGTGAAAAAAATGTTGAAAAAAAAGTTTGTCCATCCAACATTTTCTCAAAAAAATTGAAAACATGTGGTCGAACATTTCCTCGACAGATATTGTTTCAACATTTCTTGATCTAACATTTTTTTGAAAATTGTTGATCCAACATTTTGTCAACACTTTTTGAAAATTATTTTTTCAGGAAGGATTATAGGTTAAGGTAGAAGATGAGGAATGCGGAAGGATTAGAAAATAACTAGTCAGATTAGCGCGCTATGCGCGCTACTATAAAATTTTTTATGTTCTGAAATATTAATAAAATAACATATATTGTCTATATTGTGTTAGTAAGTAACATTGTATTGATTATTAAATCAAGAAATCAATTAAAATAATTAAAAATTTAATTGATCAGTATTAGAATATAAATTCATCCCAAAATAGTTATACCTTACATCATTGGTTATTTGAGTCTGAGCGCCATACAATAATTTTCGTGATTGAGAATTTGATAATTATTAGGCATTTATGTTGTATTGGTTCTTTAAGCACGATATAATATTTTTCAAAAATTGTAAGTCCTGTTTTGCAAAAAAAAATGGTGGGCCCCACATATAGTGGTCCATGGGTCCCACGTACGGGTATGCGGGTCCCACATATGCGGGTCATGTGGGCCCCACATACGCGTGTCACGTGGGTCCCACGCATGGTGGGTCCCGTGGGACCCATGAATAGTAGCATCTAGCCTAGGATTGCTCCAATTCTTGGAGCTTTAATATATAGGAATAGACTAGAGCAGATCCAATTATTTCTTACTTTCTTTCATGCTAGCAGAAAGATCGGAGGCTGTGCACCTTGGCCTCCAATTCTTTCTTTCTTCCATGCTGGTTGCACATTTTATTCCACGATCGTGCCATACGCCATTACGTGATGTGTGTGGTGCCACCAAACGCACTGCTAGCAGCAAACAAATCAATGGGCAGATGCCTTCCATTTTTCCAGCAAGGAATATCGTGGAATTCTTGCATTCCAAGATGGGGTCTGGTCTGTCTGGATGTTCATATAAAAATTCAATGCTCCAAAAGATTGAGCATTAATTGGTTGCTATTCAGAACTCTTTGAGTTTATTCATTATTAGTATCTCAGACGAACTCAGGCCCGTTTGGTTCCCGCTGCTAAAGTTTAGCACCTGTCACGTCGAAAAGAATCTTATATGTATAAAGTATTAAATATAAACTAAAAAATAACTAATTACATAGATTATGGCTATTTTGCGAGACAAATTTTTAAGCCTAATTAGTCTATGATTTGACAATGTGGTGCTACAGTAAACATGATGTCGTGTTTGCTTGAGGTCCATTACAATGTTGGCCGTGCCTGTTGCGTTTTGTTCTGTTAGCTGTCGTTCTTCGTTTTGTGCTTGTTATGACTGACGATTCATCAATCATAAATGGACTCTTTTACAGAATTTTCCAACAATCTAACACCGACATACTAAGCATATCTTGTCAGAAGCCATTCTCACATGATCCCTGCTTTGTACAGCACTCAACAAATTCTGAAAACACGTGCAACATTCGTTCTACATGTAAAGTGACACATTATTGTACAAGGACGACACCGAGACAGTTTCGTTCTGTAAACCGCCCAGCAATACAAAGAGTGGAGTCCCGCTAGGTCGAGTACCCTGGGACAGTGAACACTGAACACTGAGCAACCACAACACACACGCAACACACACACAGACACACAACGCACTAGCTACTTAGGGGGGCACGGCAAGCATTTCACGGCTGCAGCTTCTTTGGGAGAACAGCAAGGTCGAGAGTCTTGCCATACATCTTAGCCAGAGCCTGCCCGCACCAACCATGGCCATCGTCCAGAGTCGGCATCCTCACCTCAATGAAGGGCGGAATGGCTGGTCCTTGAGGCTTGACGACCCCTGCAAACACTCTGAGGACATTGGAGGCGTCAATGTCCATGCACACACTGATCTCAACCGATCCCTTGGGCGCTGGTGGAATGCCAGCGATCTTGAAGTATCCTAACAGATGGTTGTCTTCAGCACGTTCCCCTTCTCCTTCATACACCGCGATGAGTGCTTCAATCTGGCTGTCGTGTGTGGTTGTAAACAGCATCTCCCTCCTTGCTGGAACTGTTGTGTTCCTGGGAATGATTGCTGCGAAGTTATCACCATCTGCGCGGATTCCCAGGTTCATAGGTGTCGCCTGAATTGTCAGAAGATCCAAGCTTCCTGAAGGGTCAGTAACTCCTGAAGCGATGGCTCCTTCCATTGCAGCACCTGAAACAGCAGCTTCTAGAGCATCTATGTTCTTATAAGAGACTTCCTTCTTGCATAAGCCCAGAACAAGGCTTCTGATTCTGGGGATCCGGGAACACCCTCCAACTAATATGACATCATTGATATCCTCTGGTACTAACTTCGCATCAACCAAGCACTGGTTGATGATCTTCTCGCACTTCTCAAAGATCGCTCGATTGACTTGTTCAAACTCTGAATGGTCTATGACTTTCGACACGTTCTGGCCATTCCCCAAATCTACATTAATCTCCACAGTGTCCTGGCTAGCCAGTTTGTGAATTGCATCCTGAGTTGCAATTCGCAGGAGACCCATTGATCTGATTCTATCCATTGTCTGACCAGCATATAAACTGTCAAAATTGGGAAGAACATGGCACATTATATTCTGAAGGATATCTTCTCCACCAACAGTGCATCCTGATAATGCTCTTATTTGAGAAACACCTCCAGCAGTGGCGGCCACAGCTACATCACAGTACCCAGCACCCATGTTAAATATCAGGGCAATTTTCTCGATGCCGCTTCCCATATTGTCCTGCATAAGTTGCTGTTGCTGCTGAGCATACAGAAGTGCGACAGAAGTAGGCTCCGGCATCAACCTCAACACATGCAGCCCAGCCATTGCACAGGCTCTTTCAATTCGGGTCTGCTGAAACCGACTGAATGCAACTGGAATGGTAAGCACAGCATTCCTCACTGGATGTTTAAGATGCATCTCTACTAAGGCCTTCAATTCAAGCAGAAATATGGCAAGAACTTCTTCAGGGGTTGTCGATCGCCACATGTTGTTCACCAGTGCTGCAATAAATGGCCTCACACCAATACCCAATGTCTGCACAAGAAAAGGGAGGGCCTTGCTAGCTTGAACTACTTCATCTGTGTCCATCCTTCCAATCAGGCGTTTCATGTTGAATATGGCACTTCCTGATAAGATATCTCTTTCCTCATGTGCATTTTCCCTAGCTGCTCCTCCAGTAACTCCTGCTGAAAGGTTGTCATCTTTGAACATGACATATGACCTCATCCCTTTCTGATTGCGGGTATTTTTTAAGAGCTCAACTTGGTGGCCGTTCCAAATAGCAACGCTGCATTTGGAAGTCCCAATGTCAATGCCAATAGCAACATCAGGAAATGGCGGCTGTGATTTGTCTTCCCCCGTGGTTTCACTATCTGATGCCACAGTATACATCTGTTCAGCCATCCTACAAAGCAATATTCCACCAGTTATATATTGTCATCAGACTTGTGCTTTAAAATACAAGAACCTCCAAACAAGTACCAGACAGGAATAGGAACAAATCATAGTCTTTTAAAGTTATCACTTAAGAGTTGATTTGAGAACTACAGCTACTCGAGCCTGAATACCAAGGAACCACTGAGTTGAAATTTTGGAATCAAATTCATTATTGTACTCAAAACTGTAGATCGAGTTATGAACACAAAACAGATAGAAATTACAGTGGAAACGCTATAGCACAAATAAATATTTATCTATATATTTTTTAAGTTTAAAATTATGAAAAATATCTTTCTAGATATAACTACCTGCGCGCACGGATCTAACCGACAGAATTTGGAAGAAGAAAAAAAAAGTAGTGTTCTCATGTGAGAGACCAAATCTAACGTGATAGGCCCCCTCGACATAGTTACGTGGATGCGTGATGGCTAAATTAAAGATTGTACCGCTTCGTAATTTCCTTAATGTAAATGATTATTTCCACTATGGTAACGTGACATATATAGTCACGTAAATGAATATATACGTAATAGCCGTTTTTTCCTTCTAAATGATGTGAACGTGATGGGTGACACGTTATAGGAAAATAACAGAGGGGAGGCCAAGAATATCAGAGTGGGTGGTTGCCCTTTTGTTTTTTCTGAATTGTTTTAATCAGTTAATTATTTCCTAAATTCTAAAAATGGATGGATGTGATGCATTTCAATTCTTACCTCTGAGGAGGTAATCTGGAGTACCATAGCAAGGCCCGTAGGAAAAACATACACAATTACAATTAAACCATGAACAATTGGTAAAGGATGGCAGCAATGGAAGCACTACGCACATAATCCAGGTCAGCACAATGAGACAAAGCATAAATTATTTGTATCATCATGGCATCTAGCTGAGTGTTCCAAAATGAAATAAGGCTTGAGCCTCTAAAGTCTAAACAGAGCAGATGCACGCAGCAGCAGCCAGCCGCATTGAGACAATTGATGGCATGACAAGTAGGGAAAAGGTTCCAGAAGTTCAGGTTAACTGTTTACTATCCAATTTTAACCAGATGCACCCCTTAAATGGCACCTTTGATTCGAGTTAAATCAAGCAGTTCGTTTGACAGTAGGTATCAGTCATAATATTCAGATAGTAGATATGGACCAAGTGACCAACCCTGAGAAATTGCGCACCATTCCCTAATCAGAGGCCTACAGAGCTGTAAATAAGGCTTATACACTACAGATACACGAAAAGGAAGCGAGGTTTAGGAAAATAAGAGCAATTCCATCAATAATGTGCACGCAATCTCTGCAATTTTGCGCCTTGTTCAGTTCCCCCTTAAACAATCCATGTTCAGCGAAAAACCTATGTGAACCCTAGCGCAAATCACCAAATGGTCGCACTCAATGCAAGTCCGCATAGAAGCAGAGGCACACCAGTAACCAAGCAAGGGAACTTTGCGGTGCGGACTGCCGATTGCGGGCATTCAGCGTTAACCAACTTTGAACAGCAAGCTAGTACACGGCATCGCTACACCTAACGAAATCGCAGTTGGAAGCAATGAAGCGTAAGGGAAGGGTACTGAGGATACCACTTACTTGACCAGGCGACGGGGGATCTCTGGGGACAGGGCTCTGTGACGCTTCTTCAGAGAAGAGAACAACAGTGGCGGGGCGCGCTTGTTCAGAGGGGATGCGGAGTGGGGAGAAGGAAATGGAAGGAGGTAGAAGAAGAGGGAAAGGCGAGACGCGGGGGTGCATCTTCTGGAGACGACGAGAGACCGCAGGCAGCGCACGCGGCGCCGCGCACACGCCGACAGGCGGCGCCACTGGGACTGAGGTCGGTCCTCCGAGGTCGGTCGGGTTCTTCCTGGAAGAGTCGGGAAACCGGGAGAGGAACGACGACTGTTGTGGGCCTGGGGCATGGCCTGATCGCCGCGTAACCGCTGCAGAGGGCTGGGCCCGTGGGATATGGGCTTTATGAGAATCTGGGCCTGAGGATTGCACTGGGCCACTGAAAGGCCATCGTCGGTGTAACGCTGGGCCCTGAGCCCAACTGAAGATAAGGTTCCCATTGACTTGTGCGGCTTTTGAAATGATGATGATTCAGAAATTCTACGGAGTACGCACAGCGAATTCAGAAATTCAGAACTGACTGTGAATCAGTGATCCATCAAGTACTACTGTTTCCTTCTCCAGAGCATGCAGTTCAAACATGTAAAAGACCCGACAACTTGATGTCGCCACAGAGGACGAATCAGGCCAAATGATTGCGCTCGCCTCTCACCTTCGACTCCCGGAGATCTGATCGCCGCACCCGCTTCAGCGTCACCGCCGCACGAGCCGACTTGCTTCTCTTCCCTTCTTTTCACTACGGATGAGCATCTACAATACACATCAATCAGTGGCGTCTCTCTCACCTATGCAAAGATGTTCAAACTCGGTTGCAAATAAAGCGACCTGCACCGCACCAAGCGTATCGGGACGCCAGAGGCCAGATCACGCCCCCCTCCACGTTCAACGTCAGGCTGCGCCAATAATTTACCGCCCCATCGAAAAATCTACCGAGCCGGATAGCTTCCAGATTCCAGACAAGCCGCGGTCGCAACCGTGCACGCCATGGTTTTTAAAGCGTTAAGGCGAGACGATACGAGTCACTACCGTCTTATCGCCTAGGCGGAGTAAGGCGGACTAAACTGAGCTAAGATGACTCTTAAAACGAGGCGATCCTGTTAAAACTGTGGATCGATTAGGAGTAGATTGAGTGGGGTTTAACTTTTGGTGGACATACCTCGGTCTCCTGTTGTCGTTGCCCGGCCATGGCGCCGGCGACGGGGTGTCGAGGCGGGGACGCAAATGCCGATGAAGCAGTAGCGCAGGGGCGGCTGCTTGTGGTGCTGTGTAGCTTCCCGTCGCTCTCAGCGCCTCCCTCTAGATCGGACAGGGACGAGGTGGGAGAACGGTGGCGGCAGTGAACCTCATAACCCTAGCCGCTGGTCCCACCTCCTCTTTTATGGCACTGCACGACGGGGGGGGGGGGGGGGCACGAGCCTCATATTGGGCTGAGCGCCCCCGATCAGGGCACGAGTCAAAGGCCCAGTTGGCCGTTGGGCCAACCGGTGGAGATCAACCTAACATTCTCCCCCTTGATCTCATCTTTCAAACTTTTCACTTTACACCTTTTAATCTCTTCATTCTTATTGTTTGTTTACGTATTCCAACGTGGATTAGTGCATATGAGCTGCATCATTGTCACGGTCTCTCGTCGATAGAATCAACAGCCACAATACACCTCTCTGTGCTGAAGTAGATACTTTTAACCTTTGGGCCCTTTATTGTCCGGAGATCATAGGCTATACCATGCACCCATGTCTACTGTGTGTTTTCTGTACACACTGAGCGGTAAGTCTTTAATAAGCGGAACCGCAAGCTCTTTATCAATCACTTTTATGCTCTAAGCATTTCAACATGATTACGGACTTTCTCCTTTACAATGTATACTTTTGTGTCAATGTGTTTTGGCACCACACTTGACTTGTTGTCTTAGGAGTGAAAATATTTAGATGGTTGTTGCTGTTGTCAATCATTATCAACTCCGGGTACAGGTTTCCTCAACCATTTTGTCTGATATACTGTATCTTTACATCACTTTGATGATAAGTGTCTCATTCTTTGGAGCTTTTCCACACAAATAACTCCAAGCGCGAAAGTTAGTGACAATTGTGGATTTCGCTCACATTTCACTACCTTTGAGCTCACAACCTTATTAGAGCATTGATTATTTCTTTCTCAATTTAGCATGAGGCCAAAACACTTAACTCCATTCCAGTGATCTATATCTGGATTGGACATTGCCAAAACAATTCAGATACAAAAACTATGTCAGGGTAATGCTATACTTTTGCATCTTTTGCATTCGTCAAGCTTCCAACAGCTGAAGCATATGGTACCATATTCCTTTAATATTTACTATACTGATTCTTGGAACGTTTCCAAAACCATTACCCTTGACTAAAAGGACAGACGTAATTTTCTCGCATACATACTTTATCTCTTTAGAAATTTTCTTAGTATGCCTATACGATATCTCTAATACCCCTTTTCTTTTATCCTGATGAATTTCAGCCAAGATTGAAACTTTGAGGACAACATCTTCTTCGTTTTCATCGTAGACTGACATCACTGCTAGCAAGTGAGATGTCATCCACATATACACGATTAGGAAAATAATTTCCCATTCTATAACTTTACACGGATACAATAGTCCTCTCATTTTCTTTAACCCAAAACAACAATTGATTCTCTTAACTCTAAACACCATTGTCTAGAGACTTGCTCTAGTCCATACTATAGGTAGTATCCCCTGTATTCTTTTACTTTCACAACAAAAACTTTAGGTTGTGTCATGTAATCATTTGAGAATGTTTTCTTTACTTTCATATGATATTACTCAGATCATGATGTGCCACTAGTACTCAACGTAATCTATTTAATCTCTTTGCGCAAAATCTTTCGATTTACGCTTTACATCTTTATATATTCCATTTTGGAGTCACATTAACCGCAGCCACGAGGCCCTTCGCCGGCGCGTGCGTTCGCCCGAGAGTGAACGCGCTGCCGTCGAGCGGCCTTGCGGCGGTGTCCAGTGGCCGAGCCCGCGGCGCCACACAGGCCACCACGGGACCGCCCGTGCTTTCCCGCGTGGAGGCGTCCCTCCGTGCGGTGAGCATGGGACGACAGTGAGGAACCCGGTCGACCAGGTGAGTTCCCCTCATCTCCGTCCCTCTCTTCTTTGGTTTGAGACTCCATCTCATTTTCCATGGCATATGGCCACTTTGGTTTGAGACTCCATCTGATTTTCCATGGCATATGGCCACTTTGATGAGTGAACGCTTCTCATGGCACACACTCTTTTATATGGGTTTGCTGATGCTCTTCCTCATGTGCAACAATGGGTGAAGATTGTATCGGCTCCTGAAGGACAGGTTCTAGATCTTCACTCATTGCTGCACGAGTGGAATCGCCAAGACTGCTACTGAATCATTGAAGTGGGCGCATACGCCCGCTTCTCCTCACGATTAACATCTCGAGCCACCATGCTCCCCCTCATCATCTGTTTACTTATCTTTCTGGATAGTAGAAACGAAAAACATTTGATATTTCATGTTAGCCAATAAAATGGCAACTCACTGTATTGGGTTAAATACTTTAGCCTCAGTTGAACTCCTCCAGACCCGGAAGTGGTATTGTGAAGGTACATTTTCTATTGAAAATATGAATGCGGTTTTAATGCCTCCATCCACAATTCCAATGACAGGGTAGAGTAGCTCTGTCTTTCAGCTACTCCATTCTTCTAAGACTTGCCCATAATAGCATACTGGGTGACTATAATGTCTTCCTATTGGAAGCATTTTCTTTATTTTAGGGGTATCGATATTATGATATTATGACCGTCGTACTCCCTCGACAATCATATTTATCTTTTATAGACCAGTCTTGTCTTCTATGGTGTTGATGAATATCATATTTCTTAATTGTCTTTCATTTCTCCCCCTTGAAATGTGGCAAGAAACTTTCTGCCACAATTTCGAAAATCATTCAGAACCTTGTGTGAATGAGGAAAACTTTGATTACTTTCTCATATGGGAGTAACTTTTTCCGTATCGGAGTGCTTTTTCCCCATTTCACTTCAAAAACTAAAATGTGCCCTTTATCAGTAGTACTTTTGCATGGCCAATACTAGGATATGATAAGAGCTACTCTATACTTTTCCCATCGTGGGATACACTAATAAGCACATGAGTCATCACATCTTTCTCCCGCCATGCAGGACGAGTCATTTGCCAAACTTCTCCCGCCGTGCGGGATTGTTTGACATAAGTATTATGCTAACTTTATCCCCGCCATGCGGGTATTTCTCATACTTTTCTTTTTCTATTGAGCTAGTACAATCATTTACTTTCCCCCGCCATGCGGGATAATTCCCTATAAGGTACATAAATGTCAGAATTGGCTCTCTTGTCTAATCAATCATCAAATTCAGAAATAAATACGAATACACCTTTTAACACACATGCTTAATCCGACGTTGGTCAAATTAAATGTGTATCACTTATTACATCTCATATCATGATGATTGAAAACCAAAATACATTCTTTCATAGAGAGTACATGAAAACATTTCTCAAGTAAAACTCTCAATGATCTATCTCTTTTCTTGGATCAATATCTGAGAATTCTTTTCTTTTGAAGGTACTCATTAAAGAGAACATTATTCATCTTGTTGCAGTTTGCACCTTTCAACTTTTGAGTCGCAAGTATGCAGCTCATTTTTTAAAGAATAAAACGACATTCTTCTACATCAATTATAAATCACCGTTGGGCAGAAAAAGAATTAATGTAGACAATCTCATAAACAATATCATGATATTGTTATTAAATAACTTTTGCAGCAGAAACGAGAAAAATATTTCTCTACTTTAAGAGCATCTCTTAATCTTTATCTATACTCTGAAAATTAATCACTTTCATGCAAAATTTCTCAGGAATTTTAACACTTTAATCCTAAACACTATGGAATTATAATATTGTTATCATCAACGTTGGTCAGAAAATAACAATACTATAATTTATCTTTACACAAATATCTTTCTTTTCATAGTTCTCCAATTAAATTATCTCGTTGGTTCAAAAATAATTGGAGAAGTAAATTCTTTTCCTTTGCAGCGTAAACTTTTCTATTCAGAAGCAATATCACTATTATCTTTACTTTTCTCTAAACAAATTAAACCGATGGTTCAAATTTGAAGAGTTCAAATTGTAAAAAATTATCAAACTATTGCTTCTGGAAGGAATAAAACTAATTCATACATGTCGCTCTTCTTTCATTCAATTTTGCGAGTCATTTCAAGTTTTTGGCCCTCGCTAACCTCGGTCTGTGTGGCCTGAAAGCCTGACACATAGCACGTTCGTGCTCTTAAAATTTAATTTTCCCGTTGGTTCCAATTAAATTAAAGAGCAACAATATAATCTTTTCGCAGCGGAAACTATTAAATCCATGCAAATTCAGAAGCAATATCACTTTAAACTTTTCAACATATTCTTTTAATCTCTAGAACATTTATCTCGTTGGTTCAAAATGCAATAGGGATCAAAACTATACACAATTATCATATATAAAAGCTTCTGAAAATGCAAAACCAAATAGGTCCAGCCATGGCCGGTCGAGCTCGAGCTGGCCCTCTTCTTTTCCTCTCTTCCTCAGTGCGAGCCGGAGCTCGCGCCACCCAGCGACTGGCACACGGCGACGCACCGTCGGCCCCGGCGACCGGCTCCATGGCCGGAGCCCCGAGCGCCTCTTTTCCTTTCTGTACCTCTCCTTTCCCACATGACAAAAGCGATGCAGACGCGGATCTCTTGCCGCGGCCGCCGCCGCACCCTTGCAGGCCTCCTCGCGCGGCGCCGCGTGCGACCAAGTCGCGTGTAGCTCTGTCGAGGAGCTCTGCTGGGGTGCTCTGCCATGAGGCATCCGTGCCGCCGCCGTGATGGCACACGGGACGGCGCACAGGTGAGGTTTCTTCTCCAGTAGGGTTAGGGTTTCATCTATAATGGGGTTAATCCTTCTTTTGAGAAGTTTATCTCTCAATTTCTTTTACCCCGATCTGGATCTAGTGTTAGGGTTTGTCGTTCTTTCTTTTCTTTTGGTTTCGAGATCGATTCCACCTTTTCTTTCTATCCCGACTCAGATCTACTCGCTAAACCTAAGCTCTTGATGCCAATGTTAAAATTGTGGATCGACTAGGAGTAGATTGAGCGGGGTTTAACTTTTGGTGGACATACCTCGGTCTCCTGTTGTCGTTGCCCGGCCATGGCGCCGGCGACAGGGTGTCGAGGTGGGGATGCAGATGCCGATGAAGCAGTAGTGCAGGGGCGGCTGCTTGTGGTGCTGTGTAGCTTCCCGTCGCTCTCAGCGCCTCCCTCTAGATCGGACAGGGACGAGGTGGAGAACGGTGGCAGCAGTGAACCTCATAGCCGTAGCCACTGGTCCCCACCTCCTCTTTTATGGCACTGCGTGACGGGGCTCACGAGCCTTATATTGGGCTGAGCGCCCCCAATCAGGGCGCAAGTCAAAGGCCCAGTTGGCCGTTGGATCAACTGGTGAAGATCAACCTAACAGATCTACCACCGCTTTATCGCCTAGCCGATCCCTTAAGACGCCTTGAGAACACGCAAGAACACGAGCCCCATTTTCCGTGCGGGGTGCGAGCTGCCAAGCACGCGAGCAGCCGGCAACCCGGCGGACACGGGGAGGTAGCGGCGGTCAGTTCAGTCTCAGTCAGTCACTGCTCGCCCGAAGCCTCCGGCACGCCACCCTCCTTTTTCGAGTCGAATCCACAGGTCACTGGTGCCCTGGCCCCCGTGCGCTGAAAACCCGCACGTCCGCACACCGGAGCACAGCGGATCGCCGGATCGAGAGGACGTGGAAAACAGGAGCGAGTGGTAAGATTAGTTGGTTGGCTTGGACTCCTGCCTGCACGCAGTAGCCGTAATCATGCTGCTGGGCTAGTGGGAAAGAGATCGTCGTGTCCGATGACAAGTGATGAGAACCCAAGAAAAAGAACTCCACACAACAGGGAAACAACGATTCTACACTACACTAATCTTCCATCTCTGTCTGTCTTCGCGGGTCAGTGCATTGTTTGAATTCTGCGGCCAAATCCAAGAATGCATGCAATGCAAAAAGCGCAAACAGGTGTGGAACAGGGCGCGATCAGTTGTCGCGTCGCGCCGGTCGTCGTCGCTCACCGCTCGAGCCCCCGTGGACTTTTACGAGAGCAGAGCATCAGTTCAATTCAAGCTAGTGGTACCAGCAGACAGCACTTGTCCGTCCGTCCAAAGCAGTTTTTTTTGTTTCAAATTTGAAACTCCAAGATACTGGTGCACTTCATATGGGGAGCCGGAGCCCGGACTCTTGGTTCAGTTCATCATAAGCCACTGCCGGCGGGCGAGGCGACGACCAATGGACGGCCCTGCGTGCAGGGGAGGAAAGGAGAAGGAACAACGAACAAGACAAGGCCACACACTCGAGCATGTCGTGGTGCTGCTCGATCGCTGGGCGTGTCACACGGCTTGGAGAGATTGTAGGTTCCCACGCGTGGGGCCCGGGCACGACGCGTGGTATCGACCGAGAAGGGACATGATTAGCGAGGCATAATTGTCAATGATGCCCGAATCCCTTGCACAGTTGCACTGCACGGCATGTTGGAGACTTGGAGCACGTCCACGCAGCGATTTCAAACGCGGTTGACCCGGCACGATCCCACAACTATATAATACTCGCGCTTTTGGATTTGTCTACTGATAATGTAATGGCTTGAGGACAGTGGTTAAGCTAGTATATTCGGTAGGCTATAGCTGCGCGTTGCCAAACACTGCAGCTTTGCATGATGAGAACTGGAGGGCAGTAGGGATGGTAGGGGCGCAGACATGTGGGCCCAGCGCCCGACATTCCGCGTGATCCGCGGTGGTCCGGCCCCGTAAATTATTGTGCCGCCAGTGGGCTTTTCCGCAAACGAACAAGAGCGGTAGCTGGCTGCGACGCCCCCGCCACTGCGCTGCAGGAACCTAATTTTACAGTAGCCGCAAATGCAAAGGTTCAAGTCCAACCCGTGGGGACCTTGGTCGTCTGAATCTGAATATCTGATCGCTCCCCCCTTGGTTGGTAGTAGCACTGCAGCTCTAGGCGCTACCGTGTACGTGACCCGTCGCAACAATGCAGGGCCGCGTACAGTGCCTGTACTCACAGAGTTGGAACATTCCTAGCTCGGCGGACTGGCTGTGCAGTGCAGCGTCTGTATGCGCGATGAGCAGTCCTCTTCGGATTTTGCGCAATTCGTCCAGAGACCAGAGTGATTCCGTTTCTATCTTTGACTCATGACTCATGAACAATCACATTGTTTTTAGCTAGAGCAGTATAAGAATTATATTCATGGGGGATACTTTGCAGTGGCATTAATTTAAGATAATCCAGTTAGGATTAAGGAGATATCAGAACGTAGTAGCGGCCCGTCCAAGCTCTTATATACACGTCAATTCACTTCCAGTTAATCCGATCCTAAATATAGCTATGTATATACGTACTGCGCAATACTACTACTACTACGTGTGTACCACTGTAGGTCAATGACTACCTACTACTGGTGGCCAAGAATGGTGATTGTTTATTTGACAACTTTGACGCTGGGGTAGCTTTGCCTGACACCGCATGCATGCATGCATGCCGCTAAGCTCTCACTGATCGCTCGTGGAGCGCTCAGACACAGCGCAATTTGGACTGACCGAAACCTGCCGCTTATTCTTGCATCATCTTATTGCCGACAATGACTCGAGTGCGCCTCGTTCAGCGTCGAGCTTCTTGGGGGAAACAAACGGTAAGCTGGAAAATTACAGTCCATGTGTTTGCCCCTGTAGTTTGGCTTTGGCACACATGTGAGGAGATTGTACCACGCAAAATGGTAACCTTCAAATGGGAAATGCATGCCAGCGTCGTACGAAGCCTGAGCCTTGCTCGAGCTGCAGAGCCGGATTGACTGCTTGATGCCATCAGTTCTCTCATCCCCATGACGGCCCGAGATGAAAGCAACACTGCCTTGGCCCTTGGAGAGTACTCGTAGTACATGCATACTGGCAGTCTGCTGCAACACACATCACACATTTCTTCGTTTTTTTCCTTATAAAAAAGAAGAACTAGTTCACCGTTCATATCTGCAGAGTTTCTGTTTCATGTACAGGCAGTCAAGCACCGTCATAATTCCATAAATCTGAATAAAATTTAGCTTCCACATTCCCAATCATATGCTACTGGAAAATATCGATTCTTTTTTTTTCAGAAGGTTTACAAAATAAAGCCGAGCGGCCATGACATCGTGCGGAGAGCGAGCGGCAAAGCCTGAAAGAAGCCGGACTGAACCCACCAAATCCGTCAATCACTCGACCCGTCCACTCGATCGGCCGATCGAGCAATCACGGGCCTCCACCACAGGCCACCAGGGTCCCCTGCGCGCGGGCCGGCAGTGCTCCATCAGGCGCAGCTAGCCAGCAGAAGAGGCCGGCCAAGGGCCAACCGCTGCGGCGACATGATGCGTCGACGCTGACGCGAACCCGCCGGGCCTTGCGAGACTTCCCCAAACAATGGAGGCAGCGCGGAGCCAAAACCGACCCCAATGGGCGACGCAGCCACGCAGCGGCAGCAGCTGCTGCCCCGCCCTCGATCGCCTCTCGAGTCCCCGTCTCCCCCGTCGTCTCATCGTCCTCGCCTCGGCGCTCCGGGATTCCACCAAGCGCAAGCCGACGCGGCGCTCGCCGCCAACTAGTTAACCCGAGTACCCCCGACCCGACCCCTGCGCGCGTCCCCTCCCCTACACGGGTCAACCAACCAAAACCGCCCCATGCATTGCATTTTTCTTGCATGCATGCAACGCACGCGCTCGCCGGCGAGAGTTTTTGCTTTGTTTCCCCGGCGTCGCGTCGGGGACTGTAAAAGGCGGCCGGGCTTGCCGTCGGCCCCACGGCGACGACGGGGGCCCCGGACGGCGTGACTAGCTGCTTGGCTTGGATTGTACATTTGTACTGTGCGTGAATGCACGGCGTGCCCATGCACGGGGACCTTTGGAGGAGTAGAGGAAAGCTGGAAAGGGGCGGTTCGGTAAGCTCTGCCAGCACTGTCGCGGCGGCCAGTTTTTTGCGGATAAAGGCCCGGGACGAGGTGCCGCTTTTGCTCATGTCACGCCTCATCGCCGGCAGTACTGTTTGATTGCCGGCTTGCCGGCGGGGACGCCGCATGCATACATCAGCAGAGACAGAAGACGTACCATGGTCTCTCTCTCTCTCTCCGTTTCAAAATCTATTGTGACCTTGTCCGGGCTGGACCGGGCTTGCATTGCTTGCCCAGTTAGGTCCAATACATATGCTGCGTGCCTCACGGGCTCCGACCTCAAAGCCCAGCCCTATCCAGGTCTAATCAGGAGTGCGGCGTACAGCTGGGGTGCCTGCGTGCAACCGTGTACGGTGTACCCCTCTGTTGGTCCTTGGTCGCCCACTACTTGAGCTGATTTAATTCATGTGTCACTCTGTCGCGTCGTGGGCACGTACGCGATCGTGCAGCCTGATAACGCACCAAGCAATGGCTCGTGGATCCATCACTGATGGGGGTACCGCAACGAGGCTTCATCTTTTTAAGCTTTGGTGGCAGCAAAGTGTAGTAGCAAACAATCATTGCAACACCGGATCACACACAATCAACGAGCAATCATTTGTGCGGCACTACTTGGCTATATTTTGAAGTTCAAACATGCCTATCAGATACACAGTTACGTTGTTGTACTTGTTAACGGTACACAAACGCCTACACTTGCATTTCTTAATTTGTGCGTAACTACTGATTGCTGCTAGCTTGCCCGAGTTGTCATATGGCTGATATATGGCTCCACATTTCTCTGTGCCCCAGCATACGCAGATTCGTGACCATCAAACACCAAACAGAGTAGCGGATGGACCATGGTGATGTGTGGGAATTACGGATGAGCTAGCTGCCACGACATTGGCCCACAGCTACGTACGGAAGAAGGAGCCCAGGGCGAAAAGGCACCGCGGCGGTTGGTCAATCGTCTGATGCCAAGGCAGCCGGCCGGACACGGATCGACGAGATCACATGAATGATTGCGCCACCCCCAAACACAGAGGCTTCTCCCATCGCCGTCAAGCCTCCTCTCGCTGTCCCCGGCCCGGCCCCTCTCGAGATCACAAGCCGATCGAGAGAACCAGGCGTGCAAGCTACCTACTGTATCCATATATGGTTGGTGCTAATCCCGGATCGACAAAGGGGCCCGGGACGCTAATGGACACCTCTGATCACAGGTTGCCTGTTGCTTGCTTGGTGGTTAGCCATGGGGAAACCCCACGTGCAAACAGCAGCGCGGCTCGTACGTCTCGCGATCGAGCTCAATGCGTGCCAGGAGACGCCGCGCCAAGCAGTCAGCCGCCATGCATGCATGCGGGGGGTGTCCGCTTGCTGCGCGCCTGCGCGGCGAGCGCGACACCCGAACCGACGACGACGGCTGATCTCGCATGCTGCATGATGCATGCATGCGAGCCTCGCTGCTTCTCTGCTTCCGCTTATGCCGGTGACGTTTTGTTCCTGGGAATAACACTGGTCGAAGCACTTCGATGAAATGAGAACTACTGTACAGGCCTGACCGCGCATGTCAGCTCCATTGGCATGATGTTTTCTTTTCCATAAATAAAAACTTTATTAGTAGCAATGGGTATTCTGATTAAAAAAAATTGGCAGATTTTGTTGAACTACTAGTAGAAAATGACAGGTTACACCGGGCGACCGGGCTGAATGAGAGAATAATGAACAAAAGGCCACTTGAAGTTAGAGAATACTCCCTCCGCTGCAAATTATATGTTATTCCAACTTTTTTGAAAAGTCAAAACATCTCAAGTTTACGAGCAAGTTTATATATTAAGTATTAACATTTATGATATCAAATAAAAATCATTAGATTTATCGAGTTAATATATTTTTATAGTATATCTATCTGGTATCACAAATCTTTATAATTCTCTATATAATTTTGGTCAAACGTAAAATGGTTTGACTCTTCAAAAAACATTAGAATTACATGCAATTTAGAATGTAGGGGAGCACACAACAACGAATGTGGGGAAATGTTGGGAAGCAAAATCATGTCCATAGATACAACTCCTTAAGTACCTGTCCTTGGTTCTTTTTATATTGCACGGTATGAAGTTTACATACCAACTATATATGAATTTGGATGTAGTCCTATCTAGAAATAGAAATATAAAATTGTGTGGATATGGCTTCCCATACATTCGAGACAAGTTGTAAGTACGAGTTAAAGCTGGATACTGTACCCAAACCATGAATATACCCAAATTTAAACCCTAAAATGGCAATGAAATTACTTGTTCATTCATTATTAAGGTGACTGGAAATTTCATGTTTCACTCTAAGGATTAAGGGTGGAGCGAGGTTTCCCTCGCAATGTAGAAACCTGTTGTCGCATAGTAGGGAGTTGCTCATTCCTAGCGTAAGAGGATGGATGGCGGGTCAGAAGGTGAGATGGTGTGGGGATGTTACTTCCATATTGTTGCAAATTATAAAGTTTAGCGTAGGGTAGACTTGATCAAAGTTTGGGTATGAGTTGGGGCTCAGGTTATGTTAGGAAAAGACACCATTGAGTGGATAACCCACAAATTGAGATAGGTTCATCTTGCTTGATCTCATCCCCTGGACAAATGAAGGAACCATATATAGTAGACCATCATGCGCCGACACTTGCTTGCTCCCACATTATACACTACGTACACATAGCCCCATCTCTACCATTCTCTACCACCACCATCTAATTATAGATAGCCCCCATATTCTTACATTCACGCATTGATTATATGTGTGATAGTTAAGCTGCATAGCCTTAATCTTGGGGTTGTTGCTCAAACTCGGTGTTGCATATGCATGTCATCATGCTTTCGTGCTTTTGTTTCGTGGCCTTGCGTGAGCTGTATTGAATACGAATGATGTATGGTTGTTTGAGTAGTAATGATACGACATGATTTTAAGGTTGCATCTATGTGGACGTCAGCTTGGCTCGGTAGCGATGGTGACGCTCATTCCCAACGCTCCCATCGAGCTTGCCCCTAAGCGAACCCTGCATAGATTGTACCGTGCTGAAAAAGGATCGTGCAGTGCAACCAAACGTACAAGAATGATACCACATCCCATGGGGCTATACGACCGGGTACTAAATTTGGATGTTAACTTATTATTAAGTGCTAAATGAAGCATTATTGAATTGTTTCACTTATATCTACCTGCAGTAGAATACTTTCAATTTTTTCATGGTGTTTTTTTTGTTTGAACTGGTCTACTACACACGGGTTACTTGCTTGGAATCAGCATGCGGACAGCGGGTGCAAGAAAGGAGAACCAGCAAAAGTGGGACGTCCAAACGGTGGAGTGGAGGCTCGCGCGGGCAAACGTCCGTCGCATTTTGCCGTTTGCTCGTTTCCGTTGCCGTCAGCGCCCGGTCACGGCTCTGCGAGCGCCTGTGAGTTGAACTTGAACAGTTGAACGGCACCCCGGCCGGCTTATAATACTCTCAGAGCTCTCTCCTCCTCCTCTCACTCGGTCACTCCCCTTTCCTCTCTCACTTCTCTCGCCACCCCACCTCACACTTCAAGAGTGTTCACACCACCCCCTCTTCTTCTCGCACCTCCCCTTCTTCCTCTTCGTGAAAGCTTCTGCAATGGCCATCGACAAGGTGGACGCCAAGGAGAGGGAGAAGATCGAGTCCGTCCGCAAGCTGCTGCGCAAGCAGGCGCCGCTCTCCGCCAAGCAGGTGATCCCCTGCCCGAGAAAACAAGCCCTGCTTTGCATAGCTACACCACCTCTGTCTCTGTTCGTTTCATTAACCTTTTTTCAATTCGTTCGGCCATGGCGGCGAGCAGGCGCAGTACTGCAACGACGCTTGCGTGGAGCGGTTCCTGCGGTCGCGTGGGGAGAGCGTGAAGAAGGCCGCGAAGCACCTGAGGACCGTCCTCTCATGGAGGGAGACCGTCGGAGCCGGTACGTCCCCATTCGTCTCCTCTCGTGCTCCCCTCTCTCGGGCCCTCTTCTCCTTTCTTTTCGAAATCCGTGGTGGTTGCCTGGTAGGGGGGCATGAACAAAAGGAAGCTAGCACTCATTAATGCAGCTCTGCGCTGCTATGCTCTGCTCTGCTCGAGCCGCCGTGGCCAGTTTCTTGCAGCGGATACCTACGGCACAGTGTATTTCTAGTCAAGCTACTGTGCCCGCCGCGCGGAATTTATTGCGCTGCCTGCCGATTTGGTTCATTCCTAGAAGTATTTTCAAAGTACTGTGTCGCAAACAGTGTGATCCTTTGGTGCTATTATGTCCGAATGATTGTTCTTCTTCTAACGTGGCGGCCCTTGTTTCTCTGCGGCGGAGCAGATCACATCATGGCCGACGAGTTCTCCGCCGAGCTCGCTGACGGCGTGGCCTTCGTCGCCGGCCACGACGACGACGGCCGCCCAGTCGTGGTACGCATTTCTCGCCAGATCTTGCTAAGTGCCAAATGCCTGCGGTTATACTTCAGACAAACTTCTTCTAACAAAAAAGAAGGAAGTTGAGACAAACTGATGAGTTCTGACTGGAATTTGTTTCTGTTGGCAGGTGTTTCGAATCAAGCAGGACTACCCCAAGTTCCACTCCCAGAAATCGTAAGAACTGCCAGCACTCATCGGTGCCCAATCTCTGCCTGCTAGCTTTGTTCTCACACTTGCTTCTTGCTAGGTTCGTGCGCCTGCTGGTGTTCACGCTGGAGGTGGCCGTCACGTGCATGTCCCGGTTCGTGGACCAGTTCGTCCTCCTCTTCGACGCAAGTAAGCTACCCCGCCGATCCTTCTCACCCTCAGAACACCCGATGCGCTACGCTCCATTTCGTTTCTTGGTGGTATTTGTCCTCTACTCCTCCAGAAAACCGAGAGAGAAAAATTCCAGTCAGAGAAGCAGCGCTCGTATTCGCCGGCGTTGGCTTGCAAGAGCCACCAGGCGCTCTCGGGCAGTGCCCAGCCGGTGGTCTCTTGTGCTCTGGTTAATGGCGGTGCGGTACCCGCCTCCGCCGGTCAGACGCGCACATGCGGCTGGCTGGCTTGGTGAAGCCTCTGCTCTGAGGTCTGAGAGGGTCAGAACCCCCATCGCACCCAGCTGCCGCGTCGGCTCTGCGCGGCTGCGCTGGGTGTCCCCCCGCGGCCTCGGGTCCGGTCGGGTCGGTCGCGTTGCCATGCCGGTGCCGCTGCGTGGTCCCGGGGCATTTGACCAAGCGAACGATTTGGGAGTTTGGGTGGGCGCTGCTTGCACAGTGGCAGGCACGGCCGCCGCTTTTGGGGAGGCCGGGCCGTGCTCGTCGGCAGCAGCTCCCTTCCCGCCGGTGCGGTTTGAACGAAACGGGCAGTAGGCGTAGCAGTAGGAAAAATGATTGAGCTCGCTGTGTAGGAAAGTGCGTGCCGTGGCATCCGCAGGGATTCATGGGTGGAAAGAAAAGTGCGTGGTGTGGAGCGGGTGGGGTTGACTGGCTGTGGCTGACGAGACGATGCGAATCTCCTTTGCGGTGCAGGCTTTTTCCGCTCGGCGTCGGCGTTCCTCAACCTGCTCATGGGCACGCTCAAGATCGTCGCCGACTACTACCCCGGCCGCCTCCACCGCGCCTTCGTCATCGACCCGCCCTCCCTCTTCTCCGTCCTCTGGAAGGTACTACCACGCGCTGCTGTTGCCTTCCCGTGCTCTCTGAGCAATCATCATTGGTCAAGGAACGTAACAGTGGCATGCATGTTCGATCTGCTGTGTCCGTGTGCAGGGAGTACGGCCGTTCGTGGAGCTGGCGCCGGCGACGGCGGTGGTGTGCTCGCTGGACTTCGAAGACTCGCTGGAGGACGCCTCCTTCACGGCGTACCCGCGGACGGCGTCGCTGCGGTTCGAGCCGGCGTCGTCCGCCGCTGTCGGCAAGGCCGGCGTCGGCTCGGCCTCGTCGCGGTTCTCCGTCACGCCCACCGACAACCCCATCAAGCCGTGGTACCTCTCCACCATCCCGGCCTCCGTGGGCTCCCGCTCCGTGGTCCCCACCAGCAGCCCGTCCCTCGTCGGCGCCTCACCGCTCTCCGCGCGCTCCTTCTCCTTCGCCTCCCCCGCCGCCCTGCGCTCCACGCCGCCACCGTTCCCGCGCGGCGGCGGCGGGGCGGGGGCGGGGGCGCTCCGCTGACGCCGTCCTCCGCCGCGAAGCAGGGCGGCCAGAAGACCCCGCCGCCGCAGCCGCAGCAGTTCCCGCGCACGCCGCGGCCGTCGTTCCTGCAGTCGCCGTCGATGCTGTTCGCGTTCCGCAACAAGGACGGGCAGGCCAGCAGCCGCGTGGAGCGGGAGCGCGAGTCCTTCCTCCCGTTCCTCCGCTTCTACCGCCGGCCATACGACGAGATGTCCTACCGCGCCAAGATGAGGCCCCCGCTGGGCGGCCTGATTTCCATCGTCGGCGAGAAGTTCAAGCAGAAGCCGCTGCAGCAGACGCTGCGCCGGCACGCCGGACTCCACCAGCAGCACCACCACCATTACCACCAGCAGCAGAGGATCTGATCATCTTGGCGCTGCATGGCGATGGCGACCAGAGAATTTTCTCCATACAGCATAAATTCCCCATGCTATATTATGCTAAGTTAATCTTTTGCCAACTCCTTTTTTTTTTCCTCTCTAGTACTTAGCGCCTATGATATTCTTGAACCCATGTACAATAACATCCCAAAAAATGTGAGTAAAATCAACCCCTTTCTGCTGCGCCAGACTCTTGCTGATCTCAGTGTGATTGACTGTTGTTCGTCCCTCGGTTTGATCAATTCAGCATGTGCTTGGCTCCAACCGAAATTTTAAAATACAAAAAAAACTTTTTTAACAGTAAAGCACTAGCATCATACGACGACAGCAAGGGCTTGGACTCGTTTCAAAGTTCAAACACGCGACAATGTCACACGACAGCACTTGTCCACACAGTTCAAGGCAGAAACCAACCGGCAAAGGAACCATGCCTCCGTGCGTGATGATGCATCACTTGTTAGGACGGCCTCTGAGGTCACGTACCGTTGAGAAATTTCAAACCCTGGAGAGCGAGGAGGAAGAAAGTGACGTGGAGACCGAGTCGCGACGGTTTTTTCCTTTTCGAGCTTTTGCCGTAACCATGTCGGCCACTCCGTAAAACACCCAAAGCATCCATTAGGCAGGCAGGAGTAGTTGTTACGTGGAGCTACACGCATCGTGGTTCAAGTACCTTTAGATTTTCAACCTGTTTTTCTGTGTAAGTTGGTTTTGCTTTGAGGTCATCAGGGTTGACACTTTGTGCTTTCCTACGAGAGCTTACAAAAAACAAAGCTGGTCATGATGGAGATGATCAGCATAACACATCATTTTCTTGCTTTGCTTTGATCCGAACTGAAACTTAAGTTGTGCTTTCCTACGAGAGCTTACAAAAACAAAGCTGGTCATGATGGAAATGATCACAAAACACATCAGTTTTCTTACTTTAGCATCGATCCAAACTGAAATTTAAACTCTAGCTACAAACATTGCTAGCCGGCGTGACCGCGTGAGCAGCTAGCCTCTTTTTTCCCTCGAGTTCTGGTAAAGCAAAGCCATGCAAAAGCACAGGGGGTGCATGGGATGCAATCCTGAACCCTCTTTTGTGACCGCCGCTGCTAAAACAATTGATCGCCGGCAACAGTGATACAGTTGCTTTCGTTGATCCAGAGGCAGGATCTGCTTCCGTGTGGGCCGGCCCTGGATCCATCTTTGGTTTTGTCCGAGAAGGATCGCTGCATGCTCTGTTTGGGCTAAACGGCGAAAAAAATTTGGCTGAAACAGTCCCATCTTTTCACATGATTCACATCTCTCCTTTAATTTGTTATGAACTCCGTGCTGGAAATCCAAAATATTGTGCGCCTGCTCTGGATTTTTGTTGGATTTCGTGTGCGCAGTTTTGCTAGATTTTACTACTGCTGCTACATGTATCAGAGTGTGTAATATCTACATGGACCAGTGTGTACAACTCATCTTTCCATACATGTGGTGAGCTATATATTGGATATGCTGGTTTTCATCATTACTCCTGGTAAATCTACCTTGATTACTTCCAAAGACTCTTAAAAGATGAATATGATGGCATTGATCAACGCTACGATTAAACTCAATCTTGGTAACTACACTGGCAAAAATAAGAATAGAAATGAAAGCCAATTTTGACTCCTTTGCTCTTTCTTTTCAAACCCATGCGTGTAGTATTTATATGTTCCTTTTGGGGTACTTTTGTGCTGTTATCAATTTTGTTTGTGATTCTTTTTTTGGTGTATACTGTATAGTACTTAATGAAATTACAAATGTAAGTCATTCAGGACATCAACCGAGCCTACAATACGATACTTTGACTTCAACTTTTATCAAAATACTCTCTCCGTATTGAAATAGAAGTTGTTTTAGACAATGGCACAGTCTCCAAAATGTAAAAAATAATATATTTAAACTTTTATATAAATATTTGAAGACAAATCTATTCATATAGTTTTTACATTTTCAAGCTCAACGAATTAAAAATTATTCGTGATTTATATTCTCAATGTTTAACTAAATCTTGTCTTAAACGACTTCTACTTTAATACGAAGGGAGTACATAGTACTACTTTAGGCAGAGAAAATTTTATAAAACGATCTACAATTGGAATTGGAGTACTAGTATAACACATGTGAGATCTTCATGAGCTGTATATGCAGTACAACTTTCTGCTAGCTACTATTTGGCTCTACGCACGCACGTACTACGTACTGCGTAGGTAGGTGTGCCGCGCGCTTTTGGCACGACCTCTCGTGGACAAAGGGAAGGAGAAAAATGCACGCCTGATACTGATAGATGGATACGTGAAGTCACGGGCCAACCAGTCCCCCCTTCGTACCTCAAAGACACGACGCCACGGTTGAATAGTGCCAGGGGCTATAGCCTTCGGACCGCAGAAAACGGTCGGTCTGCCTGCTGCCCCGCGCATCGGACGGAGGACGACACACGCGCGCGCTGTAACGCCGGTGTCGCCACGGCAAACCGCACGGCACGCGAGCGCCCACGCACGGACGCGCACCGGCGCGAGAGAGCACACGCAAAAACAATAGTATCACCGCCCAGTCGCCCACGGATGCTGCCGGCCGTGCGCGCCGTGGCTCGCACGCAGTCGACGGCCGCCCTGCCCGTTGCCCAGCCGTCTTCCAGGCATCCCGGGCACGGCCACGTACGCCCCCGCTCGCCACCCGGGGCGCGCCGGTTTCTTTACTCCTCGTCTCAAGCTTGCCGCGAGGCACCGTTCGGTTCGTGACCTCGTGCTCGTCTTCTCGATCTCACAAAGTCCACGAGCCGCTTCTCCGTGGCGGCATCGGCACCGGCCGGGGGGTGCGCGCGCGGGCGGTGTCCGTAGCCGGCGTCGCGGCGCCGGGGCATCCCGCTGCGCCCGCACGGCGCCCGCCCGGGGCCAAGCGGGAAGGCTCCAAAGGCCGCGTCGTCCTCCGTTCCGATCCCCCCGGGCTCGGCACGGCCGACCGGTCCCGTCCCGCGCGCACACAGTTTGATGCCGACGGGTGCGCGCGTCGCGCCGAGCCGGCGTGCATCGTTGTTTGGGACGCGCCAGGGCCGGGCGGGCGGGGCACGGCTCGCGCCTGACGTCTTCCCGGGTGTCCGGTTCCCGTCGAGGCATTTCTTGCGGAGGGGCTGACCTTGGTATCGGTATTGGAGGAGGCTAAACTATGTCACCGTCTTGTAAGCCGTATTGACGTCGCCTGGTCGCTTGTTCTTGTCTGCTTATACCTTGCGAAGCTTGTAGCGTTCAGAGTGTCTTGGGACTGTGAACTCACAGCTCGCAAGGATCAGCGGACGGCTGGTGCGTAGTAGGACGTCATATGCTGTCAGGCGATTGATTCTTGTGCAGCAAGAAGGCTGATTAAAAAGAGTGTGGATCAGTGAATGAACATTTTAAAATCAATTAGCAACAAGTTTGAACTTGAAGAAGACGGTAAGGTACGAGAATATCAATCGACACAGTAAGATAAATCCGTGGTCAGATTTACCATCACAGCAAGAATGTTTGCTTGGTTACTCTGTTGAAGCAGAGGCAATTTCACAATTTGAGAGAGTAGAGCTGCCATTTGACCATGGTACACATGAGATGACCATTTTAGAACTACAGAGTATGTACTCACAAAATGATTGCTTGTATTTGTTTCCTTGTTCCATAAGATGCATAATGCATTGCTTATGTAGTTATGTACGATTGTACATATCCAAAAACAGCAACCTTTCAAAATGGTTTTGCATAAAGACCTATAGCTTTCCTTTCGAAAAGGTTTTACACATAGGCTTATAGCTACTACTGATAAGCAATTATACGATTTTTTAGGACACACAGAAGGCAATGCAAGATTTTACAGGCGATTTTCCTCTTATTTCGATTGTGGGATTATTGTATACATCACTGAAGAGAGTAAGGGTGCTAAAATGTCTAGTCTTGAAATGACCCAGAACAACGCACATCATTTCCTTCATTCCATGTCTCAGCACCATCCGCATGCGCCATGACAAATCCCTTGGCCCTTTTTACTGGTGGAACTAGGCTGCTGTTACTTGTTAAACTGAAGACTGAATTCCAATGATACCTGCAGGTTATTGACAAATGTATATGTAAGTGCCATTGATCAGAGGTGTCATTTATGCAACATAAAGCAGCTTCTGTTTTGTAGGAATTTGTGTACGTACACTTCAAGTTTAAAAACTTTCTGTTAAATTTGCTTCAAAAAATTTAGTAAGAAAAATGTCGGTCTCTTTCCTACAATTTGAAACACTACAAAAAGGCTTTGGCATTTACCACATCCAATTCTAGCTCCTGCATTTCCTGTTGACTTGCTGAGTTCGTGTCCACCTTGAAGAATATCATTGGAACACAGTCAGGAGCAATTAAAATACGAGGATGCCTTGCACTATAACAATTACTAAGGAATCAAGTTTCCTTATTACTACAGAAAACAGGAAACAAGGATTAACATACTTTGATGCCTGAAGTGCAGGGCAATGGGCAGTTAAAAAAGAGTATGGAAAAACTTGCAAAACAGCTCATCTAATAAATGAGTGCAAAACTAGGTAAACAATGGACTCTCTCTCAAATGATATCCGTGGTGATTGAACCCGTACCCATCGTAAGCCGTTCAATTTGTTACTACTTACTATATGACAACTTTGGAAACAGTCTATCACATATCGTACCATTACAAAGTTTTTTTTTTTTTTTTTTTTTTTTTTTTTTTTTTTTTTTTTTTTTTGCAGTCAATGTCCAATGCTATCTCTGTACAGCTACTGCTAATGAGCAACCAATGGAGGACAGGATCTCACGAACCCTTATGTACAAAGCAGAAAGAGAGATTATATATTGACTAGTATTTATTGAATTTCCAAGTGTTGCATGGTGTAGCAAATGGTATGCTAATGCTGCAACATGGTGCTACTCTTGAAGTCACAGCTGTCATGATCGAATGAGATGGGCAACAAATGAAATTGGTACTAACTGGCAATAAAATCTCCACAGAGAAGGTGGTGGTAATGTCAGTAATTCTGTGGACACCCAACATTCAAAAGGATATGTCTGGATTGACAAGGTATAAATTTATAATAGGGGACCTTCAATTTTCTAAGAACTACAATATAATTGCAGTGGTAATACAGGCATGCTTACCCCTCCCTAGGTCATCAGGATCAGCATGAACAACAACTGCCCTTCCCAGTATGGAATGAGGCCCACTGAGTGAAATCTTCAGAAAGCAGCAGAGATAGATTATCAGTTGATCAAATTAAAAGTTAACAAGCTCATATTTACATCCTTTTAAGACTAACGAACCTGTAAGTCCCTTATGAACACTTCAGCAACTCCTGAAATAAGCATGCAAGGGATTAACTAGGAGACATGAAATATTTCTCAAACATAAATCTCCTATAGCGACTAAACGATCTTAGATCAGATCTAGTACTAACCATCTTTGTTGGCTACTATGTTTCCCAGGTCACCCACATGTCGATCCTCATCAAATGGTGCTCCATGGGGCTTACTGTGAGGGTTAAAATGGGGCCCTATGAACAAATAAATCTGTCAGGGCAACATAAGAATGGTGGATGGCAACCCAGATATAACATGTATCATTGTGAGGCACCAAGACAAAATCCAATAGTTAAAAGATAGTACAAGAATATAGCATATTCAAGAAGCCAAGAAGCAATTCAGTATCCCTCGATCACATTCTATGTTACAAAAGAATAAAATTGTTCTACTAAGCACATTAGTAATGATTTAACATTTGACACCTAGACACAGCAGGATTCCAGTAGATTAACACAGAGAAGGCAGTATTAGCAGTTTGATATAACAAAAGGATGATCTTATCACAAAAATACAGAAAACAATGATCAAATAATGAAACTTTATTCCATTGCAAGCATTGAATTTCGCAATTCTCTGCTTCACTACCACTGCAATGCAAAGTGATAGGTGGCCATTTCATCAATACTGCTCTTGTAGTTTCATTCACTAGCAAAGGTGGAGTTTGTACAGACCAGATGAAGGTTTAGTAACATAGTAAGACCTCTTCCAGACATAGGAATTTCTGTGGTAACATGAATATATACTTTTCCCTCTATCTAAAAGAACATGTGCATGTCATAATCCACAATTCTGCATGACATGCTTGTCTGACATCTAAACCTACCATACTGGCTATATTTTACTGTACAACCGGACTGGTTCACGAAATTCCAATCCCCAATTACACATATTGATGAGGGTTACTTGAGCCGCTTAAAACATTTCAATACAGTTGCGATTCAACATCTAGCAGTACTCTCAATTCGACAGCACCAGTCAGTCAGTCACAAACCAAGCAACCATGAATCCATGACAGTCAACAAAGGCGACGCACCGGTGGAATTGCAGCCGTTGGTGGTGTCGCCAAAGACGTGGATGTGGAATCCATGCATGCCCGGAGCCAGGCCCGTGACCTTGCCCCTCACCTCGGTGTACCCTAGCACAGACAAGAGGGAGAAAGCACCACAGCGGGGAAGAGGTGAGCTAGGAATTTCGACGGCCGCACAGACCGCAGAGTTCGAGAGGGCGGTTACCTGTGGAGGGGTCCTGGAAGAAATGGAGGGCGCCGGCGACCGAGCTGTTGTCGCCGCCGCCGATGAGGGCGACCCCCTTGAGTCCGCCGGCAGCTTTCCCTGCCATGTTTTCTGCGTCCGCCGTGCCGGCACTGGTTCGGTCGGCTTCGTCGGCTGCTCTCTCTTTTTTTCCGACGATGTTTGTCCGACACGATCCAATCCAGCCCATCGAGAAAATGGATCGTGATAAAAGTTGCGATCTGGCCCATCTGAAAAATAGACCGCCGACACTACCCAGTCGGCCCATGGGAAACACGGGTCGTCGGCCCTACCGATCTCCTCTTCTTTCTTGCGACCAACCCCACCCCACCGCTCCAACAACGCCGGGCTCCGGCCGGCCACCTCGCCTCTGCCAAACCGCCCTCCGCGGCTCCGCCCCCCTCCGTCCGTCAGCCGTCGCCACTCTCTACCCAACTCGCTTGCCTGTCGTCTCCGAGAGAGAGGGAAACTGGCGATGCCGTCCGAGAGCGAGGTGACCGTGCTGAATCGGAAGTTCGGCATGCTCCTCGGCGCCGTCTCCGTTCACTAGTAGGTACGGTGTACGCATCACACCTGCACGCTATCCTCTTCATTAGAACCCTATTTTCCCATAAAAACTTGACCTCTCTTTGGTACTTCTCTGACGAATCGATCGGCCCTCTCCAATGTTTAATAGTGTCATCAAAGTTCAGAAATCAGTTACTACTCTATATCTATGAAGTCATTTGTAAAAGTATTTGAACGTCTTTGGTATCTTATTTAGTGATTCTGATCCCTGAACAAATATATCAGTATGTATGATCTAATATGGTAGCATGGAGTTCTTGTTGCATTTGTTGAGCATTATCTGTCAGTTTCTCAAGAAGAACTGCACACACCCAATGAAGTGAGGTTCAGTTAACTGAATCAAACGCCTCCACTTCTCGTGCACTTCCGACAAATGATCTGAAGAAGCTCTTTCCTGTGTTCTCTTCCTATGAACATCTCATATACTCACAGCATGCTGTCTGTCTCCTTGTTAATATGTTCAGTGATCACCCATAGATCAAGAAATGTAGCACTCGTGTGGCGTCCTCATGGTTCCTACTTCCTAATGCATTGCACACTGCAGATACTACACCTGTCCTTTGTTTGTCATTGATATCACCATAGAAGTATTTGGCTATTGTTGTTTCTAGTTATTTTTTTAGCAGCATTTATTGAGTATACTGAGATTGAAGTATATGTTTGATGACCAATCTACTAGTATAATTTTCACATTATAATTTTTAAGATCTATTTTGTTTTATTTTATTTTATATCAAACCATCATACCAGTTCAACCAACATTACACTGCTACTCTGTCAACCATGAACAGGTGAAATTAAAATGCAATGACAAAACAGGGAAAGAAATGGCAGGACAACAATGCTCCAAGCATGCCTAGTTGACTGATACCAAAGGAAAATAAGCATACTTCCATTCCATATCAGATGACTCAATATTCAGCATCCTCGTCATCATCTTCAACTTCAGCCCCAACTTCCTCATAATCCTTTTCCAGTGCTGCAAGATCCTCCCTTGCCTCTGAGAACTCCCCTTCTTCCATCCCTTCGCCGACGTACCAATGAACAAACGCACGCTTCGCGTACATGAGGTCAAACTTGCGGTCAATACGGGAGAAGACCTCAGCCACGGCTGTGTTGTTGCTGATCATGCAGACTGCTCGTTGCACCTTGGCCAGGTCCCCTCCAGGGACTACAGTTGGTGGTTGGTAGTTTATCCCGCACTTGAAACCAGTAGGACACCTGTGCATGTGGCAACACAGAAAGATGATTATCTTTCATGCAGTGCAGCTAATCTTAGTGCCAAGAGATTGCAATTTATATCTATCTGATATAACTAAGTAACAGTTGTGAGGATATACCAATCGACAAACTGCACTGCTCTCTTGGTCTTGATTGAATGGACAGCAGCATTCACATCCTTTGGCACGACGTCGCCACGGTACATCAAACAACATGCCATGTACTTACCGTGCCTGGGGTCACATTTTGCCATCACACTTGATGGCTCAAACACAGAATTTGTGATCTCAGGAACAGAGTGCTGTTCATGGTAGGCCTTCTCCACTGAGATAATTGGAGCATAGGAAGAGAGCATAAAGTGTATCCGAGGGTAGGGCACAAGGTTGGTCTGGAACTCAGTTATGTCAACATTAATAGCTCCGTCAAACCTCAGCGAGGTGGTCAGAGATGATATAACTTGAGATATAAGCCTGTTCAGATTGGTGTATGTTGGACGCTCAATGTCGAGGGACCTCTTGCATATGTCATAGATAGCTTCATTGTCAAGAAGCACAACGACATCGCTGTGTTCAATCAGGGAATGTGTAGAGAGCACACTGTTATAAGGCTCAACAACAGCAGTTGAAATCTGCAACAGGAAATGGTTTCAGTACAGAGTACTTGTACTTCACAATGACAGGTAAACCTCTTATGCAAGTTTTTTATCAGATTAAGGAGTGTATACATCTGTTGCTAGGTACATAAATAGCAATGTTGAGAATAAAAATGAACTCTGTTTGCCCGCTGTAAGCATACAGATTTAGATTCCTTCGCCTACATGGCCGTTTAGTCCGTGTACACGGCGTTTAAACGCTACACAATGCCTAACCGTGTCCGTTTAATCACCGTTTAACTGCCTTTTGACCCGTGTACACGGCGTTTAAACCCGTATAATGTGCTAAACGGCAGGTGACCGAACAATTACCGTTTAGCGTTTAGGCTAACATGATGTCCTATAACCTCCGTGTAGAGAATAAGAAGAATGACTGATCTCTGTGATAGGGCATACGATTCTTATTGATATTCACTCACATCTTTGCTCTGTTTAGAGATATATGGGATCACATGATATCCAAGCTTATACCAAGGAAATCCATTGAGAAATTTATTTATTGTACAATCAATGATAGGTGAATGTAGACCAGGGAAGGATATTTTTCTTTAGGTAAGCTGTGTCTTATTGTAAGAACAAATAAAGAGGTCTGCTTAATGACCGAGGTAGCTCAACTGTAATGGCAATAAACTTTATACTTTATTGGAGCTTTTCCAAAAACTTGACAAAAGCAACATACTAGTTCGAAAGAGAGGCCAAAGTGCAAAACAATTAGATTAGCTTATAAAAAAATGAAAGCATGATGCATAACAGATCTAATTTCTCTTAAGAAGTTAATATAAGATATTTGATTAATCATATCGGTTAAATTGAGATATTTTTCATATAACAATACTTGATGAGAACATGGGAATGTTTTTGGTCACTGGTACTATTTCATATCCATAGTTTCGCCAAATCATGACTCATAGCTACCACTGAAGCCATCTTCTTTTTAATCTTACACACTGAATGCTACAGTTTTTTCTTTGGGTGGTAATCGCTTGGCAATTTATTGTCCAGAAACAACATGAAAAATGGTGACTGCATGGATCATAGTTCATAGATGCAAATATGATGAAAAAAAAATATCCATACAGGAATGGTATAAAATTACCATAATAATACCTGCGGTGAAGGATAGATCGTGAAACCAAGCTTCGACTTCCTACCATAATCAACTGATAGACGCTCTAAAAGTAATGAACCAAGTCCAGAGCCAGTTCCACCACCAACAGCGTTGAAAACTAGAAAACCTTGAAGACCAGTGCAGTTGTCTGCCAATTTTCTTATCCGATCAAGGCAAAGATCTATCACTTCCCTTCCAACTGCAATAGAAAAACAACTTCAAAAGTAGTCCCCAAACAGGATAGGTACGAGCAAGCATGCCAATCTTTTTAAGTAAGGTAGCCTATTTTTTTATATAAAAAAGTGATGTTGCTTGTATAGTATGAACAGAAGCTGCAGCATTGAATGATCGAACATTTAAGTTATGGATCCTGTCCCTGCAATACCCAAGTTTTTTTTTTTGGCTTAGTTTCTACCTGTGACTTTCTAGGACTATTCAACTACATAAATATATAGTTTGTAATTTGTAAATGCACCTAGAGTATGCCAAAATTCAAGGTAGCGCTCCCAAGCTCCAATAGTTATTATACCCTGATCAATATAGCATTGCTGAAGATTAAAAAAAATATATAAATTGTTGAAGATATTTTCTTTTCTTTAGGAAATGGCTCAAGGTGACATGGTGAGACAGGGCATATCATACCTGTGTAATGTCCACGGGCAAAGTTGTTCGCAGCGTCTTCCTTGTGGGAGATGAGCTGCTCTGGATGGAAGAGCTGGCGGTATGTCCCGGTCTTCACCTCGTCGATGACGGTGGGCTCCAAGTCGACGAACAAGGCTCTCGGGACATGCTTCCCCGCACCCGTTTCACTGAAGAACGTGTTGAATGCATCCCTCGCGACCCCAACAGAGGTGTCACTGCAAGGCAACGGGCAAAAAACAGAGAAATTGAATACTGTGAAATAGGTGAGCTATGCGTGTAAATTGGTGGCCAAGCTGTGCTTATCCCCCCTGATGCTTGTTTCACAAACAGGAGCTTCTTTAATATGCAGATTTTCTTTTTCAATCTTTCGATCATGCCCCTTTTCTACTTTTTAAGCAAGCAGTTGTGAACGCAGGGGGTGTATCAACACACAGAAAAGATTTTCAGAACATCCAACAAAGTTTATCAAAGATTTTACTTCGGGCGCCCATCCAGTTAAGATCTTTATCAGGATTATCTCTGAAAACCCCTTTTTGAGCCTACTACTACAAGAACCCAGAAGCAAGGTCAGCGCTATCTCAATAATTTATCTGTTCTGGAATCGTTACAGACAAACCAAAATTCGACAGAATTCTCAAAGAAGGATGAGATGAACGAAAGTCAGAATTGCAAGAATCGGCAGGTTCACCTGGGCATGAGGCCATCAGGCTGGATACCATGCTCCAGGCAGTAGAGCTCCCAGCAAGAATTCCCCACCTGGATGCCCGCCTGCCCGATATGGACGCTGATGATCTCCCTCATCTCCCTCTCTCGGTCTCTCCCTCTCCTGTGCTTCGCTTCTACAGCTCTGGGAGCGCGCAGGAGCAGACACCCGCACGGGGAAGAAGCCTGCGAACCGAAAAGGCTTTGCACCACTGGACACGAGGAAGGGCGTGCCCCTGAGCACGAGCAGACGGGAGAAAAGGAGGACAAGGCAGCGTAGCGGCGTCAACCGGAACGTTCTTCAGAAACCAGAAAGCGACCGATGGATTGCACTACACTACATACACGTCGGACGGAAAGCGACCCCGATGGACGAAAAAACCACTAGGTCGATTGGCTAGCAACTATGGTTACTTTAGTCCTTGATGAAGGACCCACGGGACTGCAGATGATGATCGTCTACACCAATCTGTTTGCTACGCCTACGTTTTAGGCTGGTAGCTCGTGAGTGATGGAATTCCAGGTAAATTCGTTTCTGGATGGAGACCTTGGTCGGAATTAAGGACTGAACAGGCACCCTGTCGAAACCTGCTCTGAATAATCCTAATTTTTTGCATTGACTTTGTGTAAAGCCTAATAAAACCTCATAGTTTGCCCCATTCTTTATTTGGGTCTCTTGTATTGGTCCAAAAGGTCGTCTGTCAATATGGGAATTGAGCTGCTGAGCTCATGTTCTCGTCTCTCGGTTCGACTGTTCCTCTCAGGACGCAGACCACGTCATCATCTAGTAAAATTAAAAAATGACCGCACTTTCGTTTCCGCCAGCCATACCGAATCAAGTGACACCATCATCAACAACATGACACTGCCGTCGTGGATAATCCATGACAAGACGCAACGAAAGATGCGCGCCAGCCACGACGACGACAACAATGAGCACAACAGCGGCGCACGTTTATGAGCTCAAAGCAGGGGTCGGGTAATCTCTTGACGGCGCACTGTTCCGTCAATCTTTATGATTACTCGTGCTGGGTAAGACCCGGAGCCAGGAGCCTAATTACTGAATGATCGTCTACACCAATCTGTTTGCTACGCCTACGTTTTAGGCTGGTAGCTCGTGAGTGATGGAATTCCAGGTAAATTCGTTTCTGGATGGAGACCTTGGTCGGAATTAAGGACTGAACAGGCACCCTGTCGAAACCTGCTCTGAATAATCCTAATTTTTTGCATTGACTTTGTGTAAAGCCTAATAAAACCTCATAGTTTGCCCCATTCTTTATTTGGGTCTCTTGTATTGGTCCAAAAGATCGTCTGTCAATATGGGAATTGAGCTGCTGAGCTCATGTTCTCGTCTCTCGGTTCGACTGTTCCTCTCAGGACGCAGACCACGTCATCATCTAGTAAAATTAGAAAATGACCGCACTTTCGTTTCCGCCAGCCATACCGAATCAAGTGACACCATCATCAACAACATGACACTGCCGTCGTGGATAATCCATGACAAGACGCAACGAAAGATGCGCGCCAGCCACGACGACGACAACAATGAGCACAACAGCGGCGCACGTTTATGAGCTCAAAGCAGGGGTCGGGTAATCTCTTGACGGCGCACTGTTCCGTCAATCTTTATGATTACTCGTGCTGGCTAAGACCCAGAGCCAGGAGCCTAATTACTGAATGTTCTGCCCCTAATCAGTGCCCCCAAAATCTTCCGATACCTGATCTGACACGACAACAAAGAGCATCATGAGGTCTTGAGGGCGTGTTTAGATCGAAAAAAATAGATGAAAAATACGAAAAAATATTGTTTTTACGAAAGCGTGGATAACTTTTCGTGAAAAGGGACGCTTTTTATGAGGAAATGCTTTTTATGAATTTAAACAGGGCTGAGTGTTGTTACGCTGGCTGGACAATGATGTGTAAACAGGAAGTGTACAAAAACCAAGAGAAAATATCTTTCGTCGTTTTTGTTCTCAGCGTCACAAATTCGTCCCCATAGAGACGTCGACTTGCAACATCGCAATCAAACACTAGCCAAAAAAATCGTAGACTTCTGAGTCCTACTTTATTCAAGTGCGTCAGTACATACAAATCATCAAGTCGAATACCACGCTGGTCATGTAATTTATTGGACAAATCTACCGAAAATCGAACCAGCGTAAAAAACAGCAGCTATTCTAAAGATAAGACTTAGATCTACCAATGATTTTTTTTTCCAGTTTTGTTTAACTTCGGAGCTGGGAAGCTCTTAACTGCAGCTATTCTTAACTGCACCTGTTACTTCGTGTCGTGACACAGTTGAGCATACCTGAAACAAGGACATGCTCGCTTCAAAAGACGAAGAGGGAAGCAAAGACTGACATGGTAGAAGATTGAGGATGTCTTGGATTTATTCTGCTCTTGATTCGTCCAGTAATCGGTATCTCTGCCCCCCCTCTTGTGACATCTTGTGTTGTTAACGTTCAGTCCATTGCAGGCAGCGAACAAGCTAACTCACCACAAGCATCGCTTCTGGCTGCTACGCTACTGCGATAGGTGGCACATGCGCGGGTGCAGCGGGCACCACAGCGGCTGGATGGGCTCGGCGCGGATGCCCCGCGCCACCATGCGGTACCTCCACTCGTTGAGCCGCGCCGTGGCGTTGGCGTAGCGCTTCCTCCCGTTGGCGCCCTTGTTCCCCGACCAGAGCGTCTCGGCCGCCGCGGCGGTCCTGGGCCAGAGCCTGCCGTCCAGCACGGCGGCGTCCGACTGCTCCGACCACAACGCCACCTCGCCGCCGAGCACACGCGTGGCCTCGTCCTCCGTGAGCCCGTGCAGGATGTCGTAGTCGTAGATCCGCTGCCACGTCTTGAAGGGCGCGCACCACGACCCTCCCGTGCCCCCCGGGTCGTTGAACAGCGGCGACCCCTCGCGCTCCTTCTCCTGCACGTCGTAGCGGCTGTCGTTGCCCACCCACCCGCCGTGCCCGCAGTCGAGGTAGTAGTAGGACGCCGAGGAGACGATGGCGCGGTACCCCGCGGCGACGATGCGCTTGGTGTTCTCGGCGCCGTTGTTCCACGTCTGCAGCACGGTGGTGTCGTGGGGGAGCACCGTCTGGCCCACCGACACCTTGGGCCCCAGGAGGACGTCCTCCCAGTACACCGCCGTGCGGTTCAGCTCGTGCACCAGGAACGGGCGCGTCGCGTTCACGAACAGCTCGAGGAGGCGGTCGTGGGAGCCGCCGTCGGCGAGGAAGCGCCGCACCACGGGGTCATCCTCCCAGCACGCCGTGTTCACCTCGTCGCCGCCGGCGTGGAGGTACGGGTCCGGGAACAGGGACGCCAGGTCGCGCAGCACGTCCTGCGCCACGCGGTACGTCTTGGGGTTCAGCGGGTTCAGCTGCCCCGTGCACGGCTCCGCCGCTAGTGCTGGCTTCGCCGCCGGCGCCCAGAACTTGTTCGCGCACGTCACGATCTCCGGGTACGCTCCCGCCCACGACCCCGCGTGCCCTGACATCATGAAGGGATGCAGGATATGATGGATTGAGCTGACAAATTCGACCTGAAATTTCTACTGTAATTCTGACTCACCGGGCATGTCGATCTCGGGGATGACGCGGATGCCGAAGGCCTCGGCGAAGCGGACGACGCGGCGGACGTCCTGGTCCGTGTAGCGCATGGCGAAGGAGTAGGAGCCGAAGTTGGCGAGGTTGGGGACGGAGGGGAGGACGATGGGGAACGACTGGGAGTCGGTGATGTGCCAGTGGAACACGTTGAGCTTGTTGAACGCCATGGCGCGGATGGTGCGGAGGATGTCGCGGACGGGGTAGTAGTTCCGGGCGGTGTCGAGGAGGATGCCGCGGTGGGTGAAGAGTGGGTGGTCGGAGATCTCGATGTCGCTGGGGACGATGGGCTGGCCTCCCGCGGCGGGGCCGCCGCCCGCCCATGACAGCTGCGAGAAGGTCTCGAGGCCGCGGATGGCGCCCCACGACGTGGCGGAGGAGATGTCGGCGGAGCCGGAGTTTGGGGTCACCGAGAGCGTGTAGGACTCGTCGACGCCGGGGCCGAGCGGGACGTCGGGGTCGGAGACGGAGAGCGCCAGCAGCCGGATGGGGACGCGGGCGAGGGTGTAGTTGGCGGGGGGCATAATCGGGGCGTGGCGCTCGGCGCGGATGAGGCGGCTGTAGTAGGCGATGGCGTGGCGGAGCGACGGGTGCGACGGCGAGGCGCGGATGCTGAACGACGGCGAGAGCGGCGCGTACACCGCCGCCGGCCACGAGATGGACACCGGCTTCGGCCACACCTGCACCTTCTGAGGCGGCCGCGGAGGCGGCGGCGGGCCCGAAGGCGGAGGCGCGCGGGAGGCGGGCGCGGCTGCTGGATGGAGGAGGAGCAGGAGGAGGGTGAGGAGATACGGCGACGCCGCCATCGCCGAGGTTTTGGAGGTTCACCGTGGGGATCGACGACGAGGGAGAACGGTGCAGATCCAGTTGTTTTGACATTTCTTCGTGGCACACTGTTCGGCATGAGTGGTTGGCGCTATCCGCATTCCCGCAACACGTGGATCCGAGATAAATATCCGTCTGGGCTTTTCTCCTCTGAGAAATATTCTTCTGGGCTTTCCTTTTTGGAGAAATGTTCTTATGGGCTCCCAGTGGACTTCAATCCATCTTTGGCGCCATTTCACCGCCATCAAATGTGTAACTCGAGATTAGTGAAAAGCTTCTATAACAAATTCAAGCCAATCCAGTATTCATTTGCACCAATTTCGAAGTGCCAACATCTGTTGCGCAAAAAGATGCACCAATGCCTGAGCACAAGTTGTATCTTTCTATTTCACCAAGACACGATGCATCATCCCATCTGAACGATTCCAATAGTAGATAGCTAAGGGCGTATGGTGAATAATTAATGTAATGTCAAGTTACATACTCCCTCCGTTTCAAAATAGATGACGTTATGGGATGCGTGCCGGTCAAACTTTCTCAACTTTGACTAGATTTGTAGAAAAAACGTGCAATATTTTCATCTCCAAATAAATTTGTTAAAAAACTAGACTTAAAGATCTTTTCAATGATACTAATTACTTAGCATAAATATTTATATATTTTAATATATAATTGCCGGTATTTTGAAAATGTTGACTTCTCGGGAAGCGAGAATGACATCTATTTTGGAACGGAGGGAGTAGCCTTTTGGGCACCATTTTTGAAAAAGAAACTATGGTTGCATATTTTATTTTAATTGATCCCGGGCAAGTAGTATTATGGGCGGCTAAAAGCGGACACAATGCTAGCGTATAAGAGAGAGGGTAGGAGAAAGGGAAGCCAGCGCATTGCGAAACGGCAGCAGCGAGCGGACGTAAGCGCATTTGTGGAGACGCAACAGTGATTTTCTTCTCTCATTCGCTGCCCATAGGTTCTGAACAGCATGCAGCAATAATGACATAAGACCCGCCACTAGCAGCTAGTGAGTTGGAGGGCTCCGGATCCTTCGAAAACGGCTCCAGCTCCGGATCCACTGGTGGAGCGAATCTATTGGTGGAGCTGAAGCCGTTATGAAAAACGTTTGGCAAAACAGCTTCACCAAGATGTTGAAAATGGATAAAACAAGTGAAATGACTAGAATGCCCTTCCTCTTTTCTTTTTTATTTTTTCTCTTTTCTTTTTTATTTTTCTCTTTTCTTTTTTCCTTTCACTTTCTCCTCTTTATTCTATTTTTTCTCACTTCTTTTCTTTTCCTCTTCCTTATCTGTTGCTTTTCCTCATGCGGCAGCGCTTTCCCTTATCCTCCCGATGCTTACAGGCCATCCATCCGTCGCCGCTGCTTCCGTCGGCCAACGAGTCCTGCTGGCTTCGCGCCCGCCAGCGGCCCTCCAGAGCACGCCGCCTCCCCTCGCCGTCGCCGGCCCCCATCCGCGGCTCCTCCCCGCGCCGTCTCCTCCGCGTCCGCCGGCGGCCTCCGTCTTGCGCCGCCGTCAGCCCGCGTCTGTGCTGCTTCCCCACGTCGGCCTGCTTCCTTCTGCATGCGTCGGCCGTCGGGGGCATCCTCGTCCAGGTACGGTGGGGTCGGGACGGAGCCGGGCGAAGCCACGATTTGTGGCTCCGTCTCTCTAGTGCAAGCTGAAAACTGCTCCACCCCTAGATCCACCCCCGGAGCTGCCCCAAAATGGACCGTTTGGCGGGGCTCCAGTAAAATCCGGCGATGGAACTGCTCACGGAGCCTGCCAAAGAGGTCCCTAAGCATGTGCTAAT
The DNA here is from genome assembly GCA_015476505.1 of Urochloa ruziziensis. Lineage (NCBI taxonomy): Eukaryota > Viridiplantae > Streptophyta > Magnoliopsida > Poales > Poaceae > Urochloa > Urochloa ruziziensis. Next base: position 7,480,811 of record CM027118.1, read on the forward strand.
GACGAATTATTTATATTTAATTTATTTATCTCATGGAATACTCACGAAATTTATAATTACTTTTATTGGTAACTGAAAATTCCGTCGACGTCCCTCCGACAATTTAATATGATACACACTAAAATTTACCACCGGATCCAAACACCCCCTTAATGCCATAAACTGGCTATCGTGACTAGACTAATGGAATGTCGTAATGAATCTCGTATTTATGGAGCACATTCATAAGCACCTCACCAACACAGCGAGCACACCCCTGGCAAATGGCTAAACACATCTCAAGATTCCACCCCGGAGGCTTTGCCTAAACCCTCTTCATCGTCCTCGTCGCCAACGCCGCTGACCTCACCCTAATCCGGCCATGGTGGGCTCGGATCCGTACCGGAGCGGAGGCGCGCCGGACGTCTCCGAGCTATTCTGCCACTACAACTCCCTCTACTTCCGCGATTCCCTCGGGTCGTGCGCTGTCTCGTTGGCGGAGGACCCCCTACCCGATCGGTGAGTGCCCCCCTTCCCCCCTACTGAGTTGAGTGGCATGCGGGTTCGACCGGGGTACGAAATCGAGGGTTCGGATGATGGATTGCTTCGTGGTCGCAAGCTATTGCTTGTTTCATATCTCTTCTGCCTAGATTTGATACATTGCGATGGATTTGGGGGAGAAATTATCGTAAACGAAGTTTGATTTGGTCCCTCTGGAAGTACGAGACGGGTTAGCCTGTCCAATCCTCCATTAATCTCTAATTCTCAGTCCCGTTTCTGGAGAAAACAGTCTAATCCCCCTCATGTTCATTAGAACTTCCATTAATTCGTGGTAACTAAATTTAGTGCATCCAACGGAGCACTGTGCCCTGAGCATAACTGACACTATGCCCTGCACTGCTGCACATGGACAAGGACTGGAGCTCCCTTTCTAGTCTCTGAATATTCCATTTATTTGCCTGTTCATTTAATGATTTTTGTTGCTGGAGTGTTGACATGATAGCCTAGGTTGATGCCGGAGTTTTCCTCTCTCTCTCTCTCTCTCTCTCTCTCTAAATGAAATGCCTGGGTGAGGAAAGGTCGGATAGGGAAAATGGTGTACTCCGTAGGTCCTAACACTATTACCTTTGCCAGTTAGCGCCACGCACGTAGTATTTGGTGCTAGACAGTTACATAAGGTATGGATCATTCAAGGCATTATTTGGATGGACCGAAAGGTGTAGCACTTCTGCACAGTGTATATTACCAACACATTATGACATGGTTGCTTTATTGCCAGAATTTATCTTCTGTGCTTGCATTCGTCATGATGGTTTGATCGAAGTAATGTAAACTAAGCTATTTTTTAGGGTGAATCTGGATCTTGATTACTTGGAAAGATGATATAAGTAATAAATTTTGGCGGGGGAATTGTGTCCTGTTATGGTGTTGTAGATATAAGTAATAAAGTTTGGTGGGACTGATATGTTGTGGCATCTGTGATAGCTTTGCAATCGAAGAATATCCCTATTGTCGATTCTGGAATCATCTGTGGTAAACAGATCTGAAGTCTCATTACTTTCTCTTTTTTTTGAGAAATGGTAATGCGTACTTTGTATGGCATAGTAGGCTATAGTGGCCAGTGAGTTGATAACAGATTTGCGATTAAGGAACTTATTGATACTAATGACCGATTCTTTTGTGTCAAAATATGTTAATAGGATCATTAAATACTAGGGCGTGTCTTATATTGCACTTTGATTGTTTACAGCCTTTTCTTGCATAGTTGAGTAGTGTAATTATGATGGATAACATTAAATGTTTCCTGTGTTTGTTTCCGAGATGTTGCTGCATGGCCTGCCCCCCCGACCATTGTGTTGCAGCTGAAAGTTTCGCTTACAGTGCATCTTAAATCCACCACATAAAATGCTGACTTTATCCAGACATAGGGTGAATGATCTTAACATCAGGGTACTGACTTGGTACTACAATAAATGGATTTCTGAAGTATGACATGTGTCATAGAATCATAATTATTTGTATGTAGTTTACCACCCCTCAAGTAAATGATTGAAGTACTCATTAGCTGAGTTTACCTGAAGATTTTTTGTTTTCTTAATTCTCCTCCTGCAGTGATGTAAGCGCGTGTGAATATTATCCTGGAGGTGGTGGTTGTATTATACTTCTTTCCAAATCCTTATGTGAATGTCATGATGAATCTGATCTGAAGAATGCTTTGCTTCATGAGATGATTCATGCCTATATTTGCATCAAAGACAATAATAGTGACCACAGGTACTTGTTCGATAGCAGTTTGTATTTTTTTTAATATACTTTTGAGTTTCTAATGTACTTTTGACCCATTTTGAAATTGTGAACAAGCAGTGACCATGGTGCCAAATTTCGGAAACTGATGAATACAATCAATCTGAGCTCTGTAGATGATCCCCATGTAAGTAGAAGTCATGCATCAACTGTCAGTTTGTCCTAACTTACATATTTCTTGTTAACACTATTAATTAATTACATTCAGCGACCAGTTGATGGCTACAGCATAACTCTGCTCCATGAGATCAGAAAGAAATATTATCACTACAAAGTAAGAATCAGGACTGCAATAAGTAAACTTGTAACTTAAAATTTTCACATTAACAGCTAGCAATCTGTGCAGTGTCAAAGGTGTGGAGATTTGATCAAGTCAATCAAGATGAGACTTCCTTCTGGTGATGACTGCATTGAAAGAAAAGGAGTCGATGACCCATGTCAAAATTCAAAGTGTCACTGGCATAGGTATAGAAATGCATATGCACTTCATTGCAATATTTGGCGTTACTTGCCGTCTAGGCAAAATTAAGAGCGCATCTGGTTGATCACAGAAGTCTAAGATAACAGTGGATGTTTTCAGCGAAGATCAGTGGCTTGGTTCTCTTGTGCCGGGGGCAATTTTTATTGCCCAATAGAATACAGTGACACACATATTGGCATATGGCACATGCTTAATGTAGGCTTTATGCATGCAATGAGGCAATTGTGATCTACATTTTAGTAGCACAAATAATCAAGTTCAAATTGACTAGTTGTCAAGCCGTTTCTCTAGTCATTTATTTAAACAGGAATTGGATGGATCCTCGAAAAAAAGAAAGCTCAAGGGTTAGGACGACATCTAAACCCAGTTGGATCTTATTGCATCTGAAGTCATGGTCTCTCCAAATTTTGTAATGGAAGAGATCAAAAGATGAAAAGAAGCAACATGATTGAGTTTTGTCACCTAACTAAATAAAGTGGTAGCAGGATATGTATGGAGTTATTGGTTTAGGATAGTAGTTTCAGCTGTAGTCATAATAATAGATATCACGATTTGGGTAACATCAAGTCCAACAACTATATTTGGATAATATCAAAAGTACTATAACTATTTGAATTTAACATCTTACCAAATATCTTTTCTCTTTGATACAAAGATACAAAGCTCTCGTGCGTGTTTGAGAAAAAAGCATCTTACCAAATAAGCATGGGTCAAGTTCATGTTTTGAATATTTTAGACTACCCATACCCACATTGATGTATTTTAATGTTTGTCTTGCAGACACAAGCAGCAGTGCTCGGGTAGCTATTGTAGAGTTCAAGAATCATTTCCTGGAGGTCCAAAAGGTAATTAACTTCAGGCCTATGTGTTTAAATTGTGACATCACATTATATTGCAAAGTAGGTCGGTTTCTTTCTAAAAATACTTTGAGATGACTCTTCAACGCAGAGTCTGTAAATATAAATTTTTGAGTTCTAGAAGAGTTACTAAATTGCAAATTGTTTCTGACAATCTCAGCAGAAGAAGCACTCAGTGAGTGGAAGGCTGAAGAAGCTGTCAGCAAAAGTTGGCACTTCACACATACATCAGATCAGGGTAGAAGAAGCAATAAAAATGAAAGGGAAGATGCCTCTGCTGAGTTCCTTCATGATACTGATAATGCAGTTGGCTGTTCAGGACTGGATTCCTCTTCGAGAGATAGGTCTAACAAGAAAATCAAACTTTCAAAGGATGTTTGCTTTGACCTTCAAATGACAGAAACTGTTCATGAAGCACCAAAACGTCCAAGAACAGCTATACTAGAGAACCAAGAGTGCAGCGGACGGAAGAAAAGGAAACAAAGCAAGCGAGACGATTCATACTCGGTAATGATTGAAGGGTTGATTTACTATTATTATAGTGAGTCGGATGAAGATGATGTGCCATTGATCAATAAGCGAACAGAAAGCAGGCGACGCCAAAAATTACATGAAATGTCTATAGCCAGGGAATCCAGCAGTTATGTTGAACCTGTAAGCTCAACTTCTCACACAGTTGGTTCTTGCTTGCTAGATCCAGGGGACAGCAGCCAACTTGAAATTGTGCCAGCTTCTGGGCCTGAAGAAAGATCCTGGCCAATTCACTCAGTGGGTAATAATGGAATTGCTGGAAATCAAGCTGGCCATGAATCCGTGTCTTCTCCGTTGGATTCACCAGTTAGAGGTGAAATTGTTGACATTTCAGATGATTGAGTGGTTCGCGTTAGTTCCTCATAACTGAAGCCTGGATACAGTAAAGTGGCAATGGTTGTAAACGCCAATGTTTTAAATCTCTGTTAGCACCTTTCAACTTCTAGGCAAGTAGACATCGCCGTCCTGTGCAGCATGTGTCAGTGCCTTTGTACATGACTTTTCTTTCCATTCATTTATGCCTTTGTATATAAGTTCTGTTTGTTCCTTTTACATTTCACCGATTTTCCTTGCCGTAGATCGTTTTGCGCAGTTTAACCCATATCTGTGTATAACGTGGTTTTTTGTTTTGGTGAAAATTTCTCGCATTCTGGATGGGCCAAGATTATTGGAAGACCAAGCCCAAAATAGAAAGGAGAGAGGCCCATGGTGTCTTTCCTTATTATTATCTCTCTTCCAAACCCCAATTATCCGCTTCAATCCACACTCGCTAGCCGCTCCAACGGCAGCCATGGCTTCCATCACCCTCCTTTCCCTCGCTCCCACCTCCACCTTCCTCCACATCCCGGCCTCGACGCCCACCTCCTCCTTCGTTGCCGCTCCCGGAATCCTCACCGGCCGCCGGGCCACTCCCCGTGCCGTCCCTCTGCGCGCGCGCCCGCCGCGCCGCGTCACCGTCGTATGTAGCGGCGCTGCGGCGGCAGCCGAAGCCTCAGATGCCGCGGCGCCCGCCGAGAAGTTCCGGCTCGACAACCTGGGCCCACAGAAGGGGTCCCGGCGGCGGCCGAAGCGGAAGGGGCGCGGTATCTCCGCGGGCCAGGGTGCGAGCTGCGGGTTCGGGATGCGCGGGCAGAAATCGCGTTCGGGGCCCGGCGTCCGGCGCGGGTTCGAGGGAGGGCAGATGCCACTCTACCGCCGAATCCCCAAGCTACGCGGCATTGCTGGCGGTGAGTTGCTCCAGTTCCACCTTCCCTCAACTCGCTCAATTGAAGCAACTCTCTAGCACAGGCAAATGCTTGTTCCACTTCGACATTGGCACATTGCCCACACTAAATTCAAGGCACATAACCCATTATCCATTGTGTTGCCTGATGCGAGTTGATTTTGAGGGAACGGCGATAATTGAGAAGTTGCCTGATGCAAGTTCCACCGTGCCTTTTCAGGAATGCACATTGGGTTGCCGAAGTACGTGCCATTCAATTTGAAAGACATAGTGCGTGGTGGATTCAAAGATGGTGACGAGATATCACTGGAGACCCTGAAATCACGGGGTTTGATCAATCCATCAGGCCGGGAAAGGAAGCTGCCACTGAAGGTGATATATATATGATTACTACTCTTTTGTTGCTTCCTTAAAACTTGTTTTGTGGAATTGTATTTGTGATGTGAGTTGATGCGCCCCAAAATATGAATGCCTTCAGCTCTCAAGGGTTTAGTTTAGCTTTTGGCCACTGAGAATAACGTGTTGTCTGGACCTGTTCTTCAAGATGAACGATTTGAAGCAAATAACCAAAGCGCGGTCAGAGTTTTATTTGTATTTGTTGTTGGATGAGTGGTCGGTCTCCTTAGTTTTTACTTCTTAAATTTTGTTGTATCGTCTAAATGTTGAATGACCTTTATTGGTACAGTTTGGCAATATTCCCATCAGCTGTTTGTAAGATCTGTAGTGTACTTCCAAAGTAAATATAGAATTCCATACCTGCCAACATTAACACGAAGTAGTATCTGGACTTCCAGCTAACACATGTGCCATAACATTACTCTAGTACTTTTACCCGGTAGCTTTTATGGTCAGTTTTATTTGACCAGCATGCTTACATTTTGTTCATCTATTTGTAGATTTTAGGAGATGGTGATGTATCAGTCAAGTTGAACATCAAGGCTGGAGCATTCTCAGCATCGGCTAAAGAGAAGCTGGAGGCAGCTGGTTGTAGCCTGACTCTATTGCCTAAACGGAAGAAATGGCTTTCACAGAATTATCTGAAGAACCAAGCTCGCGCAGAAGAGTACTTTGCCAAGAAAAATGGTGGCGCTGGTGAATCTGATGGCACCTCTGCGTAGGATTCCTATGTGATGTACTTCTCTTCTTTCCTTTCCTTTAGTATATGCTTATTCCTCCCTTTTTGTTCTTACTTCTTCATGTATCATGAATTTTGTATCTAAGTGATATGTGGTTATTTTATGGCCCCTTTTGTAAAATGTGAACAACATGGTTGTGTGGTATGCTCTGGTGCTTCTGGGGATCTTTTTGAATGAAAGCCTAGAATCATTTGTATAAAAAGAAACCCAGAGATTGGGCTAATTCTAAATCCAGTTCCAAAAAGATAATCTATTAAACCAGAATCCTCAGACTTATTTCTAGACTGGATGCCTGTGGCTTGATGCCATTAGCTCAACATACATTCATTAGCCATAAAAGTGAATGCTGATGCACCCCTCTCTTGTTCTATAAATATGGTTGTTTATACTCCTCTGGTGTGCCTGTGGCTTGATGCCATTAGCTCAACATACATTCATTAGTCCATAAAAGTGAATGCTGATGCTGATGCACCTCTCTCTGCTTCTATAAATATGGTTTTTTATACTCCTCTGGTGTTATTTCCTGATCAATGGATCTTTTTTCAACATTTCATTCAGGGAGCTAGAAGTCCCTTTAGTGAAAGACATTGTATTATCTGATCCTAAGATAAAAGGAACATTTATGCATCTTCATTGATACCTTGATGTAAACCTGTCTACTTTTTAATCCTGCATGATGCGCTGTTCGTCTTCTAACAAACATTTCTAGTTATTATACAGGGACACACCACACGTCATTCTGTGTGCATTTAACAATTTGTCAAGTCTACACTTCAACATAACTGATCCACGGATGAAGCGTGTTTGAAGAAGCTATGTTAGGATGGTGCTTCTAGGTGTATAGATTTATTGAGTTGCCTATCAATTGAGAATGTATAGCTAACATAACATGTTCCGTGCAATAATTGTTTTGTTTAGCACCTATGCACTATGTCAGGGCACAAACTGGCTTTGATACCTTTGCCTAAAAGAGGCTTTGATACTTGTTTGACTCACTGTGGATAGCACGCTCATGCTAGAAAAGAATTAAGCCTTCCTTTTTTGAAGCCTCACAGAAATAGGGTTATCGATGAATTATAAACAGTATCACTTGCACAGACACTCTTAGTCCAAACTTTTGGGGATACTAAGTTGTGGTTCCTAGCCTTTGTTTTGGTAAGTTATTGATATCTCCACAATGATTATACTGATCTATTACAGTACTCTCTTTTGTTCAAAACTTAACCCCTTATCCATTTCCCTTCTTGACATTGATGGTTATTTGGTTATGGTCTGTTCTCTGTTGTTTCATTTGCTTAAATAACTTGCTTAATTATCTCTCAGTTTTACTTACTTCTTTCTGAGATCATCTCCTGTTACTCATCCTTTATTTAGGATTCATTATTTGTTCTGTCCAAGTGGAAACTGGAAACATGCCCGTTTTTCTTAGAAAATGCAGCTAGCCATTTCTTAAATCCAAACATCAACTAACCTGTTCCATTGATTTCCTGTGAATGCAGTATGTCAACACTTTGACCAGTATTGGCATATACTTAATCTTTAACAGTTTAAAACCAGATTATTAACAGACAACTAATCAACTTTGTAAAACGTTTCTTAAGCAGTTGAAGTCTAATATGACTGCAAGTATTTGGATATGCATGCCTGGACCCGTGGAGACACACTGAAGTTTTGTCAGAAGCATCCTTCTGAAATCTGAAGTCTGTGTTGATTGATGGATGCAGTATAACGATACTAGAAAGAGAGAATGCTGGGAAATTGCCGTGCAGTTTACAGGGATATCATGATATCGTGTTGAAATTAGACTGCTGAAACTGGACTTAGGCATATCAAGTAAGTTTTCTTTTGAATGCATGTGACATTGTTTCTTCCCTTGCCTATGCGTCATGCTGGTTTGGTGTCAAACGAAAAATGTTGCATGCCACTGACGAGGAGATTCCCCAGCCAAAGGGACAATCTCTATCTCATGAGCTTTGTGTGTGAGAAGGCAGAATACGATGCTCACTGCGGCCATGTCTAGCAAATTTTGCGGCGGAAAGTTAGCATTCGTTGCTTATGATTGTCGACTTTTGCCAGTTTTTTTTTTAAAAAGGCTGGGTTTCTCAATTTTTCTCTCTTTTTCTAGGGCAACCAATATTTTTGTTTTGTTTTGGCGCATTGATCGCAGCATCAGCAGCTCACCTGCCATCGGAGGGTTGCTGATGCTTGTCAAATTTCATCGCGCAATGCGTGTGGCTCACAAAGCTGAATTCAGTACTGATCACGATATTCCAAGGCCGAAGTGGTGGCGGAGGAATGGCGTGTTGATTTCCAGTTTCCTTACACGGGTTCGTCATAAATAAATGGGGCGCAGCAGTACGAGCGAGCGAGCGATCCGTCAAGCAGCCTCGTCACGGGCTCACGGGCATGGCACCATCAAAAGGCACGTTACGCCGCTGAAACAAACGTTACGCTTAAGAGTTCAGTACAGCACTGCAGATGGTACGCGCGCGCCGTTGACACCAGTCTCCGGCCGTTTGACAGGAACGCCAGGAATTTGGATGAGATGGACTGGACGGGGAGAAAAACGGTAAGCGATGCGTTTACCGTTTATCCACTGCAACTATTCCGGGGTCAGTCTAACGATCCAAAGTTAATGCTTGACAGCGCTGTTTCCTCTCTGATAGGAGTTGCTCACCGAACAGTGGAGTGAAGTGAGTACTCCCCTCCTACGGTCCTATCCATGTCAACCGAACCACCGGCCTGGCCCGACACTTGCCCAGCTCTACGCGACTACGCCTCTACGTGCCACACCACCCAAGCCTGCTGGCGTGGCGGCGGAGCGGCCCGTCGTGCTGCTCGTCCCGCGCCCCATGGTTGCCGACCTCTGACCTCTCCACGGCCCCTCCGTCCAGCAGCGGGCGATCCCAAATTCCGAGCAGCGACGTGCTCGCTGGTTCCGTTCCGTTCCGCCCGCCGGCCGCCGCCTCATAACTCCCGCTCCCTTTCGCGCCAACCGAACAACCCGCGGCGCGGTGCCAGACGGGACGGGGGAGAGACGAACGAAAGAGGCCTGGCGCTCTCGCTCATTTGTTCGGCCCCCAACCAACACCAACCCGGCGCCAGCCAACGCATTTAACGCCTCCCAACCGCGCGACCGGGAGCGAGCGGCCACCGTGGGCAGGCGGTGGGAGCTAGCTGCCCGCCGCGCGACGCTATCTATCCCCCACCACCGCCTCCTTTTGGTATTATTGAACTTGCTCGCTCGCCGCCCGGACGACGAGCACCGGCAGCCGTGGACACGCAACCGGCGAGCCCCGGCCCGCCTCCTCCAGTCGTCCTCCTCGGTGACGGCCATTAACTGCGACCCCAACCCAACAACCACAAGACACACCACACGGCTTGGTTGTCACCAGAACACAGCTGCCTCTGCCTGCCAGCCAGCCCGTGCGTGTGCGCACCCACCCACCCGCCGTGCGCCTCGCATTCAGGGCCCGATCAGCCGCCCGTGCCCGTCGACGGCCAAAGAGCCCGGAACGCGACATGGCATGGCCTGGTGGCCGCGTGCCCGAGCGTGACGTGCGTGAGGCCACTGCGCGTGCGCGATGCGCTTCAGGCGAGTGGAGCTGCTCCTGTCATGAATGCAGAGGAGCTCCGAGATGGTGTGAGGTGGAGAACAGCCGTGCCGCGCAAAGCCCTGCCTTAGTGCCTCCTATTCAGGGAAGAGCCTGCTCCGGGAAGGTTGTCGCCGTGCCAGCCGCACTGCATTTAACTTGGGGTGCGCCACAAAAGAGATTGGACTTTTCTAGTAGCACAGCAAATTTGGACAACATGTGCAGCCGGCCATATCCAAGTCAGGATCGGAAATCATTTCCGTTATTAATCTTATCATGTAAAGTAAGTGCAAGGAGGTGTACCAGGTGATGACCATAATAAGTTCGCCTCGTCACACCGGTCATCCCAAAGCAAAAGTTCAGTATGAGCATGAAGAACAGCAACAAAGAAACTCTGATCGACAAGTTTAGCTGCGTATTCAACTTAATCAGCGTGCAAGTGTCAAGAGTTGAAGTGGTCCTAGTGAATATATGACCCTTTCTTTTGGTTAGAAAAAAATGGATAGATCATGAGTAGCTCGTGTGCGCGCTTATAAACAACTGGCAAACAAATGCCAGCAGCTAGCAAGCATTAATCAACGACGCTATCTCCCAGCACCAGCAGCTCCATATATGCGTTATCTCAATGACACTCCAACGCATCTATTGATCCCAGTCAACATCAAATGATAAACTACTTGCGCAGGCAATTGACAAGAGATTAACAAGCGGAGATGATTGGCTCCGATAACTATCAGGAGAATGCATGTATCCCTTTCACCGGGTACAACATGGATTTACAAATTTTTTTTACAAGTGCTCGGTCGGTTCCTTCCCATCCAAGTTCAAACTCACCCAATCCCTGGACAACGTTAACACCCAACACCAACTAATTTAATCTCCCTGTGATGATCATTTCCTTTTCCTTGTATGACACATCCAGCGACCGAAGTATATATATGGATTTTTACCCCTTTTTAATTTAATTAATTATAGCCCAAAAGAAGGAAGAGAAGAGAAATTAACGAAGAAGAAAGAACAACAAAAACAGCACCAGAGAGAGCGCTCCAATTTTCCAAGCGAAATGCTTCGTTTCGCGGGACGTACAGGTAATACAGCACGGAGGCGAGGCGTCGTCGACGACTCCACAGTCTCACAGCTTGACGATCTCCGGGATCTCGACCGGGTAGCGGTCGATGCAGTCGTCCCATGGCCCGTTGGCGGGCGTCTTGATGCTGCGGAGGCACTTCCACACGGCGCTGTTGCACTTGAACCCGGAGCCGAAGCCGATCTGCCAGACGCGGTCGCCGCGGCGCATCCGGCCCTTGGCCTCGATGTAGGCGAGCTCGTACCAGAGCGAGCTGCTGGAGGTGTTCCCGAACCGGTGCAGCGTCATCCGCGACGCCTCCACGTGCCGCGCCGACAGCTGCAGGTTCTTCTGCAGCTCGTCGATCACGGCACGCCCCCCGGCGTGGATGCAGAAGTGCTCGAACGCCAGCTTGAAGTCCGGGATGTACGGCTTCCACTTCTTGTTCACGAGCTTCCGGCCCACGAGCCGGAAGAAGAAGAGCAGCTGCTCCGACATGGGCAGCACGAGTGGGCCGATGGTGGTGATGTTGGACTTGAGCGCGTCGCCGGCGATGGCCATGAGCTCCTTGGAGAGCGAGATGCCCGAGAACCCCTGCTCGTCCTCCTCCTGGTACACGCACCGGTAGGCCCGGTCGTCGGCGCCCTTGTGCGTCCTCACCACGTGCACCAGCCGGTACTTGGCGCGCCGGGCCTCGCGACGCCGGTTCGACAGCAGGATCGCCGCCGCGCCCATCCGGAACAGGCAGTTCGGCAGCAGCATGTCCCGCCGGGTGCCCTGGTAGAAGTTTGGCGTGATGATCTCCGTCGACACCACCAGCGCGTTCGAGTTCGGGTGCACCTAATTTAAAATTCAAGTACAGTTAATATATCTTTTAAAAAAATGAAGTACAATTAATTTTTAGAAAAAAATCAAGTGCAATTTGGTACCTGGAGCATGTCGCGCGCGAGATCGATGGAGATGAGGCCGGCGCTGCAGCCCATGCCGGAGAGGTTGAAGCTGCGGATGTTGCTTCGGAGCTTGTACTTGTTGATGATCATGGCGGAGAGGGACGGCGTCGGGGAGAAGAGGCTGCAGTTGACGACGAGGATGTCGATGTCCTTGGGCTTGAGTCCCGTGCGTCGGACGAGGTCGTCGATGGCGGAGAAGATGACGAGCTGGGCCTCGGCGCGGGATGCCTCCATGCTTGGGTTGGGCGGGATGTAGTGGTTGGCGGGCGGGAGGCACGTGTCCTCCCCGAGCCCTGACCGCTCGAGGATCCTGGTCTGGAAGCGCACGCTCTTGTCGTCGTCGCTGATGAGGCGCGTGTGCTCCATGAAGGTGGCGAAGGGGACGCGGCAGCTGGCGGGGGGCTTGTAGCAGGCGTAGTCGACAAGGTACACGGGCCTGGGGCGGGACATGACGTAGACGGTGCCGACGAAGACGACGAGGAACGCGGAGCAGAGGATGTGGACGAGGTCGAGGTCGAGAGAGCGCCACAGGGCCAGGAGCTCGCCGGGGCCGAGGCGCGCGAGCTCCAGCGCCGTCGCCGCCATGACCGGCACCAGCAGCAGCGTCAGGAAGTGGTTCACCAGGTACTGGTACCCCAGCTTCACGTACTTGAGGTTCACCGTCCCGGAGAATACGCCGCCGCCCCCCGGCATGTCGGCCGCCGCCCTGCTCGCCTCGCGGCTCGCTCACTCGCTGCTCGATTCGATCACAACTCCCCCAACCGGTGGTTGCCTGGCGGCTCTGCTCTCCGCAGCGTCTTTGCGGGCGGCGCTGCAACCGCGTGCCGTGCGCCGCGTGCTCGCACAGTGGGAGGAGGGAGCTGCGTCGCGGTGTGGACGGACGGGGTGTTTGTTTGCGGAGGAGGTGGTGCCGTGGTGGGGTCTTAATATAGTGGGGGGAGCCGTGGAGAGGGGGACGCCCGTAATTAAATCCGGGGCAGATGGGTAGTTTAAATGAGAGCCCGGCTACCGCCACCAACCGGAGGAGTGGCCACTGGGAGCGCCGGGCAGGGGCCCCGCCACTCCTGCTCCGGCTCGCTCGCTGGCTTGCATCGCCTGCACTGCAGGCCTGCTCCTACCAGAGCGCACGGTGTCTCCAGCAGGCCTGCAGCCTGCAGGCAAGAGCGCACGGTGTTTTGGTGAGCAATCTCGGGAAAACAGCGACGGTGGTGAGAGGATTTTAGCGAGGGGGTGACGGTTGAACGCGTGCGTGACGAACTGTAGCGCACGCGAGGATCGGTACGGTGTGTGACGAGACTGACGAGTGGTGAGGATCAGACGATCAAGACCACCATCATCCGGTTCGCAGAGAGAGAGCCGTAAGGATTATGGGCAGGAAAGTACTACGGTTCTCGCGGCACGCCTAGCGCGGCTTGGACCGGCCGGCGGTTAATGGCGACGCCGATCGGCCATTTGCCAACGGCCAAGGTACGGCGCGGCGTGGTGGGTTGTGATTTGTGAATTGCGATTTCCGAATTTGTGTCGCTCAAATCGGAGATTATCAAGACTCGAAAAAAGGTGGAAAAGAGTAGCTAGATTTCAAGGAAAACAGTCCAATTTCAGCAGACTGCAGGGAACCCATGGACCATTAGGTGTACAGTACAGTGTTGCGTCTGTTTTTTCAGGCTACTAGTTGTTGGCGTCCTTCATGATCATGCAGTTGCTTCGGTGGTTTCGAAAAAAAAAAGAAGAAATGGCGCGGGAGAAGCGAGGGAAATCGATAAGCACAGCTCAGATAAAGTTATCGTTGCATCTGAATCTGTCACCGATCATGCTTCGGTAGTTAAATCATTTTGCTTGAGATAAAAAGGGCAGAGCTGTACAGATGAACACAGCGCATGTTGGATATCAGGCCTCTGCACAAGGGAACGTATCCCATGCAACTCTCAATGATAAAACAAGTAATCGAGACAGTACCAGTACTTATTAGTACAATCTAATCAGGGAAAGGGAAATTTGCTTGTCTATAGTTTCTGAATAAAAAAAAAGGCGTCCCTTCTAGAGAGATCGGAGCACAGAGCATTGAAGGAACTGGCAGGACTCCTGCTCTCCGTGTCCATTTCACATGAGTCTGCATGTAGGAGTAGTACACCAGAGGGGTACTTTATGACCGCGGTTAACTTTCCTGTACATGTACGTCGATCCGCAACACATGCAATGCGTTGGCCTGATTTGGCTGCCTTGCTTGTGCCTCCAGCCACCACACAGTCAGAACGATGCAATGCCAAGTTGCCAACGGCTTCAGGACTGCGGACTGCCACATGTGCAAATTAATCCCTTGCTGGTACTACCTTCTGCTTGCACAATTAGGAAGGTACTGCTTATCATAGATCAAGATGAATGCTCCCGCCCAATTCTCGCATGATGCTCTGGCAATGCAACCGCCGAACTGTTTGTGCCAAAGTTGGCCCCAATTTGGGGAGGCTAGAGGATTGAGAAATCGCAAGATGCCGTTCAACTGCTCTGGAAAACCACACTCTCGTTCTCAAGCTAAAATAAAAACTCATGTTCTGCCTGGTTTCTGGAAGCGGCAATATATAAACCTTTTTCTTTGTCTGTCCACGAGTTCTGGCTGAGATAGAGCCACTGCAGTTAGCACTCGCATGTGTCGGGTCGGCATCAGCTCACAATGCACCTGCAAAACCTTGAATGCTTGACTTCAGCTCGATCCAATCGATTCACTACAGCATTATGCGTTGCATGCTCCGTTTGGACAAAACCTTTAAAACTGGTAAGCTGCTCCTTCTGGCCAAGTCATCCTTTGATGGCTTCAAGTACGGGTGGTACTTTGCAGATGTGGAAATTGCAATTGTTCAGACTTCAGAGGTAATGTACTGTTGAGGACTGAAGTTATCTGCAAGTATCATCTTGCTGATAGAGGTTGTATCCGACAGGAGTTGAGCTCACTGATAACTTTTTTTGGAAGTACGTTGAGATCTTGGCACAAACTAAAAGCCGTTTCGCACATCGCATGTGCAATTACCTAAGTGTTGGTGCTGAAGAAGAGATAGATAAAGCGCACAGCTGTTCATCTGTACTAACCACCCTATCTCCCAGTTTCGCGGAGCAGATAAAACACGTAGCAGTGTGGTCCGGGTCCGGTCCGCTCCGTTCCAGTGCAAGCATTAATCTACTCATCTGAAATGGGCCAATCAAAAGCTCAGGACCAGAGAAAATCTTGTCCTGCATGGTTTCCAAACCTCACTGTCACTGCGTCAATTGATCCTTACTTTTTTTAAAAAAAAAAACTGCGTCAATTGAACATTTACCAGCCTGCGTCAAAAGTCATTTGGCCATTGCTTGGACCACACACTTCAGGCTTCAGAGTAGACGAACCCCAGCTGTGAGTTGTGACCGGCGCTGCTTTTAGGTGAGCCAAAACGACTGATACTCTGATAGCGTCTCCAACAGCTCAGGCATGAATGCCCAAATGATATGGCATATGCAACTATAGTACTATACTGTGTTGTTCAAAAAACTAAAACGTTCAAATAATAACCATATCTTGCCTTTTATTTTCTCCCAAACAATCAGACAGCATCTCATCCTCTTATCTTGGGTGCATTGTTGGCCAAATAATGGCGAAATATTTGCAAAGAAACCAGCACGCCTCTTCTCTTCCCCGCGTGGAGGAATAGTTGTACCGGCACCTCTGTGTAGCGCAGAAGCTCGGATTTGGCCAGGACGTATGCCGAATAATGGTGGCCGGGCTGTCTCTGTTTGGAGTTGGGGGTTGGAACTTGGGAGGCGTCGTCTCTTGACTCTCTTCTCGGATCCCTCTCCGCGTGGTGTACTGGTGTGTACGCCATGGCCGGGCAGTCATCGTCAGACCTCGTGGGAGGTGTGCCCACACCGCCATTTATGCGGCCTGCAGGTGCTATCCTGTTTGGTCGACGTCTCTACTCTCCGCGGGAGGGGTGAGCCAGCGCGCCAATGTTATCAGTACCGTATATCTGGACCACACCACAATCCTCTATTTCTTTTTTCTCTACTCTCTCTGTCCACGCAAATAATACAATTATAGGATCCGTGCCAGTCAAATTGGGTCAAGTAGTTTAATCAAATTTATAGTAAATAATACGAGCATTTCTTTTTATGTACTCTCTCTAAATAAGTTATTTATTGTAAAAATATATTCTATAACTGATCTAATGGTACTTATTTTATATTTTTTTCTCGAATACGCAGGAGAGCTGCGTATCTTTGTATTAAGAAGAAGAACTTTTACACATTACGACGCGAGTCTTAGGCTCGCTGGGGTCCCTATGAGCTATTACATGATGGAGCAACCCCATAAAACACAAGAGATAAGGCTATCTATCTATTACACAGAGAACAGGCAACCTAGTTTGTGTGCTCCCGCGGCAATCCAATCGCCACCTTCACTCTTGATCCTTTGTAGGAGCTGCCCTGGCTGAGACTCGATTCCCCGGAAGACATGAGCATTCCGTTCTTTCCATAGTTGCCAAGATACCAGGGCGAACAGTGTGTCAAATCCTTTCCTCTTGGACGCAACCACCTGCCTTCTCAGATATACCCACCAGTCTTGTATCGTGTCCATTGTAGGCGTGATGGTAGAGAAACCTAGACGATGAAGGATGAGCCACCAGACTTGCTGGGTGTAGGAGCATTGTATAAGAATGTGCTCCATCGTTTCTGGTTCCTGATCGCAGAGCATGCATGCACATCAGGTGCGATTGCAGTCGATGCCGACGCCGTCTGTCTACTGTCTATTGGCGTCTGTGGAAGGTTAACCATAGGAATAGCTTGACCTTTAGAGGCGCCCAAGTCTTCCAGATGAGATTCGCTTTATTTTATATTATGAATGTTAGTATTTTTTATATAACTTTAGTCAAGTTCAAACTGTTTTGATATCTTGAAAAACAAGAATTACATTTTTTTTGACGGATGGAGCGTATATTAACATCTGCTGCGACAGTGACCTGAGCTGTTTCAGCAGCTGTCAGAGTATTAAATGCTAACTGCTAATCTAAACCAATTTTGACACGCTAGACTTTTGTCTGTTACCTGCAAGAAAATAATAAGCGTGCTCTTCCTTAATTTCCTATATCTGCTCACCATCTTCCCCAGCGAAAAATGGTTCTGATAGGGAGGCTGGACTTGACCCTGAAAAGCCCTTGCATCCGTTACCGATCCAACGTACATGCATGTGCGGCTGTGAATTAAGCACGTCTTTAGGCTCTTTACTAATTTTAGGCATGAAATATTGATCTATACATCATTCATCAATCTCAGGCGGTTTTGGTTGGATGCTATTTCTGTCATATGTCATTACACCAGACTTTATCAAATCTCGTTAGTTGGCTGCAAACTTTATTTCAAGAACAGAAAGTGGAGGCCGCGCGCGCCATAACTATTTTCCTTAATCTAAAAAAAAATCTTGTTAGTCAGCACTGAGCTGAGCTACTAGCTCGATCGCCATACCACTATACCAGCAAGACGACAGAGTGACTCTGACAACATAGTATATGCACACCAAATTCAACTTGACAACACCAAGGGGAAGCAGCAGCTTGACTTGCTTCTATAAACCGAAAGGAATGGCAGTGAAAGGCTTGACTTCGGCCGTGTTTAGTTCCGCGGTAAAAAGATTTTGAAAGGGAATCTTTTCACATTTGAAGTATTAAACATAGACTAATTAAAAAACTAATTGCAGATTACGTTTGGAATTCGCGAGACGAACCTAATGAATCCTAATTAATCTGTCATTAGCACATGTTACTGTAGCATTACTGTAGCAATTTAGTGTCTAATCACGTTCTAATTAGACTCATTGGATTCGTCTCGCAAATTACAGTCCATCTATATAATGCGATTTGTTTTTTACCTACATTTAGTACGCCATATATGTGTCTAAACATTCATTTTGAATTTTGGATTTTGAAACTAAACATGGCCTTCGTTTTGTTTGATAGGAGTCAAACATGAAGCCTCTCCCACGTGGACGTGAAGACACGGAGTGAATTCAGGTCAAAGTTTGGCCTTGCATTCATCAGGCTTATCCATCTGCCCCCTTCACTACTGCCAATCAAATCACCTCACAATATAATGGTTCAACGAACTCAACTGTGCGTGCAGTAGTGCACCCCACTCGCGCGCAGCACGTTTCTTACGCGCGTGCTCGCGGTGTGCTACGTGACTCGGTCGTCAGATGCCGGAGCTATATCTAAGCATCTGCCGCCCAATTCCCTGGCATATCCGCCGCTATGAATTGCGACTTGGCCCGTGTGTACGTGGTTGGGCGTTGGTGAGTTTGGTCGCCGGTAGGGTGATCTGATCGCAAGAAAAAATAAATAACACTTCGAGGACGCCTAGATTCTTCAGTTTTCAGCTTCACGACGGCATCCAAGTCCGCCGCGATCGGTCAGTTAACCTAAGCTGCATTTGGCAGCGAGTTGCTGCCGGATCAATCATCGTGCATTATTGGGTCTTGAGATCGATCATCACGTACTGGCCGGGGTAGCTATCAGCGACCCCAATTG
This sequence comes from Urochloa ruziziensis, assembly GCA_015476505.1. Classification (NCBI taxonomy): domain Eukaryota; kingdom Viridiplantae; phylum Streptophyta; class Magnoliopsida; order Poales; family Poaceae; genus Urochloa; species Urochloa ruziziensis. The sequence continues at coordinate 7,499,472 of CM027118.1, forward strand.
CATGTGCTGTATAACTCGGAGAGGAGAGAGATAGGAGAGATCTGCTAGCTGCTATCAAATACACTACCGGAAAACCGAGCTTTGCCTACACTACCTGAAAACCGAGCTTTGCCGTGTGTAGGACTGCGCCGTCCCCCCCCTGCCGTGTGTCCCGGCCTAGGGCGCACGACAAAGGGCACACACACGGCAAAGAAGCCCCTTTGACGTGTGCCTGCACCGGTGGCACACGGCAATGAACCGCAAACGGCAAAGGAGATTCTTTGCCGTGTGCCAGCCGTTAGGCACACGGCAAAGGGGATGGCTAGGTCACGGTCGTTGCCCTTTGCCGTGTGGCGCACGGCAAGATCCGGCACACGGCAAAGTAATTTTTTTTCGTTATATTCCCTCCAAACTTTTTGTGGTGTCAACATACGGTACTTTGCATTTCATGTTAAGATTCGGTACATTTCTCGTTATTTTTGCTATATTTATTGAATTTATTTCGTTTCATGGATTTATCGTTGAAAAATAACTTTGAACTACAAATGTGTTGATGGTCGTTGTGATATATAAACTGCCTGTGATGGTCATTGTGAAATATAAATTGTGAACTGTCTGTGATGGTCATTGTGATCTATAAACTGGCTGTGATGGTTATTGATATGTAAACTGCCTGTGATTGAGTTGTTTGGGGGTATAAGTAACAACAAACAAAAAAGAAACCAGCAGTTTTTGGGCCTTTGCCGTGTGCTTTTACCATAGCGCACGGCAAAGGCTGGCCACGTGGGCCTTTGCCGTATGCCACGCGTCCAGGCACACGGCAAAGGCCCAGTAACGGGGATGGTCGTTAGTGCCAACGAGCACACGGCAAAGGCTGGACACACGGCAAAGCCTTTACCGTGTGCCCGACATTAGATACACGGCAAAGACTCCTCTTTGCCGTCTAAACTTTGCCGTGTGTATTACGGCCTTTGCCGTGTGTAACGGGCACATGGCAAAGAGGGGGAGTCCGGTAGTAATAGCAGTGTGTGCATCGGCTTTGTTTGCGTGCTCGAGACGTTTGTGGTGGTGTAGCACGTTGGGTTGGTGGATTGGTAGATCTGTAGAGGCGGACCCGCTAGCTCACATGTTGGAAATTTGTGCAAGAGTGTGTATCTGATGTGGTACTACGTAAGATGCAGCTTCGCTTTCATGCTGATGAGTTCCGGTCGATTGTACGTACGTAGTGTACGCATCAGTTGTTAACGTTCGTAGGAGAGATTTTCTTTTCATCACGTACCTACTGCAGGCCGGGCTGGCCGGACACATATAGGAGCAGTTGAGTGGAGTTGGCAATCAAAATTTTCATGTCAAATAAAGTCAAGCCTGAACCATGCAAAACAAGTCAAGCCTTTCGCTGAGACTCCCTAGAATCGATTTCAGATCCGGGTGAAAGGCTAACATTCATGCGAGATGTCGTAGTGAAGTACTCCTTCCGTCCAAAAAAGAATGCACGTACTCCTCACTTCTCTCTAGAAATTTTAGTATCTTAAATTTGACTAAATAGATAAAAATATCAATATTTACGATATCAAATAATATATATCATTAGATTCGTTAAAAAATATACTTTCATAATAAATTTATTTAGAGCTTTATGAATACAATTCACTAGAAATTTAGTCAAATGTGAACTACTTTGACTAGCATGCAACCCAAACCGATATTCTTTTTGAAAAGGAGGCAGTAGGATCTGATTTGCATACCGTTGGGAGATGTTGGGCTAGAGATTCATTTTTTGATAAATGGCTAAAAGATTCATTTAGGCATATGTCACAGCCTCACAGGTTGATATGCAAGCAAGATGCTGCTGCAGACTATATATAGGAACTGACTGCTCACCATGCAATTCTCGGTTGATTTCAAATTTGAGAACAATTCAGTTGACCTGATCTGGTTCCAAAACGGTCACTTAAGTGCCATTGCCTTATCTCATCATCTGACTAAACACATGTTCGTGTACTCGTACGTGGAGACGTGGAGTTCTACGTCAAGGGTGGTATCTAGATTATACGGCTATCTATATTAAGTACAATAAGGAGTAATAGATAAACTAGACTTATTTGGAGTACCAAAGCCCGTACGTGCAAAGAAATCACGAAAACGTTCCGGCCCTGATGGCGCCATTGCTTCTGGTAGCTGATGAGCACGTACTACAAATAATAAACTGCATACACCACAACGGAACTTAAACTTTTTAGACAAGAAAATATTAATAAATACATATAGCTGTTTATTAATATTTTAACAGCTGCATCGATATAACTGTTTATTATATTGCACGTTGCACGCAAGGAAACCCCAGCAGCAGTGTCCTTTTCGAAGAGCACACGTCAACTTGATGGATGAGATGTTGCCGCGGTTAGACTCAACTGTTCAACCAACCGTTTCCTAATCCGTCTTTAAGATTCCACAAAAAGTAATAATCCTGTGCAGGTGAGCCGATCTAGACCGGCTTTTCGACACATTTTTTATACGTGCCTCGCCTACGTACGCGACCGGGCTGCCGTCCAGCCAGCCAGACAGATTTGGAGGCCGGCCCATTAACGAACATGATTGGACATGACCAGCCCACGCTAGGAAATTCAGCTAAATTGTGTGATGCTACTCATCATCACTCATTAGAGGCGATGACAGTTGAGAGAGACGACATGACGCTTCAAATCAGTTCAGAAACCTAATTAAAATCGAAAAGGACTCGTACCTACGTGCTGCACGCCTAAACCTAGTTTTAGGTCATTATTAACATCTGATGGTCGATGTGCTTGTGAATTTGAGGCCACAGATATGACCAACACAAGTGACTCTGGAAGAATCCTGCAGAAGTGATTTTCAGAGCAAATGCTAGCTACCCGTCCTTTGATTCTCCAGATCAAAGCGGACAAAGTACACACAAGTCATGTCTAAGCCCATTCACTTTTCCTTTTTGATAACTGTGTAGTTGTGCCTTGTCCTTGTGCATACGGAGTACTCCGTAGACTAGTAGTAAGTGAGCACTGTTGGATATCGGTTTGACCTCGGTCAACCAACAGAACGAGGATTAGGGGGAGCGTATTTCGCCCCCCTAATTCGAGATAGAGTCCAACTAACCTAAGTCCGTTTTTGCCTTGATCGGGAGGTAAATATCTAGATGTGTACGGACTCGGCCCCGGGCCTACAGCGCGGACTATATAAGGAAGGGTCCTCCCACGGGTCCCTTCACGCCAAACGAGGTTTGCCTAAAACCCTAATCCACCCACCGATCCCTAAGCGCGCTGGAAGGCCTGGAAGTTCGAGCCGCGCGTCCTGGGCAGTGTCGCTGGCGTCCTGAAGGCCATCGATACCCTCAGAAGACGCTCAAGGAACGACTACGCTACAAGCCCGACGAAGCTCTCGCTGCTACTACTTCGTCAGGCCGCACCGACGCCATGGACAACAACAGCGCCGGTATAAAGCCGAACTCATCTCTTTTCCGCTTTAGCTAAGGTGTTAGATGTGATCTTGTTAGACTAGTAGATCCTGTTTATGCTTAACGTGCTAAGTATTGTTAGTTTGATCTAACAATTGGTATCAGTCGCCTAGATCTAGCTCTACTAGATCCCTAACACGTTTCTTAAGTTAGACAGTTCGGTTTTATGTGTAGATTTGCTCAGTTAAGTTAAAGTTCTTGTTTTTAGTTTAGATCTACACGACTTGTGGCATGTTTTAGTTCAGATTTATTTTGATCAGTAAAGATTTCATGCCTATGCTCAGTTTTTTAAACATGTTTTTAGTTAAACAGTGAGTTTCTCGGCTTAGATCTATCATGTTTTAGTTCAGTTTTCTATAAGTTTATCACGTTTTACCGACTCATCAGTTTTAACTCAGATAAGTTTGTCAAGTTTTAGCTTTAGATCAGATAAGTTCACGCTCAGTTTAGTTAAGTTTTTTCATGTTTTACCTAAGATCTACTCGTTTAGGGTTCCGGTTTTTCATAAGCATGTTACTGTCTACATGTTTTACCACGTTTTACGCATCCATCTCAGCCCATCCCCGCTGTTTTACATCATCTCAGCCCACCCACAAAAAAAAAGTACATCATCTACATCATTACAGCCCACCCAAAAGCATTAAGAGAAAAGGGGAAAATCAGTGAAAAAGCAAAGAAAATAAGGGGATCACGGATCCCAAACCCTAGATCCCCAGATCTAGGGTTCCCCGAAACCCTAACCCTAAAGGCTTACCCTAGCCTTGGCGGCCGCGCGTGGCATAAGACAGCCGCACGCGACCGCCATCCTCACGACCGTCGGCCTAGGCCCCGCTCGCGCAAGTGACATGAGTAAGTCACTGCGTAGCGGGCCCCTTTTGGCCGCGGCCTTCTTCTTCATGGCGGCGCCTTAGCTTTGCGCCGCCGCCGCCGGCCGTTGAGAACCAACGGATCCCCCTCGACGAACGCGCGCGTTCACGCACGCGGCGCGCAGAGGAGGTCCGTGGCACTCCGGCTCGGTGGCGTTCCGGCGTGGAGTGGCTTGAGGACTTCGAGTCTTCGCCCTCACTCACTGGACATGGGGAAGAAGAGGATAAAGGGGGGGGGCGGGCGGCGTTGCGCCGCTCCGCTGCCGGCGGCGCTGAGGATAACGCGGCGGCGGAGCATGGAACGCTCCGCCGCCGGCGGGGCTGCGCACTCAGTGGCTGGAGAGGGGGGGGAGAAGAAAGTGACCTAGGGTTCACTCCCCCCCCCCCCCGGCTGGCGGCGTTTTATACGGCCATGCCGCGCGCTCGGCCGTCCGATGCAGCGGACGGCTCGGATGAGCGCGGGGCGGGGGCGGCGACGTCGGCTGGGCCGCTTCGGCGGCCCGCCCGTCGGTTCGCTGGGCCTTGGCCCATTAGTTAAGCCAGCGGGCTGTTTTCGCTTTGGGCTGGGCCGCGCCGTCGTCCGCGCGCGCGCGTGCGAGCGAGGCCGCGCGCGTGGTGTGGGCCGCGCTGCGCCCCAAGCTGCCAGCCGCGCGCGTCAGTTAAGGGCCGCTGGGCCGCTTTAGCTGCTGGGCCGCGCGTGCATAAGTGGGCTGCCAGGCCGGGCTGCGAGCAAGTGCAAGCTGGGCCTCGCGTCCGCGCACGCGCGCCTATGGGCCGCTGCGCCGGCTTAGTTGCTGGGCCGCGCGCGGTTTTAAGTGGGCTGCGAGCCTCTGAGCTGTTGTGGGCCAAATTTAAGTCACGGGCTGAATTTTATTTTCTCCTTTTATTAAGTTTTCAGTATGTCTTCAGTTTTAAGTAATTATTAATTCCTGTTTTTAGCTAAGTTAATTATTACATAAGTCTTTTATTTAAGATGTTGGTGTTCATACAATTTTTCTGCTAAGTTATTTTAAGATGATCACTGAAATTTTAAGTTTAAATCCACCTTATACTTAGAGATGCCTCTAGATAAATGGAACCACCGGGAAATTTATTTAGAGTAAACTTATGTTTATTTCAACCACCGTTGTTTATTCATGAGTATTAAGACGAATTTCGTTTGTTTTCCCCACCGGTGATTGCAAATTGAAATTTAATGCATGTTTTAATCAGACCACCGTAGGGTTATTTCATGCTTTTATTCGCATTTCTTTGTATACTATTATTTACTAAGCTAAGTTTTACTTGTCTTTTATTTCAGTGACAAATGTCAACTCAGTTGCATCGTACCTCAACAACATCAAGCCGCTCAACGGAGCGAACTTCCCCGAGTGGAAAGGACAAATTCAGACGTGCCTGATGTGGAACGACCTTGATCTCGCACTCAGGGAAGATAAGCCTGCTGCTCCTACTGCTGGGGCACTACCACTGCTATTGAGAAGTGGGAGAGATCCAACCGCCTCGCCATCATGGTCATGACTCAGACAATCAGCGCCGGCATTAAGGGGGCTATTCCCACTAAGAATACTGCTGGTGTTGATCTCACTGCTAAGGAGCTCCTGGCTAAGATTGAGGAGAACTTCAAGAGCTCATCAAAGACTTATGCAAGCACCCTGATGCTGAAATTAGTCTCCTCTCAGTACAATGGTCAGAATGGAATCAGGGAGCACATCCTCAACATGTGTGACATGGCAAATAAGCTTAAGGAGATGCAGATGGAGATCTCTGATGGTTTCCTTGTGCATTTCATCATGACTTCACTTCCTCAACAGTATGCTGCTTTTAAGATTAACTACAACACCAACAAGACTGTTTGGTCTATCAGTGATTTAATAAGCTACTGTGTTGAGGAGGAGGAGAGACTTAAGACAGAAAAGATGAAGGATGTGGTCAACATGGTTGGCAATCTCAGTCTAAATGGCACTCCTAAGAACCAGCATGAGTCAGGCAGCAGCAAGCAAGGCAACAAGAAGCACTTTAAGAAGAATGGGAACAAGAGTTTTGGTCCCAAGAATGACAACAAGTTTAAGCGCGCTAACCAGTCAAAGGGTGGCAAGATGACTTGCTCTTTCTGCGATTCACCCAAACATCTTCAGAAGAACTGTGCAGGCTTTAAGGAATGGCTAAAGAAGCAAGGTAACATTCAGTATGATGTTGTCTCTTTTATTGATGAATTATTCTTAGCTGATTTTTCCCCTAGTACTTGGTGGATTGACTCAGGTGCCACCGTGCACATTTCCAATTCATTGCAGGCATTCCATACGATCCAAACTATAAGAAGGGGGGAGCGAAATCTAAGAGTGGCTGATGGGAACGGCGTTGAGGTTGAAGGCGTTGGAAGCTTCGTCTTAGAGTTGCCAGGCGGCTTCCAGCTTAGTTTAGATGAAGTTCTTTATGTTCCTAGTTTGAAAAGAAACCTTATTTCAGTTTCAGCTTTAGCAGATTCAGGACACGTTTGTGTATTTGATAAAGACAAGTGTGTGATTCAGTTTAATTCAATAAATGTGGGTCTTGCTGAAAGGCAAGGCAAACTCTATATGCTCTCTTTAAGTAATGATTCTGTGATGAATGTTGCTAATGTTTCAAATAAGCGAAAGCGTTTTAATGAGACCTCATCGAAACTGTGGCACTATCGCCTTGGCCACATTTCGAGGGGGAGAATGGATCGTCTCATTAAAGAAGAAATAATAGAGAAATTAGATTTATCAGACTTAGAGCAGTGCATCGACTGTGTTAAGGGGAAATACGCTAAGAAAATTAAGAAAGGCGCTACTAGGAGTACGGGCGTGTTAGAAATAATTCACACAGACATCTGTGGCCCTCTCTCTGTAGAATCAGTGGATGGTTGTGATTCTTTTATTACATTCACTGATGATTATTGCCGCTATGGACACATCTACCCCATCCGTAAGCGTTCAGATGCGTTAGAAATATTTAAGATATATCAAAAGGAAGTTGAGAAACAGCATAATACTACTATTAAGATAGTAAGATCGGACAGGGGAGGTGAGTACTATGGGAGACATGCTCAGTACGGTCAAATTAAAGGACCATTTGCTAAGTATTTAGAAGAAAATGGCATAAGAGCTCAGTACGCCATGCCAGGCGAACCACAGCAAAATGGAGTTGCTGAGCGTCGCAACCGTACGCTCATGGATATGGTACGGAGCATGCTCAGTCATTCTAGCCTGCCTGTGGAGCTGTGGATGGAAGCATTAAAGACAGCCGCCCATATACTAAACCGGGTTCCGTCTAAGTCAGTCCCCAAGACACCTTTTGAGTTGTGGAATGGGAGGAAACCGTGTTTAAATTATTTAAAAGTATGAGACTGCCCTGCTGAGGCAAAGTTGTTTGATCCACAGCACAAGAAATTAGATTCTAAAACAATAAGCTGTCATTTTATTGGATACCCAGACAAGTCAAAGGGGTACAAATTTTATTGTCCTGGTCGCTTCAATAAGTTTGTAGAGACCAGACATGCTGTGTTCCTAGAGGACTCGGACGTTAATGGAATTTTTCCAAGGAGGGAAATCAGTCTCGAAGAATTACGGGTTGAGCTTCCAGAACCAGTGATTCAAGAGTCTACGGAGGTATATCAGTATGTACCACCAGTGATTCCCCCTACTCAGATGAGCAGCACTGCGCCAACTGCTGACATTCAGCAGGAAAACGTGGAGCCACCACTAGAGCCTCAGGTGCCAGCTAATGTTCAGGCAGAAGAAATTCCACAAGAAATACCTCAACATATTCCTGAACCAGTTGCGGTCGAACCATTAAGAAGATCGCAAAGGGAGAGGAAGAAAGCGATTGATTCTAGAATTTATGAGACATTTTTAAGTGAAGATTTATATGATGTTGGGAAAATTAATGATCCTGCCACATTCAGACAGGCAGTTGAGAGTGAGAATTCCACTAAGTGGATTGAGGCCATGCAAGAAGAACTTAAGTCTATGGGTGCAAATAAAGTCTGGGAATTAGTAGAAGTTCCTAATGGGATCAAACCAGTAGGCTGCAAATGGGTCTACAAAACTAAACGTGATTCCAGAGGGAACGTTGAACGTTTTAAGGCCAGACTCGTGGCAAAAGGATTTACACAGAAGGAAGGAGTTGATTATAATGAAACATTTTCTCCTGTGTCAACTAAAGATTCATTTCGAATCGTTATGGCATTAGTAGCACATTTTGATATGGAGCTACATCAGATGGATGTTAAGACTGCGTTCCTTAATGGAAATTTAGATGAGACTATTTACATGGCTCAACCGGAAGGTTTTGCTATTAAGGGTAAGGAACATATGGGATGCAGATTAAAGAAATCCATTTATGGACTAAAGCAAGCATCCAGACAATGGAACCTTAAATTCGATGAAGTTATTAAGAAATTTGAATTTAAGGAGACCAATGCAGATAGCTGCATCTATGTCAAAGCAAATGGTGGAAAGATAATAATCCTAGTGTTGTATGTGGATGACATACTATTAGCTTGCAATGATAAGAATATGTTGCGTGAGACTAAGAATTTTCTTTCATCCAACTTCGATATGAAGGACCTTGGTGATGCCTCGTATGTGCTTGGCATTGAGATACACCGAAACAGAGCTCAAAGAATACTAGGATTATCACAGAAAGCATATATTGAGAAAATGCTTAGAAGATATAATATGGAAAAGAGCAACACTTCACCTGTTCCAATTCACAAGGGCGATAAGTTTAGTGAAGAACAGTCCCCTAAGAACGACTTAGAAAGAGAAAGAATGGAGAACGTTCCCTATGCTTCTGCCGTTGGGAGCATAATGTATGCACAAGTCTGTACGCGTCCTGACTTGGCATTCGCTGCCGGAGTTTTTAGTAGATATCAGTCTAAACCCGGATGGGCTCACTGGGTTGGTGTCAAGAAGGTATTAAGATATTGCCAAGGCACTAAAGACTATATGCTCACATATAGGAGATCAGATAATCTTGAGGTTGAGTGTTACACTGATGCTGACTTTGCTGGTGATGAAGATGATAGAAAGTCTACTTCTGGCTATGTCTTCATGCTAGCAGGGGGAGCAATTTCATGGAGAAGTGGTAAGCAAGGTGTAACTGCTGCATCGACAATGCAAGCTGAATTTGTGTCATGTTTTGATGCAACGGGACAGGCCGTGTGGCTCAAAAGTTTCATACCGGCATTAAGAATTGTGGATAGTATCTCGAGACCTATCACAATGCACTGCGACAATCAAGCTGCAGTTTTCTTCGCGGCTAACGATAAATTAAGTGGTGCTTCTAGGCACATTGATATTAAGTATCGTGTCGTGAAAGAAAGAAACCGGGACCGCACTTATAAGATTGAGCACATAAGTACAAAAGAAAATATTGCGGATCCGCTCACAAAAGGCATACCACCGTTCCTCTTTCAGAAACATGTCCTAGGTATGGGATTGGTTGATAGCCTTGATAAGGTCCTGGTTCAGGGCCATTAGTTTTCCCCAAATAAGAATAAATAGTCCTAACAAGGTTTTTCAGTATAGACTATGGGTAATGTTGTCCCAGTGTGCCGTAGTGCTGCTGACGACGCATTGGTCTGGTACTTGCTGTTTTACTGAGGAAGGATTTTAGTTTAAGTTAGTGATTGATTAAGTATTAGTTTAAGTTTTAAGTTTAAGTTTGATTGACCTTCGGTCAAGGGGGAGAATGTTGGATATCGGTTTGACCTCGGTCAACCAACAGAACGAGGATTAGGGGGAGCGTATTTCGCCCTCCTAATTCGAGATAGAGTCCAACTAACCTAAGTCCGTTTTTGTCTTGATCGGGAGGTAAATATCTAGATGTGTACGGACTCGGCCCCGGGCCTACAGCGCGGACTATATAAGGAAGGGTCCCCCACGGGTCCCTTCACGCCAAACGAGGTTTGCCTAAAACCCTAATCCACCCACCGATCCCTAAGCGCGCTGGAAGGCCTGGAAGCTCGAGCCGCGCGTCCTAGGCAGTGTCGCTGGCGTCCTGAAGGCCATCGATACCCTCAGAAGACGCTCAAGGAACGACTACGCTACAAGCCCGACGAAGCTCTCGCTGCTACTACTTCGTCAGGCCGCACCGACGCCATGGACAACAACAGCGCCGGTATAAAGCCGAACTCATCTCTTTTCCGCTTTAGCTAAGGTGTTAGATGTGATCTTGTTAGACTAGTAGATCCTGTTTATGCTTAACGTGCTAAGTATTGTTAGTTTGATCTAACAAGCACCGGACAAGGTTTTGCGCTGTGGGGCCCGAAGCTTTATTTCCATTCTGACACGAGCCGACGAGTGGGAAACCTTGCCAACGGAATGGACAGAGGACGGGCGCATTTGCTCCGCCGCGGCGGGTGGCGCTGCCGCTGCGTTTGACAAGCACAAGTCAAGTCGCAGCGACCGGTTCGGGAGTTCCATCACATCGCGTCCCCGGTGGCAGAATTTATTATGAGGTCAACGAACGAGGCAGAAACGACCCACGAACAAACGAGCCCGACACGACTCGTCGAGGCGAGCGGAGGCGGAGAGCTGCCGCGAAGGGTCGCTGCTTGTTGCGTGTGCCTCGCTTCGTCCATGGTACGGTTGGGTGTTGGGGGCCTCTTCATTGCGCGATGCGACGGCGGCCAGCGGCAGCCCTCTCGCCATTCCACGGCCAACAGAAATTTTTGTCAGCTCATGGTGCGGCCCGGCCGGCCGGCTGGAAGAGACCAACTCCGATTCGAGCTCGATCATCTTTCCGTTTGGCGGTTAGGATCATCATCACGTACGTCATCCTATACTCGTGGTCTTCGTTCTGCCGCGCGGGCCGACCGTCGCTGCTGATCTCGGCTCGGCCGGGGCCGGGGCCGGCGCGCGGTCACCCACCGCTCGCTGGCGGCCGGTCTAACCGTCTAAGTTCGCGGCCGCCGCCTCAGCCGGCCAGCCAGCCAGCGTCACGGAATGGCCCGGCCGGGCTGCGGCGAGCCGCAGCCGCGGACGGGAAAAGCTCTCGGGCAGCCACAGCCAGCACGGATCTACGGGAAAAGGCAAAGGCACGCGCGTCCTCCGCGATCGCCGACGCCGCGGCCCGTAGTACGGGTGAGAGACGAAGGCGGCCGGCGGCCATTTCGGCACGTTTCGGCTGGGCGGATTCGTCGCCGACGGATGACACCGGTGTTGGGGGCGTTGGGACCGGATCGGCGGCGACGGTCGTACTCGTACTCGATGTCGGCGTTCCGCTTCCGCACGTCAGAATTTCATGTCTTGGATTGGACGCTTCGCACGCAGTTCGCACGGTCGCACGGCGGCGGGCCGCGCGCGGGCGGTTTGGGACAGGAGGGAGGAAGGCCCGAATTGGCCCAATGGGTCGAAGATGTTTCGGCCTAGTTGGTAATGGGGCGGAGTGTGTTTAGTCGATCTTACATTCCGGCCCAAAGAGCCTTGTTACACGGGCCATCCGGAAAAGTTCACCAACCAAACAGAGGACTTTGTTGGTCCAAAGTCCAAACTTGCTGAAACTGAATGAAAGTCCTATGTTTCTCAAAAAAAAAAAAAAAAAAAGAAAAGAATGAAAGTCCTATGGTTCGGGTTTCTGGGGTAGGTTCAGTTGAACGTTGCCCGATTTTTTTTTTTTTTTTTTTTTGAGCCAACGTTGCCCGATTCATGATGGTGTGGAATGAACCGATTACCAAACCTTCACTCTTCGGTGGTTGCACCGCCCCCCGATTCTTGGAGTGGACTAAACTCGTCGTCGGTGCAACGCGTCACGTACGTCTAAAAGCACGACATTCTTCTTGACAAGATTGGCCCGGCTGCACTTGCTGCTGAAGTTTCCTTTTTCAAACTCCGGCGGTGCAGCTCAATGCGTGCTGTCTGCATCTGACTGATTCCTTCTTGACCAAAGTTTTTAAAAACGGTACCACGTATTTTTTTTGCAAATTTAAAGTCGTACTTACTGTACTATGCAGCAGCAGATGGAAACATTGAATTGAATGATTGAAGGCACAAGGCAGACAGGTTATGCTCTGTTGTGCTTCCTCACATGGAATTATGGAAGAGTATAACAGCACATCGCACCAGGCTGATTTTGTTTTTAAAAATAAATACAAATTTGATAGCCCTTAATTCGCGCTACTACTCCTATATCTGTACGCGTCATTACGGTTGCGCTGCGCCGGTTCAATTCAAACTTGAAGCAACCATCGCGATTCTGGCCAAAGCTGATCTGCGAACGCACCTACCCCACGAACCAGTCCACGTTCGTTGGTATCGGTAACCTCGTCGTCGTCGCCTCTTGGATTGCTTTGCTTGTTGCCAAATTTAGTCGTCCCTACCTACCCTACCCGTGCCATCTCATAATCTCACCAGTATATCTCTCCCCTCCTACTCGTTCCTCAGTTCATCGCGTCGCAGGCAGGTCCCCATCGTCTCTGCAACCCTCCACACGTTGCATGCGGCTGCGGAGTTGTGCGTGAACCGGCTGGAGATGGGCGTGGTGGAGGAGCTCGTGGCGAAGGCGGGCGGGTGCGCGGTGATCGACGGCGGCTTCGCCACGCAGCTGGAGGCGCTCGGCGCCGACATCAACGACCCGCTCTGGAGCGCCGCCTGCCTCATCGCCAAGCCGCACCTCGTCAAGGAGGTAACTGCACTACCCGCCCCGCCCCGCCCCGCCGACGTGCCGGCATGCGCGTAGATTCTAGTTCACCACGGCAACAGCTGGCGAACATCCAGCCACGCCACCGGCCCACCACCGCTTGCTTGCATTGCATATTGTGAGTTGCGACAGACAATGGGCACTGGCACATGGTGCACCCATCATGTGCTCGATGCAATGCCGCAGCAGATAAATTAAAACTCTTCACCATGGGAAATAAATAATCATCGCGCTATATGCCTATATGTGACAGTGCATGTATTGTTTAGCCAAATCCAATACTTGGCCCACTTCCCTGTTTATTTAAACAAAAAATGTTTCTTAAAAAAGCAATATAGGTATCCTCGAAATGTACATAATCTGCTAAAGTCCTTTTTATGGGGTAGTTGGTTTCAAAAAGTTTTGTCTACGAGCCTGATGCTTTTGCCTAGGTCAAATGAACCAAGTCAAGGGTGGCAGAGGTTGAATTCTCGGCTCCTTGGGGGATTGTTGTGACTGGTGACCAGCACAAGAAATTTCCCCTTTCTTTTACTATTTTCTTTTCCTTTTGGACGGATACCAACCGCATAGCTTTGTGGATGTGAACATTCCTTGAAATTGCAGGAGGGAAGCTGTTTCAACACTTTGTGCATGCATGTTGTTTCCCCCTTAAACACGCATGAGAGCTATCATTATATTAAGAAAAATTATACCTGTATGTAAACGTGGACATTATATATCACCAGAAATTCTGAATTGCAATCTGATTTGAAACGCTAGCCGATAGGCAGGATAAGTAAGCACAGCAATACATATGGGCCCATCTATCAGTCTCATAATCTCATGGACTGAAATCGTGGAACATTAAATTAGAACAGCAAAAGGCCAACAATTTTCAAGCTTTTGCAATGGTCACTGTTTTTTTTTTTGGTTCTTCTGAATATTTGGTGTGTGTTGGTTCCTTTTTTATTCCATTTTAGTGTTTGTCTAGATCATCACACATTTGAACACATTTGGAAAATGTGATTCTACTTAAAGGTTCTTTTGTACAGTAGTCCACAGCAGTGACAAGAAAAGCTATTCCAGTACATGGTTCATTTGAGCAACCCAAGCTCCCAGTATATAGTATATCCACCATCTGTTTTTTTAAAAGTATTGTGGAAAATTCACTGGAAATTTTTGTCTTGTCGTTAAAAAAATGTTTTTTTGGCTGATATCTCTAAAGCGACGCATGGCCAGGTAAGTGTATCATTTGTGCCTGGGCGACGCTTGGAAGGCCCTTGTAAAGCCTTTTTTGTTCATGTTATATTATTGTTGAAGCATGCCATACGCGCTGTGCGCATAGTGAGCCCGCTGGAAATGTGTTGTTTGGCCTTAGAAGGCTTTTAGCTGGTGTTTCTTTCGTTGACTAGATGGCTGATGGAACCACCTGGACATGGCACATGGCTGAGAAATATGCAATTGCTTATTGTTCGCTGTGTTGTGTGTATGTGCTTGCCATGCTGACATTTTTTCTTTTTAATATCCCTTTGCAGGTTCATATGCAGTACCTTGAAGCAGGTGCTGACATCATCATTTCATCATCCTACCAGGTACCTTCTGGTTTCATCTTCATCAGAATTATTGAAGAATGAAGACAAAACATAGACCAGATTCTGGAGTTCATGGTTGTCTTTCATGTTAAGCTTGTAAAAATTATCTGTTTCACGTTTCAATTTGATAGAGGATCAAAGGTTACTAGTTATAGGAATTCATCTATTTTTCCCTGCAGGCAACTATCCCGGGATTCCTAGCTAGAGGAATGACTCTGGATGAGGCAGAAGGTTTGCTGAGAACAAGTGTAAAACTGGCCCTAGAAGCACGGGATGAATTCTGGAAGTCTACATTGAGGAAGTCGAAGCCTATTTACAACCGTGCCCTAGTTGCTGCATCCATTGGAAGCTATGGAGCCTATCTTGCCGATGGATCAGAGTACAGGTAGCATATTAATGATGAGGTTGCATTAGGAATTCTTATGTAGTTTCCTGATCTCCGGTCACACACTCTAGGGCATGTTATGTTATCTTAATATACATTGGTGATATTCAAACTTACAGTGGATCATATGGAGCTGACATCACAACCGAGAAACTGAAGGACTTCCACAGGCGCCGGCTGCAGGTCCTTGCAGGTGCTGGTCCTGATCTGATTGCATTCGAGGCCATTCCCAATAAAATGGAGGCACAGGTCGATTTCAAATCAGAACCCAATGTTACATGTATTTATGTTTGTTGTTCAAGTAACGCAGGTTGAGCTGAGGTTCAACATATCCCAGAACTGAAAATGAATAACCCTTTTGCGTGTAGGCATTGGTTGAGCTTCTAGAGGAGGAGAATATCCAGGTTCCATCTTGGATCTGCTTCAGCTCCGTGGATGGTAAGCACCTGTGCTCTGGGGAAGGCTTTGCAGACTGTCTTCAGATCCTGAACGCGAGCGAGAAGGTGTCCATTGTTGGAGTGAACTGCACACCCCCTCAGTTCATCGAGGGCATTATATGCGAGTTGAGGAAGGTCAGCAATCTCCTCTCCGCTTGGTTCCTCTCTGGCCTTTATACTGGTTCTTCAGTTGTCAGAACATGATGATCTGGTGTGTATGCTTCTATTAAACCAATTCTCCCTTCTGTTTCCATCAGCAAACGAAGAAGGCGATTGCTGTTTACCCGAACAGCGGCGAGATCTGGGATGGGAGAGCAAAGAGGTGGCTGGTGAGTGGACATGTTTTTGCGGTTTTTTTGGAACAAAAGGTTTCCTCGCCAACAAACTGACTCTGTTTGCATGGCAGTCTGCCGAGTGCTTGGGTCACAAGAGCTTCGACGCGCTCGCGAAGAGATGGCAGGAGGCCGGAGCCACCCTCATTGGAGGATGCTGCCGGACCACACCTTCGACTATTCGGGCCGTTTCCAAGATCCTTAAAGGCAGGACGGGGACATTGATTTCGTCATAACTGAGATGTTACACTGTGCTGCTGGAATAACATTCGGAATATAAATTTTCTGCGGTTATGTTTTTTTTTTCATTCAATTTTGTACCCGTCGCATGAGAGGTACACGTGTTGTCCGGACACTAGAAACTAGTAGTAAATTCAGGTACACGAGAGTTAATGTTGCCCGGACACGATGCTCTTCACCAAATCACCATATTTTTAGATTAATCAGCCTGCCGGAATCTCTTGTCCGACTAGTAAGTCTTTTGATCAAATTACTCACCCTGTACAATGTGTACTCGCAATGAGCTTCTAACGTTCCATTGTGACATACTAATTTAGTGAAAATACGAAGTGAAGGTTATCCAGAAAAATCACTATAGTACTGGAGGACATCCAGAAAAACCTGAGGGATAGAACCTGGTATTGTTTGACAGCTACAAAACTGGCAAATAAGAAGTTTAATTTGATACCTCCATTTGCTTGACAGCTACGAAACTGGCCAGAAAGATTTTTTTTTACTTCCATGAAAAAAAACTAATGAATGAATTCAGTTTACAAATATACAAATACTCAGGGGCATGCGTGCCCCATATATAGCCTGACCAAGTATATCCAACCGGTCTAAACCGTCCTGGCAACAACAGTTACATAAATGGGCTACTCATCACTAGCCTACTCAAGGTCAGATATAAGTTTACTTGGTGAAAGTTACAAGTCTACTTTTGTACAACCCAAAGTTTATTGTACATATTGTACTTGTACTTATATACAACAGATCTATCAAAAAGGATCCTCCAACTTTACATCAATTTCAGCGTCCCCAGTAGTTTCCAACAGGTCTGCTATTTTCTTGGGACCATGAATTGTGATCGATTGGCCCTCGGCGTAGCCACTCATTAGAAGCTTCCCTATCTTCGCCCTCCAATCAGCAACACTTTTCTCTGTCCACCTGTCATGGACCACTCGGTCGCGATAGTTGACCATTGTGCCAAGCCCAGTGTCTCTTATCCATCCATATTGTTCCAGAACATGTGCCTCGCCTTCAGTTAAATCTTCACCAACCTGAAACATATAATGGAGGCAGAACAAAGTAACAAGACATGAGCTCTCATTTATCAACCTAGCACACCCGGTCGCCAACAGCATTGGTCAAGAGTAATCATAACCAATGTGACTTGGTATACTCTATCTTATAATGGATAACTAAAAGAACTCATCTTAACTACACTTTACAGCAAGGAATGGCTTTACAGCAAGGAATGGCAAGGAGCCAAGGGTTCTCAATATTTTGTTTGCTCATACGTGGGATGAGTTGGACCAGGATTAAATAAACCAGTAAAAAAATGCATTCCAGTTCACCCATCAAGTCCTTACTGGTTGATATAAATTTAGCATAACTACATATATGGTAACCATAATCAGCAGCACAAGATAGCACGAAGAAACTGAAAAAGAAAAATCAGTGGCCCTACTGGGCCATATACTTGCATTCCACATGGAGAGGGTGCCCCTACTTGTTACCACATAATCACTGGTTAGGTCACACAATCAGCCCAGTTATACCATATAGTCGCTACTAGGTAAGGTGACTTAACTGTAACCGGTTTCTAAAGCCTTTGAGAAGATAAAATGTGCAGTAAGAAGCCGTACCATCAATGGCCTGTTTTCAATAAGAGCTGTCCTTCCACAACCACTTAGCTTCATTGCAGTAACCAGCCTACGGATCTGCCATTCTATTGGCAGTGATTGCACAACCTCAAAGAAGTATGTAGCATAACCATATTCAGGACGTTCAAGAACTATCCTGTGTAGTGAGATGAAAAGGGCACCATTAGAACAAGCCTTTCAACCATTTTGACAAAAAAAATATTAGTAAAATTAATGGATAAGGGGCACCTATTATGGCTTCTAAATACAAAAATGAAGGATTGCAGGTCCCTGCACCATCCCCATTCCACAGGGCAGTCGCGGAATTGAAGGTAGCGTGACTACAAAAGAGAGGAGAAAAATAAAGCTCTCAAGTTCACATGAAATGGAATGTCTAGAGTGTCTGGATGCGAGAAAAATTACCTGCTCAATAAGAGAAATTAAACAGGATAAGCAGTAAATAGCCTTTTCCCCCTTTTCATGTCTAGACACTGTCAGTTTCAACAGAGATGTTCTCTTTGGAAATAACTGCACATTGAGAAAATCGCATTAGTCCATGACACAAAATATGCAACTACAGTCATTCAACAGAGCAATCATGTACAAAGTTTACATATACAAATACAAGAGCTATGCCTGTCTACTAACTCTTTCATCAATTGTTAAATGGCAACACATAAGTGAAAACTAGATTACAGAGTACCATGGATGTGCACAATGTCAAGAAGGATACATGGAGAATTGCCCTCCAGTCTAAACAGAGGTATAGCACATTTAACCATATGTATATGGCCAATACAACACTCTGATCGGCAACATAACTATTTCCCAGGGTCATTTATTGCCCCATCTAGCATAACTGATGTTCACTCTAGTAGTTATCTAAGCTGTTAATGAAGTCCAAACAGTAAGTAGCAGCCTCTTCTAGCAAGTATCCTTTCCTGATGCAAAAGCTTCCATTATTAGAGGATAGTATAGAATACTAATATGATTTTTGGCATATCAATGTCAGTCGAAGCCACGCAACAAATAATCAATTTACATCAGCAACTACAAACAATGGTCTTCAACACTATTGTTTTCAATCTAGTTGACAGGCTTACAGCATATTTATTGAAAAACCATTTAATCTGCTTCCAGTTACGCTATTCCAACAGTTTTTTTTCAGGCATGCAGTAGCATTCTATGTCAGTGGCCTCCACAGGCCATCGCACGCAACCTGATCACTGACTTGATTTCTTGCTCCACATACTGTTAAAAAAAAGGGCGTACCCGGGCAGGTTGTTTAGCGCACAGCCTTTCCTGCACATAAATGTGCAGAGGCTGGGGCTTGAACCCTGGACCTTCCGGTCACAGGCGGTGAAGCTCTACCACTGCACCAAAGGCCGCCTTTTTTTGCTCACATACTGTTAAAATTGAATTTTCTACCAAACCCAGCACAACCACTTCACAGTCTGCAATCATATTTAAATGCTACCATCCAGTTTGTGACTCGCCATCTAGTTGTGGAACTAATCTTTCAACAATTAAACTGTCATTTGTTTCTGAGAGATGAAATTTGTCATTTGTTGCCGTACTAAGAACCGCTAAAGAACATCTTACATTTGCAATGACATTTTCAAGATCTTCGAAGCTATTTTCTGTAGAATCTGGAACCATTTCACTATCTTCTTCAGCACCATAAAGCTTGATTTCTTCAACCGATATTCCTCTGTTCAGAAGAACCTGCAGACCAGAAATAAAACGATGCACAGAGAATCACAGGCTGAAAGATTATTAAATTCATGCATAACTATATATGCAACAAATAGTCACCTGGAGAAGCCCAGGAGCATCTTCATCAAGTGCCGTTTCAATTGAATCCCTGCACATCATTTTGGTAAGCATAATACCTCAAAAAAGGTGTAAACCCTAAAAGAAAAGACAAGTTCCTAATGCAGCATACGTGGCTGTTTTCTTCCTCCTCCTTCGACGAGAACAGTAAGCAACACCCTCATCATTATTGTAAGCATCTTCTTCAAGCGTTTTTTCAGTTGAACTGCACAGATGCTATTCGTAAGCATGGTACAACATACAATAAAAAAAAGCAAGCTATTCATGCAGCATACCTTGTTTTCCTTTTTCTGCGTTGTTTGAAACTGAAAGAAATTTTCTCACATAAGCCAGGTAACTCAGGCTCAAGTAGTTCATCTTTTACTCCCAAAGATGGTACTGCGCCTTCAGCATCAGTAGAATTTGCTTGAGGAGATCCAGAAGGATCAATCTCATAACCTTCTAATGCAGGCTCCAACTTAACAGCAGCCAGAAGGGGGGCCTGTTTTCTTACAACCAGCTCGCTGTTTTCACTCCCACAAGTTGCACTGCAGCCTAACTGATTTTCTGTATCTTCCATTGGATCACAAGAGCATCCAGCTTCACATAGGGATTGGTCGGTACGAGATGATATGCCAGAAATATTCGGGAAACCTGAGTTCCCAGCAATAAACTTTTTAGCATTACTCGTTGCAGAAATTTTATTATCATTGTTTTCTTGGCATGTAAATACACACTACGCATGATTGCAAGGAAACGTTGCAACCAGCCTCATGAGTTGGTTGTCATAGCCCATAAAGTTAAGAAAATTGTTATTGGTGTTTTTAGGATTATCAATACAGCAGTATACTAGACCGTATGCACAATTTAGGGTGGAGCTGTCAAGGGCACTATGGTATAGTACTTCCAACAAAGCATTTCCTAGAAGACAAGGGTACCTGGATTATCTTCACCAAGCAACCTACTGTTCTTATCATCCATGCGATTACTCTCTATAATAGGAGGTGCTGAAGAAATCTCCTGTATGAATTTTTTAAAGAAAAAGGTTAACTGATCAGGTCCTCAGCATAAAGAGGAAACAGAACCTCATGCTCACTAGATGTAATTATATCATATACAGTACCACAAATAAATCCATGTAAATATACATACCGCAGGGAGTATTTGTTAATATTAATCGATATGTATAGAACATACCAGATAGTTAATTTAGATGTAATTTTCAATGTTTTATTGTCACTTTATGAGTACCGGCAGTTTGACTCAATCAGATTATTGTATTCTTCGAGATGGACCTCATAAACAAGGCATGGATCGTGAATATAAACAATATCAACTCATAAACTAATATAGCAATGTTCATTAAATTAGTTTAAAGATTAAAGAATAATCAATTTATTAGGATTTCTCAAACCAGATCTGGATCACCTATCATGTAACCTAACGCGTCCAGTTCTAAATCAATGTACCAATATCCACTTAGCATGTTTAAAGAATAAAATAAATCAATAAAAACTTAAGAAGTGCTACGTTTTGCAGTAGCAGCATCATGAAAAATGCGAAATGGTACCCATATGGCTCTAGGTCAAGAACACTAAAACTAATGTGATGCAGATACAACCGAGCAAGTTAAGCGTGTGAGAAGTCCTCATATATACTAAGAAACATGAATTTTAACACATGGTGACAAAAA
Source organism: Urochloa ruziziensis (assembly GCA_015476505.1). Classification (NCBI taxonomy): domain Eukaryota; kingdom Viridiplantae; phylum Streptophyta; class Magnoliopsida; order Poales; family Poaceae; genus Urochloa; species Urochloa ruziziensis. The sequence continues at coordinate 7,520,563 of CM027118.1, forward strand.
TGCAAAACAATAACGGCAAACATCATTAATCAGATGACCAAGAAAAGTGTATGGGCACCTGCAACATGCTACATATATCTTCTTTGTATTCTGTTCCCTCGTGATTTCTGCAAGCAACATCAAGGGGAAAATGGCATTCATAATAAACCAAATCAAGTCCTCCATAATGAATCCTTACATTGTCACACTACCTGTGTGAAGATGTTCCACTAGTTTCCACACCCATAATAGATTTCCTAGCTGATACTGTAGGAGGGCAAGAACTGTTGTGAGCTAGAAGGATATTGTAGCGCTCCTTCAGAGATATATGATCAAGGTCATCAGTCTCAGTATAAATTCCGGGGTTAAAACATGTGGCGGGTTCCTCCCTTGAACCATCAGGTGCAGAAACATCCTGCAAAGGTTCTCCAGAGATAACCATTCAGTGTGAAATCTACAAAATTAACTCATATGAAGCTTCAGGAAATAGCATATCTATTGATCTGAAAAGGTTAACTAATATGGACTTGAAAACAACTACAATAAAATTTGAAGAATAACGACAAAACTGATACAGCCTTTTCTTAATAAAAGCAGTTGGCAAGTCAAAAGGATAGAGAGCAGGCGCTAAGAGGAAATGAGGAAACCGTGAAGGAACTACAGAACTAAAATAGAAAATCATTTTTTACCATAATTTCTGAATTAAAAAAAAACTTCAAGAACTGTTCTATTTTTGGTGCATCATTTTGCCTAACAAAGTTATTGTCTGCGCTGAAGTTACTGAGCTCCATAAATAAGGTAGAGACAAAAATGGTTCCTAAATCATGTCCTTTTTTCCAGCAATAAGATCCAGCATATTTCACGTGTCGTTTAGTAATGATAACTGATAAGTAAAAGGAGGTGAAACTTGACATGAAAATATAAGACAAGTATTAAAAGAAATTTAATCTTATCGTATAGGCATAGACATGATAAGAAAGTAGTTACCCGTTCTGCCACAATAGGAGCTTCCTCAGCCAATTCAGGAGGATTGTTCTGCGATTCAAAAAATATTTTTGACACCACTACCTCTTCCTCATCCTTCACTGTATTCCTGATACGATATTGATGCAATCTCCAATCAGTTTTTGGAGAGCTTTTATCACTCATCGTGTCTGCATACAGGACAAAAACCTCCTTGCAACCTTGCAGTGTTCCATCAAGGATTATTGACGTAGATGTTCCAATTTTCTTCCAGCTGATATACTCATCACCTTCATTGATGAACTCAAATCTTCTATGGAAGAAATACGATGCACGTCCATCCTGCCTAACACCTGCAAAATCAAGTTACATCGTAAAAGGTGCTGACAGATAAGTCAATGATACAATAACACGTGTGATGTTACTTCAACAAGATTACATACCAGGTATATCTCGAGGATGAGCGTAACTAAATCCTCTGTCGTCATCAACAGATTTAATAAACTCATTGATAAATGGATGACGCTCAGCCAGACCATTCCCAACTTCTGCAGCAAGATGCCATAGAAGATCACTATCACTGGGATTAAATTCTACACCCCTTGGTAGCCCTGGCCAACTCTGCAAGCACAATAGTACAGTAAAGACCTACTGCTTCACCTAAAAAAGGCAAAAACAGTAAACAAACTGTTTTGCCACTTGATGGCATTCATTTATTTGAAAGACGCACAGATCTACTCATAAAAGGTATTGTGGTATTGTTAGGTCATCTGACTAAAGTTCAAATGATAGTACCTGGACTATACATTAGTAAGACCCTTGTGCTATCAACATGAGAATAGGGTAAAAGTAGTGTCCTTTTAGGATGGGACAGTAAATACAATATTAGAATTTGACACAAAAGAGATAGAAAAGTAGTTGGCAAGAAACATGTCATCCCTTTTGCTTAAGTATTATTGACGAGAAAAACAATCTACTGAAAATGAAAGAAAATGTAAAGGTAACTGGGGAGACTGTTAGGTACTTAGGTCCCCCATTGGTGGGAAAATGGCAATGATACGGCAAACACTTAATGATCCGATGGGCATAATCATATTACAATTTTTTTTCATCGACATCAATCGTCCAAAGAAATGGAAGATGACGGGTTTCATACGAACTCGAAGCGCATAAAAGTGTGCAGCGCTAATAACGTCTAATGCTCACGCACGAAATCAATAGCACCTAACAAAATCGAAAGAAAAGAACCTGCCGGGATGCTTCGCAGGCGCCTCCGGCGTTAACGCCAGCTTCGCATCTGCGCGGGAACCACACAAACATTCAAACCTCGGAAATTTCGGCGCACTGGAAGTGGATGGGCCGGCGGAATGAACTCACCTGTCGGGGAGGGGAGGCGAGGACTCAGCGCATGCCGGCGCCGGCGGCTGAACCGTGAGTTGGCGGCGCCCGGCGAGGGGGTAGTGGTCGGGGTCCGAGGCGGTGTCGAGGCTGGAGCACGGCGTGCTGATGCCCGTGGCCATTACAGCGGCATTAGGGTTTGAGCGGGACGATGGGAGGTGGTTTAGGAGGGGGATTTTGACGAAGATACTGCTCGGCTGTTCTCTAGATCGTGGGTCCGCGGCCGATCTCTAGATTTAGAGAGAGAGAAAAAATGCCCGTCCTCGGCCCGGCCCAAAACGCGTGGATTCAGCCCATTAGGTATGGGCCACTAAATCTTCGTCTGGTCTATTCTGGGCTTTATTGTAGGCTTGTCCATTTCACAATAAATCAGATGCTACAACATGTTTGTATTTTTTGTTTCTTCTGAGGGTGGTCTTAATGAACGAAATATATTCCCGGTTTCTAACCCTAAAAAAAGATGCTGCAACATGTTGTTCTCAAAAAGAAAAATGCTGCATGTCATAAAGTTGTGCTATCGCTTGTCATGGCTAGAACATGTACAAGCGATTTTTTAGCTAGAAGATCAGGTTTTTATTTTGCCATGTTTAAAACATGAATAAGATAATTAAGTTTATGTCAGTGCTTAATACATGTTAATATGGTGGATAGCCATTTAGGTATCAGTTTGCATAATTGCATTATAAGGAGGAGATTTTACAATATTGCTTAACGATGTGATAACATTCACTAATTAATCAATTTCATCAAGCGTCGTTATCGTTACTAGATGATAAAGTGTCGGTTTGAAAACAAAAATGAAGTAAAGGAGACATTTAACAGGTTTATTTAATTTTTGCGAAAGAAAGGTGGTTGTCACTGCTAATCCGGCATTACCCTTTAAATCTCCTCGATGTGCTTTGGAAATAAACTCCTACAAAGCTACTGTATTCTCATATAGTGCCAAAAAAAAGACCCAATGAATTCAGATTGCTTTCTTCGTGCACAAATATAAGATTTGCATGATTTTTGTTCACAAGCATAAAAGGCTTTTATATTCTTCGTGCACAAATATAAGATTTGCATGAATTTTGTTCACAATCATAAAAGGCTTTTATATGGTACTGATGCCCACGTTTATTTTGCTAGTGTGGTAGCTTCATTGGCTCGTAAGTCATTTCAAGAGCTGGCATGAGCGTCAAACCGTGGCAGAGCTAGCCATGTCTCACAAGGGGGCTCTTCTTCTTCCCCCTTTCTCCTAAAAAATGGAGGAGATGCTAGATTGGTTGAGCGCCATAATTTTAGCATACCAAAGTCTTGACAAACCAAAACTTGCTAAAAAAAAAAACCTTGCCACTGTTATGGCTAGAAAAATGTGAGATACGGAGTAATGACCACATCTTGCTAGCAAACCAAATTGTGGTCAAATAATTGGCAACTTTTATCTTAGAGGCTGTTTTGATCCAAGCCAAGGCCATCACAACTAATTTAGACTACTGTAACTACCTTAGTCCCCATTTGGTTCCTACCATAACTTAAGGGCGTTTGGATCCTTTGATCGCTCGCCTTGCCTCGTCTTACTAGACAGTAAAAGATCAAAAACACATATAATTAGGTGGCTAGCAAAAATAATTCGAAGACCACAAAATTTGTTTCGCCAACCTCGACGAGCAATGGCAAGAGAACCAAATGCACGATTAGTCTATTTAAATTTTCATAGTTATTTGCCAAAGGGTATGGAACATATTTTTCCATCACAAAAAGTATGACAAGATTAAACTTACATTAGGCAAGAATGTGTAACGAACTTAGTTTTGAGCCAAGCATATCTTTACCATAAAAACGATTTCTGTTGGCCCTGTTTCCTTGGCTGCGCTGGACTAAAAAGTTTGTTGATTTTAACTAATTATGTGATGATTAAATAATGTTCTCTGAGAGAAAAATCTGTTGTGCTGGGTTGATAAGCAAAATGAACTGGACTGAAAAGTTTGTTGATTTTAACTAATTATATGACGATTAAATAATGTTCTCTGAGAGAAAATCTGTTGCGCTGGGCTGATAAGCAAAATGAACCGATTGAAAAAAATTGTCTCTCCCCTACAAGGAAAGTAGCACTGCACAAAACTGCAATTGATCCCTCGATGTTTCGGGAATGTTTAGTTTGCGAAAAAGGTGGTTTTTTTAATCGAGCTGCGTGCATAGGGAGAAAAAAATAAACTGACACGATTCTTTATGTATACACTCTTTGAATTTTGAATGGAACTAAACACGGATGGAACTAAACTCGGTGTTCATCCAAAATTCCCAAGCAAAAGTGGAAAGCCCCGGGTTCCGGGCCCCCGGCAACCGTTCGTTCTTACGATGTGAGCATGCGCCGAGACGACCTCTGCAAATGCGAAGACGACCGTTGTGGGCGAAAGCCAAAGCAGCCCAGTGGGCAGTGGCAGTGAGCATCATCGCCACGAGCGCGTCCACAGTCCACACAGCCGAGCCGAGAGCCACATGGGAAAAGCGAGGCAGACGACCAACCTCCAGCCCTGCTACCGCTGGCTGCCTGGCTCGCTCGTTCCCTTGCTGCATCGGCAACAGACGGTCGGGGCGCTCGCGAAATTTGACCGTTGCCTCGCCACGTCAGACCCCCCCGTCCCGTCATCTCCTCGCGAAACGTGCCGGCCCCCACCCATCTGCGGCGACACTGTCCCCATTCGCCTGCCTCTGCTGTAGCTGACGTGTGGGGTCAGCTTCCTGGCCCACGCGTCGGTGGCGGTGGAGAGCTTTCTCGGGGCCTGCTTGTTTCTTTCCCGTTGTCCCAAGCCCACGTCCGCTGCGTCCCAGAGGTGGGAAAGCCGACCACTCGTTCATCGTACGAAGTCACTGACAGGTGGGTTCAGATTTTAGCCGTCTGCGTCTCCACAGTATGTACTCGTATGGGTTGCTATTGGTTCGGTGCGCAAGAGCAAGCCAGCGCCACACGCCTCGTGGCGCCCCGAGATCGTGTCGCAGCCGTTGGATGCCTGACATGCGCAGCGCGATCGGTGCTTACCGCCACCGGCTAAACGCGCTGCTCCCGAAGAGGGAACTTTTTCGCTGACATGTGGGCTAATGCAACCTCGGGCCCATATGTCAGTGAGGTGTCATGACCCTGGAGAGTTACCCAGCGGCTTCGCCCCATGATGGGCTCCTCCGGCCATTGGGCCCCGCCGCGCTTTTGTACAAAAGACCCTCCTTTTCTGTATTCTCATATTTAAAACCCAAGCTATCAGACATTCACACCGCTTCCTGCCCCTGCCTCCACTTCCTTCCTTCCCATCTCTTCTTCCCCACATCGACCCTTGCCTTGCTCTTCTTGGAATCCTTCTCGGGTTCCGGCAGATTGGAAGTTGCAGTAAAGGCGGTAGGTGCTTTGCTTCATACCCGTTGCGAGAGCGACGGAGCAGTTGAAGAACGATAAAGGTTGCAGCAGAGCAAGGTGGTGGAGGCCGGACCGGAGGGGCTGCAAGTTCCTGGGGCGGGCGGCTTCTCTTGCGGCAAGCCGGCAACATGAAGAAGTTGTTCTTCAGCCTCTTCCTCTTCCTGCTGGCCGGCGCAGCAGTTCATGGTGAAGATGGTGAGATTCCTCGCGCTTTCTCTTTTGATTTGTTATGCATCTTTGGATGCATGTGCTTCATACCTCAGTCTTACTGTTCTCGGTTCCGGATGCATGGATCGATCTCCCCGTTCTTCTTCATTGCCTCGCTTCTCCGCTTCGGTGCTGGCGCCAGCACCTTTTGGCCTGTAGGCTTGTTTTCTTCTTGCAATCTTGGAGCATACACAGTGAGATTGAGATCAGTTGATGGGTGATGTCCTTTTTCCATCAGATTAAGTTTGTCGTCTTGTGGTCTGCCTACTAGTTCTTCCATTACCAGTCTGTTTAGCAATAGATTAATGCCAACAAACACCTACCGTAAGCATGGGAGGCTAGCAATGTTTAAAAGGAGCTCGTTCTGGTACTAGAACAGCCTATGAGCATAGTTTACCGCCAGGTAACTTTTGGGGCTTGGATTTGACTGGACATCCTGCCCTCTATGCTCTGCTTGTCCACTTCGTTCTCCCTGGGATTCCTTCCTTCCCCGTGTCTGTTTCCCCCACGCGGCACGCCCAGTTCTCGTCCCTTGCTCCCTTCACGTGCGCCGCTTTTTTATATGGGTTTAAGCGTTTTGGTAGGAACATCCACTGTCATTATCATACTGTTAATCAGCCTGAACCTGGAATAAGATTTACTTGCTGCCAAGGGAAGGGATACTGATGTTGCTAGTAAAGTCTAGCAACGGCTAAACTGTTGAAGGGCTGCTGCCCCCAATGAACTGTACTCTTATTTAACCCAGCTTTCCTTTTGCTCAGCGAAAAGCTTGCAACAGCTCGGTAGCATGAATCTCCGATCGCTTTGTGCATAAGTTTAGCCTTGGCTCCGAATTTGGACAATGCCTCATCTTTAGTACTACTAGCATCAGCCTTTCAGGGGCCTACATGTCTGCCAGTGCCATAGTAGTATCTTTTTCTCCACTAATCTCAATGCCATGGGTTGCTAAAGATTGCGCAAAGTTCGTCAGTGACTCGGCCTGTGCGCCCACAGATAGTAGTGATAGTAATATCTGGCTCTGCAGTCGCTCCCTTGACCGACCTCCACTGTGGGGAGTGTAGCGTGGCTGGATTCGTTGTTCATCATGAGCGTTAATGACCCGGTGATTAGCATCACGCCGTCACGGATCAGGCCTGCAAGCTTCACAGCCAGTTGTGCCCCCACCGTGCGTTTGACCGATCGGTGGACGGGTCCCGTTTCCGGGGCCACCTGGCAGCGTCTTGTTCTGGGCGGTTTCTGGCCATGCCGGGCCCCGCAAAACAAGTCACGTCCTTTTTTTTTTTGAAATTTAAAGTCACGTCGGCGCAGCTCGTTGTCTGCGCAATGCAGAGAGGCTTGTGCGCAGGCCGCAGCGGCCATCGCTGATTCACTGTGGCCACCGCACAAAGCCCAGGATTTGGTGTGGGCAGCCGGGATGGCGCATGGAGGCACGGCGCGACGTGGCGGCTCCTGTTTCCAACGTCTTTCTCCGTACCCCAGTTGGCCCTGTCTTGTGCTTTACAGCTAGCTTTGGCGTCCTGTCCCAAATCTCGATTGCTCTTTTGTGCCTTTTCTTCAATAAATATGAAAACTGATTTTGTGTCATTTGGTCCTTTGTTGTTGTGTACTGTAGTGTGCTACTGTACTAGTTTAATTTATTATCGTTTGTTCAACTACTTTCCTCGAAAGAATGTTTTTTCCAACCTGGATTCCTGCCTTACGATGCACTTCCTGTCTTTTGCATTAATCAATTGAAAACATAAATACTATTATACCCATTAGATACTTTGATGTTGATGGCTTTGCAATAGGAAATTTCTGACATTTTTTGTTTCTCTTTCTTTGGCGTGCAGGTGCGTACATCGGCGTGAACATTGGCACGGCCATGTCGTCGGTGCCGGCGCCGACGCAGATCACGACGCTGCTCCGCTCGCAGAACATCCGCCACGTCCGGCTCTACGACGCCGACCCGGCGATGCTGGCGGCGCTCGCCAACACGGGCATCCGCGTCATCGTCTCCGTGCCCAACGAGCAGCTGCTCGCCATCGGCAACTCCAACGCCACGGCGGCCAACTGGGTGGCTAAAAACGTGGCCGCCCACTTCCCTGGCGTCAACATCACGGCCATCACCGTAGGGTCCGAGGTGCTCTCCACGCAGCCCAACATGGCGCCGCTGCTCATGCCGGCCATGCGCTACCTCCAGAACGCGTTGGTGGCTGCAGCGCTGGACCGGTACATCAAGATCTCCACGCCGCACTCGTCGTCCATCATCCTCGACTCGTTCCCGCCGTCCCAGGCCTTCTTCAACCGGTCACTGGACAGCGTGCTCGTGCCGATGCTCAAGTTCCTGCAGTCCACGGGGTCACCACTCATGCTCAACGTGTACCCCTACTACGACTACATGCGCTCCAACGGCGTCATCCCGCTGGATTATGCCCTGTTCCGGCCGCTGCCGCCGAACAAGGAGGCCGTGGACGCCAACACCCTGCTGCACTACACCAACGTCTTCGACGCGGTCGTGGATGCCGCCTACTTCGCCATGGCGTACCTCAATGTCACCAACGTGCCGGTGATGGTGACGGAGACCGGGTGGCCACACAAGGGCGACTCTTCCTCCGAGCCCGACGCCACCTCCGACAACGCCGACACCTACAACAGCAACCTCATTAGGCACGTGATGAACAGCACCGGCACGCCGAAGCACCCAGGCGTGGCCGTGCCGACCTTCATCTACGAGCTGTACGACGAGGACACCCGGCCAGGGTCGACGTCCGAGAAGTATTGGGGCTTGTTCGACATGAACGGCGTCCCTGCCTACGCCCTGCACCTGACGGGCTCCGGCGTGCTGCTGGCCAACGACACGACGAACCAGACCTACTGCGTGGCAAGAGACGGCGCTGACCCGAAGATGCTGCAGGCAGCGCTGGACTGGGCGTGCGGCCCTGGGAAGGTGGACTGCTCCGTGCTGATGCAGGGGCAGCCGTGCTACGACCCGGACAATGTGGAGGCGCACGCGACGTACGCCTTCAACGCCTACTACCATGGCATGGGGATGGGCTCTGGGACGTGCTACTTCAGCGGTGTCGCCGTGATCACAACGACCGACCCAAGTAAGAGATCAGGAAACCACCGTATTCAGCTCGTGGAATGTGTGGATTCACATGCTTAGACTCATCTGTGCCGGCTGTTCTGTTTTTTGCAGGTCATGGATCGTGTGTCTACTCTGGCAAGAACGGATCAGCGTTACTGAACGGCACCTCGCTTGCACCGTCGTCAAACTCCACGGAGGGGGGCTCCGGCGCGCACCGGGCGATTGGCGACGTCTCGTCACTCGCCGGCGTCGTCTCCACCGCGCTGCTTCTGAGCGTCCTTCTGTTGTAGGATGGATGTAGTTAGTAGTAGTAGGCACCCGCAATTATGCAGAGACCTGCAGAGGAGTTAGGCGTTCCCGAGAGGGATGATTCTTTTTGCTGTCAAGTGAGATTTGGCCTGGGTGTTGGTTTGGTGGAGGGGACTATTGTCACTCCGAATGGAACGGGATGTGCTTCTGTTGCTCTAGCATCCACTTGCCTTCTCCATCTCTGGTATTGGTTTGGGACAGACAGGAATTCGTTTGCAGCCCAGCGATTGCTCTGTTGTGCAGGTGATGGACTGTTGGCTGGTTGGATGCGGTGAACGAACTGAAAATGTTGAGGGGTTCAGTAGAGATTGTTCCCCATTAGCAACGGCTTGTTCGTATGTTTTCCTGAACAATCTTGGCAAAGCTGTGCCCCAACGCACGTGGGTGCTTTTGATCGGAAACCAGGCTTCCTTGGGCTCTCACTACTACTGACTTGTATTGAAACTAAGCGAATTACGTGCCATCCTGTATCCAAATTCAGAGTTAACTAGCACAACCGCACCTATCAGTTCGGAATTTCTTTGTTTTTTTAGAAAAGTCTCTTTTACCTTAGCATGGGCCTGAGTTTGCGTTTCCTCCATAAACCGCAAAATTGTTTATCTAACGCCTTTAACTATCAAAACCGTTCATTTTACCGCCCTCGGCGGTATGGACGGTGGTTTTCGCTGACGCCGCCCCATCTCTTCCTCCGCTACTGCTACTCCTCGCCGCGCGGGCGAGGTCCACTGTCAGAGCCGTCGGGCCCCGCGGAGGGGATGACGGAGACATCAATGCCAGATAGGAGAGGGGCCGTCGGGGGAGCGGATGCGCCGTCGGTGGGAAGAGAGGGGAGGAGGTGGAGAGAGAATGGAGGTAGGGCCCACACTGATATGTGGGGTCCGCTGCCACGTTACCGAAAACTACCGTCCAAACTGACGAGGAGAAAAGAACGGTTTTGATCGGTACATGAAGGAACGCGAATTTGGCCCATAATCAAGGTAGGTAAAATGGATTTTTTTACTTTTTTTTAGAAGAGATGGGACAGGCCACCGCCAAAACTGTTAACTCCATCGACTTGGGCCGAAAACAAAGGCACCTCGGCCCATAAGGCCTGTATGGGTATAAACGTAATTTGCCCGAGATGCCGTGTGCACGCCCTAACCTAGGCCCTATATAATGATGCAGTACATCCTTCTACATGACCATCCTCGCCGCCGCCGTCCTCGTCTTCATCTTCAACCTCGGGTCGAAGTTGCCTTTTCTTGTTTCGTTTTTTTTCCTTGAATTTGCTGTCGTTTCCTCCCAGTTTCGTTATGTTGAGCACTCTTCACGTTTTGAACATCTGTGGCCAGGATCCCCGCCGTGCGGATCCTTTGCTTTCGTTTGTGAAGGGATGCCAGATCATACCTTTGGACCTCTGGACATGCGGCTTCTTCCCATAGATTCTCGCATTTTCTCGTAGATCCAACAATTCGCTTCTCAGACTAACCATTGGATTTCTTCTAGCTTTTTGTGTTTCTTGTTTTTGTCTCGAAATTTTCTTCCGTTGGCTGCTGTGAGTGTCGTGATAACCAATAGATGGCTCGATGATGACTATTCTTGCTTTAACCACACCGAATCATAGGCCAGAGGAAGGGTTCCTTCTACCTTCCCTTTGCGTTACGCTCTTCTTTCTTGACGATTCCTCGTGAAACCTCGCTCTCTTGTTGAAGAACTCGCTTTGATTCTTCAGTGAGAGGACGGGGTAGAAGGGATCGGCAAGATTGGGGAGCGTGGTAAAGTGAAGGCTGAAGGTCTCGTCCAATGGTTCTTGACTTGTGGACAACCTTGGCCTTTATCTGAGAGCATGTACTCTATGCATAATCGATCCAGCTTTGCAGTCAACATAGTTTTAGAGGATGATGACATGATTTTGTCGCCCCAGTCTTAGGATCCGCTCTGCGGGCCTTTGCTGATTGACACTTCTGAATCTGACTCTGCTTATTGATGAGTTAGCGAATAATTTTGTTTTTTGATATCTTTTCCGCTTACGTGAGTTTGATCCGAAGATGGAAGTGAGGATCCTTTCCCCAGCTTATCGACTATGATTATACTGTGCGCACATGTAATCCATCCTTTGCGGAGCAGGATTCAAGCCAGAAATCTGATCCATCAAGCAGTCTGTTAGATCTGTTTTTCCTTTCTTATTCGCTGGTTTATTTTTGTTTTTGGCGATTTGAGATGTATAGTGGACATGACGATCCTTTCCCCAGATGATCGACTATGATTATACTGTGCGCAATTGTGATGCCTTCTCTGAGGAGGATTCCAAGCCAGAAATCTGATCCATTAGACTATCTTTCAAATGGTTTTCCTGCTTGTTTTGTACGTCGTAAAGTGAACTGGGATTCAAAAATTATATAAACTTCAAATCACAGCGACGCGGCAGCCACAACAATCCGATGTTAAAGTAAACTGATTCAAAATTTCTATATAAACTCCGCATTATCCGAGCTGAAACCATTGCGGTCGTCAGCTTTACTAAAATCTTTGCCAAAGTTTCTGTGGCAGATTATTAAAATGCAAATAGTATTTATTTTTTAAAAGTTCGGATGTAATCTCTCTATCCCAAAATAAATGCAATTCTAGCATTTGAATTTTGTCTCACGAAAAATGCAACTTTAACGTACCAACCACAAAAGACTTTAACTAAAATCTTCTCGTAAAAAATACAAACCAATGTCTATTTCTTACGGAAGTCAAGGGATAATTTGGTAATTTTATACGTAACATTGATTTGTACTTCTTGGTCCCAAAATAAGGGCAATTCTAGTGTTTTAAATTTGTCTCACAATAAAAGCAATTTTGATCTACCAACCACAAAAGACAATAGTCTCTCGAAGGTTGTCGTATAAGAGACAAAACTATGTTTAGATATTTATCACAAAAGACAAAAAGTAATTTGATAATTTTACACCTAACATTGGTTTACTCGTTAAGTTGTGCGAGGAGCTGTTGGAATTGTCTTTCTAATGGAATCTTGGCCCACCGTTGTTCCCCTTTGATAGCATTGAATCAGAAGCCCGGCCCACAATATATTTCCTGGGCTGTCTCTGCCTAAAACCCATTCTAGAGCAGGAGGTACTATCGATCTCACCTATAGAACTGTGAATCAAATGAGGATATTTTCTCAACTAAATTCTCTTATCTCGGTCGGCATGTTCCCAGCCGTCAACGGGCCCAGATGAAATGCCCGAGCAAGAAAATATCGCAACAGGGCCCAGATGACATGGAACTGATTGAAGGCAATTTCCAGCCACCAGCATTTACTACCCATGGTGATTGTTCCACGATTTTTCTCCCTCGCGTCACGTCAAATGGAAACCTATTAAAACCGTTAATCCATAGTGGTTTGATTTGAACCGATCTGGGGCATTCCGTTGGTGCTACCTTCTTTTACCACTCAGTACTGGAAATGAATTGATCTTTAGTACCGGTCGTAGGACGGGTTAGTACCGGTCGCTGTGGCCGGTACTAAAGGTCCGATACTAACGTGCTGCACGTTAGTACCGGTTAGAGGCAACCGGTACTAACGTGCTTCTGTTTAGTACCGGTTGGTATACTAAACTTTTCTCTCGACAACCTCCACAGCCGCCTCCCGCTCCCTCTCCTTTTCCTTTTCTTTTCTTATTTTTCCAGTCAACCCTTTTCTTTTTTTATTCTTTTCTTTTCTTATTTTTCCAATCAACAAGTGAACAAGCCATAAGAATAACAATCCCACAAGATCTCACAAATCATGCGTATATATCTCAGAATCATATTACATCTCACAATCACATCACAAAATCCACAAAAATATATCTCACCATCTCTAACTCACAGAGTCTCACAGCAGCAAGAATCAAGAATCAACGATCTCACAATCACAAGAAAACACACAAGAACAAGACTGTGCAAGGGGAGGCCACCGCGCCCACGCAGGGGAGGCCGGGAGGCGTCGTGCCGGGACCTCCGGCCGGCCTCCGCGCGCCTGCCCCGCGCCGGCCGGGGGGAGCCGCGCCTCCGCACGCCGTGCCCGCGCCGGCAGGAGGAGCCGTGCCTCCGCGCGCCGTGTTCGCGCCGACTGGGGGAGCCGCGCCTCCGCGTGCCGTGCCCGCGCCGGCCGGGGTGCACCTGGCCCGCGCTGGCCGGGGGAACCGCGCCTCTGTGCCCTGTGCTCGCGCCTGCCGGGGGAGCCGCGCCGTGCTCGCGCCGGCCGGGGGGAGCCGCGCCTCCGCGCGCCGTGCTCGCGCCGGCCGGGGTGCGCTGCGCCTGGCCAGCGCCGGGGGAGCCGTGCCTCCACGCGCCGGGGAACCTGCTGAGGAGATAAGGAAGAAGAGAGTAAGAAAGAGATAAGGAAGAAGAGAAAGAAAGATAGAGTATGGAATGAAAGGACGGAGGAGGAGAATAAAAAGAGGGGACCAGCATGTTTGTACCGGCTGGTAACACCAGCCGGTACTAAACTTTGACATGTTACCAGCCGGTACTAACTTGACACGGTTAGGTGGGCACTACACGGACAGTGATGCACGTTAGTACCGGCCGGTACTAACTTGGCATTTTTGCTACTGTTGTCTGGATCCGATACTAAAGGTGTACTAAGGAAGAGGTACCGAAAGTCGTTTCGGCCGCAGCGAGTTGCTCGGCTGCACTCGAGAGGGGACGGGCCAGCCAGCGGCCGATCCGTTTGTTTCGCGGCTGTTGGCGGAGGAACAAAGCTTGCGCACGGGTTATGCGCGGCCGTCGACGTGGGGAGCTTGCCAATGTGAGTGAGATCCGTCGGCGGGTTTCGCCACGGAGTGAAACGATCGACTTCATCATCAGCATTGCCTCTGCTAGTCTGCTTACACATGTGACGTGACGGAATCGTGTGCCGCATTTTCTCTCTGGAGTATTGCCTGCTGGCCACATTTTCCCATCGCCACTGTTTGTTTTGTTGCCTGTCAGATTCTTGATCAGGGGACGAGGACGAAAACGTCAACGCGTGATCAAGGGAAAAAATGTCCTCGAACGCAAAGGGATAACACCAAACGCTTTGACGCGTGATGAAGAAATAATCTTTGATCATCTTTTGATCAGGTCCAATCTCCGGTGGGTTCCGTCGATGCCGAGCTTAATTGATGTTCACAGCGACATGTAACCAACTGTAATAACTGTAAAGCGGTGGTGATAGCTTCGTGCCACAGCATGCAGATGATGACGAAAAGGTCAAAGGAGAGATACACGCCGGAAAATGAGAGAGATAGATGAAGGGAAGGGAAATCCAATCATACACCCACGTACAGTCTATATGGTGCTCTTTTCGGTCGACTATAAAGTTAAGAAGACGACATATCATTTCATTTGCTGCATATGGGATATGGGTCCAGCTTAACGACATCATTTGCTACATATCATTGGGTCTCTATTCTCATTTAGTACCAGCTTAACGAAAAGAATGATATGATGCCGTATGTTACAATTGGTCGAGGGCATATGTAAGCGCGTGCCATAAAAAAAACTGCCGAGATTTTATTTGAAGACATTACAGTGACTAAAAGTTCGGACGGTGGTAAATTTTAATTTTGATGTTTGCATCAATCCTGACTCTTGAGGCAGATTTGGATGTAAAACAATCTCAATCGTCACTCTTGAAGCAAATTTATAGTTCGTTTTTAGTATTAGGAATTAGGATTCCAAACGTCAAACTTCCTATTTTTTTACTAATAAAAGTTGTATGAAAGGGTAATGATTGTAAAATAAATTGATGGTCAAAGTGAATCTGTAAAGTCCTTTTTAAAGCCTAATAGGTTGACTAAAAACAAACGGAGAGAGTACGAATGATTTACATAGCCCTTGCCATTGTCCTGAAGAAAGCCCTGATAGTTATACTAGATAGGAGGCGATTTTTCAAATGGTCTTAATGCAATTGTGAAAAGAAAAAGTTGAATGAAGTATCCAAGTGTTCGACTGTTGAGGACACAATCGACGGGTCCCGCGGACTCCCCAAAACAGCTGATTGTTTCTTAGCTGTATATATAACTGCCTCTGCCTACTTGTATCTGAAACATCAAACAAAGACCAGCATTTCTTAGCTCATTCAGTAGGAAGTAGGGACTGCAACTGCACGCCACCATGGTCATCCTCATTTTCCTGCTCTTCTCGAGCTTCAACCTCCAAACAACTGGCGCCATCGACACTCTCACCTTGGGCCAGTCCCTCTCATGGAACCAGACGCTGATCTCCAAGGCCGGCAACTTCGAGCTCGGCCTCTTCTCCCCAGGCAAGTCCAAGAAGTACTACATCGGCATCTGGTTCAAGAAGGTCTCCAAGCAGACGGTCGTGTGGGTGGCCAACCGAGAGCGCCCCATCCTGGAGCCTTCAGCCTCTCGCTTCACGCTGAGCGACCGCGGTGAGCTCCTCGTCGTCCAGGCGGCGCCGCCGAACACCTTGCTGTGGTCGTCGAACGCGTCCGCCTCGTCCCCGCGCACCACCGTCGCCACGCTCCAGGACGACGGCAACCTCGTGGTGCAGAGCAACGCAACGGCATCGGCGTCGGGCCCCGCGGTGGTGTGGCAGAGCTTCGACCACCCCACGGACACGTGGCTCCCGGGTGCCAGGCTCGGCTACGACAGGGCCCGCGGCGTGCACAGCTTCCTCACGTCGTGGACCGACTCCGAGAACCCGGCGCCCGGCGCGTTCTCCATGGTGATCGACCCGAACGGGCAGGCCAAGTTCGACCTCCTCGCCGGCGGCGTCCACCAGTACTGGACCTCCGGCCTGTGGGACGGCGAGGTGTTCGAGAACGTGCCGGAGATGCGGTGGGGCTACTTCGTCGGCGTCCCCTACGCGCCCAACGCCAGCGTGAACTTCTTCAGCTACCACGACCGGAAGCCCATGGGCATCGGCAACTTCTTCCTCCACGTGAACGGGCAGATGCGGCGGCGGCAGTGGATCGAGGGCGGGGACTGGGTCCTCTTCTGCTCCGAGCCCCACGACACGTGCGACGTGTACGGCTCATGCGGGCCCTTCGGCGTCTGCAGCAACATCAAGAGCCCCGCGTGCGAGTGTCCCGCGGCCTTCGCGCCCATGTCCCAGGGGGAATGGGCGCTGGGGAACACGGCATCCGGGTGCGCGAGGCCGGCCGCGCTGGATTGCCCCACCGACGGGTTCCTCGCGATGCCGTACGCCGTGCAGCTCCCGAACGGCTCGGCGGAGGCGGCGTCCGGAGCACGGAGCGACAGGGCGTGCGCGGCTGCCTGCCATCGAGACTGCTCCTGCACCGCGTACCTCTACGACGGGGCCACGTGCTCGGTGTGGAACGGCGAGCTCGAAAACCTGAGGAGACTCCCGACGAACGATCAAGGCGTGTCGGGCCATGTGCTTCACCTCCGTGTCGCGGGCTCGGAGGTGCCACCGTCTCCGGCGACGCATTCGTGGAGGAAGTCGATGGCGATCGTCGTCAGCTCGGTGTCGGCCGTGGTCCTACTCCTGGCGTGCCTCATAGGCGTCGTCGCCGTGGCGGTGGTGCTGCGGAAGCGGCGGGGGAAGGGGAAGGTGACCGCGGTGCAGGGCTCGCTGCTGTTGTTCGACTACCAGGCCGTGAAGGCGGCGACGCGGGATTTCACGGAGAAGCTCGGCAGCGGCAGCTTCGGCTCCGTGTACAAGGGGGTTCTCGCCGACAAGGCACCCGTGGCCGTCAAGAGGCTCGACGGCCTGCGGCAGGGCGACAAGCAGTTCCGCGCCGAGGTGGTCACCCTCGGCATGATCCAGCACATCAACCTCGTCCGCCTCCGCGGCTTCTGCTCCGAGGGGAACAAGCGGGCGCTCGTTTACGACTACATGCCCAACGGCTCGCTGGACGCCTACCTGTTCAAGAACAGCTCGAACTCCAAGGTCCTGAGCTGGAGCCAGAGGTTTGGCATCGCGGTCGGCGTGGCCAGGGGCCTGACTTACCTGCACGAGAAGTGCCGCGAGTGCATCATACACTGCGACATCAAGCCCGAGAACATCCTCCTCGACGAGGAGCTGGGCGCCAAGCTCGCGGACTTCGGCATGGCCAAGCTCGTCGGACACGAATTCAGCCGCGTGCTGACCACCATGCGGGGCACGATGGGTTATCTCGCGCCGGAGTGGCTCGCGGGCGCGCCGGTCACAGCCAAGGCCGACGTGTACAGCTTCGGCCTGTTGCTGTTCGAGCTCGTCTCGGGCCGTCGGAACAACGGCTCCTCGGAGGAGGGCGGCCGCTCCGCCGTGTACTTCCCGGTGCATGCCGCGGTCAAGCTGCACGCGGGAGACGTGGTCGGCCTGCTGGACGAGAAGCTGGCCCGGGATGCCAACGCGGAGGAGCTTGAGAGGGTCTGCAAGGTCGCGTGCTGGTGCATCCAGGATGAAGAAGGCGACCGGCCTACCATGGGGCTCGTCGTGCAGCAGCTCGAAGGTGTAGCTGATGTTGGACTGCCGCCGATCCCGTCGAGGCTTCACATGCTGGCGACGCTGAATGGGTGCGTCGGTGGGGCTGCCGAGGATGAAACTTGTCCAGGAAACGGTAACAAATTAGCGACAGAAGTGTAACGAGCAGTAGAAATGAAGTTATCGCAATGGTGCGAGACCTGTAATGGTAGTTTCACTGCTTCAGCATGATTTTTCCTTTGTTGCATCAAGATTCAAGAGTAAAATTACTAGAAAACTAGAAAACATAGCAAGCAACCCCGCAGGGAGAGATCCTCTGCAACAATAGCGGTCAATGAATGTTTTCCCCCTTTGCCTATGGCCTGTGAATTCCTGATCAACCATTACAAAACTGCTTTTTAGTACATCTTTGGGACAATAACCAACACCCCCTGAAGGTTCTGAAGCTAATAGCGTTTTCAAACCGCTCTTGCCAAAACTGCAACCCCATTCATTTACACTCACTTCTAGCTCTGTGCTGTACAACTTCAGGGCGGGAAAACTTTCTATACTACCTGCAAAGAATACATCAAGCAAAAACCTAAACCTAACTAACAAACTATACAGATTAACACACCTACATACAACCCCCAAAAGAACGAATGGAATAACTACTGTGGAACTACAAGAAATCACTGCAGAACTACAAGAACCAACATTATCAGGATATACACTTTACAGGTAAAGACGAAGCTGCTGCTGTCAAGTAAAGAGCCTTAAGGACAGAAATGAACTTCAGAAGTTCTTCTTCAGAGAACCACTCAAGTTTCCATGTACGTACTGTGTCGATTTCATCAGAATGCTTGTTACTCTGATTCTGGATGCTCTTGTGAAACTCTCCTCGGTTATGATTGTCCAAAATCAATGTCAAACATTTGCCGCACTGTTGATCCATGACCTGAATGCATACATTGCAGTAAACATCAATTTCTTGAATGATCTGGCACAGATTATGTAGGGCAAAAAAAAAAAAAAAAAAACCTACATCCCAGCCATAAATGACAACGCATTTGGTCAGGGCTGCGGTCTGGTTATTTCAGGTTTTTAAAAAGTCAGTCAACTCAAAGTGTTACCCAAACTGGTGCCAAATTTTTCTCTAACCGATAGTTCAGGTACTACTTTTTTTCCTCTCTCTCTCTCTCCCCCCCCCCCCCCCCAAAGCCCATCTCTCTCCACTGCCCTCGCCATCCAACACCAGCTTGCCCCTGTCATTCCCTTGCTCGCTCCCATCCTCCAGCAGAACTTGCTGCCATGGAGAGAGATATTGTAACGTCCCGCCTCCCCGAGGCCGGGCCCGCTTACCCTGGTAGCTCTCTAGGACCTCTAGAATTCCCTCACAGACCAACACGTGTCTTTTCTGCGCACTTTGTCCTCACTCATGCGCACCCGGGAAGGACTTCCCGGTTGGTCACCCATCCCTAAATTACTCCGGGCCAAGCACGCTTAACCCCGGAGTTCTTTCGAGATGAGCTTCCGGAAAAGAAGTTGCAGCTTGTTGATATGAGTATTCTATCAATCCTATTAAGCCTTGGGTTGTCACAATCTCACCCCCTTAGAAGACAGACGCCCTCGTCGGTCAACCCTAGGCCAGGAACGTCCCCTCCGGCCACGTCCATGTGTCCAGTGCCAGCGCATGTGCCATGTTGTGTGACCACTCTCTGGGCTCACCCCAGCCATGCGCACCATGCCTGCGCAACTGCGACCCCATGCACCCGTGAAACCACGAGAGTCGGTTCTGATACCAATTGTAACGTCCCACCTCCCCGAGGCTGGGCCCGCTTACCCTGGTAGCTCTCTAGGACCTTTAGAATTCCCTCACAGACCAACACGTGTCTTTTCTGCGCACTTTGTCCTCACTCATGCACACCCGGGAAGGACTTCCCGTTTGGTCACCCATCCCTAAATTACTCCGGGCCAAGCACGCTTAACCCCGGAGTTCTTTCGAGATGAGCTTCCGGAAAAGAAGTTGTAACTTGTTGATATGAGTATTCTATCAATCCTATTAAGCCCTGGGTTGTCACAGATATGAAGTCAGAAGGGGCTTGCTGTTTGCACTTGATGGATTTGGCTTTGTTTCTGAGAGGAGAAAGGATGGTGGTGGGCGGTGGTGCTGTGTGCTGAGCTGCTCTGCCCTAGGAGGGAGAGGAGGAAGATGAGATGCTGGGGAATAGGATCAATAGAGGTGAGATGGGTGGCAGTTGCTTACTTGCTTGCTTTGATGCTGCAGCTGCGGCTGGCATGGAAGAAAGGAGAGGTGCAGTCCTGTGGTGGTTTGATTGGAAGAGAGATCAAAGAGAAGGGGAGAGAGAAAGGACAGAGCAGAGGGGGAGGAAGAGGTAGAAGCAGTTGCTAGTTGCTTTCTGGAGAAGAGCGCAGATAGATAAGGATAAGAAAGTCCAAACCCACAGCTCGGTCAGTTCGGTTAACCGAGGGTGGGGACTGAACTCAACAGATATAAATTAGTCATCTTGGAGCAATAACCAAAATCAGAACCGGAGACCGCGATTTCAGCCTCCGTTTTGGGTATTTGGGCTTTAGAACTATGATTTCAAGGTCAACTCACCAAGGTAAAAAGCACAAGAAATATTCTTTGTCGATCTTTCTTGTGACAGCAAAGCCTGTGTTGAATATAAAATATTTTCTTAACGCTATCAGTTGACCATGGCCCCTAACATTATCATCTATGCTCTGTCCAAACAAGTTATTTACTTCTTGAGAAAAAAGTAAAAAGGATGCAAATTGATCTAGTTTAATAGAAGGGATTGCATGTATCCCCTAAAACCTACATCATGTCCCTAGAATCCCCATTATTTTTTAAAAAAAAAATTGCTAACCATATGTTTATACTGGTAACTGGTTCCATCAGTTTGAGAAGTTTACCTTAAAATTTACAATAGACATTAATGAGCTTTGCATGATCTTATGCCCACCATATAGCTTATGGATGGCAACCAACTACAGGTGTTTTTAGCTTTCTCTTTCGATTTTAATAATGATTAGGCAAGTAAGAGCGAAAGTACAAGAGCCTCTGCAGCAATTGAAACATTGAGCCGCATAGCTAAAGTGAAAAGTTATATTCCTCTAAGACGATAAAGCTATCAAGATTCAACAGTACACAAATAAGTCGTAATTGGAAGATTGGAACTATAGGAGTGCTTCCGGTTTAGCGACTGGCTTACACAAGTTATTTCTGCTAAGCAGAAAACAGTGCGCATGTGGATATCAAAAGAATAAATCGCCACGGTGGTTTTATTTGACAGAGGGTTTATGAAAATAATAATTCTGCAAATTTTCATGCAGTAAACCAGAGAAATTGTAATTGTTAAAAGCCAAACAACAACTTACCACTTCTTTAATATTGTTAATAGAACAATATGCATCAAGAGAAAAGTATGGACGATCTGAATCATCAGGGACACGACCAAACTGATCTAGGTCCTCAATGCACACCAATATTGATCCTTCAATGACAAATATGGATCTGATATGAAGGGAGTCTTCTGCAAAAGAAAAATGACCAATATTGTTTCAGCAACTTGTAAGAGCAATAAAGAAGATAAAGGTGCAATGGGAAATGTCCAATTGAAGTTACGAGTGAAATTTGGGACATGCAACAGCCAAGAGTTCAGTGCAAAGTTCACATGATTGGGCTTGTACCTTGTATACAAGTTTTCGGTAGATACATCTACTTGATTGATTAAGTTTACTAAGATTTAGCCAACAGTGGCTTATTCTAGTTCTAGATGAATTAATATTGGACCTAAAGTAAACATAAGGCTAAAATAGAACTAAAGGAAACCGCACAAGATGTTTGCAGTATATCCTATTCTGTTAGGATGCAAACTATAGAGAATGGAAAGGTAGTTTCGATGTGTTCCATCAACAAAATGTTGTGACGTTTCATCACGTAGATCGCTAGACCATGGTACCTTCAGCATCATTCCTCCAGAACATCAACATAGAGTAGAGAAATATTCCCATCTTTGCAGATCCACATATGCATTTCTCAAACAATTTAACTTGGATGTTCTCCCAACTGCCATTTAAATTGCACAAATAAGCATAACAATAAAAATGGACAAGAAGCTGCAATGAGTAAAATAAAGTGTTCCTTATGTGGATCAAAACGAAGTTTGTTTGTGGTGATTGTAGAAGACATACCTTTGCAAATGTATCTCACGGTTTAATTTAGGGAAGTAGATTACACTCAAGAGCCAAAGAACATCTTGTGCTTCCTTGGAAGTCCGCGTGAAGAATAGATGAGTTGTACCGTCTACCATGTGTACCCTGTGACATTGCAAAGTAGTAAGCCTCATGTAAGCTATGCCACCATTGCTATCGATCGATATGCTAACTGACCTCAGTGCCTGTAGTCCCAGCCCAATTGAAACCTTTTCCAGACTTTCCAGAGTATAGCTGCCCAAAACTCTTGGCTTGGTTTCTGTAAATTAATCAGTATGTTAGAAATTATGGAGCTAACAAAGGTCTGAAATAGAGATGCGGGGAATAAAAATTTCTATCAAACACGTCTATGTAAATTATCAGTTACAATAGTCAAACCAAAAAAAAGGAAATTGGAAACAAGATTAAGATGGGAAAAATAAACAATATGTAGGAAAATGAGTAATTAACCTTTTCCATCGCAAACTATATCAAGTAGCAGTACATACAATTTGTTTTGAGAACTTCGCAGCAAGGCTGCCTTTCTACAGAAAGCAAGAGAACAACCGTTAGAGTATTGCAACCATAGAAAAAAAGGGGCAGGGGGGATGGTGAATACAGATCACAGATTTCCAGTTTCTTCATATCAGTAACTTAAAGTGTGGCGTTTAAGAAATGTGGCCCAGAATTATATAGAATATGAACATGACTATAATTTATAAATGAATAAAGCTAGCCATTTTCGCTTCCAGCAACTATTGGTAACGGCTTAATACACCAAAACAGCTAAATGCCAGTTACCTGATAATATGCAAGAGAATGGGTTAAGCACCTATTACATGGTGCATATATAAGGTTTTGACTACAGATATCTTTCCTTGTCTAGGATACAGAATGCACATGACTACCAACTACTGCGATGTTTTGTTTCACTAATGAACCATAATAATTTTGAGATTTAATTATCTCGCAAGCACATAAACATAAAGCATTCCAAACAGTTAGGGACAACCCCCCCCCCCCCCCCCCCCCCAACTGCATTTTCAAAGCGCCACACATCTGCCTTTGTCAAAAAAAAATCAAAAAAAAAAAACTCAATCCCTAACCTGTTAAATACACAAGCATACCCTCATCCAACAATGTAAAGTGTATTTGATTTGAAAATATCAAACTTGTAGGTTTTGACAACTTATAAGCATATTTAGTACAAAAAATAAATCAATAGAAATTTCCATTCAAAGTACTTTCTAGTACATTGTAGGAGAAATTGATGGCTGCAATCTGTTCATCAATGTTAGCTCTTGTAATACTTTTAGGATTGGCGCACACAGAGAAAACAACTCTGACCTTTGGACTACAGTGCTTGCTTCATGAAACAGGTATGCACAACAGGCTACTTGTTCACATGTTTCAGACTTGTCATTGTTTGCTACTTCCAAGTTGAAGAAATCCTTCACTATCTTGTATTCCCCTGTGTTACAAGAAGTTATATTTGTGCTGACATTCTTAGGAAGAATTCTTGAACAATGGCTTCCAGTGCCTTCTTTCTTGGGAGTACTTCTGCTCGGCTCGTGTGTCAAATGACCATTTCCTTCAACTAAAACAAGCTCATCCACCTGATCGCCACTCATTTTAATACTTTCTAGTTTGGCACCATTATGATTCTTCAAAGGAAACACCCTCCTCTTAAACTTCTGCATGCCTCTTTGTCCAACTAAATGGCCTGAATTCTGACCTAGATGTCCATTCCTCTGGTTACTGTCATGAAACTCCTCAATACCAAACTCTCTGTGATCTGTATGAATTGGTTCATCTTCGGCTGAATGATCAGACAAACTTTGCTCCCCTGACTTCTTTCCCTCATGATTGCTATCTACAAAAGGAAACGAAGCCAACTGTCCATTAAGAGCCAACTCCATCTTTGTCTGAATTGCTGCACAATCGTCTTCCGAATTGCACGAACAGAACTCATCCGAAGAATCATCACTGCAGCTGCCATCACTTCCGAGTGAACCGACAGAATGAAGATGTCCTGATATTTGCAAAAATTCTTCCTCCAGAAAAAGTCTGCGATGTAGAATGTCCTCCTTATACTGTGGAGGCGACTGTGGACTAGGATACACATTGTATGGACTTGATTCTATTAACTTGCTCATGGTATTGGATGGTGTTCCATTTGCCAGCATATTTCTAGAACCATCTTCCATCTCAGAGAAGGGGTCAGTATGTGAAGTGCCTACTAACTCAAGGGGAGGAGGTCGTTGAAAGGAATTCAAGTGCATCATTAGATGAGCTTGGTTTGCATTCACTTCATTCGATGATTCTTTGGTGATTCCATTAGAACCATAATGTGCATTATCTGTGAAAGATGAGTCTGACTCCAAAAGGTTTGAGCTGCTCCCACCTTCTGATACATGTACCAAATCCGACATGTCATTTGAAGTCTCCTTGTGTGCTTTCTGCCTTTTCTTTTGTCTAACAGACCTTCCATTTTCATTGGTGAAGTCAATAGACAAGTTTTCACCTTCTGTCTTCTCCGCATTATCGTCCATCCACTCCTTAAATTCACGGAGCCAGTTACTT
This sequence comes from Urochloa ruziziensis, assembly GCA_015476505.1. NCBI lineage: Eukaryota > Viridiplantae > Streptophyta > Magnoliopsida > Poales > Poaceae > Urochloa > Urochloa ruziziensis. The sequence continues at coordinate 7,545,051 of CM027118.1, forward strand.
GACTTTTGTTTCTTCAGCAATTCAGCAGTGTTTATCAATGAAGCAATTCTTATGTCATAATCAGCAGCTGCAATTTCATCCTTCTTAGAACTGTCACTATCACAGGGGGTGGACTGCTGGTCTGTACCATCATCAGAGAGATTTCTCTCTCCCTCCACTATACTGGCAAGGCGGGAAATTTTTCTCTACAGTACATGAACAGTAAAAGCAATGTCGGTTAATCATTGAAGCAGTCACGTATGGTCAGACTCTAAGAACATATGCGGCCCCAGGATAGTACAACACTGTTTCAATTTTGCAAATAAGTATGGAAGTATCTTGAATTTCTAGAGATGATGATCACATACACAACCATCTTGGATGAATCAACCAGAAACAAAAATTACGGAAGTGAGAAAAGGATGCTTCTGCATTGTATGTGAAAACTAAAAAGAGTGTGCATTTATGGAACAAACGCAAGTCGCAACAATATGTGTATTAGATTATCTTTACTGCAAGAGAATAGTAACACAGAAAAATTCAAACCAAGGAATCCCGATATTTTGTGCTACATCCAATTTATCAACTTAGTTTAATTGGTGTGACAGAGAAATGGATACATACCATCTTCAAAGTTAGCGTGTCCTCATCTTCATGATCATCTATTGCAGGAAAATAAAATCCATAACCAGCAGGATGATTTTGTCTGCATGCAAACAGCACTTGCTTTTCCCAGTATTCTTGTGTGTTCATACCTTTATCATCTAACTTCAACTGAACCAGAAAAAGGCAGGGAACAGAGCTGTCACTTTACTCCAATACTGAGCGACAAACTATTATGATGGGGAAAGTTTTAGGAAATAAAAAGAGTTTGATGTTTGAAGTTAACTACTTACATTCTCTGGATTACGGAAAAAACTGAACACATGTGCTCGATACCACCGAGCACAGCAGATAGGATTGCCTTCCAACCAGAGGTTCTGCAATAAAGATAGGGTGCCAAGGATTTCCAATTCTGAGAAATTTGAGATGATATTGTACGAAAGGTCAAGCCCCATGAGTGATTTGAGATTCTCAATCCCATGTACTGTAGTTAAAGCGTTATTTCTCACAACAAGTTTTACAATTCGACTGGAAACCTGCAAGGAAGCAACAGTTAACTGTAAATACCACTAAAAGAATGTTACCACAATAAGGTAGACTGCGTGGCAATGTTCTGGAGTGGATATAAAGTAAATGCAATTACCTCACTCAAGGATGAAATCGAACGCAAATGATTAAATCCAAGATCCAGATTTCGCAACTTTGTACATTTCCGCAGATTGTCTACCTTTGCAAACTTGTTGCGACTGAGATCCAGGGTTTCAATTGCAGGTAACAATTGCAGTGACTCGTCCATGAGTACTATGCCATTAGATGCACATGAGACATACGAAAGTTTGCTCCAAACAGGAGAGTCCTTGATATCCATGATTCTACTAGCAAAGACATGCCTAAGAGCATCCTGTAGTAGCATGAAAATCAACTATTGTGAATTTGGCTAAACATGCTAATAATATGGAAGTGCTTAGAAAGGAAGCCTAGATTCGAACATTTGATGAAGAGGATGATTAATGCTACTTCTCATTCTAAATGAATTATTTGGTGCTAGCTGAACATTTGACTACATACCATTAAAGCTTAAAAATATGGTAAAACAAATCAAGTTGCAATAAACCAAAGCTGCAATCAAACACTAGAGTTTTCCATGTGCAGTCAATTTTTGTTGCATATTCCATCAGCCAACAAACCACACCATATACGATGGTTGATATCTGATACTTGCACAGGCAAAATGGAACAGCAAAGTACATTAAAGCTAAAGAAAGAGATATGCTATTAGCCATTCAGGAAGCATTATGCCCATGGTAGTTTCTAAGATCACTGTTAATCTCAGATTCACATTAACAGTAACTTCCTGTTAAAATTTTCTTTGTAGCTTGAAAAAGCAGTAAATGAAGATGCATGCACTATGTCTGTTGAAAGACCAAATGGCTGGACAAGTTCTGTATGCCGAAGCTTGCTAATTAGACCACAGAATAATGCAGCAAGCACAACATAGATGATTGTTACATTTGCATTTATGGTCTCAGCAACACAAGCAGTAATATAATCCTACATGTGACTACAATTTGAACAGCTCTGTGGTCCATCTACTTCAAAGAAACTGCTGAGGACTAAATTCAATTCAAATTAGGTAAGGAGTACTTAGCGATGATTTCAAGACATGACATTAGAACCCACAAGCAAGATCTGAATGAAACTTCAATAAACGTAAGAAGCGATGTAGAAAGCATCTTAGCGAAGATCTAATTGATTAACAAAATGGCAGAAACATGCTCAGTGTTGGATCAGATTCTAGGAATGAATCAAAAGGTGTGGACCGTCATATTGCGAAACGGGTTAAAATAATGCTTCATCACTAGTTGTTGATGAACCAGAACAGCAAACCTTAGGTACAAATGACAGTGCAGAATAGCTGACGGTAGTTGAGGATCGTAAGTAGAGCATGTGGTCACCACCAGGCGAATTGCCACAGATAAGGAATACAAACGAAATTGTGCGGCGGGTGATAGAAAACGCACCGTCGAATCATAACAGACGAGCCTCTCGAGGGTGTGTCGGAGCTCGAGCAAGCCCCTGGCGGCCGAGGTGGAGAGGTCGCAGCCCCGCAGCTCGAGCACGCGCAGGCGCGCGAAGGGGAGGAGCGAGAGCGGCGCCGGGTCGCGCCCGGGCCCCGCGGCGACGACCTTGAGCGAGGTGAGGAGGCGCAGGATCCGGCGGAGCTGCTCGAGCGCGCGGTGGTCGCCGAGGTCGGCGACGTAGGCGCGGAGGTAGTCGACGGGCGCGCCGGCGCCGACGGCCTCGAGCTCCCGCAGCGCCTCGAGGCGGGAGGCGACGTAGTGGAGGCCGACGGGGTGGAGGCGCAGGGTGACGGTGCCGTCGAGCAGCGCCCCCGCGTTGCGCGCCACGAAGCGGACCAGCAGATCGAGGTAGCGGTCGCCGGTGACCGGCGACGCCGGGGGCCCCCGCGCGGCGTGGCCATCGGGGATCGGGGGGCTAGGGTTTGGGGGCGGGGGCGCGCCGGGGCATCGGCGAGCGGCGGGGCGGACGCGGGAGAGGAGGGGGAGAGGAAGGGGAGGGTGGAGCCGGCCAGGCGGGGCGGGGGAGGGAGGAAGCGGACACGGCCGCGGTGGTACGTATGATTGGGGGACACGCGGGCTTCGCTGTGGCGCTGTGCGGGGCCGCGGGGGGAGGGAACGGAAGGCGACGCGCGACGCGGATCGGCAGATGCGCGAAGCAATCGCGGTTTGCGAGCACCAGGTGGGGTTTCGATCCGCAAATGCTTGCTTTGTTGGGGCTAAAACGGACGGGGATCGCGCGCGGGTCACTCGGGCTCGGGCGTTTGGCCGTGCTTTCGGCGGTTTCCGGCGCTGGCATTGAGTTGTGCGCGCGGTTACGGCTGTGCCTGTGCGCTGTGCGCGCGCGCCTTGGCGTTTTGTTGCTGCCTGCCTGCAGTGAACGAGCCGAGGTCTCACGGCCTGAATCTGTCGTCAGTGAGGCGCGCCATCGCCGTCTTCCGTCCTTGGCTTGACTGCTTCATAGGCAAGGCATCATCAACCGTGGGCAACTGGGCATGCCGGTGAAAAATTATTTAACGATTTGCGCCCGTACACGGCACGCGCACCTGCGACGTGACAATGCGCTGTCTAGATCCGGCGCCACCTGTCGTTCTACAACACTCCAAATGGCACCATGTTCTCGCACACATGGCGCCGGCCAGGGATTATCATACGACATACGGCGTGGTACGCTACAATCTCGGCGCGGATGGCGCGGACATCGCTGCACCTGCATCACCAAGTCACAGTTAATGTTAGCCCACGTGACCTCGTCCTGCAAAAATATGTTTCATGCAAGATCAAGGCATGCAGAGCGACACGTTAACATCTAGTAACATGGATTCTCGGGTCCTTCGGTCCTTTTATTTGTATTTTATGCACTCAGGTCAATATCAAAGTTCCTCTCAGCTCAGCCCAAACGCCAACTTGGTTGATGGTAGTACTTGCTAATCGATGGCATTCAAAGAGTGAAAGAGAGAGGAGTTCAAGCATGACCACATGATGGCAAGCATATTGGTGTCACTTTATAGATGGTCTTATACATTCACACGTAGTTTTAAGATGAGTTGATAGACAAAGAGTTGTTGTTTTAATCATCTTGTAGTAATATCACATCCCTTAATTTATCAAGAAAATAAAAAATATGAATTAGATGGCAACAGTAACTTATACAACGGTGGCTCGTTCTCTTTTACGAAATTTATTTTTCTGATCTCGCTTTCTTTTCTTCACATCATCCATCAATAATACGTATAGAATGCTTATGTGTGGCATGAGACGTGGAAGAATCTGAAAGCAATTGGGCCGGCCATTCCGCTTTAAAACTAAAGATTGGGCCGTATAACCCTTGGGGAAGCGCGCGCGAAAAAATGTTCATTGGGCTGGGCCATTGGTCGCGTCTCCTCCAGAACAGAAAAAATGTTCGCTGTTTTGTCAGCCATTGTATTTTCTGACACGTGCACCGTGCAACGGCAGTATTCTTTTACATCAAGGAGCGTCTCTTCGTACGTTTTGTACTCTCAAAGATTTTTGCATAGCGCACCGCACATGCAGACATATACACACTAATAACACACGATGCATTTTAGCATATGCCTAAACATGATCTCTGTAGTAAAGAATACGAGATTCTTTAAAAAAGAAGAATACCAGAAAAGATGCTAGCTTCTACACTATCTTTTGCCGTGGGTAGCAAAATGAATATGCCGGATAAACGAAAGAAAAGGATGCGAGTTTACACACATTAACAAGGATCGGAGCAACATGGTAATTTTTCTGAACAAAACAATTGTTAAACAGTGTAACACAAAATTGAAGACAAACACAAACTCTTCAATGCACAAGTTCTCCCTGCTAAACGCCATGCAAACACTACGGAAGATCGTGCTTCCAATCCTACAACAAAATTGTTGCGGCAATACATATACTCTCCTAATCGCCTCCCTTGCTCTGCCGATACATACAAGTATAGTAGCAATCACGTACTACAATTAAAAAAAATGCAGACGAACTCCCCAGGAAATGGATCGGAATTGCAGTGCTGCACCCTGAATATGTAATTAACCGGCCGGTTTGATCACGAGCAAACGCCATTGGCCACTGGCGGCTGCCCCGGCCTCGCCATCGAGAAGGACGCGTCAAGCCACCCTTCCTTCTTGGCGCGCTCGACGCAGCACCCGAGCTGCTTCCCGGCGTCGGGCACGTCGAGCGCGAGGTCGTCGACGCAGTCGGCCACCCTGTCGAATCCCTTGGTCATCTGGTTGGGCGTGATGAGGCCGCGGCCGTAGCACTCGCTGAGGAGGCCCCATAGCCGCTCGTCCTTGCCCCGCTTCTCGATGATGGTCACCAGCGCCTTCTTCACCACTTCGTGGTGGAAGAAGGGCAAGCCGAGGTCCTTGATGCACCGGCACGCCTCCCGGGTGTCGCCGCCGCAGTCGTACTCCTGCAGCAGCCTCCCGATCTTGTCCTTCACCTCGTCCAGCTCCCACCCGGCCTTGCCGCTGCCGCCGCCGCCCCAGCACCGCAGGATCCGCTCCGCGGAGAGCTTGGCGCCGAGCAGCGCGCGGGCGTTCCGGAGCGCCAGCATGCCGGCGGAGCCGTCCGCCTTGACGCCGCTGGCGTCCTCCTCCATGGCCTCCAGGTCCGACGGCGCGATCACCTCGTCGACCACGGACCTGGCAAAGAACATGGTCAGATCCTCGACGATGGCCGGGTTGTCCAGCGCGGCGTCCTCGGCGGCGTCGATTAGGAGGTGGAAACCCGCCACGACGTGCTCCGGGGGCATGCAGAGCGACGAGAGCAGCACTGAGGCCATCTCCTTCTCCCGGCTCTTCCGGTCCATCGCGGCGTTGACCAGCTTCTTTACGAAGATGGCGTTGAAGGATGGGCAGCACGAGTAGTTCTCCGCCTCCAGCCTGCTCACGACCTCCATGATGTCGCCGGTCAGGAAGTACTCCTTTACGAACGACACGGCCTTTGCCTTGAACTCCTGCACGGCCGCGTCGTCGACCTCGCTGGCCTTCTTCGGCTCCGGCGGCAGCAGTTTCAGGCACGACGCGCACAGCCAGCCCTCCGACGAAGCCTTGTGGATCACCGATCTCAGGAGGCACCTCGCGTTAGGCACGTCGAGAACCAGGTCGTCGATAGAGTCGATCAGCCGGTCGAACCCTTTGGTGATCTGGCTCTCGTTGATGACCCCTTCCTCGGACGCCTCCTTGAGGAGGTCCAGGATGTGGCCCTCGGCCGCGCCGCCGCGCTCGACGGCGAGGACGAGCGCGCGCTTGACGACGTCGTGGTGGAAGAAGGGGATCTTGAGGTCCCTGATGCACCGCAGCGCCTCGGCCCTGTCGCCGGAGGCGAGGTACTCCTCGAGGATGTCGGAGATCTTGGCCTTGGCCTCCTCCACGGTGATGCGCTTGCTCCCGCCCCACCGTTGCAGGACGATCTCGCCGTGGTGCGGCACGGAGAGGTAGCTCTTCTCCGCCCTGCGCAGGACCTCGGCGCCCTTGCAGCCGCCGGGCAGGCACGCGCCCTGCCTGGCCAGGAACGCCGGCGGCAGCATGTCGTCGACGATGGCGCGGGCGACGAAGACGGCGAGGATGTCGACGGCGTCGGGCGTGTCGACGGAGAGGTCGTCGCAGGACTCGGTGAGCTTGCAGAAGCCCTTGTACAGCTGTGGGCGGTCGACGACGTCGCCGTAGAGCGAGGACAGCAGCACGGCCGCCATCTCCTTCTCCCTGTCGTGGCGGTCCATGGCCACGGACACCAGCTTCTTCACGAAGTAGTAGTGGTAGCACGGCACGCGGAGATCACGCAGCTCGTTCGCCGTCGCGGCCACGTCGTCCGTCGAGAAGTACTCCTCCACGATCGTGGTGGCCTTCCGCTTGAACTCAAGGAACTCCTCAGAAGAAAGCGTCGGGCTCGGCGGGATCGCGTAGTCCTGCTCAACCATTCTCCTCGGGATCGTAAAAATTAAACGCGGAGGAAATCAAGCGTCAATTAGCACGTCGGATGCGGCCGAACACCGGCGCTTTTACCTCGGCGGCGCATTTGAGCGGCGCCTGGTGCTCATGTTGTGGGACGACGCTGTCGCGGCCGCACTCCATTGCCGCTGCAACTCCAATCTATATCATCCGAGAGAGCTGTAGGATGCAGACGTCCCCTGCAATCAGCCGGCGACTGCAGGGGGCTTTCCTGTCATGATCAGTTGGAGAGATTCAGAGCATAGGAGCAGCGCCGGGCCGGGGAACTTATTCGAAACCGTCACCGAGGTGATCGATCGAGAGGCTCCCTTGTTTTTTTGCTGGGATTATTTCTCTTCTTTGCGACAGCTCTAACTCAGGGAGCGATTGAGAGAGAGCTGTGAGGAGCGAATGCGTCTGACGGAATGGTTTTTATATGCTCAAGCCTTCCCAGTCAAAGCCAGAGAAAATGACCGAGGCTGGAACAGGTCTGGACGCGCCACGTCATCAGTGGACCTTGTCACTGAGTGGTGGGCCCAGCCGTGAGAGGTACAGAACACAGGCTTTGCGGTCCACCAGCAACTACTGGACGTGGAGCATGTGCATGTGGGTGCTGGGTAAACCGGGTCGTTGTCCCGTAGGACCCGGGCAAGAGGTGAAACATTTTTTTCGTCCTAAACATAGGAAGATCTCGAACAAAAACCGACGGTCCAGAATTTTTAAGTGCATGCATGCCGCGTGTGTGAGCGGATTTGCGAGGAGCGTGGATTGCTTCGCGATTTCATTATTTCAACCGACCGGAGTATTTGAACTGAATTCTTTTTTTACGCGGGCGCGGGGGGGTGGGGGGGGAATAAGATCCCCCTAGCTTTCATTCAGAGATCGATGGTTAATTAATACAAACTACTTCAGTAATGAGTACATGAAAAGGAGAGGCAGAACTATAAGAGGAGAAAGTTTCGTCATTCAAGTACACTAGTTTTAACCTTTTTGTGTATGAATCCAGATTTCCGTTTCATCAACGGCGTGAGATGTCTTTGACAGTTCCAAGCCAAATGTTTTGCCCTCTCTCGTTTGCCCTTAACAAATTTGCTCTATTGAGGTGTTTAGATTGAGAGGTAAATTTGCCCCCTAACATGCCACCGGTAGAGAGAGTAGAGGAGAGAGAGTGTGTGCAATAAGCATCTTTTATGGCCTACCAAATATTTATCTCAAATTTGACACTTTTTAGCGGCAGCTGGAATTTGAGGGGCAAAACACTTACCCTTACGTGTTTGACACTTTTACAGTAATCTACTATACTTATATAGGAGATCCCCACTACAAGACTTCTCTCAAACCTCAAGAGACCACGTCATCATTTGCCACCTTGGCCTCCCATTATTTACCGGGCAGATCAAGAGGCAGTAGATCAAGAGGCAACCAAAGTAGATGGAGAGGCAAGCACTAATTGTAGTGTCGCATCCCTCCTTTCTTCATTACCTAGCAAGGCATTACTCAGTAAGGCATACAAAGAGACTGGAAGGATCGTTCAAATCAAAAGGCTACGCCTTGCCATCCAGTCCGGGCGACCTCCTCCCTTGCCGTCCAGTCAAGAGTTCATGAACTCATCTGTTCTTGGTCCATGCAGGGCGCGAAGCAGGAGTCCAGAAAGTCCAGATCACGAGCAGCGGCAAGGAGGTCGATCAGGACATCCAAGTCACTTGCAGTGGCCAGAAGCTATCCATGAGGTACTGATTAGACTGATATTTTTCTCTTGAGTGCAGCCATGATTTGCATGTCTTCAGTTTCCTTCGCTCTTCATCTATATGACTGCATCAAACGATTCATGGACGCATCTGTGCTTGGTCCATGCAGTTGGCAGGGCGTGAAGCAGGAGTCCAGATCACAAGCAGCGGCGAGGACGTCGATCAGGACATCCAAATCACTTGCAGTGGCCAAAAGCTAGGACATCGGTAGGACCAACCATGAGCTACTGATTAGATTAATTTTTTTTCTCTTGAGTGCAGCCACTTGATTAGGTTTGGTAATAAAGGCTAATCTCGCTGGTAGGCTCTATTGATTTATAGGAGGTTTGGTATTTGTTTTTACGGCCTTGTAGAGTCAATCTGACTAGGTGGAGTAACATATGGCTTTAGATAATTTTTGTTTCTTTTCATGGATTGTCAAGTGCAATATTGTTATGAGCAACTAATCAACCACAATTCATAGTTTATCGAAAAACTTTTTCAAATCCCGCAACAACGCGCGGAGAATCACATAGTTTAGAACAAATTTACTCCCCTTACCTCTCCATTCAAACACGCCCATGAATCGTTGATCGAAATCAGGCTGGTTTTTGCCCGCAGACGCGGTCATTTTGTGGAGCGAGGCAGTCCCATGCCTTGGCGCCTTCTCTCACACCGTTTTTGCTGGCGCTGGCTGTGTGTCGGACTCGATCGTGCCGGACTGCCAGGAATTTATCGTTCACCAAGAGCCAAACCAAGCGAGCAGCCGACGGACGACCGAAGCAAGGACTTACTCCTATTCATAACACGATCACGATTGCATATGCTAGTCCGAATACAACTCGGCGCGTGCACTTCGATTCCTATTCGTAAATCGCAATCAGCCAACGTCTTCCTGAACCTGTCAATCGCTTCAAATACCCGTCGATCTCTATGCGATTGCAAGGCCTACGGTCTACCGATATTGATCTCGCAGGCGTTGTTTCTGCTCACGACACGAGTAAATTTCGACCTAGCTAGAGTAGCAGTTCCCAAGTTCCAACACGGCGGATCCCATGGACTCGCCAGGTGATCTCGACCGGATTAGCGCCGGCCGCGGCGGCGGCCGGCGGGTCGTCCTGCTGCCCGGCCACGGGAGGATGGCATCCGTCTCGCTGAATCTGTCCCAGCACGACATCTTCCGGCTCCCGGTGGCGGCGGCGGCGAGGTACGAAGCGCTCACGGAGCTCAGCCTCTGCGGCGCGTCGTTCGACGAGGTGGCAGCGCCCGGCGGCGGGCGCACCCTCGGCGACTTCGTGTCGTCCTGCTGCCCTCGCCTCCGGAAGCTCGACATCTGCGCACCCACCGGGATGCCCCAGCTGGTGATCCGCTCGGATACGCTCGAAGACCTTAGGCTTTTGTTAGCAGAGGACCTGCGGATGCTGGACGTGACGGCGCCCAGCATGCGCGTCCTCAAGCTCCAGCTCTGCTTCCAGAGCCCCACCCCTTTGGAGGATAGCGAGGACGAGCAGGTTACGAATAACCTGGTCAGAATCGCGGCGCCGAGGCTGGAGGAGATTGGAATGAGCACCTTCACCCTCCGCGAGCGTCCGGAACTAGATATACAAGACATGGCTAGGGCTAGCGTTCGTCGTCTCAGCGATATCCGTCTCGACATGCACGGGCCGTATTGCTGTGACAGGGACGGCGGCCTCTGGCTCTTGGAGAACTGCCCTGGCGTTGAGCACGTCCACGTGTCGATTGGCCACGTGCGCGGTTTCGCTGCCGCCACCAGTCGTCACCTCGTTGATCTGACACAGGAAGGAGCGGCCCCGTTTGCCAGCGTCAGGAGCATGGTCGTCAAAGCAGGCAACTTTTCAGATGGTCATCACATGGTATCAAGTGTATCCTCGCTGCTCTCCAGGTGCCCTCACCTGCGATCTTTGACCATTGACATCACCGCCGGGACAGAGCGGGTAAGTTCGTAAATCAAGAACTAGCTTACAGTAGTTCACATTAATTTCCCTGAAAACATACCGTTAAATAATGTTTTGGACAAGGTCTGCAGAAGTGAACTTACATTTACTTGCTTTGTGAACTACAGAGTTACTCATGGATGTGCTTCTGTTATGACGACACGTGGAAGCTTCATCGGAAGTTCTCCCTGAGATCTCTGGAAGAGGTGACGATACGTGGCTTCCTAGGAGCAGATGAGGATATGGAGCTCCTGACTCTGCTGTTTGAGGGCTCAAATTCAATCAGGAGCCTGACTTTGCGTGCTATAACAAGGTTTCCTGGTCATATTACTTTGGAACGGATGATGGCAGAAGACGGCGAAAAAGACACAGAGAGCATTGTTCAAAAACTAATGAAGATCCCATGTACTGATCGGGGGTATTGGCATTTTGGTAAAGATGCCACTTGGACGAGTCACGCAACAGAGAAATAGGTCGTAGTCATGCCAATTCAGCGTAGAATTAGGCATCTGTGCGATTGTGTATCCTATCAACAGCTAGTTAATTTATCAGACAATTTTCTATAAATCAAGATGGTATCTGCAATTTTTTTTTCAGATTTACTCTGTTAATTTGTGGAATGCATGAAAGCATGATGAGAAATAAAAGATAATCATTATTAGCCGTTAGTTGAGTGAGTGTGGAACAAAGTTATCAGTTGTTGTCCTCCAATCATAACACCTTCATGCTGAAAATTTATACAAAGCGAGAATGGAAATGTAGGTGTGGTGCTATTTGTATGTGGGCTCGCCCATTAAAAAGCCTGATTATATGCATCAAATGTGCTAAAAGAAGACTTGGTCGCCCATGACCACCAAAACCCCGAAAAACATATAGATCTAATAAATCTTGTTGATCTATTTATACGCGTTGTGAGTCCAATAAACATTTGACAATAATAACATTTAACAATAGTCCCCTGCTTTTATACGCAAGCGTGAGCCGTAAATATTGTTTTTTCAGGCAACCCAAGTTAAAAAAAAATAGTTGGAGTACAACAAGGCATGCCTTATTCCCGGGATCATTTGAATCTTGCCGATTTACATGTATCGCAAGACCTGGAGGTACATTGATCGCACACAGACGCTCCGCCAATTCAATTTCTCTACGTATACCACGGCTGTACCCTATGGATTCGGCGGGTGACATCGATCGGATTAGCGCCCTTCCCGACGACTTGCTGCACGCCATCCGGACACGGATGTTGTGACTCGAGGCTCTCGTGAGCCCCGAATTTCGCCGCCGTCACTGCCAGGTGGGGTCCAAGCCCTCGCCGCCGGCGCCGCCCCCGGCTCCGGCGGCCACCGCTGCCTCCGCCGCCGCCCGTCGCCCGCCCGCACGCTAATAAATGTATCCTTCTCCCCCGTTGCCGGTGCCGGCCCAACCGCCGTCCTCTACCGCCCGGCCGGCGGCGCCTTCGCCGCCGGCCCTCCGCCCCGCCGCCTGCCACCTCCTCCGGGCCGACGGCCGCCCCCAAACTTTCTTCTACAGCCGGCAACGCCGCCTCACCCCAAACCCGGAGCCCTAAGGCGGCGGGGAGCGCCGGCGGCGCGCCGGCTGCGGCGTTGGGCCCACCTGTCAATGGGGGCGGAGTTTATCGGGGCTCACACGAGCCCCGGCTCCCTGCAACATTTGCGCACGCCATTCCTCGCCGACGTGGGCGAAGCGACCGCCGTCACCCGCACGGCCGTGCTCTCCAAGAGATGGCGGCGCGTGTGGATTCACGCAACATCACCTCCAGCTCGGGGACACCAAGGTGTCGCGCGCCGCCACGCCGGCGCGCTGCCGATTCGCGGGTTTCGTGGACCGGGTGTTCGCTTGCCGTGGCGACGCCGGCATAGGATCTCTCGAGATCACCATGTCCCGGCAGCACGGCTGCTGTGCCTCGCCGGAGCGGGTCAGCGAGTGGCTCCGGTACGCCATGCGGCGCGTCGTCAGATCTTTCAGTCTTGAACTCCCCGTGCCGACGGACGACACCTAGTAGAATTCTTCAACTCATGCAGGGACTGCTGCCTAATGAGGTCGATGAGCCGGCCGTCGTGTTGCCCAGCCATGGGAGCACGGCGTCCATCTCGATGGATCTATCAGATTACTGGCTCCAGCTCCCGGTGGCAGCGGCTGCCAAGTACGAAGCGCTTACAGAGCTCGAGCTCTCCAAAGCCTTGTTCATCAGCGAGGAGGCGCCTGGCGGTGGGTGCACCCTCGGCGACTTCGTGTCGTCCTGCTGCCCTCGCCTGCGTAAGCTTGAAGTCTGGTCCCCAAGGGGACTGCCAGAGCTGGTGATCCGCTCCGAGACGCTCGAAGAGCTCAAACTTTTCAACGCAAAGGCCCTGCATATGCTGGACGTGGCGGCACCTAGCCTGCGTGTCCTCAAGCTCGACCACTGCTTTCACGGCACGCAAAGTTTCGTCGGTTTCGATGGCAGCGCGCACGTAGGCACCAAAAAGCTGGCCAGGATCGCGGCGCCGACGCCGAGGCTGGAGGAGATCGCAATGCACCACGTTCCCGGCTGCAGGCGTCCGAGACTGGAGATACATGACATGGCTAATGTTCGACGACTCAGCAATGTCCATCTGTACATGCACGGGCCGTACTGCTCCGTCGACGACAACTGGCGGCAATTGGAGAAGTGCCCTGGCGTTGAGCACGTTGGCGTGTCGCTTGTCCACGGAACCAATGGTGGCCTCGTTGATCTAACAATTGAAGGAGCGGCCCCTTTCGCGAATGTCAGGAGCATGGTCGTGGAAGCACCCCTCTTTTCGGGCGGTGAACTTGTGTCAAGCGTATCGTCGCTGCTCTCAAGTTGTCCTCTCCTACGATCTTTGAGCGTTCACATCACGGAAGCAACAGAGGTGAGTTAGCAAAACAAGAACTAGTTATTGGTACTATTAATTGCCAAGAAAACACGATTTTTAATAATAATACAAATTATAAAGCATTGCCAGGATCTGCAAAGTAAATTTATGCTTACTTTGTTCTTGAGCTGCAGGGGATTCGATCAGGGGCGAAGTGCTTCTGTGATGAAGAAGATGCGTGGAAGTTCCATCACAAGTTCTTCTCGAGATCTCTGGAAGAGGTGACAATACGTGGCTTCGTAGGAGCAGATGAGGACATGGAGCTTCTCACTTTGCTATTTGGGAGCTCCAGTTCAATCAGGAGGGTGACTATACATATTACGAAAGAGGCTCCTAGTTTTGATTGTTTGAAACGGATGATGGCAGAAGACGACGAAGATGACACAAAGACTGATACAAAACTAATGAATATCCCTTGTACTGATGGGGGATGTTGGCATTTTGGAGAACAAGTATACACTTGGACGTGCAACGCAACAATAGTTCATGGTGATGCCAATTCGGCGTTGAATTAGGCGTCGGTGACTTGGTGTCACCTAAACTAGTATAACTTAGCAATCTCGCTAGGTAATTCACGATGATTGGTACCAAGTGATTTTTCAGACTTGGATCTGTTTATCCTTAACAGTACATTGCTTGTGCTAACGCGCTACGGGTTTCAGAATTTTACTGATATTATATCTAAAAGAATACCTTGGATTTGAACATTTTATATGGGTATGTACAAGGGAAAAGCACTCTAACAAGAACGCATACCTCGATCAGTTCATAAAATTTAAATTATTTTTCTTTATTAGTATTCTTAAAATTTAAATTATTTTTTATTAGTACTCTTTTCCTTTAGCCAAGTTTCATCGCACATGTAAAAGCGTTCTGTAGATGATGTTACCAGCAATTTCTGAAATTGATAGCTTCTAAAAATGCTACTGTTAGATTGGAATCATTTAGGACACAAAAAAATCATGCATGTCGAGGGCCAAAATACTGCCCCCCGAAGATTATTGGATAAGACAACAATAAGGTCCTAAGCCTAAAATAAACACCAAGATCCTAAATACGAAACTGGGCCCCGCTTCACCCGACCCTGGAAGAGCAGTCTAAGACCTGGCAGAACGTGTCCGCCTCGCCTGACCCGCCGAAACGACTAGAGTGCGCCACGTGCCTCAGAGTGACTCCGTTTCGCTCGACCCACCGAGGGGCTCGGAAAGGGTGCACGCAGACTGCGCATTCTCCACCTCGCCCGACCCCCATAGGGTCGGGGTCTGGATGCGTGGATCGCGCTCTCCCCCTGCTTCATGCGGGTCCCCGCGGTGGGGCCAGGAGCAGGCGTCATGGCGCGAGAAGTTAACAAATCTACACAGACGAGCTACGTATGCCTACGCTCAGGCCTTGGCCGCCACGACATGGTCCCGCACAGCCTTGCTAGGTAGCGCCATTAGGGATCATGAACCGCCCAGGTGTCAATTGGGCGCCATGACATCTCTCCCTCGACGGCACCTCCGTAAATACGAGATACGGTCCAAGGGTGACAGCTCTTCACCCTGGTCGCGTGTCCGTCTCTTCCCCAACTCCTGTAGCCACAGTGGCCGACGAGTCATCGACAACCTCTGACACCAATGACAGCAAGCAGGATGGCCGTGGCACAATTTGGAGGGTCGAACTGACAACCCTCATCTCGTTCTCCGCCTTATACTTACTTTATCTCTCCCATCTCCTTATAAACACCGTCCTTTCCTTGAAACTATAAAAGGAAAGGCGGCACCGCTGAGAAGGGATGGGACTCTAGACGATCTCTGGCTAGGGTTCGACATCTCATACACACACATAGAGACTTGAGAAGCTTCTTCTTTTTCGTCCGTTTGTAATCCCTACTGCAAACTCTTTGTGAACAACACGAGCAGTTCGAACTGGACGTAAGGCACATTGCCTGAACCACTATAATCCCCCGTGTCCGTCTCGCAAAACCATCTGGATCCTTCACGCAACCCGTAAATTTAGTAGTCGCTGATCGAAACGCCGACAACGCCATATTACTCAACTAGATTGTGAAACAAAAGATATAGCCTGCAAATATGAATTGGCGTTTATGGCGACTTGCTGCACGCCATCCTCGCCGGCGTGGGCGAAACGACCGCCGTCACCCGCACGGCCGTGCTCTCCAAGAGATGGCGGCGCGTGCGGATTCACGCACATCACCTCGAGTTCAAGGACACCAAAGTGTGTCGCCACGCCACGCCGGAGGACTGCCAATTCACGGGTTTTGTGGACTGGGTGTTGGCTCGCCGTGGTGACGCCGGCATGAGATCTCTCGAGATCACCATGACCCAGCACGACTGCTGTGCCTCGACGGAGCAGGCCAACGAGTGGATCCGCTACGGAATGCGGCGCGTCGCCAAATCTTTCTCTCTTGAACTCCCGGAGCTGCCGTCCACGGGTAGCAGAATTATTCGTCGTCTCCGGCGGTGGGGACTGCCGCCCGATGATGAGGCATTGAGGCAGCATTTTTATTTTTCTAAAAAAATAGCGAACAAATCTTCAGAACAAGCTGAGTTAATGGGGATCCACTAGTTGAAATGCCCAAGTACTGAAGATAGTTTTAGCATGGCACCTAAGAACTGAAGATGGTAGAAAGAAGAGTCAATTCCTTCCATGTCATTATAAAAGTTCCTAATGCCTTATGTTATGTGCCATTAAAAAAGTTGTAGCTCCCTCCATACCCTTGGTTCAACTTTTGCTGGACTTCTATGCCATTGCTGTCTGTTTTGGGGTTAGGGAAGCTAACGGAGACAAAAAATTGTCTTTTTTGCCCTTTCGCATGACACATGGCCCCCACCTGTCATCCCCTTCTCTTTCTTCTCCCATCCGCTCCTTCTGCTTGGATGGAGTTCGGGTGGTGTCGTGCTGTTCGGATGAAGGAAAAAAGGGGGCAGAGGGCTTGCCATGGCGTGGGTATTGTTGTGATCCATGGAGATATATAGAGAGGGGATGGCTGCTGATTGGAGAGGAAAGGAGAAAGCTTGAGCTGCAGAAATCGACTAGAGGTGGTTGCTTGCTCGAACTGAAAAGGAGCTAGCTGATCTGCTTGCTTCTTGCTGGAGGAGCAGAAATCGATGGGCAGGGAGGAGATGGCGTGCAGCGCGGAGATGAGCCCAAGGGCGCGGCATCGTGCAGGGCTCTTCCCATCCCGTGGCGAAAGACGAATTTTTTGTTGGGAAAAGATTGGAGGAATCTGTCATCCCCTTCTGTTCTTGTTTTTGTTCTTGTCGCTGTCGATGAACAAGACAGCTCCAGGCGGAACAAAATCCAATGATAAACGGCAGGTCCTGCCTGGAACTGGAATCCATTCCGCGAGAGGCAAATCGAGTGGGCACAACGACGAATTGAAGAGCACTGGCCGTCGGACATGAAGGCGCGAGAGGGTCCCTCCGATTTCATGGAAGCAAGCGGGGGGTGCAGTGACGAGCGGGAGGTTGAAGATGACCATGTGGGTCTCACGTGTCAGTGGTGACTGGTGAGAGAGAGGGAGAAAGGATGGAGAAAAAAGGGCAAAAATGTCTTTTCCTGTCAAAACTAATAGCCACCTCAGGGTTTGTGAACGGAATGGCACAGAGGTCCAGTAAAAATTGAAGCAATGGTACAGAGGGAGCGGCAACTTTTTAATGGCATACAGAGGATTAGAAACTTTTCTAGTGGCGCACGAGGAATTGACTCTAGAAAGAATTTGGGGGGATTAGGTGAGCTGAGGACTTTTGCGATCTCGAGCATATGATGGCAAAGATATAGATGGATCAAAACAATGTGGTGCATGAATTAGCTATAAGCGTACCAATGTGCCATGCATGTAAGCAGCTGATGCTCAAAGAAGATCTCTATCTATGTTCCCGTAATAAACGGATCAAGGCAAACTCTGTGGTGATCCAAAAGGAAAAGAGAAGTCCAACTAACGCACGGTTTATATGTAGTACGGTGTGACATGAAATCCGATTATGCTACTAGTGAGTATAATCAGCCTGAAAACCTGTAATTTTTCTGGGCCTTTCAGATCTCGTAGATTTATCTATCCACATCATTGGCTCCAAATACTAGTCGCACACGTTCTAGTCTCTCTACACCGGCAGGAACCCATGGACGATCGGATCAGCGCTCTCCCCGACGATGTCGATCGGATCAGCGCCCTCCCCGACGATCTGCTCCACGTCATCCTCGGCTTCCTACCCGACGCCGTCGCCGCCTCCCGCACGGCCGCGCTCTCCCGGCGATGGCGACGCGCGTGGATCCACGCCCGGGGCCTCTCGTTCGTGGAGACCGAGGTGAGATGCGACACCGTACCCTGGTGGAGACATGAGCACACCCCGCTCCTCTCGTCCACGGAGGCGGCCGACGAAGCGACACGATGTCGTTTCGCGAGCTTCGTGGCCTGGGTTCTCGCTCAACGCGGCGACGCCGAGATGCGGTCTCTCAAGATCGACACGAAACGAAGCCCCTGCGCCTCGTCGGCGCGTGTCAACGAGTGGATCCTCTACGCCATGCGGCACGTCGTCGATTCCTTTTGCCTTCTCGTCCCGAACATGTGGCCGAACGCATACCGGACCATCCACCGGCCATCCAGTTGCCGAGCCATGGGAGGGCGACGTCCATCCGGATGTATCTTTCGGATTACAGGTTCCGACTCCCCATGGCTGCGGCTGCGGCGGCGAGGTATGAGGCGCTGACAGAGCTCAGCATCTCCAACGCCAAGTTCAGTGAAGAGGAGGAGGCGCCGGGCAGTGGGCGGACCCTCGGCGACTTCGTGTCGTCATGCTGCCCTCGCCTTCGCAGGCTTGAAATCGGGTCGCCGAGCGGGGTGTCCCAGCTGGTGATCCGCGCCGAGGCGCTAGAAGAGCTGCTTCTTCCCTCGGCACAAGGCCTGCGGACGCTAGATGTGACGGCGCCCAAACTGCGCGTCCTCAGGGTTCAGTTCTGCGCCAACGCCACCATCAGAGTTGTGGTCAGAGTAACGGCGCCATCGTTGCGGGAGATCGGCATTTGCGCCTCGCCGCACTACTATGGGCGTCCGGCACTGGACGTACATGACCTCACAGAGTCACAGGTGTTCGTCGTCTCGTTGACCTTCATCTAGACATGCATGGGCAATACTGCCGCGACACCGGATGTCGGGTGGTCGCTCTTGGAGAACTGCCCTCGCGTCGAACACATCAGTGCCTCACTTGGCCATTATGTGCCGTACTTTAGCAATAAGATTGGCACCGTCACCGCAAGTGAGCTTGTTCATTTGGCGCCAGATATGGCCCCGCGCCATTTGCCATGGTTACGAGCATAGACTTGGAAGCCTGTATCTTTCCACGCCATCATCTCGTGACGAGTATATCATTGTTGCTCTCGAGGTGCCCCTGGTTGAGATTACTGTGCATCAATCTCATCGAAAAAGACCTGGTATGTTCTTTCTAGAACAAAGCTATATACTAATACTCCGTATATATTATTCCCTTGAAAAGCTTCTGGTTCGAGATTTTACATTTAGTTCCTTTTGTGATCTGTAGTACAAGTTGCCGAGGAAGTGCATTTGCAGTGACTTGAATGCTGGGAGAAGTCAGAAAAAGTTCTTCTTGGAATACTTGGTAGACGTGAAAATAAGTGGTTTCACAGGAGCACGTGAGGAGATAGACCTTGCGCGTTCCTTATTTGAGTGCTCGAAATCAATCGAGAGTGTGACTCTAAGTGCCTCTAAAGAGATGACATGTGATGCCTCTTTGTTGAAACTGGTGGGGGAAGAAGAAGATGACATAGACACGATTGATCAGGATCTACTGAAGATCCCTTGAACTGATCAGGGTCGTTGGCAATTTGAGGAAGATGTGTACACTTGGACATGCTACGCAATGGAGAACACAACAATATAATAGCCTGAGCCAAAGGGTGGTCATGTCAGTCAATATAAAATTAGATGCTGACATTATTTCAATGAAAGATTTGTTGTTGTTATATGATTTCTTCTCAATCTCCGGACAACATGAATCGAGCTGATTTGGCATCAGGGGAGTACACGTATAATACTAGCAACCCGCACACGTGCTAGCTTGTACACGTCCGCCGCGCGACCCAATGGACGACGCCGCCGGCGATCCGGATCGGATCAGCGCGCTCCCCGACGATCTGCTGCACCTCATCCTCGGCTTCCTGCCCGAAACTACCGCCGCCGCACGCACCGCCGTGCTCTCCCGGCGTTGGCGCCGCGGCACGTCTGGGTTCACGCACGGAACCTCGTGCTCTCAGACGTTGTCCCCACCGCCGGCTACGCGGGACGACGATGCCGCGCCACGCCAGGCTACTTCGCCGGCTTCGTGGACCGGTTGTTCGCTCGGCGCGGCGACGCCGGCGTCGGATCTCTCACGATCCGCCTGTTGTACAACCACCAATGCACCCCGCCGGAGAAAGTCGCCGAGTGGATCCGCTACGCCGTGCAGCACGCCGCCGATTCCTTCCTCCTCCGCATCGCGCAGTTATCAACCGCAACTATCGAGTTACCAAGCCATGGAACAACGGCGTTCATCAAGCTGAATCTATACGGCAGCACCCTTCGACTCCCGTCCGCCGCGGCAGCTTCGACGTACGGAGCGCTGACGGAGCTCGTGCTCCACTCGCCGCTGCTCAACGGCGGCGGGCGCGCGCTCGGCGACTTCGCGTCGTCCTGCTGCCCTCGCCTGCGTAAGCTTGACATCGGAAGCCCCATGTGTCTGCCGGAGCTAGTGCTCCGCGCCGACGCGCTCGAGGAGCTCCACCCCTACCACGCCGAGTGGATCGCTGCTTCTTCCGTAGCGAGCCGGCGCACGACGACGACGTGTCGACGAGAAGGGTGGCCAGAGTCGTGGCGCCGAGGCTGGAGGCGATCGGCATGCGCGACGCGCCCTTCTGCAAGCACCCGGACCTGGACATCCATGGCCTGGCCGGGGTCCACCGTCTCGGTGATCTCTACCTGAACATGACCGGCCGGTACTACCGCGACGCGAGCGCCGGTGTGTGGCTCCTGGAGAATTGCCCCGGTGTCGAACACGTTGAGCTTTCTCTTGGCCACAGATGTGGTGGGTCCCTTGGCTTACCTGCGGATGAGGCCGTCAATCTGCCGGAGTTTTGGACCCCCCGGCGAGCTCGTTGATCTTGCAGCGGAAGGCGCCGCGCCATTTGGCAGTGTGAAAAGCTTAAAGGTGGATATCAAGGCGAGTTACTTTCCACAAAATCACCTTGTGGAAAGTATGTCATCGCTGCTCTTGAGGCGCCCTTGCTTGACATCGTTGAGCATCAGTAAACGCGCGGTGAGTTGGTTAATTATAACTATACATGTACACTCTACTAATATGCATATGCTAATCCTTTGGTCCTAAAATACAGTTTGTTTTAACTTCTCTAAATACATACTTCCTCCGAGGTGGAAATACAAAGCGGATTTATTTTTTCCTCTATTTTTCGATCCGCAGAGCTGTACATGTCAGTGCTCCTATGACGACTCTGGGTATCATCGAAAGATTTCCCTAGGATCCCTAGACGAGGTGGAAATAAGTGGCTTCACAGGGAAAAAAGAAGAGACGGACCTTGTGAGCCTGCTGTTTGAGAGCTCGAGTTCAATCAAGAGGATGGCTTTGTCAACTAGACCTTCGAAAGTGACCGTCAATGAAGCGGATGGTGGACAAAAAATTGACCCGTGGTGGCTGAGAAATTAAAAGGCATCACTTGCAGTACCGGTCAGGGACGTTGGGATATCAAGGAAGAGGAAGGTGTATACACTTGGACCTACTAAAGCAACAGAGGTGCATGCTGAAGCCTGAAAGTAGCATCGCCAATGCAACTGAAAATGAAATTAGACATTTGTTTCGCACTTAAGCACTTTTGCTGTACTAACTTTGCTGGAAGTGCTACTCACATCGTCAAACCTCAAATTGTTCTTTCAAGTATGTTTAGTGTTTTGAGTCGTCAAGCAGAGTTCCGTCATCCTTAATTGTTGTTTCTACTACATGTTCTTGAACTTATCATCTTAGCCCAACAAATTATTTTTCTTACAAAATATTATTGAACTAGCTCAGCACATTCTTCTTCTTCTCTCAGACAGACTTTCTAGCTCAGCCCAACCAAACGAACTGGACTTATGTTTAGAGGTAAACTACTGACAATGAAGCAAGCAATAATTGATCGAATGGATAGTCATATCTAAGACATCACGCATGACACGTGGACACCTGCTACGTGGACTGGATAGAACGGATCCCCGCAATCTGGTTTCTTGGCCTTTTTTGTTTCTCCTCAAAAACTTTTCACCCATCACATCACATCAAAGTAAATCTCGTATGGATAGAGCTGCCATTTAATATCACTCTTCAGGTCCAAAAGCCTCTAGCTGACTTGGTTACATGGCCTCAGTAGCACTCCTTAGGCCAGTCTCAGTGGAGAGTGTCACCGCACAGTTGCCAAGACTGCAAATTTTGAGAACTGTGCCATGGGAGTGTCATCACCATGACATCCTATCTCATCCCATGACACTCCCCTCATAAATATCACTGCTAAGTCAGCAAATTTGTTGATGTGGCATGATATTTAATGCTCATGACACTCCCACTGAGACTGGCCTTAGGTCCTGGGTTTGACTTCCTGTGGGAGCGAATTTCAGGCTGGGGTGAAAAAAAATCCCCTCGTCCGTCGCCATAGCCAAAGCACAGGTCAAGGCCCGGCCCAGGTCGTATATATGGTTGGCTTGGCCTCTCCTACCTAGGGGTATACCTGGGGTAGTTGCAGAAGCCGTGAGACCAGTGGTTGTCTCACAAGGGCTACGAGCCCCTGTATAAGGGTAAGGCAGAGGTTCAGAGATTTTCTCGGCCTGCGTGAGAAGGTCTTCTCTCTTAGCAAAAGCCTGCGGCTGTCTTACCCCGCAGGCCGAGTTTTTTTTTTTAACGGCAGCACACGGGTAAAAAGAAGGGAATGTGCTCGTGCTCGCGCGAGCGTCACGCCGCGGCGCCCGTCCTTGTCGATAGCGCCTGGCCAGCTCATGCGTACAGCGCGGCAGGATTCCAGAAGGACCAGAACGGCCCTCGCCACACCCAGAGCTTTGCCGGAGTGGACGTCGAGAACTTCAGACGTGCGCGCTTTGCACGTATATCCGGTTCCGACTCTGCTTTTCTGCTCACGCCAAGTAGCCAACCCTGGTCTCCGGATCAATCAAAAGATTATGCTGGAGAACGTCGAGATGCGCATTAGCTAGCCCGGGCCTGGCTCTGCATTGTTTACTATGCGGATCTGTTGTGCCCAGATCACCGGGTCGGCGCCAAAAACAAACCGGGGAAACGTATGCGCGGGACTAGGACTATCGAGCTGGACAACGTGCAAGAAGCATGAGGCTGTTGACTATCTGCCTCCAAATAGTACGAACCACGAATACCAGAGCTTAGAATAGTGCCGGCCGGAACGGTGGCAACTCCATCCACGCCAATGCCAAGCGTACAAGCGATTTCTCTCCACACAGGATTATCTGGGGGCGATCAGCATTCCGTGAACTGTAACCGAGGATCAAGGTGCAGCACGAGCTGCTGATTCACTCGATCATTCGCGGGACGTGCACGAGCTGCTGATTCTCTCGTTTTTTCTTCTTCTCTGTTTTCTGGTCGACCTGTGCCGCTGTACGCAGCTCTTAGTGTGATAGGTGGTAGTCTGGCTCTCCAAGTTGTTGTCTTTGTCTTTCTTTCTAGCTTCGCTGTACCTTTGTGCTCGTCCATTTTTCCTTCTAATAAATTTGCTCAGAGTTGTTATCTTTTTTTCCTTGTAATAAATTTGCGCGGCAAAACTCTCGCCGTTCTTTCGGAAAGAAAATATGAAAATGTTCATCGTCACTTCTGCAGCTGTATTTTCGCAGAACTCAATGGCCTTTTCCCCTGCCGTCCACGTGTACTGCGCGACGTGTGCTGCTTCCAGATGGAGGACACACGCCCGTCTGTGGTTCTCTGCTCTGCATTTGTGCGGTGTTGCTTTAAAAAGCAGAGATCATGGCTCCGCGCCTCGCACACGCGGGCGCTCCCGTCTCCCCTTTTTCTCAAGCTGCGAACTCCCGATCAGCCTTTGCGTCTTCGTGCTTCGTAATCGTAACGCCTCTCGGCTGCTTGTTCGTTCCGTTTGATCTGCGGATCCCGCAGTCGACTCAGCCAGCCGCGGGTGAGCATGGCGTTGTCGTCGTCGGCTGCAGACCCGTCTCTGCAGACGGAAGCACCCCAAGCGACTGTCACCAAGGAGCGAAAGCTCAACCCCAACCTGCAGGAGCAACTCACCAAGCCATGTAAGTAAGCAGCATAGGCCTAGCGACTCCATCTTTCTTCCCGTCACCTCGTTATTGTTAGAACAGAGCATGATCCAGCTCAAGCGCACTCACTGATTTGCCTCCGTCTCTGGACTGGACCCCGCAGATCTCGCGAGGGCTATGGCGGCGGTGGACCCGAGCCACCCGAAAGGGACCGAGGGGCGCGACCCCCGCGGCATGAGCGTGCTCCAGCAGCACGTCGCCTTCTTCGACCGTAACGGCGACGGCATCGTCTATCCCTGGGAGACTTTCCAAGGTAAGTGGGCGACCAGACCAGCTGAATCACTGCACACTCGAGTGATCAA
The DNA here is from genome assembly GCA_015476505.1 of Urochloa ruziziensis. Lineage (NCBI taxonomy): Eukaryota > Viridiplantae > Streptophyta > Magnoliopsida > Poales > Poaceae > Urochloa > Urochloa ruziziensis. The sequence continues at coordinate 7,569,364 of CM027118.1, forward strand.
CAAGGCCATCTGATCTCGGACAAGAAGGCAGAAATCAAATCTGTCTTCTCCAGCAGTGGCAAATCGGTCGACAGGAGAATACTAAAATTCAACGATTATTCGAGATTGTTGTGATGATCCGTTATTGTGCCTCCTTGCTTTTCAGGCATGCGCGCAATAGGGTGTGGGTTCTTTACCTCCCTCGTTTTCTCCTTCCTCATCAACCTCGTCATTAGTTATCCCACACAGCCGGTAACGTTCTCTTGGCCTCTCTACATGTTACGCTGCAGTTTTGTTAGACTAGTTTTATCTTGTTGCAGACATGCAGCATCAGGAAGAGTTCAATTTTCAACCTCCAACTATGATAAAAGTCTGATTTTTAACCTATAACTACAAAAACGGATAGAAAGAGGTAGAAAGAGCCATTTAACTGTCAAAACCAGACTAAACCGGATAGAAAGAGGTAGGAAGAGTTTCTACAAAGTCTGATTTTTACTATTTTTAGTGTTCTAGTGTTCTATTGTTTATAATAAACTATAAAAAATTGGAACAAATAAGATTCAAATAATGTCAAATAGAGCACCAACAAATAGATACATTTTTAGAAAATTTTGGTACCAGTTTCATATTTTTATGATTTGAAATGAATTAGTTGTATGACCCTTCCTACCCGGTTTTTTAGTTCTAGGTTGAAAATACAAAATCACCATTAAAACCACCCATAGGGCCAAATTTACCCGATTTTGACAATTGTATGACCCTTTCTACCCGGTTTTGTAGTTCTAGATTGAAAATCATACTTTTGTTATAGTTAAATGTTGAAAATCGAACTTTTTCTGCCGCCTTTTTTGTTTTGAGTAAGTAAGGTGCGTGCCACAACCCTACCTTTTGGTGTGAGTCGGAAAAAAAAGAAATCTCTAGCTGGCACTGCCATAATTTTGCTTTACCTTGTATTTAACGTTTTCTCGCATTTTCACTAAAACTTGTATCAGAACAGATGATTTTTCAGAAAGTGTCAGTTCTTATGTGTTTAATTGATTATTTATATAATGTTCTCTTTCGATGTAGGGATGGTTGCCTTCCCTTTTACTCTCCATCCATGTAAAGAACATTCACAAGGGTAAACACGGGAGTGATTCTGAAACATATGACACTGAAGGGAGGTATGTCTTGCTTATTCTCTTCTGAAAGACCACAAAAATTTCAAGCCATTCTAGACGTAAAAATTTCTGTTTAAATTAACTAGTTTTTTTATTTGATCTCGCACAGGTTTGATCCATCAAAATTTGATGCTATATTCAGCAAGTATGGTCGTACTCATCCAAATGCTTTGACAAAAGACGAGTTGAACTTGATGCTTAAGGGAAACCGCAATATGTATGATTTCCTTGGCTGGTAAGACATACTAGCTGAGAAGTACTAGCAATATTATTGCTCTTATAAAACCAAGTAATTTATCGAATTAAGCATTTTCCATTTGATATTTTATCATTGTTTGGTCTTATAGATATTGATAATACTAATTTTTAATGTGGACTAGATTATTGTAAGAATGGTATGCATTCAACTCTGAACTTTTCAAATTCAGATTGGAAACCGATGCTATAGTACACTTCACAGAAAATATTCGATGTTTTTTTTCATGGAGTGTTTATTTATTATGAATGTACTCGTACTTTCACTTCAAATTTTGTTTCGAGTTCAGCTTGTAATAAAAATTAAAATCGTATACCTGCAGGATTGCTGCCGCGGGTGAATGGCATTTACTCTACAGCGTGGCAAAAGACAAAGATGGCCTGTTGCATCGAGAAACTGTCCGAGGCCTGTTCGATGCCAGTTTATTTGAGCGACTACAAGACAGCAAGAAATCCTCTTGATGAATACTATAACACAAAGAGGAGTTTCCCACCTCAAGAATACAAGACAATAAGAAATACGTCTATATACGTATATTTCTATTTATTGTGCATTCATCACTCCCCTTTGTATTTGGGCTTTGTAATATGTTACTCCCTCCGTTTTTAAATATATGACGTTTATGACAACTATTTTAGTTCATTTTTGAATTAATATAAGCTTGTCATAATCATCATATATTCAAGAACAGAGGTAGTATTTAAGAGTCGAGACCTTCTCATGTTTAATTGTTTGTACCATGGTTTTCTTTTATCTCTTAACACAAGCCTCATGTTTTGTAGTCCGTCCGTTTGTTTTACCTTTTCTAAATGCATGGTCTTTGTTATGCACTTAGATAAACATTAATTCCTCCGTTTCAAATTATATGTCGCTTTGGCTTTTCTAAGTTCATAAACTTTGCTATGAGTTTAGACATAGCGTTTATCTAGGTGCATAACAAAGATTATGAATCTAAAAAAGCTAAAACGACCTATAATTTGAAATGGATGTAATATCTAAATTCATAGCAAAATTTATGAACATAAAAATACCAAAAGAACCTATAACTTATTTAAAATGGAGGGAGCATTAAAATTTCCCGCGACCTTCTCACGTTTATACCCCGTTTCCATTTTATGAAGTTCATATACAAAGTTTTTACCCCTCTCTCTCTTTTTTGAGGGGGAAGTTTTTACCTCTGGTGACAGGGTCCAAAATGGAAAGGTTAACACAGACGTGTGAGCCAAGAAACGAGCCACACGTCAGGGGGGGGGAATCTCGGGCCAATACCTGCCTACCCTGCCTTGGAGCGAGAGAGTTTGGGCGAAATCCCAATTTTGAAGTCGCCACACGGAAGCGAAGTCGCACTCGGCGAGCAGCGCTCCACTGCGCGCCTCCGACCCGCACACGGTGGACCCCATATGGGGGACCCACACGCACGGGGCTCACCGTTTCCTGCTCAGTGCCTCGCGAGCCCGCCTGTGCGCTGGCTCCAACGTGGGTGGGACCCAGCACCCCTGGTCCTCTATTTAAAAAGTTTGTTGACAAAAGTTTGCTGATAAAATTTTGTTTAAAAATTTTGACGCTGAAGAATTTTATCGCAATCAAAAGTTTATTGACAAAATTATGTTGTAAAAATTTTAACGCTGGAGAATTTTGTCGCAAGCAAGCAAAAGTTTGTTGATAAATTTTTTTGACAAAATTTTTCAAAAATATTTTCCTGACGCTGAAATTTTGTCGCAAGCAAGCAAGCAAAAGTTTGATCGCTCAAAGTTTTGTTGCAAAATATTTTTTCGTCAAATTTTCACTTTGATAGATTTTTTTGTTGTACAACTTTTTTTCTAAGAGAGCGTGTGCATGCACGGCGTGTAGCACATGCCTGTAGTGTTTGGGTTGAAGATATTTGCAATTAAGGAGGCTACATGCACTCCTTTGATTCAGCGTGAGGAATCAAAACTGTTGCATGCAGATGCATGCTAGAGCGGGGGTGGGGGGCGTCTGCATGCGCTTTTGTCGCGTAGTGCGACCGCACGGACGCCTCCTCACGGGCGAGCGCAAACTAGATTGGCCCGAGTTTGGGGGCTTCAGTTGGGGTTCTATCACAAAATGCACATAGCAAGAATTGAAGGACATCAACATCATTTTAGTGTAGTATACTGTCTTTAGTGTCAAGTCAATTAGCCATAAGTTGGATTACATCAACTTTAAATCTGTAGACACGCAGGGTTAGGGTAAGATATGGCACGTAAGAGAGTTTGGTTGGGGTTCTGTCACAAAGTGCACATGTCAAAAACTGAAGGAAACACGAGAATTATACAGCATTTTAGTGCAGTACAGTGACTCTAGTGTCATGTCAGTTAACTATAATTAAGTTGGATTAGATCAACTTTATATCTGTGGACACTAGACACGCAGGGTTAGGGTAAGATATGGCACGCAAGCGAGTTTGGTTGGGGTTCTGCCACAAAGTGCAGCACATGGCAAGATTTGAAGGGGAAAAAAACGAGAATTATGCAGCATTTTAGTGCAGTACAGTGACTCTAGTGTCATGTCAATTAGACACTAGAGTTAGTGTAAGATAAGGAAGAACGCAAAGTTAAAAGAGAGGGAAAAGCTGGCTATATACTCTATTGCACGGCCGGGATTTTTAGTATTAGTTTTGAAAAACTGCACTAAAATCGGATCAGACAACTTTGAAAACTGCGGCAACAATCTTTTTTCCAAACAAAAAACCGGACCTGTTCCTCGATCCCAGATTTCTGGCTTTCAAAAGGTTTGGAAATTGGGAGAGAGCGAATGCGAGGATTGTTCGAAAGAAAAAAAAAAGAATGCGAGGGACGACCTGCCGAGAAGCAAGAGAGCTAAAAACTGAAAAATGCTTTTGGCTGGGGACGGCGGCATGGCACCTCCATTGCTCCTCCATGCAATGCACGTACGCCAATGCATCCGGAATCGTACAAGCAAGGAGGTCGCTTCCCACACGGCCACACGCAGGCCACGTGGCCGCTTCTATCGAGTTCTAGTTGTTCTAGCCCTGACAAAGCGTTGGGCGTCTCGGTGATCTCAATAAAACAGTGCCGCAACGGGCATGCGCACTACATCGATCGTGCCCGGTCATGCATGCTTGGTACTACGACGCTCATGTGCTCGCGGCCCATCGTTCAGTATGTAATGGTGGCGCCGCCGTGTTCCGGCGAAGCATTTTTCCCGTTCGGTGTGGGTGGCAATGCTGCCACGTCGCCGCTTTCCGATCCGCGCCGGTTCCCGCGCGTGGCAGCATTCGGTGCTTTCCTCCGCTGTCCGCGTGTACTTTGAAGTTGTGCGCTCGCTCCGGGCGGACGACGCAGACGCCGCACCTCCTGCCTGCGCTGCGTGATCGAGCCGCCCGTGTGGTTTGCTATTTGCCATTGCCCCCGCGAAGCTTTAAAAGGAAGCGGAGCAGGGTCGAGGCACCCACCACTACACAACACACATGACTATGCAACTCGTCGTGTCGAGCCTTCCCACACGGTGCTCCCCAAGCATGTCGTCGTCTTTCTCGTCGGCGTCGGAGGACCCGTCGATGGAGACGGAAGCGCCCAAAGCGCCGGTCACGCATGAGCGGAAGCTCAACCTCGACCTGCAGGAGCAGCTTCCCAAGCCATGTAAAGCAACTCCATCTCTCTTTCCTCCCCCTTTCCTGTTACACATGTATATATGTTGCACTTTGCAGAGCACTGCCACAGTGCCATCGAGATGATGATGCCAGATAAACCTTAGCTTCCCTCTAATCTGAACGATTAGAAGGGTCCGTCGTTACAACTAACAAAACATGGAGACAGCACACCATCATTTTTGTGATTAGCAGAGACATAATGCAGCTCAAGCATTGATGATCCTGTTTGCAGATCTCGCGCGGGCTCTCGAGGCGGTGGACCCGAGCAACCCGCAGGGGACCAAGGGGCGCGATCCCCGCGGCCTGAGTGTGCTTCAGCAGCACGCGGCCTTCTTCGACCGCAACGGCGACGGCATCATCTATCCCTGGGAAACGTTTCAAGGTGGGTGATCAACTGAATAATGACCGCACGCAGTTGATCAGTCTTTCTCGTTTCAGAAAAGCGGTAAAGATTCACAAGCATCTTCCATTCCGCTGAAACATGACCAGTAGTGCCTCTATTGTTTGCGTGCGAATAAATCTCTACTGTTGGAGCTGAATAATGACTATACGCAGTCAGACAAATCGGTCTTTCCCGTTTCAGACAAGCACTAAGGATTCCGTATTCAGACAAGTTTTTTCCATCCCACTGATGAAACCATGAGCAGTAGTGTCTCGTGTTGCGTGAGAATAAAATCAGTAGAGTTGCGTGAGGATAAAACTTTATGTTAATGAGTGCTACTGGCTAATAAGACAAGCTTATCAGGTTGATTCCACTGTTATGAAGGTGATGTTTTAGATTTGTGTCTCCTTGCTTTCCAGGCCTCCGAGCAATAGGGTGTGGACTCCTTGTGTCATTCACCGGCACTATACTGATCAGCCTCGTCCTCACTTATCCCACTCAGCCGGTAACGTTCTCTACTTCTCTTGGCCTGTGCAAATGCAATGTCCTTTCTGAATTCTGCTTTAGCTTTGACTTGCTGATACTACTCATCCTTCAGAGTCCAGTTTTGGGAAAGTATTGGGTCTCGCATCACCTCTCTTCCTTTCCAGATTGGGCAATGTTTACTTTTCATATACACTACACGGTTTCGTGTCATAATCAAGTACTGTTTCTGAATGCAGGGATGGCAACCTTCCCCTTTGTTCTCCATCCATATAGATAACATCCACAAGGCTAAGCATGGGAGCCATTCTGAATCCTATGATACTGAAGGGAGGTACGTACGCCTAACACATTCAGTATTGTCCATTTTTCTAGCTAGGTGTCTAACTCCGGCTCTTTCAAATGGAAGGCCGCAAATTTTATACTGTACAATTCCAGCCCCAGAACTTATAACTAGTTCATACTTGCTCAATCTTGCACAGGTTTGATCCATCAAAGTTCGATGCTATATTCAGCAAGTATGGTCGAACCCATCCAGATGCTTTGACAAAAGACGAGCTGATTTCCATTCCATGCTTAAAGGAAACCGCAATATGTATGATTTCCTTAGCTGGTAAGGCGTGGTTGAGTTAGCCATGTTTCTGTCAAGCAGATCCATTTTAAATATTTCTCAAATAAGCCAATTATTGTCGGTTATTCTTTTGAGATAATACATCGTTCAGACGTTCACACAGGGAGTTGATTCTGAATTTTGAATTTTTAAAATCTGTTCTTACCGTTTGTTTAAAAATTGTTCTCGCAGTTCCTTTTTTTAACGTTTTATATTCTCGTTCATGCAGGGTCGCCGCCGCAGGTGAATGGCTGTTACTCTACAGCGTCGCAAAGGACACAGATGGCCTTTTGCAGCGAGAGACTGCCCGGGGTGCCTTTGATGGAAGCCTCTTTGAGCAACTGCAAGCCAAGAAGAAATCCATCTGAATGCGCTCAAGGATTGTCCAGCTCACTAAAATGGGACGATAGTACAAAACTAAAACTTCGCCATTAGGCTATGTTTGAATAAGAAATGCTAATACACTACACAAAAACAGGAACCTTTTTGTGTAATCATCATTATTATCTTGTGTAGCAGGCGCTCTCACAGGCCTGGAGCTCGCTGAGTAGCCGGCCCGTGTTCGAGACCTGTTTCTTCTCAATTAAATAAAAGAGGAGGGCGGGCAGTCCCTTCCGTCTCGTTTTTTTAATTACTATCACGTGTATTTGGACTTTTGTTTATATGTGTTCTAAACTTTTTTTGTTCATGTTATCCCACCATTTCCCTCATTTGCCTCGCAAAAGCATTGCATTGTTTTTTGATGTTCATGCTGAACTATATAAAATTATGAATTTTTTGGGGTGTGATTGTGTGAATGATGAATATGTGGGCTCGATCTGATGTCACTTCCGTGCGTTGGAACTGCTGCGAACGCACGGCACAACCACATATTGCCAGGCAGTGCAGCATGCACCGTGCAACAGTAGCGTGTCCGAGAAATTAAGTCATCCAAAGGTAGGGTGTGTTTAGATAGTAGAAGCTGTATAGAAATAGAAATGTAGAAATATAAATGAACTGGCCCAGTTTCTAAGTGGATAACTTTTTGGAAAAAGAAAACGCATGCGTCTAAACAAGTCCGTAAAACAAGCAAAAGTCGCGTCCCACGCGGCCACACGCAGGCCATGTGGCCGCTTCTATCGAGTTCTAGTCGTAGCCCAGACAAAGCGGTAGGCGTCTCGGTGATCTGTGGTCTCAATAAAACAGTGCCGCAACGGGCAATGCGCATTGATCGTGCCCATGTGCTCGCGGCCCCACACCGTTCAGTAGTGGCACGCACCACCGTTCCGGCTTCCGGGCCCGGCGAAAGCATTTCCCCGTTCGGTGCGGTGTTAGCAACGCTGACACGTCGCCGCCTTTCCGCCGGTTCCCGTGGCAGCATTCGGTGCTTTCTGCCGCACACCGCGTGTACTTTGGCGTCGTGCGGGCGCGCTCGCGGACGCCGCACCTCTCCTGCGGCCTGCGTGAGCCGCCCGTGGTTCGTCTTCCTCTTGCCCCCACGACCTCCGCCCCCGCCCCGCCCCCGCGAAGCTTTAAAAGGAAGCGGACGGGAGCGGACGTCGAGGCACACCCCATCAGTTGTTAACACACACATGACACTGCAACTCGTCGTCTCGAGCCTTCCCACACGGTGCTCCCGTCTCGCCGTGCCCCACCTCCGAAGGTACCGGATCCTCATTCCTGCCCTGCGCGGCGCGTCCGCGTTTCGTAACGGTCTCGAATCCAATTCCTTTTTTCTCTGCACTGCTCGATCCTTCGGTGTCCCGCCTCTTCCCAGGGCGATTGCTTTAATTCAGTCTGATCGTCCGGGTGGGCGATCCGCACCGCAGGTCCTGCAAGCTCAGCCCGCGGGTGAGCATGTCGTCGTCGTCGTTCTCGTCGGCGCCGGAGGACCAGTCCCTGGAGACGGAGGCGCCACACGCGCCCGTCACCCGGGAGCGGAGGCTCAACCCCGACCTTCAGAAGCAGCTTCCCAAGCCATGTATGCAACTCATCTCTCTCCTTTAGTCCTTTTCTTCCCCTTTTCTGTTACCTCTATCTTGCACCGCAGTCTGCAGAAACACACTGCCATGGTTGCCAACTTGCCATCGAGATATACACCACCAGATACAATACAACAACAAAACATGGAGACAGCACTATCATTTTTGTGATTAGCAGAGCCGTAATCCCGCTCAAGCATTGATTCGCCTTTTTCCTTTTTGTTCCCCCGGTGTGCAGATCTCGCGCGGGCTCTCGAGGCGGTGGACCTGAGCCTACCCGCAGGGGACAAAGGGGCGCGATCCCCGCGGCCTGAGCGTGCTTCAGCAGCACGCAGCCTTCTTCGACCGCAACGGCGACGGCATCATCTACCCCTGGGAAACGTTTCAAGGTGGGTGACCAACTGAATAATGACTGGACGCACTTGATCGATCAGTATTTTCCCGTTTCAGGAAGAGAGCAGTAAGGATTCAGTATCACAAGCTTTTTCCATCCCTCTGAAACCATGAGCAATAGTGTCTAGTGTTTGCGTGCGAATAAAATCTCTAGACTGGACGCATTCGATGTCGATCAGTCTGTGTCTTAGCCTAATTAGGTTTAATTTGGCCCCACCTAGATTTTCACTTAAGAAATCGTACCAAAAATTCCCTTGCACCTCGGTGAACTTTTGACCTTTCACGGTTGGCATGGTTCGAATTCGAAATTTCACTTAAGAACTTGAAAATCGACCAATACAAAAGTTGTTCAGTTTTTAATGGGACACATTTTTGTCAATTGGCTCGTTTCGAGATTTTGAGTGGAAGATGCCTTAAAACTCAGTCAAAGCCAGCCAAACCCCAAAAGTTCAGAGCCGGCTGACACAGAAGTTCATGCTGTCTTCGTCGCGCGCTCCAGCCCAAACCAAGTTGTTTTCCTTTGGTCGCCCTTTACGAAAGTTGTAGAGGGTACTGAGGGACACAACTTTCATATTTGGAGATTTTTGAGTTCAGTTCAAAATTTCAGAGATATTGGAGGTCGAACAGACGCACGCCAACTGCTCGACGAAATGCCGGCACTCCCGAGCGCCTGTGCGTTCCAGCCGACCGCGGCTTCTTCCACGCGGCGCACATTTTTTAATCCAAGCTAGACCGGTTGTGTTTTGCCGATCGGTTGCTTACTAGCTCTGCGCCTGAGTGTTCCGACCGCCATCAGGCCTTGCCCACCACATGCCTTGACGTCCGCGCGCTGTCCACGATGGCCCACGCCCCACGCCCGACGGGCTCCCCTGTCCCCCGCCAGCCTCCGACAGCGCCTCCGGCACCGCGCCCCTGCTTGCCACGCGGCAGAGCGCCGCGGCCGCCAGCCCCGCGCCAGGCCGTCGCCCAACCGCCGCGCAGCGCGCCCCGACCGGCCGGGGACAGCGCCGCCCGGCACCGCCGCGCCACGCCCGCCTCCCGACCAAGCAACCGTGCACGCCAAGCCGCCCCGCCAGGACACCCCCTCCACGTGGAGCTTCGGACCTCCAGACCCGCCGTCCGTGCCTCCCGATGGCCGCCTATAAAAGGCGCCAGACCCCGAGCTCCACCGGCGTTCCCCCGCCGCTCTGCTTCCGTCCCGCCGCCAGGCTGCTCGACCTCCGCCGCGAACGCCTCCCCCCGTAGCTACCTGAGGTCGCCAACGTCTTCCCCCCAGCCGCCGTCCCTCTCCTCAACACCGCCGCCAGCTCCTCCAGCGCCCAGCTCGCCGGAGCTCGGGCATAAGCGCTCCGTGATCTGCTCCTCCGCGGCAAGCACCCTTCCGGCCTTCTCCAACCCCGAGTGATACGTCAAATTGGTCGTGGGTGAGTCCCTCAACCTCCCCGTGCCCTTCTCCGACCAAATCCCGGCTGCCCCTCCGCCGCTCTCCGCCGTGCGCGCTGCTCCGCCGCCGTTCTTCACCACCAGCACTCGCCGCGCCCTTGCTCCAGCTTCCCAGAGCCCCAGCTGCCACTCTCTGCCCCGCCATCGATTCCCCTCCTCAGATCCGCTCCGCCGCCATCCAGCAAACCACTCGAGCGCAGCAAACCACTCGAGCGCACAGCAAACCAATCGAGTGCGCAGCAAACCACTCGAGCGCACCTGCAGCACACCTCTCGAGCTCGCCCAGCCCTCAGTCGAGCGCCAATTGCCACTCTAGCCGCCGGAGCAAGCTCGAACAGAGCCGCCGCCGCCCAGCTCCGCCGCCCGCCGCCGTCGCACCACCTCCGGCCACCCAATCTACTCGGAAAGCCACTCGAGGTGAGGCGGTGAGCATCCCTGAGCACCCTCGACTGGTTATTGTTGAGCCCCGTGGCCCCACTTCGCCGGAATCCAGCCAACTCGCCGCCGGCCATGGCCCAGGGACCACATTGCAAAGCCACAAATCTTTCTAGGGGCCTTAGCGCAAGTTTCCAGGGGCTAATCTGTAAATAGGTTGTTCAGATCTAGGATTCAAATCCTGAAACTTTGAAAATCAATTACAAATCATAGAAAAATCAGAAAAATGCAAACTCAATTTTGTTGAACTCCTGTGATTAGTTCTACCTTTTCTAGAAAGCATGTATAGGTGTTTTCTGCTTCGTTTTTGAATAGATTCAAATCGTGTTCAAACTCTAATTTGTGCACAGTTTGAAATATACAGCTTGGTTTGTGCTTGATCTTTTAGTATGTTGTTTCTAGTATCATGCTTAGGTTCCTGTAAAAAGATGGCACTAACTTGCACACTAGATTTTGAGTTATAAATTAATCTTGATGTCTGTGCACAGTTTGATCTATGAATTTTATTAATTAATCTGTTCAACAAATGAACCTAAGTCTTTTTGCAGTGGCTTGAAACATCTTGATGTGCTTGTGGTAAAAAGTAGAGCTTAGTTTAACCTTGCTAACATGCTTTAGATATTAACATCATGCTCGTCTGATTTAAGCAGCTGAAAACCAAACTAATTTTACAGAGAGATCCTGTGATCTTTTTAAGCTAATGTTTGGCATGGTAGCTTATCTCAGTTAGTTATAGCTCTGGTAATTTTGTTAGGAATTATTTCTGTTAGTGTGAATTTTTAAGGATTAAGCATGCTTTTAGTGTGTCAAACTTGTTTGATTTATCATGATTGTTGTGCTTATCCTTTTGGACTGATTTTTGGTCAGCAAATCTAATAACCAACAGAGAGCATACTGTAATTTTCTCACATTAAAATCATACACCAAACTACCAGAATAAATTGTTGAAGTTGCATCGCTTAAAAGGCTAAATAAAAATAAGTCACCCCTTTAAGCAATTAAATGAGTTAAACACACCCCCTCACACACCCTTGCTGTTCTGTGTTGAAGTCAAGTTAAATAATTTTAAATGTGTCACTCAATACACCCCGGGTCTATCATTATGCAATGATGATGGCTCGATATAAGATCATCTCTTATGCATGTGCATTCGTGTAGATCAAGTCCCCGCTGACGGCGACTACGAACTCGTGCCGACAGGAGGAGAAGGACAAACTTCCGGTGACGTGAACATGATCCAAGTCGAGCAAGACTCGAACCCAGCTTCGGAGGATCCTCAGACTAACCTAGTGCCCGGAGGCAAGCCCCGGAGCATAACCTATGTTTCTAAACTATGCAACTATGTTTGTTTATGCTTGTGCATTTACGTTTCAGGAATTGAATTGAAACCTTAGTTGCATGATCCTAGGTACCCATGCTTTGTAATACTAGTAATGACAGGTCGATAGTTGCCATGCCTTAAGGACACGGTAAAAGTCGAGTGATTTCCTGTCACTCGCGAGAACATAGGAATCTCCTGCTTTACTTATGTTGGAATCATAAGGAATAACGGGCGGGAATTTTTGTCATGTAGATGTCCCGTCCGTGTAGAGAAAAAGTTGGCTAAGGTCGAGTGGTACGGTACCTATGGTTAAGTTTTTGAACGTACTAAGCGCTTGTCGATTCTATGGGGTCGGTAAGTTTAGTACCTGACTGAACCGGTGCGAGACCTTTCGTTCTGCTCTCCCTGGGACTAACCTCCCCATGTTCGGATGTGGTTACAAGTGAGCGTAAGTGTTAGGCTTTCGGCCGGGCTTAGACACTTGTATCCAAGGGAAGTGGACCTGGAAACGCGTCGGGGATCGATGGAAACTACCTGGTAGCGCTAGCCTTTGGCTGAGTGCGATGATCCGAGTGCTTGGGTCCACCTTGCAAGGTTAAGAAATCGGTTCGAACTGTCTGTTTCTCGCAGCTAATGAGACTACTTAACCTAGCTGTCGTATTGAGTAAGAAAGTGGAACATGACGATGATGATAAACTTGATGCTTGCTTAATTGCTTGCTCTACATGCTTGTTTAGATTAGTTGCTTATCTAGAATGGTTAACTCAAACTAGAACTTGATGCTAAAATATTGAAAGTAAGGACCCACTCTTAGTTGCTCTTTGGCAAAACAAACCCACCAGCCAAAAGCCTTGCATGTCTAGGAGTCGGTGATGTAGTTTTCACCCGACGGGTAAGTCTTGCTGAGTATTAGTATACTCAGCCTTGCTTGTTGAATTGTTTTCAGGTAGTGCTCTCGAGGAGATGGTTGCAGGTCTTACCTGGCCAACCACCCTTCCTCCTGGCTGGACTGTTGTTTGGGACGAGGATGCTTCAAGTGACGTCACGACGGCTTCACGTGATGTTACTACCGCTTTCGAATAATTAGTTTATTTCCGCTGCTTTCGAAAACTCTGATTTAACAGTTACGTTATGCATTGAACTTGGTTTGTAATAATTACCTCAAGTGGGACCTATTTAATACTTGTGGATTGTTGTAATCTCTGGGATCCACCTTCGAGTGGGTATTTGTATGACTTGTTTCGATCGAGGTAACTGTTCGTGGTTGCATCGGGCTCGACCCGACAGACTGTCAGATTACTCCGATTTAATTGCGTGACGACCAATGGAAGGTTAGCGCACTTAAGCCGGATTAATTTGAGCGGTTCTGCCACAAAGGGAGCGACAGGAGAGGAAGAAGACAGTAGCAGGGTAGAGGAGATACGCCCCGGCGAGGATGAGGACGACGGGCGAGGTCGGAGGTGCTCCGGGCCTAGTGGTCCTGGGGAAAGGGGTGGCTAAGAGGTAAGGGTAGAACCTGGACGCTGAAGAGGATGACAGGGTGGCACTCCACGTCGGCTCAGGAACTAAATTGAACCGATTCCGATAGTTCGAGGATGAAAACGGCTGATTTTTAGTATAGGGAGGAAACTAAGCTTTGACGGAGAGTTTAAGGACCAATTTGACTATTCTGCCTATATACTGCTATGAACTTTGCACGGCTGTGTTGCAGGAATTTAAGCTGTAATTTTTTTTTTGTACGTGTACACCACGGAATATTAACGGAGGTGCGGCATGCATGAACTGGAAGCCTATAAATGTAACCAGATGGAACCCAGTGGCCGGCGCAGGGGGGTGTACTTGAATAATTGGTTCGGTTTGGTGGACGTGTGCAAAGCTTGAAGCCTTGAACTTGTAAGCCTTTGCTTTCCTAGCCTCGTGGAAAAAAGATGCGGCAATGATTAGGGTACAACATACAAGTGTAAACTGTAAAGATCATCTTGAGAATGCCGCCTTCTCGCTGCTGTGCCTTTGTCGGCAACCTCGTGAACACGTGTAACGCAATGGTGCTCCAAACCCTAGCTAAAACCTACTAGCCGCATCATCGATCTCCATGGGCGAAGGAACCAAAATTCTTTAGAGCTAGCTCCAATGAGCCAGGGCAGCATTGACCATTCTTCTATCATAGATAATTAATGGGTACCTCTCTTTCTTTCTTTCTTTTTTGTTTGTTGTTTGTTGCTTTGATGGGGGTGGGTGGAGATAAGGAGCAATCAGTAGCCTACCTAGGGTACAACGACATGACACTTGTTTTAGAAGCAGGGTAATAGTAGCACTACTGAACCAAACCAAACTAGTAACACTCCCTTACAGGTTCTACTTCTCGCTAGTGCGCTCTATGGGCAAATACATGGTTGGTTTAGACCATCTTTTTGCCACCTGCTTTTGGTATCATAGTGCTAGCTTGGATCATCAGGTCCACACACATTTGTTCATCAATTTATAATTTCCTTTTGCATCTTCCCTTTAGCCCGACAAAACTCTACTCCATCACCATTCTTCAATTAATTCCACCAATGGCAGCCCATGCATGGGGTTCATGGTTCCATCTATCTGAACTGCTAGTTTATTTATCCCCAAAGGTACGAAGGGGGCACATTACGGTTGGTGCCGTGTGACACGTGGTGCTACGACCTTCAACCATAGCATTATCTCCAACATATTTTATGGTTGTGTTAACAAAGTTCACGTGTAGGGAAATTATTAGGGTGTAGTTTTTTACCCGTATGTGTGATATAGATGGTGGCGATCAATGGCGATGGTGATGGGGATGATGATGATGATGAAACTTTTTATCCTTCATGATCGGTAGTCTTGTCCATCTTTTTCGCCACATGCTTCCCGATCTTTAAACTGTTTCTAAAACAAAACTGCTGCATTTTTAATAAAAAAAATAAATTAAGCTATATATGCAAGTGATACTAATGAAAACCTAGAGAAGTGGCCCGTAATTAACCTTGTACCATCTCAGTACGTGTTAGATCATGATGAGACCTAGAGGCACTTAGAATAAACTAACAGAGACAATAGTGGTGCAAAGTGCAGTAGATGAGGGTGGTCCTAGTGGAGATATGGAAATAAAGATACCTTTGCAATTTTTTTCTTTTCCCAAACTATTGATCTATTTGCAGGATATTTATTTTTAAATGATAAAACTTTCTAGTGATAAAGCATTATATCATATTCCTTATTTTATTCATATATAATGTTTTTAAATACAGCACATCTAAAGCATGAATCCGTTACAGTGAAACTATATATAACGGTAGTAAAGGAAGATACCATTTAGACGATGTATAAAGTCCTGCAATATTATTTATTGATGAATATTTGACCAAGTGTCACAAAGAAAAGAGTTCAAAGAAAAGGGCATAACTCAATGTGGACACAAGAATCCATATTGATTATATAATCATCGCAAGACTAGTTTACAAATTTATATGTCAACAAAGGGAAAATAATATAACATTCTCCAGCTCCTTACCTGTTCTATGTCAATAGCTATTGTATTTACAGTGCCCTTTGCAATTTAATTACATCAGGTAAACTCCATTGTATTTGTTAACGATATATACCCTGGTTCCAGTGGAAGGACTTATTTAAGCTTAAAGATCAGCTGCGACCATTGCAACTGTCAACGAGGTACAAAAAGTGCGCTTCATCATTAGCCGGATAATATATGGCGGTGGTGCATGGTTTAACAATGGGCATAAGTACTCATTAGTCTTAACGCTACAGAGATAAAGCACGGATCATGGACATATAGATGCATTAGTGCGCTAGCAGAATGGGTGGGCATAGTGGTGCACATGCTAGCTATAACCTAATTCCTAACTACCGATGTCATTAAGCATGCATGCATATGCTGGTAGAACTGGACCAGATTTGTGTAAACCTATAGCTAGTGCCTCCCATCTGATCCACCCATTAGGTCGGTGTTTAGGATAGACTAACTTAAAACCATCTATCCACAGCTGGAAAAACCAGCATTAGTGCCGGTCATACAGGCACTTAGTGTCGGTCAGCCTGACCGGCACTAATTTGCTGGCACTAACGTGTCGGCATGTTAGTGCCGGTCGCTGTGACCAGCGACCGACACTAACGTGCGACGACCAAAAACTAAAAAAAAATTCATGCGCCTGGGAGGCCTGCACGCGCGCGCAGTCCCAAGTCACAACTCACACGAATTTTTCACGCGTAAATACGCGTACGCAGCCGCGAGGATTCGAACCCACGACCTCTAGCCTCGCGCGTTGCTTCCTTACCATCCCACATATGCATCACATGTGATTGGGTGAGAGATAGTGTCCTTTTAAAGTAACCCGCAGATGACACGTTAGTGCCGGCCGGTGTTATTGACCGACACTAACGTGGGCGCCGGTCTAGGCCAACCGGCACTAACGTGCGTGGCACCAATGAACGTTTTTCTTGTAGTGATCCACTGTATGGTATAGTCATTTTATCCTCTCGCAGTTCAATTTTGACTTTCCCACGCTTTCTATCTCGTTATCATTATTGATTTGTATATTGCCCTACTTAGCCAATCTTGATGAAACGCATTTTACCAAAAGTTTTGACGTCGAATTTTTACGACATGAACGGTTTTACACTCGACAGCAGGTCTGTTGTTTCTCGCTGCTATATATCCGGCGATGTGGTACGCCGTTGACACAATCACACCAACGAACACTGATCGAGTTACCCAATCGTAGAGCAACGCATCAAATAAAACACGGTCAATTCTTCGCTTTCGCTTTACCATTGCACTCGATGACTTGTTCAAGCTGGAATCCGATCCATGAGTGTGTCCTAGCTACTGCGTACTGTTACGTGTTGGGCGATGCGATGCATGCAGACTCTCCCTTTAATTTTTCTCTCTCGTCAGTGTGATCCCAACAACTTGCGATATACCAAACATACAGTATTATTCTTATTACCACCACCACTTGGTGATGTGTCAGAGAATTCAGATATATGCTATTATTCTTTGTGGCCCTTGGATATAATGAACGAGTGATGGATCGACGTGACGGCGATCGAGGAGACATGTCGACGTACACTTCGATCGCTAGGTCAATATTGCCCTTTTATAAATCCGGTACGCCTGCATTCTGAAGCAAGAATGGTATCTGCCTGCAAAAAAGGTGCATGGAAAAAGCACAAGGTGATAGATCAGCTCATCACTTGAGGCTGCGGATGCTTTATGTTTCTTTATATATATAATATATATACATTTTAAATTTGTGACGGGGAGAATAATCTCTCTTGCACTAGCATATATAATTCCACGGCACAGATTAATTAATACATAAAAAATTTGGCAGGAAGCAACAATATATATACTACTACCTCCGTTTCAAATTATAAGTCGTTTTTGGCTTTATTAGGTTCATAATCTTTGTTATGCACCTAGATAAACGCTATGTCTAGATTCGTAGCAAAATCTATAAACCTAGAAAAACTAAAACGACCTATAATTTAGAATGGATGAAGTATATTATATTTGGCAGGAAGCAACAATTTGCCAAGAAGCAATACATAAACAATTTGGCAGGAGAATATATGATACTAGCAGAAGGGCACGTGCCTGCGGCATGTGTTTAAAAAATTACTAATTTAGAGACGTAGTCTACATGGACTTTGTCGATCCCAATTGGTTTTGGGTGGTGCGCGTTGTGTCAACTAGGGGAAAAAGTTGGTCCGGCGAAAAAGATTATTATATGCCTTTCCTTTGCCTCCTTTTCTCAGACAGAAAACGCTTTTGCAAAATTGCGTGGTTGGAGTCAAGATAAATTCCCTATTTTATTTGGTGCCTGATGAACACGAAAAAGAAAAAGAAATGGAAAAGGAATAAAATGGGGTACCTGGCCAGGATGAGCATATATTGAGGTTTATTGACGGCTCTTCCAGATGTGCTGCTTTGCATCTGATACTAAAGTTTAGGGTTCAAATTGCCATCTTTCATATGTTCCGTATGTGTTTTCCCAAGCTCTCGTTTTGGCTTAACCCGTAATCGAGGAGATGGAAACGTCCGGGGTTTTGAAGCATATGTAATAACCAAGTGGAGTCCGATCCGGCCGTGATGAGATGGATCAAAACGACCCAATTGCGCACGTTAATGATGCTCACTCGTTTTCACAATGTTCGTATGTACTTTAGCGATCTCTTGTGTGACAATGAACGGTTGTAATTTAAGCAATATATATAGTTTGTCTCTGATCACCTTCAGTTTTACTTATTATACTAATAATTACTTGACCTCGGATTAATCTAGACCACCAGTTGGACATCACATAAAATGCTTTTCCACGGCAGTACGTAGCTATCCTTTTTTTTTTCTTGGCGAAAGCCTCGTCCTTAAAAAAATAAACATAAAAATCTTGTCACCATATCGATCATAATAATCCATGTAAAAAAAACAGGCTCTCTATCGAAATATAGGGAATGCATAAATCATGTTCACTGTTACCAACCTATGAATTTGCACAAGTTTACCTGACTTTACTTTTTTTAAAAAAAAATTGGTAAGTGTTTTTCTTTTTGAACGGACGGCAAGAGCTTTGCCGAATTTTTATTAGAGGAAAAAAACTGTGAAGTGTTGGTTTCAACTTTGAAGCAGTAAAACAGAAATAATTTTTGCTCATCATATACTGCGCACGCGGGCCTGCTTTCTGAAGCTCCCTGATCTCCGCAACGTCATCTTCGTTCTATCATTTTCGTCATCACATCAGCAGCTGATCTGATCGCACAAATCTTAGCGACAACCGACCAAGTTTTTCTTTTTTCTGAAATAGACAGCCGATCCGATCGACCAAGTTGAGGATCGATCGCGAGGAGAACCAAGCATGCGCTAGCTTGATATTGCCTCGGCAAAGCTAACACGTAAATCGAATTATTGGCGGCGACAGTGCACACCGATCCGTCGATTCGCCGGCACGTAGTAGACGCGTACATAGTTACCTATCTATTACTACTAGTCTAGCGCTAGCTATCGATGGACGGACGACACGGCCGGCCGGCCAGGGATCGGATAACATATGCGGATGGATTGTGAGAACGCGAAAACTTGCAGGCCCGTCACGCCATGGCGTCGTGCCCTGCGATGAAATGTTGGCATCCGCGCACGTGCTGGATCGCAGGGCTCTCGCTTTCTTCGGTTCCGCCGGCCGTGTGGGGAAACGATCTATGATCGGACGAGGAGATCAGGCGCCGATGGCATGTACACGCGAGAGTATCGCATCGGCATCGCAGGGATCAGCGTGGGCCGGTCGATCCATCGGCGGCAGATCACGGTGGTCCAATCAAGGCAGTACGTACTACGGTAGTGAGTGCGTGCGCGCATCTTATCCGTCCCCCGTCGCTCGATCGGCCGGAGATCTCTCCTGCGCGATCACGCTGCACAAACGTAACCGCCAGCTCAATCGTACTGCAATCTAAAGCACATACCGTGCCCGTGTATCTTTGACCGCTGTTGAAACTTGAAACAATACATGATGATGTGATATACAAAGGGCAAAATTAACAGATGAAAAACTAGAGTGAATGTGCGCTACGTACAGCGCTAGGCATGCAGGTGGGTGGCTATGTCAAGACAAGCTAAGCTAAGCTATAGCATGATGTGCCGAAAGGGACGGCGGTCTCGAGTTGAAAATGGGGGAGGCAGGGGAGGAGGGGGCCATGGGAGTGTGTGTGCCTGAGGATGGAGGAACGGCGGCATGGGGGGGACACGGCTGGTGATGATGATGTCGATGATGGTGGCCATTCCACGGGGATATGAATATGATGTACATGTACTAGTGCTTGTTGCTAATCTCACCCACAGCCAGAACCGCCGCTGTCATCTTGGAAGTAGACACGCAGCAGAGGCAAATAATATCTCTGATGAATCGCTTCTCCGGCCTTTTCTTCTCCCCTGCTGTGCCTTTCTGCGTGTCTGACGCCTTTGCACGCACAAAACCTTTACATAATTCACTGTGCCAGTGGTTGAATGCACCAAGTCATACTTATGCGTTGACATGCTCGGTAGTAGCTAGTTTCAATCTGTCCAGCTTTTGTTAAAAGTCCGAGAACACCTGACGTTGACAGCCCATTTCTAAATTGCAGAACCGAACGCTAGCTAGTCGTAAGGCACCCAGCTATACTTATGTATATACATTTCCTAACAGCACTTATTAGTCAACTTAGACTGTTCGGAAGAAAGGCCGGCCGGCGGCCGATGGGTAGCTAGGTAGTGGGAGCCGACGCGTGCGCGCTCCTTTCCGGCCCTGCTTTCGCCACCGCGGACGCTGCATTTGTTAGGACTCGTCGTCCGGCCTCCTGCGTCAAGCGCCCGCGAGCGAGCTGAGTGCGCGACGCGATCCTTGGACCATGCGCGGGGGAATCGCGAGAGCAAAGGCGATCGAGCTCTTGCCGTCAGTGACAATGCTCTCGAACGCTAGTGCGCTCGATTTGATAATGCCCGGCTAAGATATAGAGCCAAATAAACGCAGGCAAGTGGAGGGCGCCTTTTCTGATCCTGTCCTCCTAAGTTTTTTGTTTCCTCGTTTTCCAGCCGGCAGAGGAAAAGGTCGCTCTGCCTTAGCTTGTTGGGACAGCAAAAATGCGATGGGCAAGCTCATGATCGCGAATGCAATCGATCGGCTCCATTTTTAATTGGGCAAAGTTTAATGCATGGTCTGCAGGAGAGCAGGTCGATTCGATCGCCTGCCAGCAGACAGGACGAGATGTGCCGTGACATCAGGGGTCGACGAGGTCGTCGGCTTCCACGGGCGCTCAATCGCAGTTGCATTGCATGCATGCGCTTGTGAGCGAGCTCGCCGGCCGGCCGTTCCGGCGTCGCCTCAGCGCCTCTCGTCGGCACGGATCAGAGATTTTCAAGATCGCAGGCCTGCAACTGCAACCCTAGCTTCGTGGACGGTACTGAAACTCCCTGGCGCACTCGAGTAGCAGCAGTGGTTGTTTCTATTTCTTTTCGGGGGAAATTAAAGGCTTAGCTACCTTTGCTGCTTAAGAAAAAGGGCAATGGTACCATTTGGAAAGGAATGTGGAAGGTTGGTGTCTTGGTGATGACTGATGAGGAATGGTGCCTTTACACCCTTTAAGAGAGGGACACTATATTTCTCTCTTTCAGCCCACTTAGATGATATACATGTCTGAATTGGAAATCACTTGGAGGCCAAAGAATTTTCATGGATTATTCCTTCATGCCGAATTCCTACGTTCCTAACAGGCCCGAGCCGACTTTTGCAAATATGACTCGACATACACGACACACATATGTTTAACCATAGATTCTTTGTTCTAGCTTCTGCATGAATATAATTAATATAAACGGTCCCTTTTTCACTATCACCTCGCCTATAAATTACCACTTCATGCTAGCTAATCTGATTCCTTCTACACTTTGACTCGCGTAGCACTTGACACCTGTGCGGGGTGAACACCGGCAAATGTTGGAGGAGCGACCACCCTTTTGCCGAAAAGGATTATCTCTCCATATACAAAACCCCAGGGGGGAAATGCAGCCGCGCACCATCACCCGCCCCCACTTTTTGCAACGCCAAGGGAAAAAGGCGTGTTTGGCCTTTTACAAAATCGCGAGACACCAACACCGGCAGGGGTATAGAGTAGTAGCTTTTTTTATTTGCTTTCTTTTCTGCTCTGGCCGCGTTTAGATGGCCACGAAAAATTTTTTGAAGACATTAAATGCAAAGAATCTTGTATGCATGAAGCACTAAATAAAGTTTATTTGTAAAACCTTTTCACAGATGGGTGCAACTTTGCGCGACGAATCTAATGAGCATAATTAATCTATGATTTGATACAGTAACTCTACAGTAATCATCCTCTAATCGTGTGGTCAAAGACCTCATTAGATTCGTCTCGAGAATTTACCTAGGGCTGTGGAGATAGTTTTGTAAACTGCCTTTAATTAATACCCCTAATTATTGGTCAAAGGTGCATTTATTATCCTGAAAAATTTTTCACACACCATCTAAACACGGCCAGAGCGACTTTATGGTAAAGCACATGTACAACAGGGGGAGGACAAATGAGTTGAATATGGAAACAGTGGCGGCACTGGGGCACCCCCATTGGCCCCTCACGCATGTAACCACTGGGGGAACAGCGCTACAGGCAGGTGCAGGCAAAGCCACTGCCAGTGCTGGGCTGGGGGAATCGTGAACTGGGGGGTGGAGGCAGGCAGGGGAACAGTGCCATACATCCACGACGACACGCACGCACACATGTGTGGGTGTTCACGTGTGCACTCGCTCGTCAGATTGCCATCAGCATCATCTTCCCAGTCAATTTTTTTTAAAGAGCCCATTTTATAAGAGACATCTCTTGATTACTTGGAGCAGTTAGATGCATGCATGTACATTACATAGATGTTAAAAAAAGGTTGAGGATAGATAGAAAAGAAATTATATATGTAGATGACAACAAAACATATAATCCTTTTCCATCGATCTCTACTAGTAGTAGTAATTTGTCACAAAACCTCGCCCCAGTTCCAAAAACCCAAAAGAGGAAGCAAGATGAAATCGAGACGGATCAAAGTCAATCGTCGCAAAGATTAATAATGGATTAATCGGCCAATGAGGCGCGGTCGCTTAGACCTGGCCACCTCCCCGGCCGTCACCGTCGTGCTCCCCGTCCCCCACACTGATGAGCGGGGCCCTCTCCGGGCCGCCCCTCCTCTGCTCCTTTCCCTCCGTCGCCGTCGTACCAGCAGCGCCACTGTTGTTACTGCTGCCGTGATTCTCCCTAACCACGGCGGCATCCGTGTCGCCGTCGCCGCTGTCGTCGCTGGTGGCGCTAGTAGTAGTAGTAGTAGGGGCGTCGTCATCGGCGCTGGTCATCAGCCCCGCCTCCAGCTTCTCCAGCTCGCTGTCGTTGCTCTCGGTGATCGGTACGTACCCGTTGTTGTTGCCGCTCTTGCAGCCGGCGGCATTGCTGTCGGTAGTGGCGGCGATCACAGTGGTTATTATACCATCAGTAGCAGCCGTAGTAGCCGGGGTGGTGGTGGCGTCGCACTCGCTGCTGTGGTTGTTGTTGCTGGCGGGCTTGGTCAGCTCCCTGGCGCGCGCCACCTCGACGTCCCAGTCGGTGGCCGCCACGGCACGCGCCATCCACACGGCGCAGGCCGCCTGCGCCGCCAGCAGTCCGAGCCACAGCCCGGCGAATCCCAGCCGGGCCCCGAACGCCAGCGCCACGCCCACCGGCATCCCCACCAGGTAGAAGGACGCCAGGTTGATCCGCGCGCCGCTGCCCGGCCGCGCGCTTCCCCGGAGCACGCCGCACCCCGCCGTCTGCGGGCAGTTGCCGAGCTCGCAGAGCCCCGCGATGGGGAGCGCCACGGCCGTCAGCCGCAGGATGTCGGCGTCCGACGTGAACATGCGGCCCCAGTGGTCCGCGCACGGAGACCATGAACGCCGCGGCGGCCAGGCCCACTGCGGCGCCGGTGGAGAGCGCGGCGCCCGCGGCGCGTCGCGCACCCGCGGGCCGGCCGGCGCCGAGCTGGTGGCTGACACGCGTGGACGCGCCCTGCCCCAGCGATGACGGGAACACGTAGACGAGCGACGTGGCCTGGATGAGGATGCCCATGGACGCCACGGTGGCGCGCGGGTTGGGTAGCAGGCCAGACAGCACGATCATGAGCTCGTACCACCACCACTCGAGGCAGACCGCCGTGGCGGTGGGCACGGCGAGGCGGAGCAGCGCCGGCCAGCCACGGAGGCAGTCGGTGGTGGGCCCCACCCACGAGTCCCTGTGCGCGCCCGAGATGGCGAGGAAGCAGAGGAGCGACAGGAGGAGGTTGAGGTCGGTGAGCGCCACGGCCAGCGCCACCCCGGCGACGCCCATGCCGAGGCGGTCCACCAGGAGGTAGTTGATGGGCCCGTGGAGGAGCACCGAGAAGAGGGAGCACGCCGTGATGGGCAGCGTCAGGTTCTGCGACCGGAGGTACACGCGGAGCGGGTGCAGCACGGCGAGGACGGCCAGGTCCGCCGACGCGTAGGACGCGAACGTCTGCGCCGCGTCGGCCACGCCGGCGTCCTGGCCGAGAAGCTTGAGGAGGTACCCCGTGGAGGTGACCCAGAGGAGGGAGATGGGCAGCGCGACGGCGAGGAGGAGCAGCACGGTGCGGTGGAGGGCCAGCGCCAGAAGCTTGCCGCGGCGGGCGCCGAAGGCCTGGCCGCAGATGGGCTCCATGCCGAGCGCCAGGCCGGAGAGCACGGAGTAGCCGGTGATGTTGGCGAAGCCGAGCGCCAGGGACCCGCCGGCGAGAGCCAGCTCGCCGAGCCGGCCCAGGAAGAGCATGGAGATGAGCGCACGGGAGTACATGACCAGGCCCGTCACCGCCATCGGCACCGACACCCGCCCGATCGCCCGCGCCTCGCCGGCCACCTGCATCCAAGCTGCACAGGTCAGAGCTAGCTACTAGCAGTCTAGCACATACACGTAGCACTCGCCTCCAGCTGATCGAGCTGCTGCCATTTTCCAACAGCTCTCGCTTTCCTTTTTCCTTCAATTCCCCGTCACTATTACCGCGCGCGACATGCGAGTACCAGCTACTAGTAGCCAGTAGTAAACTAGCAGTAGACATTAGGCTACCAGCTAGCTAGCTAGCTAGGTGCTGACCACTCGCGCACTGTACGTAGTAGCCGTGCCTGTGGCCCCGTGTGCAGCTGTGCGTACGTACGTGCGCGCTTGTGCTAGCAGGGAGAAGAAGAATGTGCGCGCCCCGTCACGGCGTATACCTTGGAGAGGTGCAGCACATGGCCGGTGGCGGCGGCGGTGTCGTCGTCGCCGTCGACGGGGCGGAGGAGCTGGTGCGCGGAGGCCTTGAAGGAGCCGAGCGGCGGCGCGGGCGCCGGCGGCAAGGCGGAGTCGGCGCTCCCGGCGGCGGCGTTGCACATGATGGCCGGCGTTGTTGCTCGATCGATGATCCTTGGCCCGACTGTTGGAGAAGATATAAGCAGGGAGAGAGAGGAGGAGGGGGCGCGCGCTGTCCTCCGGTGATTGGTGGCCGGGCGGGAGCTGCAAGTACGTTTTGATGACTAGCTTGCTGGCGAGCCTTTTAGCAGTAGTAATCCCTCTCTTCTGCCTCTGCGAGCTGGGGTTGGTTGGTGCTCGATCGGGCCTTTTGGTCTCCTCCAGAGGAGGTGCGGCGCGCGGTCAGTGGAGTGGATCGAGAGCGATCAGGATTCAGGGGCCTCTGGACACACTGGTTGGCTTGTGCTTGTGTGCTGGGTCGCCCTTGGGGGGGTGTGGCCTGCCCATATATATACGCGCTCGCTCGCTGGGGGTGCGCACGGGGCATGGGGGCACGGCCGCCCCCGCACGCCTGCCCGCCCGCGCCAGGCAGAGAGGCTGCACGTACGTGTCTGCCGCTGGGGATCCAATTCCCGGGCCGGGAGGAAACGAAAAAAAAAAAGGAAATTAAAATCTACGTGCGCCGGCATCGACCGGCGGCCGATCGATGGAGCGCGTCTCGGGGCATCGGCATCTATGCGTGCGCCTGCTTGGCTGTCTGAAAAATTCCGCTATCTATCTATCCCTTGGGCCGGAGGCGGGCCGGGGCCGGGGGAATGGCATATTGGCACGTCCGCTCTGTCGGAAGAAATGGGTTCCAGTCCCTGGCGGCTGGCGCGTGCGTGCGTACGAGCGCACCCACGGGCCACGGCTGCTACTCAGTGGTCGACGCAGAATTACTCGGCCGCCGCCCGAGTGGTTCACGGCCGAACCGCACGCACACTGTCGATCTGTAGTAGACTGTAGAGTAGGGTTGATTTGCATTGGGCTCGTTCAATCATGTACTAGTACGTGTTAGTGGCGATCGGTCGGTCACAGTTGGCCTGCGGCGGTTCCCCTGCATGCTAGACAGCCGGCCGGCCACGGCCAGTTAATCACCACCCACCGGAGCCACTAGCTTCCCCCATCCTGAAAGAAAAGAACGGACGGGGTTTTGCCCTGCCGGTGCCGGCCGTTTTACTTTCACCTAGCTGCCTTTTCCGGCCGGTCTTGCTTCGACTGGACCTACGGCGCGGGCTGGCAGGGGCTCCCGGCTCCCCCTAAGCCAGCTAGCTGTCGACGTTGGAACGATGCATGTCAATGAGGCATGCACTAGCGCTACGAAGCGCATCCGGAGCCGGGCCAGAAGTGATGGCTGCACTGTGAAGCGCGCACAGCATTGAGTTCACGTTCAGAGTGACAGGCGGCCGGCCGCGGGTGTGTCTGAGTGAGCCATAGCCAGCCATAGCTAGCCCGAACCGAGCCCCAGAGCCAGTCCGGCCCTCTCGCTCTCTGCGCCTGTAGATCGGCATGCATGGCTAGGATAAGCAACGCGCCAGGGGCATCAGGCCACCCTGCGCTGCCCCTGTGCCGCGCCACCCGTGGCTGTGCGCGCTTAATTGGCGCACGCATCGCGCTCTCACATTGAAGCCGCAACAGCAGCGGGGAGCAGGGGCAGCTCGGCTCGACGCGGTAGTTTCATGCATGCAAGCGCTGCGCCACCTTGTCTCCATTGCTCACTGCTACTCGCGCACAGGCACAGCTAGCTAGCGACCCCGGCCGGCCATGGGTGGTCCGGGTCCGGGTCGTCGTCGTGACTCCCTGTGCTGGGCTGCTGGCACGCAGTGGCACTGAATGAAATGAAATGAAATGAAATGAGAGAGTAGCTAGCTCTCGCCTTTCTCCTCCCCCTGTTCTCAGAGCAGCGGCAGCGGGCAGCATTGATCCCCAGTTCTGGGGCAGCATGCGGGCGCAGGGTTTTTGCAGCCTACTACCCGATTTCGCGCGAATTTAAACTCCGCACACTGAACCCTGCTCAGCTAGCGGGAATGCAGGCAGGCAGGCAGACGAGAGTGTACTCTTATTTACTCTTTGCTCTGTCCTTGCGTGGCCCCTGCAGGCAGGGTTAATTCCATCACAGAAATCCCTGCCGGGTTAATCTGAATTCTCTCTGGACACGGCAGTACCACCGCAGCAGCTGAGCCGGCCCTGAGCTGGTTCATTGAACTTTCAGTCCTCGCAAGTACAAACACCAACCTTTCTTCCCCCCTTGCTTGCTGCTACGGAGTACATCATTTATACAGTACAATGCAAGCTTTTTTGCTGCGCCCCCTTTTTTTCCATTCTCGCAAAAGCCGGGGCTTTTCTAGGTCTACTCATTACTATTGCAATTTTGCACCAAGCATAAGTGCCTCGACATTTTTGGGGTGAGCTTTAATTGACATTTTGCTTGCCTTGTGTTGTGTTCATAACAGAGACTGCCGGATATATAAGCATGCTGGATTTGTTCTGGGGCTCTCTCCGGCCGTTCCGATCCCTTTCAGCCAGATGGCCCTTGATCCTTTTGTGGTGGCGTCAAGAACAATCATCCAGCGCGTACACTCAGATCTTAATGCCAATAACGTGTAGCGTTTCAGTGCGTACCACTTCAGATGCGCATGGATCGCCCTATTGTACATGTACCTGTACGTAGCGGCTGTACTAGTATCGCTTTTAGCAGCTAACGTCTTTATCTCTGTGCTGTCCCTAAATAGCTGTCGTTTTGGGGGCATATATGCTATAATCTAACCTCCAAATTGCCAAGCACTAACACATGGACGTAAGTATATATGTATATTTATTGTGATGGTTCAGTTGTGATTGGCTACATTATTAAAACTTCCTGTATAAAATTAAAAATATTAAACTTGATGTGAACAAAATGTATTAAAATGAAAATGCATTTAGGGCCACACAATGCGAACTAAAAATATTGTTGAAAATATAGTTCAATCATAAGAAGAAGAAGAAGAAAAAACATTTTGTCTTCATCATCGAGGAACCTCGCCCTTTTCTTTTTGAGCTGGTCATCGATTATTGCTCTATAGTTCATTCAGGCAATGGGCCATATGTTGGTGCTTGATGAGACATATTTGTTGTCGCGCTGATGAGAAGCAAGATAAGGCCGGGTTGTCTGTAACGCTATATATATCTAGCCCGTGTGTTTACCCTTCTTAATAATATAGTATACTTTGTTGTTTCAGATTGTTTTTGTTTCTAAAATACTAATCATCCAAAATACACAGCATGCACACATCTTTGCTATAAAATACCACATATTTTTTCTGGGATTTCTTCAAAAAGAAAATTCTCCAGGGATTTAGATTACTGAGTGTCCAACAGTGAACACTGTTCTTTCTATGTACAATTTTTTTGTGTGTAATATAGTCTTGCTAACAATTACTTGTCGGTTGCTTTCCTGACATTTTTTACTTGAAAAACTAGCGGTAGTAAAGGATGGCAAACCTTGTAATGTAGTTGTATATCCTGATGGTTAGGCCATCACCTAGAATATATCACATGATATGTGACCCACCTGACAATTAGACCATATAGCACAATGCATGGAAATTATATTCGATTGAAACGTTGTATCCGTCCCAAAACACTTGATGACCAAGTGGTGTGCATGAATGCATGATTGATTCCATTATTATGTGGCTCAATCAGATGCAATATCTGCAACACAATGGCACATCAACATAGCCTGCCAAGGGAACCTAATCAACACTCAATATGCATTTGTTTGTGTAGAGGGGACAATTCACGAATAAAATTAGGGGACATCTCTTTTGAGTTTTGACAGCAGTGGTGGTCATATGTCTTTTGCGTTCATTTCAAACAAAAATGTTCATTTTCTCTGTTTTGCCCTTTTTTTCATCATTGATCACTGTTAACTATTTACTAGTCATCTTTTAGCAAGTCCAAACACCTTGAGTAATATAATTCATCGCCGATGAACTAAAAAAAACTTTGATGCTTATGCCATATATTTTTTCATGGGAGTCAAACATAGCAAGAAGCACTAGAATTTAATCTTACATGTCAGAGACAAACGGTGATATTGTGGCTATACATAGCTAGATATGTATAGCCCTTATTGGTTCTCAGAGTCGGTGTTCCATGTATCTGTGATATGGTGGTTGTCTGGCGAACTTGAGCAGATATGGTGAAGCAGAGAAGGGGGTCGTGATAACTAGGTGGCCATATACATACAGCCTATATATGAAGGCAAAGTATTGGCATCAGTATATGATGCACGGTATATAGGCGAATCTGACTAGTAGAGTACAAGCTACTGTGCACGCATATGTTGATGGCGCCCATCTCGAGGTCACGAGGGTGCGAGGGATGAGATGAGACAAGAAGAATTCAATCAAGTGGACACAAAGCAAGTGCATGTGCAATGACTCGAGAGCGCTGGCCGGGGCCGGGTACTTTACCCATTTAACTGCCTGCCCCTTCGCGGTACCACATGGTGATTGATCATGCATGGACTACACTACCAGTCTACTACCACGCACAGGAAAGGAGGGAGAGAGAGAGGATGAATGAGTGAGGGCGATATATGATGCAAAGAAATCGACAGGGCGGTAAATGGCCAGCATGGAGGGAGCAGTTGCCCTCCTGGGGAACACAACCTTTCGTCCTCCCATGCATGCAACTACGACACAATTACTTGAAGCTAGCTAGCTACAGATCGAGATGAAGAAGATCGAGCATCACGCACTGCAGCAGTGTGCGTGCAACAACTACTGACCGATCGACCATGCGTTGCCATGGCCGAATCGATCAGATCACGTCGTTCGCCTCGCCCCGAGGTAATCTGGCGTGGCCGCGCCCGCATGCACGTGTCATGATGGCAGTAGAGCAGCAACAACCCGGGTGCCGGGCTTTGCAGGGCATCGGGAGACAGGGCGTGCGCCCCGTACGCTGCCGCTTCCGACCGGGCATATGCAACGCCCACGCATCCTCATCAGACACGTCGTCGGCCTTGACCCCTGCACAAGTACGATCCCCTTGCATGGAGATGCGTATAATCCATGCGCGCCCCATGTGGCGTACGTACTTGCTTGTGCCATCCGGCCGGCGTACGTGATGGAAAGGGCCGGCGATAGATAGTGTAGTACTCCGTAGATGGATCATAACCATGCGACGTGACCATGACCATGCACCGGCCAAACAGTACTGGAGTTACTGACTCACTGAACACATTGATCGGTCGCTCAGCTCATCGATCGAGAGTCGAGCAGCGCACCAGCACGTATACGTACGCACAGTGGACGCGACCAACGGCGTACTTGCTCGCATGCAAAGGCTGCCACTGCTACCCCCCGCACAGTGTGCACGCACTAGCACGTATGGGTATTGGTTGGTACACGCATGACGACATACGCGCGCGTGCATGCGTGCGTACACGCCGCACGTGACGGCACGCACGGGGCTGCATGGGCACAGTGACGCATGCATGCCGCAGCAGGGTCCCTGTCCCTGCTGGTCTCCATGGATGCATATGATCTCTACGTAGCTACTGTAGTAGGAGTACTAGCTAGGAGCTAGGCCGTAGCTACTACTAGTAGCTTGTAGAGTTGTAGGTTAGCTTGCGGCTGGGGGTGCCATGCCTAGCTAGACGGGCAGGGCGGGCACAGAGGCTGACAAGCACGTACCCGGCCGGGGGGATCACGCACGTCGCTTGCTACCCCGGGGCGGTACCGCGGCATTACCGCCCTGTCTCTCGCGGGGCAGGCAGTGCAGGCCGGGGCGCGCGCGGCCGCGTCACGTCCGCGTCGACGGCCGGTTGGTTGGTGGCGCGCACGGAATGGCATAGCATGCCCGGCCGCTCGTGGGGGGACTCGGTGTCGTTTCGGACCCTGATTGGCTCCGCGCGCACCGCCGGGGACGGACGGACGGACGACGGCGACCGACCACGCCGGCTGATGACGGGTGGAGGCGTCCGTGCCTGTCGATCGTCAGCCAGGCCACGCCGCACGCGCACGGGCGCGGCGCAGCGATCCATCACATGCACGCTACAGGCCGGGGCGCGCGCTCCAGGGGCGTACGTACCCGGCCTCCTCTCGCCCACCAGCTCTATAGTAGCAGAGAGAGAGACGCGTGCACGCGCCGCATTGGCATTCATGTTACTGTTTACCGTCTCCTGCACTCCTGCTGTATCTACATGTGTTACAGGTCGAGAGAGATGGGACGCGAGGCTCTGCACCTGGCTTGTTGGTTCCATACCGACACGAGACCAATTTTCCCCCCACTGGCCGTTGAGGCAGGCGACACGTTGGCTGCCAATAAGGACCGGCCGGCCGGCCGGACACGGAAGGCGCCACAGTCGGCGTACGTCTGATACTCTCTGATGGCGAATGGTGATGGTACTTTCTCGAAAAAGAGGACCTTGCACTGCTGTAAGTCTGCAACTGTGTAGTAACATGCATGCATGGTGGGATTGGAAAACAGCTTCAATGCTGACCACGTACGGTAAGTGTGGTACACTGAACCCCTTTTCTTTTTCTTTTTCACTTACACAGGCAACGTGATCAGGAGTGGAGGGGAGAATCCGATTTTCTTGGTTGTCTCGTCTCAACTGTCCAAGATATTATCGAAGATTGCCATTACAATGCAGTCCACCATTGTCGTGGGCAGGCAATAATCCTCCACGCTTTGTATCAGAATTCAGAACCAGATCGAAAGAGCAGCCTCAACCGCACATGTTTGTTAGGTTGCAAAACTATTGACCCTTCCTGGAATCGTTCATGGGGCCATCGCGACGGGCACCTTTTCAAACTAAAATTAAACCTAACACAGGAGGACCATGCTTACAAAGCCAAGCGAGCGCACGTGGCCCACCCTTGAACCGTATGTTGGTCCATTTCTGCAAGCAAATGATTTTCATCCTCATGCCGTACATACAAAAAGCCATGGTCCAGCATATGCACAATCA
Organism: Urochloa ruziziensis; assembly: GCA_015476505.1. NCBI lineage: Eukaryota > Viridiplantae > Streptophyta > Magnoliopsida > Poales > Poaceae > Urochloa > Urochloa ruziziensis. The sequence continues at coordinate 7,601,243 of CM027118.1, forward strand.
TTTTACTGTTTGCAATCTCACAAGTCACGACAAAAAGTTTTACCAACGATATATGCATGCGCACAGTATAATTTTCACTCGCTCCTTTGTTTTTTAAATGAACAGCTCTCCCAGGGCCACAGATTGAACAATGGACTTTATTCAGATCAAGCGCCTGCCAGCCTTCATGTGGCATTTCGATTATGGCATCAGTGTGTCTAGCCGACAACTGAGACCAGAACCAAGCCAAATTATTTACCAGCCCCACAAGTGACTCCTCCATGTTGGAAAATTCACTTGCAAAGGCCTTGGTTCCTGGTTGTTAGATAGGAGGCATTGCTTTATCATGAATAAAGCGGGTGAAACAGGAACATTATCGACGAGGCGTCATCCTTTGAATCTCTATCGCAGGCCCGAGAGAGAGGATCGGATGCACACTAAGATAAGCCACTTTAACCCCCACTCCAAGAGAAGAATTCCTCTTCCTCCCTTGTTGGACCTCTGTGCAGCACCCACTTGGACTGCCTGCAATCAGAAGTCAGAGACGTGATCATCTGTTCACCTTGCTATTCCTGATGAGCCAGTGACAAATTAGATAACATGTGGTAACCAGTAATACAGCTCGTGAATAATTCGTTGCTGGAAAAGGGAAGGGGTGGTGGATGGACAACAATGTGAAACGTCAAATATCAGAAACATGTTAATGTGTGCATGGGTGAGAATTCAATCAATTTGTAAATATCTTGTAGAATCAAGAGCTCCTCAAAAAGGCAAGGCATGAACAGAATATGTTCCAACGGTGAATGCATCTGCCGGGACTAATGTGGCAACTTTGCCTGGTGCGGGTATATGTGTGTCATGCTCCTCTCACTGGTGACTGGTGTGCCCTACAACCAGCTGGACCTGGTGCTCCTAAAATCTGGCTATGTGTGAGTGTGACCACCGTTCACCTATTTGATCATAGAGCTGGCATTTTGTGCTGACGGGCACACAGGGGCTCACCTCCTTTCCCTTCTATCAGTCAGTGCTACATGTTTTTATCAGCGATATGTAAAGAAAATGCAATCAGATACAGTTGGTTCAGAAACCATCACATTTGTTTTCTGCCCAGTTCCTCTTTTTCCTTTCTTCAAAATTTCAAGAATCTTTTGCCAGTATCAACAGCAAAGAGATGTCATGCAGGTTTAAACATTTTTTTTTCTATGAGAGATTTTTTCAGTAGATTTGTATAGTCAATTTTGATTGTGATTAGCTTGTATAGTAGCAGTAACACTGGATCAAACATGATAAGCCTAAACGACGAACTTAGTAAATAAAAATGGCGCAAGGCTATTGGCTTGCTAAAATTTCGAGAACATTTAATTCACTGTGGCATGGCATTGAAAGCAATCAGGTGTCTTCAGAACCTCATGCTGGCTCCTAATGCAGGAATTTATTCTGGATAATGATGGATGTGCATTTAAAAGGAAAATGCCAAAAATTAAAGTCCACAAAAGAGAAGAGACACCTGTCTTTATCAGCAACGACGATGAGCATTTTGCCATATCCTCATCTTGGCTGTCAGCCACTTGAGGAATTCATCCAAACATCAACAGCAAGAACAATCATCAGCACACCATACCAAACCGAATCCTGGAGGAAACATTGGAAACAGTGATTTCATTTATTCCATATGATGAAATCTATGTATGGCCTTGAAGTCGACAAGGCGCATTTCAGCTTTAGTAAGTCCAGATATATACAGGTTTATGCTGAAGTGCAAGTTAAAGTGTTATGAGAAATGTACCTTCGAGAAACATCATCTTTCTACTTCCAAGAATATCTCCTTTTGATGTCATCCAAGGACACGTTTCAGGCATCAATAATGGGCTGAAGCACATGCATCCAAAGATTGAAACTACATGCAAGTTAAAAAGAAATATTAATAACAATGCTTCCACAGACATTTACATGGAAGGCCCACAAACAACTCAGCAAGAACAAAGCATCAATTATCAGTTTCCTTTTTCATGACAAGCATAAAAAGCAATTACAGGGAACTCTTTATGCCAAGTACCACAAAGGGCAGAGCAAAAGTATGTGGCTAACTAAGCACGCAAAGGACATGTAGCAGAGATGAACCATAGTGCTTTACCAACTGACTAAACACTTAAATTATTTACACTGAATAGCAGCATCATAACAGCAGCATGCAAATTGCAAGCAGTAGCAGCAACATTAATATGATCTTTCAGCACTTTGACCCCATCCTAGCACCATAGGAGTTGGTGAACCTGATAATTGCCACCAAGAACAATGAAAAAGCTGCAAATCTGCTGCTGCAGAAAAGGCTGGCAAAATTGCTAGATTCATATAATTGATCACAGTACTACAGTACAACTCAAAGAGGCAGACAGAACATCTGACTGTTCCTCCATCAGTCACAGTAACAATTTGCTAGTAGTTAATCAAAATCTAATACTAGAAACATAATTAGATCCTATGGCATTCATATCCAAAATATGATAACTGAACTGATGAACCAGGGCAAGCAATAGGTTGTTTGAGTTAGAATTCGAATGTAGTTCAAGATTGATTGTAAAATAGTCAAGAATGCACCAGTGCTGCCTAATCATGCACACGCTAGTTCCCACCAGAAAGCACCAAACTAATATGTTAATAGATTTGGTACAACTATGTTCAAAGAAGAGAGCAAATGGTACAACTATGTTCAAAGAATGGAGCATTAGGCATGCTAAAGGTAACTATGATCAAATTTGCACAATAGTTGAGCATATTACAAGGCATATTTAGTATTAGGAGGTCTTCAAAGTTCAATTCTGACCTTCACTTTCTCTTACAGTATATTGTTAACTTTTTACAGAATATTTTGAATACAAATCTATTGACGCAACTTTTAAACACTAATCACACAAATAATTAACAAATTGTTAGTCAAGGAGAGGGGAGTTTCAACAAACCGAATTGTCTTGAGAGAGCTCCAAACATACAATAAATAAAGATGAAGAGAACATTTGCAATGTCGAAATGGATAGGTTAAAAGGCAAGCAGACATAAAATTATTCAGACATTTCAAATCATCTCCCATGTACTTTCAACTGGCTAACAGCAGCTACTTAATTTTTTAAAATCAAGTTAAAGCATTTAAAGCTCAGCTAAGCTAACATTCCTAGCAATAATCACGGTGGTCAGCTTAGGCCCATGATCAATAGCAGAGTTCAGTTATTCGAAGTAGGGATAATTATGTTTTCTAGCATAGGCTTTTTGCAAGCATAGCTAACCAAATGAATCCAAACCAAGCCAGATATTTCTTTAGCAAATTTTGAAGTGAACGTTGATTAATTTTAATGGGCAGAAGCAAAATTGAGTCAGTGGTGGACTTAGGAAAGTTTATTAAAAAAAATCAAGGAGAAGAGAATATAATAGGAAAGATGGAAGACAGTGACATTGGCTTCAAAGAGAAAGTAGCTTAAAGGAAACTCACAGCGGATATTTTTTCAGTTGGAAAAGGCTGCACAAAGGCTGGGAGCAGGCAGCAGAGATGGAAGCCTGAATAGGAAAAATCAAGAACTTTACTTCTACATATAAGGAAATTTTAACTTTTCTTGTACGACTCAGTTTAGCCTTTAAATTGATACAAGCGCAGGGCCTTGTGTTGCAGTAGCTTTATATTGAATGAAATCAAAGCAGGAAACAATTATATCATTGGTTGTTTAGCAATGGATCTTGTTTGGTTCGGTGCCTTAATAGTGTCAGTCTATCAGTGAACTTTCGATAGTGGTAGGATTTCCTGAGTACTGTTCTATGTAGCTGGTCACATTAATGCCTTATAGGCTCCTAAATCCTCACAAAGAAGCTTTTGATCAATAATGGACAGAGTTGTGAAATCAAGAAGCGCACTTAACCATCCACCAAATTGATGAAAAGGAAGGAAACCAAAACGGTGAAAAAGAAAGGAAGAAATAAGAAACCTTGTCTCTCCTCTCTTGTATATATGCCTGCTTTTTTGCTTGAAAAGGATCATTGCCTTCCAGAGTCTGCACATGATGTCATCGCCTCACTCATCTCATTACAGTAGTTCCAATGTGTATCCTGTAAAAGTCAAACCTTAAATATTAAGAAAAGATAGCAGGACCTGATCTATCCCTAAGCCAAAACAGGGATATCAGAAACCAATGGAAATCTAACAGTACTGATGGGTTTGTTAGTTTGTGAAGTGTAAGTCAGCCAGAGCCTAAAAATAACAAAGGAATGCAGAGGGGTCCTGCACAGGGATCAATCAAGTAAAGGGCTTCAGCCACCAAATTGTTATGAGCATAACCTCTGCTAGACAGGAGAAGCCCAAAGATTAGAGGGTGGTATGCCCTTGTCTCGCCGTGTTCATCTGGTTCCATATTATGAATCCTGAACTGGCAGCTGTGAGAGCGACCACACAGGATATGGAAACATGATGATAAAAATGGCAAAAAAAGGAAAAGGAGCTGTACCATCCACTGTTTGCATTCAGCTGCTAAGTTTGCAGTATCAAGGATAATGAAGAGCAACTGAGCAAAGAACATATATTATACATTTGGCAGCGCTGGGAGTGACTATTCTTCCTAAAAGTGGTTCATTTCATAATTCAAATAGTTTATATTCGTGTGGTCCACAAACATATGAACATTCATATGCCATATTACATTACACCCATTCAATACCACAGAGGATGGTGAATAGCAGCAGAAATAAACAGGTGGCACAGGGAAGCCAGCACGGGATTGCTCGGATACAATTGTTGGCATGCTGTACAGATTACAGATACATCTAACATTAGCTACTCCAGACACAAATGCACTGCCGCCACTCAGTTTTAAAGGTGTCGCAGCGCACCCGAAGGTCATGAATAGCGCTCCCATGTCAGTACCATAACTAGGTCTACAGGTTCATCGACCAGGCCACAATTTCAAAGATCAACAACTATGCACTGCGCCCATCCTATAGTAAATATTAAGTATATTGTCTCATCTGCTGCCGCAGTAGTAGATCCACAAAATTTTCTAACGTTAATCGATCTAGCACACTAGCATAGCAACTAAGGTGCTGCTGCAACAGCACAAATTAATGGAAACACAAACAAATGGAGGTGCCATGGCTGTGATCGAAGCCTCATTGCTGGTCGTGCCGTGTTGTGTTGCGCTGGGCGTCGCAGGATTCGGTTTTGTTCTACGCAGAATCTACGCCCCATCGCCCCGCCCCGGTGTTCCTTTGAACTACACCCCCGCCCTCGGCCGCGACGCCCCTCTCCACAGAGCGAAATCGACGCACCTTTAGCCGGACGCATCATCGCATCGGACCGCTGCTCTCTCCAATGGTCGGCGGCTCGCCGCGCCGGTAATGAGCGGACTGGTTGGGGCGGGAGAGGATTAGGCCCCGGCCTGGGGCGGCGGCGGCCTCCCACACCACAACGAGTCAACGAGACGGGGAAAGGTGAGGCGGCCAGGCAGTGGACTGTTCCGCTGACAGACGGGGCCCGCAAGGGCCTGTCAAACGGTGGAGCCCGCTTATCATTGTCAACACGCCCGTCGCGGCGGCCACTGGTGTCAAGCAGCTCGTCAGCAAGAAGAAGCAGAGTTGGCATTCAGTCCGTCAGTAAGAAGAAGCAGAAGAAGCCGGCGTCCATCTCGCGATCTGCGACTGAGAGTCTTTTACCGCGCTTTCATTAAGTTAAACAGCTGTCGGAAAACGAATAGTTTACCTCAGTTAAACTTAAACGAATAGTTAGACAATTGTGTAGTGCAAAGATTTTAACTGGTAAGGCGCTTTTGTCTAGATCAGATTCTGAAAATAAAAACACCCAATTAGCACATCCAATCGTCCAATGCTTGGGAAGTGAAAAAAGTCATTTCAATCAGCTAGGTTCAAAGGCTAAGTATAAACAGTGACTTAATGCTCTAATAATTTCTTGGGTTGTTCACTGTCATCAAAGGTAATGCGTTTCTCATGCACGCTATAGATCTCATTACAGTTTTATGAATGAATTGGAGAAGGAAACTTAGCCCTTCACCTGTCCTCTGATTGTCTTTTCTTACTTGGCATGGATGTTTATCCTTACTACTATTGGTCATGGAGGATAAATACCGACACTTTGGTTGGAAAGGGTCATTATTTTACTCCATTTTGCTCCTGTGTATGTGTGCGCCCTAATTTATTAGTGGAATTTCCTAACTTGCTTCTTCTATTTGCTAGAGGACGGAACCGGGAGTGGGATAGCCTATGGCTGCTGGTGAAGCATTTGCTTTGTGCTTTGAGTTAAATTCGCTTGATGTTTCTTCAAAGGAGTATTACTACCCTTTGTAAGCTGTTTCCAGGCTGCAAAGGAATGTCATTTTTAGTGGTTATCGCAATAATGTAATGCTGCAAAGCAATGTCATTTCCCAATTGAAATAGATTCTGTAAATAATATTACTTACCTTTCTCAAAATGACGAGGTTTTTTAACAAGACATTTCATCTATGCGGGTAGTGTTTAGAGTAATGCATTGGTATCGTTTTTGGGCGCTGGTGTAAAAGGAGAAGAAATACCCCATATAAACAGGGGGTTTCGTGTGCGAGACAGCGGTCATGGAAATTTTTACCATGTTTGTCATAAACAAGATGCCATATGTTTTCTTTTGTCGGAAGACCCTAGAGCTGGATTAACAGGTGCTAGGTATTGTGGCTGATTCCAATTTTCATTGATATCTGCGTGCATAATCGTAGGGGGAACATGATGCCATCTTTCTAAATTTGAACCTTTCGTTTCAGAAACTTATGACCCGTCATTTATATCCTACCATAACCAAAACTACCTATATAAGTGGGTTTGCCTTTAAAAGGAATGGTCGATTGCCGTGCCCTTTGTCGGCAGTGGGTGGCGGGGGCAAAGGAGGGAGGAGGACAGGTTAAAGATGGCAAGGTCGGTGAGTTCTCGAAGGAAGACAATGAGACGGGTTCGTGTGGCTGAAGCGTCCCCACGTAAGCAGAGACTAAATGTGATACAAATATCACTCATAGGAGGCTGATACACATTTATTCCACAGATGGTTCAGTCACTGTGCAACCTCCGAGGGTCACGACACTCGATACAAATTATGATAGTAACCAAAGGTGCAACAATACATAGCCAGAAAAGGACTAAGACAGGATCTAGTCCTATCTCGGCGAGGAACGACAGCGGAAGCATCTTGAAAGGGACCACACCACAAGCAACGTCGGGTGCGGACACGACCTCTACTCGAACTCCTCAGCGACAAAGTCCGGATCCTCCTCTGTTGCAACAAAATAGGGGGTGAGTACAAAAGTATTCAACAAGTCCAACCACGTCCATGGAGGGGGATATAAAGAATATGCACAGAGTAATCCAAGGGCACGACTAAGGTTTAATTTGCGTAAAAGCTAGATTTTCACATGCAATGGTTCATTTTGAATAGGTTTTTAGAAAAGCAGTTTTAATATCAAGTGGGTTGATCCTCCACAAAGGATCCACATTTTATGCTACCGGACTCCCCGTCCGCCGTAGCTCACGGCACACCTGCCGGACACTTTCCAAAACAACTCACACCAAAGAGACCACCATTTCCCAATACTAGTTTCAGGCCCAAGCCGTGACTCATCCAATACCGTGGATATAGCTATTCGAATAGATTTTAACTCTGCAGAGGTTGTACACTTAACCCACCCCAACGGTTTTCGCAACACGAACACCGAAATGCCAGCGCGGACCTGTCAAAGCCATTACCACACCTTAGCTAAGCCGTACTAGCCAATATGGAAGCAACCAAGGGGTCAATGTCCTCCCAACGAGGCATGACCGGGACGTAACTCACATAGATCATACTCCTGCTCCTTGTTCTCCCATTGCTAAAGCTCACCCATTGGCTAACCAACCAACTAGTGGGATTTATGCTAAACCGTTGCCACATACAACGGTAGGGCGGTAGCACTAAACGGGGCCAGGCTAGATGACAACCAACTCGGTCCTTAAAATAATGACAAGACGGATATCTCCACATCCCGCTCAGCCACACAGGCACGAGCTCACCAATTTGGTGCTTCGCACGGAACACACCATCCATCTCATCGGTTTCACCATTATTCCATTTTCACCAAAAGCCACCCTTTTCTTTTAAACACTCACACCATTGTTTATTTTAAAACACATGAGTATTTGTAATATGATAGTGGTAAGAGTAACAGGCCCTAAGCGTTTCTAGCAACAGCTATCATCCAAACAAAGCAAGTCATATTTAATGATAACCTAGGTGATCAAGGAATAGTCATAGCAATCAAGGAGTGGCTATCCAACCGGGTCTTGCAATAAAACAATGCATTTTATAAACAGGCCAATAGGTTGTGTTTGTAAAACATAGGATAAGTATGCATCAAAGGACGGGATTGAACTTGCCAGTCGTCGAAGTCGTCCGGAAAGCGCCTGCTCGCGGTACAGGTCCTCGGTCTCCGGCTCGCGGTACTAGCCTGCGCACTCCGGCTCGCGGTACGATCCTCCGAACTCCTCGCCGGGCTGCTCCTCGGTCACTCCGTGGTCTATGGCACACGCAAGCAAGCATACATTGAAATAAAAGAAAAGAAAAACGAAAAAGGATTTTTAATTGAGCTCGGAAAAGAGGATCAGGAAATAAATTGTAGAACGATTATTTTTGAGGGATTCTTGTATAGCTCGGCCGGAATATATGTGGAAAGGCCAGTGGTCGAATTTGGGGAGAAACGGGTGAAGTTCGACGCATGAAATGACGCATCAAAGGGGTGATTAGGGTATGTATAAGGGGTCAAGGGCATATCCGTAATTAGTTTATAAGGAAGAGGGGCTTATTTGTGAATACTCAGAACTGAGAAAGGACTGATTTGTGATATTGGTAAACATTAGGGGTGGTTTAGAGGGTACATGGACTGCTCGGCCGGCGGTCTTCTCCGGCACTGTGTGCGCGACGTGAGCACAGGGATGGCGTGGACTCGCTGCAGAGGGTAGAGAGGAGGGCGGCGCTGCTGGTGGGGTCCCGAAGAGAGGCGGCACGGCAGCGGGTCGGCGTGGCGGTGTGCAGGCAGAGCAGGGTGGGGGAACGGCAGCGTGGTCGGCACGGCGACGGGCCCGGGGTCGCCGGGGTGGGGAAACTCGAGAGGAGGTCGAGGGCGTCGCGTTGGATGCCTCACCCTCGGCGGAGGACGACGAGGGCGGCCGAAATCGGCGGCGGGCGGCGGAGGATGAAGACGGCGGCCTGCTCGGTCCAGTGCGGGACAGCGACGCTCCGGCGGGTCTCCGACGACGGGGAAGAGCTCGTCGAACGCGGCTCTGCGTCGGCTTCGTGCGAGTGGCGGCGGCTTGCTCCGGCGTCCTTCGGTCGCGATGAATCGAGGACGGCGGCGGTGCTACGCGACGAGGATGGCGGCGCGAGGTGGAGGAGCAGCAGGGCGCGAGGGGGCTCGGGCGGCGGCTTATAAAGGCGCGCGGAACCGCGGCCTGGCGTGGCGCGCACGCCGAGGACTGCCGCGGCGCCGGCGGCGGCCTGCCACGACGGCTGGACCAGATGGGCTTCGCCGGGCCCGAGAAGAGGAGGCAGGGCCCACTAACAGAGAGAAGGAAGGCGAAGCGGGTAGGATGAAGCGGGTTGGGTCGGGTTCTGCTGGATCCGGTCCGATCCGTTAAGGAAAAGGTTTTGATTATTTCCTGGATATAATTTCTAATGCAAAAACAAATCTTGAAAAGTCCAGAAAAGGTTTTAAAGCCCAAAAATATCCAGAAACTCCCAAAATTCTAGGAAAAATCCTAGAGGTAGTTTGGGACACGAGTAGTCTAAATAAAATATCTAGAGCTCGTGAAAAAGATTTTAGAGCCTTCTAATAAATAGATTTAGCTCTACAAAGAGGAGAATAAATTCCAGATAAGTCTAGAAAATTCTCGGAGGAACCTAAACGTTGGATAAACGCATTTAAAAACTATTCCACTCATGAAACACGAAGATGTATCGGCATGAATGTAACACATAATACAAGGTTATTTTTTTAGAAACACAAACAATTAATTTTCTTTCTACTCTAAATTCTTGTAAAATAAATAAATGTTAGAATAATTTTAAAATTGAGAGAAAATCATTATATTAATTTTCCTTAAATTCACATTCCTGAAATTAGAGAATTTCAGGGTGTGACAAGGAATTGTGGTTCGATCTGGTGTCTGAACCAAATCAGCTCGCGCCCTTGGTTTGCGTGAGGGAGAGCGAGAGGCTCCACCTACGAGTGTCACCAGAGCAGCAAACCAATGTGAGGGAAGCCAAGCCGCAAGGAAGCAAGAAGGCAACCAAGCTCCAAGAAGACAGCTCAGCACATACGACTACGAATTCAAGTCGGAATTGGCCTCTTCATGTAAAATTCCCTTTGTATCCTGTAAAGTAGAATATTCTTGAAACAAATAGGGCAGGTAGGGTTAATAAGGGAATGTATGACGGAGTAAAACGACCCCTCGCGTCCCCATAAAAGGGGCGCGCCTCCATGCGGGGGTTCCGAATTTTTACTGAACTTATTGACAGAGAGTTCGCTTTTCCTTTATGTCATCGTGTAATCGTTGTTTCTCCATTTCGTGCATGGTTTTCAAGTAAGCAGTATCACCGGTAGTTCAGTCCAGAGGGTTGTAGCTATGGCTCTGGAAGGGATTCCTTGATTAGCTTCTCTGTGAGCGCTTTTGGTAGCCCCATTACACTATCAATTGTACCAACCTGCAGAGTCCCCATTATCAGACACAATGTCATAGTCTATACTGACCATGTACAATTCAGTGTTCCGTGAAGAATCAGAACAGAGAGTGTGACTCACAATGGCTTCCACGAGAGGTGAAGTCAGGGGATGCTCTACTAGGAGACCACCAGCAACATAAAAGACATTGCCCTCTTCAATCTGAAACATACAAAAGTGAAAGTTTATTTGATAAGTCTCATGCCAGAGACTAGGGACAAAAAGGAAAAAAAACAAATTTTCAGCATAATCCTGGTGCCAATTCAATTCCATAATCCCATTGTTAGATGTATATATAGCTAGATATAATTCTTCCCTTGTATAGGGGGTTATTTGTATATTTCCATATATGTACTTTACCCATTGGGGACCCTGGAATACAGATGATTTGCATTTTTGACTATCGTTAACACCCATCACATTGTGACTCGCTCAAAGGAAAATGCATACTCCCTCCGTCCCATTTTAAATGCACCTCTACCATTCGATTTTTTTTCCAAATTAAGCGCATCATACTACCCCAATCTGACAGCCTTTTACTATTGCAACCTCTATACGTGGGCCATAAGTGATAAAAAAAATTGAAACAACAGGAAGCCCAAGCATCCACGGCCACAAAATCTTAGCTGAAACGCTGGAATGGTCTGGTTTCTTCTCCATTGCAATGATTACTACAGTGTTCAGGCCTCCTTTACAGGGGTAATAATGTCATTTCCACCCAACAAAAATTTTTCTCTTCAAATCCTAAACGTGCACTTAAAGCGGGACGGAGGGAGTATTTAACAAGCTGGTCAACAGTTGCAGATCATGGAAAAACAAAGTTGATGGCCAAATGTTTCAGAATGCAGAGTGCATACTTACCAAACTCTCCACTACTTCATCAGGAATTTTGTGGAAATAAACCTGTCATCAACATTTACAGTGAAAATGTTAACAGGTGCACTGGACTCAAAAGCAATTGAAAAACTATGACTCAATTGCACTGCAACATTCATGGTCATTGTTCTTAAAAAAAATACGGATTTAACTGTACCAAAGACTAGTCATAGCTCGGAACCGAGGGTGATAATGCCAAAACCTATTATACTATGAGGGTCTAGAAGATTAACACTGATCATCCAAACCAAGTACAGCAAATTGAGTTTCACAATACAAAGTCAGAGAGCTAGTCTTTAAACTTCATGTTTAGTCTCCACTTCACCTCTCAACTTTGTAATTGAGCAAACACCATCTAAATTTCGTTGCAGACTTTATGTTCAGCCCTCAAATTTATTACAGAGAAAAGGGGTTTAGAAGTTCAAGGCTCAATTTTGGTTACCCAATCAACTTTTAAAGTAATCGCTTACTGGCTTACAAATTTGGAATTTACTTGAAACAAATTTGACAAGGTTGATTTGGTCAGGAAGCTGACAAGACATTATATAAAATCATTTTAAACAAGTAATTGAAACCTACACTAAGATTGGCGGAAAAAGTTGAGGGTTTACGTAGACCTAATCTCTAAGCATAAGGACAATATGGTACTACTAACTAAAAGAAAACATCAGGGAAACTTTAGATAGTACTTCTGCTTTATCCCATCCTTCCCTTCTAGCTCCAGTCTTCACATTTGTAACAAGCACAGATCCAATTGTCGCAGCATGGCTTTCAGAGTACCCTGAACACAGAATCTGTTAGTAAAGCACCCCAGCACAAGGAAAAGTTCAACGAAGCATCTTAAAGAATTTCAGGTGCTTCTAAAAAATAACACAGACCTTTGATGAATTTCCGTGCCTCTTCTGGAGTGCTAGGTTTTTCTCTAATCACTCCGTCATGAACCACAACCTTCATAAAGCATAATGTGAGAAGAAGAGATAATAAAATCAAACGACCATTAATGTATGTACCAATAGCTACAACATGTGCAAGCATGTGGCAAAACTATAAATATTATCAACTTGGATGTTGTTGATGATCTGTTTACTAATTTCTGAAGTCGTATTGGGCCTAAACTCACTAGTTTAATAGTTTGTCCGGTACAATTTGAGCAAAACTTTGGTTTCCATAAATTAACAAATGCTACCCATGCCCTATATGAATTTGTAAGAAATGTGCAAGCACGAGAGTGATAATTCTTAGCGATAAGGCGATGCCTTAAAAGCCCACAAATACCAAGATAGCATATTGTAGAATGAACATGATTCACAAGACATCCTTGATGCCTCTAGACTTTGATCACCAAAAATTTGAAGAATGTGCAGCCTAATAATCATCCATTTTCTGCTGTTATCCATGTGAATGTTGAGAAACAATAAACATATTTGATGGTCGGTGTTACTGTAATTTTACAGGCATAGTAACCAAACTGGCCAAGTAAATATCGACTCGAGAATCTAGCATACATGTTTCCAGAAGCAGCTGAACCTAAATAATTGCTGAGGTGCTACCCTTGTAAATACAATGGTAGTGTATTCACGATTCCATGTAGCACAAAATGCAGCAAGAACTGAAAGTTTTTGGATGCATCCCGTCACATATGAAAAATTACAAAGCAGAGTGTGCTGGAAGAGATGTAAGCTGCATACTTGGTCAGCAGTGATCATCAAAGTAGTCTCTTGAGAATCAACAATCTCTTTCACCATCCCATTGTTCTTCATCTTCTCAAGTATAGCATCCGCCTACCACATTGACAAAATATACTCAGTAAATCAGTGATAATCCAATTGCAACTGACTTAAACCAACCACTATCTACACTAAAAATAACTAAAAGACAAATGTGGGTCAGAACTAGCCACGAGCCCACGACCAAATAACAGATTCTAATTTCTAACAGTAAATACCCTTGTTACTTTGACAAAAAGCTGGAATTTGTCCATTTGTAGTCACTTTGATATCTCATCCAATCATAAATACTACGCACTATTAAACCCAAAAACATACTATAGTTGCCGCGCTAGCTCCACTCCCATGGTCCCATCCCCTTGTTTGGATAAACTCAGTTCCTCCCAATCAATATGGATCGGAGTGGAAAATGAACTAAATTTACACCCCAATCCCTCCCAATACGTATGGGTCGAAGGGGGGGTACTAATTTACTATGTATCCAAAAGGCCTTAATAATCGTGAAAAGCAACCACAAAAGAAAAACAAAAGTGCAGCAGAATCCAGTTCCAGAACAAAATAGAGCAGGAATTACTTTCGCATGAGCCAAGGCGACCACCAGTTCCTCTGGCTTCTCCTTTCTGATCTCCTTCTCGTCGATATCCGCACTCTGAATCCCCCACAAGAAAGCAAACGAGAAAAGGAAAAATACATGAACTGAACCCTATGGGAGAATAATCTACTGAGGCATAACATCTCAACCAAAGAGGGGACAGATAACCAACAAGAAGTGTGAACTTGTATCCCATCTCGGACAGAATCTGGCGGCGCGACGCCGACGAGGAGCCCAGGATTAGCTGCATCGTTCCGACGCCAGTGTAAAGCACAGGTCAGAGAGGAAATATGGACTATTGGAGGAAAAAAGAAGTGAGGTTTCTGCGCTGCGCGTGCGCGCGAGCGTACCCTGAGAGCCGAAGAGGCGGCCATGCTTCTTCAGTAGTTCAGTCCTCGCTCCTTCCCCTCTCGCCGCCGTCTCCGAGATGCTAGGAAAGAAGCTGGAACAACGGAAGAAGAGGAGAAGGTGGGGGAACCCGAATCGGCTGATGTGGTCCGTAGGATTGGTTAGCTTCTGTACTGGGGGGCTTCTAGGCTTTTTGGTCTATGGGCTGGTTTTGGTAGTTATCATCAAATGGGCTCTCAAGCGCGAAAATCAGGCCCAATATTTTGTGATAAGTATAATTCTATAGGCCCAGTGCGTAAATAATCACCGGATGCAACACGGGCGCGTACAAACTGCGGCCGTCGAGAGTACCAAATCAAACCGAGCCAAACTCTTAGCTATCCCCTGTCCTCGAGAACGGAGAGAGGCGATCATTCGAAGATGGCGACCAAGAGGAGGAAGCATGGCGACGGCCCGGTGGATTCACCAGCTGAGTTCGCCTAGTCGAAGGGCGACACGCTGGTATCATCATCCGAGTTTGGCAAGCCGATTTACCTTGTGGCAGAGCAACAGGATGAGGAGTCGGCCTACTCCGTTATCATGATCGACGCTGCTGCTGCTGCCGGCGGCGAAGCGCCGCTGTGCGCCCGCACCGTTGCCGGCCTACACAGCACCGAGCAACGAGCATGGCATGTCCTTTGTCGCTGCGCATTCGGAGCACGGCTCCTGGATTGTCGGCATCGGCGGCCGCCAATATGGGTGCTGCATCATCTTCGACCCGAGCACACTGGAGACGTTCCGGGGGCCGGGGATTGTGTGCCCCAAGGACGAACCCGTCCTGATCTCGCACGGCGGTGAGGTATACGTCATCACACGCCGCCCCCAGGTGGTGCCCAAACTACATTTCGAACCATGGTTCCAGTCTCTCAGCTTCAACAATGGTGTCCCCTCCATAGAGTGCGGAGGTTTTCCGTCCTGGGATTTCCTACCGCCACCACCCTTCTTTCTTCCCTTGTGCCCTGGACCCATATGAGTTTGCCAATCCACCCAAAATTACAGTCACATCCTATGTTGTCGTTGGCTCACACATCTTGCTTTCCCCACAACCAGAATTGAAGGTGGGCACTTATGGTTTCCATATGGTGGAGGAAACTTGGGAGAAGGTATGTGATGAGAATCTACCTTTTGCTGGCCAGGCCGTGCCCCTTGGCGGCAGCCTCTTCGCTGCCTGCACCGTATGGCCGTATGGCCGTATACAACAACGGACAACCCTCTCACAGACACCGCCTTGGTGTTTCATATGTCCCTGACAACTCAGAAGACGGCGGTGAACACTAGCCGGTTATCCATCCGAGAGATCCACACTGTCGTTTCAGAGGAAACGATTCCTCGACCTCTCTTCTGCCCACTTGGTAAGGGCAGCTTCTGTTTCATCAGGTTGGGGCCCCTTGATCCAATCCACGACAAAGCCAATCGCCCAAAGAGGGTGCAGATTATCTTGACTACAGTTCAGACAGAGACAGAGAACACTGAAGCTAGTTAGCTAGTTGCATTCAAGTGAAGGAACACATTCATACATACAAATGCAAGGGCCAATTTGGTTTGGTGGTGGTTGCTGCCCTGTCAATGTAAGCAACTGGGGAGCGTGCGTCGTCGTCTTTTACATGTTTAGGCTATATCTGTAATTTATATTTCTTTTGCTGCTTTTAGATAATATATATAAATTTTATTGCTATTCCGTTTTTTATTAAAAAAAGATCCAATTTAAGTATAGGCTAAAGCTTAAGCCCCGAGGAACCCGAATCTGTGGTGGGCCGTTATGGAGCTTGAGAAAGATAGGGAATCGCTGCTACTGGGCTGGGCTTCTAGGCTAGGTCTATGGGCTGGTTTTGGTGTCAAGGCTGAGGCTAAGCCACTCGTCGATGTGGTCAGGGGACCTTCACCTACGTAGCGAGCAGTAGTAAAACGTTTCGGCGTCAACAACCACATGCACACGGAAGGGGCCGGGACGACACCACGCACGCCCTGTCGCAAGAAAGCACTGCCCCCAACGCGTCTCCAGCACTCATCAATCAATGGTCCTTGATTTGCTGCTCCTGGCAAGCAAATGCAAAAACGGACCCAGCTGGGGCACGAGCTGGCCGTGGCCCAGCGCAGGGCGTGTCTCGCCAGGCCCTCCTGGTGGCTGGCTCCCCTGCCTGGTCGCCCTGCCGCCAGCCAGCCAGGCCCAGCCGCGGTCCGCGCCGGTGCTCTGCATGCACGGCGCGGCAACGCGCAGAGCGGGGTCCGGCCGGCCGGGGGGCGCCACCGCGCCGCGCGCCGGGACAAAATTCCAGGCACTACGTGCGTAATCATGCCCCTCGACGGGTCACATCGCCACCTGCCGTGCCACTGCCACCCCGGCAGCCGCCGGTGTGATCCTCCAGTCCTCCGGACGCCGCGCCCCTTTTTACTGCTGCCGCTACAGCCGCCGTGGAGGCGGAGGTCGGAATCGGATGGTGGGGGCTGGGCTGGCTCTCTCGCCGCCCGGCCTCCTGCTGACCACGGCTGGCCAGGCAATGGCAATTGGCAAGGCAGCCAGCAGCGCGGCGTCCATCGAGGCCGCGGTGCTCTGCCCGAGGCCGGCCACCTGCTCTGCTCTGCCGCCGGGGCCGGCCCCGCTCGCGTCTGGTTTTGATTGCGTGGGACGGCGAGAGAGAGAGAGCGCGCATGCATGCATGCACGCACGCACGTTTCTCCAAGCCGCCCTCCCTCCCTCCCTGCCGCGAATTCAATCGGGTCGGGGTCGCGGCCTGCTGCCCAGCCCCAGCCTTGGCCGCGGGTGCCGTACATGCCTGCGATACCTGGGGAGGGAGGAGGACGCGACGGATACCGTCGGGTCTGCTGCCGGTTCGCTCGCCGCCCGCCGGCCGGTATGACCACCATTGGTCTCGGGTCAGGGGCGGCAGGGGCTCACTGTGTCAGGCAGGCCGCCGGCCGGGTGACAGCGGCGATTAAGGCCTGTGTCTTCGTAGTCCGAGTAGCCATCGGTTGGCCGCGCTGCCTCCCCGCCCATTAAATTTGGCCATCAAGTCGCGCGCAGGGGGTGGAGCGTACGTGCTGTCGCGCCACCGGGTGCTGATTGATCGAGTAGCATAGCAGCTGACCGTCGATGCTCGATGGTCCGGGTGACGTACTCTCATGTGTCATGGGGAGATCAGATCAGGGAAGGGAGTTGAGTGCGAGCCATGAATTGCTTGAGCCTGGTCTGGTCCCGCTCCTCCTCCAGCATGTACTACATTTCAATCATAATCATACATCCATGCTACTGTGTGCTACTACTAGCTAGTCCAGTTTGTTTGGCCCGGGAACCACAAGAGCTCATTCAATAGCTCAATCTACCAACATAATACTACTATGATGCAGGCACACACAAAAAATGCATCAGGCATGCCATTGCCAGCCCTGGTGGCTGGTGGAACTTTTTTACTCCTACCCGACCACTCCACATGACCTGTAAATATAAATTTACTGAGATACCACACAACCTCCAAATACCACTTTGAGTAAATAAATTTAGAGGGAAATACACTAGCATGATTGCTAAGTCTGACATCTCTAATTTTGACTAAATAAATTAAATTTAGAGAAAAATAAACTAGCATGTACAACATTGATTTAGTTTCATCAAGTGTGTCATCAAGTTATTGGATTTTTCTTCTATTGACTTGTCAAAGTCAAAGAAACTTGACTTAAGACACAAAACTATAATGCCTTACATTTCTGAACGAGGACGTATCAAAAGTATATTAGTACCAATGTAGTATTGTCACCGTAAGTAAAAAATTTAAAATGTCGATAGTTGAACCTGTAAATATGGAAGGAAAACAATTCTATTGAACTTACGTTAGGCTACTAGATAGGGATTGGAGCGATCGAGTAGGAGAGACGTTGCCTTGTACTCCGTAGTAAACAATTATACGTGGTCTTAAATTCCCAGCACATCTGTACAAAATGGTACAGGCAGATACACCTCAAAAACTTTAATGCTTTGTGTTGGCTACCTGAAACCCGTTCAGGTCCGGACAAGCCTGTAGGGTGCAGTATGCTGTTTTACTGGCCTTGGTAGAAACTTGAAAGCATGCAAAATGCAGGTAGCCCCATGAGATGCAGTGCAAGATTCCATCCAGTGGCGGGTCCATCCACCGGACAGAAACGGCCGAATCGTGCTCTGTCTCTGGAACAAACTTGACCATATATACACAGGAAGTAATCAGTGTACGATTAAAATGGAACTAGTTGTCGACGTCCATTACCTATTAAAAGGACTTCAAGATCGACATGGTTGCGAGCAAAAAGGCTGGGGAGGAAAACCTCTTTCACTTTAGCACAAGCGTCCAGCTTCTTGGAATGAAGAAAACTAACCAGGCAGCATGCATCTCGCAAATGCGTGAGGAGAAATCGAGGACCACAGCACGTACAGAGCAATCAAACAAAGCTACGCTTGCATTGTGTCCTCGGAGCGTAGCATGATATGGCCTGGCTGGCTGGCTCAAATCTTGGCCTTAGCGGGGCCTCTACTAGGCGACCAAACCGTACGTCCTATACATACAAATATGCAATGCAACAATAATGCTCTTTCTCTCACTTTTTTTTGTCTATGCTTGTGAGGAAAAAGCTTTTAAGTAAATTTTAGTAATCACACTCGAATGCTTTAGCAGTTGACTTCTCTTCCATGGCATGCTGAGCTCCTACATTCTTTTCAAAAGTTTCCTCTTCCATGCCGTGCTCCTGCATGCTCTTGAAAAGTCTCTGCTGGTCATAATTTGTGTTCAAGTAATATAGTAGGAAAGGGACATGGATTTACTTGTCTAATTTGTGTTAAAGTAATATAGTAGGAAAGGGACATGGATTTACTTGTCTTTACCTTCTTCTAGGCTCAATTTGTGAGTTCGGCTCAGGCTCCGATCAAGCTCAGCTCGAGCTCGAGCTCAAGATTGATTGGGTTCTCTTCCATGGCGTGCTCCTACATTCTTGAAATGTTTGCTGAAGTTCTATCAAGCCTCGAGGAGATCACAATAATGATATGTACTTCATGTTATTTTTATTAATTTAAATGATAAAACCAGAAGAGTGCATTCAGCGGTGTCTCTTTTACCATGGGACACTGTTATTTCTTCTACCATCGTCATCATATACTGTATTGTTGAGAGGGGATGGTGATTGGTGAGACATGGCGGGGAGAATGTCCTTTGTGCAGCCCCACAGGCCATCCTGTCCACTCCCGATCAATTTGGCGGGCCCAGACCCCTAGTAGCCGGAAAAATACACTTGAAGGCCCCACACGCGGCCGAGAGCCCGAGAACCCCTCGCATAAAGGAAAGAGGCACAACTCCTCGTCTACTCTCATCTCTCATCTTCTATCTATCCATGCCGCCTCCCATGGCTATAATATCGGCGACGGCGACCGCGACCGCCGCCAGAGGTGACCGAACAGCCCCTCCCCCGCGCCCTCCTGTCGCCACAAGGGCGCCCCCTCCGCGCCCTCCTACCGCCCTCTCCCCAGGCGCGTCCCGGCCAATGTAGGCGCAGGAGGGCGCCACCGCCACCGCCAACGGCAGACAGGGTGGAGCCAGGCATTGTTTCTACTACTAACGACCGGAGGAGGGGAGGGGATGGAACTGGAAGGGAGGAGGTTCGGCCCGCGAGGCTGGCTTGCGCACGGTCTTCCGTATATATGGCGTATACATACGGTGGAGGAGGCGGCGGCGGCGTATTGTACGGATCTACGGCCGTTCTCGGCGCCGCTCGCCGTGTTCTTGGGTGATTTTTGTAAGCTTCTTTTTCTTTTCTTTTCTTTTTCAGTTCTGTTGTAATTTGACGAGTGGAGGGTATCTTTCCGCTCGCTTCCTCTTGCATTTTTTTTCCTTCAGTTTTCGTGTTTAGAGAGGGCGGTAGGGGACAGAAAGGTGAGGGGGCTGTATTCCAATTTGGTGAGTTCTTGTATGGCTCCAATGTGGTTAAATTAAATTCTAAACCTTGTTCAGGCTGGGCCCTCATTGATTCTCAAGTTTCTTGCCGATTTTGTAATTCACACTCTGCATGAGAGCTTGAGTGGTTCAGTGTTTTCCTGCAATGGTTCAAGTGCATACCCTGCTTGAATTAAGCAAAAGTGTTTCTAAACTATAATTTGGACCATTCACTCGTGTCCTGCTGTGTTCTGAGGCTTAAATTTGATAATGTAGTTTGATTTATTGCAATCCCTTCTTGAATTTGGTCTGGTGTACATGACGTTTGTGATCCTTGTCTTGTTGCTCATGTCTGTACGGTTACTGACTTGCTGTTGTAGAACTGTTGGTGCAATGTAGTCCGAGATACTGTCTGGAGTGAAGTTTAGCAGTGCTATCTTTCATGGAGGCATCGTCGGATATTCCGGTTGGTTTAATGCTTATTTAGGTTGGAAGTTCAAATGCTCAACAGTTTTACACGGCAAGATTTACGGATATCTTTTACACATTTAGACAGGAATGTTGCTACTTATATGTTTATTCTAGTTTCATCAGTGCCTATTATCTTGGCTCTTATGTCTAATGCTACCTGAGTTGTTTTGCTAAAGTATTGTAGTAAAATTGAGAGACGCGGGTGATTCCGGACTTCTTTTAGATGGTTGTTTTGTTTTTGAAGGTTTTAGGCATCTTTGGTTGAATAAATGGAGACAATGAATGGATTCGAGATTCTTTTTGGTGAGTCATGTTTTAGATTCTTAAGAAACTTGTCTATGCATCCCTTTTAAATATGCGATTACAACTCTTAGGTTCTTTGAATGCTTGAATGGGTTCTTCTTCATATTGGCCTAGTAGATTTTTTTGTATATCTCTGAAGATCCTTTTCTTTTTGGCTTTTGGCAACACTGTTTGCGTGCTTAAATTATTTCTTGTACATTTCACAATTTAGCACTTCTTTCTTAGAGCAAATTTAGCACTTCGGAAGTTGCAACTTTAGAACATTATCTTTACTTTGCTGCTATATAATTGCCAAAACACGAACCTGATGTTATGGTTCTCCAGTTGCTCAATAGCTCAAGTTGACCCTTATTCCTGAATTGGTTCTTTCCACCTATGCTTGCTACTTGGAGTTTGGCTGAGTGGGGAACAGTTGTTTCGTATAATTATTGTTGTTTCTAAAGTTTCAATCAGTTTTTTTTTTAATATATATAGATATCTGAGTTGAGAATCTTGGGATGCTTCCTTGATCTTAAGGTCCCAGTGTATACCAACACATTCAGCACTTGAGGACATCAGGACATAGTCACTGGTTCCTATCAGTTAACTTCTGATCCAAGAAATAGGCAAAGAAGGTTAGCTGCAGACCTATATTGTCTATGCCATGACTATGTGGAGGCATTGACTAGTCTTTGACACTGTTAACCCGTAGGCAGGATTGCATGTAGGCAGTATTTCTTGACAGAATTTAACACGATGCCATTGAGTTTACATGATACTGATTCAGAAATATGCTTTGGCTATGGTACTGTGCTGAAACGCCTTTGTGAACCATCATGGTTTATTGACAAAATGGCGGCCGATGCAAGTTGAAATGCACCTTAATTTGAATGATTTCATGCAGTTTTTCAGTTATGGGTACCCATCTGCTGAGTGCTGTCACTCGTCAATCAAACATTCAGCATAAAACAGAATCTTTTCTAGTCATGAACTTGACTTCAGGCGTCTGATCCAATTCCATTTGTGGCAGGCATCATCCATTGCACTTGTGCTTTCACGTTCCCTGTTGAAATCATAAGGACATTATCATTGATCTCTGCAGTTCCATCTTGATCACAACGTCCTCTTTTCCAACGTGCACATCTCATTCTCGATTCCTCATCACCACAACATTCTTTGATTCTACATCACCTTTTATCTATGCACACGCTGTCGTCAATCTTCAGCGATTGTGGAAGCCAAGGAATTATTGTGAATGCGCTCTACTCCTTCGCACCAGCAATGATTTTGTCGAGGCATCACCATATTTTGGGATCAGAGGCTGATGGTTACCCAGCCTTTTCCAGGTCCTCTGATCCGCCACTGCCTTTTTGGTCAGTGCAGGACCCAATATCTCTCTACAGTGTGCTTGAGTGAGAGATGGGATCACCTCATTACTAATCGCTCAGTAACGCTTCCTTTTCTGTGTATTGCCGGTGATGATTCCTGTGGTGATGCTAATGACTGCATGCAAATCTTGCTCAGATGAGCCCTGAACCGTCCAATTAGACAGCTCCTTTCCAGTGTTCCATCATTGCAGAGCTGCATTCTTCTCTGCATTGTAACTGGTTGATCTCGTTTTGCGCTCCCTCCTGTTGCTCTCGTCATGATTCCATTTTGCTGATAGAACAATAGCACTGATAGTCTTTCTCAGAAAAAAAGTTGTGTGAGCTGTAGATAAGCATTTTGGTATGGCCGTTTGTGAAGACTTGTACGAAGGTACAAAACCATATGCTTCCTGGACCAACTGGATTTGGGACCTTGATTTTTGCTTTCTGGGATCAATTAGGATGTTTGTGCACGCAACTCTTATAGTTCATCCTTCTTTCGTTCTGGTTCCCCAAGTTGAGCTGACAGGAGGGATTCTTCTTCCCCCCCCCCCCCCCCCCCCCCCCCTTTTTTTTTGCCTCCTCGGCTCAGTATCTAACTATTGCTAGATTGAGCTTAACGGCTTAACCAAGACCTTGGTACTGACTTTGGTGGTTAGGAAGGCTTGTGAAATACTGAAATCTCGAGCCATCTTGGTGAGTTCAACATCTAATTGTGCTGTAAGGAAATTAATGCCTTTTTTTTCTTCCATTCATGAGGTGTGTGTGGTTGTTTAGAACATGGCTGATGTCCAAAATATTTAAACTTGTGTCTTAAAGCCAAAATTCTGAACATTTAATAGGTTGTCTCATGCATGCACCTCGTGCTGGACTGGATTGTGATTAGCAGGTTTCACATATGTGAGGTCTGAACTATGGTTTAAGGTACTATGGAGAACACAACACTGGACAGACTCTTCGATGTTGGAGATAAATTGGCTCTGATGGAAGGGGATATAAGCATCAAGTAAGAAGGTCTCGGACCTGGTTCATGACTCGTGAGAATGGATTCATGAGTCCTTTTGCAGTTTTGCTGGATTTCGGTCTATTATTTTTTAGGAAGCCTACAGTTTAAGAATAGAAGTTTTCCTCCCAAGTAAAAAAATGTTTTCCAAGGAAAAGTATGTGTTATTAACTTAGAAATTACAATATTTGCTTTCAGGATGGACTGATGGCCTAAATGTTGTGGTAAAACCGGCCTCCTGTGACACCCTCAACTCTCCGACCCAATGACATGTGGGCCCTTGCCAGCGCCGCCGGCGCCGCAGCCGCGATTGCCGCTGAGTTAGGGTTCGGGGTTAGGGTTGGGGTTTGGGTGGGGGAGGAGCATCCATGGCGGATTAGAAGGGGTTTGGGGGTGGCTGGCGGCCCGGCGGAGGTGACGGGCGGCGGGGCGGAGGGCCGGGCGGT
The DNA here is from genome assembly GCA_015476505.1 of Urochloa ruziziensis. Classification (NCBI taxonomy): domain Eukaryota; kingdom Viridiplantae; phylum Streptophyta; class Magnoliopsida; order Poales; family Poaceae; genus Urochloa; species Urochloa ruziziensis. The sequence continues at coordinate 7,625,021 of CM027118.1, forward strand.
GGGGGACGGCGGACGGGCCGGCGCCGGCGGCGGGAGAGAGAAATCGCGACCTTAGCGTGTGGGCGGGCGGCGGCGGAGGCGGCGGATGCCGCCGGCGGCGGGGGAGTGGGGCCCATTTGTCAGCGGCAAGAAAGAAAAGAGGGTGCTACGGGAGGTTGGTTTTGCCACATCCGCATTCGGACTGATGGTTGATGGAGCATTGCACGGTTTGCTGCAGCTGCGGCATGCCATACTGCAGATGCTGAAAGATCAGACCGTGCTGTGCCCGGCGCACCACCTGGAGGAGTTTGTTTGCTGGCTAAAGAAACTGGAAGAGCTGGAGAATGACCTGACAGTGAATTGACTGAAATGTATAAATAGCAACTCATCAAGTCGTATTGTCAATCATCAGATTTACTTTTGTTTAGCCTCAAGACAAATTATTGTTAAAGAGTCAATTATGTTCAAATATTTGAACTCCACTTCTACTTCCGAGCTGTTAATAATAAATCTTGCATGTAGTCATTCCCCATCCCAGCAGGTGCGATGTAACCATCTCTGCTGGTTTGAACGGATGGACTAAGATACTACATATAAGCTGCTTCTGATTTTTTTTTATATAGTATATAATGTATCTTTGACCAATAGGTAATGATTCACCTTATTATTCATGATCTAGGCAAACAATAGATAGTTAGTTACTGACGATGCAGTTGTAATACTGCTTTCACGATCTCGTTTCATGACCCCTTCGATCAAGAACCTTGTGAGTTGTGACTGAAGGCTTGGCCTAGATGCGCTAGTGCAAGCCACTAGTAGTAGTGGCCGACATCCCACGGGAGGCTTAACACACGAAGCAACCAGAGGTTCATACGCTACAGCACCTTTTGCAGGAGATTGGTATCTGGATGTAAGCCAATTCGACAGCTCAGTCGTATGTGAAGCAAATGCCCCTATGTATTTTGAACAACAGGTAGCAGCTTTAGGAGATGTTGGCGTTCAACTGCTTCTTGCGAGCATATAGGAGTATTTCAACTCTTATTATGTCGAGATATGATGCAAAACTAAACTTATTTATACCATGTGAAGAATATATCTCAGGAATTCAGATCAAAGCGACAAACAAAGGGTCAGGATTTTTTTAAAAAAACAAGGGGTCAGGAAGCAGAAGCGCAGACAGGCAGTGCAGGAAAACAATAAAATGAAAAAAAAAAGTTGTTGTTTTCCTTGAGATCCGAACTCAAGACCCGCAGACCGGCAGGCAGCAGGAGTGCAGTGCAGGCAAAAATAAAATTAAAAAATTCATGCTTTCGTTGAGAGTCGAACTCAAGACCTCCCGCTTACTAAACGGGTGCTCTAACCAACTGAGCTACGAAAGCTACCTGTTCCATTTTTATATTACAGACTTATAATATATATAGGTAACATGCACTACCAGAACAATGCTAACAAATATGGTTAGAACTTAGAAGCCTTCAGAGGCTAGTGTGGAGAAGAAAAGGTGAACGTGGTATATAAGCCTTCTAATAATGCTACAATATATATGTTGTTCATAAAATCATACCGTTGGATGACGGCTTTAATTGGGCTAGCCATCAAGTTTGTTCTCTGTTAATCCAAACCAACTGCAACCGAGACTAAAAGGAGTAATAAAACGAAGTGGGTAGGATGAGCAGATCAACTGCATGCGTTCATCTATATGTGTAAGCGGACGTCTAAAGCTCACACAAACCATCACCCATCGAGAATCCCAATGATGATATAACGGTTAAAGGTGTCTGGTAATTTCACACAAGAAGGAGGTGCCAAAAATCATTGGAGATATAGAATAGAAGATATTTCACTTGAAAACACAGGATTATTATCTGTACCTTCATAGATTCACCTCAATTGTCTCCAGGTATTTTCAGGATATGTGGATGGAGTTGTGGCTGCTAACATGAAACACGCGGCTGTCAGTACAGCTCTCCACTGAAGATATGCAATAGCTCATGTGTTTATTAATTTTGTGATTTTCACTCAGTGGACAAAAATAATGAGAATGGAACAAATTAAAGTAACATGTAAAATTCTCTTATAGTCAATCTAGTCACAAGGCTGACACACTGAAGATATATCCGCGTGAAATCTCCGCCTGCTCTTGTTTCAGCGCACGTGGGATGAAGTCCTGATCAGCTGACGATTTCGCCTTCGGTTTGAACGCTTTGAGGGTGCGATATGCCAACTACGATGATATCAGAATATTAGCAATTAGCTAGCTTAAGCGTTATATTTGAGAATAATGTGTGTTATCATCATCACTATACCATGATACTGGACACTTGCATTTTCCTTTTCCCCCACGATAACTGATACTGAGGCTGGGCCAGATGCATATCCAGTACTGCCGTGGTGCTCTCAGTCTCTCGCCCATTTCGAGCTCTAGTTATGTTTCAAGTACTGTGGTAATATGAAAGGTGCTTGTTTAATTTCATGTCAGTTAAGCTATTACTCCTATCCAAAAACTTAACAAGAGCTCCACTATGTGTCCAACCAGGAATCTTGGCTGAGAGCTTCGCATGCATCACTCTGGCTCATCCAGGCTGTGGAATTCGCTGTAGATATTAGCAGCACAGAGATCGCTCGGCTGGACCATGCATGGGAATTGATTCGAGCAGCTTCATTTATTTGGAAGCTAGGAGCAGAAGAATTTCAAGATTGTATATATCAAACCATACAAATTCTTCACGGTACGAACGGTGCTATCGACATTAGTATGGGTGTAGATAGGTTTGTTCTATCGTAACAAGGTACATGTAGATCTTGTAAGGTGGGAGTACGTTTTTCTTTTCTTTTTGCTTCACCTGGTGCACTCCAATTGTGTGTCCCCCTTTTATTTCATTTTTGATGAGTTGGAGATCAAACCCTCCATGAGTGATTGTTCATTGGAATTCATCTAGGATCTACTCAACATTTTCATCAGCAACCATGACTTGGGTTTATACAACAAATTAATTTCATTTCTCTCTTTTTTTTGCTCCATAAATTGAGAGCAAAGAAAAGGATAGTATATATACTCTCGGAATTATCTAGCAAGAAAGTTGCCCAAGTGGTACATTTGAGAATTTTTCGTAGGTGCATTGTTCCACCCTTTATACTTTTGTGGGGCCTTATTCGATGGTTCCTTGATTCCTTCCTTTGGGACTAATGCTTCATGAAGATAAAGATTCTACATGTTTTTTTTTCCCTTCCGTCCACCTTTCTAGAACCTTGATAGACAAAGAAAATAAAAGGACGGGCCAAGTGAATTCAACACAGATAGACTAATGAAGTAGCAAATTTTTTGCATCAAATCATCATGATTGATGGTCGAGCACAACTTAGGCCCCAAGTGGAAAGGGAATAGGATCCTTCTGCTACATAAGCTCATGCTTTTGTGAAACTTTCCTGCAGATAGGGCAACAAGTCTTTTTTATTTTGCAATATATACTATGCTGGACCAAAAATGCTTTCCTTAACGCATAAACTTAACAATCTCGGCATTGGTTTTCTATGTTTCAAAAATAGGATAGCTAGGCATCCAATTTTTTCAAAAGACATATCACCTCTAAATTGAATGTATATTGATGAAGAGATGCACGTGACAAGGAAAAAAAGGTGACGGTTTCTACAAAAATCTATCAAAACTACTGCCGTCGAATTTTATGATCTTGAATTAATCTGCGTAATTGCTTTTTAATAAGGAACTCGAATAAAATTGTTTGGTGCCAAATCAGCTGAGCTAGCACGTACGCGAAATCTTGCGGTGCCCTCTACGTGGACAAATAAAAAGAACAGCTAGTTAGGCTTTGGCAGTCAAGTCTCGCAAGTGTTCCTAGTCAAAAAAAAAAAAAAAAAAAAACAAGAAGAAGAAGTCTCGCAAGTGAAGTGCCCTTTTGCTTAGTGACTCCCATTCCATGCACATGCAAACCCTTAATTTTGCTTAGTGACGTAGCGGAGCCTGATGATGATCGAAAAGAGCAAGGATCGGAAGGGGTTGCGTCAAAAAGGGTCAACTAGGTGGAATTCTGACCATGCCAACGCCCCTTCCATCACATAGGAACCCAAAAGAAGGAGCACAGCATTTCTCGGTCGTCTTTAATCCTACTCCTTGCAATCCGACTTTTCTTTGCTAATCTCTTTGCACTAACCACCTCCGGTTCCCGCGGTATTGTGTAGAGGTACCCATCTGCTTTGGAGACATCAGATGTTGCCATATGTTGGGGGTGTTCATGGAAAAAACATCTACATAGTATTGTCTTACCTGATGAAAGAATAAATTATCCTTATCCAGCATTAGTGTGTGTGAAGGCTTCCCTTGGACCTTGGGTGCTAAACTTGGGGGCTAAGGACTTCTTTTTCTGGAAATGCTGCCTAATAGTACTACCATGCCATTTCGGATAATTTGCAAATGTCAACAGATGCTCGCTCGCCAATTCTCTTTTCCCCTCCTCTTTTCCGACAGTGCAAGATCTTGAGAAACAACTGATGAGGTCGTTGTACCAGTAAGGGCCTCCCTGCACATTCTCGAGAAGAGGAGGACGAATCTGCAAAATCCGCCACCTGGTTTCTTTGTTTGTTCCCCCGTTGCAGAGTGCAGGCCGGCCGTTGTTCTTTGCTTTGCGCCAAAGGAAAGTCACCGGGCGCACAAAGAAAGAAAGAAAGAAAAAAAAAAGAACCTAAACCGAACCTGATCCGAAGCCAAATTAAAAGCTCGAGTTCGTGCTTGGATCCTGCACCGTGGCAAGCCGCTAAACAAATCAAAGCATGCATGGTGCATGCATAAGACGACTGTTGCTTGTCCCTTTTGGCGCCGCTGGAGCATCAGGCCATCAGCTAATTAAGCCGGCGCGGTCGGCCCGAATCGGCTGACTGACCACGGAGGGTTAAGGCCGGCCAGGTGGGTTAGCTTAGGCCCTAAGTTTCTGCCACGTCCGCCCCTGCCTGTACCGGGCCGGCGTGTGCGGCGTGCGTGCGTGCATGGACCGACCGGCCGGACGTGCCGGTCGTCGACGTCGGCCGCGGACGTGCTGGACTTGTTAATTAATTACAGTATTATCGAATCGCCAAAAGTATACTCGGAATGAGTAGCGGTAGCAGTAGCAGTCAGAGTATTTGGTCCGTTTGGGTATTTTACTACTCCCTCCGTTCCTAAATATAAGTCATTCCAATATTCTTGGATAGTCAAACTATTTTATCTTTGACCAAAATTATAGAGATGACTTCAAAGATTTATGATACCGAATAGTTATACTATGAAAATATATCTAATGAAAAATCTAATGGTACTTATTTGATATCATAAATGTTAGTATTTTATTGTATAAATTTGGTCAAAGTTAAGAAAGTTTGACTCTCCAAGAAAGTTGGAATGCCTTGAAAGTTGGAATGCCTTGTATTTAGTAACGGAGGGAGTACTAGCTAGCCAGGTCGCCGACGGCCGACCTGGGATTTCTTCGTTTGATTTCCGGCGGCGTAGAAAACTCAACGGCGCTAACGATCTATCACCTGATTTGGACCTTGCGTGGCAGTTTTTCTTTTAAAAAAATGGGAACGAACAAGGAATGGAACGTGCCAGGGATCGGATTTATTGGCTTGCGTCACACAATGCAAGGCCTCGACTCGACTGATACGAAAATCATCTTGGGGGATCGATCGGACGGCTTGGTGGCAATGGCCAGAAACCGGATCTGAGGAGCAGAAAATATCTGCTTGCAATGGCCAGAAAAAGACATTCTCCCGGATCCGGCGCGGCTGTACTTTTTTTTCACCCCTCCAATCCTTGTCACTTTTGATTACCACAGATGTTATGCAGTTGTATGCCAATAGAGGGATCGATGGTAATTGCTGGTCACCGTCTGCTTGTATCATCGGTGCCAAAACCCGGCAGCGCAGCAGCACAAAAACACGCTGAAGTCGCCACGTACGTTTTCGTGGCGTTTCCTGCTTTTCTCAGGCAGGCACACAATCATATATGTCAGCTGTTTCTGCACAACTAAAACCCGATCGGTTTGCTTAAGCAAGATATTAGGCAGCTTTCTGATTCAAGGTTACTTCTGAAATTCACCCACGCAACCGATCGATCGAGTTCAAAGTGTAAAGAAAGCCTAAGCTAGCGCTAGGACCTAGGACGAAAGTAAACAAAAAACAACTGGATATTTTTGCAAATGGCTATGCTGTGTGTTTTTTGTTTACCGCTCTGGAACCGTCTGGCCAGCTTGATGACAAGGCCACAACGCCTGCCGGTTCGGCGCCTGACAGCCTGACGGCCAGCAGGGCAGGTGATGCGTGCAGGGAAGCGGATTCTAGCCTAGCGAGACGGTTCCAGAGTGGTAAATAATAGTAGAGGAAGAAAAGGGAAAGTGAACCAGCTTTTGATGAACAGCCAAGGTGATCAAACCATCATAGATCGCATGTGCCGCGCCCCGCGATAAGTAACTATCCGTGATGATGAAATAACTTGACCGCCACGGAGGGTCCTCGTAGGAGGATTACAGTATGGGCAACTTGATCGATCGTCAATTCGAAGTCGGCCATCTCGTTTTCGTATTCAACACCAGTACTACCACCACGTGAGTAACGTACCACTAGTACGTTCACAGCTGGGACATGGTCAACGCCCGAGCACAAGGTCAGCGTGGGTTTACCAGGCTGGTAGCTAGGCGCCTCCAGCTGGGGCCGGCCGGCCGGCCGGGCCCCTCACGGAAGCCTCGTGAGTGCTTGCGTCTCAAGTTGTAGCAGAAGTCGTCGCGCGGCGGTACTGGGTGCGTGCTTGCTGAGAGAGAGCCTTACGCGCCAAGGAAAATCAGGGAAAACGAAAACCACCAGCGGGAGCGGGTGGGGGGTGCTCCCGCGCCTGCCGGAAGCCCGGAGTGAAAGGAGCGCGCCGTTTCGTGCCCGAAGCCAAAAACCTGCCATGCAAGGAAAAACAATTTGAGTAGGTGGGTGAAGCAAGGGGCAAATTCGGCAGCGCCAGATTTGGGCAAACTCGGTATACGTACGTGTAGCACACATCCGGCATGTTTCATGCGATAAATTGTGAGTAATGGGTTCCGCTAATCACCAGCCTGGGGAAATAATAAGGACCATGGCTGACGACTCCGTGGACTACGAATTGCCAGTTGGAGCATGAACGATCTTCGATTCTTACTGATTGGTGAGGGAGAAGAGTACACGTACGCCCGGTTCGTTTCGCTGGCGGCTGAGTTGAAAAGTCTAACAGAAAAATAATCCATTAGGCTGATTTAATAATATTATGCGAGAATAATAATCTGTTGTGCTGGGATGATAAGTCCAAACAAATAGAGCGGTAGTAGTTAGGGATGAAAGCGGATCGGATCGGAGCGGATAATACCTTTTCTCACATCATCATCCATATTTCTTTGTCAGATATGGTGCAGAGCGGATATCTTGTGGATACAGTTATGGATGCGGATTTTTTTGGATGTCAGAACTGGTGCGGAGTCAGAGCGGTTTCGAAGCGGATTCAGATTAATATAGTCGAATAATGCATGCTTACATGTAATTTTTTATAGTGACTAATAATTTCAAAATTGAACTATAATTAGCAATGTAACATGAAAATACTCGTTTTTATAGTTCATGAACCATAACATAGTTTATGTGTGTCTCGTTATTTGAGCTGAGCTCGATTGCACTACGGTGACATGGTGAACTCGTTAGATTAGTCGAATATTCTATTATAAGCCTCGTATAACCCCTGTTCAGTTATCGGATAATCCATATCCATCAGATTTTGCTTAGACCATATCCTACTCCACATCCACACACACAATTGGATACGGATTATTCATATCCGAACGGATAACAAAAATCTTTCCCATATCTTCAAAATTCGGATTTGGAGTTATCCTAACCACTTTCGCTCCTAGTAGTAGTTAATCGGTTTGTAATTAAGGTCGACTCTTGCTCGGATGTGGACAAACTTTAGTTTCCTCTGCAAATACATTGTATGCAAATTGTATACTGTGCGCCCTCGTACAAGATACGTGTTCACACTACGACACTAATCACAAGCTGATCTCTACAGTGCTACCTTCCGATTCAAGTAAGCGTAGTTGACGAAATAAAGAAAAAAAGGAAGGATTTCCTTAAAAAAAAGGAAGGCAGATACAAAACGGTTGCGAGGCAAACTGGACATTTCTAGACTTCTCCACCAAGTCACCTCCCCCAAGGCACCCAGGGGCAGAACCGCCATTTGCCCAAAAAAACGATTAATAACGCGCCGCCCTGGCCGGGACCAAGACAGATCGAAATAAAACGAGCAACACACGGCGCCCCGCTTCCGTAACCGACGTCCTCACCGACGTCGCCTCGACGTGCCCCTCACGAGTCCGACCCGGCCGCCGCCGCCGCCTCATCCCCAATCTTTCAACCTATATAATTCCCGCCCCCGCCTCCCACCGGCGGCCTGACCTGAGTCCGGAGTCCTGATATACCCACCGGCAGAGGGGACGGAGCAGAGCATCGCGTAAAGGCCGCAACAGATCGATCGGGTTAGTGCGATGGACTTCTCCTCCGGCGACGTGAAGGCGGCGATCATGAGGCCCGCGGTTGCGGTCGGTGGCGGCGTGGCGCCGGCGCTGCTGCAGGGGTGGCGGGAGTTCCGGCGGAGCGCCGCGCCCGCGAGGTTCCTCTGCTTTCAGGACGGGGGGTGGGTGGACGTCGCCGGCGAGGCGGTCGGGCAGCTCCGGCGCGCGTTCCAGGGCGGGAGGGCGTTGGCCGAGGCCGCGTGCGGGGGCAGGGCGTACCTGTTCGACTTCCTGCGCATGGTGAGGATCGACGCGGTCACCGGCGAGGAGGCCCCGCTGGGGTGGATCGACGACCGCGGGGCATGCTTCTTCCCGGCGCCGGACTGCGCTGGCGCCGCCGGCGGGAGGAAGAGGAGGAGGGACGACGCGCCGGCGGAGGACGAGGCCGAGTCGTCATCCGGCGTCGACGAGCGCTCCAGGGAGAGCAGCGGGGCCGCGGATGCCGCCGCCGCCGCCGCCAAGAGGAGGAAGGCGGGCGCCGCGGCGCCGCTGGAGGAAAGCGACAAGTACTACCAGGTCGTCAGCAAGCTGTTCCTCAGCTACGGGATGGCGGCCCGCGGCGCGGCGATCACGGCGATCCGCAAGGTTTCCGGGGGCGCCAGGGTCAGGGCGTTCCAGCAGCAGGGGCAGCACCTCTCCGCCGCGCGCGGCGCCACCGCCGGCACCGCCAAGTTCGCGTGGTACGGGGCATCCGCGGAGGACGTGGCTGCCGTCGTGGATCGCGGCTTCGCCAGGACCAACGCGACGCGGCTCGGGACGCGCAAGCACGGCGACGGCCTCCACCTCTCGCCGCCGCAGTGCCCCTTCTCGAGGTGAGTTCAGACTTCAGACCTTGTTTTTTGGCGTCTCGATTCAGGAGAATCTCGAATTCTAGAGTTTGATCGGTTCGAGGCGCATAGCTCTAGCATAATTCATCAAGTCGTATCAATTCTTGTCTTCTTTGGGGGGGGGGGGGGGGGGGGGGTACAAAAGTTCCTTAGGACGAATTTCTTGTTGAATTTTGACCATAGTCTCTGTTCTGTCTAGCCTTGAATCATGGGATTGCTGATCTGATTCTTGTCGTTTTGCCTATGATATAAACTCCTGAACAAATTTCGTGTTTAGTTGATTTGAAAGAAATCATGTTTATTTACCATTTCTTACGAAATAAATCACTGAGCTCTTCCATTTCTTGACCTTTTGAATGCTTAATCACGAAGATACTGATGGGTTGTCGTCTTGTATTGAAATAACCTGATCGTATACGGAAATAAACAAATATAGAAGTAGAGCTGTGAAGTAGGAGTATTTCATTACTTTTCGTATGTGCAAGAATTGGGGGAATCAGCTGCCACCAGTTGGGAGCTTCACTTAACCGAAGAGTGATGATCTCTGATTATCCCTGAACAAAAGCATTGGGGGCATTAGCCTATAACTGCAGTCCTGAAATATGTTGCCCGATTGAGCATCTCATCATGTAAGCTAACGATCCTTTTGAACTTGTGTTTGATCAGTGCGACGCTGGCCAAGGCAGACGGGAACGGCGAGACACACATCGTGCTGTGCCGCGTGCTGATGGGCCGGCCGGAGGTTGTCACGGCAGGGTCCTCGCAGTCCCGCCCCAGCAGCGACGACTACGACAGCGCCGTCGACAAGCTGGAGAATCCGCAGTGGTACGTTGTCTGGAGCAAGGACATGAACACAAGGGTCCTCCCCGAGTACGTGGTGAGCTTCAAGTGCCCCAAGCCGCAGCCGATACAAGGTTAGCATCCTGGCCGATCGAACCGTTTATAGATACACGTTTGGAGCTGTGATTTGGATGGCACCTCATGATTCGATGAACTTTCGGTTTCAGGATCGTCGGAGGCGACCTCAAAGCCGAAGAAGCCGTCGCCGGTGGGTCGGGACATGTTCCCGAAGCTTCTTGCTGAGATCGAGCTGCTGGTGCCAGACAAGTGTGATCTTTTGCAGCAGTGCTACAGCAGCTTCAAGGTAAATCGGTGATCATTGCCTATAAACTTCCACAAAGCTTGTTTACATTACATCCTTGAGTTTACAAGTTGGGGAGAGCACTGCGATATTTGATAATGAATTTTATGCCTACTTGATACTTCCCTTGCAAGCATTTGATTGACAAACTCGTATGCGGACAATTTTGTGACTGGTATAAGCTGTCATCCGGGAAATATGCAGAATTTTCTACTCTCTGAGCAACTGTGAACAACTTTATAATTCTGAAAAGAGTAAATTACATGGCCGGTCCCTAAACTATTGGACGGTTCTCATCCAGGTCCACGTACTATGAAAATGCATTTTTAGGTCCTCAAACTATCTAACTAGGTCATCTAGGTCTAAAATAACCACGTCACACCTCAGGACCTGATGTGGCATGTTGATTGTCTACTAAACGTGGAACCCGACGTGTAGGCCCTACATGTCAACCTCTCTACCTCCAAAGGAACTTCAGTTGATTGCTTGAAGATCAGACTTGTAGTATGACCAACAGCTCTGAAACTTTCAATGACAACCTTTTTCTCTCGTGCAGATGGGGCAGATTAAGAAAGACCAGTTCATCCGGTTCCTTCGCAATTACATCGGCGACAAAGTGCTGACGACCGTGGCCAGGAAGCTCCGAGGATGCTAAGTTGCTAGTGCGCGGCGCAACGTTTCTATCTCCTTCCTGATTTTGCCGTGGTGGTGGTGGTGGTGGACGGGGTGGCTCTAACTCCAGCGAATGATTCAGTACGTGCTAGCTGTGTGTGTACGGAGTACCAAATTAGAGGGGGTTTACTTTTGTTTCTGTCGCTTTAGTTTCCGTTGGTCAAGAGCGTAGATCGGGGTTCGCAGCAGTGTTATTCTTCCATTAACCAGCACAGAGGATAGACGCAGTTTCTGGTTTATGAGATGTTTCCAAAATCCTTCTTTTTACTAGTAGTGTTGTGCAACATGTAATCTGTACAGACTGAAAAAGATTTATGCATGAAACCATTGAATTGTGGGCCGGCCAAATAGCACCTGTATAATCGGCGACAAAGATTTATGAGTTTTACCGTCGAGAGTGACCTTTGTTCAGGCAGTATCACTCATCAGTAGGCAGTAGCTAAGCAGATTGTGAAGCTGGGAGGTGACCATCTGTCATCAGTGATCGAGTTCTAGCCACACACGTACTCGGTCGCTGTTCTGCGTGTCTGCTTGCGTGGTGTCCAGCTCGTGTAGATCGCGGGGAGCAAACGGGATTCGAAGAGACAGCGGGACCTCACAACAGCTTGGGGGCCACATGGCAGAGGGCGCAGGTGACACAGCTCGTGAAGTGTGCGCGGCTGCCACCGCCACGCGTGTCCCGCCTCGTGGCCGTGGCCGCGTGAACGCTCCACGCGGATCTTTGGACGGCTGAGGCACGAGGGGAAATAGGACAAGGAATCTTTTGAGGCCATAGGCCTACTACGCCTGTCCTGTGTCATCGAATATCGATTGTGTTTGACAAAAAAAAGAAAAGTTCAACGGGACGTGGAATGAATGGCTACGGGAAGTTCTTTGTTCCCCCCTCAATTTGATGCGCTCTAGCTAGCTTCCGAGTGGTAGCAATTTCACATCAGTTCTAGTTCGAATTTCATGGAACCCAATGTGTTGGTGGTTGAACACATAGAGGGCAAATTTTCATGGATTATTCCATGCTCACACCAATTAAAAAAATTTAATCGTTAATACATTCCCTCTCGTAATCATTTTAACTATCTCCATAAGTATTTCTGGTAATAATTAGATTTCGTGACTGATGGCGAAGGAGATACTAGTAGTTTTTAACTTTTTAAGTCATGCTTGGAATAAAAGAAATTATATGAGCTTTGTTATGAGTCAATGATTGCACTATTATATATATCTTGGAAGTTTATCTCGAAATTAAATATAGTGTTCAGTATATTTTTTCGCTGAATAAAAAGAAGTAGTAGAGATGGGGCTACACATGTCAATTGTCATGTTATACACAGTGTGCAAGCGCACATGTTTATTCCAGCACTTTGATCGAGCTAAGCAAATCGTACAAGCCTACAAGGTGATTAAAAGATTACGTGTTCGCTAAGGGGTTTTCAACAATTAAACGTGTTTTGGAGGCAATTATTCCATATGCTTTGTTTCTAAATTCAGTAATTGTGCCAACCATTATTAGAGACTTTTTGTGCATTTTAATAAAATTTAGCTAGGGGTTAAAATTTTAGCTAGGGTGCAACGGATATTATTGGTATCCAGTTCGGTTGTTTAGAGTGAGTACACCCCCTAAATTTCACTCCTCTTTCACATCACTTGTTTCCGTATTTGTTGCGCCACCAATGTTACTTTCTCACAGTTATTACTAATAAAATGACTAATTGATTAATATCTTATTGGCGCCACACGATACTTTATATTGTATCTACAGAAAGTTCCTTTCATATATCCTCCTAAATCTTAACACGTCTTGATTTGTCATTATTAGATAGTCATTATCCAATCATCATTTGCTGGTAGTATCTCTATCGTGTTATACTCTGTGTTGCTAGATTACGATACTCTAAACTATGGTTTGTCAAGATAGGTGCATGATTGACTCTAGTTATAAAAGTATGGATGGAAGTGTTATGAGATAGATAGTAAAGATACAATATAAACAAATTCTTGATATATACATAAAATTGTCATTTTTTATAAGTAAAAAGGATCCGTTGGTTTTGTTTGGTGCTACACAATTATACAAGTCGTAGCAAGTTTTACCCACACAAAAAAAGTTGTAGCAAGTTTGAAACTTGAAAGTAACCCGGTTGGGTTGTAGTAGATGACCATACGCGGCCGGCGGCGAGGGGGGCAGGTGAATTGTAGGCACATCACCCCCATTCTCCCCTTCGTCGTCTACAAATACCCGCCCGCTCTCTTCCTCCTCCCTCTTCCAGTCTTCCTCCTCCCTCTTGCCGTTCGCCATTGTTAAGAGCTCCGCGGACGCAAAATTTCGCCCACCAAATCCTCGCTACCAGTACACATCCCATCCCCTTGCTTGCTCCCACGCTTCAGTTACCTCTCCCGCGCAAAGCATCACCCCAGCTGGACCCCACCTTGCCCGCAGGCTTAACCGTGACGCTTCCGATTATCTTTCCGCTCCTTGGCCGTTTGCGACGAGATTTAGCTTTAAGGCCTGCGGGGATGCGCTTGCACGCGGATGTGTTGGATGAGATGGAGGGGGAAGGAGAGGAGGGTGCTCTGATGGCCTCGGCGGTGCTGTCGCCGCCGCTCATGGGTGCGGCGGGAGCGGCGGCCACGCCGCCCAGGCTAGTGGTGGGCTACGCCCTCACGAAGAAGAAGGTGAAGAGCTTCCTCCAGCCCAAGCTGGTCCTGCTGGCGAGGTAAAAGCCTGGATCGCCACCCAGAGGGAATGTATTAACGATTTGAGATTTTGGGGGGATGCCGAGTGGTGATGGATTTCGAGGGGAGTAAGAGATCTTTCGTTAGTATTTGTTGGTCGGGTGGCGAGGAATTCCGGGATTGTTTCGTTTTGTTGTTTTATTTAATAGCCAAAGACTTTTGAAGATGTTGTTGTTGGGGGGAAATGGTGAACTTTTTGAGTGATGAAGGCGATGCATGGTTTGATAAGCAAATTTTAGTTCGTGTCCTCATCAAATGCTGTTCTGCGTAGTTGTTGCTGTCCAGAAGAATTTTACATGAACAGGGTAATGTGATACCAAGGAAAGTATTCTAGTGTTGAAAGAATTATGATTTCCGTGGCATGGGGTGGAGGGGAATGCTATTCTATTCCTTGCTGCACTAATCAAATAGTGATCGAATCGGGCCTCCACTGGTGCGCAAAGTTGGCGGGAACGGCTAGTGAGAGTGGCTTCTGAGTGAAGCATGCTGGGTTAATGATTTACTAGTACTCAGATGCAGCTGGCAAGTGTTTATTTGGAATTCCTATGGCATAAGTAGATATGCCCTATATGTGCATCCCATGTTGAGGGGGTCTCAATAGTCAATAACTTTATAGTATTATCGTATCAAGTTGGCAGAATGGGCCTAAGCATGCTAATTCTTGTTGGTTGGTATCTGGGATTCTAGTTTGGAATATTCCTATGGATAAGCACATCACATGGAAAATGACAACTTATTGATGGGAGTGTGTCTGCCATATTCATTTATACTATACTTGCTCGATCGCTAGATTGCTTCATTTGTAACAAAAATTAAGGAACACATGTAGACATAAAGAGAAACGAGATTGATGAGAATATTTTTATGCGCAATAAAATGGTTTTTGCTTGAACTGTTTATCCATTTTGTAATTGTTTGCGTTCTGCTTTCTTGAGATTGTAAGTAACTTGTAAATGTCCTGTTTCCCTGCATTCTGAAATGATGCAATTTGCCCTTGTAAAATGCTTCCCAGGCTATGGACATAAGCAAGGTTGTGGGAAAAGTAAAATAAAATAAATTTAGCAAGGAAAATATTTGTTCACAAAGCTGAGCAATTTTCCTTGAAAATTTTCGTACCCTCAAACCAATTTTCTCCTGTAGTCCTCTCTGCAACTTGAACAATAAATGTTCTGATACAGTGTAGTTCACTTATGTAACACTCCTTTCTTTACCCCTGGAGGTACACACCCTTGTAACATCCCCTTATGTTTCTGATTTTGAGTCTTGTGCCGTTGCTCAAGCTGTTGCTAAATTTAAATTGATGGCATACCACATGAATATTTTCTGTGATATTTTGTGTACTCTGATAGTAATGGATATTGCCATTGCTAGCTCTGCATGTTGAATTGAATGCTGTGGGTCTTGCCATTCTTTTATTTTTCTTTTTGCTGCCTGATGGTTTTCTTATCATGTGCTTTGCCAGGAAGAATGGAATCAGTTTTGTATCCATTGATGTGTCTCTTCCCCTTTCAGAACAAGGCCCTTTTGATGTTATTTTGCACAAGGTCAGTCATATCCTATTTTAAACCTGTAATAGAAAGAATGCAGCTACATAGGGCCTATATCATCTATGTTTTGTGGAAGAATCGTTTTAGCTGTGAACTTTCTGATCCAGGAATGAGGCGAATTGTTTTTAATGTTTTAAAAAAATCCTCATAATCCGTTCAATTTATGTTATTCGCTTTTCTGAAAGAGTTTGCGCTTTCTTCTGCAGATTACTAGCAAGGAGTGGCAGCAGGTTCTGGAGGTAAGATCATACCATATAGCTCATTCTGTTTTTTTTTGGCTATTTTTTCCCTTAAAACTGTCCACTGACATGTCATAAGGAAAGTTGCTGCTAGCATTCTGTTTTGCAATATCAGTTGATCACAAGATTATCATATATGTGATACTTTGCTCTTGGCTTGCAAGTCGATATTACTGTTTTGCTAACTTAATTTCTTCCATTTTCTTGTAGGACTATCATGAAGAACATCCAGAAGTTACTGTCCTTGACCCACCAAGTGCTATCGAGCATCTGAACAATCGACAATCCATGCTTGAAGAAGTAGCTGATTTGAACCTGTCAAATTTCTATGGTAATACCACATGCAGGTTTAGAAGGAATAATACTGTTCAAGTGTTCATTTAGGTTTTTAATGTTTTCATCGCCCAAGTTACCTTCCATTTGATCATTAAGGTATCAATTAATGCAATCACATGTCTTGTTCCAACCAAATTATCGTGCAACTACAGTACTAGGAAGGAAGAGACTTTTGCTCATAATAATGGCACATAAAATGTTCGCCATTTAATTTCTTTCAGTAAGGTTTTATTCCATTCATTGTGAACCATGGAATTTCTAATTAAGGTTCTTATTAGTTCTTTATGCAAACTTATGAATTATCACCATATTATATTTACTCCTTGCTATTGAAAAATGGAATGTCTTGGTTGAGTTACTTCATGTTTATTTTTGGGAGATTTCAAGGAAAATTGTCGTTCAAATTGGCAGAATTTTTTTCTTGATTGATCGTAAGATGATGTAGCATATTGCTATTCATAAAAGGAAGACAGCCAAAAGTGCATCTTTAACTTAAGTTTTCTGAGGACATGCTGCGTTTGCAATAAACATGCGATTATATGTGCATTGAAATATTGCAGGAGAAGTTTGTACCCCACGCCAACTGGTCATCACAAAAGATCCATCCTCTATACCAACTGCTGTAGCCATGGCTGGACTAACCTTGCCATTGGGTAATTGATTCTGATCTTGAAGCTATCAATTATTTAGAGAAATAACACTGAAAAAATGCTGTCATCCTGTGAGTAATTCGTTTGAAATAATCAGGTCCACTCAGTTTGGTATATGCTCTGCGACTTGCATTTTGTACTTAATTTATTACAGTATCTTATTCTATTTTTTTAATTATGTTGGTAGATCAGTTTTCTCCTTGTTGTTGGGCAAGCTACCATAGCTAGGCTGCAAAATCATTAGCCATCAAGCTCCATCATTGTTGTTTATGTGTTTGCTTAATAGCTTGTGAGCTGCTTTGCTCCAATTTTTCAGTCCTCTTGAAATGCAGAGGGCACACCTTTGTTTTCTATATTTGCTGCATAAGGCAGAAGCTCAGAAACCAGAACAGCAGAATGGGCTGATTGCCCGATTCCTGTATCTCTTTCTTGTCAAAGGCTATTTTTGGCTTTGCTGTCATTTTTTCAGCTGTAGATTTCAACTTATTCTGCTGCTGGAGCTTTGCGCTTAAGCTGTTTTCATAGCTAAATAATTGGTTACATAGACTTTTTCTTTGCTATGTGCAGAGATAGTAAATGGAAATTGTTTGACTGAAAGTACTTATCCTCTTGCAGTTTCTAAGCCATTAGTTGTTGATGGGACATCTAAAGGTCATGAGCTATATCTTGCATATGATGAGGCATCCTTGTCAATGCTTCATCCACCGCTGGTTCTTCAGGAATTCATAAACCATGGTAGGTTCTGATTTTCTGGTTCCATCTACGTTGTTAGTTTTTTCAGTATCCTGACACTTTGCCCTGAAACAGTAGAAATGTGGGATCTGATTTATTGCCTCTACAGGCGGGATCCTCTTTAAGGTGTATATCATTGGTGAAACAGTACAGGTTGTCCGCAGGTTCTCTCTCCCTGATGTTAACGCATATGACTTACTAAACAGTGTTGGCATCTATCGGTTGCCAAGAGTCTCATGTGCGGCAGCTACTGCGGATGGTGCTGAACTTGACCCTCTTATTGCAGGTGGGACTTCTGCAGTGTTTCTGTTACCTTTTTCATTACTAGAAGTGACCCCTTAAATAAAAAATGCAATTTGTCCTTAGGATTGTCAATGCAAATGGGAATAATGGTCAATACCTCCGTTAGTCACGATTCTAAAATTTAGGGCAAAATTTGGTCCATTATGAAAATAGATGAGTTGTAATGTGATTTGCTTGTTACATATTTTCAAGTGCAGTAGTGCACCAAAACATCTGGTCACATTACTTGACATAGCTTTCTCCTACATCACAGAGCTTCCTCCAAAGCCACTTCTAGAGAAACTGGGGAGGGAGCTTCGTAGCCGGCTGGTATGAGCAGTTCTTGTTTTGAACTTCACATATCTGTTTCATTTGTTGCCTCATCTGACATGACAAAAATTTGCAGGGCTTGAGATTGTTCAATATAGATATCATTAGAGAATTTGGATCCAAAGATCGGTACTACATAATTGACATCAACTACTTCCCAGGTGTGGTTACTTTGTTACCCCTGTGACCCTGTCATTCATACAATAAACATGGGATTTGTCCTCTTCATTTCTATTGTTCTCTTCACACACAGAACTGTTCCAGTAGGATATCTCCTGCATGACCAAATCTTGATTGTGCTGGGGCAAAGGTAGCCTAGATAATTACAGTTCTAGGCCATAAGGGACCTTATGACAGAAGTATTTTGTGTTGGGAATTAACTTCTCCAAATCTTTAAGTGCATGATTATGGCCACTTCTGTGGTATTGTATGGAGATAGGAATCCTTTTCCCATTACTGAAAAATACCGTGTATACAGTTTGCACTTAAAACCATCGTGCCGTGCAGTGCTTCATCATCTTACAAGATACATTTGAAGAGCACTGTATCGGATACTAGGACATTGTAATTCCCGTACAATAGCATCTCCTGATAGTATCTTCTTGACCTATTCTCAGGTTTTGGGAAAATGCCAGGATATGAGCGCGTATTCACCGACTTCTTGCTAAGTCTTGCACAAAGCAAGTACAAAAAGTACTTAAGCGGGACCTGAAGCGCAAGGAAGTTCACAAAGAGTGGATATGCTGACAAAAATGGCATATATGGCGGCAGCTATGCTTCCCCACCGATGTACATATCCTGGAGACATAAGCATAAGCGGATGCTCGAGGAAGTGGCAGTGTGTGTTTCTTCAAAAGTGGTGGCACATGCTGGGTCCGGAGAGTAGGAAATAACCAGGGAAATGCTTGGATGCCCTGTTGGCTGTTGCCCATGTTGTGAAATGTTGTTTGCTGAATGAATACCTTCGTCGTGGCAGCCTCCTTTAATCATAAATTGGTGACCGGTTGCTTGGGCCAAGCTCCACCTAATTGTTCTTTCTTAACACTGCAGCGTGGTGGCGATTGGGTTTTTTTTTTCCTTCTCTTCTTGGGTTAAGTTGAGCAGAGGGTTGGAGGTCCATGGAAGTCAGGCAGGATTGAGCTACAAATAGCTGTTGAGATTTGAGAGCCAAGCCATTCTCAACTGCAATTGATGACACTGGTATGGGCAGGCAATCTTTTTGGCAGCCGTAATGACATTGGCATCTGGAGCTTGATTTTGACCTTCACATGTGATTTCGAGTGATCGCTGAGGACCTACATGGTATGGTTTGATTTGATCAACCACAACAGTTTGGTATACGTTGAGGTCCCCGGAAGGAAAAGGCTGAGGAGCGCGCAACAGATCTCCTTCCCTCGTGGCCATCCATGGAGGGCTGAAGCCCTGCAAGTCGAAAATGGTGGTCAAGATCTCTCTTCTGTTACACCTGGTGAGCGGTTGGTTGCCTGTGCGCATGCAGAAATCCGTTCCTGCCTGTTGATTGACGGCGCCCCATGGATCCCCCTGCTCTATGTTGCACTTGCTGCGGCCTGCGTCGGAAATTTGAGACGGTCTCCGATGCCGCCGAGACGACCTGTTTCTAGGAAGGATTCTTTCTCGAGCAAGTGCTGCTGGGTGGGGGAAATTCAGCCCAAAACTGCGGCCTGCTAGTGGCACGGAATCCGCTCGCAGCACGCAAAAAAAAAAAAAAAAGGCAGCTGCCCCGCGAATCCGCCGCCGAGGCCGTCCCAACTCCCAACACAACCTTGCGGTGTGATTCGCTAGGCGCTAGCGGTGGAATGTGGAGCGGATGGACGGGCCGCCGGCGCCGGCGCACGGACGGCGGAGGTGGAGAGTTTGGTTTGTTTCCCCGCGGGCGCTGACGCCCGGGCCGCTCCTGGGCTGCGCAGACCCAGCCGCCGTTCGACGCGGGTTCTACTCTACTCCCCCGTCCCAAAATAAATGCAATTCTAGGGTTTGAAATTTGTCCTACAAAGAATGCAACTTTGACCTATCAACCACAAAAGACAATTGTCTCCGGAAGCTTCTCATATAAAAAGACAAACCAGTATCATTAGGTTCGTCTTGCGATGAACTGACAGAATCTGTAATTAGTTTTGTAATTAGTCTATATTTAATACTTCAAATGTGTGTCCGACATACTCGAAATTTTTTTCGCGAAACATCTAAACGCGGCCCTAGTAGGCTTATCCAGCAGCAGCCTACTAGCTAGCTCATGATGGGTTCAAAAGGTGCTCTCAAAGCCTACCGGCGAAAAACCCAACCCGGTGGCCGACCTACTAAAATCCCGCAGCCCAGCCGAGCACAGACAGAGACACACACAAAAGCGGATGCAGGCTATATGCAGCACGACCGGCTGCGGGCAATCAGGCGGCGGCACCCAACGACGGCGCACGAGCGACCCCGCCAATTTACAATTACAAACAGTGTTTCGGTACGCGCACACGTCCCGCGCCCTGACCCTGACCACTGCCCTCACTCACTGATCTCGTGTCGTATGGAGGATTTGTTATCCATGTCCCTGCCCCCCACAGTCCCCCCTCTCCCGAGCCGACACATCCCGACCAGCACCACGTCACCTGCCCGTGCCCGGATAATACCACACCCCAACTAACCGAACAGCGATCGCTCATCATCGCCCGTTCCATGACATTCCCACAGCCTCTTTGGTCGGAATTTTCAATCATGGCCACGGCCGAATCGCCGCTCGACGACGCATGCACACACACGGATGATGAGATGACATGGTCTTTTCAATCCTGCCTCGTCGCTTTTTTGCTAGCCCCCGTTGTTGCGCGAGACGTACATGGTGCCCGCCTGCCTGCCTTCCGGCAAGCCATCATTGGCAGCCTGACAGCGCCTAGTAGCTTGTTGGGAAGCTCTATCTTCCGGGCGCTCTCGGTGGTCAGTGCCCAAAGCCACTGGAACCATGGTGATGTCGCTGACCACGCTGTCACCTGCTCGATCATGGTCATGGCATGCATGGCCTGTCGCTCTTGTGTGTGGCGCGTCACGCGTGAGCGGTGCGTGGTTGCGATCGTGAGTTCTCTCGGCTTCTGCTTCAAGCCTAGGCAAAGGCTGCTGGTCCAGGTCCGGGGGCTGGACGGTGTGGTCAGCTGCATGCAGAAAATGATAGGTTTCATTTGATTGGTATGCTGCTGCTTCAGGTTCAATTCAAGTGCAAACTGTTTCTGCACGACAAGTTTCCGTCAGGCCGGGATGGCGATCACGACGACTGGCAGAGTCAGAGGCCTGTGGCCATCAGGCATGGACGAACCACGAGTTGGTTCACGCAACAACTCTCAACTGATTTGCACGGATGATTGGTGGATCCTGACTAAACCCGTCCTGTAATCATTATCTCCAGCTCCAGGGTATTTCGGTCCTCTGCATGTCCTTGTAGGTACACAGAGCTCTCAGCGCAGACAGAAATGCCATGGAATTCCAGCTTTTGCTTCGGTGGACACACGCGCACAAGGGAACATGAAAGCTTGCTACTTCAGCTATCCATCATGTTCAGTGGACTTGGAACTTTCAGACGATCAGGTGCGATGTGGAAGCAGGTGAAAACATGACCTGATCACGAGCTCTTTCTTGGCCGCCAGGTCTTTGTCGTCCTTGGCTTCGTGTTGCATAAGCACGTATGTCAGTTCTTCACAAAAACAAATTCTTTCCTGCTAACTTAATTTAGACTTTACCCAGTCAAAAATTCTTCAAAACACCAGAAGCACACATGCTAATCGAACACATATGAAGAATGAATGTTCAGAGAAAATTATCTGCTGTCCCTGCTCCAATCTAGATCACTTATTTTATCTCACATCCTTTGGATTCTCTATTCACACATTACGCAATCAAGAAAGAAACCGGTCTCATATCCCAATCAGTGAAGGAGAAGCTTGTCCCTCTACACCTAATGATCTCCACCTATCATAAACTGGTCAAACGCATGCATAGCCTTTCTGAATGGGCAACTAGCTAGGGCCTGCTCATTGCGATGCACATCCCCGTTTGACTTGTGGATGCACCAGGGTAATGCCTCAATATACTACGGGATCTTGTTCCCGGCTTATGCGTCGTTGCTTTGCGACGAATTCTTTACTGATGGCCATTGGTTCTGACCTAACAAGTTAAGCCCAAACAAACAGAGGAGGCTTATCCATAGCCCCTTTTCTGAAGGCCATATGGGACAATTATATGTTATCGGCACTTTGCATGACCAAATGATTGGCCTCTCTGCTCATTTTGTTATTTGACTGATGGGGGAGTGGTTTATATGTCCCAGCCTCTTCATTCAACCGGACAGAAAGCAAACAAAAGATCTCGACGTGATCTCAGGTTGCTATTATCAATCATTTGCCTGTTTACTTCCCGCAAGACACCAAGAATCTGTGAACAATAAAACAAACTGATAGGTTTATTCACACGCCGTGGCAGTGTTTACGCCGCAACAATATTCAGAAAAAGGACCCAGGACTGTTGCAAGATGAACTGAATACGTCGCCTTTTGTGGAGGCCGCGCGCAGCCGTATCTTCAGGCTTTTCTCTGAGATCAGGATATTTTGTAGGCCAAATTAAAGAGATACTAAATTGTTCTCATATTTTCTTTTCTTTTTCCTCCGATACACCGGAAATCAGAATGATTTCTTTCTGCTCATCATTATGCTGTCTGAAAATTATGCATCGGCATAGGATTCCTCGGGGCCCTTGGCTGCGTTTTCGGCAGCACTGCGACTAATCTGGACACTTTGAGCACATGGACAAATAAATCCCGATGCCTTATCGCATGGAATCCTTCTTGAGTTGGGAAGAATGTGGCGATTTCGTTCCCACGCACATGAGTAGATTTCCACAGTGCCTGAGACAGTAGCAGATATAATGAACCTTTGTGCCAAGTGTCAAAGACACGCATGCATTTCTGTCGCTGCAATTTTATCATTAGCTCTACTAGTGCTTTTGTTTAGTGGGAAACCGAATAGTCGGCAACAACTTGCGGCTAAGATGGAACTAGATAAGGACCACACTTTGAGAAACGTGTGGTTCCATCGCGTGATCGATCAGAAGCTTGTAGAGAAACACAGGCCAAGACAAAATTATCGATATGCTTAGGCAATACGGACAAAAAGGATTAGTTAATTAGGGGCCTAGATCAGCCTGCTAAATCAAGGAATAGGGCAAGTTGGGCTGCATAATTAATGTATGCAAGAAAGGCAGAGAAGTTATGGGTGCTAATA
The DNA here is from genome assembly GCA_015476505.1 of Urochloa ruziziensis. NCBI lineage: Eukaryota > Viridiplantae > Streptophyta > Magnoliopsida > Poales > Poaceae > Urochloa > Urochloa ruziziensis. Next base: position 7,648,329 of record CM027118.1, read on the forward strand.
TTTACAAATCCTACTGTGTCTAATGGTTGGATACATCATGAGCTAGGTTGGTCTTAACAATTATGAACTGAATTAAAAAAGTGTCGGATTAGTTGAGGAGGTAGATAGATCACCCTGGTCCAATCACGAGAATGGACAAACAGAAAGAACAATACTGCATGCCAAAGCATATGCAGCTAGTACAGTCGGTACTCGTGCACATAGAGAAAAAGTAGAGATTTCTCACACAGCATTATTGGCGTGCAAATGGTGAAAGTATCATGGAAGACACACCCAAAAAGTATTCCATTTTCTACTTGATCTAGAAGAGAATAATGGTGAGGTAATGGTTCATTCCCGCACCTTCAATAATTTGAGCTACTAGTCCAAGATCCCCCACAAACACTGGATAGCCTTAGCAGTTGCACGGCAGCACACCAACACCTGTCATCTCTGAATCCTTGCAGGTTGCATGCTCAGTTTATGATATCAATGATTCTACTCGAGGGATCGGCGGCCAACATGGCTAGAATTTGGGTTCAATGTCTTTGTTCTGAAAACAAAATCTCTAAATTCTGTTAAGTCGACGCACAAATATCACAACCATTTTTATTATTGCCAGTTAATCATGCATTCCTTGAAGAATAATTGTTAGCTAATCATTGAGCTGACCGATTAACAAATATCACAATTATGGGACTAATGACAATATGAAGCTTGGCCAATTTGTTTTTTCAGAGAGATAAAAATTGTAGTTGTCGACCTTAGCAAGCTAAGGGAGCTGTTCCACGTCATACGTTTATTAGCCCTTAATTCACGACTTGCCATTACATTATTTAAGACGGGTCCATATCCTGATTGCCAAAGATCTGGCAATTTTTTCAGTGGGACACCACATGAATCCTTAGACAACTGGGCAATCGTTCCATCATTGGATGATGCCATGGTTGGGTGCCCTGTGGTTTTGGTTCGGCTGAGTCCATGGTGTTAAATGACTTTGGATTGGATCATAAGCATAGATAGCAGCAAAAGGGAAGGACGGAACAGATTATTTGATGGAGAACATGCAGGGTGTGCTAAGGAGTTGGAATGCCGGAGTAGAAAGGTGGACCAGTGGTCCATGACAAATTGTTTGGACAACGTGACAGATTGTCGTCAAGGGAATTAATGGTTTTCATGTATACAGCGAAGTCCTGTGACACACAATGGGGCTTGTAGCACATGGCAGGAATTTCTGAGGATCGAGATAAACATACGAGTGTACGGCATCCAGTAGTAGCTAGCATATCTATAGATCGGAGTATATAAACGTGCTCCCGACAAATAAATGCAAATTTAGTCATCATGGAGTTTCTTTAAACGATTTAGTTATAATATAGTGTATGTTGATATTTATCGTTCCCTAATTTTCTGACATAAATGACAACATACACCACATTAAGGAGTTACTCCGTATATAGTTCAGGCCAAAATGAAAAATGTCATTAAGGAGTACCACGCCTCAGTTATATAGTTCAGGTCAAAATTATGAGTTGAAATTTTTGAAGAGTAAAATGGACTAGTAAAATGGACCTTATTATGCATAAAACCTGCGTCCAACATTTGTGCACATAATAATGCTCATATCAATCACAAGGTGGCCATGATTGGATGTTGACCCAAAAGGAAAGGTACAAACACAAAGATGACGTGATCATCATGACGTGGACTCCTTGTTTTTGTACTCTTGCCTACAAAAAAAATTCTAGTGGTGCCTTGTTAACTACTCCCTCCGTCTAAGAAAGAATGCAACTATGGGTTACGTGCCAGTTAAAATACCTCACGTTTGACCAAGCTTCTAAGGAATTGTATTCATGTCTATGACTCTAGATAAATTTATTTTGAAAGTATATTTTGTAACTAATCTAATGATATATATTTCATATTATAAATATTGATATTTTTATTTATAATTGGTCAAACTTAAGATTCCAAAATTTTTTGGGAAGCGAGAATTGCATTCTTTTGTGGACGGAGGCCGGAGGGAGTAGTATGTTTTTCATCGAATAGAAAACTGGCATACTGATACAGAAAGCCAAACATATTTTTTCATATTCATATATATACGCATGCATATATCAAAATATATGGCCCACCAGAAAGAACTGGGATTCTCTTTTGTTATCTTGATTTGATATATTTATTGTTATCATATTTGCATTTCTACCCTTGACACATGGTTACCAATAAGTGGATGGGCATGCTCTTGTGAAGCTAAAGAAATGCTTAGTGATCACTATCATGGCTTCACCTAATGATACTGCATGATAGGAAGAAATTCACCAAAGTAATTGAGTGCATCTTTTATCATTTACCTTTATATGAGTGTAAGAAAAGGAGAGCAAAAGTATAGAACTTTTTACTCAAATCAATGGAAATCTCATGAAGTGAGTCGGAAGCAATTCCATGTTCTCTCCTCACCAACGAATGTCAACTATTGTGAGGTAAGTGATCAGAATGAAAACAAAGCATGCAAGTGTCATTAGTCCACTTCCACTCATTACAGGAAATGACTTGAATAAAATCACTTTAATTATAGAACAAGCTAATGATAGGTGTGTACTTATGATTCTGACGTGGTGACACTACTCACTATACATATTGCGAGTGGTCCAAAAACAAAAGATGAAGCTAAAGCACAAATTCCTCGGTAATAACGTAAAAATTCAAGACAACAAAAAGATTAGGAGAGCAGTGGAAGATTAGAGAATTATGAAGGATTGAAGGTCAACTAATATCTTCCAAATAAATGGATGGTTGTGGTTAGTGAAGAACCACACGTCATGTGTAGTTCAGGATGATATTGGCGCTCTTCTTTGCTTTCTTCTCATATTTTTCAGTTGGGGATTGAGAGAAAGGAACTTACTGTGCAATACATTGATCTGCTTATTTGTCTAAACGCAAGTAGATATTGCAAACCTTTATTTTGTCCCTCAGCTTTATTTTCTAAGGCCTGATTTTCATTACCTATTGTAAAAGCATTATTTACTTTGCATTCCAAATGCTAAAGTGCACGTTTCAACGTGCGCATTGCCACCACACAGAGCAAAACGGCAAAAGAAAAAAAAATCATGAAACTACTAAGTCCCCCCACTAAGCTTCTACGAGATGTGATATGTTCACACATTTGACACCGATATTTGTAAACTAAATCGTTAATTTTGCAATGAAGAATAAATAGACATAGAAAAAAGTCGGTAAGTTGAAGGGAAGGTATTACTTGTGGTGCGGGCTTAAGTAGCATATAACAAGTGATTATTCTTACTAATTAGAAGCACTTTGCACAATAAAATTATCTTATAGACGGACCGACCGAATAATTGGTCCCCATACTTTTAGAACCAAAAGGGTCTGTGAATCATGACGCACACAAAGCAAATCCAACATCTTAATTTAATGGCTCTCTCCCAAAGTGCATCTCTATCCAAACTCATCAAAAACAAACAAGAAAAAAGGCACAGGATATATAGTAAACAGCAAACACACGACCGAAGTTGTTCAAGTAGCTAGCTAGGGGCTAGTAGCTACTGGTACCTAGGAGTATTAGCAACTATACAATGTGATCTCACCACACGGAGGAAAAGCTAGCTAGCTAGTGTGGTGTCTCTCCTGCTTGGAATTTTGGATAGGGACTATGTGGTGTCACGTAGAGCTGGTGATTTGGAGAGCACAAAGGGAGAGCTTTTGCTGACAGCATGGTTGGCTGAGGTTCTCGTTGGATTGCTGGAGCGGCTGAGATGAGGCAAGACAAGATGTGTGGCGGCAATTTTGAGTCAAGCACCAACAACACTGCTGCTAGGCATTGCAACTCACACATGCGTGTTATAATATCTAATCTAGATAATCTTTTGTGTTTTGTGTTGTTCTCAGTGCTCCACATGTTTCTGACCAATGGGTTTCTTCTAACAAAAATCCATGATGATTGCTGGTTGGTCTAAATTAGCGCAAGGCTTATCTTTTCCATACTGTTGTATTGCTAGCCTTGTAGGCATGTAGTTGATCTCTTCTCAGATGTTCAATAATATCTAACATACATACTAGGAATAAATTAAGAATTGAAAATTGGCCTTAGATATGTGAGCTACAAACAATCTCAGACATGCATTTTGCATGAGGTGATCATCATCATCATCATCCCTCCAAAAGAATCGATGCGCCCCCACTTCAGGATATCAAATCATTTGTGGGCACCACCCTATCTGGTCTCCTGCCAACATGTCACCGCATTACCCCCGACAACTCAGCACTGGCGCCATCTCTTGCTTCATCATGCAATTTATGTTTTCTTCGATCACCTGTGCCTTTCTTTCCTTTCGTTAATTTCTTTGTAAATTCCATGAATTAATGGATATGTAGTTTGTAAAATAACAACAATATAAACACAAATTCATATACAGAAATCTCAAACATGCCATAATTTAGTGCTTGTTATTATATTGATAATCAGTGCTTCAAGTCTTAACAAAAGCGTCTTTTCATGGTCGTTTCTCTGAAGTTTCTACGCAAGTGCAACTTGCATAGACCTAAGAAACACTTATCAAGCTGTAAAAGAATCCATGTAATTTCCTCAGTTTTGTAGGCCCGGTTATACTTTTAAAATTAAAAAAATGGTCATTTCTAAGCCTACTTTATGCCTGGATTTCCCACCATTTAAAAAAATTTAGGTCGGCTACACGTTTACTGGCTACAAGCGTTGTGTCTGCATGTGTACGGGGCTGACCTATGGTTGCTTGTGATTGGCGACACTGACGTGGAGCCAATCATTGGTTGACACACGGGCGCCGCACGCACGCACACACCTCCCATGGAGATTAGGCGCGCGCGCTTTTTAACCGCTTTTGTTTCCCACCTGTGGTTGGTTGTTTCCTTGCTCGCTAATCATGTCATTAGATTTTGCTTTTGTCTGGTGTGGCATCCAAGTCAATGCATATCTCCATTGGGTTTAGACGAACCCCGTGATGATTAATTGGAGAAAAGATAGGAAGCAGTAGTTAATTAAGGGTAATCACGGGCAGAACCACTTGTTTATGGAGTCCGTGTACATGAGCTCATATGTTGTGCCCATAGTGCTCGTGACTGTGACTTCCGTGTAGTACGGATTGGATTTTCATATGTTAATCACCAGGTCGCTAAAAATCTTAGGCCGCGTCAGTGAGGCTTGGCATACAATTCAACATCGACCAATCATTCATGTATGTGTTCTGAAAGGGACATTGATACGGCGTATCTATAAGACATCACACGCATACGCGCGCGCGCGCGCACACACACGCACGCACGCACACACAGATCTTAATATATTTTTTCATAATATTTTCTTGTTATACTTTTATCTTAGGTTAGGATGCATATATCTGCAAAATTAGTGTAGATCAATTGATTAGATTTCTTGCTGAGGAAGATCTAGTTTTGGGTTGTAGACTAAGAACTTGCTAATCTAGCTAGTTTTGAGTCGTAGACTTAGTATAAGTGCTCTCATTTTTATAATTTTATTTTAGGAATTAAATAAAGTTGGTTGTGAAACAATATGTTAATTTTATCGGTCTCAAGAGGTAGTGTTTGCATGTATGTATTCATATAGGGTGAACATGCATGGAATGTGTGAGCGTCGTCTATATTATGTTCTATAAAAATACTTTGGTTCATATCGCAGCTTTATGAATTTGAATAATGTTTGGTGTCTATATGTTGGTGCCTATTATGAGCTCCAAGAAGAGAGGGCATGCGTCAGAGCAATCATCTTTATAAGATGTAACGGTTGTTGCACGCCTACTTCAATATGGGCAGTACCAAATCTCCACAAGATTTGATAAGATCTCTTTTAACCATTGCAAAGATCTAAAAAGGGTAAAAAGTAAGAAAAATACGAAATGGGGCGGTAACTAATTTCCACAAGAAAAATCAAAGTCATCCATGATTTGGTACTTGTCAAATCAGAACATTTTTTACACAAGTCAGACGCATAAACGCACTCAAGCATATATAAGCACATGTCTAAGAAGATTGGACCCTCGGGGTAAAAAATATTGGACGTCAACACTCACGCAGCACGGGCACACGCTTTACTCATGAACACGCATATGTGCATGCATGTGTCATTTTCAAACCCATATGTGAGAGACAACTATTCATGAAAACATACCAAGTCTTGCAACTCAAAGCCAGACGGACAAAATCTCACTAGATTTATAGCTCAATTCTCCTATGATCCTTTCAAATAATTAACAAATGCAACACGCAAAATGCTTTAATTAATCTGAAAGTATTTCCATGCCTTATCACGCGTTCCTGCAAATGCACGACTCCTGCCAAAAGGAGCGCACTCTCGGCTGGGTCCTAATTAATAATATATATGTAAATTAAGACCTCTAGGTAAAAAACAATAAGGAGGAGGATTCTGAGAAGTTAGAGGATAACATTGTCATGGTGATAACGGAGGCGCCTATAATTGTAAGTGTGTTTGGTTCTAAGGTACAATTGAGACTTGTCACGATTATTTTTACTCACCATATAGATCCAATCTTTGTCAAACGGACCACGTCTAATATAGTATAGAAAAAAAAACATGTCTAAGGTATGGTGCAAAATATGTTAAGCATGGGTAAAAAGACACTTTTTATTGTTAAATACAACTTGAATGCTCGTAGATAGGCGCGCATGTAAATGTCCATCTAGGTGATGACAAGCCGAATTATTAGGACCATCAGTCGATAGGGGTGGAGATTTGCCATGCTTGGTAGCAAAATATTGATATATTAGTGCATAATTGTTTCGTATAACTGATGAATAATAAATTGAATAGCTAGAGGGCATAGTGGAAGACTGAAGTTACATTTCTACGTACATATGGGAAGTATACGTCGACGCCACAGTTCTCACTTGAAAATATAATATTATTATACATCAATGTGAACTATGGAAAATATATATAGCTACTTAAGTATTTGTTACTTTCATATTTTGCTCAACTTTAATTACGTACACAACATATATACTGTGCCTAGTTGGTCATCTAGATCGTATAAATGTTAGTTGTAGGATATAATGCTTACATAGCATATACTCCGTATGTGGCATTCGCCATACAAGGTCACATGTTTTTGTAGCAGCTAAAGTTCCTTACATATATAGCTCAGATGTGACTTGTAATAACAAAATTATAAATCAATCTTTCATTTAGGTCACAACCCTTTCTCCATCTGCAGGTGACTTGCTCCGTACTCCCTGAACAAACTCACGTTATCCTTATTTGTTTCAAGTATTGTAAAATACCTTACAAAATAAACACATGAAATACCTCTTCCAACTTTTAACTAGATCACTGTAAAATGGAACCAATGCTAGCTAGTCTAGTCGAATCTAACCCATCTCCTCGCATAAAACTCATGAATCATTTCACGTTTTTAGCGCGATAATCCGACGTACAAGCAAGCGTTCCCTGATGGAGGCTGGGCAAGCTCTGTACCACCAGTTCCTCATCCAGAACACATGCCTCGGATCAGTCAGCTGTTTCTGCATGAAAAAAACATTGTTGCGAGTGTTGTGTTCTTTAAACGTGACCCGAGCCATTTTTTAGCTGAAATCCGTGCATTTGGAAGAAGATAAGATTGCGGTTGGCAGTGAACATCGTCCATTTGCAGGTACGGTTTTAGGATTGGACATACAACTATCCTCAATATAGTACAGTCCAGTTAAATGTGGGCGGTTGGTAGATCGCAAGCTGATCATTGAGCCCATCACTGGCTCTCCTGATGATCATTGAAAGAAATACCTTTCATGGTACAGATTAAATCGCACTGCACATCATCAATGTCAGTTCCCCATCTCATCATGCCGCTAATAATGTAGCTAGAGAGCCAGCCTCTCAACAAATCTCGAGAGGAACGGGACTACCAGCAGCTGGCCACATCAACGTTATTGTCAAAAGTGAGGGGAACAACCCAAGTGGCAAGTTTTTCGAGCAACCAAGACACTGGGGGCCACGGTGCAATGAAGCGCAACCCCTTTGCCGCCATTAGTTGGCGCGTCCTTCTCTTGCCATCGACGCCGTGCCTCTTGGTGTCGAAGGGATGCAGAGGCCAGGTAATTAATTGGGGAGGGCCAGCGCTGCTGGCCGACTGGCTAGCTACGTGATCCCTCTGCCAAAGCCCAAAGGCACGCCACCACAGGCTGCACTGCAAGTAACGCTGGCAACATCCATCTCGATCGCCTTGCTGTGTGCATGCATGAAGGAGAACTATAAAAAGGCCGGCATCTCATGTGTGGTGCTGAAGGATGCTGGCCCCGGCCCTACAGTCTAAAATCACCGTTGTACCTTGGAGCTCGCTCCAATCATGTGAAAAGAATCAGGATCATCGGTGGTCGATGGATTTAGTGGTGCAGCTTTCTCGTCTGATCGTGGTGCAATAATCTTTTTGCATACGTGTAAGCAAGGCAGCTAGATGTATGGCTACATATGCCATTGGTCATCGCTAAAAACAGAAAGGGCGTATATTATTGCTGTATGGCATCATGCTTTGTATGGTATACTGCGGCTCCTAGTGCACTAAGATGGCCGTGCTGCTACGTCTAGCTGGTACTTTGGTGGTTGAGAATTGAGTAAGGCTGCCAGAGCATGCTGCTAGAAGTGGGAGGGAAACAACATTAAGGCGATGTTTGGTCTGGCATGATTTGGATTAATTGGCAGGTAGAGCACTGGCTAGCAATTTTAAGTGGCTTAAGAATTTTAAAAGGGACATAAATATCATCAAGTTGTCAGAGGGGGGCGTATCTAGCACCGGGGCGGCCGGGGCTAGAGCCCCTTCTACTGTTGTTGGAACCATAGAGCTGCTTCTAAGCCCCTTTACAAATTTATAGCAACTAAAACTTGAAAGGAGGGTCTAAAGGTAGAAGATGAAGGGAAGGAGTCCTAATGTTTCTTTTAAGATCCGCCATTGCCAGTTGTGATAGGCTTCAGTTATCAGTTAATTCTAATGTTTTTTCCATTCCTATTCATAGTTCCCTCCTTTCCATAAGACGATATGCATATATGTTTGTTTCATTAAAAAAAAGTCTGTATAAAAAACATTAAATTGGTGTACAGCTAATTAAAAAATTAAACCATGTACCCGTGTTAACATTCTAAGAGCCGTGCTTAACCGGCACATACCCATCATCATACAGAATCCATGATGCACACGCGGTTGGATGACAAACACTGTCAGTCGATTGTTCTATTCCGTTCCGTTACTGTGCCTCCCCCCTGTTCGTCCCTCGGCAGGCCATGTGGTGAACAGAGCGACGCGCAACGCAAAAGGGCTCCTGCAGACCAACCAAATAAACAAACACAGTCCATCAACAGGTCGCCCCCCGTAGTTAATTCACCCTCACACGACCTAATCAGCACGGAAGCGCGAGATTAACAAGTCAAGGATGCATCTAATGTAATGTGAACCCCAGGCCTATCATTGGAAAGGTGTCACAAGATGTGGTCTAAAACGCGCAGATTAACAAGCCCTTTTTTTCTCTCTCTGTTTTGTGTCTCTCTTGTTTCTCTCTCTCTCTCTCTCTCTCTCTCTCTCTCTCTCTTTTCCAGGGGCCGTGTGTTAGTGTCCGATGTGGAAAAGCAGCGAGGTGGTGTGGAAAGAAGCAAGAGGGCCAAGACCTACTCGTTGGAACTTGGGGAAGAAGGTGTGATACGCAGTCAGTAGCTACGTACCAAAGCTTGGCGTTGGAAAAGGGGAGGGGAAAAAAGCTAAGCTCTACCAGCCATGGCTGCTGGATGGAGAAGGAAAAGAAAGTAACCGGAGATTGGGAGGAAAGGCATCGGCTGCCCCGGTAGGCCAACCGGGCACCTAGTAAATGAGTAGGAGCACATACATGCAATGCACGGGTGGTTGAGTGGGTGATGAGTAATGCTGCGACGATCCCACAGACAGGCACTTGATGCGGTGCTCCTGCTTCTTTCCCCCCAATTGGGGGTATAGCAAGCAGTTGATGCCCAGCAAAATATATTATTGCATCCAACCATCATTTTGTGGAACCTTGTTAGCCGTGAAGAACAATCATGCATGTATGCTACACAATAAAACAGTATATTTAATTGTATACGAATATATAATTGCATACACGTATGTACCTAACTGCTCTAGAACATCTTGTCTTTATATATATGCATACACGTCATGCATCTTTTTTTTCCCTCTTTGATCGGTTTCATGGCGGTTCGCCTTTTGAACTACACGGCATATTGAAAGAACTGCTGCTGCTGCGGATTGAGGGAATGAGAAGCTGAGAACGATGTGCGCGTTTTACTACCAGTATTCTGCCCGCCCCTGCGCACAGACGCGTCCACGTGGCCGCCTGTAGCCTCGCCCCCAATCATCCCCCAATAGAAAAACCCCAGCCCTTTTTTTGGCGGCACTGTGCTGATGTGCTACTCCGCGGCACGGCAGGCACAGCGGGGATGCGCCTTGCCTTGGTTGGGTGTTGGGAATTGGGATGGACCCCAAGCTGAGGTGAGAAGCTGATCCCGATGGCCTTGTCAAAGGGCTGCAAGTGTCAATGCGCGGGCGCGCGTACGTGCGCGTGATGTGCGCGTGCACCCCCGGCTTGTCCCTTGCCGGCTCCGCTCCTCCTCAAATATTCTCGCCCGCCTCCTCAACCATCTCATTCCTTCCTTCCTTCCCCCACCTTCCTATCCTCTCCGACCTCTCCTCCCGCACGCACACACGACACAAGACAACACAACACAAGCGCGGCGGCAGCAGCTTGCTTGCGCGACCTTGCAAGGAACACCATCCACACCCCAGCTTTGTGTTTGTTTGGCCGTGTCAGGCACCAGCTACTAAACTGAAGTGGCGGCCGGGCAGTACTGGTAGCTCCCCTGCTGCGGCGTGCACGCCATGGCTCAGGAGGACGTCCACCACCTGGACGACGCCGGCCTGGCGCTGGGCCTGTCCCTCGGCGGCGGCGGAGCCGGAGCCTATGACGCGGCGCGGCAGAGCACCACCGGGAGCCGGCTGAGCATGCCGTCGCCGCGCGCGCTCGAGCCGTCGCTGACGCTGAGCATGCCGGACGAGGCGACCGGCGACGGGGTCCGGTGGCGGTGCGGCGGCGGGGCCGCGCACAGCGTGTCGTCGCTGTCGGTGGCGGCGGCGTGAAGAGGGAGCGCGTGGAGGAGGCGGACGGCGAGCGGGCGTCGTCCACGGCGGCGCGGCGCGCGCCGGCGCCGGCGCCGAGGACGACGACGACGGGAGCACGCGCAAGAAGCTGCGGCTGACCAAGGAGCAGTCCGCGCTCCTGGAGGACCGCTTCAAGGAGCACAGCACCCTCAACCCGGTACGCACGCCTACCCTGCTGCCCCTGCGTGCGCGATACGAGCGATTTGACTAGTCTGTTGATAGATGATAGTAGTAGATAGCTGCACTTGCCTACCTCGATTGCACTACACATCCTTTGTTTGCACTTGCACATATTTGTGTGTGTGATTACTGATCAAACAAAGTAGTACTGGAGTTCGGTTTCTTTTCCATCATCCAGATGAGAATGAGATGAGCTTTATTTTCTGACCCTTTTTTTCGCTTTCTGTTGGTGTGTCTTTTTGGCTTTGAGCAGAAGCAGAAAGTCGCGCTGGCCAAGCAACTGAACCTGCGGCCACGGCAGGTGGAGGTGTGGTTCCAGAACAGGCGAGCAAGGTTAGTAGTATTCTACTATTGCGCGACGCGCACGCCCTCTCATCCCTCTGACGGTTGCATGCACGAGAACGATATGTATGCATGATTAAGCTCTGACGGTTGGGCAATTAACGTTGGTTTAGCCGCGCGCGCAGGACGAAGCTGAAGCAGACGGAGGTGGACTGCGAGTTCCTCAAGCGCTGCTGCGAGTCGCTCACTGAGGAGAACCGCCGCCTTCAGCGGGAGCTGCAGGAGCTCCGCGCGCTCAAGTTCGCCGCCCCCTCGCCGGCTGCGGCGGCGCCGCCGTCCGCCGCCGCGCCGGCGCCGTTCTACATGCAGCTGCCGGCCGCCACGCTGACCATCTGCCCGTCCTGCGAGAGGCTTGGCGGGCCCGCCGCCGCGGCCAAGGCCGACCCCGACCGGCCCAAGCCGGCCACCCACCACTTCTTCAACCCCTTCACCCACTCCGCAGCCTGCTGATGAGCAGGAGCGAATTGAACAGAGCACCACCGCCCACCACTGCAGCTGGTGCAGCAGCTAATACCACGGCACGGACACGCCATCCACCTCACGTACGTCACAAGTAACATACGATCCATCGATGATCGACCCTCCTCTAGCTATTTTTCTTGATCCGGGGGGGTTAAGCTAGTTGTTGTTTCCATCATCAGCTAATCCGTCAATCAATCAATCATAGGCTTGATAGGTTAGTCAAAATAGCCGTAGCTCATTCCTAGTAGCACTCCAATCCATTATCCATGTATATTTTTGTGCATGCATGCTGTAATTCTGTCCCTCTCGGCCGGCCTACTTGCTCCGATCCCTTTTCGACAGGAGTACGTAGTAGCTAGTAGCTTCTTTGGGTTTTTCTTGTTTCTCACACAGGTTATTATTACTGTATTATTAATCATCGGCCAGAGAGGGCAAAAGTAATTATTGAGTGGTAGTAGTATTAGTATTGTTATTACTGTACAAATCGATGATTAATTAGATTGAGATCGATGCTTCTAGTCGAGCTGCTCTTTACTACATCTACTATACATACTGATAACGGGCATCGTCAGACACAGTCAGTGTTGAATTGGATGATGACATGAGCGAGATAGCCCCTGTTGGCTTAATTGGCCCCTGTCTGCACTCTGCAGGTGTAGTACATGTGTATATACACACCCTCCTTTTTATAAGTATATACACGGCTCAATGATTGTGCTGTCGGGTGTCTCATCCCGGAGAATTGCTGTCGCTTTTGCTGGGTTAATTATTGGGACAGCGAGCGAGCCAAGCCAGCCGCTCGCTATCCGTCGCGCATGCCTGCCCTCTCGCCGAAGCAAGCTGCGCCCAGCCCAGACCGAAACTTTCAGTCCCGGTGTTGTTCCACACGGCTTTCAGTTTCGTTGAGCAATCAGCGGTCTAATTATCCAGAAGGCCGTGCGTGTTATCGCAGGGATAATGACGCGCCGGTTGGGTCAGTTTCCTGCGTCGTCGTCATCGATCAGCTGTCGCTTTGGCTCGCCGAGTCGGAGCCATTATGAGGCCGGCCAGCATATCGTCGTCGTCGGCCATCATCGGTGTCGCTCTCGGTGGAAACACCAAACACGAAACCTGTGCGTGCCGGTGGTGTGTGAGCGCGCGCGCGCGCCGGCCAAGCCGAGGGCGAGAGGCGTGACGCGTGAAAGGAGGTGGCGGTCGTGTCGGGGTGCGCGCGCTGGCGGGATGGCCTCGGCGCGGCATGCGTCGTGCACCCGTACCGTATGCCGAGTACGAGCCGGCCGCGGCGAGCGCGACGGGGGCGAGGAAACGATCTTCTTCCTTTCCGGCCGTTTGGTCGGTCGGTGATCGATCGATCGACCGGGATGTAGCCGGCAGTTGGGCGTTGATGTCGTCGGCTGTGTCCGGCATCATCAGGGCCAGGCAACAGCAACCGCCGGCCGGGGGCGTCGTCGTCATCGCCGCGTACGACGTGTCTGTCTCCGTGATGCAAGGGGAAGGATTGGGGGAATCGATTGCTGCTACCTGGCCGGTGGAGAATCTCAAGCCCATTGGAGGAGAAAAGGCACCGAGTCGATCATCGTACCCGTTTGAAGTTTAGTACCGTTCGTGTACTGATGATGATCTGAGATTCTCAGGTACTAAATATATATAGTACGTGTACGTATCACCAGTATAATACTAGTACTTGTAGTACTAAATACAGTTGCAGCACAGTACGGTATCAGTGGTTAGCAGCTAGCTAGGCAGAGAGTTTGGTAGCCCATCCACATTTCATTCCTTCCTAGGATACTAGCATTGACCGCGCGCACGGGCCTCTCACTGCGCGGCGCGGATCACCTACCTTAGACTACACGACCACAGCGAGTAGTCATGGGCGCGCCAGGAACGGCAGCGACGGCGAGAGCGAGCGGCGGCCGGTTTTCCCGTGAGCGCGATGAAACGGAATGGCAGCGAACGGGCGAGCGAGCTAACTCCAACGACTTAACGCCGGTCACGCCACGCGCGTGCACCCCGCGCCGCGTCCTCCTCCCCTGCATGCCCAGTACGTGTGTCTTGCCTGCTCCCCGGCCTAGACCGTTTGGAGATGTGGCGCCCCCCGCGGCTCCCCTGCACGCACGATCTTTCTGGAGATGTGGCGCCCCCACGCTCCCCCGACGCGCGTCGCGTGCCTCCCGCCGACCGTCTGATCCCAGACCGCGCAGCGGCGCACCCGCGGCGTGTGTACGCACGCCGTGTGGCGCGCCGTGGCGTTCCCGGGCACCGGTGACCGGCCCCGCGCAAACCGGCACGTCGCGACCGTGGCGCCCTCACTCCCATCTCTCGCTAGCCGTTTGACGAATTGTTGGCATCGATCTTGAACGTACGACGCACGCTGCGGCGGGCCGATCCGAGCCGTCCATGTGCCGGGCGGGCCTGCTTGCTGGCAGAAAGGCGTGGCCGGGCGACGGAGGTTGCTCGGGCGTTAAGGCACCGCGCGGGCCGGCGGGAGTAGACAGGAGGAAGCTGCCAGGCGGCCGCCTTCTTCCTTGGCAGAAGGCGCGTCAGGTTGGCCCGCGGCCAATGGCATGGTGACAGTGCGCCGCGCAGACGCGCCTGCCGGGGGCGACTTCTGTTCTACGGAGCAAAGTGAGAAAACAGCACCGGTTTCGCGCTGTGCTCGAAAAATAGCACCGGTAAAATTCCATATTCATGAAACAGCACCGATCACACATTTAATTTATAAAATAGCACCGGTTTAGTGTTTAGGGTTTGGGGTTAAGGTTTAATGTTTTGAGTTTATGATTTTAGGGTAGGGTTAGTGTTTAGGGTTAGGGGTTCAGATTTTAGTGTTTTAAGTTAGGGTTTAATGGTTTGAGTTTAGGATTTTAGGGTTTAGGGCGAGGGGTTTAGGGTTTTAGGTTATGGTTTAATGTTTTGATATTAAGATTTTAGGGTAGGGTTAGGGTTACTGTTTAGGGTTAAGGGTTTAGGATTTTAGGATTTAGAGGTTTTGGAGGTGTGAGAAAAGGTAATGAAGTGTCATTTTATAAATCATTCTATGATACTGGTGCTATTTTACGAATGTGTAGATTTAGGGTGTTATTTCACGAACAGCAGCTGAAACCGGTGTTGTTTTCTCAATTGCCCCCTGTTCTACGCGGTCTGACGGTCTCACACAGCTGATCGGGCCGTGCAGGGCAGGGCATGCACGGGGATCTTTCCATCACCTCATGATTAAGTCAATCAGTAGCTGCACTGGCACTGCACACAGTGGATCGAGGCAGGCGCCTCGAGGGCCATGGCGGTGTTTAGATGAGAGAGTGAAATTTTTTTGGATGTCACGTTAAAGTAAATTTACCATTCAGAGTAGTAAACGTAAACTATTGGTAAAACTAATTACAGATCTAGCCAGCAAATCGCGAGACAAATCTAATGACGGGTAATTAGAGGGTAATTAATTAAGAATTAGCGGACGGTTACTGTAGCATTACTGTTGCAAATCGTGGATTAAGTAGGCTCGTTAGACTCGTCTCGCGACATACACTCCATCCATGTAATGGATTATTTTTTCGTCTACATTTAGTATTTCATGCATGTAAGATTCTATTTGATGTGATGGGTAGAAAAAATTTTAAAGGCATCTAAACACCGCCCTGATCTGATCTGATTCGGCTATCTGCCCGCGCGCCCAGGGTCTGGGCTGTCGCCGCTCATCATTCGCCTGGATTACGGTAGCTGCGGATATGCCCGTCGATCATTGGATGCCGCCCACATGACGTGCCCCCGCGCCGGGCCGGGGTGCGGCGGCAAAGCCCTATTGCAGCAAGATCGCGAATTTCGTACGCTCGTACCGCATATCTGAAATCTCGCCTGAAAAGAGTCTGCAGATCGATTCTGTACGTCTATCAGCTTACGGTCGTCGATCGAGCAGCCGGTAGTAGTGAAGCTGGTAGTTGGGACGGAATGGGGAACTGGGGATCGATCCCTGTTGGTACTACCCACTGGCCACACTATTCGTTCCTATCGTATCCCGTATGCATGCACCATGGATGGACGGATTTGCTCGGGTGTGCGGTGCGGTGCAATCAAATCCTACTATATATCCTGTGCGTAGCAGCAGCCCGCACGTAACGTACCGACCGACCCTGACGGACACGAGGTGAGCTGCATGCATGCACCATGGATCGGTCGGTCGAGCAATTGGGCGCGCCTGTGCAGTCTGTGTACGTGTGTTCGGTGTTCCCCTGGATGATGGAACTGCTCGCCGTGCCGTCGCGTCGCTGATTTGAGGGCGGCGCGACACGGGCGGCGTGGAGCGCCCAGAAGCGGCGCCGGATGGAGGAATATAATTAGAATGGAATGGAATGCAATGCATGCTGGGGAGAGGTGGATCGGAGAGGCTGAGAGAGCAACGTGGGTTCAGCGTTTCGGTACAGCCGCGGTTGTTATCCTGGGCGTGCTTTCCGCCCGCACATCGGATCGCTCGGGATTTCCCCGAATATATGCACGCCGAATCCGAATCCGGGTCCGGGTGGGGTGACGGCGCACGCATGTTCCATGTTCTGGTAACACTTGCTGACGGGTGACGACGGCCTGCTTTCACACGGACATGAAAGAGATCAGGAGACAGTGGGGGCTTCTGTGGTTTGTGGGGTTTGCTGCTTCCTCTACCTGGTCGCCTTTTGATCAGCTCTTGCATGAAGCACAAGTTCGTTCGTCTCGTTTCATTAGTATAGTTTCAAAACCTTTCTACTTTCTCAACATGCTCTCCTTGTTTATCGATAACAATTTGACAGTAATACAGTGCTAGCCAAGCCAGCTCCACTATGGTTGAATACTCTCCTACGTACGAGAAGAGAGCACGTCCAATCCTTAGCATCCACGAATCCCCCAGGGGTAATTGGGTGGCGACCGGTGACGTAGGTCGAAAGATTCTGGCAGCACGTTCTCCCACCCTGCAGCTGCCCGTTTGCTTGGAAAATCGTTTGATTGGAATTGGATAGCTCAATGAAAAAAATAGCCATAGCCCATAGGGCGCAGTGCCGGATCACCTGCAGGAGGCGATGGGCCGGGCTTAAATGCTCTTGTACGGTGTGTGCTGCTTAACCCTTCGATCAGATCGTTGTTGGTCAATCCGTGAAAGAAGCAACCATACGCTGAAGTCATTTTGGCCCAGCTTCACGGGGAGACGGAGGAGGAGGGCCTCCGGCTCACGTGCATCGTCACGGACAGCGTGAGGAGGGCCTCCGGCTCACTTCTGCCGTTCTGCGTTCTGCACAGTTGTAATAAAACGCACATGAAGTCATGCGTTTGGCATGAACGTTCCCGTGACTAGGGGGCCTCGGAGTGGGCTTGATTTGCCATCTGGACTGGACTGAGATATATGGGCCCTGTTTAGATGTTTCGCGAAATTTTTTTCGAGTATGTTCCCTCACATGCATGGCATATTAAATGTAGTCGAAAAAAATAACCTATTATATGGATCGAGTGTACTTCGCGAGACGAATCTAATGAGCCTAGTTAGGTCGTGATTAGACAATAAATTGCTACAGTAAACATGTGCTAATGACGGATTAATTAGACTCATTAGGTTCGTCTTGCGATTTACTGACAGAATCTATAATTAGTTTTATAATTAGTCTATATTTAATACTTCAAATGTGTGACCGACATACTCGAAAAATTTTCGTTTCATCTAACAGGGCCAGAGCCTGACCGCAAGCTGGGCTATACTACCCGAGCCCAACAAGCAGGAAGTTAAAATGGGCCGCCCCGCGACAAAGAACCTAAACCAGACAAGACCATCTTTTCAGATTCTTCTTTTTCGGGTGAATTCTACTCAAATCCCATCTCAGTAGAGTTTGCAGAATACTCCTGCACAAGCCTATAGCGGTGTAGGAAAAGTGCAAACACGGACACTTAACACTCCGCGACTAGTCGCCGGTGTAGCGAGCTTCTTGTCCGAGGAATCTCTCCGCAACATGGTTATCCTGCGTCCTTTCATTCTCGATCGCACATCTCAGCATCACCGCGCCTAATCTCATCACGAAACTGTAACTTTAGCAGCCAGGAGTGCAAGACTTTGCACCGTTCACCTGTCCGGCCGATGTGGAAGCAGAGCAACATGTCAAATCTGACCGTGAACTTTACGTGTACATTTTTATCTGCCGGGGGAGAAGTGGGCCAAGGAGTGAGAGCTCCGGGAGCAGACATGGACGGTGTCGTTGAGGGCACTCGTAGCTTTCCCCAAGTCTTTGGACACCCCACAGAACTTGCCGTGCTTTTTCCACCGATAAAAAGTTAATTTGTCCCAAGCCAGCGGTAGACAGTTCACAAATCATGAAATTAATTTTGAGGCTTTTCTAATTGATGAATTCATATTTCATATGTGTTTAATTGTGCTAATATAGCTAACCAGAGGTGCTGTGTTTTGCAATTCTTAGCTTGGATGCGCTTGTGAGATGTGGAGACAAGCAGTGAAGGACAACTATGATTCACGTCGAGGACAGTGCGCGGTGAAGAATGAGCAAAGTGGACTTTGAGTTTGATGTGCATATGGGATATTTTGTAGGACCGAAACGGACGACAGTGAATGAGAGTCAATAAAATTTTTTCGATATATATCCCAAACAAACCCAAATATACCAAGGCGGAAGCAAACAAAACTAAACACCAAAAACCAGAGGAGCACCGATCTATTCACTGGTGTGCAAGAGAGAGCGCACCGACGCAATTCTAAAGAACCAGCGGACAGATATCACCGATTGATTCGGTGCTCAACCAAGGGTAACACCGGATGAATCGGTGCTCAAGCGAAATCAGAAAAGTTCTCTGGTAGAAACCGCCCTTACCACCGATTTGTCCGGTGCTCTACCAAGGTAGCATCGGATGAATCGGTGCTAGACAAGAACTTGTAAAAACTCTCTGATAGAAACTCGATATACCACCGGTTGGTCCGGTGCTCTACCAAGGGTAGCACCGGATGAATCAGTGTTTCAACCAAAATCAGAAGACCTCTCTGTCTAAAATAGGCGTATCATCACCTGGTCCGGTGCTCTACCAAGGGTAGCATCGGATGGGTCGGTGCACAAGGCAAACCAAAAATACTCCCTGTCTAAAACTTTGTGTATCACCGACTGATCCGGTGCTCAAGCAAGGGTAGCATCGGATGGGTCAGTGGTCCGCGAAAAACTACACCGTCTCTGGCCCGAGCGAAGATCCAATCAAAACTCAATCAAACGAAGTCCAAATCGAACCAAATTTTAACCAGATGATTCTTGCCTTGCTATGCATCAGATCCAACTTATAGACTTGAAAAAGATCAAGTATTTCTCTTGAAATTTCAGATCTAGCGCAAAGACAAAAAACACAAAGAACTCATGCAAAAATCTGAAGTTACTCGTGCTCAAGTGGTTGATTCACTAGGAGATCATCCTAGGCAAACTCACAAGATCTCAGCACATCATCTCATGGAAGGAATTACTCAAAAAACGCAGCTAGATGTGAAGAACGAAAATCACCCAAAAAAAGCCACGAAAGTAGAAAAACCAAGAGATGTGAAACTAGAAGGAGATGAGCACGAATTTTAGATTCCACAAGATTTCACCACGAGAAATTCATCTATACAAAACCATGAAAGATTACAAAGTCTAGGGTTACAAAAAAAATAAACAAGGTGGAGGGCTATGTATGGCTACTTGGATGGATGTCTCTCCCCTCCCACCTACCTTCTATTTATAGCGAAGGCAAGGCTAAACTTTCACTACCTAAACTATCCTCGAACCTACTTAACTAGATACATACCCCACAGGGGCAAGATGGTCAAGTTGATATTTTTGCCATCGAACGGACCCGACTTCTCCACACTTCGCTTCGTCTCAACGCAAACTCTGTGAACCCGCCACGTGTCCTCCGATCTCGTACTCCTCCCCTTGCGGGGTCGCCCCCGATTTTGAGGCCCAAACCGGGAAACCCGTATCCAACTTCACGCTTGCGGTTTTGAGGCCCAAACCACCGAAACCTGCCTCCATGTGCTTTTGCACTTCTGTGCACCATGTGAACCGCCCATGGCCCCGCATGGTCTCTTCGGGTCCCTCGGTGCAAGCCTTTCGTCCATCCTTCACCGCCTCGTGGTACATCGGCATGGCACGCCTTGCCTGACCTTCACCTCGCACTATTGATCACCATGTCGCGTTCATCACCTGCACATCACAAACACAAAGCCACATCACACACCACAATTGTCAATCACTCATCATCAGAGGGTGACCACCCTTGGTCTCTCATATTTTTTAGAAGATCTTCTGAGAAAAGACTCATCTTAATTAAAGAAGGTACAATCAAAGTCTCATGAATTTTGGAGGCTGTTTGGTTCAGTTTTCTATTTAGATGTTGTTCTAAAAAGCATATAGGCCAGTTTGTAAAACCAGTAAGGCTGGATTTTTTTGCCTTGCTCTTCTTAGGTCTCTTGGGTATAGACTCATCTCATTTGTGAGAAGACATTTCATATTTTTTAAAGGTTGTTTGGTCAAGTTTTTCTATTTTTTCCTCAAAACTCCTTGCCTACATGTTGTGTAAAGAAATCAGGTAGGCCGAATCTTAGTTGTGCAAAGCTATGATGAAACTTTTGGAGGCTGCCTGGCCGAGTTTTGCTAGTACTCCCAATACTCCTGCTGGCTGTGTTACAGAGACAAGATAGACCAGTTTTTCAGAAACTATACACCGGTTTGCCAATTTCGAACAGGCTGGTCTTGAAATCATCAATCCAGATAGGCTGATTTTTCCAAAGGGTTCTCAGTTTCGGTTTTGCCTTGCCTTAATTCTTTTGTAATTGCTCCTGTTTTGCTCTAAGAGCATCATTTCTGGTTTAGTAGGTTTGTCGTTGTGACTAGTGATGTGCCGGCATGTTGTTTACGTAAACGTGCTGACGTAAAGTGCACCGGCACGTTTGTGTATTTTCTCGTGCCTGTTCAAGCTGATGCGAATGAGTTAAACGCATCGGTGCATTATTTTAGACCAGCACAAATGTGCCGATACGAATAGGCTACGGTCGCTGCAGCAGTGTCTCGAAGGTCTGAGAGCCATGCGTAAAAATGTGGACAAGTGTGAAAATTGCGTGTACATATGATTTTCTCGAATGCGGTGTGCCGCAGCAACGGACATGTGCGTGTTGTTGTACTAGTGGTGAACAGAAAGATAGCCAGGCCATGCATGCATGGGCCCATGTCTCCTGAGCAGCACGTACGTGTTCATCTACGACATGCTACGAAAAGTGTCGTTATCAAGCACGAATAGACGCATGATCGAGGTGCTATGCTTTGTTAGATTGATCAGTCTCCGTGCCAGCGCGACACACGTAGCAGTCGCCGGGAGACACTGCTGTGGATCGAGCACAAGAGTGCATGCGCATCTTGCTCCCTTCATTTTAGCGAAGTGATGGAGACATGCGCTGCTTACGGCGGTAAGCATGCCCGAGAGTAGGAGTGTCCCACACATTAGGATCACTGGAATCCATGTATCGGTTGGACTTTATTTGCATCCTGTTGACACTGAGATCAATCGAGGGGATAGCAGATAGATAGAGCATCCGACTCATAGCCACGTAGACATCAGCTGCGTGCTGAAGTTTCAGTTCGTTGATTCTTTGGGGGCACCGATGGCATGCTTCATCAGTTCATGATCGATTATATTCATATCGGCCAGTTGGTGACCCTTTGCACAGTCAGCCGGTCCCATCCTTCCAATAATGGGCACCTATCCTATACGTCTGCAGATCAGGATCATTAGATTTAGACAAACACTCGTCATGGGGTGTGCCGGCAGATCGAGTCACTCCGGCCCCTTCCGCTGCTACACCTGCATGGAATTAATTTAACATATCCAAGAACAAGCCCCATGAAGACAGCCCAGCCATGGACGGCCTCGATCCATGCATGCATGCATGCATGCAGAGATATCTAGATAAAGATCATAAGCAGCGGCCTGACGCCAACGAGAAGGAAAAAAACAAAAAGGATAAGCGAGCTGCTTAATTGCATATCTCGATCGATCGCCAGCTCAAAAGAGTGTAGGTCGTGTGCCTCTTTTTTCTTTTCTTTTTTTGATGAAACGTGTGCCTCTTTTTTCTTTTCTTTTTTTTTGATGAAACGCGTGCCTCTTTTTTCCAAGGGAGAAAAGGAAAAAAAGGAAGAGTACGGGTTGGTGAGGCAACCTCCTCCCGTAGTCCCGTTGCAATTCCCTGTGCTCGAAGTATAGCATGCACGGGAAAAGGAGACTGGCGGACGAAGCACAACCAGATTTGAACACCTACCTGCACGCGCTGAAAGCGAACGCAGTGTGGCATCCATCTCGATCCCGAGCCTCAACAACCGTTCTCCGGGTCTCGGGGAAAACGCAAATATATTTTTTAAAATAGAATGCATTTTCACCTTATTCATTCTTCACTGAATTCTGCACGAGGTGAGTACAAGGATTAGTTCAGTTGTTAGTAGGACTTTGGGATCGAGCCGTTGCCGTCGTCGATGGCAACGTGGCGGAGCCGTGCGCCGCCTTCCTGCTCCCGCTCCGATCCCCGCCCCGGCCGGAGCCAGCATCTGTGGAGGCACAGGCACAGCGACAGCGGCAGGCGGCGTCCCTTGTCCCTGCCATGCTGCCCCTACACATCCCTCTCCCGGGACTCGCGCATTCGCAGGTCACCTGTCACGCCATCCACGCCATCCCGGTGGTCTCCGCTCCCATTGTCCCTCTCCAAGAAAAGGGCAGCTTCGTACACGCCCCCATAACCCTGACGCAATCGAACCTTGCAATTTGCACGCTCCCTGCCAATCCCTGCAAATGCATGTACAGTACAGGACTAGCTACCGGTAGAATACAGCAGAGCATCGGGAGTTGAGCAATACTACTTGCCGCGCCCCGAGTTATCCACGGCTCGCTTAAATACACCACCGCACATACGGCCACTGCTCGTTTCTTTTGCCTCCTTCCAAACTTGCGACGAGAGCTACTAGCTGACTAGCCAGCCATTGTTGGCCCCGTGTGAAGGTTGCAAGCAGCAGGTCGATCACCGAAGGTTGTTCAGTACGATCGCCGACACTAGCCGGGTCTAGAGAGAGGACCGTGCATGGCTGCTGCGTCGCCGTTGTCCTCTGCTGCCAAGGGCGCTCTTCTTCCGTGGGCTCGCGGCGGCCATGGCGGGGGCCTCGCCCGGGCCCTGCTAGGCGGGGCGTTGCCAACGGTGCGTACGCGCGCGCGCGCGATTCTCGTACTGTACATGTAGTACTAGCACTATGTTTACCGTTCAGATCCGCGAATCTCTCGCGCCGAACCGCGTGGAACCGTGCATGCTTGACAGCTTGAGCTCGACGCTTTTTATTCGTTCTCTGTTCTCGTTTGTTTCTGCACCGTACCATGGCCGCGTCGTCCACGATGGCTCTCCCCGCCGCCGTGAGATGGATCCTTGGAGGTCGGAGTAATAACCGTGCTCTTCTTCACGCTGCTCGCGACATGCAGGCCGGAGGTGGAGGAGGCGGCGGCTCGCGCCGGTGGCAGTCGTCGCTGCCGCAGCTGGACCACGCCGACAGGTGAGAGCGCGGCATTCAGATCCCGGCTGGATCTCCATTGTTTTTACCATTTCCATGCGGGCCGCGCGACATGATGTGCATGTACGTGCACGCGCAGGTCCGACGAGGAGAGCGGCGGCGAGATCGACTGGGACAACCTCGGCTTCGGCCTCACCCCGACCGACTACATGTACGTCATGCGGTCCTCGCCGGAGGACAACGGCGGCGGCTTCTCCCGCGGCGAGCTCTGCCGCTACGGCAACATCGAGCTCAGCCCCTCCTCCGGCGTCCTCAACTACGCCCAGGTCCGTTCCGTTCTGTTCCAGCCCACACAATTTCTCCAGTGAATTACTGACGATGATAACCATAAGGTCCGTTCCGTTTCTTAATCCATTCTTCTCACGCCTGCACTGCAACCACACCTGTCATGCGTACTTGCAGGGTCTGTTCGAGGGGATGAAAGCGTACCGTCGCCAGGGCGGCGGCGGGTACACGCTGTTCCGGCCCGAGGAGAACGCGCGGCGGATGCAGCACGGAGCCGAGCGCATGTGCATGCCAGCACCCACCGTGGACCAGTTCGTCCGCGCCGTCAAGGACACCGTCCTCGCCAACAGGCGCTGGGTGCCGCCACAGGGGAAGGGCGCCCTGTACCTCCGTCCCCTGCTTATGGGGAGCGGCCCGATCCTGGGCCTAGCGCCGGCACCCGAGTACACGTTCCTCATCTACGCCGCGCCCGTGGGCAACTACTTCAAGGAAGGCCTGGCGCCGATCAACCTTGTCGTGGACGACGCGTTCCACCGCGCGATGCCGGGCGGCACGGGCGGCGTGAAGACGATCGCCAACTACGCGCCGGTGCTGCGGGCGCAGGTGGACGCCAAGAGCAAGGGGTTCACGGACGTGCTGTACCTCGACTCCGTGCACAAGAGATACCTTGAGGAGGTCTCCGTCCTGCAACGTGTTCGTCGTCAAGGGCGGCGCCGTCGCCACGCCGGCGGCGAGGGGCACCATTTTGCCCGGGATCACGCGCAAGAGCGTCATCGAGCTCGCCAGGGAACGAGGGTACAGTGTCGAGGAGCGCCTCGTGTCAATCGACGAACTCGTCGACGCCGACGAGGTGTTCTGCACCGGCACGGCCGTCGTCGTGGCGCCGGTGTCGTCGGTCACCTACCAGGGGCAAAGGTAATAAGATCGCATTATTCGTTCTCACATCTCGATCGGTCGATCTGCCGTCGTGTGTCGTCAGAAGTTGAGAAGAACTCATCGATGGTTTTTTTTTCTTCTTGGGCGTTTCAGGCACGCATTCAGGACCGGCCCGGACACGTTGGCGCAGGAGCTGTACACGACTCTGACGTCCATCCAGATGGGTCTAGCCGAGGACAACAAGGGATGGACGGTGGCTGTAGATTGATTGGTTTAAGGTGACTGCATGGAGGGAGGCATGGAAGCGCCTCATTATTCATATGGATACAGTATGTCTTATTGTTATTAGATTGGCCGTTTGGTATTGCCATCAGGTAGAAAAGCATGCATGCCATTGTTCAGCATGTAGTATCCGGCCAATTTGGAAAAATAAAAGGTGTGCGTTGATGGCGATTGAGCAGTCATTGGTTTGATCTCGAGACTTGGATGTGCACTCATCTAGTCATCTTCCATGGCATCTCTGCATCGACAGTTCCATTTCAGTGTACGATGCACATCACAAGCTCGTAAGATGTTGGACAGCTCAATAACACTATGTAACTTGTACACTGCACGTAGCCGTAGCAGGATAGCACGGAGCGATCGCTGTGCTATCTTCGCGGGACGAAAAGAGCGTCCACCAAACCGCGGCAGGGTCAGAACTCGGGAGTCATTTTTTTTCTCTTCGAGTCCACGTGTGCGTGCCAATCCGAACAAAGAAAGAGTGTGGGCGTATGCTAATCGTGTGCCGATTCTTAGCGGATCCTATCGTGATCCACTGCAAGAACACGCGTCTTCCTTCCAGCAGCTCCATCCGGCAAGGAGACGGGGCACGACACCGTGACACGATCTTCCAGCTACATAAGTGTTATCCGGAATATTGAAGCGCAATTCCAAGGTTCCAGAAGCTGGTCTCACACCATGCTTTTTTAAGTGCCCTTTTGGAACACTATCATTTTCCACATTTTTTTGAAAAAAAAACGAAAGAGTTCAATTTCTAAAAAAAAATGGGGGAATATGTTGGCACTTTGCAGCACGGGAGAAAAGACCACCGGCCATACAGCTAAACAATCACAGAAAACCTGCATCATGCTGTAGACGACTCAACAATACTTGCAATTCAGCAGGAAGGGCACAACTAAATCTTGATCAGCGTGAAAGACGACGACGTATTCACTTCACTAGTTCAACAGACATATACAACTTGGCAGGAATCCACATGCGTACAGAACTAGTACAGAACAAACCCAACACATTTCCAGCTCGAATCAGTACCCAACTATACAGGTTCTTCTCATTCCATTCCACTGACAGCACAGACCGACTAACAATGACGACGAACGACCCCTAACACTGGAAAAATGTCATCCGTGAAACAACAGGTGCCATCAGATCAAGATCATATCAGCAGCATGAAGTTGCTTCCTAGTTCCTGCTTTACTCTGCAGAAGGAGCGGCCCGGTAGTATGCAGGCACAGTGGCAGGGAAGAACATTTGTCTCACTCCTTCAGCTTTGATGATAGGGAGGATGATGCCACATGCACCCTGCAGAGGATTCTCAGTTAGAGAAGGTAAGAGTAGCCCTCTACATAAAGCCCGTGCACAGAATAAAATAGACCAAGAGATGGCTTGTGATATATTTTGTTCTCGAGTTGGGTGTATTTTGCATATGCATAAAACAAGATATTCAACTTTTTTTTAGCAAAACAAGATATTCAACTTGAGTGAGAGGGTTCATGCTGCACAAAATGCTGGCCAAAATTATACTAGTGCTTTCCCAAAATCAGTCGATTTCAGATTATTCCAAACGAACAGAACACTAAAACAAAATGCTAGCCAATTATACAGAGGTTTTCATGTAACTGCCAAGTTTCAGATTTTTCTGCCAGAACAAAATATCAAAAGATAAAATGGCATCGAGCAGGTAGTTTTCTCACTGTCATTTACTGGATGTTAATATTAAAGCACCTATGCAATGCTAAATTGTATGACTGTCCATAGGTTGCCATTGTGACGTAATAAAGCACAATGCAGTAACAAAGAAACAGAAGGTTTAAGGGGCTTACAGAAATCAGTCTGGCTCCAATCCACATTCGTTTAGGTGAAGGCAGAGGGAGCATCAGGCGGCCAACACCATAGATAGCAACAGCAAAGAAGTGTGCAACTAGACTCAATGGCCGAGGATTAAGACCAGAGAGTAGAGCAATAGGACCATTTGAGAAGACACCTCCAAGGCTCAAGTAATCAAAGCAAGCTTGGCGCATCTCATTCCTAGCTTGATCAGGCGAAGCACTGAAGACCTTATACAGAGCACCAGCCAATGTGTTTATCGTGGAAGCAACCGGCTGAAAATATGAAAGCTTGTTAAAGAAACAAATCACATTGTGAGGAAGCCAGGTAACTAGTGGTTATACAAAATCTGACCTTCCGCAAAGTATAGAATGATTCAAGGTACTTGCACAGGGAAGATGCATCATGCAGATTGCGAAGAGGCTTGAGAAGATTACGTAGGACAACAATGTCTGATAATGCAACAGTCATTCCTCCACCAGTTAAAGGATGCCTCATGTTGAAGGCATCCCCCATCAAAAGCGCGCCAGGGGTTGGATGTGGAGCAGCTGGCATGCTCCTATTTGGCATTGTTCTTATGCTTCCCTTATCAATGGCCGCTATAAAAGAGTCATAGATCTCTGGAGGAATCTGATAGAATAGCATGGATCACATCTATTAGGAATGAGTAGTCAGTGAAAATCACAACAAGATCAAGTTATATTTTTAGAACAAAAAACAAGGTACCTGGGGTGCAACAACAGTTTTGAGATAATTTGCCATTTCACCACTCGCTATGGAAGGCACCTTTTGACCAGGGACATCAACCAAACAACGCACCTCAGTGCTGCTTATTGGGTAAAATAGGATGGGGGAAGGATTGGCCAAGATAACATGCCCATGGTTCGGGTGAGGAAGTTGGCAATTCTCCAAGACCAGCCCGACAAAGCAAGACGGAACATCAACCTAAGAATATAGTTCCATCAATATCAACAGGCCACAAAGTTCAGCAATAAGTATAATGTAAAGCACTACCTTTGGAGAGCAAAGGGCACGTCGTAGATTTGAAAAGCAGCCATCACATACAATCGTCAAGGGTGCATAAGCCTTTAGTTCTTCACCTGACTTGGTTTTGTATTGAACACCTTTAACTGTACCATTTTCTTCAAGAAGTGATGTAACAGTTCCTTGCTCTAATTGGACACTGAATAACCACAAGACTATGTTAATTATTAGCACGTGTAATTGCATAAATACTTATTAGCTGTAACAGTTTGCATGTTGGGTTCAAAAAAAGTAAATGACCATAGTCTCTATTTCATGCTTTGAAACATGTCAATACCCTCAATATATGGGCTAGTTATATTTACAGTCAGGGATAGCCAAACACTAGGTAGTAGGCAGCCTGGACCAACTGGCTGAGTTCGTCAACTAGCCAACTGACTTATCATTCCAAGTCGTTGACTAGTCATGATTAGTCAGCTAGTCGGTGACCAGGTGATTATAGTCAAGTTTGCAAGTTACAACTTGAAAACATAAGTCATATGCAATGACAAAGCAAAGAGTATAGAACTAGAAAAATTCATATGGGTTATTGATATTACTTGGGCAAAGAAGCAGCTTTTTGACGCATCCTCTGTATAAACCTTCCATTGTGAAAGCTCCTGCCAGCAACATCAGAATGGAACTTCTCCAGGGGATAAGCAAGCTTTGTGTTCCTACCATCTTTGAATAAAGCATAACCAAGGACACGCTGGGCATCAATCTCTTGCACACAATCTGAACAGGACGAAGGATTAGTATGGTTATAGCAATTTTAGAGGAGGCACTAAAATATAAGGGAAACAGTGCATGCTTTACCTTCGAGGCCCAACTCGATTAATTTCAAGTAACCTCCAGGTTGCAACAGCTCACCCACAATTCTGTCAGGTTCTGTCAGATCTCTCTCAATAACATGCACCCGACGACCATCCTGGATTCCCAACAAACAAAGCTGATTAAGAACAAAAACTACATAATATTGTAACCAGTTGCTTGTTAAAACAAATAGCCAATATAGTACAATAAAAACAATTATATCCAGATCCAGATGAAGCTAGGTCACTCCAATAACTGCAAATAGGCATGGGAAAAGAAATAAATCCTGGGCACACCACCATCAAAGCCACAAAGAACGTGTAAGGCATTACTATTTATATTTTTTTATACTAGTAGGACTATTTAAGGTTTGATACTACCTAGTACACTGCCCTAAAGGTTGAGCTGGATTCAAGATGAAAGGTAGACAGTCTAACATGATCTCCAATACATGTAGCCGGTTGCAACAATATCTTTCCAGCATTTTTTTACACAACATAACAAAAGGCAGATTGCATAAAAAATTCCCATAGAATGGGAAGGAATACTTCGTGTGTGCAAGGAGCTTTATTGCGTGTTTTCTTCCATAAATATAATAATTTCTAATGTGAATATTATCCGCATACAAATGGAAAATAGTCAATTCAAATAACAGGACCTGCCCACATTTTTGTTTTGATGATACATCACTCTCAAAGCAGCTGGGAGTTATGTGATGTTATGTTGGTCACAAAATTGATTGGGCATGTCTCTTTAATTTGACCTAAATTAGTTAGGCAATTAATTAATGGTGAGAAAGAGGACCTCAGTACCGTGTTGAATTAGCTGCCATCTAAATTCAAGGGAAAAAATTGTAAGGTGCTCCAGAAACATTTTCTTCAAGGCAAATTAACATCTTCACTATAGCGTTATTATGCAAAACATTAAGCATGCCTAGTCAATTTACTAGACAGAACCTTTTTAGTGTCCACAATTGAAGAGAACAGGCGTATACGTGTAATCTTCCTTTAGCTGTTGCTTTGTCCACCTCTCCCCCCTCAGCTTTTCATTCTCCAAACAAAAAGGTCGTGGCCATGAAAGACCAAGAACTGACTAATAGGTGTAAGAAGGTGATTAAGTACTGCAAGAGTGCTTTTAGTTGGAGGGAAAATTTTCTATGACAACGAAATTTGGCAGTACCTAACCACCACAAGCCACACAATTCCACGTCCACAAACAGTGACGCCAACAGAAGCCTCGCTTTCCAGAGACACAGTAAACATGCAGATTTCACCAACGTATGTTGAAAGAAAAAGTATAGGTATTTTCTGTTTTTTTTATCTCTCTCTGAGACTAGTCAAGAACTGTTAACAGAAACTTCGTACGGAAAGATTACTGGCATCTAATATCGTCAGATTAAAAAAACAGATGACTTGTAGAACCAAATCGAAGCATGCAAAAGCAGGACGGAAAGTAGTTGTTGGGCTTACTACTTCATGAGAAAATTTCGATCCCTGCTCATAAGTCACGACAAAGAAAACTCAACATTGCCTTTTCCGTTCCAACAGTAATATAGAATACCAGCCCTCGCTCTTCACGCCAAGCAATATGTACTCAATGTTAAAGGACGACAGCTACCGATTTCAATCTAAGAAACTCCCAACTTTCGGCCACCTAGCAGAACGATGCCAACAAAGGAACGAGAAGGATGAGACAAAGGAACGCCTCTACCTTTCCCAGCGTGTATGCCAGCGCAGATCCAGCAACCCCGGCTCCGACGATGATGACGTCCGTCCCGCCGTCGCCGGCGGCGCCCGCGCCGTCACCGACCGCGCAGGCAGCCTCAGCCGCGGCCTTCCCTTCTGCCAGCGGCGACCGGGGCCCGGGCCGGCGGCGGCGCCCCAGAACGACGGCAACAAGGACCGCCGCTAGGAGCGTGGCCGCGGCAGGGACAATGAGCTGGAGCCCGGCGCCGGCGCCGGCGGCCGCGTCAGCCATGCCGCAATGGGGTGCCCCTCGCGCCGCTCTCTGGGATCTTCCGGTGCGCGGCGCGTTTGCTGCCTTGCGTGCGTGGATTCTTTGGGGCTGCGAGGGGAGGGAGGGGCGGAAGGAGAGCGGTTTGATGCGTCTGGGTCGAGGCGAGGCGGAGGCAGAGGGAGGTGGGCGATGGGAGGAAGCGACTCTTCGAGATTCTTCCGCGTTTTATGGGGAGGGTGAGGAGGTTGAGGCCGCTCTCAACCATGTCTGCATAGCTGGCCAGGCGGGCTCAGCTTAGCTGGATTTCTGAATTTCTTTGAATTTGTATGAAGATTTGGCATATTTTCCAGCGGTTTCTGCTAGTAACAAATTTGTTGTAGGCTTGTAGTGGTGGGGGTCATAACAAAGGGATGATGCAAGTGTCGCTATGAATATACGGCACCCTGCGGCCCACCATCCTCTTTCCCGGAAGAAAAAAGTACTCTAGCTTACCAAGAGAAATATTTCTTTATTATAACTTAATTATTTTTTAAGTACGTGAAGTGGTACCAGGATTTTTTTACCAAGAGAAAATAAGTTTAGGTGTATTGGAAAGGACTTGTTTTAATTATTCTACTCGTCATGCATTGACAATAGCCCCAAAAACTCAATCAAACGCCATGCTCATTTCGCTGAGCTGGGTTAGACTGAAAAGTCTGAAAAAAGAATAATCTAGTTGGGCTGGTTTAATAGTATTATGTGAGAAGAATAATTCGTTGGGCTAGGATGATAAGCCAAGCTAGTTTGTCCACAGTCAAGCATTGTACGGACCTATTTTGAAAAGATGAACATTTTCCATCAAACACAAGGATTTGCAATGCCCGATGGAAAAACCATACTCCCTCCGTCCTGAGTTATATGTCGTTTTGGCATTTCAAGGTTCGTAATTTTACTATGTATATCTAAACATAATGTATATTTAGACACATAATAAAAGTTATGAACTTAAAAATGTCAACACAACATATAATTTATAAGTTAGAACGGACATAGTACATGTTGTTTGTGAACTCATGTAGTCCAAACTCCAAACAAAAGCAGCAATCTTCTCGTGTTGGACTATTTGTGAAATTCATGTGGTCCAACACACAAAAAAAAGGCATGGAACCATCAAGATTCTCCTTCGTTCACACAATTTAATCCCTATAGCCGTGTGGATTGTCTATGAATTTCCTATAGTCCGGCCAAGCACCAACCCGTCCGATGGATCATCTCCTTCACACAATCTTAACTCGATCGTCCAATTGTCTAGTGGACCAAAATCCATGATCAGTGTGGGGGTAGACCTAAACTACAACACCTAGCTAGGACATGAGGATCGAGGACACCAAACTCAAACTATACTATAGTGTATTATTACTGCTACAACAGCCCCTTTCTTTTGTGCGTACAGTGCCCGTGGTACCGGCGATCGCCGCCGGGAAGCTCGCTCGGCAGGAAAGGACGGACGGAGTGACGAAGCCAAAGAAGATCGAGAGGAAAACCATGGGTACGTGTTGGCCGGGTGGAACAAACGAAACGAAGCTGGTGGAGGCTGGAGAAAGAGAGAGAGAGATGCTCGCTCCTACGTAGTCACGACAATAAGAATCAGAGATGTCGCGCATGCAGCTGGTCCACGGCGCGCGTCGCGACGGGCGCCAACTCACGTGCCCCACCAACACCAGCATCTCGCAGCGCCCAAGTTGGGATTTGAGAACGTATACGTGCCAGTGCCAGGCGCCCAGCCAGTGTTGGGCAGCCATCCACGGCCTGGGGGGCGCCGCCGGGCCAGTGGGCCACCCGCCCTCGCCGACGCGGCTGCGCACGGGGTTGGATCCGGTGGGGCCTTGTGGCGGCATCGCGATCACGGTCACGGGCGCGAATCCTGCGCGAGCAAACCCATGTCCGGCTGCCTGGTTTCAGATCGCACCACCGCCACCGTGCGCGCCTCTCCTCAGCCTAGCTGCTGCACCCGAAACATCCATTTTTCTATGCAAGTTTCAAAGTTTGCAGGTATCTTACTGCCAATATTTTCCCGGGAATTAAATTATCGTGTGATGGATTTGTTGAGATGCGGTGTGGCATGCAGTGGAAGGACTCCGGGACCGGAGATGCCCCCATGTCACGCGCCGCTGCCAACCAGCGGCCCATCCCCTACGATGCATAATATCGTAAAGACGCATTCTATAATGTTTGGGGAGAGGGACCCAAAGATTTGGACGCAAGTGGTCCTTTCAAAAAATATATTAAAAATAAACCTCGTGTTCCATGATGTACGTGACAGTATCGAACCATGCGGTGCACACGTTTCTGTCTTCTTCTGTTTTTTTTTCTCTTCCCCTCCAAGCACACTAGTCAACGGATCTACCGGTCGGCGGTTTCGTCATACAGGAACGAAGCTGTACAAAG
Organism: Urochloa ruziziensis; assembly: GCA_015476505.1. NCBI lineage: Eukaryota > Viridiplantae > Streptophyta > Magnoliopsida > Poales > Poaceae > Urochloa > Urochloa ruziziensis. The sequence goes on from CM027118.1 coordinate 7,681,498, forward strand.
CATGGATCAGCAATGCAAACGCAAGCGGTAGTCGACTAGACGGCCGAACTAACCTCACTTGTTTCCATTCGCCCTGACTGACCCCTGCGTGAAAAAATTAGTAGCTCATCCGTTAATCATTCAGTTTACTTCTTGTTAAGGGCAGTGGTATTCACAAACAGAGGAAGCTTAAGGCGCCAGCAGGCAGGCAGGCAGGCAGTCGGTACAAACAACACGATCCGGGCAGGCAAGGTGGTCGCTTTTGGGAGTTATTATGGACGGGGGAGATGATGGATCCACAGCCACATGCTTGCCGTGCTTGCGATGCGCATGGTGTTGCTGGGGCGGACGAACCAAAGTGGGGCCGACGCCGCATGTGCGTCCACTGGTGTAGGAGTATCTATCTGCATGCATGGTCGAGCTACAGGCGCATGGTCGATGCAGCGGAGGAGATTGGCTCATCAGAACACACGTCGCTCCGATACAGTATCTTTTTTTCTTCTTCCTGTCGAAGAAACAACAAGGCGGTCGTTCGACGAATTTAATTCGTTCAGAACTGCCGCGTCACGATCCGAGTTGTGTGTGTGCTAGCGACCGTTAACTACTATCCGTATCCAAGCAGCAACACGTCTCTGCAGCCCGGTGAATGTGGAGCGAGGGATCGGCGTTCTACTATTTCTTTTTCATGAAAAAAGAAATAAAAAGTTGTACCCTTGTCCGGCACAGCAGTACAGCACGTACGTCTACTCTTTGTTTTCCCACTGCCCATAGTACGTAGTTCTGGCTGGAGGGTTACGGCCAACCGAACAAGCTAGTCGCTCGCTCGGCGGCGGCAAAGAAATCCGATCGATCCGTGACCGAATTCACGGCGAGGGTTGACGATGAAAACCACCGCAGCGCCCGGCCGGCGGTGGCGCGCACGTCGCCGGCCGGCGGTGGCGCGCTCGTCTGGCCGGCTATCCAAACCGGTCATGCGACGGGATGGTCAAGCTCGGCGTAAATGTTTCCCGCCGCCGCCCGCCCCTCCCACGGTACACGCAACACGGGCGGCAACCAGGGATGTTTCGCGAAATTTTTTTCGAGTACGTTCTCTCACATGCATGGCATATTAAATGTAGTTGAAAAAAATAACTCATTATATGGATGGAGTGTACGAAAACGAATCTAATGAGCCTAGTTAGGTCGTGATTAGACAATAAGTTGCTACAGTAACATGTGCTAATGACGGATTAATTAGACTCATTAGGTTCGTCTTGCGATTTACTCCCTCCGTCTCAGGATATAAGGCGCGGTCAAACTTGGCACAGTCTCCAACAATAACATTTGACTATTAATATCTTTTATAATATAATACTTGTAGCAACAAAATTATAGTCATATGAAAGTACTTTTAAATATGAATACAATTATATTATTGTTGTGAGACAAAGTTTTTATTATACAAGATTAATCGTAGGTCAAAGTTTTCAAAGTTTGAATTTTGATTTACGTGTGTGCCTTATATTCTGAGACGGAGGGAGTACTGACAGAATCTGTAATTAGTTTTATAATTAGTCTATATTTAATACTTTAAATGTGTGCACGATGTAATCGAAAAAAATTTGAAACATCTGTTTCCCTCAGATCGAATCCAATCAGTACGCTGCGACTTTTAATGCGGGTCAATCCGCTACGAGTACTAGCATCATGAATGCGTCAATATTTTTTTGTTGCGGAAGGCACACGTGGGCTACTAGTTTCCCGGAGGACGTGTGACCCCGGTGCCGCCACGTCGGCCGCCGCACGCGTGCGTAATGCGTTGCTCTTGCTCGGGGGCGGACACGTGACGCTGCTACCCGAAGATCTCTCGTGTGCGGGTGCGGCTGTGGCCTGGGGGTGGGCACGCCGAACTCTCGAGCTCACCGGACCGTGCGATCGGCGATCGCCGTCCAACGGGTGCAACTTGGTGGACGTGAGGGGAGATGGCAACGGACAACGAAGTGACGAACTGTACTCTGGTTGCGGCGGCAAAGTGCTCTGCTCCGACCGTGATGCTACGTACTGCTACGTACGGAGTAGTAGTTTTTTTCTTTCTGAACGACCGGCGGCAAGTGCTCTTGTGCTCGTACGAAAACCTTTTTTTTTTCTTCACATGAGACAGAAGAGACGGGGATCCCTCCCAGATCTGATCTGAGAGCTCCTACTACCAGGCAAGGTTTATTTGTTAGGCAAAGAAAGACGGCTTTGCCAGCTTCCTTCCGGGGGCTTAGAGCAACTCCAGCCCACCCTTTATATTTGAGCTCTCATTTTGGTTTTTTAGATGGACATCTAAAATTTAGGGGCTTCAAATTCTCTCCCCGCTCCAACCTGGCTGACCAAATGATGACCTCCAAATCAACTGACGAGTGGGTCCCACGTCCCCCTCTCTCCCCAGCGCCGCACGGGCCTGCTCTCCCCACGCCCGCGCGCCCGCGCCGGCCGCCGCGCCCCGTCTTCCCCTCCCTGCACGCGCACCCGTCGCCGTGCGTCTGCGCGGACCGTCCCGGCGTGAATCGGAACGCGCGATTGTGCCGAGGTTGTTGACGAGGTCTGACTTGGTCATGCCCACGCCGGAGTCGATGATGGACAGCGTCTTGAGGCCTTGTCGGGCACCAGGCGGATGAAGAGCTCCGGCTGCGCGTCCAGCTTGCTCCTGTCCGTCAGGCTCTCGAAACGGATCTTGTCAAGCGCCTGCATTCACCATCAGAATCCATTCAGCATTGATTGGTCCAAGAAACTGAAAGTTGGAAACAGAGGCGTTCAGGAAACAGAGAAGGGAACAGAGGGAAAACAAACAGAGCAATGGAATAAGAACAGATGAGGAAATCAGGAACGTACATCTGATGCGTTGGAGATGAGCTCACGCAGGAAGATTTCCTTGTTGGAGTAAAGGTGTTGATGATGAGGGAGAGCAACTGGTCGATCTCGGCCTGGAACGCGAAGGTCTCCGTCTCCGCGCCCCCACCGGCCATCTGCACGTCCGCCATCTGCTCTGCCTCTCTCCGGTGTGCTGAGAATGTATCGAAGGTGTCTGCCTGTCTGTCAGCTGCAATCGAGATTGCGATGGATTCTTCACTCTCTTGTCACGATGGCCGGTGGGACGAACAAGTGGTCGCCTTTATAGGGTGGAAGGATTGGGTCGGTGCAGCAGAGGCAGAAGAAGGGGAGAGTTCGCCGGTGTTCCAGGGCCTTCGCAATCGTTCGTGCGCGCGCTGCTGCCGGTCGTCGCACGGGGAACCAACACGTGGGAGGAGCTCCCGCTGCGCGCCGGCCGGGCACGCGCCGCCGCTGCCGCCGTCGAAGGTGCGGCTGATGGTGAGCTACGGGGGACGCATCCCCGGAGGACATCTGCGTCAAGTACCACCTGCCTGGGGAGGACCTCGACGCGCTCCGTCTCTGTCACCAACGACGAGGATCTGGAGCACCTCGTCCTCGAGTACGACCGCCTCCAGCCCATCCGCCCATCCGCACGAAGGAATCAAGGAGCTGGCCGGCGGCGTCCAGAGGAGGAAGAAGGAGGGGAAAAGGTGGTGGGGCCCACGGGTAGGTGAAATAGAGGGCCTCCATCTCTAGGGGCCCTGGATCAAAATTTGGAGGCCTCCATAAAATAGTAGCCCGTTTAGGGGCTCGGCTGGAGTTGGTTTATCCCACTTGGGAGACTAAAATAGGTATAGAGGCCCATTTGAGGGCTGGCTGGAGTTGCTCTTAGCGCAAGTGGTTCGCGGCTCGTAACCGTACATCAGCAAGTGGCGTGTCGCGCAGGCACGGCTGACCCATCTGTGTGGCGCCAAACAAAAGACGGCACACCGCTTCTATTCACCGCGCTTTCCACGTCTTCCTGTTCCTTTGTTTTGTTCGTCGCGTAAAAAGCGAGAGAGAACAACGGACGGCTGGACAGGTCCACGTCCTTGCTCTCTTCTTGAATGCCGCGAGCAGAAAATATAGCCATGTTTAGTTGATGAAAAGTTTTCGGTGAAAAGATTTCGGGTATTGATTTTACTAATTTAGGAGTAGTAAATGTGGACGAAAAAGATGGAAAATTATACGGATAGGTTGGAAATCTCGAGAAGAATCTAACAATAGTAATTAGAGGGTAATTAATCCATAATTAGCGGATGGTTACTGTAGCATTACTATTGCAAATCATGGATTAATTAGGCTCATTAGATTCGTCTCGCGATTTACAACCCATCCATATAACTTTTCACATTTTTTGTCTACATTTAATAGTTCATGCATCTAAGATTTGATTTGATGGGTGAAAAGATTTCGGATGGGAGGGCCATGGCACGACTCGCAAGAACAGACGACACAGCGCCGAAGCGACAACTAACAACTTGCTGCGGATCAGGGAGAGGACGGTTCACGGTTAGCCGGCACGCATGACGCATCTCCCAGGTACGATCTTGAAGACAACCAGGAAGCGGGGGGACTTCCGTTGGCCGAGTTCATTGCATCTCAGATCGAGCAGTCAACTGAACCATCAGATACACCGTCGTGTCTCCCTCCGTGTGACGGAATCAGATCGAAGTGCGTTACTGCCCTGCGCTCTACACCAACAGAGTATTCCGCACATAAAACAAGCATGAGTTCTTCAATATCTGCGACTAGCATAGATGTCGATGTCGTCACACATACAAGCCTAGCAAGGCACCTCCAAAATGCATCAAGATCAGAGCTGCCAACATTCTTCAGCACAATTTCATTTCGTTCTGTTTTTTTTTCTGCACCGTATGAGCTCCCACCAACTCAAGCCATCAACCCTCTGAATGCGCCCAACCACTTATTCCGTTCAGGACTTCAGGTACATGTGGATTCGTTTCATTCTCGTTCATATGTGGGGGTATAGCAATAGCAATCATCCTAGTTGGCACTGAACTGGAAGCATTCTATCTCATTAGAAACCTTATATATATTTCTTTTTTATTCTAGAGCATGTCGTTGCAGGGTGAGGGTGTTTGTTCATAAAGAAGGAAAGCAAAAATATCAAGCAGCAGTCTGTACTCTGCCCCATCGGGTATCTTCGTTGTCGATCCGGTGAATATAGCTGTACTGATTTTCTCTGATGTAAGTCACCCCAGACCATATTCCTCGAACAAGAAGGATGCTTGCAAACACCATGCTTCCAAATGTACAGACCACCTGTGCACACAAAACATGAACTGGCTTTACTGAAAGGAACAGATGAAATTTGCTACAGGAGAAAATGCAACAGAACGCAAGGCCTTTTATCATGTCATGTTCTCCTCAAAGTATCATATTCTTTCCTCTCTCTCTTTTTTTGTGAAAGTCCATATTCTAGTGATGCACCCACCAAACAAATTCTAGATATTCTGTAAGCGCACAATCAAATTTATGGACTTGCCATCTTGCCGACAATCAAACTTATTTTGAGAGGTCCAAGAAACGAACTGAAAGTGACACTTGTTTACTATCTAAAGCATTTCTTTTAGAATTATATTTAAAGCACTGAGAGGCATATGCCAAGAACATTGTATCGGCTCCCCATTTATGCAGTCGTGGGGCACGGGAATTTCCAAAAAGCTGACCAATGTGAGCCTTATTAATGTCTCAGGCACAATCTGGCCACATGCTGATGATGTAGTTGCTGGACATTTGCCTGACCAGATATCAGGCAGTTGTGAGTTCTGACCCTACCCTAATAGAGTAATTGGTGTGTTTATTGCATGGATCAACCACTAGTTGATATCAGTTGGGAAAGACCAAGTAAATTGAGCCTTAAATTGGGTTATTGTGAACAATTATTTTTTGGGTCAGCACTGGTAACCAGGAATATAACAGGAATGGCATAAATTGCCTTCAATATGGACTGGACATAAAACTACTTAATCTACATAACATACAATTCTCAAGCTTGGCTTCATCCTACATGATAATTTTTCCCTGATCCCCTATTTCTTTGTCAGCTAGTATAACCACAAGTTAATCCTAGCTTGCATTCAATAGAGCCATTTCACCTGCTGTGCCAATTTACAAGAACTGACAAAATTATACTCGGCTGAAGCCGGTATTCTGTGCCGAGGACCCAAAATAAACTGGACATGGATGGAAACTTAATTTCGTTAGTTTTTGACAGTGATAGTTCTGACCGCCTCACAGTACCAGGCCTGGGCAGCAAAATTTCAACGAGAAGTCAAATGGGGTCTTTCCTGGCCCAGCACAAAAAATCCTCGGATTTCTAAAGGCATTTGGCCCAGCACAAAAAATCCTCGGATTTCTAAAGGCATGGTTACAAGCCCATTTGACAGGATTCAGTAAGGAAGGGCCTACTACAACAATTACAAGGCTGTAGAGGGGCTTGATTGCACAAGGTCAAGGACTCAAATTGCAGATGGGCTTCAATTAACAACATTGGCCTAAGGGTGGCCGGCTGAACATTTGAATGCAGGTGGGCTAATAGTGCATTTTGCTGTTTTGATTATCAACTGATAATTGCTGCTGGGGCAATAAAATGATAAAAGGCTCCCACAGAACCTGCAATCTGCCCTCGTGCACTCACAGCAAAGACACAACTAAAATAGACAACAGCTGGAAATAGAAAATTACTACTGTTTGAACTGTGCCACCAAGAATAAAACAAGATAGAACGTAAAAGGAGTTCAAAGTTGAAAAAATACTAGATGTAGAGTGTTAGGGTGGTTTATCAAACAGTTAAACATGCACCATACTGAAATAAGAAAAAACCCCATTCACATAATCTATCCATATCAACAGTACTTCAATTGCATATACATTGCAATCCAAACTCACATCTGGCAACAGTTTTTTCACCAGATTTTACCATTCAGCTAATTACAGTTAACGCTCGAAACTATACACACCCTGCCTGTGGCTAACTGGAACCCGTCCAGTACCCTGACCCTGAGTGATCGGCAATCACATGCTACATAGTCACCGTAGCATGTTCAACTATAGGATGGCTGATACACTATCATATCGTGAAGGTCTCAGCCAGGCACGACAACCCTCAGGCTGCTCTGGTACCTAACATGATGAAGTGCACGATGCAGCAACAGACTTGGAGTGATGCATGCTTCTACAGTTCAACTTAATTATCTTTGTGTCCTATGCGTTATATGTACTAAAGCTTGGTCTATCACAAAACCCTTTTCATTCAGTAAGCCTTATGCACTTCATTACAATCTTCCTATTTGAACCAGTTTTCTCTTTTGCAGAAGAACTACGGTGCTACTAATTGATCACTATGCATACAACTCTAACAATGTGATAGCACAAGTAACCATCCTAGCATCAATTCACAATTTTAAGAATCAAAGTAACCAACAGCGAAGTTTTAAATGAACTCTCCAAGCAGCATGCAAAGGATGCATCATCGACATGAACTAGATACTTGATCCGCGAACCAAGATGCCCTTCAGAAAAGCAAACTACAGTGCTATCGACGTTACAAACATAACACTTCACCAATGGCATGAGCATCAGGCAAGCATTATCAAGTGGTGTTCACAATTGCTGCGAAGCAAGCCATCAAACAGCTGAGCACATGAATGAGTCTCTCACCTCGAGAAGACCCTTGAGGATCCATAAGAACGTCAGGACCAGCACGCCATTGACCGAGAACTTCACCTGCACACGCACGGTCAACAACAAATCAGGGAGATCCAGCAATCATTCCTCTGCGTCGCCAATTCCCTAAATGAAAGCTGAAATCTAAGTAGATACAAAAGGGGAGCGGAACGGACCAGCTCGGCGGGGACGGAAGGCGGCAGCACGGACCTGGCGGCGCGGCGCGCCCGGCGGGAGGCCTTCCTGAACACGGAGTGCAGGAACCGGGCCAGTAGGTCCAGGCTGCGGTCCTCTTCCTCCTCCTCGTCCTCATCCGAATCGTCTTCTTCGTCCTCGCCGCCTTTCCGGTAGGAAGCTGTGGCGCCCGAGAGATCGCCGACCCAGGGGCGGGCGTCCGGGACGACGACGACGGCGTCGTTGGGGTGTCGGCGCCGAGCGGCGCGGAGGAGGCGAGCGGTAGGGGGGAGGCGCAGGTGGCGGGGCGATGCGGACGGGGAGGGGTGGAATCGGGGGCTGGAGGCAGGGGCGGGGAGGAGAGGGGGAAGGAGCGAGGAGGTCGAGGTCGAGGTCGCCATGGGAGCGGGGAGGCGGATAGCTGTTTGGTGGCCGGGCGTGCTTGGCTGTTGGCTCCCAGCCACAGCTCGCCACGGCACATCTGTGGCGGCGCCATAAAAACTGATGCACTGCTTGCTTGGTTACGGTTAGCACATTTTCCCTGACACGGCTGTGGCGCCGTTTTTTAACGTGTGGCGATATGTGGCCACCGGCCAGCAGCCAAGATCGTCCGAGCTCGTGATAGACTGACAGTAACGAGTTTGTTTCTTCCAATTCTGTCCAGAATTTTTTCTTTAAAAAAAAGGGTCCAGAAATGGTCGCAAAAAAGAGAAACAACACACATGATTTTAACGTTCTAAAACTAATTTAACATGTTTTATTCAAGGGGCGCACTTTCTTTTTGCATGGAAATTATTCAGTAAGAAATTTATTAGATTTGTAACATCTCTGTTAAGTATTAAATCTCCGAAGAAAAAAATCACAAGGATTTCGTTTTTTCATTTCATATGTTTTCCCCATGAGAACAAGAAGAGATCTGGATTCTTAAATTTCAGAAAAGAGAATGATTTGCAGACTGAATTCAACGACAAATAGACAATTGCTTTACTGCTTGGGCACTACGGAGTAGAAAGTTATACAGGGACCTTGCACTGCTCCTCCGTCTTATGATTCAGTTATTATTTTTTTTTACTCTGATCAAGTTTATATATATTAGCATCCACAATAATTTTATCGTACATGTTCGTCTGCAAAAACATACAATATTAGTTTTGTCGTACTCTGAACCACCTCCGCAATCTATATTTCGTGATACATGCAGTTAAACGTTCTAAGCTTTACCTGCTATTACAATCAAATGACAAGGTGGAACCACACAACTGCTCAAAAAAAAAAAGGTGGAACCACACGCCATGAAACCACTACCCAAGCTATGTCACAAATTCAGGGCTCCACCTTTCAAAAAAAAAAAAAACAGGGCTCCAGGCCCACACATAGTACAGTATCCTCTTGACCGGATCACAAATTTTCACCCCTTTGATTAGTCAACTGTACATGGTGGGTGGACACCAGAATCCTTGTCATCAAAGACCAAAGTTAACTAGCTCATCCCAAGAGATGCCGTGCCACCGTTGCAACTTGCAAAAGCTTCCCAGTAGCAGCCCAGCAGACTCGCAGATGTGGTCATGTGGAGTTGCTCACCAGATTTGTTACTCCACTTTCATTGAATCTGAAACGTCAAAATAGACCTTCAGAAATCTCACAAAGCTCAGAACAGCAAACAGCTGCAGGAGCAATGCAAAACATAGCAATGCAGGAGAGCTGAAAAGGCACGAGAATTTTCAAGGTACCAGCACCGACGTCTGAGGCGAAAGCATCCGGAGCGATGGTACCAAGTTCCTCGTCCCAGATGACTCTCTGCCATGAGAGAAAATACAATTAACCGCCATTGGTTGTTGCAAGGCACTTGAAGCTGTTCAAGGGCATCCAATGTAAACCTGTGGAAATGAAGGTAGCTGAAGTAACTGCTGAACCGGTCTTGGCACATGAATATTTGCAGGATTTGGGGTCATCCCGTATGATTCTGGACGCGAGAAACCTTGCTGAGATGCCCTGAACAGATTCAGATGCACACCGCTCATTTGTGGAGTGTATCCCGGAAATGCAGCGCGAGCATCTTGTGAGCAAATGATCTACAATGACAAGGATTAACGAAAGATCAATCTATGATCCATGGAAACGGTAGACCAGATACATTATTTACCCCCAGAGTTGGACTTTGCAATCTTACATCTTGCAGATCGAGATCGCAGTTCAGCCCAGGACTGATAGCTGAGAGCTTCATCGAAAGGAACTGAAAAATCCGAAGCAAACATGGACACAAAGCTTCAGTCGTTGGCCAAGAGAAATCTTGACAAAACTTTCAAATAGAAGTTTTACTACACTCACCTCAACCTGCCGCTGCAGAGATTGTACGTAGTTTATGATCTCATCAAGCATCATGGCCTTGCCTGTAATCTGCCTTGTCATAAGCAACACGAGACCATTGGTTAGAGGCTTAGAGCACCACATCATCACATCAATACGAATATAGTCATTTACTCATCTGCTTGATGGCATTCATACCTTGTTACAACCTGGGACGAGGTCTTGAAGAAGCTTCATCCTTTCATTTATCTTTTCCCTTCGAAACTGCATTTCAAATGGCCAAGCTACGATCAGCAAGAGACTCGATCATTGCAAGATAATTGATTATGCCCAAGAGATAAAAATTACTCTTTCTGCAAGGCTGTGGCTATTGGTGGCTTGGCCGCGCTTTGCCCGGACATGCACGTAGTCCTCTCTGTTGGTGCCAGCATCACCTGCCTTCTCATCAGCACACTCCATGCTGACTCCTTGCTGCGACAATACACCGTTCCAATAGAGTGAAATACATTAGTAAAAAGAGAGGTCTGAGGTACAGCACAATCGATGAGACAAAGCAGCGGTAGCTTCTAGCTTCCTTACTAGAGAATGTAGTGATGAACTGTCCTCTCCAGAACCCTTCCTTTTAGCACCCTTAAAACACTTGCCTGTGTTCATATTTCTACTTAGTTGAGTCTCTGGGAAGAATTGGGAACATGGATTTATTAGTCAGAAGCTTCACAGATGAACAGCTCCGACTCCTGAAAAACTGAACTGAGAAGAAATATACCTCCAGCAGAATTGTAAAGCTGAACCCCCTCTTGCATGACTACTTTGTCCATTGGGAAGATGATAGGCTCATCAAAGTCCATGGTATGGTCTAGTGAAGCAAGCAGGTTAGTTCCAATTGCGAAGCAAAGGTTTTCCTCTCTTTCAAGATCAGTGCAGGGAGGGGAATACATCTGCCAAGAAACAATCATTGATCTTGTCATTTTGCAAACTGAAGAGATAACTCTGTTCATGTTGCAAACTGAAGGTACATAGATCCTGCCATGAACTTATGTACTACTGAAGAAATGGAGTCACCAACCTGCGTTTGATACTTGAACTCAGTGCGATGTTGCAATCATTTTTGGGAATGCCTGGTAACCTTTATAACTTGCCAGGTTTGCCAACTGAAGGAGCTTTACTTAAAGGGTGGAGTAGATCGGGAGGGAGCTGGGCACAGTCAATTCCTTGCAACGCTCAACAAGGAACAACTAACCCTTGCAGGTGCAGCCTTACATAAAGATTGTCCAAAGTGAAAAGCCTAAGTAAGCCTGATGCAATAGACAAACGAGGGCAAAAGCGGAAACCAAGTCCTGGAATAGAATTGCTGGTACTAGTACTACTAACAACCATGCACCAGCTGGATCACATCCAGAGATCAGAATAAAGAGAGCTCTGAGTGAAGATCGATTACAGTTGGTGCTGCAAACTGAAGACCTAGTGACCAACCCAAGGATCAGATGCTACTGTCATCCAGTGTAAGTATGGGCCAGCCCACAATAAGGTTAATTATTAGACAATGAACAGGGTCACTATTAAAGTTCTGTCCTCCAGATTTTCTTACCAACCCAACTAACGAGCCTACAGTTTAAGAAAGTAAGCAATTTTCACCAGAAGAATATAAAGAACTCTTCAAGGATTCATTTTTAAGCATGGACCAGTTCTAGCATAAAAGGTGAAATGGATTCCACAATTCATCATAACAGCGTAGATGTTGAATGCAAATTCAAGTTCCTGTAGTAACTAATGATTGGAATCGATTATAAAGACCAATTTCTCATCGTTATTGTCACTTCAATTGGTGCAATGCCAAAACAAAGTTAGCTAGTTGCCGACTTGCACAAGCACGGCTACACTCTGATGTCAATGTGATAATTCAGACGCCGTAGAATCAGATCCACAGAACAAGAGGGCAACAGCTAAGAAAGTGCGACCTTCAAATCACAAGGAGAACCACGTAAGCAGATTAGGCTAGTAGGGTCCATGATCGAGAAAAGCCAAAAAAGTTAGCTGGCTGTATTCCTGTGGCCAAGATAGGGGGATTCCTCAAAACTCTACAGTGCGTACTGACCCTCCAATCATCCAAATTCCATGCCAGAACTATAAATGGCGGATGGTTGCGAGTAGTTCACATCCTGTTCTATAATGATAATGTAAGAACCACCAGGTGATTAGAAGCTTACCAAGATGAAAGGGACAAGAAATGCTGGAACTGGCTGCTTTTCTGAAACAAAGATTGAGCAAAATGATTGCTGAAAGGCAAACACGCTCTGATGAAAAGAGCAGAAATCGTCTGGAAGAAGGCCAATGTCGCTTAATGAGTTAATAGTTCTCTTTGCCCGTAATTCCTCCAAAAGAGAGGGAGGGAAGGAGAGAAATGCCCATGTACTGTTCAACAAGAGAGAATGCTGAAGGGATGAAAGCAATCTGCCATCTTCAAAGAAAACTTCATACTGCAGTACTACCAAAGACTAATAATATATGAAGTACTTGTCCTAAATGCAAAACTATTTGCAAAGAGAATGGCACATCCTACAAAAAGTATCAAAACAATACAATACAGGAAGATTTCTTATACCAGCTTCGAGGTTAGAAGTTAGAACTGCTGCTCCCCATGTTCCTCCTCGTTCGATCAGATGTTCCGCTGTTCCTCACCAGCAACCTCTGCTAGAGTGAATAGTGTTTACCATGTAGTGGTATGCAGACATATGGCTACGACTGAAAAACAATGGATGGCTGGAGACCCCGACTGTTGTCTCCAGTTCTCCACCAGCCTCACCGCATTTTTAGTTACGCCCAGACGCCCAGTGTAAACAAAGCAGCAAGCACAAAAGTACGCCTCTTGGTGTAGAAGGCTGGTCACCACAAGATTATCCATCCACACTGGCTTAAGAATCACACTATGTATTTCCCAACAAGCACCACCTATTTGCATAATGCACATTGGCCCTGTTTAGATGTTTCGCGAAATTTTTTTGAGTATGTTCCCTCACATGCATGGCATATTAAATGTAGTCGAAAAAATAACGCATTATATGGATGGAGTGTACTTCGCGAGACGAATCTAATGAGCCTAGTCAGGTCGTGATTAGACAATAAATTGCTACAGTAACATGTGCTAATGACGGATTAATTAGAGTCATTAGGGTCGTCTTGCGATGAACTGACATACTCTGTAATTAGTTTTGTAATTAGTCTATATTTAATACTTCAAATGTGTGCCCGACATGCTGTAAATTTTTTCGCGAAACAGTCTAAACGCGGCCACGGTAGATGACGGCACAGGCAAAAGTTAAGGGACCTTTCCAAGTGTCCATGCAACAAGCAGTCCATCAGTGTCCTGTTTCACTTGAAGACATTTCAGAATCCGGTGCCCATTGCTGCCGCCTGCTTCTGCTGCCAGAATTATTATCGAGCAATAGTGGAGGAGCAGGGGGGAAGCTGGTAGGGGGCTGGACGCCGAATAATACAGTCAAAGTGAAGAACTGCATGCAGCAGGGGCATCCTGCGTGCCAGAGGTGCATCGTCACCCAATTGGAATTGATTCTCACTGTCCGGAAACTTGTAGAGGCTTGTTGGCGCTTGTGCAGCGCCGTGCGGCTTCCAACGTACTCCTTGTTCACAAGGCAATCCAAGTGAATAGGTTAACTCAAGGGAATAGAGATTCTGCCTTGCTGCAATCATCTTCATTTGTGTCGAGACCAATGTATGCAGGATAAACAAAAACACATCAGTACGTATTTGTATTCTATGTCAAGACATGCACAAGCATTGCATTTGTATTTTACAGAGGACAATAGAAATGAAGAGTGGCATAGTTCAGATCCAAATGGTTCAGATTTAGCTCCGAAACACAGTACACTTCTCCATAAAACAGCCGAAGCTGATCAAACTTTCATTTGTACTCTGAGCATCACATATTCAATTGACAAAGATAGAACGTACAGTAGATAAACATTAAATTATCCATAGAGACAATGATCTAGCACCGACGTAAGTACGTAATTACTTTCGTAAAGCAGTCACAGGTAGTACAACTGCTACTGCATAAAGCATATACACCAACAGTGAATTAACCTAGAATCGAAATTCGGATCAACAATCATAACAATGAGATCTGTGGCAGTAAAACACTTGAATACTTACCCCATCCGGATTTATAAATTCTTTGATCCCATGCCCTCCCCCACAATCTTTTCAGTGCACCAAACCACAAGCAAAGAGTTCACCTCACAGAAAGTGGAAGCCTTTCTTGGGCTCTGGGACGCCCGTACAGCTCTGATTTTAGTACTGGTAACGGTGGCTCACAGTCCAGCAAAGACAGGTGATCAGAAAACGAAATCTCATGACAGATATTTCATGGTTTAATAACGCGATATCAAAGGATAATGAGGCCAACAGTCAATAGAACATGTGTAGAAAAGATGCACGCGTACACCTAAAAAGTGATCTTTCTTCCTGTGGTCAATGTAAAGTTCACCTTAAGTATATTTTGCAATCTGTGGTCCCCGAGCTCCAAGCCACCAATGGTGGAGGATGATCTCTCTATAGTTCATTCAGTCCATCATAGGCCAGAGAAAGTAACATGGTACAAAGGCATCAGGCAAACATGCTTTACAAGTTCAGCAAATTATGATCATCCCACGCTATGCCCAGTCTGATACGACTGAATTACGTAATGACATGTTCCAGGCTTCCAGCCAGAACTCAGAAGCACCTCAAAGTTCAGGTTAAATATACACTATCTGGGAAATGTGGATGATTCAAAAACAAGCCTTTAGCATCAAAGTGAAAGGTCCTGTTCAAATGAATATATAAGAATTAAGATCAGATCCCAGAACCAATAATCTCTCAAACATTAGAGAAATGTATTAGCATCTTTCTGAATCGTCCAGATCAGAACCACGAGGAAAATAAGGATATGGATATTGCAGTTTCATATAAGGCAATAGGAGCCCAGTTAGATGAAACATCATATGTATAGTTTCCATAATAAACATGCAATTGGCGACCCAGAAAATAGGTAAATAAATATGTAAATGGCCAAACACAAGAATAAGAAACTAAACTCAGAGTCATGAGAATGCCAATGAAGGTAACACAACTAAGGGCCCCTTTGGAATGGAGGATTGGCATAGGAATTTTAGAGGATTCAGTTTCCAAAGGAAATTTTCCTATGTGCCCCTTTGGATCATAGGAAAGGAAAGTAAAAATTCTATAGGAATCTTTTCCTACGGCTCTATTTCACAGGAAAATAAACAGGAGCTCAGACCTCTTGGAAACAATCCTGGCGCGAAGGAAAGCTAGTTCTGTTGCCGTTTTTTCAACGTTTGTCGGCACACAGCACGTTACTGCAGCCAAACATGTACACCAAGAAGAAGCAGGGTAGTAAGAACAGAAAGCACTGCCACATCGGTAATTACTTCATGCAAACAATAGGAATCCGATTCATCCGTGCAGTAGAATTGGTTAGCACTGGAACACATATGAGATTGAGAGTAGCTTCTAGAAGATTCTTGAAGATGTTAGAGAAGGAAGACAGGGAAGAGAGACAAGGGCCACTTCTTTCCCATTTCTTTCCTGTGTTGTTACCAAAGGTCTTTCCTTCCTTTTCCTATATTTTTGTTTCCTATAGGATTGGAGAAACGTATCATTTCAATTCCAACATTTTTCCTACTCCTATGTTTTTCCTATCCTGCATTCCAAAGGGGCCCTAATCATAATTTCTCAAACGAAAAGAGAGAACCATCCAGTGCTTGCAAGCATAGTTTCAAGGCATCGCCTAGGCATCCGTGCGGTCCCAGCTCGGCTCCAAGATTTTGGAGGATGCCTTAACGCCTTTAAAACATGGCTTGCAAGAATCATCTATGACAGCAGCAAAACTGTTACACCAGTGAGTTATGCATCACATACTACAATAAAAAATAAATATGTTTTACAGCTTACAATTGCATTTAGTTTTGGTCAGAGTATTGCACAAAATACACGAGATCAAGACACACAAGCATCAGGTCCTCTTCCTGTCAGAAACTCGTAGGCATGTGTTACGTAGGGATGCACCAACACCAGGGGCAACAAAAGGCCCAGTATGGCATAAGTAATTTACGTATGTGGTTGGCATTAGCTTTTCCATTACGATAGGTGATAAGTAGATTATACCATTATAAGATTTGGCTTGTAGGAGTTTGTTTCATCCAGCCACCTCTACTCTAAGAGAGGTGGCATTTAGGAATAAGAACTAAAGAATTTACCTCCTCCTCTCTATCTCTCTGCTTTCTCAATCCACCACTGTTACGGGGAGATGAGGCTTGTGCCTTGTCCTCCTGTTGAGCAATTGACCCCCACCACACAACAGCAGGCAAGATCAATCATTGTTATTAAACATTATTAATCAACAAAACCAGGTACACAAAATTTGTATAGGCTTATAGCCTCAACTAGTTGCATAAGCATAGTTCTTTAGTATGTTGTATACACCCGTTTTGTTTAAGGTCGTAGTTTCATATGATTGCAGTGATTCTTTCAGGCAAGTACAAAAAATTCATGCAGAAGCCATCTAGCAGTACGATACATATTACCAACAAAAGAAACTAAAGTGTATCAGGAGTTCAGGTTGTCTGATGTTCAGCTCTAATGTCTTACTATTGTAAACAAGAGGGCAACTTCACAGAAGAAATATTTCACTGATTCAAGGAAAACTCTAGATTATTTCGTTTAACAATCCCTTAAATAGATTGAGGAAATAATACTATATTAGCAAGAACTGATTATACAATCTATCACTCTACTAATGAACGTAATCTGTATATCAAAGGAAAATATCTAATATGGAAATAGATATTGTATTGATGTCATGGTATATGTGGATAATATGTATGAGAATATACATCTCTCTATATGTTCAACCCATATCTATAAAAACTCATCTGAGAATAGAACAAAGGTACTTTATTACTATTGTAAACAAGAGGGCAACTTCACAATAGAAATATCTAATGTGGTTGTCTGTGTCCTTACTATTGTAAACAAGAGGGTAACTTCACAATAAAAATATTTCACTGACTCAAGAAAAACTCTAGATTATTTTGTTCATCCATCCCTTAAATAGATTGAGGAAATAATACTATAATAGCAAGACCTGATTATCCAATTTATCGCTGTACAAGTAAAAGTAACATGTATATCAAAGGAAAATATCTAATATGGAAATGCATATCGTATTGATGTCATGGTATACGTGGAGAATATGAAATTAAGCAGCACAGAAGTTTAGAGCTATAATTATCTTAGCTATTCATCTCTCTATATGTTCAACACATACTTATAAAAACTTTTCTCAGAATAGAACAAGGGTACTTCTGAACATGGGTACTTTATTACTAGGGCATAGATTACACTGGTTTCATAAAAAACAGAAAAGGCAGGATCTAAGATACTAGGTGGATACATGAGGATAAGAGTGCTCTGCACATGCATAAGTGTGCAATTTGAAGATATGAACAAGACGGTCTATCCGTCTATGCACCCCTTCTTACAAAATACTCTTAGCATACAAGTAAAATCCATTGAAATGGCTTCAAAGGAAGTTATGGCGGTGACCATCAAGAATGCAGTTCGGCACGACATTCCTTCGTTGATTTCCAAAGTTACGCCCAACAGAACCGTGATTCCCAATAAACGGGAGTCTGTCCGAGTCTCCGCCGATCACTGGCAGCCTAAGTGGGCGGCTATAAGGATTGTTTCCCCAGCCATAGTTCCAAAAGTTTGGATGGGGCCTCTTCTGCCGCCTCTTATTGGCCTGCCAAGCTTCTGCAAACATGGCCTTCGCGCTCATGGACCCTCTAGAACCCTCACCATAATTTTTGAACTGTACAAACTTCTTCCAAAGACTATCATCTGCTGCAAGGTTCCTCATTTCCTTGCAAGTGCATTCAACCCTTGCAAGATCGTCCCCAGGTAAGAAGTCCAAGACCTTAGTCTTCAGTTCAGCTGGCAGAGCCATCAAGCATGGCGGCAAGCGCAAACCATTCAGCTGGCATAAAGATATCATCAGTGGCAGGCACATCTCGTCCTTCAGCACTCTCCACATATCAAGAATCCCCCTCTCCTGCACTGCACTCAGCTGATCGCTATCCAGATACAGCAAAGGCTCAAGCATTGCCAACTCCAAGCACAATCGGCGCACCTCAGACTGCGCCCCGGGCACATAACCATATACCATCACGAAATTTGGCATCAAGGAGAAGTTCAGCACTGCCACCTTCCCTTCCTCGGCCACAGGTAACATTGGTGAAAGCTCTGGTATGGTATACCTGATGGCTAGTGGCTTCGAAGCAACCGACGGCCAGTCCTGCGGAAGTGAGAGGTGTGATCCCATCGGATTAGTGGCCAGTAAGCCAATCTCAAGCAGAGCTGCATGTAGGGCTGCAACCAGGCGACCGGCGGCGGTTCCCTCTGCGCCACCGACGTTCCCCATCTCCCTCTTGAGATCCCTAAGCACAAAACTCGCCCAGCCCTTTGTGGCATCGACGGCCTCCGCCATCACCACATCCGCATGAATGGATGCGGCTGGAACGCTAGGGTCCACGGCCACAGCTCGCTCCTGCTGCGAGGAACCTCCGCTTCCAGGCTGCTCCGATCCTTTCCCGCCGTCAACAGCCATCGCAGCCGGAACAGGACCAGAACCCGGGCTAGGGTTCCGGGGCGGGGCCTGAGCGGGCGGCGCGAGGGCGGTGAGAGGAGACAGGGCGAAGAAGACGAGATCGCCGGACGCGAGGCCGAGGGCGGGGAGCGTGGCGGCGGGGTCGGGCGAGACGAGCTCTTCCCTGCGGTTGAGGGAGAGGCGGACGGACTCGGCGGGGACGGGCTGCGCCGCGGAGAGCTTCGCGGCGAGGAGGGCCTTCACGTCGGCCAGCGTGGCCGTGGGCGGCAGATCCACGCGGTGGGTCTCGACGGCGGCGGCGCCGCCGCGCGCCTCCATACACCGCAATCGGAGCTTCATGGCGATGGGGATTTTTTCGCGATTAGGATGGATGAGGAATTGATGAGGACAACAATGAGGCAATCTACGGGCACCTGACTTGAGAATGAGGATGCCGGTTGGAGAACTGGTGGGCCACGGAGAAATGAGGTCGGACCATGTACGGTTTCATTCCCGGGCCATCTACGGGCCCATCTTTGCAAACTTCAAATCTACAGGCCCATCTTCAAACTTCAAATATATTACTATTACCATATGAAACTCATCAGTTCCTCAAAAAAAAAAAATGAAGCTCATCAGAACATTAAAATCAAATTTCTAATATCATTCTGGTGAGGCAATCATGAGGAAGAGAATAACACAAAACAACAAATTAACAGAAGACTATCACAGGGCCGTGCCGGCATAGAACTCAAACCGTAATAATCTAGTAGTTTCTTCCAGAGACCTTTGCAAGATACTCCGTAACTCTCTATCATGTGCTTCAAAACTCTTCCTTGCACGTGCACTCAACCTTTGCGAGATCCACCCCGGGAACAAACTCTTACTTAAAACCTTAGTCTTGAGATCAGCGGGCAGAGCCATCAAGCGCACGGCGGCAAGCGCAAACTGCTCAGTTGGCACAAAGATATCAAGAGTGGCAGGCACATCCTATCCTTCACCGCTATCCACCGATCAAGGATCCCCCGCTCCTGCACCCCGCTCAGCAGGTCACTCTCCAGATAGCGTAGGGGGCTCAACCTTCTGCAACTCCAAGCACAACGTAACTCTAACTCCTCACCACCAAGGGGAAGTTCAGCATCGTCACCTTGCTGCTGAAGGAGGAAGAGCGACCCCAAGTTACATTGGAGTGCCAGTGTGCTTGAATCTACGATCATGAAAATCTTCGCTTCAAATGGTTGGTGTTTTAGTAATAGAATATGTTTGGTTGAACTTGTTTGGCTTTTCCAATTTGAACCGGTTGCTTCTGCCACCATCTGGTGCTTCCTTGTAATAATGAACAGCTATATACATTGGAGGGTGTACCTGAAATATTAAATATATTCCCGTTTCTAAAAAAAGGCTATAGATGACATTGATGAAAAAGTTCTGACAGTGGTAGGGTATACAGTATACTTGACTGCCAGTGGCACCAAAGCACCATACGGGCCTCCTGTAGCCAAGAGTTTAGACTTTTGGCATGTTCCGCTGGTGGGGAAGTTCGCTGGCTGCGGCTGATTTTGGCTATTTAATAGTATTCTGTAAAGAAAAAAGAAGATAGAATAAACCAGAACAAACACACCGGGTTTGGCAAGACGAAGCTCGCATCAAGTACAGCTGCACTACTAAGGCTGAACTCCACATGCAGTAAGGTTGTAAGTGTATGTACTCCGGTTTTGTTTGTAAGCCGAGATTTGATCCGGCATGGTCTGTCAAGTTACGTTTTGATCACTATTTATTTTATCTTGTATTATTTATGATTATGAGAGTATATTTGATTACAAATCTAAAACCATTTTAAGTTTGCATTATGAAAAATAAAAAATTATTGGCTAAATTCCTAGTCAAATATAGTAAAGTTTGAATCTTGATGTACGAGCACGCCTTATAAATCCAAACAGAGGAGTATATATTTAGCGCGTTGTCCGCATATGTGAGACCAAGTCTATGTATATCCGCGCCATCTTTATATACGTAGCCTGCCTTTTAGAAGAGGCATCATCTGCTCCGGTACCTCCGTCATCATCGTCACGCTCATATGTGGCCCCTTTCAAAAGAGGCCATCATCATCTACTCCTCCGCCTCGTCATCGTCGTCGGGAGGAGGTGGCTACGGTAGAAGCGGTGGAGGGCCTCCGTCATCGTCGTCGTTAGAAAAGCAATGTTGGTAGAGGGCTCCCAGATGTCATCGTAGTCATCGCTATCATCAACTGCTGCGTTCTGATGTGCAGGAGGTGAGCCTCATCATCAGACAATATTGAGTCAAAGTCGTTTGCTAATGTAGGGGTCAACTCCGGGACATTTTCCTTGCCTGGCTCCACCAAGATTGGCGAGGTGATACCGCAGCTTCCACAAGCCGTGACGCCTCCATTCCTTGTGGCGGACCAGACATTGTGTAATACTATTGCTAAAAATAACAATGCATACTTGAGCAAATTTCTAGAAAATGGAGAGCATGACACTATTGTTGAAAATAACAACGTATACTCAAGGAAGTTTCTATAAATTAGATAGCGTACTTGCGCCATAGTTGCCATGCTTCATGATGAAGTGTGAAATACTCTAGAAACATCATATATTTGGCGTGAAAGAAATATCAAGAAACTATATAAGGATGAAAAATTATAGAGTTATATATTTGGTAGAAAAGATTGTAGAAGATGGACACATGGCACTACCAGATGAGCTATGGAGTCCTATAAATAGGTCTGCTCTCCACCCCATCTAAGCCATGCCAAATAGGGGTCATATGGAGATGACATGGGTAGGCACCATAAAGAGTTGTGACATGCCATGGTAGTATAACATGAGTTAACTGATATTTACATAATTATATCTATATATTGAAAAAAATCACTTAAAGACCCCAATGACATTTTATCGGCTCAAATATATATTTCATTGTTTCATTAATTACCATAATTAGTTAATTAGACACAAATTGGAATTGGATGGCTGCAAATTTGGGGAGAATGTGGATACATTATGTTTTTAATATATACACATAAATCCAAAAGAACCGGCTAAAAAAATGTCGATTGAGTTTAAATTGGTTTTAGTTGGCCCTGAAAACCTATTTCAGGTGTGTGTTGTCCACCATAATTAAGTTAAAATAGAGAAAACAAATTTAACGACCACAAATTTTCGAATGATATGGAAACATTATGTCTTTCATTTATACAACATGCATGAATTACTTCAATGCCATGCCGAGTAGTTTCGGGTTGAACCGAGTAGTTGATGTCGACCGCCTTCACGCACTGTTAAACTTGGATTACTTCTGAGCATCTTGAGGACAAGGTAGACATAATGTGGGATGGCCATGAACTTGGCCATAGCTGGGCGACCAAGGATGGCTTGATACGATGTCTCGAAATCAGCCACTTCAAACTTGATGTACTCAGTCCTGAAATTTTCTAGGTGTTCCGAA
Organism: Urochloa ruziziensis; assembly: GCA_015476505.1. Taxonomy (NCBI): domain Eukaryota; kingdom Viridiplantae; phylum Streptophyta; class Magnoliopsida; order Poales; family Poaceae; genus Urochloa; species Urochloa ruziziensis. The sequence goes on from CM027118.1 coordinate 7,703,657, forward strand.
AGTAACTGGCAAAGTCACCTGTCCAATAGGGAGAGCCCCGTTACCCGGAACGATACCCTAGAAAGGAGAGGTAGTGGGAGTCAACGTGTCTGCGATGTTGAGGCCCATCTTCTTCAAAGTGCTGGCAAATAAAACATTGAGCCCCGCTCCACCATCGATGATCACCTTGGTTAGTTTGGACCAGCCACCGTAGGATCTAATACGAGTGGTAGTTGGTCTGGCTCGTCGTAGCTGTTCCATCGATCTGCTCCGAACATAACTTGATGTTTCTGTGTGGGATGTTAAAATGAACGACAGACCGTCCGCCACTTGTGAGGCGGACCGTCCGCGAAAGGCGTAACGGTCGACTCAACAAGGCAATTATTGACAATATAACCGTTGGATTCAAATGGCGGACCGTCCGGCCTTGTAGGGCGGACAGTCCACAAAAACAGGGCATTTCGGGCTGTTTGAATGTAACAACTAGTTTGGGAGTGTTGGCTTATATATACCCGGTCTCCTGCACCTTAGATGGTTGCTGAGCATTCCATTGAGCATCCTTGAGCTTGTGCAAGTCCACCCTACGAGTTTGTGCATGTGTTGCACATAAGAGAGGGTGAGAGGCAAGATTCAAGTGCATGTGCATAAGAGATTGAGCTTTAGCCACTTGGTGAAGGGTCAAGTGAGTCTTGGCTTGTTACTCTTGGTGTTTGCCGACACCTAAACGACGTGGTGGTGCTGTGTTCCGACGATGTTCTCAAAAGAAGCTTGTGAGAAGGGCCGGTGTGCTTGTGATAGGCTTTGTGCTCGCGCTCACTGGAGTGGTGAAGAGCAACTCTAGTGGAATCGAGGTGTGGAGCGGTTCTTTGGTTCAGGCCGACTCAAGATCAAGCGGTGCCTTGATAGAGGAGCGGTTGGAACATTGAATCTACCTCAACGTGGATTAGGGGTTACCGGCGAGTCACCGAGACCACGGAAAACCGGTGTCTCTCCTTTGTGGTTTGTCGACTTAAGCTCATTTAATCTGTGAACTTACATTCAAGTAATTTACATTTTTAGAAACATTTTTGCTTGATTGTCACCCTAGGATTGCGAACTGTTGGCGCTCTTAATTGACACACTTTTAGTGCCATTTAAGTGGAGTTTTTTTTACTAATTCATATACTAACTCGCCACTTGGCACTGAAATAACCCCGTTTCCACATGTGTGTTATATTTTGAAGCATATTGTGTTTTTACAGGAAAAGGGCCCAATTTGGTGCATATATATTCAAATCCCAATACCAACACTAAGGCCGGCGGAATCAATACTAGAAGGGAAAGCCCGACCGACATACTAATTGACTATGTGGGCTTTCATAGCTCAACTCATGGTCCTAGATGTCCACATTCAATGAACCTTGGGCTTGGGAGACTTAAGCATGAAGAAATTGGAGATTTGAAAAGTTATCCACGAGATCAAGTCAACCTCAGAGATATTCACGCAGCCCAGGATAGCGTGATCTTCTGGTGCAGATTCGGAGACTGAAACGGCCTCAAATGACAAAATGTTGAATACCAAAGTTGTTGGCATCGTCGAGCTCTTCGATTTGGACCTATGGAACACATGATTTGGAATAAGGAGCTAGGCGATATGCCCCCTAAATGCATGCTGCGCAGAGGAGTCCGAAATCAGACACATTATCTTACAACGCGGTTTTGGGGATCTTAACTTCGTTTCCAAAGAAAGTCATGAATACCAAAGTTGTAGAGAATTTCTTGTTATACAATTTAGACTCCTGACTTGCCCTCTTTCAAGTTCAGACGTGGGAGATATGACCTCGGAAAGGAAGGGCTACGAAACAGGAAAATCTGGACGAGATAGATCTTATGGAAATCAAGTTTGCTTAACTCCTAAGCAAGGGTTTCGTGGATGGGAAGGAAGAGCACGACCCAAGTCTCCCCAAGGAGTATATATACAACATCTAGACGCCCCAAGACATACCATTGATATACCGTTCAGATCCATCCACCACAAGATGAGGAATAGAGACTAGATAAGTTCACCGCAAAGACGAACGCCGGCGGAGGGCTAGGAGATCAAGGGAGGCCTCAAGCCGAGGAACCCTAGGGTGCCGTCCTAGGGTTCCTCTCCTCTCTTGCCGCCATCTTCGGTGACGACGTTCCTCAGAGTCTTCATCACCCCTTTGTGCATCAATCTCTGTAAGATGATGGGGTAATGCCTCTGTTCATTCCTAGGGTTGTATGAATCTATGATATGTAACCTTTTTTTTTGCGAGGCTATGATATGTAACCTCTACATGCACTTTATGCCTATCAATGCTTCATGGTCTATGTCTTTGCAATGCTTCATATACATATGTGAGATCTCCATATGTTCTTAGTAGGGTTTGTGGTAATCATGGTGATTAGCTTAACTCTATGCATGCTTTTGATATAGATGTGTTAGCGAGGAGTTGATTACCCTTGTGTAGTGACAGTATGCGGGAGGGAAAAGGTCGAGCGACCACATAACCAGCTATGATGCTAGTGAATGCAACATTATCTGTGTAGTAGATGCATATTCATATGAATCTAGATCCTAGGGAGGGAACACTTATCTATCTTTGTTGCTCTCTTGTATCAATCTTCGCTCTCTTGTGCCCACCTTTTGCTCCTTAGATTAATCTAGTTTAGTTCGTCTCTCTACACAACTCATAAACCTACTTTCGTTGGTAAGATTAGTATAAAGTAAGAGCCTACATCCTACTTGTTCCACGGATTGATAAACCTTAGGTGAATACTCTAAGGGAAAAGCTACACACGATCCGTGCGCTTGCGGTTCAATCTTGGTGTGCGTTTGCGCCGCCAACACATACCTTGATCTAGACATAGGGTGTTGGTGCACATAGTTGAGAGACATATTTTTAGGGGTGTAGTCGAGTTTTGTCCGATCATTTAATTCCGCATTTTTATCGTTAAGTCTTGCTAATCTTTTTAGAACCGACTATTCACCCCGTCTGGTCGGCCTCCTCGATCTTACGTAAACCTTCATATAATCATGAACACAGTACCCATGTTTTATCCCCACCATCGATAAAGTCCTCTTCTCTGCGATACGATATAGTCATATAGCATAGTGAAATAGTTGATAAGATGAATAGTTAATCATGAACCCTACTCATGCAGCCAAGTGTTGAATCATTGAATGCCACCAGTTTCACCATAATATGTCTCAAGACAATTATACTCATGTCTGATTAGTGACAATGATCTACACATAAGGGTGAAAACAATATTCCGTAAGAATACGACTAAAGTACATGAAAGTCTCAAACGTTCAAAGAAACATTACACAACTATAGGTAAACCAGTTGAGCAATGTGCGATAAACATAACACAACTGCAACAAATGGAAGGTGAAGGACATAAAGGTGCTTCTATGCATAGGACATAAAGTCCATAGCACATAAAGTTCCATCAAACACTGTTATGCATGACTTCCAGCTTTGCTAATGTTTATAATCTATTAGCACTTCATAATCTTAATCCTTAAAGCACCCAGAAAGTACACCATTGATTTGGTCATATTCGGTTAAACTAAAAAGGAAAGTCGCATTCCCCTCCTCTTCATATAGGCACATACGGAGTATACACGCAGAAACATATAAGGCCCCATTTAGAGCCTTCAAACTAAACATGGACTAATCCATTTAATGTTTAGAAGCTAATTAGGATGCTTAAACATGGATTAATTTAAAACTAATTACATAAGTCGTGTCTAATTTATGAGTAGATTTTATTGGTACTAATTAGTCCATGATAGCCCATGTTTCACATGGTCTATAAATATAGTCTATAAATATATACAAACTAAAAAATATAAGTGCAAATACAGAAACTAAAAAAAATCGCATGGAAAACAGATGAAGAGTCCACCGAAAGCATGTTTAGGACGATTTTTCACGAAAGATAACGCTCCAACGACAAGCATCTCACTCTGCTTCTACGGCAGAGGACTAGTTCCTTGGTGGCACGAACAGGTGCATGCGTCCAAGTACATCGTTTTTTTTAACTTACTCTTTCAGTTCCTAAAAGAATAATGTTAGCATTCAATTTTATGTAGGAATAATCTTGCCCATTAAACTCGTGCATGTCTAATTAAATAGAAACAATTTTTTTCTAACTTATACATGTAACTCACTAACTGAGGATGTATACATCTTTTTCGTTTATCCTTAATCTGTATGAAAAATTTTAAAACATTTTTTTAGACGGAGGGAGTATAAAGAAGTATACATCGGTTTGGTTGGCCGCACCAGCACTGCCTAACTGCCTACCCGTGGATCAGGCTATAGTCGCCACGTTCCACTGTCATAAGGTTTGCGTCGGCAGCCGCGCGCGCCTGCCGCGTGCAGCGAGGGGAGTGATGATGCACGTGAACTTTAGTCTGTACGGAGTAGTCTCTACTACTTACTGTAATTCCGAGTAGCCACCCCGTGCCCCCGCCGCCCGCGCCCTCGCCTCCCCCGTGCCCCCGCCCCTTCCGCACATGGTGGGACCCAGACTCGGAGCGGTAAATCAAGCGTGTATAGAGATCGAGCGCTACACTCCACGTGGGCGTGGGCCCGCACACGCGCGCCATCCCAGAGGAGCTAGCGGCGGGGCTCCACCACCACGCCGGCCGCGAGGTGCGCCGCCGCCGAATCCCGGCCGCGCAGTGCCGCCACAAGGACGCCGCCGAGGACAAGGACAGGCTGGATCCGTCGGCCGCAGCTGCTCCTCCACCGGCCTGCGCGCGCCCTGCTCGATCCCGCGCCGCTCGTCAACCTCGCGTCGGCCCGCCGCTCGAAGCACACCACCTCGAGCCGGAGATGGAGACGAGCAAGCCAAAGCCCCGCCCCTTTGCTCGCCGACGGAGGAAGAGGGGCTCCCGCGCCGGTCACCGGCGGAGAGAGAGAGGATCCGCGCCGGTGAGGACAAGTCGGGGCCGTCGCCGCCGCGATCTGCGCAGGAACACCGCACCACCGCCCCCCTCCTCCGCAGGCCCACCGCTGCTCGGGAAAGGTATGGACCCGCCTCTGCCCGATTCGCTTGGCCTGGAGCCGCGCCTGTCCTCCGAGATCCGCAGCTCTGCTCGGTGGAGCTCTGCTCCCCGAGGCCGGTGAAGAAGCAGCCGCGAGGGCTCGCCGTCGGGGGGGGGGGGGGGGTGCCTGCTCCTCCACCGCGCTGGCGCTGCCTTGCCTCGCGCCCTTCCGGCCGGCCGCACGACCCTTCCCGGCTCCGCTTCCGCGCTGGCCGTGCCGGCACCCGGATCCGCCTTCGCGCCTGTCTGCAGCTGGCAGCACGGCCAAGCACAAGCGCTCTTCCCCGACCGGCGACATCTTCCATGGGATGGAGCGCAGGACGACGCAAATCGGCGGCTTCCCCGGCGCTGCCCTGGTCTGGATGTTTGGCCGGAGACGAGGCAGCAGTTGGCTGCTTGCCTTGCCGCGTGGTGCGTGGACCGGAGTGGGTAGTGGAGCCGGATGGAGAATAAGGCCCCCTTTGTGGTAGCGCTCCGTGAGCTGCTCCGCGAGCAGCTCCGCCAGGAGCTTTACCAAACGGGTGGGGGAGAAATAGCTCCGGTGTCGGAGCTCCGTGTTTTGCGCTGAGAGGAGCCGGGAGGGAGGGAAGGAGCTGAAAACACCTGCTCCCCGCAGCTTCATCTCCTCCGCGCGCCCCAAATCTCCAGCTTGCCCCTCGGCGAGCCGGAGAAATCTGCTAGCCGCGGTTGGAGGGCGGCGGCGGCGCGAGCGCGGAGAGGCCGCTGGGCTGCAGCGGCGTGGGCGTTGGGGACGGAGGGCCGCGGCGGAGCAAGCTCGGGGAGGTGGCGGCGCGCAGGGGCGTTGAGGCCGCGGCGGCACGGGCGTGAGCTCGGGGAGAAGACGTAGCTGTGCTGGGGCCTGGGAGCGGATTAGTAGGACCGAGGCCTCACGGTCACGGTGAGAGGATAAGACCAACTGACCGATACAGAAGAAAGAAAAGGATCCTCCGTTGTGAAAACAGAAAGGGAAAAATAATATTCAATTATATTATGTAATCTGTTTATTATTGTTTTTATAAGAAAAGAAAGAAAAATAAAAAGGATTTCATCCTTTCTATCAATCTTAAATCATGTGGAGGAGTTGTTTTGCCAAACGGTTTTCCAACCATGCAAGCTAGAGCAAAAAAAAAGCTGCTTCACCAGAGAAGTCACAGCCGGAGTCGTTTCAGCTGAAGCTGGAGCTCTACCAAAGAGGCCCTAAATTGGTGAGCTGGCACAGAAGAAGGTTGATGGAGACGGACGTTTCTTTAGGTGGGTCCCAAAACGGTTCTCTCACTAAAATTAAAAAAGAAAAGGGAAAGGGAAAACAAAGAAAAGGGAAAAGGAAAAAAAAGAAAGAAAAGAAAAAAGAAAAGAGAGAAAAAAGGATTTGGACATTTAAATCTTTTTTCATGATTTAGAATAATAATTATTACTTCATTAAAAAGTTGTATAGAGGATAAATGTGATTGTTAGAATGATTGTGTTATGAAGAAATATGTGATAGTTGGTATGAGATGACAGTTGGAGATGGTTGAATAAAATATGAGATATTTGGTATAAAGGTTGAGAAATAGAGGTTGACATGTGTGGAAGAAATAAATACAGAGTAGAGAACCTTGATGACCGGGATGGAATATTCTTTATAAAGATCGAAAAGAGAGATCGACGGGTGCGGACAGTCTCATGCCCTCTCATCTCTCCTCAGTCCTCATGCCGCAGCGCGTAGGAGCTCTTCCGCCCGCGGGGAGGAGCCGGTGGCGCGATTTGGCGAGACACTGCTACTCCGTCAACGGGGAGAGGAGTCCGTCGCGGGCCCCTGCTACTCCACACCCGCCACCGGGAACCGGCCGCGCCGCACCGCGGAGCTTCGCCTGAGCTTCGGTGACCACACGAGCTCCGGCGGCCGCGCGAGCTCTGCCAGCCATGCGAGAAGTGCCTCGATCCAGAGTGGTGCTTGATCTAGGGCACAGGGATGAGGAGGGGGCTTGGCCGGCGCGTGCTGGATGTTCGCCACGGTCGGCCGGCCTCGCTGCCCCCGCGCCGCAGCTGCTGCCCCACCTCGCCCGCCTACCCCGCATGCGTCGTGGGGAGAGCCCGAGGCGTCGATGGAGGATACAGGAGACAAAGAGCGCGGAGGCGTCGATGGAGGATACAGGAGACAAAGAGCGCGGAGGAGGGAGGGAGGCCGCCGCGCCGCCGGCTAGGGAGGCCATGCCTCTTGCCGTCGCTTCTGGAACGAGACAGGAGAGAGAGAGAGGGAGGGAGAAAGAGTGGCGGCGTCAGGGGAGAGAGAGGCAGGAGGGAAAAAGAGTAGTGGCCTCCTGCACCCATTCGCGTGCATTTTGAGTTGCAGAATTGTTGATTACTTGCATTGAGTAATCAAGCATGCATGAATTGGAGTAAGATGTGTTGGAGTACCTTTTATATTGTGATTCATGTTTACAATTTGTTGGCTTGAGTACATATGGCAATCATGCATTCCTGTGTTATATAATTCAAGTGATAACTATTATGAGATAATTTTAATTTTTTATTTTGTTCAAAATTTGTGAGTTCATAACATCTCGCTCATGTTTTTTTAATCAATTGTGACTTGTTTATTAAGTTTTTTGCATGATAGTTTTTGAGATAATTATTATCATTCAAATAATGTATGCCCGTGGCAAAGCACGGGCTATTACCTAGTACTCCGTAAAACGCATTGGTAGTCTGGTACACAAAGGGCGCCGACCGATCGGGCGCGACTGGCCCGGCGATGGCGAGGACTCCGCCGGAACGCGCAAGGCGACACCGCGCGCCGTGCCGACTGGGCTGTCTGCCGACGGCGAGCAGGGCAGCAGGCCGGCTCCCCTGCGGCCCTGCCTGGCACTGGCACCCCGCCCGTTCCTCCGCTTCTCCGCGGCAGCGAAGCCTCCCGCGTCCCTTGTCGCCACCCGCGCGTCGCGGGGCGAGCAGACCGCAACCGCCAAAGGCCGGTGCGCGCGGCACGTTCCCCGCGGCGCGGCGCCCTGGGGTACGGTACGGACGGCTGCTACGCCGACGCACGCACACATCGCGCACGCGCAGCCATGCACGCCTGCCCCCAGCCCCCACGCGCCGAGACGCGACACGGGACGTGGTGGCGACCCCGAGCCGCTGCTGGCTGCTGCGGCGCGGCGGGGCCGGCGGCCTGTTGCATCGCGTGCATGCGGCCCGCCCACCGGGCCGATGGCTTCCTCGTTGCGCGCCGCTCGCGGGGTCCGCGGCCGGCCGCCAGCCTGACGGGCTCTGGCTTGCCCCGTTGCCCGGCCGATGGCCCCCCTGCGCCGCGCCGGTTCCGGCGGGCACATGGGACTGGCCGACTGGGCGGCACGGAGCACGGGCAGAGCGGCGAGTCTCTGGCTCTGTGCAGAGCGAGCGATAGCTGTAGCTCAGTAGCTGGCTCGGCGGTCGGGCGGCACGTGCTGTCGCATCTGGAGAGGCAAAAGCCAAGGGCGCGCGCGCGCGGCTGCGGGCTGCGCGGCGGCGACCTACCAACGCTTTCGCTGTGGACGCACTGTGCGCGCGCGCGCGGATAGCGCCTTCGGGTATGCGGACAATGTTGAGGGGTCAAACCCGTCGCGTCCGGTTCCCTGTGCCGGCAAATTCGCTGGCCATTCGACGCTCCAGGACGGCAGTCGGCAATGAGTGTGAGTGGAACAACTGGCCCGGCGCTCCGGCCGGGCAAAGCATTCAAACGAGAGCGTCCTTTGAAACTGTGTGTTCCGGAAAATGGAGACTGGAAATGACGTTGCCACGCATCAAATCCCAAATCTAGCATTTGTAGCCAGGGACTTTTGCCAGCGTGTTGCCCTAGTACGTTCTGTGTGTACAGAAAAAAAAAAGAGAGGATCATTTCCAGGTCCTGGTGGTAAATGCAATGAAATTCGACTGAACCAAAACCTTAGCAAGGTTGCAACGACAAACCATATATACGGCATCATCCTCAATTCATCAGGACTCTGGAGCCAACCAACATGTTCATCACAGCACATGCCATGATGACGCCGCAGGTTAGTTGGGACAAGGAAGCATGCCATGGGAATCTCTCTCGGCCCCTTTTGGAATGATTGGGGCCGGGATGCAGCAAGCCCTGCGGCAAAGCTCCCCTCGTATGGGAAGGGGAATGTTTATGACACTCATTGCCATCATGAACAAAGATGCCATGCCATGCAGAGAAAGCAAAAAAAGAACGTGAGGCAATCGGACCTGACCCCCTGAGCCAGCGGTCAAAAGATCTTCCACTGTGTGCATTGCCAAGCCAACGACGACCCCACACTGTGATCACACAACAAACCTATCTGCGATAACCGTACAAGCAAAGACGAGCCATCTCATTTCAAGAACCAGAACCCTTTCCCTTTTCCTTGCGGCAGCCTTGTTTCATGCAACGTTCAAAAGGGAGCCATACTACTACATTCCAACCAATTTTCCCCAAAAGAAAGGCTCAAAAGAACGCTACCAGCCCTACCACCACTACTGAGATTGTGCATAAGCTGTAGACTAATCAAGACCTATGTTCTACTACTGCATAACACTACACCAATCAACATGGCAACTAACCTTCCTTGCTATCTTGCAGCTAATTTACCTAACTTGGTTCTCCTAATCTTGCTTCAGTTTTACAAAAACCAGCCAACGGCAAGCAAGATTGGACATCTACTGACCTCCAATCCATCATCTAGGCATCCGCCCAGGCGGCAAAGACAGGGAGATGAGAAACGACGTGCTGTGCTGTTGGTGCCGGCACCTGGCATAGGCATCCAGGGGCTCATGGAGGCCAGGCTCACGGCGTTCGGCTGCTGCTTGCCATACAGCATGGCCAGGCCCGGCCTCTCGGGCTCCCCTCCCTGGAGTTGCCGAGGCTTGTCACCAGCGACGAGGAGTTGGAGAAGTTGACGCCACCAGTCTTGCCTGGAACTTCAAGGTGATGATCAAGCACAGCACACCCGACGTCAAGCCCAACGATGCCATGCAGGGAGTGAGATTCACTCATGATGCCCTTCTGGTGATCAACTGCTTCTGGGCAATGCACAGCTTCCTGGGAGGATCCATGGAGCACCATCCTCCAGTCAGCGCTTGGTTCCTCGCTAGGGTTGAGCTCCCTGCCAACATTATGCATCAAAGGAACGCTGTTCCCTTGCTCGATCGCCTTGACCTTTCGTGCTTCCTCGATAGGCAGCAGGGTGTTGCTCTCCATGATCTTGTCAACGTCGTATCTGTTTATGCCAAAGTTCGTCACCGCGTTCAAGCCACGGAACTTAATGGCAGCTACGTCATAAGCCTCCGCTGCTTCTTCTTGAGTGGCTGCATATTCATTAATAAATGGTTTTAAGGACGAGCTCGGCTATAAGTGACCTATATGAAAAAAAAATCATGTAACAACTAATGGTAGTCTGTGCAATGGAACTGAAATCAAGATAGATCCTAATGCAAAGTAGGATTCCCAATCAGATTACTTTAGGCTGCTGCTATCGCCATCTTTTAGTTCAAGTGTTCAATGGAGTATTCAAAACAGTCAACAGGTTGCTTTGGTCAGAGGTCACAGCCTTAGGAAAAGCATAACTATCTGAAAAAGTAAAGAATGGCCAGGACGAATGTGTGAACAATGTACCCCACGGATTAAAGTTGATAGCAAAAGCAATGCACATCGAGAGATTAGAGGTAAAAGTTATGTTCGAACTCTACTTCTCCGGTAAATGTACTTTGATGAGACAATTAGCATTGTAACAGTCACACCATCAAAGGATTAGAACCAAAAGCTTCTTTTACTTGAGGCACAGTCACTTTGTGGAAGCATTTAGGCCCTACAAATCGCAGTCAAATAAAGATCATTCTTACTGAAAGTGCCGAGGTATAGATCCTTGTTCCCGGCAACCCTGCCAATCCTTGACTGCCATCTTCCATGCTGGTGATGCCTGTGATGCAGTCACCATGAACATATAAGGATGATTTCTCTGTGTACTTTTGTTGTCTGCACAAAGGAATCAAAATGCTGCCGGCAAATTCTGCCCAAACAAACCTTGTCACCCCTCTGTAGATGGAGGCACCTCGAGAAAACCCGCTGCTTCTCCTGTTATCAGTAACAACTTCAGAAATGCAGGAAGACAAAATGAACTTACAATCAAAGAAACTAGCAAGCTAACCTTCTCAAGTGCGCAACAAATTCTTGCCTTGTCATGCTCTTCATCTCCTCAAGCTCATCTTGATAGTTTTCTACCTGCCAAACAAAGTGTGTCATGGACCTTTGCTACATAAATAAACAGCAAGATCATAAGCCCTCACAGCCTTCCTTCAGTATGACACTTACCGGGAAATTGATGTGAGTAGCTGGACCCCAGTATTTCAGAGCAGCAAGATCATAAGCCCTTGCGGCCTTGTCTTCAGCATCATAGCCACCTAATTCACAGAAGAGAAATCACATTTCATATTTCTGGAGCTGGGCACAAGCTTGAAACAGATAAGCAGACAAAGAAAGTCATGATCGGGTAGGAAATGTTTTGTTACCTAGATATACTGCGAGTCATTGCATTTCAGTCATGACAAACCCCAGAACGACATTTCCAAAAGAAGAGGAATCAAAATGTCAGAAAGAGCTATAAATGCATAAAATTTGGTACAACATTATTTTGGATGTCTACCTTGCCTTCCTTTCCTTGTCTGCCCATCCTTTCTGCAGCTGTTGTCCCAGAGGTGGGCTTCATACCTGCCAGTCCACCTGTGCCTGCTCCAGTGAATCAAAGACAAACATAACCTTCATCATTCAAATATATGAAGCGAGCACAAACAAAATAATGTGTTTGGTCTAAGAAAAAGTTAAAATGCTGCTTCCATAACAAGAGAGGGGGTGCCATATTAATCTGCAGGACTGCAGAAGCACCAGGAGGATCAGAGATCCCAGGCTTTAATATTGTGAAGTGGAACGAACAAATTACTGTACTCACTGTTCTGCTAAGATTAGGCATTAAAACGATTTTGGCGTGAAGCAATGTGTTGCTGCCCTACTGAATTTTTAAACAAGGATAACAGAGCATGTATAACATAAGTACAATGGCAGAGCATAAGGCAAATACTCCAAACGAACCAGAAATTAAATTGACTTGGCACAAGCTGAGTCTGAGCTATGAGCAAAAATCGACCAAACGATCAATGCCGCAGAGGAGGAAACATCGTCAGAGTGCCAAGAAGAGTTTCAAATCATACATATGACCCAGAAGGCCAGAACTAAAAGAGGCAAAGCATTGCCCGTACGAAGCCTACTGACGAAACAAACGCAACAAGAGATGACAGGAGGAAAAGCAGAAATAATCTTCGAATGCAGCTTACCTGGTGACGCCCCTGTACCGGGAGGTCCTCTGCCCGAACGTGTCGATGGACTTGCGGTGCACCGGCTGCTTCTGGCCTCCCTTGCCGGTGCCCCTCTTCCTCCCGACGCCACCATTACTGCGCTCCTGGGCAGCGGCCGCAGCGGCTACAGCGACCACCTGGTTCTGCTGCTGCGGAGCCGCGCTGACGCAGCTGCTCGACTGGGACCCGGGGCTCATCATCGACAGGACTCAGCGGATGCATCTCCCCGTTGCTGTAGCAGGCGCCGTAGCTCGTCAGGAGGTAGTTCTTGGCCTCGTCCATTGGCGCCGACTCTTCTTGGAGCATCTCGGCTTCCATCAGTGGCTGGAAGTTGTAGGGGACGAGCTGCTGGTGCTGGTACTGGTGGTAATCCCCGCTTGCCTCCTCTTCTTGGACCTGCTGGTGGCTGTAGTAGGTGGCCATTTCTTGGCCACCGCCATTGCCACCACCCAAGAAATCCTCCAGCTTAGGTTGGGACGACGGCATCATGCCTACTTCATACCAAGAAGATTATAATGTTAGAGAAACAGAGAGGAGGGAGATACAGAGAATACGTTTCAGAGAGGAGGGAGAAGGATGGTATATTGACCTTCGATGTTGCAGATGGAGCCGTCGGACTTGATGGGCATGGCAGGCAAGTGGGAGTAGTAGACGCCGGCGGAACTGGTGCCATCCCCATACGCGCCGCCCACGCAGTAGTAGCCCGGATAGGGCGCGGCCATCGGCGAGAAGAGGAAGTTGGAAGTGACCGCGGCGTTGTTACTGGAAGAGCAGATCGTGGTACTGGAAGGAGGTGGAGGATGCTGTGCAGGAGATGGTTCAGAAGCGGAGGGAACCTCCATAGCCGTGTGTGGAGAGAGGGAGAAGCCGAGCCAGTTGCTTCCACTGGCCATTTCTCCCATCGACCATGCACACGCAAGCCCTTTCTTTTGTGCTGCGCTCCTAGCACAAACACTAGCGAACCGAAGGAACTAGCTACTCCGATGCTACTACACTCATGTGACCCGATGAGAGGGACCCGGGCCGTGAAACCGAGCAAAAGGAATGAGAGGGGCCGGATCAAATTGGTGGATAAGTACGACTCCTAATGCATCTTTGAGCATATAAAATAAGAAAATCTACGGCTTCCTCCACATACCTATCCGTTCCATAGGTACGCGTGTGTTTGGAGGGGTACGGCTTCACCGAAACGGCTACGGCCGCGGCTTTCTCAATAAAATGTCTTTCTTCAGCTTCTTTGGTTAGATTTTTTAAATTACATAGTATAACGTTGACACTCGACACTCATAGCGTGCATGCACATTCACCTCTATAAACACACGTACGCAAATCCTATCTCTATAAACACCTTCGAAGTACTCAGTAACATCTTGGTGAAAGCCAGGAGTGAAACCTGTAAAAGAAACGTTTGACAAGGCTTCAACCAAAGCCGCCGAAGCCAATTTTAAAGCCCTCCAACCATTCTCTGTGGCCTTGTTTAGTTTCTTTATTTTTGTAAAATCTTTCTATCTCGATTTTTGTGCCTCTTTCATACTGTACGTCTCTCAATACATAAATTTCTTTTCCATTCTTCGTCCCCTCTTCTGAAACTAGTAGGTTGGCACGTGCCACAGGCACGTGTTATAAAAATAACATAAATTAAAAAATCTTAATTTTTTAAAAAATAAGTATGTAAAATAATGTATACTTTTGTTAGATCGCATATTAAAATTATTCAATAGCATCTCATATTAAAAATTATATAATCATGCATCGAAAGCTTGGGCCTCCGGCGGAAACGGAAGGAAATTTTTGTATAATTAAATCTTAAACAATCAGCAACATATATAAAAGAAAATATTCACGATACATGTATCCATGAGCAACTCGGCACCGCAGCCAGCTTTTTGATGATGGGGAGGCTGAGAAGGTTGCTCTCCTCGTCGCCGGTGTCGTAGAGCAACGACGCCACGCACTCGACGTCACCGGACACCGTCACAACGCGGAGCACGTTCCGCTTCTACCTGGTGAGCTTGGACACGACGAGCGTCGTGGCCACCCTTGCGCCGCGCTCGACGCCGACGCCCTTGCAAAGAAATATGAACTCTGAATAGATGATGAGAATGAAGGGAGAGATTGTGTGTTTTGAGAATAAGGAGGGGCGCCTTATATAGGGGGCAGGAGGGCTAAGGAGATGAACCTGGACGCCCACGACTATGGTAAGTAATCGATTCCCTGATTGACTCCCACAACTATGGTAAGTAATCAAGTTTTAAAAGGATGGAGACACCCGATTGCGTAGATGTCATTCTTTTTTTAAAGGAAACCTTGACCGGTACACAACACACATATGGACGCTAGCCATCTACAAAAGGAAAGAAGGGAATTCAAATTCCTTGATGCACACGGCCATATAAAGAAAGGAAAGCGCGAATTTCAAAAAGAAGGTGTAGGCGCCCTGATTACATAGGAAGGTGGAGTAAAGGAAAAGGGTGTTTTTTTGGAAGGAAACCAGCGTATCTTCTTTTTGCATACGAATACAACGAATAGAAAGGAAAGGAAAGCGGCGCCTTGATTGCATTACCATACAAAAAACACGATCAAAAGGAAAGGAAGGCAGGCGAATTTACAAAGGAAGGTGAGGAAAGGAAAGGAAAGGGGTGTTTTTTTGAAGGAAACCAGCGTATCTTTTTGCATACGAATACAACGAATAGAAAGGAAAGGGAAGCGGCGCCTTGATTGCATTACCATACATAGAACGCGATCAAAAGGAAAGAAAGGCAGGCGAATTTACAAAGGAAGGTGGAGGAAAGGAAAGGGGTGTTTTTTTTGGAAGGAAACCAGCGTATCTTTTTGCATACGAATAGAAAGGAAAGGAAAGCGGCGCCTTGATTGCATTACCATACAAAGAACGCGATCAAAAGGAAAGGAAGGCAGATGAATTTCCAAAGGAAGGTGGAGGAAAGGAAAGGGGCGTTTTTTTGGAGGAAACCAGCGTATCTTTTTTCATACGAATACAACGAACAAAAAGGAAAGAAAAGCGGCGCATTGATTGCATTACCATACAAAGAACACGATCAAAAGGAAAGAAAGGCAGCGGGTATAAAAAATGCCAAGGTGAGAAAGAATAGGGAGGCGGGATGGCGCCGAGGCGCAAAAGAACGGGGGGTGACGACCAAACGCGTCTACCCTCCCCCGTCGTTCGGGGCCACCGTTTGACCCTGATTTGTGGGTCCTTTGTGAGGGGTAGGGAGGTAGACTTTTAGGTGAGAAACCGTTTCAATTGTGACACTTAGACTAACACGCCGTGTGCGCCAGAGCTACTGCTTGTGTGGCCATTAGCCCCATGCCGTCCAAAACTCACTCATGCAAAACTGCCCCTATAAAAATGCAAAGAATTGAATTGTGAGGGTGCCATTGGATGAGATGGGCCGGCCAGCTCTTCCCCTCTCCTGTTCTCATCTCTTCCCCCCGGCCGTCTGCCACGCACGCTGCTCCTCCCCCTCGTAGATCGATGTAGGCCGAAACAAGGCTGCTTCTGCCACAGACTTGATGGACGGACACGAGAGAGACCGCGCGGAGTATCTAGCAGTAGATTCAAAGCGCAGGACAGGTGCACGCAAAGCGCTAGTCACTTCGCAACAGTACCGTCCCTGCGCCGCACTGCAGTGTTGCAAATGCCAACGAACCAACCCAGTAAAATCCCTAGTACCACCCCCCATCTTCGCTTAAACAAGTGCTGCCCCAAAACAAGCCGCTTAAACCCAAGCCGCCACAGGATCGAGCTCAGCGAAGTGCCGGGGGAAAACGACGCCGCTCAACTGCAGTCCTGCAGATGATACCGACCCGTCGACACAAGAACACGGCTCGGCCCGGGGGGTTCAGGTTCAGGTTCAGGATTGGCTGCGCCGGAAACTTGCATTGCCCAACGTAAGGAAGCGAGCAGCGAGCTCCTCTCACGGGGTCGGTAGCAGAAGCACACACACACTCCTGTTTCGTTTTCCCTGGCGGCCGAGCATGCCGGCCGGCCCGGTCGGGGCGCCGGTCAAACGAACACAGGCGAGGGCAAGGCAGCTCCTGCAGGCAGAGAAGGCCTGTGCTGTGTTGGCCGGTCAGCCGGTGTGCTGTGTGGACTTGATGGCCGCCTGCCTTCATATATGTTCTGGGAATGATGAGCCGAGGGCCCCAGCAAACCCCTGTGGGCGTGATAAAAGCCAACCGGTGTGGCTTTTTTGCACAGCACAGCCCTTCTCCTAAACATTCTGATTCCATACGGCTTGCTTCGATTTTAGGGAGATGCTCGAGATCAGAGCACGCAATTGCCAGAAAGAGCAAAGTGCATTTGTCTGGCTTTTTTCCCCTTGTTATCAACATCTAGTATTTGGCAAGTCCACCTTTGGATTTGAACTAGACAAACCTTTCGTCAATAAATGTTGGCAAGCAGGCTTAACTAGACAAACTCCATTCCTCTTGCGAGAAGCCGAAATGCCTAGCATGCATAATTTTCCATCAATATATGCCACTAGGTAAAATCTAAATCCCTCGTATGCAAGAGGTACAGGTACAACATATTAGGATTATGAGTGTTTTTGGTGGCATTTGAAGACTTCTTCCTTCTGCTAACCATATTCCTGAATCCCTATAATTATTATTCGTTCATCAAGGCTGATGATGTAGAAAGTTCAGGCTAAACATATGAGGAAAAAGAACCGACACTTAATTTAGCACTAAATATCACATGCCATCTGAGATAAAGTCCAAGTACCACAAAAGAGTGGATATGCAAAAACAAAAGGAAAATTCAGAGAATAACATTATGCGAATTCTAAAGTAGGCTTAGAGCAGATTAAAGCACTATCAGGTCCACATAAGACGCTGTACTTTTTGGAATTTAGTGTGCTCCATTCAGAAATGAACACTCCTGTTTTGCCATAAGAAGTGGTACCTCTAGTTCCTCATAGGATGGTCAGCTGATGAACTCCATAACTATCCATTCAATTACATCTCATGCATGGCAAATCACCGGTACTCCTGTGGTTTTTATTCTTCCTATGGTGAAAATTCCATGGCATTAAACCTCGCTTGCCCTTTACAGGTATGCAAATGCAAGCATGTTTGGCAAGTGGATTACTGTATCATCGTCCTACCGTAGCTATAAAGCTCTTAAGTACTATAGTAAACCAGGTCCACTTCTAAGAAAACACAAGAGAATTTGATTCGCATGCAAAGCTTTAGATCATGCCCTGCGTACAACGTACCAGCAGCCACCGATATCGAGGGTCCATGCCAGATCAATTGCGTTTTGCCAAACGAACAAAGGCTGCGCAGCTTCAATTCTGAAGCTGGTCCTACGGCTCTCATTCTTTCTGATCGCAGCAAAAGTTGCTTGCAAGATCGAGCTGGTCCCTTGATGAGGCATGCAACGTCTAGGGGCCCTCGGCTCCTCCACGAAAAAAGGTCTCTCGCAAAGAGGAATGTGCCTAGCTTGTTGGTCTGGGAACTAAGCCGCTTCTAGTTGCAGTAGGGAAATCTAGTTTAAGCACGCACGGGATGGAATAATCTCTCGTGTCCTTTTCCGCGATGATGGTGTTCATTTGGTACTAGCAAATCATCGCTTGGCCATGGCTAGTTGCTGCTGCCTACCATTGGCCCCACCCCATGGCCATGGAACGTACTGACCCTACCAGATGTTCCCCCTTTTCTGCCTTTATCTAGGTTTCCCCATGCCCGACACTTCTTTTGTGGCTCACGTTAAAACAGCCAGGAATTCTAGCGATTGCGATGGGTGCGTGTCCATTCCGCATTTCCGTCCCTTCCCCATCTACAAAGTGGTAAATGCAAGGAAGTTGGATGGTCGGTTTCCTCCAAAATTTCAAGTGCGAAGATATTCTTACAGGCACAGATGGGTTATCGCAGGTGTGGTAAAATAAAAACTAATGAACAAGGTGTGACTGTAAGCTTAGCCGCTCAGGTCAC
Source organism: Urochloa ruziziensis (assembly GCA_015476505.1). Lineage (NCBI taxonomy): Eukaryota > Viridiplantae > Streptophyta > Magnoliopsida > Poales > Poaceae > Urochloa > Urochloa ruziziensis. The sequence goes on from CM027118.1 coordinate 7,722,003, forward strand.
TGGTCAGAGAAAAACGTGGCATCATAGCTTAGGCGGCATTCCAAAATTAGCTAACAAAATTACAGTTTTTACAGTTCGCCAGTGGCTTGCTTGAAAGCGACATACCTAGCGGATAGATCCTCCCATCGATTTGCCTCCGAATCGGTGGCCTCCATCGCCGCGTACTTCCGCACGATCACGCCCAACGACGGGATCGGGATGGCAGCCGCCCGCCCCCTGCACGGCCGGCCGCCAGCACCCTTCGGCCCTCGCGTTCTCTGCCCGGCACATCGCAGCGGCGGCGATCGTGAGGAGTGAGGACTGCCCCTGGGGAATTTTCCCTTTCCGCACAGGAGCAAGTTAACCTTCCAGTCCGCAAAGAGCAAAACATGTGGTGGCTCGAATAAGTCAGATATTTGTGGAACGATTATAATCTAAAACTTCTTTAAAGTGACCTATATTTGTGGAACAAATTTCTTAGTTTGCAACGTTTATTATTTGACCAGGAAGTTTTGATTTTTCAATGAAGTAATTTTAATTGATTTATTGGTGGAACAATAATTCTACGTCGTTGGTTCAGAACGATTTTATTTTGTTGTACCGGTAGATTTTTCTTTGAAATATTTTTGTGTGACAATTTGGCTGTAGCCTGCAGGACACTTCAGTTATATTTTTCTGCCATTTTTCTTAGTCTGGAATAATGTATTTTTTTGCTTGGAAAATTTAACTCTGGATTATATACTTTTTTTAGAATAGCTTGTTGAGGGCCTATAGTCATCAAACGAGATCCATGATTCACGAGCAGAGCAAAAGATGAAAATACCGGCTCACTGGTGATTTAAAAATAGGCGGAGAGGAGTAGCCACCTTTTTTTAGGGCGAGTAGCCACCTTTGTAAGTGCCGAACCTAAGAGCAAGTATTATAACTGGTGAGTAGTAGGCGAAATCTGATGTGGAGGGAAGAGAAAACTGGAGAGAGAAGAAAACGGGCGAGTAGCCAGACGGCAACGAAAAGCGGGCGCAAGCCGGCCAGCGCCGTTCCCTTCACTCTCCATTAGTTGCTGTCGCTGTCAAACGCAGCCCAAGGAGTAAATAATGCCGCAAGTAACAAACAGCTGAGCTGGACCTCCATTCGCCAACGAACGAGCGAAACTCTAAATCTGGCTCTAACAAGTCATCCTCCATTCCACTTTTGTGTTGTATCGAAAAAAACGTCAAAAATCTGTCAATCAGATTGAGTTATAGGACTCGACTCGTGTGTTAGTTCAAAAATTGCTACATGTTTCTCATTGACCTGTAGACGGTCAACTTGTCTTCACCTAAATTTTGATTGAATTGGAATAAATTTTGAATCTACACGAATTTCATGTTGATATGCCCATCTTTTGAATCCACATAAATTTCAAAAAGATCTGTATACAGACGTCTGAAGTCTAAAAAGAAAGTTGAAAACATCAATTCACAATAAGTGTCTAACAAAATATCATAGCATAGGTAGTACACTTTTTTTCGACCGAAGTCGGCAAGGGAAGCCCCAACCTATTTTTTCATATTTTTTTTATTTCAGACCCTATTAATTCGCTTTCCCGGGGAGTCGAACTTGGGTCTGCTGGGTGCTACTCAAGTGCTCTAACCAATAGGCTAGAGACCCTTTCACATAGGTAGTACACTTGAAACCTGAAAAGAAAAAAAGTCAAAACAAATTACATGGGTTTTAGGAAAACATAAATAGACCACACTCTTAAAACGGCACAGCGAGAATGTTCACGCCCAATGATGAGTTTCAGGTCGACCGACAGGTTCCTTCCGTCCGGGCGACGCTGCACGCGTGTAACACATATGGGTCCACCTCACGGCACAAAGCGATAAGTCAGCTGTGGTGCGCTGCTCGCCCCCCCCCCCCCCCCCCCCTCCCGGCGACCGGTGGCGCGGGTGCTTCTAGAAAGCACCAGTTGTAGGTGGGGCACGGAGGCCGACGAGAGCCGCCGCGAGCAAGCTCCACCCGCCACCATGCCCGGCCGCCCGCGCCGCCGCCGTCATGCGCGCTGGACGCCGCCCGTGCGCTGGCGCGCCCTTGGCCTGCTGTTTCCAAGAACTTTTTATCATTTTATTTCTTCTTCCAAAAACTGTTTAAAAAATTTTTTTTCTCAAAATTTGTCCCAAACTTTTTGTTGGCCACGACGGAAAGGGAAAGGCAGGAGGGCGCTCCAAGCTGTGCACGTGGGACGGTGGTGGACCCCTGGAGGCAGGCTCGGAAAACCGCGCAGTGGGAGGCTTATTACTGCGCGCGTAAATTTGACATCCCCACGTTTACGTATGCATTAGACCTTCTCCAATTCTAGCCGCAACTAATGATGTCTAGGTTAGGGTTTGAAGAGTTGGTTTTCTCTAACAAGTTTGAGCTTTTTTTAGAGTGGATTCATCTTCGGTGGAAATGGATGAAAGAAACAATGTAAAACATAGAAAGGTTTTCTTTTTAGTTTTTAGGAAAATAAAATGTGGCACATCCATAGTTTATGTCCTGATATAATTTGTTGTAAATGTTGAGGATCAAATTCTTATTAGTTTTATACATATGAAAATATTTTTTATGAATATGATTTAGATGACAGGTGTAGTGCAAATTGAGACGAAAAATTTATTTTTCGTACAAATTGATTTAGGACGAGTTCAAAACCCAACTTTTGCGACCAAGTGTATAATCACTTGAACTGTGGATACCCTCTTAAATCATTTGAACAATTTATTGATTTTGAAAAATATATCCATTTGGATACCCTCTTAAATATATTTTGAACGATTTGTCAATCCTTTGCTATTGATGCTCTCGAGACCTGCTGGTGGCTGGTGGGAGAAATTTGGGATTCTGCCATTGTCAAAAGTGGGCTTCGCCGTTTTGCCATCCCGCAATTTGGTTTCGCCCAAATGCCATTATCAAAGTGCGTCCAACCGGTGGAATGCCTTTTCTTCCTTTTCCAACTCATTTGCTGATTATAGGCACATGAGCTGACCATTTTACCCTTGCCCGTCGGCCTCCACTTCCCCTGCGACGCCTACTTCCTTGTCCCGGCGATGCTCAACCTCCGCTCCACCCTCGCCGCCGCAGGGCTCGCCGGCCGCGTCAGGGTCTCGACCGCGATGTCCGCAGCGGCATTGGCCTCCCCGGTGTGGTCCGGCGTCGCGAGACACGTCCTCCGGTTCCTGAGCTCCGCAGGCGCGCCGCTCGTCCTCAAGTCCCCCTCGTCGGAGGCGCGTCGGAGGCGCCGCGTTGCCCTCGCCGGCGGCGCTCGACCGGCCTTCCCGCCACCGCGCCGAGCTTCTCCAGGGGGCCGGCTTCTCTTGGGCGGCGGCGGCGGCGGGCAGGAAGAGGAGGAGGCAGCGGCGGCCGCGGCGGCGGGCAGGAACAGGAGGAGGACAACAGCGGCAGCTAGGACCGGGTGGCGGAGAGCCTGAGCAACGGCGTGGAGGAAGGAAGCGCGGGGAGCGTCGGCCTGCGGCGTCGCCCAGATGCGGCGCGACGCTGGAGCTTCGCGAGAAGAAAACAGGGACCGATGCCTTCAGGATGGGAGATAAGGCACGTGAGGGTACAAGGGCATTCTGGTCAAGCCATATGATTAAATCAAGGGGAAAACACAAAAAGAGTTGTTAAAAATCGAAAAGGCATTTCACCGGATGGACACACTTTGATAATGGCATTTGGACGAAACCAAATTGCGGAATGGCAAAACGGCGAAGCCCACTTTTGACAATGGCAAAATCCCAAATTTCTCGGCTGGTGGGGTTCTTCTGAATTCGCCAATCTCAAACTACAGAGTACAGACCCTGTATCCAGATGTACGCATGCATTGTGTCAGTGATGGCTCAGGTGTCGTAATCCAATCGGCAAAGCTACCACTACCAGTCGGTCGGTCGGGCCTCGGTCGCATGCGTGAGCGTGATACAGTACACTAGAAGTGCACATGTCTGCACTTACACGGTGCACGGGCCGACGGCGACACCTCTCAGGCGAACGTTTTCAACTAAAACCGAAAAAACAACAGAACAAACGAACCGCAAACCAACATAACAAGTACAGCGTCATCTGGCTCGTGGCTTGTATGTATACCAATAAAAAGACGAAATCAGCGGTGGATACCGAACATTGGTCCAGGAAGAGGAACTACGAGGAATGCCTGGGTGCATGCTACTGCATGCTGAAAACCAGGCATCATGCGTTCTGGTTGGTTGTCGCAGGAGCAAAAGGGCAGTACAGTTTGTCCAAAGAACCCAAACGGATCGCGGGCTCGGGGCACAGGATTCCGATGCCATACACGTCGTATCTCGTTTTGAGATGAGCATATACTGTACGTACACAGCGGCAGAGGGGTTGAGGTGAAAAATCCATCAGTTCAAGGCATATGCCCTATAGACCTGTACGAAATACACCAGCAAGAGTGCAAGACTGAAAGGCGGGCAGGCTGCAATTTCTGACTGTTTATTCCTACTGGATGGCAGGATGCCAGGATGTACGCGCAAGAGTTGGAAATCTTTTGGTGCGTCGATGTGAAATCTAGCGAGACGCGTCGGGGTTTTTACCGCATGTAGTTCCATTTTGTAAAATTTTTACAAAGAGAAAATTATGATTTAAAACTAATAAACGTAGACTAATAAGAAAACTAATTATAGATCTCGCTTGAAAATCGCGAGACGAATCTAATGAGAGTAATTAGAAGGTAATGAATTCATAATTAACGGATGGTTACTGTAGCATCGCTGTTGCAAATCATAGATTAAGTAGACTCTTTAGATTCGTCTCGCGAAATACACGCTTCATGATTCGTTTACACTTAGAAAAGTATTTTATGCATGTAAGATTGTTTTTAATGTGATGAGTAAACAGTTTTTCCGAGACACGCCCTGCAGCAGCGGCAGTGACTGCTATCGCAAGTCAAAATTGATCATGCATGAAACTGTCCACCGCTGATGAACCGTGGAAGCAAAATTGACGTCTGCTGTCACAAGTCAAAGCTGAGTCGAGCAGTCTGGAGACGACGGCACGACGCGACGGGCTGGGTGCAGTAAAAGCCGACGCGTACCATGAACTGGAAAATACTGTAGGAAGGAACCATTGACTTGCTCGAAATTTCACAGGGAATTGAACTCCAGCAAGTTAAGATTCATTTTAAACTCCTTGAACCCACCAAATCCCGTTCAAAATGGGATTAACCGAGCAAGTCGTTTACGTGGGCAGTGGGCTAGACGGCAGGGCAACACGCACACGGTCCATCCATCCACTCCTGCGGGCGTGTCCCGGCAGCTCGCATTCGCTTGGGACTCCCGGCCACAGTCCGGCTATAGCCTAGCCCCGGCCCCCGGCGGCCCTGCTCGTCTCCGCAGCCGCGTGCAGCGGAAATCTTGGCTGGTCACCTCGGCATCGCCGCATCCGCATCGAGACCCCGGGCCGGGCGGCCAGCCTGCACGTTTCCTTTCGCGGTGAGCTTCGACTGCTTCGTCCGTGCCGGGCTCATGGCTCACACTCACACCTCGGCCCAGGCCTCGGAACTGTAACCTGCAGAGAGGCTACGGCGGATAGGAGCAGTAGGCTGGATGCCGCGAGGGCGAGGCAGTGTACTGGTCGTAGACCAGCTTTGGCTAGCTCACGCTCTACACGCAGAGGACTGTTACTGGCAGACTGTTGTGCAGTTGGGCTGTGTTCCACATGGGAGCAGAGTTTAATGGCACGGCTCCAATCCTGTCAGTTTATACGGGTTAATGACTAAAATGACGGCGTATTCATTTTGATGTAACGTTTTCGCAGGAGGTTCAGAGGTTGTGCTACTGTGTGCGTCTGTGCCGGCGCATGGCTAGGCTCGGGGCTCAGCTCCTAGCACTGTCTCGCTGTCTGCCCCTGTGTGGCTGTGTCGTTCCACGAGACGTTCTTTGGGGGAGACACGGTCCACGCACTGCGCGGATTCCTCCCCCATCGGGAAAATGCGATGAGTCCGCCGCCGTCTCAGGCCAGGCAGGCCGTAGCAAAGACAAGAAGCCCAACTAGAAAAGAGAGGCCCATCGCCTTGCAAGCAGCCCATCCTACTAATTCCACAGTGGGCTCGAAAATGATCCACGACACTAAACCAAGCTGCCTGCATTGTACATTTGTACCCAGAATAAAACAAAACGGCCCCCGCCTCCCTCCTACTATAATGTGGCTGGCTCATCACCGCATCAGCATCACGAGCTAATGCAGCATCAGCAGGTTTTTGCGGATGGCAACTTGCCGGGACATTCTTCCTGGGCATGCATTAAAAAACCCTTTTCTTGCCCACGCATCAATGCCACCCGTGCAATAAATCCCCCGGCTTGCCTGTGTTCACACTTCGACAGATCAGGCTTCACGTCGCACGTACGTACTACTACTACCACCGTAGCGTCCCCCCATGCATCTTCCCCCACTTGCAAACTCCATCCGCAGTTGCGCGCCGTCCGTCCGGCGCGATCCGGCCGGTATTGAATGCGCGCGAACACGCATCGCGCCGTGGCCGCCCTGCGTCCACACCGCATGGCCACCACCAGTGGAGCCGCTCGCTGCCTCTTCCCAGCACGCCACGGTAGGCGTGGCTGGCCGCACACGGATCACGCTTACTGCGCTGCGCACGTGGAGCGGAGCGCTCCGAGCCACTCCGTGCGCTGCCAGCGTCCGCAGGGCTTCGCCTTCGCGCCCGGCCCGTCGCGTCGCGTGCAGGGTCCAAATATCTGACGCGAACCGCAGCCGCCAGCCACCCGATCGATCGACCCGCCCAACAACAACTTGCCGCCGCGGCGTGCGCGCCCGCCACTAGCTCGCCGCGCGGCCCGTCATCGCGCCGCTGTTCGGCGTCGTCGCGACGCGCACGCGACGGAATAAATCCGGCAACTTTTAACTCCGGGCAGCTGGGCGCCCACGTGACCGTCCCAGTCGCCGGGCCGAGACGTCGTCTCGTACGTCGTGGGGGCGCCTCGCCTAGCCTGACCTGCGCGCGCGGCAAATGCTTGCGGGCTCGGCGTCCGCTTTGCCTCGCCGCGCGGGAGCCCTGCGGGGGGTTGCGTTGGTTGGCTGGCGATCGACGTCTCGTACACCAGCAGGTGCGGATCCGTGTTCCATGCCTGAGACGGTACCAGCTACAGGCCCCAGACCAACGACGGACGGCGACCATCTGCCGTCAAGGCGCCGGTCGCCGAGACGACGGGCAGACGTGTACAGAGCACGAGCACGCAGCCAGTGGCTCCATCATCTAGAAAGGCTGATCCGCCCGGAGTCCAGCTCGTTCAACTCAAGCCATACGTACCTGCATGCCGAGCACGTCGATCGGTCGTCGACCCGGCCTGTCGCTCGCTCTCCGGACTGGCTGAATTTCTCAATGTACAGCGTAGCTGAAGTCGACGACGACGAGCCTCCATTCCTCCAATCAGCCAGTTGTACTACTGATCGATTCCGCAGCCAAGCGTGAAGTGTGAACAAGAAAACAATGCACGCAAATCTCAATCATGTCCAAGCACACGCGTTCATACTGCCATCATGTACGCAGCACCGCTTGCTGTGGCTGAACACGACAGAAGATTCTGGCGCGCCTAGGCGTTCGCTACGCGTCCCGACGAACGCAGGGGGTGCCTTCCGGCTACGGCAGTATTTGGATCATTTGCGCTGCATTAGCGGTCGTTGTCTCGTCCTGTGGCCCCTTTCCGGCGTGGACGGTGCGCCCATGTGGCCGCCGAAGCTGCTTATAAATAGGTTGCTCCCATGGCTTCAAGCTTGTGCTCAGCTAATAACACAACACAACTGCCCTGAGCATCATCATACCCTCAGGGACAGACACGCAGACCTTCAGAGATGGCCTCCAGCTCCAAGCAGCCGCGGGCGGCTACTCTCCTCTTGGTGGCAGCTCTGCTCTTCCTCGTCTGCGCTACAAGGGGTCAAGGAGCAAGGCCGGAACCAGGATCCAAGGGCCACACGCCACAGGTAAGCATCCGTTCGTTCGTCGGTCCTTCATGTTTCGAGATCTTAATTAGTTTCAGCTCCGCTACAAGCAGATTTGCCATCATCCTGGTCATCTTACAATGTTTCGTTGTGCTATACTTGCAGCTCGCTGTGTCCGCGACCATAGGTGGCGACGAGAAGACGGCCTCGGGTCCCGGGATGGAAATGCATCAACAGGCAGAGCCTGAGGCGATGACAGAGTGCGAGGGGGAGGAAGAAGGGGAAGAGTGTCTGATGAGGAGGACGCTTGTCGCACACACCGACTACATCTACACCCAGGGGAAGCACAACTAGTCAGTATGCATGTAGTCACTGGTGTGCTGGCTCATGCCGAACAAAGTTCAGAGATAAGGAAACGAGTTCGCATGCTTCACGCGCTAGCCAACCCGAAGTTCTGCAGTTCTGTATAGCTGTGGATTGTCTTTATATGTACCTAGTCATCACTCAACCGTGTGATTTTCCATTCGCTTCTCGAGCTCATCATGTACCTGTACGTCCTGGAATCTTATCCGTCGTCTTGGCTTGAGATGCTAAATGGAAATTCTAGATTATTGTACTCACTGTAAATACCGAATCTCTATGTGTAGTTCACCTGTGTGCTTCAGTTATATGAAAGTCCAGTTGTGTCCGTTGCCTTTTTCTCTGGCAGACATGGATGAAAATCGTTACTTGCTTACTTACTCTATAAAAAAACACTGATGTATTTTTCTCTCCGTGAGAGAGATGCTTACATACAAGGGAGAGAGCTTTATTTTACAAAAAAAAAAGAGAGAAACGATCTAGAATTGGTATTTTCTTTCAGAATCAATCATTCACAGTTAAATTTTGTGACTACCATGCTGTTAGAATTTGCGTTTTTCTTTTTTGAAATTAGAATTTGCGTTTTTCTTCCCGAATCAATAATTCACAGTTGAAATCTGTGACTATACCATGCTGTACGTAGACTACAAGCGAGCATTTTCACACAGAGCAGTGCCAAAAGGAGCATTCTGTGACTATACCATGCTGTCCTCTGAATTGCACAACTGCTTTTCCATCTCTTCACAACGTAAAGGCCGCATATGATTGCTCGTTGCCGTTCTTGTTTCTTTGAGACTTCGGGAGTGTGAATAGAGGGAGTACGCATTCGCTGATCGTAGGCTTTAATTTGATGCCCTTGTACTTAAGTCCTGAAGTAAGTTATCTTATCTTCAGGTCTAAAGAAAAGCTATCTATAATCAGATGATTAATTCTTGACAGAAGGATCATACGCATCTATATCTGGCTATCCGCCAAATGAATTTATGCTCAACCTGTGTACGCGGTACGCCACTCTAGTTCTGATTGAAAAGCTTCATTTCGCATGACGGACGGCGGTTAGCCAACTCGACAGATCTAGCTGCCTGCTAGAGTGCTAGTACATGGTTCGCCCACTCCAACCGTTCAGAGCTGACAGGAGGATGGAAGCCATCACTGATCGTCCGGCAGGCTCAACAACCGGGCATTATAACCCGTCGACATTCAGCCTTGGGTCGTCCGGTCCTTCTCGTCGCAACCAATTGATAATGAACCTGTCATGGCGGTTGAATCTGAACATGCACACGATACCAGGCAGGCAGTCGCCAGTGCCTGGCTGGTCAACTCTGTACGTGCATATGGTATTGTTTGAAGAGTCGTTCGGTCTCTGATCACTTTGCAGGGAGTAGTTGACTGACTAGTAGGTTAGTAGTAAAAGTCACCATTCTTCAGTCTGTGGAAGAGTACATTTGGCCGGACTGCACCGGGCTACAGGGTGTTGCGACAAACAAGTGTGAGATCAAGTTGGAGTATCAGATTCGTAGTAGAACAACTCATACCTAATCTATATCAGAACAGTCCATGTACAATTAGGTTCGGTATGTGAACAACATGCATTGCATTGGCTGACCGAGTACGTACTATTTTAGGCGGGAGGTCAATTTAGTTGCTGACCGTTTCTTTCCTTTCTCTTTGTCGCCATTGTCTTTTTAAGTAGAGTAATCATAATAAGTACGTATACAATGCTGGGAGGTTTGGCGCCCTCTTGCTACTGTAGCATCTTTTTTTTTCATATGAGCACTATTTCATTTTAACTGTTGTCTCTAGAAAAAATAGGTACATTTGTATCACTAAAAGAAAACATACTCATCTAGAGTCGGTGCATCCTCATTTGCCACATGTTTTTAGACTTCCAACGTTGCGCTCTGCATACGAGCGTCACGCGTGCTGCTATCTCTGTATTGTCTTCACAAGAAATAGGTACATCCATGTCGCGGAAAGAAAGTGAGCCCATCGAGAGTCGGTGCGTCCTCACTTGCCACGTTGTTATAGACTTCTGGCGTCACGCTATTACGCAATTGCTCGGTTGCCACATATTAATATTTGTTATTGTTGGCAAACGAAATTCCACCAGCTATATCAAGCCACGTATACCGCTCCAAAAAAATATTTCACATATACGTACGCGTGGAATTTGCTGCTCTCTGAGCACTTTGTATGGGCCTTGCCTTTTTTTTTCTTTTTCAATAAACTAACATCTCAACGGGCATGTCGTCCCTTGCTGAAAAAATCGAGCCCGACGCGTTGCATCCCCATTCGGATGGGCCCGTGCACCGTTCTTGCTCGGGAAAAGATCGACCACTGGCCCTCCACCGGTCGGCCCGTTGCTACGGTCAGCTTCGGCATGTTATGCCTCTGGGTAGTTGCCTCACGACATCATTTCCTACTGCTCCCTATTAAACATGTAATGGCCATATAGCCATATTGTCTACTTCGTTCAGTATGTGTATGTTGCTTTTAGTATCCATGCAGTGTTTTTAGTGATTAGCAAAACTAATAAATATAACAAATCTATGACTATTCGTGATATCGACGATTGATTACAAACGTAGTCGGCAACATGCGTGACGTTTAGCGCTGTTATTCCTAGTGTTCTTTTGCTACTGAATGAATTCAGAATTTGATAGTTGTTCAAAAAAAAAAAACAGAATTTGATACCCACACATCACAGACCTAACCACCTAACCTGATGGCTAGAGAAAAAAAATGTTTATACCTACCAAAGACGTCAGACAATAACATTTAGTACGCAATAAATAATGTAGTATCTTATGCCAGTACTCTTTCTTTTTATTTCCTTTGGCAACCGACCTGATAATGACAAATCAAATTACTTGGGCTCGATTTATAACATTTCTCGAGTGTATTTAGGATTTTATTTTCAAATACCCGTTGATATAAAAAAATAAAAAAATATTACATGGTAATTCAACGAAATAAATTTATTATATGTCACAATAGATTTGTCCTAAGTCAAATTTGACTTTGATCAAGTTTATAGAAAAATATAACAACATAAAAAATACCAATTTTATTTCGTTGAGTTCACCGTGTAATATATTTTGATAGTGCATATATTTGCTAATATGAATGTTGTCATATTATGCTATAAATTTGGTTAAAATTAAATAAGTTGGACTTAGGACAAGTCCAATGTGACATCTATTAAAAAACAGAGGAAGTATTTGCTTGCAATTCTTGTTAACGATTTTGAAAAAAAAAATGTAAAGGCGGCACAAAGATTTTTTGTGTTCCATTATCTAAAAAATTACTTCTGCAAGAAGGAAGTCCGGTTTTTTTCTTTTAAAAAGTCTTTGCTTCAATGGAGAATTCGTTGGGAGCTGGGGACAAGTACATTTAAGAAGCAAAGGAAAAATTGAGTGAGGCTGCATGCTTTTTACATATTTTTTGAAGAACCATAACTGCGGATAAAGTGACAAAATTAACTTATCCGTGGATAAATCTTTGATGAGAACTTCATCCGGAGCAGAAAAGATAGTGGTCAGTGGTCACAAAGATCTAGAGGCCTAATTGGACGGGGAGGTGTACTGCTGAACGTTCTTGGGAGTACTCCGTATGTTTGGAAGGGGTAAGGTCGCACCTTCGGACTGTAGCGTGAATAGGTAGGTGGCCAAAAAAGAGGGGCTGAGGGCATATTGCAAGAAAATTCGTTTCAAAAAATATTGCAAGAAAATAGCAGCACACAGGGACTGCTACATGAATGTGAACAACGTCGATCCAGCTGCAGGAGAGTGGAATTCGCGAGGGTCTGAAAAAGAATACGGCAGGGGCATCTGCGTAAGGAAAAACAGGCGACCAGGGGCTTATACGTAAGGGAAAACTCGAACCCAGGGACCGGCGCGCAAATCTCAAAAAAAATTTGGACCATTTCTCGATTTGTGCGTGTCATCCTTGCGCAGGGGCCATGCTAATCTTCTCTGTATCGTTCCAATTTTAACGGATGTCCCCGAAGAGACAACTTGGTCGTAGCAGCTGAGTCTATAAACTGGTTTATGCTAACCTAGGTTGGCGGTTTGGGAGTATAAACCCTTGAGCCCGTCGCTCGTTTTCTTCTGCCTAACACCCCGTCGCAGGACACAGCCACACAGGCCGAGGCTCGGTCCGCCAAGCGCAAGTTCACTCATGGGCTGGATCGTTTAACGCGGCCTATCTTTTCAAGTTTCATCGACAAACGTGGGCTTTGGTGAGCGGTCCTATCTCATAGAATAACAGATCCTTTCGGCTCTTATTATACAATTAATATATTTCTTTCATTAACTGCTTTTACAATTTTTTCGTGACGCAAAGTCATATGCCAGTCTATTTCAATTATCGGGATTGTAACTCGGCAAGTCCGCCATTTCAAGCAGCTCATCTGAGAGTCTGGACAGACAATGCGAGTTTCAGCGCACCAGAGAAGCTCGTAGCAGAGATAAGCGTGTTGCCTGAAACGCAGTACTGCTCAATCAGGTTCATACGCCATGGCCAAGCGTTCGCCTGGCAGAAGGATCTACACAGCCTGGAACTTGTGGAACGAGCGCAACAGAAGGATCTTCGATGGTGTCCTCGCTCAGCCTCCTAGGCTACTGCAGCTGATCAAAGATGAAATCAAAAAAAGACACCTAGCTTGTGGGGGAGATGAGATCCATTTTGTTTCTTAATAACAGTTGAAACTGTCAGAGTTGAGCTTTTTAGTTATTTATGTAATAACAACCTTGTAACCTACAACATTTCTCCCCTCCTTATATGATATGGCAGCGCTCCTGCTAACTTTTCGAAAAAAAAAGCGTTCGCCTTCGCTTCATCTCCCAGCATCAGCGCATTGCGCACACCAGCCGCAGCAAAACAAGGCCTGGAAATGAGCCTCTGTTGTTGTGAATTGTCGCGGCGCGACGCTCCTGATTGCTGTTATTAGTAACACGCCGATGAACGCCACCGTTCTGCAAGGGCCGAGGGGGCAGTTGCTGGCCAGGGGGCAGGGGCGCGCGCACGACGATGACTCCACGCGGACGTCCTTCTCCTGCGCGCGCGCGCGCGGCTGTTGCGGCGAAGCTCATTTGGGCATCGGAATCGGCGTCGGCAGGAGGTGAGTACCGAGGAGAAATGCCCGAGGAGCGTTGACTGCGGCTTCTAGCCTTCTGGCATCCACGGCGGCGGGCACAGCCGGGCGGCCGGCGGCCGGCGGTCGTTGGGCACCAAGCCGACGAGCGAGAGCGAGACCGTCTGCAGAAGAACGCTCGCCGATGGTTTTGGACTTTGGGGGCTCTGGGCGGTGGCCAGGATGGCGTAGTTGCGCCGACGATGTCAACTGGCAGCCCCCCGACGAGCGGCAAGCTGACAGCCCGACGCCAGGGAGGACGGTATTTGAGATACCGTCCGGGGTGGACGGTAAATGAAATACCGTCCGCCCCAGATTCTTAGTAACCGTCGGATCTGTCGCGTACGGCCAGGATCGCGACGCTTAATAGCAAGCGGGGACACTCGTCTTCTTTCCAGGCCTACTAGTAGTCCGTAATCGGCCCAACTATTTCTCCCACCATTGGGCCCATTGTTCCCAATATCCTACAGCAGAATCCACACCGTACGACGGCACGCTGCTAGCCTGCTACCCCGCGAAGGGCGCTGCCTCATCCGCCACTCCGTCGAACACCGCGCGCGCGCTCCAGCTGCTATGCTCCTCCGCCCGCGCCCCTCCCTCCTCCGAGCCCTCGCGCCGCCGCCGCCGCTCACCCGCGCCTGCGTCCCTGCCCGGCGCACCCTCTCGGCGGCAGCGAGGCAGCGGGGGCCGCCTCCGTTGGCGATGCGGCGCCGGCGCCGGCCGTACCCCGCAAGAGCTCCAGGAAGCTCGCTCCGCCGCCCAGGGATATCGTGAAGACGGCGCTGTTCCTGCCGCCCGGGGTGGAGCCGGGCGCGGCGGTGATCCCGGACATGGTCATACCGGGGTCGAACATCGTGGTGGGGCCCTACGCGGGGGACGCTAGGGTGAAGGAGGCCGAGTTCGTCGGGAGCAGCGCGCGCGCACGGGACTGCCCCAAGGACGACCGCCCCGAGTTCGCCGTCCTCGGCCGGTCCAACGTCGGCAAGTCCTCGCTTATCAACGCCCTCACCCGCCGCAAGGAAGCTGCGCTGACCTCGAAGAAGCCCGGTGAGGCTAAGAAATATGCTTTGCAATTTATTCTTCTGCTTCCTTCATCACTTTAAGTGGCCTTAAGTTAGATACGCTATTACCTGTTTAGCTCTTGGGCAGCTTATCAGCGAGCTGTTTGCTCCTGTAGTGTTGTTGTGGCGCGCAAGATTGCATTATGTAATTCCCCTTTCCCTTAATTTTTAAATTGAGGATGCCTAGTGGTTAGAAGGAACCTCATAAAATCATCATTCCAGGCATGAGGTGGCGTTAACTATGAGTTTCAAATCTCAGAACATATATTGAATTGTTGTAAAATAACTATGCTGCAGTCGAATGAGAACCACTGCATCAGAGTTGGGCCAGTAGCCCTGTAGGATTTGCAAATCGATCAGATCCAAATTTTAGCATTTAAACCCACAACTAAAATCAGCTGTCTCAATCTGGGTGATAACCTGTAAGGAAATTGTTCATTCAAACCGTTAGGAATTGTGCGCTAAAAATATATGAACGCAAGGCACCGAATTAAATGTGGAAAAACTCAACTCGGAGAAAACCACGGAATACAATCACTAGTGGGAAGAGTTTACGAGCATGGATGTTACAGTGGGCTATTGCAGCTGTTTATTCTGCGTTCTACGGAGGGTGAGGGGAATAGAACTCACATAGGACCAGGAGTAGGACTCTTATATCTACAGTAGGTTTCATTATAGAATAGGAAAAGAAACTTATCTGGTAACACTAATAGCTGTGCCCTACAATTCAGATCACATTTTAACACAAATTTTGGATTTGAAACAAATTAAAACAGCTGAGGAAAAATGGTTGCCGCTGGTTGCCTGCCAAGAACTGTTATTGGACATGGTCGAATATTTTATAGAAAATTGGAATTTTGAACTTTGGTATGTGAGTTGTACAGAATCGATGGAGCTCCTTTGATATGTGTATCATTAAAACAGATAAAGCTCTTTGTGCACCTTTCAGAACCAGTGAATGGATACGCAATTATGATATTACGTTGTTTAACTCAGGAGGGTTTTAGGGTAAATGGCAGTTTGTTTTTGCTAATTTTGCATCTGCTGTGTTATCTCCCTTTTCTCATTTATCAAACCTATTGAATTTACCTTGATGTGTGACAAACTTTGCATTTGACACGCCAACTTGCCTTCTGTTGAAATGTGTACTTCATTTTTTATATTCCATCATGGGTTCTGAATCTCATGTTTTGCAGGGAAGACCCAGACAATTAATCACTTTTTGGTTAACAAGAGTTGGTACCTTGTGGATTTGCCTGGTTACGGGTATGTTCACTCTTTTCATGATTTCATCCACTATAGTCTGTAGCTGAACTGGTTATCTGGTTGTGTTCGAGAGAAAAACTAGATATCTGGTTGATATAAGTATAGGAAGTCAACTTTCACTGTCCTTGTGGTTCCTATGTTCCAGAACAGGAGCATTTTTCTCTTTTTCTTACACATAAAAAAATTGAATCATGGCGAAGAGTTCATTTGCTCCGCACTTGAATTTTAGCATAGATATTCAGGAATCTGATACCACCTCGTTGTTTGACATATTGTTTCAGAACATTTGCATCCAACAGTTGTTTGCATACATTTGTTTGTGCCGCATTTGTGTAAGTGTGTAACTAGATAAGTTTATCGCGCCTACAAGTAGCACAGAAGCTGGCTAGGTTCAAACTTCTGACATGTAAACAAAGTGATGTCACATTGAGTCTTGAGATGTTTAGCTTCTTTTGAAGCCCATTACAATTTATTTTATCCATTTGCTCGCATTTCTCTTTACAATATACTGGTGTCTTGAGAACATAGTGACAAGTACCTACTACATGAAACAAGTACTTTTACTGAAACTGAAGGGCCACCTCATTTTCTATTTCTGTACTCAATTATTAAGTTCTTTTTGTTACTCAAGAATCATTAGGCCTCTGCTCTATCATAAACCTAAACTGTATTGACAAACTGTTGGAGCTCATCATTCCTTTCTAGCGAACCTGACAATCTTCCTACATTAGGTTTGCAGCTGCATCCCAGTCAGCTCGAATGGACTGGTCTTCATTTACCAAGGGGTACTTCTTGAACAGAGATACCTTGGTTGGTGTGCTGCTCCTTATTGATGCCAGTATCCCACCACAGAAAATTGATCTTGACTGTGCTAATTGGCTTGGTCGTAACAATGTAAGGCTGTATATTCTTCCACTGACTGTTTCTTATCTGCTACTACGTATTTGTGAACTCAGTTTGAAGTTGCTCATTTCCTGTGTTGGTGCCAAATATGCCTTTCATGCTGATCACTAACAGCAGACTAGCTATCTGCATTGCTTTTCAGATTGGATTGACCTTTGTGTTCACGAAGTGCGACAAAGTAAAGAAAGGGAAAGGGGGGCGGCCTGATGAGAACATCAAGGTGTTCCAGGACACAATCAGCGGGCTGTATCCAGAGCCACCACCATGGATCATGACGAGCAGCGTTACTGGATTAGGCCGTGACGGGCTGCTCCTCCATATGTCGCAGCTGAGGAACTACTGGGACAACGAAGCAGTCTAGAACAGAGCTGCATAGATCCACCACCACTAGCAACAACAGTATTATATGTTAGAATTGAGGATCACAGATTCACAGGCCATGATGACCTTCCACAGATAGATCCCGATTCTCATGGGGGCTTCTTGTTCGGTTTCAGTTCCAAATTTTGGCCTTCCGGTGTATAGCGAGAATGCAGCTTCCTCAAATCCCTGTTTGATCCATCATCCTGCGCAGTAAGTGAAGCCCTTATGGTTCCCGGCTTCCTGCATGTACCACACCATAAATGTCCGATCTGGAATTATGGAGGTGAAGGCAGGCACTCGAGAGAATTCAATATACTGTACACATTCAATGAGGCGAAGTCATGAAGCTTGAACTCTTGTGAGCACGCATTTTTATTGTCCGACAAACTGCTGCCTTTGGGGTATTTGTACTGCACGCTGGGAGGTGGGAGCACGGTCGCAACTTTGCAAATCTCGTCTGGTAGCCGCGGCAGTAGCCGTGATGTACACATGTCAGCCGGCGGCCTGGCCTGGCTCTCTTGCTCTGACCGGCGGCGTGAACACCGTTAGTTGGGGTCCCACGGGCACGCGGAGCCGGACGGACAGCGAAACCAGAAAGCGAGCGAGCTCCGGGCACGTACACACAGCGGCACATCAGGGCCGTGCCTCACTTTCGCCGTGCCCGGCGTGCCGCGCTCCCTCCTGCTCGGCGCCGGACCAGTGCCGGTGCCGTGTCGAGCTCCACGCCGCTCCGACCGTCCGGCGGAGGAGGGTGGGTGGGGGCGGCCCCGCCCTGGTCTGCGCGCGATCTGGGCGCCAAACTGGCGACCCTTGTTTGCGAGCGCGGGTCAATAAACGCCGGCCATGTCCCGCTGCCGCTGGCCGTGGGGGCAGCCGCAGGTGCGCTGCTGCTGAAGGGGGGCTCTCTCGTCTCGTCTCCTGCACCTCGGGGCCCGGCGGCGCACAGGGACTCGCGATCGGAGGCCAGAAGGGTCCCCTCGCGCGATCTGCCTACACGACGAGTCCGACGGCCACCACGGCAGTCGGCAGCGGCCTTGTACCCGTACGTACTTGACCAATACGGTCGCCGGGCGTTGTCAAGTACAGTAAATTGTCGCGTGCACCTCATGCCTCCCTTCACGCTGCGAAAGTTTAATGTCCTCGCCGCGGGACACGGCGAGCAGCGGCATTTACCGCGCGGCATCGCGTATTTGTGCGTGAGGGAAATCTGGGATCTCGTTTTCGTGCATGCAGGTGGTAGTTTGAGCTTTACTACGCCGCATCATCGTACTGTGTCTCTGGATTCCGGTGGCGTACGTATCGCTGTACAAACACGTCTCGTCCTGGAGACCGAACTACGCAAGCCCACGATCGATCACGAGGTCAAAGCACAACCCGACAAAAGTTGTTAGAGTGACAACAAACAAAATGCATGCGTGGTGTGTTGTTAAAGAGAGTTCATGTCACGTTTGCACTAAGAGATGAGTAGTACTCCGGTGACAAGTGTGTTTCATGAATTTTCACGAAAACTAATGTGATAAGAACATGCACATCGATTGCACGCTGCGCTAGTCCAATCGTGGATTTCACTTTTCTGTGCGCTCTGAGCCTCCCGTGACCCATGAGTGACGATGACTCGCATCAACCGACGACGCAACGAGGTACGCAGGCAGTAGGCAAAGACGGAGGACGTACGACTGTACGAGCCCACGACATGATTCGGCCCTGGTCGACACGAAAGTCCACGGGGGCGCATGAACGAATCGACGATCATTGAGCCTCTGCACTCGCCGCTACATGCTGACATGCAGTCACCCTCGCTGCATCGATCGGCCATTCGACCGATCCATCTGCCGCTGTCCCGTGCTCTGGCGCGCACCGGCCGGCTGCATCCGTCGTCTGAGCTGGCCTGGCCACTCGGTCCCCGGACGCACGACGGCACGAGGCTCAAGCCGTACGCCAAAGATACACGAGGTGTCCACGCTTTATCTACCGGCCCGGGGCAGCACCTCCCCTGTCGTATACTGCCATGATACGTACGTCCTACTTCGAGGTTCAAGCATGCGTGTTCCTGGCTTTGTTTTGTGTGTGCCGCTTTACTTGAGGTCCTCAAGTTCAAGGCGTTAAGCACAAGGGTTTGCGAAGTTTCTATTGCCTCATGATCTCTGCACGGGTAACGTACAATCAAAAGCTGGTTGAGTTTTGACCGCGTATTCTTTCTCCTCCTCTTGTGGTAACAACAGAGTTACAAAGGCATCGGGTGATGGAGGCGCCAGTGCGGCAGAGGATCAAAAATTTCAAACCACCATCTTTTCTCCAGAACCGGTCCAGAGATTTTGCTCTGCACACTCCCACAGTATTGATTGCACATGGAGCATCCGCCGTTAGTGACGCAGCAGCAGGAGCCGATGCAGGGTCCCTCCCCTCCTCCTCCCTACTCCCATCACTCACAGAGCCCAGCCGGCCAACACACCGTTCCATTCATCAGGTTGAGCCTTGGCACTGGCAGTAGCCGTAGCCGTAGCCGTAGCCGGAGCACCACGCTAAGCCACGCCCGGGGAGACGAGACCACGCGCGCAGCACGTTCCCGGGTACAGCGATGCATCCACGGCTTGGCGGTCCAGTCCAGCGCTCTGGAGCTCCACCCGGGACGCGATTGACCAAGCACTTCCCTGCTCCCCCAGAGCCACCGATGGGGGCTAGTGCGCGCTTGCGAGTATGCGCATGTGTAAAGGCTCCAACTGCAACCGAGACCCATCGATCGGTGTCCGTCCAGATTGTACTCGCGCGCCTGCCTCGGCACAGTGAGTGAGCCCCGGCTAGCTCCGGCACCCCACGAACATGCCAATCAATGGCCCCGATCGGCGCACGCGCTCGTGGTCCTGCTCTCCTCTAGCGTTTAGCGTTGCCACTCGCCATCGGCCATCGACAGTGTCCGTGTCACTCGCCTCCCAACCCAAGCTGCTGCCCCCACCCGGCCACATGGTTGGCCGGCTGCCCGCAACCACGGAGCCCTCGCTTCGGTCGTCGCCCCCTGTGGGTGCGCGCGAGGGAAAAGGGACAGCTTGTACGTGCGCGCGGGGGTGCCGGCCGGTGCGCGCTCGGGCTCGCGTGTGACACGGGGACGACGTCGCGTCGTGGATCTCGGAAAGCAAGCAGGACGCGACGGCGACGGCTGCTTCGTTCGCTCGCTGCCCGGTCAAGGCGGCCATCACCACCATTCATTCACCAGCTCGGAGCTAGCTAGGGCAAGAGCTAGCTAGCAGTCCACACCCTACCCCGGCGACGCTACTGCTGTCACGACCCGCCTACAGCTGCAGCAGCGGGCTCTCTTCTCTTCCGATGGCGTCTGTCTGATCCCCTGTTGCTTCGCAAAGGTTTTGGCCGCGTAAAGCAAAAGCCTCTGACGCCATGATCAATCATGGACGGCCCTCCTCCTAGTAGCCCCACGGCTTTATTTTTGGCCTCGCTGACTAGGGAGTGGAAAAGCAGGGGGGCTAAAATACAGACATCTTGATGGTGGATAGCCTCTCGAAGTGAAATGTAAGACTGCTTTTCCCAGGATGCAGGTAGAATGCAGCCAGGCAAGGACATGAATACTGCACATTAATCCAGGTCATTGGTCCATTCCAAAACAATCAAAGTTCGTTGGAACATGATGTGACAGTATTATTTTTCAACGAGACTTTCAACTTGACACAAATTCAGTTGCAATGCAGAATTTAATCCCTGCTGATTCAGTATGAAAGGGATGCAGAATTTACTCAGATTGTTGATATATGATTATGATACATCTGCAAGAGTAAGTACGATTGATGATATATACAGAATTGCTTGTTATACAACAATGGCAAGTAAAATGTTGAAAAACAATACTCTAACTGTTAGAAGGCATGCCCTGTTAGAACATAGTTATGGTCTTAAGGAGGGATGTAGAGGAAGTTTGTTAGAAGCATTGTGAAATGAGGACCAGGACAGCCAGGACAGGCCCTCTGCTTTCAACTATTTTGATTTCAGCATGTGCTACAGGGAAAGAGCACACTTCCCTAATTTGACTAGGCAGTAAGCAATCAAGAATTCAAGATCAGCAATACCAAAATTTTTCCAAGCAATGGCAATGTATATTTCAGTGTTGAAGCAACAGTACTGTATAATTACAGGGAAGGGAGCAACGTCTACAGCCCTGACATACCCACATTGCCAAAAAATCTAAATTTGCAAGTTTCGCTTAATGATCTCTACTCCTAATGGCAAAACTGGCTGTACTTACCACCCAGCCTCAAGTGCTTATTGAGCTGATCAAATTCACATCAATTTGCATGTACATCCGCCTGCTTGCCATCTAACATGCCACTGATTATGCTGCTATACTGCTTCTTCCTGCCTCTCCACAAATTGATATGGTAGCCGCCAGTCTCAGCCATCTGCTCAACCACCCGCATCTCTTCAGATATGATGATCGAACTAGATGAGCTTGAACTGCAAGTTTGATCTATGTATGCTCATTACCATTCGTCAATTTGGTAATCCCATATCCTTTGAACTCTGAACTCAGCAAGGTCAATTGACAAACCACGCATCATCGAATCAAATCACATCAGAGCAGCATCATTTCCATCCCCTCACTGAATTGTCCTTGTGAGTTTGCACTTGGAGATGAAGAGAGTGTCAGTGTAATTGAGCCGGCACAGTTTGAGCAGCTCTGAGGCTTTCTGCTTCAGCTCCGGCGCACAACCACTTTGGATAACAAGTAGAAGCTTGGCAGCCAACCCAGCCTCCACGGCAGCAGGTGCACAATCTTCAGGAGCCATCCGGCACACCGTCCACAGCATTGACAGCGCCCTTCGCGTGCATGCCTCTGAAACTCTCATCAGCAGCCGGACGGCATTGGGTATCGTCCGCGGACAATCCTTGAGAGCCATCCTGCCCTCTGGAACTGCAGACAGGGCATCCAAGATGTCCAAGGCTGGCTCGACACACTCTGTTGCCAGCTCCGGCAACAATTCCACCAACTGTGGCACTGCACCAATGCTAACTATCATACTCCTCGCCGGCCTATGCACTGCACAAATCGAATTCAACAGCTCAAGCCCTGCAACCACGCCTTCTGGATGCCGCTTGTCACGGATGAGGCGCATGACACCAACCAAGAGGCTCAGGCTCGCCACCGTCTCCGGACGGAAACCCCTCTCATCCATGAGGATGCGAATGAGGCGGACACAGTTGATTTTGGTGTCCACCGCCCCCTCGTTGAGCATATCCACCACGAGCGACACCTTGGCCGGCTGCATGAGCACGGCCTTCGCGTCGGCGTCGAGCGTCACCCCGCTGACAAGAATGGCGACCGCCTCGGTCCCCACGGCATGGGACGTGAAGGGGCCGAGCAGCGATGTCAACAAGGCCACGCCGCCGGCTTCGGCGATGGCCTTGGTGACGGATTGGTGGGTGGCGGCGAGGTTGCGCAGCTCCCGGAGCGCGGCGACGCGGGCCTGGCCCTTGAGCGGCTGCCTCCTGGGCACCGCTGTGCCCCGGAGGCCGTGGACGAGGTCGGCGGCGCGGCCGTGGAAGTCGGCGGAGCGCTTCTTGAACCGGGTGTAGCGGCGCGAGAACCAGGCGGCGATAAGCTGGCGGAGCGTGGCGTTGGGGGTGAGCGCGTCGTCCCAGAGCTCCTGCATCGTGGTCGGGCAGGTGCGGTGGCCCAGCGCGAGCCACCGGGAGATGTTGGCCCGCTCGTAGGTCTGCCCCGTGCAGAGCGTCACCGGATCCACCATGGGCTCTAGCGAGATCGGGCAGATGAAGACCGCCGGCACCGCCTCGTCGCCGCCGCCGTCGCCGGCGGCGTCGAGCTCGTCCATCATCTTCCTCAGCTCGACCGGCTGCTTCCCGGCGTCCCCGGCCCCGGCATCCCCGGGCTCCAGCGCGGCCCCGAGGATACCGTCCTTGAGCGCCGTGTCGATGTCGAGCACCTGCCCGCCGCATGGCAGCTCCTGGTACTGCGGCATTGTGGCGGCGCAGCGACGACTCCCACCGGCCAAGCGCACCACCAGACCAGCACCACGGCGACGGACGGCGAGGCCCTTTTTAGCAGAGCACAGGCCCCGGAGGCGACGGAATGATGTGGAGAATCATGGGGCGACTTATCGCCATCATCATCACCGCGCGCTCCTTTCTTCCACTCTTTCTTGACCAGCCGCTTTTCTTGGATTTTCGGGTTCCTCCGCAACAGCAGGCTCAGCAGCTAGCTTGGAGGCGAGTCAAAAGGCGGGCGGGGCGAACAGGGCGGCGGAGCTGGGAGCTTTTTAGGTTTTGGATTGGGAGTGGATTGCGGCGAGGGAGGCAGCACAGAGATATGGGGAGGATCTGAGGGAGGGAGAGGAAGGGAAGAGAGGGGACGGGGGAGATGGGGAGTGGGAAACTGTGTGGGAGAATTTGAGATCTAGTCCAAGCTATAGTGGGTGGACTGGAGAAGAGCGAGGACAGAGGGAGCCTGGGTGTGTTTGTGACTTTTTTTGTGTGCGTGAGAGAGATCAAGAATATCCAGATGGGAGTGTTATTTGTGTTGGAGTACTGCTTTTCTTCTCTCTCTGTGAGTGGGGTCAGAGGAGTGAGGATTAGATGGGAGAAGTGGGGACCATCCAATTGCACACTCACTGACACCGTGCGTGTGTGGTGGGCCTCATTGCACACCCCCTGTCCTCCCACTGCCTTTTCTCCCCTATTTTCCTGTGCTTTTATATACGTCTTTTTCTTTGATATTTTTCTCTCTTGCTAATTGCTACAGTCCTGACAGAAATGGGAAATTGGTCTATGCCAGAAGCAAAGAGCGAAAAGCAATGGAACACATGTAGGCTTACCACATGCAGTAGATTCTTGCAGAAAATGGCGGCATGTATTTGCGTGGCGGCCATCTTTAGCGATGTGACCAGTCTGCTTCCATGGTTCTATTCCTTTGAAACGGGTCTCGTGTTTTCCCCCATTCTTTCCCGATTTATCAGTTCTTCTTTTTACATGTTTTTCATTTCTGAGGGCGCGGGTGATGAACAGAACAAGGCTGAGACGGAAGGAAGACGAGAGCGTCCGTGCTCCTGTACGACGGCGTGGCGTGCGCAGCGAACGAATGGGGGGCTCTGGGCACGCGGCCAGCACGTGCGCGCGGTGGCTGAGATCACCACGGTCGCCATGACCGCAGGAGCAGGGTACGGCAGAACCCCCCTCGTGGCCCGCGACCACCACGTTACGTACGCGACGCCAAGGCTTATATTTACATCGGACGGGGCGTCTTCAATCAGTTGACCATTTTGCCCTTTAATTGCCCGGCGCCCACCATAAATCACTGGGAGATGGGAGTGATTTCCACAAAGTTTTTCAAACAACAAACCCCCTGCCTGCAGTCCTGCATTGCACTGCACGAGCGTCAAGCAGAAGAGCTCGACAGGCCTGGCTGCTATGGATTCGCCGTATCTCGCTTTCAATTGGGCGCTTGGGCTGCCCTGACAGTCAGCATTAGCGCCTGACGGGAGCCGGGAGGAATTGCCGCCAGTCCCAAGCCCCAAATCTTGAAACGAAACGAGACGAGACACACCACACGTGCAGCGGCGCCAGGGTGGAGGAGCCCTCTTTTTTTAGCAATTAAGCAGATCCGCTAAGACCACGACCGAGACCGCCGAGACCGTGACCAACACAAAGATTTATCATTTCGAAACGAGAATGGAAAAAATAAAGGAAAAGGGTCCCGAAAACATAAAGGCCAAAGTGGGGAAGGCCACACTAGACACACACTACTGCTGGGCAGGCAGGAAAGCCGAGCCGAACGTGCGTGCCCAAAGCGCCACTCCACCCAAGCTTTCAAAATGCGCTCCTTGACCAACGAATGAACCAACCAACCGCCCGCTGCCCGTGTCCAGGACGTTTCGTCAGGTACGCTCAGGAGGAATTTAAACCTGGCCGGTGATCTCCAATGCCACTACGCGCCACCACCAGTCCACCACCCTCCCCAGCCGTGGACGGTACGTGACGTACGTACGCGCAAGCGTGCGGGTGCCGCAAGTCAAAGGCCCCCGAGACGAGACGGGACGGGCGCGCCGCATTAAACGCGCGCGGGCGGCGCGGGGCTAGCGAGTGGAGGACGCCACGGCGTGCGCAGGAGCCAGCGCGGGGACGGAGACGGAGACGCGTCGGCCTCCCGCACCGGTCAAATCCGACTCCGATCCGGGGCGATGCCGTGTCAGCCAGCGTGCGCTCGCTCGCTCGCACTGTGGCCGCACAGGGAGGGCGATGCGCCGGGGCGCTGTCTGCTTGCGTTGCGTGCTCGGCTCGGGCTGGTGTCCTCCCGCCTCCCGGGCCGGAGCCGGGCGCGAGGGGGGCTGATCAAGGGCGTCGTTTCTACCCGACACCGAGGCCCGGCACAGTGCGCACCGGTGTGAGCAGCAGGGCGGCAGCGGCACACGACAGCGGTGGCGCGGGGCACAGTGCGCGCGGTGGCCGGGGGCCTTGACTCGCTGACCCGGCAACGTGCGGGCACAGGGGCGCGCCGTACGTCCGTGCTCCCGGTCCCGGGGCGGCGAGCAAAAGCAGCGGGGGCGCGGCGCCTACTCGCGGGCCGCCTGAAACGCATGCCCACCGTCCCGCTCCCACACGCCTGCACGCTGCGCGGTCATGGGCGTCACGTTCGTTCCGGCCGAGACACGAGTCAGCAGAGGATCAGGCAGGCATTCAGAGGCGGCAGCAAAAAGGACCCGGGCCGTAGCGTCGTTGGGGCAGCCGAGCATGGCAAAACGCCGCCGATGCAGCGCGGCGACAGGTGAGTGCGTCGATCGAGATTAGTTTAGTCACGTCTCAGGTGGGGGCGAGATGGACGCTTTGCTGGACTGTTGGGCCTGTTGCATTGCCATTGCGCCTGCGGCACTCGCCGTCTGGTCCACTAGCGGTTACTACTGGCTGCTGCTGCTTGCCTCGCGGAGGCACGCACGCGCATGACCTAACCGAAACGCACCGTTGGTGGCCAATTTTGAACCGGGGAACTGGGATTGGGAAAGCCGACCCCGACCCAGCCAGCAGTCCAACCTGCATTTGTTTGGAGATTCTTTTCAGGTTTTCGGCATCCACGAGCCTGCATGTGTACGTACTATACACGGTCCTTGAGGCTCTTGCCGTGATTAAAAAAAAACACGCCAAAGCCTGCGACCAAGCCGGTCTGCTCCCCAGAGGCAGAAAGAAAAGCTCCCTCCTTCAAAAACTAGGGCTCAAATTGACAGGGGGCCATCAGGGCAGCATAATAACATAAACAAAGCGGCATCAGGCAGGCAGGCAGGGTCGCCCTCCCTCCCTACCCCGCTCCGGCGCCCGCGCGAACAGCAATAAGTTAGCCGCACGGATGATCATCACGATGCGCTGCCCCGGCAGGCAGATGCTAATCCAAAGCACACCCCCCGGCTCCAGACGGCGCTTTATTGGCCAGTCAGCCAGCAGTTTGTTTAGCCAATTGATTAAGCCAGTCAGCTGTCGCCGTGATTAAAGAAAGCGTCCTCTAATCCGGATCGGGGCGGCAGGAGCGGCGCGGTGGGGGCTCACGAGACGGGGGGAGGGGAGCGCAACGCATCGCGTGCACGGGGGGCAGCGTGCCTGCCCGCGTGGCCCGGGGTCTGTCTGACCGGTCAATGTGGTCCAGGGGCGCCAGCGCCATGCCAATGTGCCGATGCCAACGCCGTCCCCATCCACGGGCCGACGGTGGCCAGCGACCGAGGAGGAGGACGGAAGACGGGAAGGAGGGCATTTCTTGATGCTGCCAACCACCTTTGCAGCCTGCCCGGGGCTCGCTTTGACCGTGACCTCACGCCCGGCACCCGGGCGCTTCGCTTTCCGGGACGGCCTGTCCGGTTCTCCTTCTGCTCGTCTGCGGCCTGGCTGCAAACTGTATCCATCTCCTCTCTTCTCTCTGCTTTTCTTTTTCCCTTTTTTTCAATGGCGTGAGGTGAATCATGAGATTGGGAGGAGAGCGGGATAACAGTGACGTCACGAGAGGTGGGTGAAGGGATGAAGGGGATCGGGGCCTGATTGGTTCCCTTGCCGTGCCGGTAGGAGACTCGCTGGCCTGGGATGGATCCCACGGCCATGCCTACACGGCTACACGAAATCCCCCCCATTGTGGTGTGGACCACGGAGAGACAGCAACTGCAAGAATACGTCTACGTAGACCGCACGATCGCGCACATCAGCGTCAGTGGACTTAACACCGATTGGTGTATTCAGCGAAGCACCATGCTAATCCAGCGTGATTAGATACGCACACCCTACCGCCACACGATCATCATGGTTTCGAATTATAGAAGGCTATAGACAGCTCTTTTCCACAACCGAGAGGAGCACACACGTACACAATTTTGAACTTTGGGAATCGATTTCGAACATTATCGGAATCTCGAGAATTAGCAGCAATAATTCCAAACAATTAACTGAATTTGAAAATCTCTGGGAAGGTACTGTTGACTGCAAGTGCCGGAAGTGGAGCCAAACCAAACCAAATCACACTTGGAGCCACACACATGTAGCAGGGGCAGGGCCCATTTCGTGGCTCAATTGGTTGGACTTGGACGATCGAGTGAGTGCAATGCCACTGCCGTCAACCTCAATGCGTACTGGGACTGGGACAGTGCGATGGCCCGGAACGGAAGATACCAGTCCAAAGGCCCCACGTGACGAGTGATTGAGGATGATACAGGATTAGCTTTGCTACCCTGTGTACTACAATCAATTGTGAAATCAGGTTTTACAAAATGTGTAAAATTGGTCCAGATAGAATAAGTGCAGCTTTGACACGAGTGCACTTTCAAACAAAAAAAACGAACAATTGATAATGTTACTCTTAACATTTGAGCGGATCACTGCTACCAACTAGCCGATTTGTGACAAAAGTTACCCAATGTGTTCCAAACAATTACCGTCAGAAGAAGGGACAAGGTGGGCCGTTAAAAGACAAAATATATAGGCCCGTCATATACCTAACAATAGCACAGAGTAAATACCAGCCCAACAACGCAAAACACAACAGCCCATCGAAGAAACCCTACATCGATCCTCCCTTACAAAGTTTTTCTCTCTCTAAATTTAAGAATTTTTTAGTATCTAAAATCAGGAGTTCACTCCAGCCATTCGTTACACCAGTGAAATTAAGACCTGACCATACTTAATAACGCGAAATAAAAAGGTTGGCTAAAAAAACGCGAAATAAGAAGGTTGCGTGATTACCCAATTCGAGGAAGAAACCTACAGTGAGACGGAGATAAGACGAGAAGGTGACGACTTACCGACGAGAAGGCGATGGTCGCCATGGCCATCGAAGATGTGCTGCGCCGTCATGCTGTCACCTCGCGCGCTACCCAAGGCATATCTCGTCTCCTCGCGTTGCGGCATGGCCAGGCTTCGATTTCGGAGGGAGGAGGCGTGATTTTTTTCCAGGCCGTGAAGGTGTGGTGGGCGGCCGATCAACAACGATTTCAATTGAGGCCTCACTTCAGTTCGGGCTGGATCAAACTTCCCGGAACAAGCGGGCCAATTTGGCCTAAACGAACGAGATTCACGGGCGAATTATTTCCATCAGATTTTGACAAATGTTGGTCAACATTTTTTTATCAAATCAACTTATTTAAAAAATGTTAGTATTGATAAATATTTTTTATCTAACTTTTTTTCATGAAAAGTGTTGGCTAACATTTTTGTCGAACCAACATTTTTTCAAAAAGCTTGGTTAATATTTTTCCACTTTAAATGTTGGCTTAACGTTTTTAATAAAAATATTGGTTTCGACACTTTCTTGAAAAATGTGTTCATCTGATATTTTTTATTTAAATGTTAAACTTCCGGTCAAAAAATGTTAAACGGGTCATAATATTTGATTTAATATGGATTTTTATGATCTTTATAATTGAACTCTTTGATGATCCTTCCGGTAGGAGCCCCAAAGAAAAGAGCGAAACCAACTCTAGATCAAATCCGAGTACCGACGAAAGAGAAATCGATACCAGCCCAAACGGAAGTCGTCTGGACCAGAGGCGGAGCTAGGATTTATCGATAGAGGGGACCAAGGAATGAATCAAGCTTCATTTTTTGAAAACATCTTGTTGCTGTTAGAGACTAACGTGTGTGCACCAGCATGCTCTTATACATTCATGTGGATTTGCATCAAGCTTGGGGGGGGGGGGGGGGGGGGGCATGGCCCCTGCCAGCCCCCCTGGCTCCGCCCCTGGTCTGGACTGAGGGAGCACGCGTCACGCGCCGCCCGGCTAGCTCGCACAGTCTACCTCCATCGCCGCCGTCCGCACGGGAGCGGGACACACAACGTTTTGTGGGCTTGCAACGACTACAGCGCGGTCGGGGTCCATCGCCCCGGTGCGCGGGCGCTGCTATTTTACGGGCGCGCGTAGGGAGCCTTCCGTCCGCACGACTTCCTTTTACAGCAGTGCACAGGACCCACACCTCCACCCACTTTCCTTTTATAGTAAACTTTTTTATGCATTGAAGAAACTTTTTTAAAAAAATTATGAGCAAAATATTTCTAAAAACTTTTCAAAAAACATTTTGAAATTTTTTCACAAAAGTTTTTGGAAAAATGGAACAATTTTTTTTTAAAAAAAATTGCAAAATTGCTTGGGCGTCGCCGCACCCCCGGGACCCCGGGCGCTGCGCCTCCGTCCGACCGCCCCCGGTCGAGGCCGAGCTCCACCACTGCCCTGGCCGCCGGCGCCCTCCCCGGTCGGGCCGGAGCTCCGTCGCCGCACCCTCGCTGCCCCGGCTGTCGGCGCCCTCTCCGGTCGAGACGGAGCTCCGCCGCCGCGCCTGCGGCCCACCGCCACGCCCGCGGCCGGGCCGGAGATTTGCCCCCGCCCACCCCGGCGTCGCCGCTCGCCGCTCCCCAAGCGGCTGGATCTGAGGGGAAAAAATGGAGGTGAGGTGAGGGAGGGAGAAGAAGGCTGCAGGCTGCGGGATGAGGAAAGTGATAAGGACGTGGTGGGGCCACCACATGCAGTGGGGTGCAGGGGCGCGCGTGAGCACGGGAGGTTACGGGTGGGGGTTAAATTAGCTTTGCGCCCTGCAAACTGCAATGCATTCAACTTTGCGGAGAGCCTGGTCATCAGATATGCAGCTAGGTATTCAGCTTATTAAATCGGACGACGCGCCGTGCTGCTCAAGGCTCAAGAGACTCGGTGCATGGTGCGGAGTCGGAGGCTCGGAGCTAGGCTTATGGGACGCGCGGGTAGGTGGCAACTAGGGCTGGATATCGAGCCTAGCTCGGCTCGTTATAGCTCAACTCGTTATAGCTCGTTCAGGTAACGGTCTGAAACGCTGGCTCGGCTTGGCTCATTTGCGAGCTCGAGCCAGCTCGTGAGCCAGGCTATAAATAATTTGACCATTGAGCATCTCTTGAGACATACATGTACTGATATATATTTTATACAACTTCCAACAACAAAAATAAAGGAACAAAGCACATATAGTATATCCAATAATATAAACATTAAATAAAGTATCCCTGAGCATGGCCGCTTCTTCACCTCCTTCCCCGTGGACTTCCTCCTCGATTCACGACTTGGCGGTGCTTGAGGCGTCCGTCCTCGCGCCTCGCCATTGCTCTCCTCCATGCGTGCGCACGCAGTTAGGTGGAGGAAGGACAGCGCGATGGGGAGAACAAGAGGTGAGCAGCGGGCAGACAGGCGAGCAGGCGGCCGATGCATGCGCGAAGCGTGGCGTGAGGAACGAATGGGGGGTCTCTGGTGGATGGATAGGGTTTGTGATGCTGATATGCGTGAGAGGCCTTGTTGGGCCTGATTTTCAATTCCATTTGATAGTTGGGCTACTAAACCAACTCAGCTCGTTTTGGCTCGCGAGCCAGCTCGAGCTAGCTCGTTATACTACCGAGCTGAACCCTTGGCTCGACTCGTTTAAAAATCCTAACAAGCCGAGCCGAGCCAATGACGAGCGAATTCGGGCGAGTTCGCGAGTTACGAGTTTTTGGTCCAGCCCTAGTGGCAACAGTTGGGCCGGTGCGCTCACCGTGTAGTCCTGAAAGCCACGAGGGCCACGTCGCCTTGTGCTTATCCCGATTCTATGAGCCAATCGCATCTAAGCCTGATTTTACTAAGCATGGACATTGGAGTACTGGACCAGGCCACTGCCAAACTGTGAAATGTAGCGCAACTTACAGTTTGGACAGGTACGATACTAGATAGTCTGAACGGCTCAAATGTTCGACATAAGCGCGCACGAGCAGATGGAGAGAAACCTGACTAGATCCACCAAACGTGACATGATGCATCTGGTCGATGACTGCCTCTATCTCGTGCGTGCACCCTTCAGGATCAGGGAGCAATTCAGAGATTGGTCCTTACTGAAAGTCTGAAACTGGACCACTTGGTCTCCAGCCTGCAATGCTTGGATGTGTAACCGTGTAAGCTAAAGCTGCCAAATTCCGATTTGCCACCCAAAATGTTCAGATCTGCAACTTTCTTCAGCTCCGGACACGCCATAAGTGAATTGTACTACAGATCACCCGAGCATGATGGATTTCCTGTCCAAACCGATGATCACACCAGACACCACTGATCTCCAGTTGCCACTAGTTCTATTGCAGTTGTATCGCTCAAAGCCTCAAATGCTAAATCCCCGATCGAACTCTACGCCTCCTGCAGCCTTGTAAATCTCATCAACCACCCTCTCGACAGCGAAATCGACGCTGAAGAAGCCCGCGTGACCCACGCCGGGGAGCCTGACGACCTCCATGACTTGCCCATCCACCTCGGCCCATTTCTTGATGGCTGTCAGGCTCACCATGTTGATGTCCCCGTCGCCGTCGCTGTACACCACCTCGGGCTCCCCCTCGAACCCGTCCTTCCCGTACACGTACGTCTCCGGCGTCCTGATCCCGGACCCGATGAAGCTGGTCACCGGCACCATCGGCGCCGGCAGCGCCTCCCACATCGGCAGCACCCGTGTCTCGTACGGCCGCACCGCCTCGCCGAACCCGATCGCCTCGAGGAACGCCGACATGTTCCGCGCCGTGTAGGTCGTCGTCGCCGTCGCGTTCCCGGCGTCGGCCGCGGACACCACCGCCAGCGGCATGTCCCCGAACACCAGCGGCGTGGGGAGCCGCCACAGGGCGCTCTGCTGGCTCCGCGCGAGGCGGAGCATCGCCGACCGCGCGAGGCCGGGCAAGTCGTAGTTCATGCCGGCGGTTAGCGCGTTCATGCCCGGCGCGAACCCACCGAGCGCGGAGCCGAGGAAGACGACGTGACGCACGTGGCGGCGGCGCCAGGGGAGCGGCCGGGAGAGGAGGAACTGGTACGTGAGCGCGCACCCGAAGCTGTGAGCGACCACGACGGCGGGGCGGCCGTGGCGGAGGCGGCTGGATAGGATGAGCCGCCCGAGGTCGCGGAAGTAGCGGGCGCCCACGGCTGACGGGTGGCCCGGCGGCGCGACGGCGTAGCGGAAGTCGTACGGCGCGGCGAGGAGAGTGTCGCCGTCGAGGTAGCCCAGGTCTTCCAGCTGGCGCACCACCAGTTCCCACCTGCCAGCGGCCAGCGTGTGTGTGTCAGTGCCAACCCAGGTCAATCATTTGTTTACGCATGGATCATCAAGTGGGTAGAAGTCTAGAAGCACCAGGCTGCCGATGACGGTGTACGAGCACGACGACGGAAAGTGACGCGAGAGACAGGTGTGCGCTGGGTGAACAGAAGAACAGTAGGGGGGGCAGGGCTGACCCGATGAGGGAGCGCGTGGAGCCGAAGTGCGGGACGCGGGTGGCGACGCCGTCGGTGTTACGGTAGTCGTCGGCGCCGGCGTCGTAGACGAGGCTCATCTGGTCGGCGAAGCAGGGGACCTGGTTGGCGTCGCGCGTCGCCGGGTGGTTAGGCCACAGCGGGAACCACCCCTGCTCGTCCGCGGCGGTGGCGGCGGCGGCGCAGGCCGGCGCCGGGGGCTCGTACGACGCCGTCAGCATCGCCTCCAGGTGGTTCGACGTGTAGCCCGGCACGATCACGACAGGGTGCAGGCCGCCGGCGCGGCTCCCGAGCGGCAGGGCCAGCAGCAGCGCCGCCACGGCGAGGAGCGGAGGAACGAGAGCCATGGGTCGTCTGCCACTCTCCTGATGGAAGCGTGGTGCTTGGAGATATTTCTGCACTGCTGGCGCTGGGCCACCGGCGACAGTTATAGTAGTGCTCCCGTCCCGATCGACACGCGGCTGTTTTCACCGTGGATCGACGTCGAACAGCCTTGTCCTGCAGCAGCTCATTTTGTGGCAGTACAAATGTGCCTCGCGTGTCGCAAATCATGATAGCAGCGCAGCATCTGCCGGTTGGCCGTGATCGAGATCAGTGAAAAGAGACGAAGGTGTGAACGCTAACATTATACAGGAGGTGCTCCGGCGACACGGTGACAACAGCAAGGACGTCAGGGTGTGCCCTCGGACGCACCTCCGCTGTCGCTATGCTGTGTGGAGTAATCGCTTTCTATTTGTAGTTGCTCCGTATGCAGATCATTCGCCTTCAATTATTTTCCGAGAATGGTTGGAATCTGGATGCACGCACATGAATGGTCAGCAGGATGTGACAGAGGATGTTGCGTTCGCGGGTTTATCAGCTTACGTGCGCGCTGACGCTGTAACCGCACCCAATTTTTTTGAGGGAGTAATAATCGAGTAAAGGATTAGTGGTATACACGATGCATATGGTCGATGCCCTTCCGGAACGGCTTGCCAGCCTGACATTGGGCGCTGCCTCCACCTCGTGCGTCCACCTTCAGGAAGGATTTCAAGATTGGGCACTGAACCTGTTGGGCTCTAAACTTCCAACGTTTGGACTTGGATTAGGTGCAAAACCGGTGCCAAGCTAAAACTGTCAATTTCTGATTTGCCCCCCAACGTTCCCAACTTTCTTCACGCCCGGTGTGGCAGAATGAAACCACTCTAATAATCCGATGATCAGATTAGCATCAGCTTCAATTCTCGCATGCCATGAAAGTGAATCTAATGAACTCTTGTAATAAACACCTAAAGAATGAAAAAGAACCTGCGTGCAGTCTGCTGCCTCTGGGAGCTTGTACTGCAGATCACGGGGGAGCACGAGGCCGTATTTTTTAAGATGAAGCAATAACTCAAGAGGCCGCATGGTGTCTCAGCTAGGAATCCGTCACCATGCACAGTTTAGCGTTGCCTGTGGAGCGTAATACGAGGGCCCAATCCATCGCTCGCCGGAGAGTCGGAGTCGGAGACCGAACCACGCGGCACTGGTTCGCCCGCGCCGCCGCAACACACCAGCGCCCTGCGGACGCTGGCACCTGGCTCTCGCCGAGGCTTCAAATCTGAGGTAGTGGAGATGGAGCTCATCCTCGCCACGACGCCGCTTTCGATTCCAGGAGCACCTGCAGACCCACGTCCGCCGCACCGAGGGCTCGCCGGAGCTCCGCCGCGGAGATTCGCCACTTTTCACCTCCCCAATTGCCTGAATCCTGATGATAGAGTTCGCGATCCTGTTTTCACTTTACCCCTGGTTTGGATCGCGATTATTAATCGCGACCCGAGTATTTACATTTTACCCCCTAGTTTGGATCGTGAGTATTAATCGCGATCCGAATATTTTCATTTTACCCCCTAGTTTGGATCGCGAGTATTAATCGCGATCCGATTTTGTGCACTTTACCCCCTGTAACTTTACATATTACCTCCGTGCCGGTCGCTCGTTCTCCTCGTCCTCCTGCCGCCAGCCCGTTCGCCGCATCACACATCCCTGCTGGCAGGGCCGCTGGCAGCCGGCGGCGACACCTCATGCCCAATCTGAGCGGCGCCGCTCTTCCAGAGTCGGCGCGTCCTGATCCAGTGAGCAGAGAGCCCCCGTCGGCAGGAAGCGTCCTGATCTCCATCGAGTGCCCCGTCGGGAGGAGGCGTCGCCCGGCCCGGCCTCCGCGAATCCCGCGGCGAGGCGACCGCCCGCAGCCTGCCCTGCGCTACCTCTGCTCGGCGACTGCGACGAGCAAACGACGGAGGAGGTGCGAGGACGCCTCACGGTGGTCGGTCGGGCGACGGAACGGTGTCAGGCAGCTGCCGCCGGCAACCTGCTTCTATTTTTTTACCGAGTTGTCACTTCCATTTCTAGAAGGTTGTACTAGCAGATGCTTCCTATTAGTTTGTTTGGGAGACAAAAGCAATATGCTCACATGGCTTCAAACTCTTTGGAAAGAACACATGGCTCAAAACTTTGGTGAAATGTTTTTGTTTTCATCAGGAACCATCGAATCCTTTCTTTGTAGCAGTTTTTTTTTTATAAAGGAAGCTTTATTAGATTTCAAGAGGATTACATCGAGTTGATACAATGTCTTGAAACACTCCCGACCTCTGCATAGCGCATGCACACAGCCTAATTAAAAGAACTAAAAGCTCCGTCACTCTAATGACAATCAATCCGTAGACTAGACCGCCACCCATGTGCCGGGGTAAAGAAATCCTTGGCCACCTGCGCCAAGCGTAGCGATGCTGCAACAACCAAGTCCTGTGAGGTTGGCTTCTGTAAAATAGCCCATGTACGGAGCCAGTGTATAATCGAGTAGATAACCTGCAATGGAAAAGGGTTACGTTTTTTCTCAAAAACAATATCATTTCTGCATAGCCATAACGACCAACAAGTAGCAGCCGCCCCAAGCAGAACTAGCGGTTTCATTTTCTTTTCAATACCCCATAGCCAACTACCAAACATATTGGACATGCTACGAGGCTGAGATAGGCCTGTCGCCGCATGAATCACCCACTATACTGAACGAGCAAAGCGACATTCAAAAAGAAGATGTTTAATTGTTTCATCTTTGTGGCAAAAGGAACATATTTTACTTCCTTGCCAATTACGCTTTGCTAAGTTATCTTTCGTTAGAATTACTCCTCTTCGCAAGTACCACAAAAAGCTTTTATTTTCCACAAGCGTTTATTTATGTTTGGGACATCACTATGGATCATTGCCAGGTAATGGGATTTCACTGAGAAATGTCCATTCGAGTGTAAGTTCCATCGAAACTCATCGGGTTCCTGGCTTAGCACAATGTTAGCAATGCGTGGAACAAGTTCGTTCCACGCTGCTAACTTATGGCCTATGAGATCCCTTCGCCAAGAGATGTTTAAAGGTGAGGTGCTGAAGACTTCTGCTACAGTATCCTGTTTGTGTCGGGCTATATTATATAAACAGGGATATTGTTCTCGTAGTGTTGAATTTCCCAACCATTTGTCCTCCCAAAACCTAACCTGTGTACCATCCTTGATTAAGAAAGTCCCAAAACCTAGAAACTCATGTTTTGCCTTCATCAGGCTAGCCCAAAAGTGAGAGTCATCATTCTTCCATTGAACTTGTGACAGTGGCCTAGAACCAAGGTACTTATGACGCAAGAGTTGTTGCCAAGTCCCATCTGTTGTGAGTAAGTTGAAAAGCCATTTACTCAAAAGTGCTTTGTTTTTTATATCTAAGTCATGAATTCCTAGTCCCCCTTGATCCCTAGGCTGGCACATGATACTCCATTTGGCAAGGCGATACTTTCGTTTGTGACCATCACTTTGCCAAAAGAATCTGGAGCGAAAGTAGTCTAGTTTTTTTAGAACCCCTCTTGGAATCGCAAAGAAAGACATCATATACATAGGTAAGCTGCTTAGCACTGAGTTAATCAGTGTTAGCCGTCCTCCTGTAGAAAGATGTTTGCCTTTCCAACTACTGAGTCTTTTCTCAAAGCGTTCCTCTACCATTTTCCAATCAGCATTTGACAGTTTCCTATAATGTATAGGAATACCCAAATATTTCATTGGAAGATTTCCAGGGTTACAGCCAAATAGTTCAGTGTATTGATCTAGTGATTCCTTCACCAAAACAGAATACTTCGCTTTTATGAAAATTTATTTTAAGCCCCGATAGTTTCTCGAAGGCATAAAGCAATAGCTTCATGTTACGTGCTTTCTCCAGGTCATGTTCCATAAAAAGAATTGTATCGTCAGCATACTGTAGAATAGATAGCCCGTCATCAACTAGATGTGGTACTACTCCACTAATTTGACCATCTGCTTTAGCTCTCTTTATTAAGATTGCTAGCATGTCGGCTACAATGTTAAACAATATTGGAGATAGAGGATCCCCCTGTCGAAGGCCTTTCCTTGTTTGGAAATATGACCCGACCTCGTCGTTAACATTAATTGCTACGCTGCCTCCCGAAACAAAAGATTTAACCCAGGAGATCCACTTGGGTGAGAAACCTTTCATTCGTAGAGTCTGCATTAGGAATGGCCATCGTACTTTGTCATAAGCTTTCTCAAAATCAATTTTGAAGATTACTCCATTTTGTTTTTTCCTGTGCAGCTCATGTATGGTTTCATGCAAGATAACGACACCCTCTAGGATGTTACGTCCTCGCATAAATGATGTTTGTGTTGGGCTAATTATATGATCCGCAATAGAATTAATTCTATTAGTAGCCACTTTTGTAAAAATCTTGAAACTAACATTCAACAAACAGATAGGTCTATATTGTTGTGTTCGATTTGCTTCTTGGACTTTGGGGATAAGCGTTATTACTCCAAAGTTGAGACTAAATAGAGGTAAGGTTCCAGCATGTAGTTCCTGGAACATTTGCATTAAGTCCCCTTTGATGACCTCCCAAAACTTTTGATAAAACTCAGCTGGGAAGCCATCAGGACCTGGTGCCTTATTGTGTTCCATATCAAAAATTGCGTCTCGAACCTCTTTTTCTGTGAAGGGTGCTGTGAGAAAATTGTTTTCTACCTCGGTGATCTGAGAGATGTTCTCTATCCTTGACTCAGCTAAGGTGATAGAATTCTCATTGGGTGGACCAAAGAGGTCCTTGTAGAATCGTGTAATATAATCTTTTAGATTAGCTTGACCCTCTATCTTTTCGTTCTCATGGTCCAAGGAAAAAATTCTTTTCTTTCTATGTTTTCCATTGGCAACCATTTGAAAGTATCGAGTATTGTTATCTCCAAGTAGCGTATCTGTCACTTTTGCCCTCTGATAATATTTGATTTCTTCTTCTCGAAGGAGTATAGTTATCTGATCACGGGCCAGTATAAGTTGCCTGTTCTCTAACCAACACTGATGTAATTACCGACCTAAGGAGCAACCCTCCGTCTGTAATCGTCCTAGAATGGCCGGGATTGATATATTACATTCGTCCACGGCCTGAAACAACTGGTAGTAGCATAAATAGATACCAATCCTCAATGGATTACTGACTAGGATCAAATACATTGTATCAATTGTTCATGTTTACTCTTACAATTTACTGGTTGGTTTTGAGCTCTCTTGTACTGGTTGTTTTTGGTGTTTGAGGAATGAAAGCTAATTCAGGTGGGCCTCTGGCCCCCCGTTGTACCCTAAAAAAAACTGTTACAATTTACCACGGACCACGATCTTCAGTCCAAATTCCTGGAACCTACTGCCTATCCATTGCTACAGAATTCCATTGAAATTGAAATAAGATCCAAATGGATGGATTCAAATCATATTTGTTCTCTGAAGATGTACCTACAACACTAGTAGGTTAACACTTCAGCAAATTTGGCAGTGAGCAGCAACTGGACTAATTAATGTTCTCAATCTCGTGTACTGACAACTTCCCGAATGCTACTATTTCTTTTCCAGTAAACTGCTAGTGATAGTTAATTTCCATATCTTTTGACTGATGTGTGTCCATAACACTATAAATGAAACTTTGGTCAATGTCTTAGATTAACTACCCTGAATCCTGCAGTAAAGAACCAATACTACTCTAGCAAAGTGAAAAAGGAAGCTAAGGAGATAGATAACATACA
Source organism: Urochloa ruziziensis (assembly GCA_015476505.1). Lineage (NCBI taxonomy): Eukaryota > Viridiplantae > Streptophyta > Magnoliopsida > Poales > Poaceae > Urochloa > Urochloa ruziziensis. The sequence goes on from CM027118.1 coordinate 7,760,815, forward strand.
AGAACGGACAAACTTGTTCCATAATTCCATTCGTATGGGTAAATCTGTGTGGCAAGCAATTTGAGAGTAACGATGCCACCGGGACAGAGATGGAAGAACCTCCATAGAATTCCATGAACTCTTCAGCTCATCCTTCAGCTTTTGTAAATCTGAAAGATTGAGGTAATGACGGAAGGCATGACACAAGCTCTGCCTGGATGTTATGAATATCAGCATTTCTCAGCACCTCTGGCAAAATGCTGCAGGCTCTGGATACCTACTATATTTGGGACTTGTGTTGCAGTGTATATGGTCAGAGCGAGGAAGATGAAAAATTCCTATCAAATGCCTGAAATGCACATTTTCAGTTGATGCTTTCAGCAACTAAAATACCCATAGCAGATCATGAAAACACACCAGCACAGTGAAAAAACAAAATAACAGCTTGGCCGAAACGGTTTATGGATTTTGCAAGAAGAGGCAAAGGCATAGGTGGATAAAAAAAATCGGTAAATCGTGTAATTGCACAAAATAATATCTCACTGTAGTCGGCATTCATAGTTTTAAGAAAAAATACAGCTAAATTCACTACCACACTTTTGCATCAGATTAAAACAGATATTGTGTTCTGGTGCGGTGCTGTGATAAATTTGGTCAATTTCCAGCCACGTTCCTACTTCAGCCATCATGTTCCTACACCAGCATAGTACTGTACTGTCTAACAAAACAACATCTTTTTGGAGAGGAACAACGGGAGTCTTACTCCAACCTGTACAGTTTATTATTTTCGAGGATCCCTGTACAGTTTATTGATAATATGCAGTTCTGTAAATACAGAATTTGTGCAAAAAGAGGCATGGCACAGGGGGGAAATTCAGTTCATCACTTGGTTGGAATCTAGATGCACCCACATGAATGCTCAGCAGGATGTGAAGAGGATGTCGCGTTTGCGGTTTTGCAATGATTCGCGACGGTCTTTATCAGCTTATGTGCGCGCTGACGCTGCAACACCTAATTTTCAGAGGAAGCAAACGAGTTAGGATTGCTGATGTACACGATGCAGCTGGTCGATCCCCTTCCGGAATGGCTTGCCTGACATTGACACTGCCTCTATCTCGTGCGTCCCACCTTCAGGAAGCAATTCAGACACCTTACTAAAACCTCTTGGTCTCCAACCTCCAATGCTTGGATCAGGTTCCGTGTAAGCTAAAGCTGCCAAATTCCGATTTGCCACCCAAAATGTTCAGACCTGCAACTTTCTTCAGCCCCGGTGTGACAGAATGGAACCACTCTAATACGCTCAGATTAACGTCAGCCTCAATGCTCGCACTCGCACGCCATTGAATTGTACTGCAGATCACGGGGGAGCACGAGGCCGCATGGTGTCTCATACAGTAGGAATCAGTCACGGTGCGAAGTTACCGGTTCCTGTGGAGCTTAAACCCAGGGCCCAATCCATCGCCTCGCCGGAGCCGAACGCCTCTGCTTCGCCCGCGCCGCCGCAACCCCGGCGCGGCGCGGACCTCCAGCACCTGGCTGGCTCTCTCATCGAGGTAGTGGAGCTCGCCCTCGCCGCTCCAGCCCCGCGTACGCCGCGCCGAGGGCTCGCTGTCGCCGGAGCTCCGCTGCCGCGATGCGCCATTCCTCACCTTGCCTCGACGTTGGATAATCGCGATCTAGTTTTTTCACTGTACCCCCTGGTTCGGATCCGAGTATTTGCAATTTGCCCCCTATTTTGGATCGCGATAATTAATCGCGATCCGAATATTTTTCAGTTTACCCCCTACCTCTAGTTTGGATCGCGATTATTAATCGCGATCCGAATATTTATAGTTTCCCCCCTGAAACTTTACATATTGCCCCTCATGCATGTCGGTCGTTCTCCTCGTCCTCCCGCCGCCGTCCGTTCGCCGAATCACACATCCCTGCAGGCAGCCGGCGGCCGCGCCTCATCCCCAACCTTAGCGGCGGCGCTCTTCGAGAGAAGGCCCGTCCCGATCCAGCGAGCAGCCGAGCACCCGTCGGGAGGAAGCGTCCTGATCTCCGTCGAGATCCCCGTCGGAAGGGGGCGCCACCCGGCCCGGCATTCTGCGATTCCCGTGGCGAAGGCGACCGCCCGGAGCCGCGCTGCTCCGCCACCGCATGCCCTGCGCTACCTCTGCTCGGCGACCGCGACGAGCAAACGACGGAGGAGGTGCCAGGACGCCTCACGGTGGTCGTCGGTCGGGCCTGGGGGTGGGTCAGTCATCACTTCCATATCTGGAAGCCTAGAGAAAGCAAATGTTTGAGAAGATTTGCAACCGTGTAGCCAGATCAAATAGTTTTGACAAGATCTGCAACTGTGTAGGATATGCTTCTTATGTCTATTCTGCAGCACATACGGTTCCAAACTCCGGTGAAATGTTTTTGTTTTCATCAGTAACCAACGGACCCTTCCTTTATTCGTACCTGTTGCTGTTCTCTGATGCCATATGGCAATGCCTGACAAGTGACCAACACTGATGTATGAAAGATGAATTACCCACACGAGCAACCCTCAGTCTGTAATCATCCCAGAATGGCAGGGACTGATATATCACATTGGTCACACGACTACACGACCTGAAACAACTGGTAGTAGCATAAATACCAATCCTCAACGGATAACTGACTACAATCCGATAATTGTAGCACTTGTTCATGTTTACAGTTACAATTTACAACGGACCATGATCTTCAGTCCGAATTCCTGGAACCTACTACCTATCCATATTCCACAGCCTCAACAAAGCACCAACTTTCAGCAGCCTTGCTGGTCTCTCCACTTGAGGTACACGAGCCCTGCATGGTATGGTATGCTCCGGCGACAACCAAGATGTGGAAGAGCTGGTGGCTGTGCCCGGCGATGTCAAACTTCCCAGGCATCCAGCGCTCGGGGACTCGGGTAGCGTACACCAGTGCTCCCAGCCCGTAGAACAGCCCCATCAGAACTTCATATCCAGTCGTGTGCAATGCCTCTGGTTGGTGCCAGAAAAGGACCAGCTTGTGAAGAACAGGGATCACACCTGACGCACCCATGCCGAAGAACAGGCATGCTCTGATGGTTCTGAACTCAGGGTTCTGGAAGACTGGGAGTAGGGAGAACGCGATAGTTGCCACTCCTAGTATGGTTATAAAACTGAGGTACAGGTTGCAAAAGAAGGGGTAACACATGAAAGAATAGTATACTGGAGGGTAGAAGGATGTGGCGATAAGAGCAGCAATGCCTGCATAATCAAGTCGCAGCATGATGTATGCTAGGCGGCGAGAGTGGCAGGAGAGAAGGTGGCAAGTGCTACTGGCAAGAAGGCAGAACATGGCTCCTCCCAAGAAGGCGAAGAATGGCCACCGTGCAATAGGTCTAATCAGCTGTGGGGCAATCATGTTTGCTATATCCTCCTTCATGTTTTGCTGCACAAAAGGAAAACAAGACAGTTTGTTATGTCTCAAGTTCTCCACACAGATCAGAGCAGGTCCGTGAATTGATCAGCACAGCAGATATGAGGAGATTGAATTAGCATCCATTGCTAGAGAAAGTTCCAATGAAATTGAAATATTTCAAAATAAGAAAAAAAAATGGATGGAATGAAATCATAGTTTGTTCTTTGAACAGGAGAACCTAGAGCACCAGTACGTTACACTTTCAACAGGTTTGGGGGTGAGTGGACCATTTAATATTCTTTTTTTTGGGTAACTATTTAATAGTCTCAATCTCACATATTGGCAATTTCCTGGACACCATTTCTTTTCCAGTAAACTGCTACTATTAGCCAATTTCAAATAAAATTCACTGATGAGTGTCTATAATTCAAAGTTTGGTCAGCATCAACTTAGATTAACTACCCTTCAGCAAAGTACCAGTAGCACTCTAGTAGCAAAGTGAACAAAGGGAAACTAAGTGGGCTACACTTCAGTAAATTTGGCGGTGAGCAGCAACTGGATGCTACATATTTTCCAGTAACCTGCTAGTGATAGCTATTTTCCAAAAAAAAAAGACAAATAACTGATGAATGTCTATAACGATAAGTGAAACTTTGGCCAGCATCAACTTATTAGATTAACTACCCTGAATCCGGCAGCAAAGTACCAGTAGTACTCTAGTAGAAAAGTGAAAGAGAAACCAAGTTGATAGATAACTTACAAGAACAGACAAACTTGTTTCATTGGTATGGGTAAATCTGTGTGGCAAGCAATTTGAGAGTAACTCCAAGAGATGCCAACGGGGCAGAGATGGAAGAACCTCCATAGAATTCCACGAGCTCTTCAGCTCATCCTTCAGCTTTTGTAAATCAGAAAGGTGCGGCAATGACGGAAGGCATGACAGAAGCTCCGCCTGGATCTTATGAATATCAGCATTTCTCAGGACATCTGGCAAATGCTGCAGGCTCTGGATATCTACTACACTCGGGACTTGTGTTGCAGTGTATATGGTCAGAACGAGGAAGATGAAAAATCCTATCAGATGCCTGAAATGTACATATTCAATTGAAGCCTTCAGTAACTAAAATACACAGCAGATCATGAAAGCACACCGGCATAGTACTGTCTAACAAAATAATATCTCTTTGAAGAGGAACTACGGGAGGCTTACCTCGGACCTGTACATTTTATTGATAATATGCAATTCTGCAAATACAAGACTTGTGCAAAAAGAGGCAAGGCATAGGGGACAAACTCAGTACATCACTAACTACACAAAATTAGTCATCACTCAGAACTTCCAGAAACATACACCACCGATTCAGTACTGCACGTTGCTATCATAGTTAAACAGATACCATATTTTACAGTGCAGTGATAAATTTGGTCAGTTTCCATCAACGCTCCTACTTTCTAGCTCATGTTACGGACACTAACAATAGAAGGGGTGACCAAGTCATCAGCAAGGCACCAACTATAGTTAAACAGATACCATATTTTACAGTGCAGTGATAAATTTGGTCAATTTCTATCAATGTTCCTACTTCCTAGCTCATGTTAGGAACACAACCAATAAAAGGGGCGACCCTCCAGTTGTCAGCAAGGCACCAACTAGTTTCAAATAACGCATACCCCACCGAAAGGTAGCTTATTAAGTAGTTGGCGGTCCAGTCCTTTTCCATGAGTTTTGTTTTCAGAAAATGTCCTTTTCTGGAAGATGAACAGGGCAGGCACGCTACCGATACTTTCCATAGTTGCAGAGGTTGATGAATTCTACAGTACGCTTTTAGGAGCCATGACAAATATGATGGGATCAGCTAAAACAAAATACGGCGAGATATTTTCTCCAATCCATATATATTGATCTAAAAAAAAATAGGCAAGCATTAATCACAAGCAGACAAAGAAGCGCCCAGAAACCAAATCTACCCAACGATTCCGCGCATTGCAATCTGCATGGCCCGGTACTCCACAATCTGTAACAAGAGTCAGGGCCAAAATCGATGTGCCGTTCCTCCGCTGGACATCAATCATTCAACTGGATCGAAACAGCAAGAGAACCGAGAAGGGGGAGGGGGTTACGTACGTCCAGACGTTGAGGGTCTCGTTGTGGATGGAGAAGGCGGAGAGCAGGACCTGCGGGAGCGGCCACTCGCAGCGGTAGTGCCGGTGGATGTACTCGTTGTCCCGGAGGTATCCCGGCAGCGCCCGGTACTCCACGAGCCCGTACCGCTTCTTCCTCCTCCTCACCCCCGCCCCACGCTTCCCCTCCTCCTCCCCTTCCTCCCCCCACGCCGCCGCCGCTAGCCTCTCCGCCTCCTCCGCCATCGATCGCCGAGGGTCGAGGGAGACGGGGCCCGCACGCGCCCGGGTTATGCGGCTTCCTCGTTCGAATATTCGCCGGGGTGGGCAGGCACGCGGCCGCTCGCTCGCGTCGTCCCCTTTCTTCGTTGGGTTGCGTCGGCCCGTCACCCGTGGGTCTCGGCGAGGGAGGAGGGGGGCGCCGCGCCTCGGGGTTTACGACCCGTTCCCTCGCCCCACGCCCCCACCCACCACGCCCGGATTTAGGAAAGGCCGAGGGGCAGGATCGCTTTTGGCGGCACGGCGGGCGTGCGCGGCTGCGGCTGGGCGTTCTCGGGTGCGAGCGCGACCGGGTAGTCCGGTACGGTGGTGGCGTGGTGGTTCCCGTGCCGTGCCGTCTCGTCTGGCTCGGTCTCTCCGCCCGTCGAGGCGTGTCGTCGCACGCGTGTGCGTGCTTGTCTCCGGTGAATCTGATGGGAGAGAGATTGATATTTGCTCGTACGCCGGGCGGGTAGGTTGGGGCTCTGACGTGCCGCGCGCGCGTTTTGGGAAAAAGACGGAGGCGTGCGGGGATCCCCAAGGGGCCGCACGCAAAAGACGTGGGTGTCGTGTCGTCACTTGACTTCGTCGAGGTACTGCCGAAAATAAAAAAATGAAGTGACAGTTGAAGAAGATTTTGATTGTACGGGTACAGATATTTATTTTTCACCGTGAGATCCGAGGACGCGAGGAACGATATACTAGCACCCACACGTTTATTTATTTATTTATTATTTGATGAAATTCTTTATATTATTGAAAGAAGAAATTTCGGAGGACAATGCACCAAGAAGTTGGTCTAGGCCGGTTTTAGGCTAAAGTTTCTTAGTCCAAACTAAAGACGAATGGGCTTGTACGGACATGTCTTCTTCTTGATGGACTTATCGCCCGCCATCTATAAGCCCGGCCCAATTATAAGTATCAACAGTACCTGGTTTGATGTTTCCTGTTTCTGTAGCCAGCTGCAGCCTTGCAGAGTTGCAGGTCTAGAATCTGGCAAGCGAAAGCATCTCCTGGCTGGTACAGTGGTAGTGCTGTTTGACAAGGAGCAAGAACAATACTACGCGTAGTATTCTTGTCGATGTGGGTGTGACCACCAACAGCATTTGCTTCTTTCGGCTTGCTCTGCATGTCGTGTGCCCTTCTCCGCCCACAAGTATTGTGATTCAGGCGGGAGAATGAAGCATCCAGAACGAACCAGATGTCGTGTATGCCACACTCGCATTCCTCCAGATCCAAAAACTCCGAAAGTTCAAGATATGTTCCACTTCCATACTGCTTGGACAAATCGGTGCTACGTATCTGAACAGAACAAACAAGATGCCGTGTATCAGTGTATGCCACACTTGTATTCCTCCAGATCCAAAAACTCTGAAAATTCAAGATATGTTCCATTTCCATGCTGCTTGGACAAATCAGTGCCATGTATCTGAAATATTCGTTGCCGACCAGCTGCTGCAGGTGATGAATCCTTGGAGAAGCCAGTAAACCAAAGTCTTTTTCGAGAGCTGGAATCTAGCCGACTCCAGTGGCAGTTGCATCGTGCATTAACCCGACGTTCTCATTCTCCCAATCCAAGAACATCGCTCCTCTTGGATTCGTTAAGCCTTTCTTCTGTGATTATTCACACAGCGCAAGTTGTATTCCTCCAGATCCACAAGCTCCAAAATTCAGATATGGTGTGTCTGTCACCTAGTATGTTGCTATGTTCCATTTCCATGCGACTGGGGTAATGGCATAAATCAGTGCTACGTGTACGAGATACTAGTTCCATGCGACCAGGATAAATCTGTGCTACGTATACGAGATACGAATTCCATTTCCAAGAACGTGCTGCTTTCCGGCCAGGTTATGTAATCTAGCTTCTAATACGTGAGTTGAAACAATTAAATTCTTTACTATTACTCCCTCCCTCCCTTCGCTCCAAATTACAGGTCATTCTAATTTTGCTCTAAGTCAACTTGTCTAATTTTACTAAGTTTGTGGAAAATATATTAACATCTGAAAGTAATATAGAAATATATTTCATGGTCTACATACTTATACAGTGCAACTGCTAATTTCTGTTATAAGTTTATATGCATATTTCTACAAATTTTAGATGCCGGTTAATGGTTATCCAAGTCTTCTCGAGCAGGGGCGGAGCCATGTAGAGAGTACCGGGTGCCTGATTTTAAATTATATTAAAAATTATAATTTTTACCATATTTTTTCGAGAGGTGCAATCTGGTGGATTTGGCTGTTGATGCATTGCGCATTCCTTGAGAATCCACATTCTCCCAAAGTCCCAAGAACATAGGTCGTATTGGATTCATTGAGCTTTCTTCAGACTTCAGTGATTATCCACGCAGTGCAAGTGTGCAGCGATATGATGGGTTGACAATGCGTGTAGATGTCGTGTTTAGTTCCACTCGAAATCCAAAAAAAAATCCACCTAGAGAACTGTGTCAGTTCATTTTTCTCTTTATGCACGTAACCAATCCAAAAAAATCACTTTTTTCGTGAACTAAACACCCCAGAGTTCTGACTTACGTGCAAGTCTAGTAGCTTACAACCAAATTGCTTTGCGAAAGAAACTAATATTGTTCTCTTTTGAAGACGCGTACATTCGTTTTTCCTAGTTGAAATCCTTTTCATTACTGAGTAGGCTTTCTGCGTAAAGTACTCGCTGCTGCTAGTGCCATAATTCCGCAATCATGATTTCTGCATAGAGCTGGGCTAGTTAACTCCTGTCGTGTTGTTTACTCGCATCGACATTCTGTTTTATCTGGCCCTCGTCGTAATGTAAGATTACTTAGCCCTAGAACCAATGAAGAGACATTTTAAGTTGACAAACCGCCATACTTATTATGAGAGTCCTGTATCTTTCAGTCTGACTGATCTAGCACAATGGAAAGTAAGACGAGAAATCATGGGAGCAAAAGCATAATTCCGTTCCGTTCAAAAAAAGCATAATTCCATTACCACAGTAAACAACTAAGTTTGAATTGTCAGTCAGCTTTTCACTAACCAACCGACGAAATCTGTCCAAGCATTCCAGAAAAGTGGCAAAGCAAATGATTTGACTCTCATAGATGAAGCTTCAGTCTTCACAGTTGCTCGAGTTGTTGGTTGTTGATTCAGCTTGCCAACGCAGCATGTCATGTTTGCCCTATCTTCAACTCATCAGTATGATCTGCTAGCTACTAAGCTTGCCTTGGCTTAAGGATTTCCAAGGAGCCACACAACAGGTTCTGCGAGAACAGTCGAGGCACGTGTATCATCGTCATCATCATTAGCTGCAACCTCACAACGGTGTCGAGGCGTCGCCTACGTAAAAGAGAGACAAATGTCATTAAAAAATATAGTATGCGAAACACCTTGTAGTTGTAGTATGTGGGTGCTAGAATTGCAAGTGTGTGACCTTACCTAACAGGGTTCAAATTTTAGTGTGACTATGTGCATCATCGTTGAATAACAAGAGATTGTATGCATTAATATGTACTACCTCCATTCCAAATTATGAGTCGTTTGGTTTTTCTAGATTCATCATCTTTGTTATGTAACTAGATAAACGTTATGTCTAGATTATAATAAAATCTATAAACTAGAAAAGTCAAAACGACTTATAATTTGGAACAGGGCTAGTATAAGAGTATTTTTACGTTAACTTCTACGTACTCACCAAAAACCAGAGTATAGGATAGCCTCTTAGAGACCTTGGTGTTGTACGCGTATACCCGAAGTCTTTCTACTTTCTAGGATTCTGATCGGAACACAAACTAAAATTGCTATTGGATGTAATTGGCTGAGCTTAGAGAACAGAGGTACCAACGTGCCATTTTCATGTGGACCAATCTTGAACACACTACTGCTAGAACACAGCTGAAAACAGGGACGTGTTGCCTCCACGTTGCCCGCTCCCAACTTGGCTGGAAATCTGGAATTAAGGTTCCATCTGGGTGACTCGGCTACTTGAGGATCCGAAAGCAACGCATGCAACCCCGGTGTGACTTCAACTATCAGAAATTCAGAACACGCATCAGCACCGTATCCGCGCTGGTGGCGTCCTCGTCGATCCTCAAGGGGCAGCAGTAGAGGAAGCAAAGGATCCAAAAGCACGGAGCAAGTGCCCCGTCGCATATGTTCGCAGCATTGTCATGCGCGGCCCTAGCTTAGTGGCCGGAATCGGAGATCCCACTACTCGGGGTCCACCCTTCTCTCCATGCTTCTTCGTGGCATCCACCATCGCCGTCGTCGTCTCGTCCTAGGAAATGCAGCCGAAAGAATCTTTCGGCGGAGTTGCAGCGTGACACGGCTGCCGTCCCGGTGAGCGATTCCCCGAGAACTTGGTGCTCATGCCGGCCGGCGAGATCGCCGGGAAGTTGGGGGTGGATATGGATTCAGACTTTCAGAGACCGGTGAGCAGCTGCTTGGCCTGCGCAGAATGCAGACGATCCGAATGCTAATCTTTGAGGACAGTGAGAGGCTGCTTTGAGAGGATATGCACTCATCATCGGGTCGGAGCTGGAACCTACTGCCAACTCGCACAAGTTGCCATGACGGAACAAACCATGTCGCCGCCAGAATAATTAGGGAACAGTTGAATCCGTGACACTGCACAGAGGCTGTTGGTAGTCACTAGTCAGTGGGATGAGCTCAGTACCAGAGGTGGGGGACATTTCCCACCTTCCAAGGGTTGTGGAAGCGAAGTCACCTCCGGATAGAGAAAGAATCCGAAAGATCCATCAGCGCTGCAGATTCTAATTGGGCTGCCGAACTTTGCACTGAGGCGCAGTGCTGGCTGCCGGTGCTTCCACCGGGTGAAAATGGATTCTCGTAGTACAAAGTGTACAACACAAGATGCAGTTGCTGACGATTTACCCTACATAGATTCAGCTTTACGTTTTGTCAAGTTCTTGCTTGATGCACACTTGCAGAGATAGCAAATGCGGGACTAGATTACTGGGACACAGATCAGGTGCAGTACTGACCCATACTGTACTATATATCTTGGTGAAAAAAAGGTCACAAATTAAATGGCATAGCCTAACAACTGCAGTTTCATGTTTGAGTAACTCGTACCTTTTTCATGCATGACTGTAGTGCCAGTGGCGTTGCAGGTCCTGTTCGCTTCTTCTTCAACGCATCGACAGCATATTTTTCTCTCATAAAATCAGGGTAACGTAGCGAAAATCAACAAACTTTTCAGTTCAACGTAGCTAAGCGAACAAACCTATTTTCGCGTTTAGTCGTTCGCTAACGCAAATTCTTCCAGGGCCCTTGACTTTAAATGACTCTGACATATTGGGGCGTCCGTGTGATACTCGTGTGGCCTTTCCTTTGCTAACGAGCTAACGGCCATAATTTTGTAGTATCGCTTTGCACGTTTTGCGATGCTCTTTTGTAGTTTAGCATCAATTGTCAAGGAAGAAGGATCGTATGGCGAGTCAAGAGATAATTTTATTCAAATTCTTAAAATAAATCAAATAACAGAAGATAGTGTAGCAAATAAGTTAGCTACACATGTTTTAAGCATGAACCTGAGTAAACGATTGCTAGTTAGTTGTGTGTGGTGGGTTAGCTTGTTCTACACTTTTTAATTTGCGGCTAAACTAATCATGTTTTAGGGAGTGGAGTCTAGCTCAGTTAGTGATCCGTGACAGTATTATTCACACGCGCGTCATCCGTTTCGAGATCTTTTTCGGTTACAGGTTAGGCGCCTATACAAAACTGTACGTACGGCCCCAAAAACCATATGCTCATTTGTATCTTGTTAAAATTCAAACAACAAACATTAGTCCGGTTAAAAGAGACATGCCGAGTTAAAAGTCGGCAATTTTAACATGGGGATGGGATCGCTGTACAGAACTCTAATCCATTTATGAAGCCCCAGCAGCCTAATAATAAAGCACTGAAACCATAACAAATTGCAGCCAGAGACCAATTGCGCTCGCCGAAAACTGCCATCCAGGTTCGTCATCATCTAGGAACGGGATGCTCCTCCGGGCTCCAGCCATCCAGATGGATACGCAGAGCCCTCGCCGTGCCGTGCCGTGCTCGCCTCATCTGATCCATAACGATACGGCCTGGCCAGTAGAGCATTTCTTTTTTGCTCCATTGCTTATTATTCGCTTACGTACTCACTCGCCTGCAATGATAAGATTGGGAATTATTAGAAAAATCTCGGCGTAAAGCATATTCGGCACGCCTGTCCGGCCCGTTTCTGTTGCCCACTACTCCCGTTCCAATCGAACTACATGCATGTTTGACTTGCTGCGAGCAAATAATGAAACGTTCTTTGCTAGGCGATGACTCGACGAGACGATCGATCCAGAGCACACCCATGACGCTGTAGAACGCGCGTAATAAGAATTCAAAATCAGGATAACCATGCGACGCGGCGACGCGCCGTCCGTGCTTATCCCGGTTTAGGTGAGCATGGGGTTGGTCTTCGGCACATTGCACAGGGTACATCTCTGACCTCCGCACGTCGCACGTGTACTCCTCCTCGGCGGACAGCCAAACCTATAGGAAGCTTTGACTTGAGTTGTTCCCAGCAGTTTTGACTTCGCAGCATTATGGATTATACTAATTAAGGAAAAAATGTTGAAACCAAAATCGATCTAGTATCGTTATGTAGAAAGTGGTTTGGTAAAAAAAAATGAGATCCAAGCATTATGGATTACTAAGACTGGAAAGAATGTTGAAACCAAAATCGATCTTGTGTCCGCTCCAAGACGTTGTGTAGTCGCCACGATTTATGCCATTTCTTAGAAGGACAAAATATTTTTTAGTTAATTTCATAAAAATTGCAAGTACGTATTTATTTATAAAAATCTAACTATTATTCTTGCCTAAAACTACAACTTTTGGTACAGTTTAACAAAATCACTACTATTTTTTTTGGTCCTAAATCACTACAATTTGAGATGAACCTACAAAGCATTTTGCCTGACTAACAGTGGTTGGGTGGTTTTAGTAAGCAATTATTGTTTTGCGCTTGCACATTGAGTTTCATTGTGACCTGCATACTTTATATGGACCCAAAAGCAGCACTAGCTTAAAGTATAATTACGTAAATAAAACATGGTATAGGATGATGTGCCTTGTATAGTTGTATCCGCTCCAAGACGTATGTGTAGTTAACACGTTTTATCAGTATAATTTTTTGAGACCCAGTTTAGCTGCGCGAGATTTGTGGCCAATGTTCACCCGCCCTTTTGCCGCGTTGGTGCCTCACAGCCTACCACTTCCCCAGTATAAATACCACCCCCGCCCATCCCACACCTCGCTCCATCGAGCAGACACGTCGAGACATTCCTGTCACGTAACAGCGAGACCATTCAAATCTCGATAGAGCAGTAGAGCTCGTGCCAGAAAGGCAAACACAAAATGGCGTTCCACAGAACAATCGCGCGGCGCCTCTGGGCAGGCAAAAACGCGGCCGCCAGCGGCGCCGCCATTCCCAAGCAGCCGCAAGCGTCCCCCGTAGTACCCCCTGCACGGCGGCCGCTGCCGGCCGTAGACGACTGCCCGCCGCTCGCATTCCTGCGCCCCAAGCCGACGGCGGTCGGGTACTCCACCGCGTCCGTCCCGCTCCCGGCGCACTGCTTCCCCGCCCTCCCCGTCGGCGACCAGCTCTTCCGCCGCCTCCGCCTCGACGGGCTCGTGCCGCCCGTCGTCCCGAGCACGGTAACGACGCGGCCGCGTGAGGAGCCCGGCGTGACGGTGGAGCAGGCGAGGAAAGTGGCGCGCGCCGCGGAGATGGAGGTGGCGCGGGCGCGGCTGAGGTCCCACGCCCAGAGCGTGGTGTCCGGGTCGGAGTTCGCCGCGCTCTGCTCCGACATTGCCGGCGGCGGCGTCGAGGGCGGGCGCCGGCTGGCGAGGACACTCGACGAGTCCGGCGTCGTCATCGTCCTCGGTGACGCCGTGTTCCTCCGCCCGGACATGGTGGCGAAGGCGATCGGGAGCGCCATCCTCCCCGCCGCGAAGCACCAGCAGCTGGCGCCGTCGCCGCGCGCCGGCGCCGGCGAGGAGGAGGAGGAGCTGGAGGCGATGGAGGCGCGGAAGGCGGCGATCGACGCGGAGGCGGCGGCGCGGGTGCGTCGCGAGCTGTGGTGCGGGCTGGGCCTGGTGGCTGTGCAGACGCTGGGGTTCATGCGGCTCACCTTCTGGGAGCTGTCATGGGACGTGATGGAGCCGGTGTGCTTCTACGTCACCTCGCTCTACTTCATGTCGGGATACGCCTTCTTCATGCGCACCGCCACCGAGCCGTCCTTCGAGGGATTCTTCCGGGCACGCTTCGCGGCCAGGCAGCGCCGCCTCATGCGGGCGAGGGGGTTCGACGTCGACCGCTACAACGCGCTCAGGCAGGGGCTCGGGCTCGCCCCGTTTGCGTTTGGTTCCACTTCCACCACGGCGCCGGCGGCACAGAGCGGCGACCCCCGCCTGGTGCTTAGGCATGTACAGTAGCACGTCAGCCAGGAGTCCCGGACCGGACGAGATCGGTTGGCTTGTGCCAGACGGGATGGGTGGTCGTCGAGTCACCGTCTAATCGTGAATCAAACTTCCTGTTTCGATTCAGGAGGGGAAAAAATGGTGTTTTGTAGGATTGTTTTGGTAGGAGATGATATTGTCAGTTGCTACATGGGATTGAGCATCTGTTTTTCCTTTTTTTTAACGGCGATCTCACGGATTTTAACTTGTCAATCATCAAAGAGGAAAAGTTAATCGAACATTCGTAGCGTAACGTGTGGCGCACTTGAGGTTACTTGTTTGGGGAGGTGGGGACGGGAGTACGGGACTCCCTCCAACCCAATCCTGATGGGCCGTCACGGCTCACGAGTCAGAACGCACAGCAGCATGCCGGTGGTCCCTCTTTTCCCTTTCGTCACAACAGGTCCACCAAAAATCTCTCCTGTATACACACGCAACGGAAGGCGTGAAACGTGTCGACGCCGAGCATAAACATCACGAATTCAAAATTCAAGCAGCTCGTCAAATCCCACTTTCTATGCCATATCCTAGAAACATATATTTTGAGGGAAAATAAACAAACAAAATGATCAACTGGCATTTGCTGCACCACTACAACTGCAGTCTGTACTCCTTCACTGAACGGAGTACACGACCACAACCACAGCGTCGTCCTCCTACTGATGCCCCGGGCAGAAGGTGATGAGGTACTGCGCGCCGGCGCCGCAGGTGAAGGTGCTGGTGGGGTCGTCGTACGCGTAGCTGTAGGCCGCGGGGCACGCCGCCTTGAACAGCCTCGAGTACTTGGTGGGCCCGCAGGTTTTGGGCCCGCCGTGCGCGCCCGTGCAGCAGTACTCGGCCGTCCCGAACGCCTCGCACGCGCTCCGGCACGCCACCGTCGTCGTCGTCGTCGCTGGCGTCGGCGCCGGCGAAGCCGTCGCGCCGTCCCCTCCCGCCGCCACCGCCACCGCCCCGGACGCCGCCATCTGCAGCTCGGGCGGGCACAGCGCGTTCACGTCCCCGACGCACCCGGCGTACCCGCACGTCGAGTAGTTCACCCGCGCGCCCGTCGCCGCCACGCCGATGCCCACGTTGTACCCGTCCACGAGGCTCACGTCGTAGAAGTCCTTCCCGTCGGCGCCGCCCAGGGTGAACTCCGCCAGCGTGACGGGCGGCGACCCTCCCAGCGTGCAGCTCGCCGCGCCGCTGCAGTCCCCCGTGGCGCACGAGAGCCGCGACGGCGCGCCGGCGGCGCCGGCGTTGGCGGGTGGCGCGACGCAGCCCGTGCGCGCCCAGAGGCGGCCCGACCAGCCCGCGGGGGCAGGGAACGAGACGGTGGCGTTGGGGGACAGCTCGAATCCCCCGCCGCCGACGGCCGCCGCGGTGTTCCCGGACAATGTGGCCGGCCAGATCGTGTGGGTGCAGTTGTTCCGCAGCGTGAACACCGTCGTGCCGGCCGCCTCGGCGCCATGCGTCGCTTGTGACCAGACGAACCCTGTAAAAAACGCACGCAGACATCGCCATGAGTACGGCATTGTGTTTGTTGCGGTGTGGATGAAACGCATGAGTTTTGCAAGTGTACCTGCGATGAGTAGAAGGCTTGCGATTCGGATGCCTCCCATGGTGAAGGTTTGATTGGTAGGAGTTGAGCTGAGGAGAGGAATCAGGCAGCAATGTCAGTCGTGGACAATTGATGCGGGAATTAGCTGGAGCTGGAAGAGGGATGTGCAAGCGGTAAATTTTCAGGGACTGCGCTTGTGTGAGATATATAGGCGTGGCGTGTACTCCAGTTGTGTTGATCTGGGTCACGCGAGGCGAGGGGGACGGCGATTAGGTGGGAACCCCGGAGGAAACATCGGAGTTCGTTGAGAATCGGGAGGAAGGCGCGGCCAGCGCGCAAGCGCCGTGGTCGTGGGCAGCTCATGTACGCGTGAATGTAGGTGCAGTGGCGGAGATAAATCGGTGCGCAGTTTCAGCTGTGGTGTGGCCGTGTGGGTAGTGGCGCTCCTGTTTAGCCGAAGTATCCGCAGCAGAGTGGAAGCAGCTCTGCCCTGTGCTCGGTAGCCTTGCCGGAGAAAAGAATCTCGTTGGAGAAAAGGCCAGAATAAAAGGGAAGGCGAACTCGTTGTATCATGGGCTCATGATAATCCTACTGGGCCAACAAAATAGTAGCCAGCCCAACAGAAAACCCTTCTTCCTCGACGCGACCCAGCCCGTTGTGTTTACTAGCGCAAACCAGCGAGCGCGACGGGGAAGCCCACGGTCTGTCTACTACCTTCCCGCCGCTGTCCAGCGGCCTGCTCGTATCGGCCCATGTACCCGTCCGTGTCTCGCGCATGCGGCGGCGTTGCGCCGGCGCCGCCCCAAAATACAAGGTCCGCGCGCACGTTCAGACCTTTCTCCGACGAAGTCGTCGGGGTTTGGCGGACGGAGTCGGATCGGTCTCCGTAGTCCGTAGCGCGCTGCTGAGACGCCTCGGGCGCCCGCACTTGACGGACCGAGCCAACAGCCGCGATAGCTTCGGCGCCGCACCGATTGATTACCGTCAAAAATTCGCTTATACGGTATAATGCCCTGATTTCTTGTCATCTCTTCATGCTATCGTGTATTCTCAGATTTAGAGTTCGATGGTAAGATGTTGGAGTCCTCGCTCCTCAGTTAGACAGTTAGAGAGTACTGTACTTGCACTCTACTGGTACTAGCACTACTAAGAGAGAATTCCCTGTTTAGCGCTAGAAAAAAATGGTCTTCCTTATTTAGCATCCAAAATTTAGTTCTGCCTTTTGTAGCATCAATTTTTTTTCCCTACCTAGCATTTCCGTCAAGTCTATTAGCCACTTCTGTTAAATACACTGTTCAACATATGTTGGAGGACGAAAACACCCCTGACCATATAAGAGCAACTCCAGCCCAGCCCTCAAATATAGGCCTCTATTTTGCATTTTTTGTGGGCCCGTAAAAGTCTAGAGGCTTTAAATTCTCTTCGTGCTCCAGCCAGCCCGACTAAATGAAGTCCCCTAAATCAGTGGCCCCACTCTCCCCTCACTCTCCCTCCCGCAACAGCCTCTCCCCCGCCTCCGCCGCGCGCGCCTTCCCCGCGCCGGCCACCGCGCCGGCCGCCGCGCCCACCTCCTCCCATACAACGGCAAGAAGCAGGCGTCGAAGCTCATGGCCGAGAGCTCGCCGTCGAAAGCCGCGCAGGCGCCGCCTCCGGGAAGGCCGAGAAGGGGAAGAGGAGGCATCGGTGAAAGGCAAGAAGAAGAGTTAGTCCATCACCGGATCAGATTGCCATGACCTCAAATCGACCGAATCTGCCGGTCCAGACATCAAATCGGCGACATCCATAGGAGGCGGGAGCACCGGTGCTCGTTGTGGACGGCGGCGCCTCCGCTTCCCCCGGCGAGCGGCCAGCCGCGGGGCCGCGCGCGCCGCTCCCCTGCTTACTCCTGCACACACACACACCATGACCCCATCCGTCCATTCCGTCCCACAGCGCTCACCGATCGCGGCGGCATGATCAACGGCGGCGGCGGCGGCAGGATCGACAGCGCTCACCACTCCTGAAGTGGATTCATTGCCAAATTTCTGCAGCAATAACAAGCAATGAGAATGGTAGCAATACAATGATGAAGGCAGGATGACCACTTGACTATGTCATGTGTAATCGATTTGTACATGCATACACTCAGCTTAGGATTAAAATAGCCATGTCATGCGTTTCCTAGAGTTTGATCCCTGGCCAGTGAGAGAATGATCTTGTAAGTTGTATGTTCCAATTAAAATTCTGATTCCAACCATAAAATATCAGGTATTTTCAGAAATAGAAGACAAGTTTATGATACTCCAGGTATTTTCAGGAAGACTGAAATTTCAGCTTGGCACTGTTCAACATCCAGATTGATCAATGGCACTGTGTTCAACATCCAGATGAAAACAAACATCATTTGCTATGTTTTTTGAGCCTCATCAGATTGATCAATGGCACTGTTTTAGACTGGTTGAGTCTGACGATAGCCAGGTTCCAAGGTTACAATAGCAAAGCAATGTTCCCAGGTTCCCAGGTATTTTCAGAGCCATGCTCCTTTGATCGATGATGGGCAAAGTTAAGGCCTGATGGCTACTGAAATTTCCCAGAAAGAAAAATAACTAGAAAGGTAATCTCAAGCAGTTGATATATGCAGCATTGTTCTGATTTAACAGAAATAATGTGCATAACAATCCCATGAATTGTGTTCTAATTTAACAGAAGTTTGATATATTTGCAATAACAAAAGCATCAACTTAATGCTGGCTACATAGCAAAAATATCAGAAACTAGCTGTGATATATTTGCAATTCTGCAATATCATGGTATATGAGAACTTTTTCAAGCTGTAACTCAGAAATATCAGGGAACAATAGCCCAAGCTACTCTTGTTACCATAGCTCAAGCTGTAACTCAGAAATCTTCAGAAATAACAGTACAAGCAGGTATATGAGAACTTTTTCATACTGAGACAAGTATTTTCAGCAGTCACGAGAACATCAGGTGCCTATAAAGAATCTTCTTCTGTCAGTACAAGCAGCATCATATAGCTCCAAAATTGAAGGACAACATTAACAACCTGTATAGTTTCAGATTTCTTCCATAAATGTACAACATATAAGCAGCATCATATCAGTGACCAGGTTCTAAAATTTCACAGGAAGCATTCTCAGTTAACATGAAGCATTCTCAGATTTCACAGTATTCTCAGATTTCACAGGAAGCATTCTCCAAAATTTATCATGCAGCCAAGCAGGGCAATACTCCTCCATCAGGATTCTGACCAAACAAGACAAGCCCCAAAGGACGTCCCAATCGTCCAGAATTCAGTTGCACAAGCTGCATGTTCTTGCCAACTTGCTCTGTCTTTCTAGTTTCTTCCACTACACTTTTAGCAATATGCTTGCCAGATTGCCGCTCAAGCCAAAGGCTCCATATCAGCTGCAGTCGAAACAGGATCGGAGTACCAACATGAACAGCAAGAATGTCGATGTCGTGCAGCAGCTGCCTCCTCCTCCTCTGGTCCGCCGTCATGATCGCCGCCGTCCTCTCCGTCGCCACCGGTACGCGGCGAGCCGAGCCTACGGCGTCGCGCCGGCGCTCCTCCCGGTGTGGCAGCGGAAGGACGCGGCGGCACCCGCACCCTTGTGCGCCACCACCGCGGCCGCCCGGAGCTGCCGGGGGATGGGAGGCTGGCGGCACCTAGTTCGTGCTCGTGCGGTGTGGGCTTGGCCGGGAACAGATGGCCACGCCCGCGCCGCCGGCCGCCGCGCCCGCGCCCGTCGCGCGGCCCTCTCCTCCTCCGCTCCGCCGTGCCCGCGCCGACGGCCGCCGCTGCCGGGCCCCTCCTCCGCCTCCTCCTGATCCCGGACGCCGGCGGAAACAGAGGAAGGAACAGAGGAAGGAGAGACGAAAGAAAAGGTGGTGGGGCCTACGCATGGGTGGAAATGGAGGGCCTCCAAATCTAGGGGCTCTGGACTAACAATTGGAGGCCTCCACAAAATAGAGGCCTATCTAGGGTCTCGGTTGGAGCTAGTTTTTTGCACTTGAGAGACTAAAATAGATATATAGGCTCATTTGAGGGCTGGGCTGGAGTTGATCTAATGGTCCATCTCATCTCACCCCATCTCGTCCATCTCCTGACCTCACCAAGACGATT
Organism: Urochloa ruziziensis; assembly: GCA_015476505.1. Lineage (NCBI taxonomy): Eukaryota > Viridiplantae > Streptophyta > Magnoliopsida > Poales > Poaceae > Urochloa > Urochloa ruziziensis. The sequence continues at coordinate 7,780,713 of CM027118.1, forward strand.
CAGCGTCGTACGAGGCGGTCCTTGTCGCCGTGGAGGGGTGCTTGGAGGAGGCCGAGTTCGGCGGAGCGGTTGGTCGAGTTGGTGGACGCCGTGGCGGGCGCGCTGGCCGGCGTCAAGGTCGGAGGTGGCGTTGTCAGGGTCGATGGCAAAGCAGAGAGAGGCAGGGCCGCCGAAGTCCCTGGCGCGCAAGCGGTTGAGGTCGGAGGAGCAGAGCAGTCCTGGAGAAAAGAGCCATCGTCGCCGTAGATGCTGATGGCCAGAGCGGAGGCACGGAGCAATCTGCAGTCACTCACGAGTCATGACGATGTCCACCCACTGGCCGCAATGAGATATGACGCATGCATTTTCCATGAATATTCTCCATCTCATGAAACCTGATTTGACCGTATACAGTATACTGGAATCTGATTCGAATGCCATGGAAATAAGTTCAAGTAAATGGCAACCTGATCCATCAATGGGGAGGCCTCCAATCGTGGGCATCGGCTAAGCGATTGAGAGCAGGAAGGGAGGAGTCAGAGGAAGCATGGGCAGCCGAAGGGCGACGGCAGCGGGCACGGGTCCAGGATGGCGCGCGGCGACGGCGGGCTCTGCCTGGGAATTCTCTCTGCCTGCGTCGCTCACTAATCAAAGACTGCGCGGTAACCAAGGAAGGATCAGGGAAGGGAAAATTGAAGAGGTCAGCAAACAGAGCTTCTATCTCGCCGCAATCCACGCAAAAATTATCCCCAATTCTTTCAGCGCCGGTCAACCTCGCCCTCCTCCGGCTCCGGCAATCGCCGGCGGCGAGGTGTACCGACAGGCGAGGACGCGGACGCGGAGATGGGAAGAAAGCAAACGTCGGCACTGACGGGAAGATGGATCGGAGAAGAAAGGGAAGAGGCAGGAGGTGGGGGTGGGGCCTTTAGGGGTATAAATGTCTTTTCCTGAACAGCCATATGAACAGGAGTGCTAGAAAAGGAACCTGAAAAATTTTAGGTGCCAAGTAAGGAAGAAAGAAGTTTTGAGTGTTATATAAGGAAGACCAATGCTAAATAGGGAATTCTCTCTACTACAATCCTTCATCACTCCTTAAAAATGCGTTTCGCTTCTGAGTCGCGAGTTCGTGACAAATGATACTTGCTGCCGTTGTTCCTTCTGAGCTTTCCAAACTGAAGATGACAAAAGGTAGTTCATGCTTGGATTTCAAATATGTATTTTGCAACTATGATATACTTCAATACTTGAGAATTGTAACCCAGGGATCTAAACAAGCTATGTACTCCAACAACGGAGTGATTGAAAGTTTGAAACACAAGAAGCTGAACTAGTCTACAACGCAAAAATACTGTACGGTTGATAGATACACATTAAAAAATGAGGGGAAAGGAGTATCAGGTAAACTAGTTACAGTGAAATTGAAACCCAAGAGACTACGTACAAAATTACTCTACTCTGTTAAACGAAGCTCTGCTTTGATCTCATCGGGCCGCCACCGAGCCGGCGATCCGGATGTTGTCCTCGGAGCTGGGCTGCCACAGCTTCTCGAACGCGTCGGCGACCGACACCGGCTGCGCCATCACGGAGAGGCTGAACGCGACCTCGGCCATCTTGGGCCGCCGCGCCGCGTCCTCCTCCGTGCAGGCCCTCGCCATGCCGGCCAGGCTGAGAGCCGCGTCGACCTGGTACTCGGTCCCCAGGGAGGGGTCCATCCATCTCCGCAGCTTCGCCTCCCTCTTGTCGCCGGCGGCCTCCAGCACGGCGCGGATCTCCCTCCACAGCATGCCGATCTCCGAGCCGACGCGCGCCTCCACCGCCCTCCTCCCGGACAGCAGCTCCAGGAGCAGCAGCCCGAACGCGAACACGTCGGAGCTCGTCCCCGCGGCGGCGTCGGCCGCGGCCGGCTTGGCCAGCGAGAAGCTCGATATCTTGGCCCTGAAATCCGCCGTCAGGAGGATGTTCCGCGCGCGGATGTCGCCGTGCACCATGCTCGGCTGCGTGTGTTCGTGCATGTACAACAGGCCGTTGGCGACATCCAGCGCGATGCCCAGCCTCTGGGCCCACGAGAGCGTCGTCGCCACGGGGCTGCACGACGACAACGGCGACGCGGACGACGACGACGGCGACGCGGACGGCGACGGCTTCTGGTAGTAGAGCCACTTGTCGAGGGAGCCCTTCTCGGCGAGCTCGTACACAAGGAAGGCGTAGTCCCCGTCGGCGCCGATGGATATGCCGGCCAGCTTGATCAGGTTGGCGTGGTTGACCATCTGCATCATCCTCAGCTCCGCCGACACGTCGCCCTTGGCCGGCTTCACCGCGAACACCTCCCCGTCGAGCTTCGCCCGGTAGTACGAGCTCCCGATCCTGCACCGCTCGTCCAGGTTCGATGTCGCCTCCATGATCTCTCTGCCACGAAGATGATGGGCTTGTCGATGAACTGCGACACGCCGGTGAGCAGCTTGTTGTCCCCACCTCCTTTGATCATGTGCGCGAAGGAGTTGCTGCTCTCGAGTCCGTACTGGTTCTTCGCCCAAGAAAGCTTGGGGCTCACGAACCGTGCGCCCAGGCGCACCGACGCCTTGTTCTCGCGGTACCTCCGGTGCGCCAGGATCGCCACGCACAAGGCGGCGACCGCCACGACAGACCCTGCGACGCTGACGCCTATGACGATATCCAGAAGGCGCGACCTGGACTTGGCTTCGCCTGCACTGGCAGCGTATCTCAGAGGCGGAAGCTGCGGCCGCTGCTGCTTAACTGGGATAAGCATCGCCGGGCCCATGACGGAGACGTAGCTGGTGCTGACGTTGTTCGCCTCGGCGATGTCGTCCACGGTGGCGTTCATCAGCTTGCTCACCTCGGACATGTCGTCCCCTGGTTGCCACACGTAGGTGACGAGGCTCTGCACCCCACGGCTCCGCTCGGCGCGAGTCGGGCACCGGCAGAAGAGCGGCACCGTGACCTCCTGCCCGATCTGCAGATTGGTGATCGGCGCGGCGGGGTTCAACTCGTGGATGAGGTGGTGCTCGGTGAGGTTCTCGTAGGAGACGCCCGCGAGGTTGTAGAAGATGTCGCCGGGCCGGATGGGGTACGTGACGTTGGCGACGGACACGTTGCCGGTGCAGCCGCACTTGACGGGGACGAGGAGCGGCTGGCCCGGCAGCAGCTCGCCGTCCTCGTCCTCGGAGTCCAGGTCCAGGTTGTTGGCGGCGGCGATGCGCGCCCGGCTCGTGCCGAAGAGGTCCGAGATGCTGCCGAGGTCAAGGTACCCCGGGGACTGCGTCCGGTACACGACGTACGTGTCGCACGGCGGCGCCAACGGCGCCGAGACGTTGCAGGCGAAGCGCGCGGGGACGGTGTAGTTGCCGTCGTCGGCCTGCGCGCCGGAGGCACGCCGGAAGCCGGGGAGGAGGGCGACGGCGAGGAGGAGAGGCAACAAGGGGCGGCGGAAATGGCGGAGTTCCATTTGGCTTTTCGGTGTGCGCGTACGTCTCTCGGTGAGTTCGTCTGCTAAATGGAGCAGTGAGGCCCGGCCTGCATAGACGCATAGTTAAGTTGCAGTCCGGCAGTTCAAGGACTGTTCAAGTCAATATCGATGGTTTTTTGTCGCGACGCAGGAGCTTTGATCCGGTTCTTGAACTATTTGCTTCGCGATGCAGATGCCATTCGTTGATTGCCTGTACTGGACTAGATTATTTTATGGCGTGCATGGTTTGATCTGAATTGGTTTCAGTGTGTGGCCGCCTGTTCGATTTGTAGAACCGGGATGAAGAATGGGACAAACCGTCGATTGAGAGGGTCGCTTTCATGGCGAATCGCTTGCAGCCGGAACAACGGAGGAACGCGGGTCGGCCGCTGCCTGATTGCAGCAGAGAGTTGCTGTCAGATGATGCTACGGCATCGTTGTCAGGCGAAAGAGGACGGGATTATACTATGATGGTGCCATTAGATAGCCAACATCATAAGATACCGCTAAGCAACGATATGTTGATGCACCCAATGCCTATGGAAGATTTTTATCTGCAGGAAACAACGGTCATGCATGCGCGTATGATGATGTGTACATACGTTGCATATCTGTGTGTAGAAGGTGATAAAAATGCAAAGGCCGAAATCATCAATGCGTAAAAATGCATGGTATATCATGGCTCATGGGTCCTTTTCCAAAGCACAAAACAGACGAATCTAGTGATTTCAGTCACTCTTAGGATCCTTATTCTTTCCTGAAGATCGATTTAAGTATGTATGAACAGGTGAAACCGCACCATGGGCCCGTTTGGGCTGTGCACCTGCCGAGGCAACGAGTATGGCACGGTTGGGCTCCAAAATGCAAAGCAACAAAAAAGAATGTGATTCACGTATTCGTCGAAAACAAATAAATGTGTGACTAGGCAATAGGCATCCAGTTCATAACTCATGACATCCATCTTTTTTATTCGAGCACTGGACGGTCAACCGCGCGTTCACTTTTATAGTTTACTTAGCAATCACTGAGAGATTGATACTAGTACTACACACTGGGTCATCGGAGAGCACAGAGATCGCGCGCGGGTGCCGCTGCCTGACGAACCACACCGCACGTACGCACGCTCAAGCAGGAGAGCTTAGCAGGAGGCCGAGGAGACCACGAACGGGTACTGGGACTCGCTCTCGTACTCGAACTCGACGGTGTCAAACGGGGGGAATTCACCTCCGTCCTTCACGAGGCATTCGCTCTCGCTGACGCGCGTGAAGCCGATCGGGACGTGGCGGAACGAGCTGTCGTCGAATCCGGCGCAGGAGACGCGGACATTGCGCAGGTTGCGGCCGTGGATGGACATGTTGGTGATCTCCACCTCGAAGGTCCGGAAGCCGGGTTGTTGGCCCGGCTGAGGCCCCTCGTCGCCCTGGATATAGTCCACGTCGCCGGGCGCAGTCGGGGTCGTCGAGGATCTCGCCGGCGTGCGCCGCTGGCTGACGCTGCTGCTTCACCGGGGAGGAAGACGGATCGCCCAGAACTGCAGCTGGCAGAGGCAGCCATTGTTTCAATCGTAAGCTAGAAAACCATCGAGACATAAGAGTATATACAGCTAGTATAGAATTATAGGAGACAGTATATTCCTACCATCACAGGCTAGGATCAGGAGCAGGCTGACGGCCACCAGAGCAGCAGCGTTCTCAAAGCGCCCCATGGCCTCTCGACCCGAGAGCTCAACGGGCTTGCTCGCCACTCCTTTCGGTTTCAGGTGCAGGTTTTCTTACGTGTCTCGCTGCGCTCACTATATACTAGTCGTCCTGGAAAAGCACCCGTGGATCCTTCGCCAAATTACCGCGCGCGCCACTGAACACAGGCTGCGCGCCTGTGCTAGCAAACGAAAGAATGAAACTGCTCGCTCCAAATAGCACTGCGATTCTGCGAAGCATCATCAGATCAGGTATTCAGGTTGGTGGCTTGGTGCCAGAAAGTCTACCACATGATAAATGATAAATCTGGCCTTTGTGCCAACTGCATACTCCAGCTGCACGTTACAATAAGTTGTTTGTGGCTTGGCGTTGCATGCAAATTAAATCTGCAATGTATTTCTGGCTTGTGCGGTTGTGCCAACGGCCACAACCACATGCAAGTTTCTGGCTTGTGCGGTTGTGCGGTTATGCGACTGATAACTGCGTAACATGCATGGTTGGGTGCCGTGATGATATTATAAAGTTCGGAATCAACAGGTAAATTGTATGATATTGATATCATAGGCATAGGCCTGTGTGCATACTGCATACGAATCAATTCTACTTACCCTTCGTTTCATCGGTCGTATAGCTCGGTACGATGCACTTCGGCTGTAAGTTGTAAAACGGAGCAACAGCCCATGGAGGCCCAGTAAACAAGGTGGGAATGATAAATGGAAAAAGTCCCTTTTACCTCCCTGGACAATGGGCCGAGTTCGCGTTTCCTCCTTGAACAACAAAACTGTTTATCTAACACCCTCAACTATCAAAACCATTCGTTTTACCTCCCTCGGCGGTTTGGAGGGTGGTATTCGTTGACGTGGCAGCGGGCCCCACATGTCAGCGCGGGCCCACCTTCAATCTCCCTCCTTCCTCCCTCCACCGCCCCTTCTCTCTCTTCCTTCTCATCTCCACCGCCACCTCTGCCATCTTCGGCTGCTCCCGGCGGCCGGCGCTGCCACCCGCCGTCGACTTCTGCCCGCGTCGCCACCCACCGTCGACTCGTCCCCGCGCTGCCGCCTGCCGCCGACTACCTGCGCCGCCGCGTGCCGCCAGCAGCTCCCCGGATCGCTTCCCTTCCTTTGGGTGGCGGCGACGGCACGTGGGGGAGGGGGAGGGGACGAGGAGGGAAGACGGCAACGGCGGTACGTGGGGACGAGGTAGGAGACGGCACGGGGAGCACGCGGAGCCGACAAGAGGCAGCAGGCGACGGCGTGGGGAGCAGCTCGCCGGGAAACCCGTGCGTGGCCACTGCATCTTCTAGGCCGTCGAGAACGCCGTGCAGCCATGGGTCCACGCCCTCACCGGCGACGCCCTCCGCGCCGCCCCGCATCCCCACTTCTACCATGCATCCCCCGCAGCCGAGGAGGCGGACAGCGGCGTGCGGCTGAGCTGAAGCTCCCGCGCGGCAGGGTGCGGAGGCGGACGACAGCGTGCGGCGGAGCAGCGATGCTCCCGCGGGGCAGGGTGCGGAGGCGAACGGCTCCCGCGCAGCTGGCTGCGGAGCAGGTCGGAGGCAGGGGCGCGTGACCTCGGCGGAGAGAGAAAGGAGAGAGATGAGAGGGAATGGATGGTGGAGAGAGAATGGATGTGGGGCCCACATTGACATGTGGGGCCCGCTATCCACGTCAGCGTAAACCACTCCAGAAACCGCCAGGGGGGGTAAAATGAACCATATTGATAGTTGAGGGTGTTAAATAAACGGTTTTGCGGTTCAGGGAGGAAACACGAACTCGGCCCATCGTCCAGGGAGGTAAAAGGGACTTTTTCCATGATAAATTAAGGACTTGGCTAAAGTTTAACAAAATTCAAACGAACAGCCCATCTTTTCTTGTGCTTGTCAAAGGTACTTGAAACCAAAGCGAACAGCCCACGGAGGCCCAGTAAAAAGGGGCATGCAGCCCATGAGGGCCACTTTTTTTTTAAAAAAAAACCATAATCCTAAAGGCAGTGATAAGAAGAAATTAATTCTCTACATGAAGTGAATCAAAAGATATTTTCTCAGCTCCATTTTTTAAAAGCATGTGGCTTTCATAAAAACTGTAGACTTCATCCGGTATTATGAGAAACGTAATGTAACCATTTGTATAACAGGTTCATTACTCCACCCAAATTCCACCACCACTACCGCCAGTTCTTTAGATATGCCAGCCACAAAAAACTCTTCCCCCAACCCAAAAGGAAGGGGCGAGTTCACATACCTATAACATCATACATTCATACTTATACTTTTCATTCTCATTTTGTGAAAAAAAATTTAACCAAAAGACGTTATGGCTGAAAGAGAAGTGCTTATAAGTTAGTTTATAACCTTTAATTTTAGTATGGTGAATAAAAAATGTGCATGCAACATTTGGGTTATTTGTCAGCTGTCACAGAAAACTAACTATCAACTCTGTAAAATACTAAAAATTTCAATGATAATATTGACACCATGCCTTTGAGTTGAAATAGAGCCACCCTGTGAGTTCGAATCGAAATTCTTTTTGCTTTTATTTTGAAATAGTTCGAATCGAAATTACATCACCTACATAGCATAGTACTAGTCCAAATCTCCACCCACTAAATAATAATGAAATTATGAAATCGTATGCTACCGGCGCCAGTTTCACATTTACCCCCCTCCATTACCTCATTTGTACCAGCACGCCGCAATACACCCCAGCCCAGCCTTCCCCAATTCCGGCCACACCCGCAACGCCTGCGCCGCCGCCTCCCCCCTTTGGCTTCCCGTCTAAGCTTCGCCGCCCCCACCCCCCTCCTCCGTTCCCGCCCCGCCCGCGCCGCGATTTCTCTAACCCCACCTTCCCGGCCCGCGCCGCCTCTTGCCTCCGACCATATCCGCCAATCTATTCCCCACTATTCCGCGCGAGGAGGGTCCTATCGCCGGCGGTTTCGATTCGGGGGCTGATCCGATCGGTGTCTCCAGATGGGTCGCGACGCCGAGGAGGCATCGCCGCCGGTGTCCTCGTCGGAATTGGAGCAGGAGGAAGACGACGAGGACTGCTACCTTAGCGATCAGGAGGACGACGCCCTAGAGGAGTCCGTCCTCCAGGTCCTCGAGGACGAGCACCTCGAGGACTGCCATTGGTCCTCCTCATCCGTAAGCTCCCTGCTTTGATTTTGCCGTCCCGTCTGTCTCCGTCGCTACACTACCCCGATTGCTTCCTTTTCCCTTACGGATTCCTTTCTCTCTTCGTTCTTGGTGCAGGTGATCACCAAGGAATCCCTCTTGTTGGCACAGGTGACTGCGGGAGCTCGCCCCGTTCGGTTTCCACACTATACGTTATTTCTGGTGCTGAACTTTTTCCTTCAATTCCGTTTTGTGATTTGGGCGTTTGTGGGTTTATAGAGGGAGGATCTTAGGAAGGTGATAGAGCTGCTAGGGTTGAGGGAGCACCACGCCCGGACGCTCCTCATCCACTACCGCTGGGACGTCGAGAGGATTTTCGAGCTTCTTGATCAGAAGGGCAGGGACAGGCTCTTCTCGGAGGCTGGTATTCCTCTTCAGTACGCCAATAATGCTGGCTCATCCTCCTCGACGGAGGTGACTTGCAATGTTTGTTTCGAGGATGTGCCTCCCACAGCCACCTCCGAGATGGACTGCGGCCACAACTACTGCAACGATTGTAAGTAATGTCTGTTTAGGACGACCCAGCTGATTCCAGCATTTTCATCTTCTGCATGTGCTCCAGATTAGATTCTGGTAGAAGTAACACACTTTTCATATTAAAGAAATTGGACGAATGATGCCTCTTGACCATTATGCTAATTAATATTGTCACCCCTGTTCTTTAGGAGTTGCAAGATCTGTTTTAGTATGAAAAGCTACTTTGTTTGCTAACAGCTTTCAAACATCATAGTAGCAATAAAATGGTTCGACATAGTTTCTTCCTTTAGTTCACTTGTAACGGTTCGGGGCATCTGTATCTGAACATCATGCATGAAACTGACATTGGGAGTATGATGTATTACTTGTCATTTGTAAGTATAATCATTATTACTATTATTCTTTTGCTTTAGATCATTGTATACTTTTTTGTACTTGTTGAAGAATGACGTGTCAATTCATACTACACTCATCGTGGACTTTATCTGAATTCTCTATTTAGAGTGGGCTTTGAATTCTATTCTATCTATCAAAGTAGTTTAACTTTCTGTGAATGACAGCCCCTTACCACCACCACATACATATTGAGCAAAAGGGAATAGCATTATATGAATGAGCTTTGCTGCACCTAGTTTCTTACTGGCTAGCTATTTACGACACATTTCTGTCCCTCACCTAGGTTGGACTGAATATTTCATTGTGAAAATAAATGAGGGCCAGAGCCGGCGTGTCAGGTGCATGGCTCCAAAGTGCAATTCTATTTGTGATGAGGCAGTAATCCGGAAACTAGTCATTGCAAGGCGCCCAGACCTTGCAGAACGCTTCGAAAGATTTTTGCTGGAATCATATATTGAAGATAATGATACTGTAAAGTGGTGCCCAAGCATACCACATTGTGGAAATGCTATACGTGTCAAAGGTGATATTTATTGTGAGGTGGAATGCACATGTGGATGCCAGTTTTGTTTTAATTGTTCCTTACAAGCACACTCACCGTGTTCCTGCATAATGTGGGAACTCTGGATCAAGAAATGCCGTGATGAATCAGAAACTGTGAATTGGATAACAGTAAATACCAAACCCTGTCCCAAGTGTCACAAACCTGTGGAGAAGAATGGTGGCTGCAACCTGGTTGCATGTATTTGTGGACAAGCATTCTGGTGAGATTCCCTATTCTTCTTCAGCGTTGCTTCTTCCAATTCCCAATTGCTAGACTTGGTCTGAGTGGATGAGGGCATTCTTTGTAATGAAGTATTCCTGAAGTATTCCACTTGACTGTTGTTTTGACAATATAACACTATATTCTTGTTTCCTAGGACCCCCCCCCCCCCCCCCCCCCCCCGCGCGTTTGATGCTTCATTTTAATTTAATTTAGCTGCTCTATACTTCTTTCAATTGATATCTAGTTGTAAATTGTTTTGTGAAATGATCTGGTGAATTTATGTTGTATCAAATCATGTAGGTTATTCACGAACAAACTGTTAGATTGTCATTTATGGAATACTCAAACATTAGGCATAGCTAACTATTGCCAAGAGAACATACTATGGTGGTTGCCTCAAGATCTAAAAAACCACAAAGATATAAGTAAATGCTTGGAAGGTAGCATTAGTCTCTTTGATCAGTTAGTTACTAATTCATTTGGACTGATTGGTAGCTTTCCTGTGAGACGATTCTTGTGTCAATATGGATACATAAATATCATGGTACCTTACCATTGATTGCTCTTTTTAAGTGCTTCTTTAAAAAAAAATGACCCAAAATTAGTTACTAGTGGCAACAATTAATCAAGTATTTTACCTGTAGTTATGCGCTGCTTTGCTAAAAAGGTTATGTGTTACTAGTAGCTCTTAACTGTGTATACTAAATACTCTTTATAGGATGTGAGCATAATGTGGTGGCAGATTCCTTAGTGAATGCATTCAAGTTTTCTATATAATTGGACCCACTAGAGGCTTGGGTGCGGCAGTGGGTTAGTGGGAGTGCCTTATAGGAAGTAGATCATATATGACTTACGCTTGTAAGAAGCTTTACATTCTTAATCATTTGCCAAGAGTCTAGATGGGCTCTTCATAAGCATGTAGCTGTGGCAGATAGGTTGAAAAGTTATGTTGACTGTTAAGCTTGGTTTCCCTTTACTCCTATTGTCTGCCCAGATTGAGGTTGCTTTCTGTTTTTGTTTCTCTCTCTCTCTATCTTATTCTTGTTTCCTTTCGTGATTAAGGTTTTAAGTGTTATGTTACTTATTTTTTTATGTGATACTTTTGAATGCAGTTGGTTATGTGGTGGTGCTACTGGTAGAGATCATACATGGTCAAGTATTAGTGGCCACAGCTGTGGCCGGTTCACTGACGATCAGACTACGAAGACAGAGCAAGCAAGGAGAGACCTCTATAGATATATGCACTACCACAACAGATACAAGGCTCACACGGATTCTCTTAAGCAGGAAGCGAAGCTAAAGCATGACATCCAGGGGAAGATATCCATTTCTGAAAATAAGGAGTCCAAGATAAAAGATTACTCTTGGGTGATAAATGGGTTAAACAGGCTATTCAGATCAAGGCGTGTTCTTTCGTATTCTTATCCGTTTGCATTCTACATGTTTGGCGATGAGATTTTCAAGGATGAGATGACTCCTGAGGAAAGAGAGCTGAAGCAAAACTTATTTGAGGATCAGCAGCAACAATTGGAATTTAATGTTGAAAGGTTATCTGGTTTTCTTGAGAAGGATTTTCAAAATTTTACTGACGATGAGGTTATGGATACAATGAAGCATGTCATCAATCTTTCCAACGTGGTAGATAGGCTCTGCAAGCAAATGTAAGAACTCTTGTCAACAAGATTTTGGCAGTCCATATATAAATTATTGTACTGATATTATTTTTTTTGCAGGTATCAGTGCATCGAGAATGATTTGTTATATCCTCTGCGCACACCTCATAACATCGCTCCATACAAATCCAAGGGTCTTGATAGGGCATCAGAGCTCAATATTAGCTGGGATTCTGCTGAACAAAGTTCACAGTCAACAAAATGTAGTCAGGATGAACACAGGAGCCAACATGGTATGCATAATAATGAATATGGTATTTTATATGGTGTTCCTTTATTCAGCTTCCGATCATACGAGAGGCGTCACCATGCATAGTTCTATCCCATTTTTTATTTTTGTTGCTGAAGCATATTTCAATTTTCTGTGCAGCATCGGCTATCCTAGGAAAGCGAGCTTCTGAGTTCCATGGCTCCAGTTCTGATAGCAGGGCGCTCCAATCTCACAAGCGAGAAAGGCAAGATGCTAATGGTGGTGGTGCACTTTTTGATCTCAATGTGCCAGCTGAAGTGGTGGACAAGATCTGAAACTTCAGTACCTGATGATATGTAGTTGACATTCCTTGGAACTGTACAGCTGACCTGAGCTTCTTCAGCTACATAAAGGAGAAATACTGTTCTTTTTTGCTGCCTTAACACCATAGAGTATCTTGATTGCAATTTTTACGCTGGTGCTAGGTTCCCAAGAAATAGAGTAGCTTTTACATGATATATCTTGCTTATCATGATATGATTTTAAGCCAATGTTGATAGCTCTGATAAAGCTAGTTTGGCCCCTCAAACAAGATGAGGGCATTTTGCAATAGAACTTCACCGTGCTTGTGTTGCCAATTCCAAATACAATGTATGCAACATGGTGTAGGAACCGGCTTTTGACAGGAATGTGGTGCTTATTTCCTGGAGATGGGTATAGTGACAATGTAGACTGTCTTAAAACTGCTACAAATTCGTTGTGCTAAATGTGCCCTGTGTGGCTATAGCTATCCATCTTAGTCGAAGATTGGCTTGTTTCTGTGCCGAATTTGTAATTCGAATTTTGAAAGTCTCGGTATTCTGGGTATGCGCAAGCCAGATTCTTATGGTTAACTGTATAATCAACTGTGACGACGGGAGGCGCTGCAAGCTACCATTCGTTGTAATATATTCATCTCCCTTGTTCTGACTGCTTTCCTTCCTCTTGGTTTCTTCATACACTCAGGCCGTTGTCGTTGCACTAACTGGCTACAGTACGTATTGTCAAGGCTCTGGACCGTGCGTTGAAACGTAGCATCTGCATCTAGCCATGGTAGCGTGTTAGAACCCATGCAATGCAAAGAGACGCACATATGGCGGCTTATCGGAATCGGGGAGCACTTGTACCATGCACACACTTGAGAATCTTGTGCATGAAAGAACACTCTATATTGTCCTCTTCGGTAGGAAACATTTGTCCTTCAACTTGTAAAGTCTAGCTACTATTGTACTAGCAGAAGAGAAATCGCTCGACCTCTGCACAAGCCTTCTGACTTCGTTAATAGGACGTCCCAATTTGCCACGGTCGGAGTGTTTACTCCAGTTGTTGGCAAAGTTTGTTTAGCCTCTGGCAGCTTGGAGAACCGATGAGAGAAGAATCTTTCTGGATCTCGGCCAGAGACGCTTCCATAATCAAATGCCCCGGGAGCTGGTTTCCAATGTTGCATGAGTGCATCACCACCGCACCTGTAGCTTCTTACCGCTGGTATCTCACTTCACCAACTCCTTCCAGCGATTGTTTACAGCCAGTAGCTGGACGCATCATCGGCGGTCGAGGGTCCAAGAGCACATGAAACCTCGAGCATGTCTGTCGCCGTGGCGTTTCTTTAATCCCACTCCCACTGAGATTTTATTACGCGGATAAGTAGGGTTACCAAGGTTCCCCTTGTCGTTATAACCGGCACGGCTTCCCTTGCCGTCATTGGCAGCATCATTTGGATCTTAGTGTGCTGGTGGTGGTCACCTCTGGTCGCGGCGGAAATAATTGTAACCCCGGCCGGGGAGAGGAAACACGAAGCGGCAACGCGCGTGCGTGCGATCTCCTTCTGCCTCCTCTTGGAGAACCGGTGGAGATGCAGCAACAGGTGACTAGTTTACAGAACCAGCTCATTACATTACGCATCCAAGGAAAAGATGGCCCAGAACTTGCAATCGAGATGTTTTTTTTTCTCAATCTTTTGAGCATCTGTTATTTTCTCTCTGATATTCAGAAAAAGGCGTGATGGGTTGTGCGTGCCTGTCGTGCAGACCAAAAGAGGCCGATCAGATGGTGCTGCGCTGTGCTGCGCGTGCGCTGTACCACAGCGCGCATGTGAAACAGTGGACGCTGGCCGCCCCTGCTTCTGGGAACAGTTGGGGCGCAAGCGCAAGGCCTAAGAGCTAGTGGCTGGTGGCGCCAAGCCCACTGCTAAACTGCACTGGGATTAAGGGCACCCCAAAGCTCCGAGATTCCGTGACAAGCGGCTACGTGACGCCTGGGTCCGCCCAGGATGGTTGGGGGCACACCGCACACTGCAGATGGCATTGAGCACCTACTAATCCAACCCATATACCCTTTGGCGTAGCGCTTGTCTTGTATCCTCATTCTGCTACTTGCCCAAAGACAAAGCGACTTGACACGATCGAGCCATGTGTGCGGTCGTCTCGTATAGGATTTTCTTTTGCGTAGGGTCTGGTACGGGAGATCCCTGCTTGTAGTAACTGAGGCGTCTCACTGAACAGCCAAAGATCTGTCGAGCCAATTTGAGCGAGCGAGGAACAGGAAATGGTAACTGGGGTTGGGTCCAGACATGAGGATCTGCTGGCTGTAGTAACCATCATGACGGTGCCGGCTGTGACGACCTTGTGAGTACCGGTGTGCACTGGTGCTGTGGTACATACACGCGGGCAGACGGCAGCAGCACGGTACGTGACATCGTCACATGACCTGCCAAAAAATTTCTTTTGGAGGCGCAGCAGAGGCAGGAGTCGCAGGCTTAGCATAGCAGTCAAGCAGTGTGCATCAAGGCAAAGAAGCGCCTCTTTCTAGGAGACGAGATGACAAGCTCACCGGCTAGCCGCCGTAGCCGGCCGCGGCCACCGGCCGGCCGGCTGGCCCCCTTCCTCCGCATGCCGCCGCAGTGGCTGTGGCCTGCCCGTTTCTTGGCCGCGTCCCTTGGCTTTCGATGCAACTGGCTGCCCCGGCCCCGGCACGAACTCGGGTCACGTCTGTGCCTCTGCGGCGTGTGGTCGTGTAAGACATATGACGCATAGGACGAGCTCCATCAATTACCGGAGCAGAGTCGGTCACCAGGTCAAACAAAAGCCATGCATGCCACTGTCCTGCTGCGTTGCTCGCAGTCCATTTTATCTGCATGTGACCTGCTCATCTCATCATTGCCGATCAAAAACTCGCATACAACAATGGACTCGGATCACCCTTTCTACCGTCAGAAATAGGAGCATCTCATTCAGGAAATGGAAGAAACAGTGAAACACCCTCGTGTGTTAACATCTTGGTGATCCTCATCGTTCAACAAAAAAGAAAACTTCTTCGCTAATCAGCAGATGCTCAATGTTGCAGAAGATTCTGTTGTTTATTTACTAATCGATTTTCTGATAGGACGATTATGATGGGACAGAGGCGAAAAGGTCAGCAGCCTTGGACGGGGTAAAATTACCCTGCGTGCATTAACAAAAGTAAATGAGACAGATCTGGATAGAATAGAATAGAGTGAGGCCTTCTCTGAGCTCTGGCCCTCTCTCTACCTTGCATAAAATAGAAAAGTTGGTAATCTTAGGAGTCGCAGGCATAAATATAAAAGGGACTTGTGCCACAATAAATAAAGCATCGGAATAGCCGGACACAGGACCGATCTGAAGTGCTGTTCTGATATAATCTCAGGAACAGTACCACCACTACTGTACCTGCAGTGTAGTGGGGCGGGGTGGAGTGGAGGCCGTGGAGTGCCAGTGCCTCAAAGTTCATCACCCTCAGTCCTCCATCCCACTCCACTCCTCAGCTGTCCTCTCCTCTCACCTCACAGGAAGCAGAAGAGGGGTCAAGAAGGAACTTTCAGCGGAGAAACAAAAGGCAAAAGCATCAGCAGGGTCAAGGCTTTAGTAGGTGATCAACTCCTCGGCAACAACTCCAGCTTCCACTTGCGGTGGACGATTCACCTGTGAGGCAGGTAGATGCTGGGTCTCCCCTTTATAGTCTCTACCGGTACCATCTGATCTTTTCGGTTGGCTAACCTGCAATACGGGGACGCATTCCAGCGGCTTGCTTGAGGAAGATCACAATGGGGGAGGCCTTCTTGAGCTCTGTGGCAGCGGCTGGCGGAGGAGCTGTAGCCTCATAGCCCTCTTCCTGACTAGCCATGTCTCACGGCCGCTCCAAGAGGTGCGTACCCTGTGTTGCAATATGCAGTTTGACCAACTGCGTATTTACACTTTGCTTGCAAAACCCTGTTTGGAGTATTTGTTGATGTCAAGAAAGGTATTAGCTATTCTTGCATCTTTAGAGGCGGTTGTTGGCTAATGTTCTTGGGGAATTTACATTGCAGTGATTCTATCAGAGTGCTTAGAATGGATAGTGTGGATTCTTCTTCACCGAGGTGCCTCGCTCAGCATCAGCAGGTAAGCTTGCGGTTGTTGAGAGAAAAAAAATGCAGATTAGCTCTTGATTCTTCACTTTCTCGAAAGTATCTATGAAACTATGACGTGCCATGGATTGCAAGTGTTCTGACTAGAAATAATCTGATTCCTGTTCTGCTTGCCTCTCTTACCATTTCTATTGTGTGGAAAAAGGATGCCGGGGAACTGAAGGATGAGAACAGCACCAGTAAGATGCCGTCCTGTCCTACTGAGCACCCATGCTCATTGAAGCGAGAGGTAAAATCAGATATCAGTTCCCCACCCCCACACCCCAGTTTCTCTTAAAATGTTCCTTCCTTAGGACCACAGCCATAAATTGTTGCTCATATCAGTTCTCTTTCAACCAGTCCCGGAGTTGCTCACCATTGGGCAATGCTAATTTTCTTCCCTATAAATGCCACGTGTATGGATTAATTTGTATCCATATAAAGTTGGCAACGATAAGAATGTCAAGATTAAAGTTTCTACAAATACTTCATAACTCCGTGCACAGCACAATTCATTCTTACAATATGGTTATTATTATATTTATTTGCGTTTTGATATGTATGATGCTGTTTCAGCAGGTTCAAGTCCTTGAGAAGCGACTAAATGATCAATTTGTCATGCGCCGTGCTTTAGAGAAAGCACTAGGTTACAAGCCTTGCACTATTCTTTCATCAAGTGAGAGCTGCATTCCAAAGGTGAAACTCCTTTTCCAATGTAGTGAATCTGGACAGAGAGAAAAAGAAAACAAAGAGAAAATATTTTACCATCTCATTGTAATGATTTGCTTCCGAATTGTATCCTGTGTAAGTTTTCTGAAGATAGAGTTTTCAGTAATTCATGTGGCAGTTTTCTTTCTACCATGATATGACAGCCAACAGAGGAGCTAATAAAGGAGATTGCAGTACTAGAGCTAGAGGTCATATGCTTGGAGCAGCATCTCCTGACCCTTTACCGGAAGGCCTTTGAGCAACAATTTTGCCCTGCAAATTCTTCTTGTGACATGGAAAGTGACAAGCAACCAGCAAGATCTTTTTCAGGCATATTATCAGAAGCTTCAGAGCTCGACTCCTCAACACCAAGGAAACACCAACTAGTGCAGTCCAGCCGAATGGTCCTGGCACGCAAGTCGACACCTACAACTTCTACAAGCGAAACTAGCCACGAAAAGACCAATATTGGACGCAGCCATTCCTCACTTCTGCACCGTTCCGTTAGAGTATCTCCTTCAACGAACAATCTTGCTAGAGCTCTGAAACCATGCCATACCTCGCCTCTATCTTTTGTTGAGGTACAGAATGATATCTGAAACCTCCATTTTGTTCCAAGTATTTCAATCAATTTGCTGCAGGACCTGTCTTGCACATGTTGTATAGTAGCAATTTTGATCTATGAAATTCTAACATGACTATCTTGAATGACCAGGAAGGGAAGTGCATGGATTCTGGTATAGTGAGTTTGGCAGATATATTGGGGACCAGGGTTGCAGATCATGTTCCTCAGACACCTAACAAGATATCCGAGGACATGATCAAATGCATTGCGGCCATATACGTACGACTGAGAGATGTTCCTACAGTTCAACATGCCTTCTTCCCCTCACCGTGCTCATCCTTTTCATCGGCAAGTGGATTATCTTCAAAATATACTGCAGATATATGGAGCCCCAGGTGCAGGAAAGAGAGCTTTATTGAGGCGTGGCAAGAGAACGCATTAGGCAATGGCGAATCGAGGGAGCTGGGTCTACAATATGATTCCGTGGTTGAGGTTTCTGCTCTTTGCAAGGGTGATCAGAGGTCTGCTGATGTTAAAGATATGTTGCGCAAATATATGTAAGTATGGATCCAGTGATTTTTCCAGCTAGTACCTTTTATAGTTGATAGGGAATAAATTTGTCCATACAACCCTTTGCTGACTAGTTAAAGATGCCACTTTAATTTGTAGGTCACTTGTACAGCTGCTAGAAACTGCTGATCTCAGTGGGATGAAAAATGAAGAGAAGCTTGCTTTCTGGATCAATGTGCATAATGCTATGATGATGCATGTAATGTAACTAGTTTCACGCCCTGTACCTCGACGTCTTACTCTAGTTTTTCAACAGATGGTATTCAATCTAAACATTTGTTATTTCAGGCCCATATCGAGTACGGGATTCCACAGAGTAACAGCAAGAGAATACTGCTTACCAAGGTGGAAAGACAACTCTCAAATTGCTATATTTCAGACACACATAATGGCATCCCTGTATCTCATTCTGACGACCATGTTTCACGCCACAGGTGTCGTACATCATTAGTGGCCAAAGAGTAAACGCAGAGCTGATAGAGTACCAGATCTTGTGCTGCCGAGCACACTCTTCTGGGCAGGTTTGTTCTTATGAATGCCTCCTGCTGTCCTGCACTATTTCACCTCCCTCCCCATCAGGAGGCCTTTAGCCTAACACTGCTCCATTGAATGAATTCCTGCAGTGGCTTCGGCTGCTGCTCTACCCGAAATGGAAGTCCAGGGACAAGGACGAGCTGCAAAGCTTCGCCGTGGACCGGCCGGAGCCGCTGGTGCACTTCGCGCTGTCCTCCGGCAGCTACTCGGACCCAGTGGTACGTAACTACGCAGCATCAATCACACCCAACTCCCAACGGCGCTCACGTGTACCAGCTCCGGAACATCGATTCAGTCATTCATTTCCTCCCCTTCCAACTGCTACCCTCCATGCATCAGGTGCGGCTGTACACTCCCAAGGGCCTGTTCCGGCAGCTGGAGGCGGCGAAGGAGGAGTACATCCGCGCCAACGTCGGCGTCCGCGGCCGTGGCCAGCACAACAAGGTCATCCTCCCCAAGGCCCTGGAGCTGTACGCGCGGGACGCCGGGCTGGGCGCGCAGGAGGTGGTGGCCGCGGTCGAGTGCCACCTGCCGGAGGGCCTCCGCGACGCCGTGCGCCGGAGCCAGCAGGGCGGGCGGGCGCGCGGCCGGGGAAGCGGCGGCGGCGGTGGCCCCGGCGTGGAGTGGAAGCCCCACAACCTGGCGTTCAGGTACCTGCTGGCCAAGGAGCTGGTCGGTGGGTCCCCCGCGTGCAGCCGGCAGCTCGAGAAAGGCGGGCCGGTCGGGGGGCTGCGTGCCGACGCGTGATCGTGGCCCGTCAGATCGCGTGCCCATGGCCGGGCCCGGGCCGTCGTGCCGGCTGCCGAGCCGGGCCCAAGGTGTAACGAGATGAGAGAGAGATCCGGCTAGGTAGGACCCGGGGGGCGGGGTATGTGTACAGTGAGATGGACAGAAAGGCATCTGATTTGGTATGTGCTCGATCTGCTGTCGACAGTGAATAGAGGCGCACCTGCTGGATTCTCGCGCTCACTTCTGTAGACGAAGCGCAGGAATTTCTAAAGAAATTTCACAGAAAACAATTGGATCCGCGTAGCAATCGTAAACACTCCCACGTTCCCATCAGGAACAGGGCCTGTTCACAGTGCGCGCCCGACACACGACACAGCAAAAAAGTTAGGCTCGCCCTCCTGACCAACTGGAAACCGGCCCAAGAAAGGCCGGACGCTTTGCACGAGTTTGTGGAACGTACGTCCCGTCATGTCCTGGCCCTTTGGCGAGCACGAAACGAACGCAACTCTTGCTGCTTCTTGGTGGACAAGAAAGAACGGAACAAGGCTCTGACTTGGATTCTCGTCAAAACCCGCCGCTGTTTTCCGCGCGCGCAGCCGCCCACGTTATTGACGCTCGAGCAGTCGAGCTGCTTCACGCTGCGCTTGCTTGCACCCCAACTCCCAAACCCACCCTCGCTTTTGTCGCTGCGGCACACGGTTTTGGGCCTGGAACCCTGCTTCTCCCACCCGGCATCCCCCGACCCCGAGTCCGCCTTGCTGTAGGCGTAATCGCGCGCAGACCACCACCACCACTAGAGGAGCAACGCAACATGGCCACCACCGGTGCCCGGTCCTCGCGTCTTGGCTCCTCAGGTGCCCCAAGGGCCGCGCAGGGCCCGGGCCGGTGGACCTATATAAGCTCGTGCTCCCATTTCCGTTCGAATCACAACCGATTTCCACTACTGTCCAGTGCTCGCGCTTTACGAAATACAAACATCTTTGCAGTATACAACCAAGATAACTGGCCCAGCAAGCCGAATCGACGACAAGCAGGAAGGAAGGCATGGCGCTCGCGGAGGGGAACGGCGCGGTCAGCTTCAGCGAGGAGCAGGAGGCGCTGGTGCTCAAGTCCTGGGCCCTCATGAAGAAGGACTCGGCCAACCTCGGCCTCCGCTTCTTCCTCAAGTACGCTTCACCACGCCGCGCTGTGTCCTCAAATTTCTCTGTGCCTTGTAGGATCAGCGCGCACTGCGCAGCTAGCACTGGCCATTGCATTGCGCCCGTGTCGTCGATCACTCACTGGCACGGTCCCGTCCGTTACGTTGTTCCTGCAGGGTCTTCGAGATCGCGCCGTCGGCGAAGCAGATGTTCTCGTTCCTGCGCGACTCCGACGTGCCGCTGGAGAAGAACCCCAAGCTCAAGACGCACGCCATGTCCGTCTTTGTCATGGTACGTTCGTTCTCACGCTATATATTGAACACCCGATGTACATGATGCCTGTGGAAATTCCACGTTCATGGAATACAAGGAATTCACGCGTGTCGCTGTCAATGCTGCAGACCTGCGAGGCGGCGGCGCAGCTTCGGAAGGCCGGGAAGGTCACCGTCAGGGAGACGACGCTCAAGAGGCTGGGCGCCACGCACTTGAAGTACGGCGTCGGGGACGGCCACTTCGAGGCAAGTCGCCAACCACCCCAACTGACCCACCTTTCTGACCTTCTGGATTGAGCAGAGCTATTGTACATAGAAATCTGGCATGCATGCTTGGTAATTCAGTCTCTTAACAGTGCGCGTGTTGATAACGATATAGCAGGTGACGGGGTACGCACTGCTGGAGACGATAAAGGAGGCGCTTCCGGCTGACATGTGGAGCCTGGAGATGAAGAACGCCTGGAGCGAGGCTTACAACCAGCTGGTGGCGGCCATCAAGCAGGAGATGAAGCCTGCTGCCTGATGCATGCATTCTGTTACTCAGCCTCTCCAAGTTCCCCCATGATGCACCATCTCCGGTTTCCTGTTGCTGCTTTGCCGATTTGACTTTTGTCTAGTGCATTTTCGAATTCTCTCCATGGAGAAGTTTGTACTGATTTGTGAGAGCTTGTATATTATTGTCCTTTTGTTATTGTGACCAGCAGTGAATAAAGATGTAGCCATTATATGTTTGACATGTGTTAGCACCTTGCTACATAGGTCTAGAAAAATCAAAAGTTTTTTTTTGAAAACGTTGTGTAACAATAATTAGGTCTTGTATATTATTGTCTTTTTTGTTGTGTAATGTTAACGTTTTCCTAATAACTAGGTTTCATATTAAATCAAGCTTTGTTGTGATAATGTACTCCTTTGTTGGCAAAAAGGGCTTTGGATTTTGCTAAAATCACATATTAAAGGAAAAGTTAAAAGAGTGATATGTTATTTGCCAATAATTCTAAGATTGGAATCTATTGTCATTTGTCAATTGATAACAACAGCGGGGAAAAACAGTAGAGAAGGAAAAAGAATGCTGTCAGTGGTTCCAACTTCCATGAGCGGTTGCTTACCCTAGTTTTGACTGGACAGAGAAACAACGAAAGCGAGAAGTACATCCGGTTTCTCATCTGGCTTTTGTATAGTGCATTTTCAAAATATCTCGATGGAGAAGTGTGTACTAATTTGTGAGCGCGCACTCTCTCTCATGAGTGAAGATGTAGCCACTATAATTTTGACATGTGTCTGCAGCTTATTACACTAGGTTTAAAAAATCACACCCTTTTAAATTGATATACTACCTCCGTTCTCATTTATATGGGCCAACTCAAATTTGAGCTAAGCAACATCAAATAAAAAAGAACGAGGGAGTATAGGTTTAGAAAAGTCTTTTAACGACAACTTAATTAGGTCTCGTTATTTTAAATAAAGAATTAAAGTTTGGTAAATTCACACATTAAAGAAAATGTGAAAACAACAGTATGTTCTTTTGCAAGAACTAGGTAACTGCTCGTGTGTTGCTACAGGTAAAAAGAATCCAACAAATTCAGGGTCAAAATACAAATTTTGACAACTATAGCGTGCATACGTAAGAGGGAAAATAATCCATGATAATAGAAGTGCTATGAACGCACAATATGCACTACTTAGGACCAAAAACAAATACTTTTGACAAAATGAAAACCCATTCAAACATTTTTTTAACACAAATTGAGGACGCACATGCAAAAGTTAAAGAAATATAATCAATTTACAAATTAGAAAAGATGTCCACAACAACATGCTATTTTGATCCGTATTGAGATACAAAATCATTAATTTTAACTTTACATTAAACAAAAACATAAGTTTTCTAAAATACCTTTGTTGTACCACATACAATTTCCAGTGGTTATCTTGTTGGAAATATCATAGTGGTTGATATGGAAGAGTAGCAGTCATTTCTTCTTCTCCATCACCGTCTCAGCTGCATCGTATGCACTCATACTCACAATAGAAATAGCAATTATTTCTGTTTGGTCATAACAATAGGCGTTGAAAGCAACATACAAACTCCTACAAACCACTTTTCAGTCCTCACGTGCCTCTTGATATCCGACAACCAGAAAACAAATCATCTTGCAACTTTTGTAATTAACTACCTTTGATATATTTCTAGAAAGTACAGAATCAACAATTCGAAAGAAGAACCTAAACTTTAATCAACTCTTCTGATTAAGAGTTCAAAATTGTCTTTTCTCTATTAGGCCTCTTGACCCTACAACTTAGAACCTAACAAAGGTTACACGCTAGAAGTTGCAGAGTATTATTTCAAAAAAAAGTTGCAGAGTAATTAAGAAATGATCTGAAAAGTACTAACCTCAAGCATCTAAGCAAAAAATCAACTACACAATAAAGCTTCAGATTGCATTCACCTCACTTTAGAAACAAATAAATCCCCTTTGAAAATAACACCATTACAACATATTTGAGTTATCTATCCATTTAAATTGGCATTGCCAATAAATCATTTATTGTTTCCATGAGAAACAAAAAAATATAGCATAACTGTACGTGCAGAGAATGGAAGGGAGAATGGAAAAGTGCACATATTCACTTAACTGCTTGGCAAAAAAAAATGTGTCCAGGTTTATGTAAGTAATTAACATATGTTATATCAAAGGGGTATGTGTTTAACTGATACTATAAATTATCAGGACAAAGGAAAGACAAAATGTAGATAGATGGTCACCTCGTGCGCTAAGTGGTTGCAGCAACTGACACTCTCATGCTAACTTATTTTTTCTTCTCCATTATTCCAAATTTCTACAGAAAAGAATGAGAAGCAAATGAAATCCTCAAAATGTGAATGATGACAAAGCTAAGCTCACGGAATGACTACTCACCAATGTTTTCGTTTGGTTGCGCACCTATATGGAAGAAAAGTGTCATAGCCTGAATTTTACACAATGGCAGACCTAAGAAGTAAACTGAAATGCATGAAGGCGATATTGTTAAGAAAATGTCTAGTCAGTAATTTTTCTCAAGCAAATCCTGCTCATAAAACGATGAGTCCATTAAAATGAACTAAGTTGAATCTTCACCATGATTTGCACTTACCACGAGAGGAGTCCAGTCCATCTCAAGTCACTTATGGGAACAATAATATATCAAAGTAAAGCAGACAACCTGCAATTGCTAAAAGCTTATCATCATTTGCATTGTGGATTATTATTTTCCATCCTGTGCACAACCAATGATTACAGTGGAGCTCATTAGTAAACTTTAGCAATTAGCACCAAGCCATATTAGTAACTTTGGTGAAAAGGAGGGTCGACAATTTCTCTAGCAGAATCACGAAGTGCAGCAAAGTGCCCATCAGTAGTGTAGACTACGGGAGTTGGCAGTCAAAGCACAATTCATTTTATTGGTAATTTCGTCAAGAACCTGGCATGCATGAGAGGGAGGTGGTAGGAAGACATCGGACGGTAAGAGAATGGAGGATGTATTCGTGCTTCGAACTCCTCACACCCGGCGACGATGATGTCCTTGCCACCATTGACACAGTTGCCTACTTCTTCCTGCTCGTCCTCCCTTGCACCTCTGGTCCTCTGCCAGGGAATAAACGCACAACACGCGACAAACTTGATCCGGCTCTGGTCCGCATACATGTGCGCGAGAAGGCAGGCGCTGCTGGCGCCGCCAAGAAGGAGAATTGCGAGATGCAGGTGACGTGAAGGAAGCTGGCATTGCAAGGGCCAGGTGTTGGAGGCAGTAGCACGTGATCTCACCAGCCATGGGCTCATCCTTGTGGAGCGCATCCATGAAGTCCTCTCCTGGCGTGATAGATCGAAACGTGCAGAGTGGACAGGGAAGTGTATGACGGTGTTCCATGTCTCCTGGCGTAATCAAGGGAGCGGGAGGGGCGAACGTGGAGGAAGTGGTTTTGACGATCGTGGGGGTCAGCAGAGAATCGGGAGACAGGTTCGTAGGGAGGGACGGGGGGTTGGTTTTTTCCTGCCGCAGGGGCGACGCGAAGGGGCGACGCTAAAACAGGTGGTTTTCGTGTCGCTAAGCTAAACGAATACCCCAAAGCTTCTTTTTATTGGTATATATATATAGAGAGAAGAGGTAGAGAAGAGATTTGTAAGATTTAAATCTATAGCCAGATTGGCACGTGGGTGCCTCTACCAAAGACACTCCTTCAACAATGAAAAAGTGTGAGCTCCTTCAACAATGCTCGAAATAACAACACATCGATACATAGAATCAAATTCAACAATTAGAACTATTCATTTTGAAGACATTTTAATTCACAGCCATTCATCGTCCGATGCATAATACATAATTTTTTAATCAATTGTTATTATTTTTTCTCAATTTATTCAAATAATAGAATTAAGATTAAATCACAAAGAGTAGAGGTTATGTTTTACTTTTCTTGTTGTCATATTATTTTTATATGAACTTTTAGTTATTTTTCATTCTTCTCTTACAATACATGTGAATTGTACATATTAATTTCTTCTTTTTTAGAATAACATTCAGCATTGTTTATATATATTTGATACAGACTATTGTTTACTTAATTCTATTAACTTTTTCCTTTACAGTGGATATTCAACCATTGTCAATTTCATAGCTCTTTAATCCAATTGATGTTCATATAATTTTATAAAGAATCCTTTAATTCTAAAATTATTTGAAAAATAATATGCAGTATGCCTTGAGGCTCACTATATTACCGTAACCATCTCCTCCCCTTTGGGAAAATCAATTTCTTTGTCCGTTTCTCTCTTTCTTCTAGCCTTTCTTTGTATCTTATTGGCATATATCGTTACCTCGTGCGTCCACACACACTTGTGATCCCTTTCTACCTTTCGTCAGTTGCGCTTTACATGGACCTTCTCATTTCTCATCCTAGTCAACACGGCGAGCCTCAGTCTCGGTAGCCCCGATGCTAAGCATGACTGTGTTCGCCTCGTTTCCACTCGACAATAAACAATAATGTCCAATACTTGATTGAATCCGTGGTGTTCCCTCTCCCTCAACTAAATCTCTCACAATTTTTGATGGAACTAAGGATATTGCAGCTCTGGTTAAGATGTTCCTCAGTGTGCACGTGCGTGCGCATGTGTCAATAGATTTGGTTGTAATAATGATGATGTCGCCGTGATTGGAATTTTGTGAGGCCAGGTGCAGCGGCCTCATCATTGTTCTGCCACTATGTTTTTCATTGAACTTGGTGGATTTGCCCATATGTTATACTTGCCATGCAATCCTTGTGGCAATACGATTGTCTTTCTTTCGTTGATGCCAACAGGTGCATCTTTAAACTTTGATTGTCGTTAGGGTCCATCATCTATTACTCTCTTCTTCTAATTTTTCACTTCACTATGGATTTATAGTCACTTTCAAAGCAGCGCCATGCATCTTCTTGTATCATTTGTTACACCAAGTTGGTATGTATTCACGGCGCATGATCTCACTGCTTCTTATGGTCTCGAATTTATGTAGTATGCCTCTACCAGCCTGTAGTGCACGCCTACACTCTCTTATATCAAAACATATAGCCAGTGACTAAGGGCCTGCTTTTTTAAGCTTCTGGACAGCTTCTCAGCATGAAAAGCTAAAAGGTCAGATGAACGACAAACTTCTTGTAAAAACCTAAAAGCCTAAAAAAAGCTGAATTTATATAGAAAACTAAAAAGTTCAGTGTTTGAGTTCCCCTTTTAGCTTTCTGAGCCCAGAAAACGAAGAAACATCTTACAAAAGTTATTACTAGTTTTTCATAACCAAAAAACTACCAACAGTTTTTTAGAAAAGCTTAAAAAAGCTACAGCTTAAATAAACGGCGCCTAAGTTCATCGAGAGGTTGGATTTTAGTTTGTTGGAAAAGCTTATTATACTGAGTTTCTTCTCTAATACTGTCCTATAAATTTATAAAATATAAAGGTACATATATTTATTTTTATTAATGTGGTAATTTATAGGCTGTTGTTGTCGAGTGGGGTAGCTTTCAAATTATATAGCACTGAGAACATGAAAACTTGGTTAAGCAAGACATGTACTCCGTATTTAGTTAGAAAATAAAATTAGGCTTCCTAAATTTATGAGCGTATATTATTCAGCCATATATTTTGAGCTCACGTAGGAACATGGAAACGGTCAAGCATGACATGCAGTCCGTATTGAGTTAGGAAAGAAAATTAGATTTTCTAAATAGTTAGTGCGTGTACATATATATATATATATATATATATATATATATATATATATATATATATATATATATATATATATATTTATTAGTTGTATCTTATATGGACTCTTTAGATTAGTTTAGACCGTCAGATCTTCATAACATCCAATGGTCTATATTCTTCTCTTTTTTAGATTAACGTGGAATTTTCTAGGCCCTCTCGGTGAACCTGTTGGCTCCTTTTGCTTCTGCTTTATTAAGATAATAGATGACCTATCCATTTAGATGTAATGTATATTATTTTTGATAGATTTTTCAAAAATTTGGTGGAAAAATTTAAATCAATATGGATGTAACTTTATTTTATTTGCTTTTGGCAAGTACATTTTATATATAAAAAAGAAATAAATGAATAAATTATTATTAAGAATATAATTATTTATTTAGGTGAAGAAATAATAGCAGCAAAAATTTTAGACGGTAGCTTATGAGGCCAAGAATCAACTCTAATAACGGTTGCAACATGAGAAGAGATTGCTACAGACTTTAATTTTAATTTTATTTTCTTACGGCTACCGGATAATGTTGTAGATATATGTTTATGTTGCTATTGTGTTTTGGAAATGGAGTTTCAGGTTTTCATAACAACTCAGTACATTTTTGTCACAATAAATAAATTAGCACGATAGCACGCTTTTGA
Organism: Urochloa ruziziensis; assembly: GCA_015476505.1. Lineage (NCBI taxonomy): Eukaryota > Viridiplantae > Streptophyta > Magnoliopsida > Poales > Poaceae > Urochloa > Urochloa ruziziensis. The sequence goes on from CM027118.1 coordinate 7,808,398, forward strand.
ATGGCTAAAATCTGAGCAAGCCTAGAGTTTTTGACGTAGACCTGCTGATACACTATATCGAACATTATTTCAGCATACAATTTTGTGTTCTAGATTATTTATTACAAAATTTTATTAGAGTACATCAGTGCACAGTAGCACATGGCTTGAATCACTTCGATTCTTTCCTTTAGTGGCCGTGTTTAGTTGGCATGCAAAAATTTTTTCAAAAGAGAATCTTCCATGCATGAAGTACTAAATGTAGACGAAAAAATAATCCATTACATGGATGGGGTGTATGTCGCGAGACGAATCTAACGAGCCTACTTAATCCACGATTTGTAACAGTAATGCTACAGTACCATCCATTAATTGTTAATTAATTACCCACTAATTACCCGTCATTAGATTTGTCTCGCGATTTGCTGGCTAGATCTGTAATTAGTTTTACCAATAGTTTACATTTACTACTCCGAAATGGTAAATTATCTTTGATGTGACATCCCAAAAACTTTTCACAACACCATCTAAACACGGTCAGTAGTTGATATCCACACCTACAGGTCACATCCAATTTTTTATATTATCTGTATTTCTGAGATAACGAAAAAGCATATGAAGACGTACGAATACAGATACACACGTAAAGGATATTGTTGACGCGCCGAACGCGCACCAGGATCCACCGCAAGCGCACGGAACTGTTATAGCTCTTCCCTCAAGAGAGTACTCCCGCAAGGTTATCAATCCACGAACATCGAGTTGGCGTAAACTAGGGATGTGTAGGTTCTACTCTAATGATGTTAATAGATCAATCTAATCTAGGTTAACAAGAACAATAGATAGATATGCGCAAGATATGAGAAATTAATGCTTATAGGGTTAGGATCACTTGTAGATGCATCGCCTAACATGACAACACCGATCTAATCTATCAAGATAACTGAACATGAACCAAGTTCAGCAGTTTTCTCTCTCGCAAGCTGTCACCAAACATGGGTAATCTGCTGCTGAACTACGATGATCACACTCATGACAAAACGATCTAGGAAAGCAGAGCAATTGTGCGGACCACATTAGAGCCTAGCTAGGGAATAAGATAGATGAAGATCACAACCATAAGAATATAATAGATCAATAATCCAACACAGATTCAGCGATTACATCTCAAGGCCTCCTTACAATCCCATGAACAAACGAAGGATTTACCCATGTAGATTGATGTTGAAGCGCTAGTCATGGTGGTAAACTCCTTGTGAAGACGATCTTCTCGCTGTCCTCCAAGGTTTAACAAATCTTTAAGATTGACAAGTCATCCTTGACGCCTCACTACTGACAGGCACGTCGCCTACTATTAGAAAAATAGCATCGGCTAAATCGTAAAATTAATTCAGAAAATACGAGCACCAATATGGCCTCGGAAGTTCTTACGGGCCGATTGGTTGGGTGGGTCGGCCATCTGGAATGGAACCCGCGGGTAGTAGTAAGTAAGGCTAGGCGTTTGGGCCGGCTAAATGTATTACACAATCTTTTGGAGCCTTTGGGCCGGCCATCTGGAACCCTCTCGAGTAGTAAGGAAGTGTCGGCTAGGCGTTTGGGCGGTTAGGCCGGCCATCACAAAATGGGCGGGGGACACGAAGTAAACGTTGGACGTTGCACGATTCGACTCACGCTGACGCGAGAGAAATGAAACACAGTGCAGCAACAGTGTTATGCATGTGTCACGCGTCTGTAGACGAAAGCGATGATATAAGCGGCGGAGGAAGGTGAACCCTCGAGCCCAATGCGTTCCACGTGAGACGTGGTAGGAACGCCAGATCAATGAGACACCGGCGAGTAGGCCAAACTCCACCCCCAATCAGTGCGGTGGCCCCGATCGGACAGATCTTGGCTGTTACCGGCGAACGTGACACTGATGAGCGCTACGGTCCTGCACCCCGAACAGTGAGAAGTGATCAAGCTGCATGCATGTGTACTGTCACAAGTACAACAGTAGTACGTACTCCTAACATCAGCCAAGTACTGCAAGGGGTCCCCTTTAATTTGCTTTCGTTGTCGTGACAACGGAGCAAAATTTCCAGACGATCTTGTTTTGGTAGGAGTAGCTCGGCGACGAAAGAATTGTGCCACAAGCTGATCCATCCATCCATCATAATTTTGCCTTGTTTGGGTGGTTAGCAATAATAATATATGCGGGGGCATGCATGCATGCATGCCGGCTGGGGCTAGCGCGGCTAGCCGCATCGCAACACGCTCATCAGCCGTTCCAGCACAGCACCCAATCACTACTCTCTCAGGATCGACGAGGAGCGGCCGGGCAGGGTCGCTATCGCAAATAAACGGGAGCCATCAGCCCATCACCCATGTGATGCATATGCGTCCATTTACAGTTTGTCTCATACATATCGCGCCTGCATTATTACATATTTATATATATCCTGGCGGGCGGCGATTTTCATGGATTTCTGGAGCTCTAGGCGACGTAGGGCGCGCCACAATATCTATGATTCTCTATGTCCTATATGGTACGGGCACTGGCATGATAGCACCGCCTTTTTGTTGTGATGAACGTGACGTGCCGGGGATAAAAGAAAATGGGTGCGTGGTACACGTTTCAAGTAAACTGGGAAAAAGTTCGGCGCACAGTAGGTGTGGTGTGACTATATTCTGCTTGCGCGAACCCTTTCTAGTAACCTTTCAAACTTATCTTGAGAACTGGTTGTTGTACTGAGACGTCAAATTGCCGAACTGACATTAAACATATTACCCACTTTTTAAAGTTCTGTATCTATTGGAAAGTTTGTTGACACCGCAGGCTTTGGGACCAAAACCTAGAAAAAGCACAGGGGTAGCTTGTGGTAGAGTTAAAAGCGCCAATTGCAGCTGCACCCATAGGCCATAGCTCCCACAATTGGTGCAAGTTAGAGCCGTGCGCGTAACTCTCGGGTAGCACTGTGATATTTTTGTTGCGGCGTTGTTCATCTGCTCAGCATGTACTAGTGCCGTGTTAATTTTACACAAGTAAAATACATGACCGGTTTCATCTAGATAGATCGTTAAACTCGTGAAATTTAATTTAGTGTGACTTATCACAGGCGTCCATGCACGGTTCGCTGGTAATTAAGGGCTTAATAGAGCGTGGCCACCATTGCTTGGAGCCCATGCATGCATGCAGCAGGTTGGACAGAACAGAAGCCCGGCCGTTCAGATAGATTGAGTTCAAGATTATTGTTTGTACTGCTGTGCAAACTGTAATTAAAGATCTCTAGACCTTCGTGAAGTAGTTAGTCGTACGTCGGATTAAACTAAGGTCTTGTCAACGGGCTTGAATAGTATGCAAGCTAGGCTGCTACAATAGATTCCGTCGTCGACCAGTTCGTGCGGCGTACGTAGTACGCGTGACATCTTACAGTGCGAATGCACGCCTGCGTGTGGCGTAGATCTGTGAAAGGTAACTTGCTTGGAGCTATTTGTGCAACATGCCTACACGCATTTCAAACGCGTCAAATCAACATTTCCGATCACACGTGAAGAAGGAAAAACCTTATTACAAGGGGGAAAAGTAACGGATGGAAAAGCTAGCATCGTCACCTGCACCCATCCCAATCATATCCAACCGCGCGCGACAGAAGTCGTCGTCCTTGCGGGTGCAGGTTTGATTTACCAGCGCTTCGATATATATAGATAGATTTAACGATAATTTACTCGCTGCCGGGACCCGAGGTTGCCTTGGTGACGCCGGTGAAGACGACGCCGGTGCCGAGCAGCTCGGTGCCGACGTTGGCGGTGAAGGTGTCGTAGCGGAGGAACAGCTCGACGACGAAGAGCCTCCCGACGAGCACCACGAAGTTCTTGCCGGGGCACTGCTTGTTGCCGACGCTGGGGCTCTCGGTCTCCCGGCCGTTGGACCAGTACACGTACTGCAGCAGCTTGCTTCCCTCCTCGCCCACGAACCTGTCCGGCACGAACTCCCTCGCCGTGGCGCCGAACACGCGCGGGTCCTTGGTGGCGCACGGCTGGTACCCGAACAGCATCTCGCCCTTCTTCACCTGGAACACCCCGTCGTGGCTGGCGATCTCCAGGTCCTTCTTGGCGTGGCCGTACTGGAACTTGACTGGCGGGTCGAGGCGCAGCGACTCCCACACCACCGACTTTGTCAGCTCCATCTTCTCCACCGCGCCCAGGGTCACCTTGCCGCCGGCCTCGGCAACCGCGCCGCGGATCTCCGCCACCAGCTTCTGGTGGAGCTTCTCGCCGCCGTTGGCGATGTTGGCCAGGAGCCCCGGGAAGAGCACCTTGAGGCCCCCGTAGCTGTTGAACGTGGTGGCGAAGAGCAGGTTGTGGCAGGCCTCCTCACGCGACAGGCCGAGCCCCTCGGCCATGTCCAGCGCCTGCTTCCCTGCCGTGGAGTAGTACTTGTACAGCGCCTTGTAGTCGCCCTTGACGAGGAACGGCGGGAGGTGGAAGGTGTGGAGGAGCGGCTCCTCGAGGATCATGGGGAGGCCGAGCGTGACCAGCGGGTGGAGCTGCCAGATGAGCCACTTGGCGGCCTTGGTGGGCCCGCCGGTGCCGAGCTCAGTGGAGGAGGGGCGCACGCCGAAGTAGGCCTCGCCGATGAAGTCGAAGGAGGTGGCGTCGTTGAGCTTGTTGAACTCGGCCTTGCCGGCCTTGGCGAGCTCCGACTCGACGGTGGCGAGGAGCGCGGAGAAGTTGGAGCGGAAGGTCGGGATCACCTCGTCCTTGCGGGAGAGCAGGAGGTTGAAGAGCATCTGCTTCACCTTGGCGTGGGTCGGCTCGGACGGGTCGAGGTAGGAGCACACGCGGTATCCGCCGGTGAGGGAGGTGGAGGGCATGTACGTGCCCGTGAACAGGTTCTTCTTCTCCACCTTGTCCATGTCGAAGAGCACGGGGAAGCTCTTGGCGTCGAGGACGGCCACCACGCGCGGGTCTCTCGCCATGAACGGGCCCGGCGGCACGTTGATGCGCACCACCGTGGAGCCGTACCGCTCCACGCGGGACTCGAAGTACTTGTCCTGGCCCTGGAAGTAGTAGAAGTCGAGCCGGTCGCGCACGGCGCCGATCACCGGCAGACCGTAGCTCCCCGGCACCGGCTTCGGGGCGCCGGACGAACCCTGATCGGCGCTCGCCATATATGGACGTACGTACGACGGAAACTAACTCTTGCGACTAGCTAGCGGATAGCTTGGATGCTGACTTCTGATCGACCGATCAGTGCTCGCGGCTAATTACCTTGCGCAAACTTTTCTCCCCTTGTCACGTACGCACTACTCTGTTCGCAAGGTTTGGAGAAGGGAGTGGTGTAGAATGGAGGTGATGTGGTTTGCGTCTTGGTAGCGCCAGGAGCGGGGGTACAAATAGCCCCGGGCCCTGGTGCGCGCGCGGGAGGGGAAGGGAAGGCACGGCAACTAGCTAGGACCACGTGCGCTACAACTGCTACGTGTTCCGCGTGCCGCGTGGATCGCGAATGCATGGCTCGATCTGGCTACTGTCCCAACAGCGGCGGGCGAAGACCCCGACGGGGCAGATCGCCGGCTGGCCCCGGTCAGGACGCCGCGCGGGCTTCATTTCACGCCTTCACCCACGCGTTTCACTCGCTCTCGCGCGTGTGCTTCCAGTACGCTCACTTCGTTGGCGCTGTTCGTGTCGTGCTGTGCGATGACCGCAAGGCGGACGGATCGGACGCGCGGGGCACCCGACCGGAAGGCCGGAATACGGGGCGGGTGACGTACGTGAATTCAGCCAACAATTTCGATTTTATCTGAGGAACAAAAAAAGGGAAAAGTCTCAAGTCGACGGGCGAAAGTATTTATCTGAGGAACAAAAAAAAGGGAAAAGTCTCAAGTCGACGGGCGAAAGTTATTGCGAGATAGATTAGCTACTAACGCCTAACGAAAGGTCGTCGTGGTCGAGCGGCGAGATAAACTATTCACGTGCGCAGTTTGCGATCCAAGCAAGTTGGGGGAAAATCATCTGCAGGTTGACGTGGTTCTTATGTTTCATCTCATGTCGTCATAGGATCGAGATAACAGAGATTAACAGACTTGTCCAGATCTTTATCTAGAACAAAAAAATAATCGGGGAATCCCTGGCCCCGGGCGGATGCACGGTAAACTAAAACGATCCGCAACAGAGAAGTAGCCTGCCATTTGACTACTTCATCCTCTGCGTATATATGCAAATAAAGTAAACGACGCGCCATTATTCTTGCATTTTCACTAGTACCAGTACGAGTGCGATGGTTTCCTGCTACTGCTACTACTATTCATGTTCAAGGAAAGAAAATTCTTGCAGTAGCTTAATTGGTTTTGCTACGGATCGGAGTCTTGCACCCGGGGATCAAGCTCATCCTTATGAACAGAGGACAATGCCATAAATTGGGTTGTTGCTGATGGCAGCTTTTCTCTCGCTCGTCACATAAATGCTTGATCACTGACGTCCTAAGTGTTCAGACACAAGATTTAGGCAGCATGTCAACTGTGAAGGCTTTTCGGTTGCCATATGCTAAGGACAGTCCCAGCCCAGACTCCATAGTAGAGTCTATCTCTATTAATTACATTGCCATGTAGACATTTTACTGATGTGGCAAGCAATTTAATGAGGAGAGAGAGGCAAAAACTTAGAAACCAGGTCTAAGTTAGACACCAAGTCTACACGCAAAACGAGAGAAATCTGGTTGAATGATTGGAGAGGAGTATGGTTGAATGACTGGATAGACTTTAAGATACAAAATCTGCATTGGAGGCTATGATTTCTTGTGATCGAGTCTTCGTCATATGGACTCTATGAGTAAAGTCTGGGTTGGGACTGCCCCAATAAACCCTGGATATATCGGATTACTAGCCCTTGATGGGCGACGAGGCGATAGCTTTGAGATGGAAGATGCTGTTGATGAGGCTTTATTTCTGGTTCATGGGAGGGGTACGTAGGCCTAGCCGGTGCAGTGATCTTAGTAGCACCCTTGTCCTAGGTTTTAAAATTCCCATAGGAACGAATTTCAAGCTGGGTAAAATTGTTTCCTTTGGTTGGCAAGGGTGCACGAATTGTGTGGGTGGAACCTTGGGGCTGGTCATTGGGGTTGGGCTTTAAAGCACGGGTCAAGTTCGAACCACTGGAGGCTTGTGTTTCGTGACTTTTTTCGATCAGGTCCGATTAAGGTCTTTTTAGTAATATTCCTAAGTGATTGCAGATCATAAATCTAATGACATGTTTATTATATATTTTTAATCAAAAATGGAAAAATATCTTACCATTAGATCAACTTAGCTTCCATGCATGATTATATCATATATATCACGTTTTCTTTTTTTTTTCCTCTCACGTGAAAATGGCTGGTCGTTCCTTTACATGGATTTCATTCAAAGAGGGACGCTACTTAACGTGACATAAATTTGTTAAAAAGCATGACATGGCTGCTGCATGCAGTGCAAACTTAAAATCTTCATGGAACCGTGACGTATATCCGGTAGCTCGTAGCCTCATATGACATACGTATGGTAAATCTGCCCCTCTGTTGTTCGTTCCATGCACACGAGGCAATCACGGACTTGCGGCACAACACGAACATGGTCCAGCACTTTTTTGGATACATCTTACATGATTCAGGCAGCACCTATGGTAATTCTGCCCTTCTGTTGTTAAGAGGCATTTGATGAAAAAGAAAGAAAAAAATATGTATATGCAGAGGACAACGGATGAAAAAAGACAATAAGAGAAACCCAACCAAAGATATGTACGGTATTTTACTCTACCTCATTATATCTAAAAAAAAGGTAAAAGAAGGTAACACGGATATGGAGTACTGTAGCATGTCACCCCTGATTCATGTGTTTCTGAAGGATGTGGTGATTGGGCCGATTGATACTCATGTACTACTGGCCGGCTGAATGCATGAGGCGACACGTGACTACGGGTGGAGATGATGATAACTTGTTCGCGTGCATCTGATCACCATCGCGGGCCCGGTCCTGGTACTGTAATTCTGATCAGACGCCCGGCTTATTACGTGGTGGACATAATTTTAGTGTCCAACACGTTTGTCTATCGTATTCATTTCAGCGGTCAGATATACCTGGAAATAAGTACCTCTATATCGCTGGGAGGTTTGAGGCCCTCCCAGCGATTCAGGTACTGTAGCATCTTTTTTTATTTTATTTTTTTCTTTTTTCTATATGAGCACTATTTTTATTTTGTATTTAGGAATTTTTTTCATACGAGCACTATTTCGATTTTATCTTCAAAAAATAAATACATATATATGCACTAAAAAGCGTGCCCATATAGAGTCGGTGCATACTCACTTGCCACGTCGTTCCAGATTTTCTAAGTTGCGCTTTTCATACGAGCGTCACGCGTGCTGGTATTTCAGCATTGTCTTCAGAAGAAAATAGGTACATCCATGTCACCGAAAGAAAGCGAGCTCACTGAGAGTCGGTGCGTCCTCACTTGCCACGTTGTTGCAGGCTTCTAGCGTTGCGCTATTACGTAATTGCTCGGTCGTCACATATTAATATTTTGTATTGTTGGCAAATGAAATTGTAGTGCCCTTACGCATTAGAGAGCCGTCATTGCCTCCTCACGAAGTTGAGAACGTGACACAAACATTGCGCTCCTCAGCTACTCACCCAATTTCTTCATCACGTGTCAACTCGCCTTCTCTATCCTCCGCTCGAGCCCCTGCTCGGATCAGAGCTGGTGTCGCTGCCATGGAAGGAGGCACCACCCTCCTTGTGCTCTTCAACTTCACGTGTAAAGCTCGCTGCCACCGTTTTGGGAGGATGTGTTCGCTAGACCGTGTTCCATCTTTCAGATTGTCCTCTCCATTTTCTTTGTTGTCGTCGGCTAACAGGCCACCAATGTCACAACGCGTCCTTCCGGTCCTCTATTTTCAGGAACTCTAGCACAACAATAGAAGAATGCCCCGGTAGGTGCGCACTTTGTGTCAACACGGCCACACTCTCTATGGTCGAGAACATCTGCGTTGCCGCCATCTGAATTTGCCGAGGGGTCATGCTAGAATGAACCATCACTGTCCATGATCACTATTTTGTGCCTACCTTCTGTGCACATTACCTTCTACATTCAGTAGCCTGAGGTTCTTTCATATATGTTACAGGTGATTACCAAAACTAAATAATATAGAGAATCTAGGACCACCCGTATAATGACAAATGATTATATATACGTAATCTATAACGGGCGCGGCGTTAGCGCGCAATCTTTCTAGTATCTATGAGTGGGACGTGAAACTTATAGCTAGCTATGTACGTACATAAAATTTGTACTAAAGAATTAGGAAGACGCTGATACTCATCATATGACATTTTTTTCATTTTTATGAGTTACGAATTAGCCACAAAAATTAGGCGGCTCTTCTTATAGTTCATCCTTTTCTTTCTCTTCCTCTCTTTTTTTTCCTATAAAAAATGGAGGACGTGTAAGAAAGGTATCCACGGTATTTGGGGAGGTCAGAGGACTGCCCCTCCCCCCCACCGCCCCCCCCCCCCCCCAAATTTTACATCCTACCGCACACAGGAGATCTCACGCGCGGCGAGCGTCACATGCGCGGTATCTATCCAGACACCAGACTTCCTTATCCTCTTCCTCCCACCGCTCATATGAACGCCGTAACTCACTTCTCTCTCCTCTCTGTTGTTCCGCAGCCCTGCCGATGGTGCTTCGCCCGTCACGCCCCCGGCCCGTCCTGCCTACCTCCCCAACGTCGGGCTCCGCCGGCGCCCCGCCTCCGCTCGGCCGCCACTAAGCTGTTCGTGCGGCCATTCGCACACGGCGGCGGGGCTGTGAGCGCGGCGGCCCGACGAGTCCCGACGGCCTTCCGTCCGCGAGGCCGGCGACGGGTGCAGCGATCCTGGCAGGCGTCGGCGTGCCCCGGTAGGCGGCGGCGCGGGCCCGGCGGAGAGGGTGAGCCGACCACGTTGGTTGGTTTTCTCTTTTTTTTTCTTTTTTGAGAAAAGATTGTTGCAGAAATTTTCTGAAAATATTTTTCGTCTTCTTCTTCAAATTTTGTTGCAAAACTTTTCTTCAAATGTTTTTTCCGTAAAAAGTTTGTTCAAAATTTTGATGCAATATATATATATTTTTTAAAACTTTTGTTGGACAATTTTTTTTCCAAAAAAAGTTTGTACATCTTATTTGTTACAAAACCTTTTCTCTGTCTTTAGACAAATATTTGTTGCAATTTTTTTCTCGGTAAAAATTTTTGCGTGGACAACTTTTGTTAGGGCAATTTTTTTAGAGCGTGGGGTGGGGTGCCAGAGCTGTGCGGGGGCCCATGACGTGGAGTGGCGTACGTCGTACGGTGAGGCATGCATGGTGGGGCCCGTCGACGCGTGCAGAGGAGGCCGAGCGCACGAAGTCCGTCGTACGGGCGCCCTTGATTCATTATTCATTTGCTGCATGCAGAGCACCCCATATGTTGTTGAGTTACCAATCCTAAACATGTAGGTTTGTGGCCTGCAAAGCTAATATCACGCCCACGCGTGAGAAGACAATCTGACGCATGCAGCCTCCACGTGCCCCGCCTGCCCACAACGCTCCTCCATCCACATGCCTCCCCACTGCCTCCTCCCATATCCACCTGTCTCCCACCATTCTAGATCTGCGCAGCGAGCTTCGGCCTCCGGGGAGTAGCCGCAGACCCCGCGGGCGGCCGGAAGGGTTGGGGTATGCGCTGCGCTAGGCCATGGCGGCGATAGAAGGCCGGCTGGGCTCGCGTGAGGAGCGTGGATGCGTCGGCCAGGCATCGAGGTCGGCGGCGGCCTCGGGTGACCCCTTTTTTGGAAATATTTTTGCAAAAAGTTTTCTCTTCTTTTTCAATTTGTTTATGAAAACTTTTCAAAATTTTCGCGAAAAACTTTTCTAAAATATTTTTTTCTAAAACTTTTCTGAAAACTTTTTGAAAAATATGTTTTCATGGAAATTTTTTTTATAAATTTTCTAATTTTTTTTGAAAAACTTTCCAGAAAAGGAAATAGACACCGGGGTGGCCCATATCAAAAAGGGGTCGCGTGGACGGGGGCTTCCGGGCGCCCGTAAATTAGGGTCCCCTTTGTGGCCATAAGATATGCATAAGAATCAGTTAGTTTGTTAATTTGATCGCGCATATAATACAAGTATGCTAGCAAGTCTTTTTTTATTAAAAAAATCCATTTTACTCCTCTCACCTATTCACTTTGTCTGCTTAACCTCCTAAGCAAACTTTAGGCTCAATTTACTCCCCCGAACTATTTCGATTGGTCCAATCTATCCCCTAACATGTTTTTGCTTTCTCTATGTACAAGTTGAATTTTAAGTTCAAATTTTGTGAGCAGGTACATAATATGATGCTTAATTTAAAAAAAATTATTCAAAAAAATTCATGGCTATTTTCATATTTTAGGATATATACGACATTGATCTTAGATACACAAAAATATATAAAAGTAACAAAAAATTCTTAATTTATTTTTCTAACATAGTGCATCATGTTATAAGTCATCTAAAAAAATTGAAATTAAAACTTAACTTGTACATGAAGAAACAAAAAAGAGAAATCTAATTAGGGGGTAGATTGTAGTAATTGAAATAGCTCAGGGGAGTAAAGTGAGTCTAAACTTTGTTTGGAGGTTAAGCGGACAAAGCGAATAGGCGATGAGAGTATTTTTTTCTTTTTTTAAAAAAAAACGTAAACTTGAATGGTGTTTTGCACCTGCCAAAAACCAACAGCTCTTTTCTCTTTGATTTGTTGAACTAGCTTGGTCATGTTGCTGGAATTTCCGTTGGAAAACTCGTGTGTTACGCTCTTTCCAAAGCTCCTAGGAGACTTGGATCAGCGGTGATCTTAGACCCTTGAGTGACGCCGGTGTAGTTCATCCTACGGCCGACCACCAATCGCTGATGGAAGTGAAATCGTGCAGTCCTCTTTAGCTCGGACATGCGCAGATACCCAATCAAACACCTTTGACCTGGATACCGCAGCGGGGTCTCGTTGTTTGAGTGACATAGCATGCATGTTTTGTGGTTGGGCCATCCTTGTCTTATCAGTCTGTCTGCCGTTCACAATCGGTCTTGATCTGCCAGCCAAGAGAAGAATTTGTATTTCACAAATCACAGGTGTTCCCTATGAATTGTGCTTTATATGCCGAGACTGTGTGTATTCACCATGCTTCTTAATTTCAACACAACCTCATCTTGTGCATCCTGACGCAGTTGGGTATCTTACACTTTAAATCATAACACAACGAATTCAGCTAGATGTGCGCCGGACGAAATTGCCGTGATGTTTACATCCGAGATCCAAACCTAGCCGGTTAAGAGCAAGTTTTATGGTGGGCGAGTAGTGGGCGAAATATTACGTGAAAGAGAGAGAAACGGAGAGAGAAAACGCAGCGGGCGTCCTGCGATGCGCTCGCTCCAGCCCGCGCAGACGAGCGCTATTGGTTAAAAACAGTGCTGTGCATTAAATTTTGATGGGCCCGTCACCATCCCACGCCAACTCACTCCGTGAGACGCCGGCCTGCAGGCGCAATCAGTATACTTGCTCTAAGAGCAGGTCTTACGGTCACGCCCGCTGCCGGCGTCTCGCAGCGTGACCTGGCCCGCGATGGTGGAGGGGCCTGTAGCCATTTAATGCCTAGCATTTTTGTTCACCAATACCAGCGCTGCTGCATGCTGAGCGAGTGCCTGGATTCGTCTGCGCCTGCTGAATGCGAGCGCGCCGCGAGACGCTCGCTCCTTCTCTCTCTTGCCCTCTCTTTCTTCCACCTAGACATTTCGCCGGTTATACGCTCGTCATAATACTTGCTCTAAGGCCTCCTTCATTGTTTTCCGTTTTCTCTTTGAAAATTTGTAGGTGTTCGGTGCTACCCTCTTTGGTTCTATAGGCCTTAGCTTGTAGCCATGCGGAATCACAGAACCTCGACGTCTCTCTCCATGCATGCCAACCCAAGATTTTTGGGGGCCTTCCACTCTTGGGAGAGCCATCGTAGACGAAGAGCGTGCACGTGGTTATTTGAGCGTTGTGACGATGGCGTTACGTCGTTCTGGCCTTTACATTTTTAGAGATGCAAGTAGACAACAAGCAGTAGTACAGTGAAGTGATATCCCTAGACAACAAGCAGTAGTAGAGACAGAGGAGTTGGCATTCGAGTGACTGAGTGAGTGAATGTTGGTGATTATCCGAATACAATAATACACACATCATCCAACAACCATTCACTCAGCAGGGCGTGCAATTACTGAGTGCCAGGACCGGAAGTAGCTTTTGTAACGCCGGTCAAGGTCACCTTGGCACCGAGCGGGTCTTTGCCAACCTCGGCAGTGAACGTGTCGTAACGGAGGAACAGCTCCACGAGGAAGAGCCTGCCCACGAGGACCACAAGATTTTTACCCGGGCACTGCTTGTTGCCAACGCTGGGTGTCTCGGTCTCCCTCCCGTTGGACCAGTACACGTACTGCAGCAGCTTCCTGCCTTCGTCTCCCACGAACCGGTCGCCGACGAACTCCCCCGCCGTGGCGCCGAACACGCGGGCGTCCTTGGTGGCGCAGGGCTGGTAGCCGAACAGCATCTCCCCCTTGCTCACCGCGAACAAGGCGTCGTGGCTCTCGATCTCCAGGTCGTCCTTGGCGCGCCCGTACTGGAACTTGACGGGCGGGTCGAGGCGCAGCGCCTCCCACACCACCGAGCTGGTCAGCTCCATCTTCTCCAGCGCCGCCACCGTGACCTCCCCGCCGGCCTCGGCCACGGCGGCGCGTATCTCCGCCGCCAGCCTCCGGTGGAGCTTCTCCCCGGCCTTGGACACGTCCGCGAGTATCCCCGGGAAGAGCTTCTTGAACCCTCCGTAGCTGTTGAACACCGTGGCGAACAGCAGGTTGTGGCAGGCCTCCTCACGCGACAGGCCGAGTCCCTCGGCCATGTCGAGTGCCTCCGACGCGGCGGTGGAGAAGTACTTGTACAGCGCCTTGTAGTCGCCGCTGACGAGGATGGACGGGAGGTGGAAGGTGTGGAGGAGGGGCTCCTCGATGAACATGGGGAGGCCGAGCGTGACGAGTGGCGCGAGCTGCAAGAACAGCCACTTGGCCGCCCTGCCGGACCCGCCGGAGCCGAGCTCGGTCGCCGAGGGGCGCACGCCGAAGTAGGCCTCGCAGATGAAGTCGAAGGAGGTGGCGTCGTTGAGCTTGTTGAAGTCGGACTTGCCGGCGTTGGCGAGCTGCGACTCGGCGGCGGAGAAGAGGGAGGAGAAGTTGGAGCGGAAGGTGGGGACGACGGCGTCCTTGCGGGAGAGGAGGAGGGAGAAGAGAAGCTGCTTGACGGCGGCGTGGGTGGGCTCGGAGGGGTCGAGGTAGGCGCAGACGCGGTAGCCGCCGGTGAGGGAGGCGGAGGGCACGTAGGTGCCCGTGAACACGTCACGCTTCTCCACCTTGTCCACGTCGAAGAGCACGGGGAAGCTCTTGGCGTCGAGGAGCGCCACCACGCGCGGGTCCTTGGCCATGAGCGGGCCGGGGGGCACGTTGATGCGCACCACGGTGGAGCCGTGCCGCTCCACGCGGGACTCGAAGTACTTGTCCTGGCCCTGGAAGTAGAAGTAGTCGAGGCGGTCGCGCAGGGCGCCCAGCACCGGGAGCCCGTAGCTGCCCGGCACGGGACGCGCGGCCATGGAACCTGATAGAACGCTCGCCATGCACACGTACTGTTCGTTCAATGCTACGTGCTGCGATTGCCACCAGAGGCTGATGTAGCTAGCTTGCTCTGTTCTGCACCTACTCTCGACACTTGTTGAGGTGTGTGTGGAGGAGATGTTGTTGTTCGTGTGTTTAGTTGGGTAACGCAAGGAGCGAGGGGCGGGGTACAAATAGGCCCGGGGGCCTGCATGCATGGCAGTGGTGCCAGTGCAAGGGCCACTGGTCCTATTCACGGATGGAGCCATGGAGGTGCGGCGCTGTTGCCCTGTTGGTGCGTGTTTTGCGTGCCTTCAAGATGCATGGCGTGATGCGCCGAGCAAGGGAATATGACAGCGTTCGAGCGCGATGATCCGCACGGCGGCTTCCTGGGAAAATATCTTGTGCTTCCAGTGCATGATGATCGAGTGCAAGCCTTAGGAAAAAAAACATGGAAATACAGCAATGAAAATTTGCAGGACGAAGTTCTTTTAAACACAAAACAAGCACGTGCAAATACTCACGCACATATGACCACACAATTTTCTGTCTATGAGATTGCCATATGACCACAAACTACTAGAAAATGCAATAATTGGTTGTATTCAGAATAAATTTAGAAAAAATATGAGCACTCTTGTTAAATATTTTTTTCTCTCATAACTTCTCGTGATTATTTTATTTTATTTTATTTTATTTTCCAAGAAAGGGGTTGGTGGCACGTGAATCTGACCAATAAGCGTACACAGCAGTTCATGATATTGGATGCATTCATGATATTTTGTAAAATGCTAAGACAAAATTATGCATATATTTTTGTGTTCCAAAATAATTAAATTTTCACTTTAAACGTTTGACGACAGCTTAAAGGGACAATAATGTAGCGTATGCGTCGTGGCATATGGTCCTGACTCTGGAGTTATCGCGTCGCATTTTCAGATTGCGATGTCGCGCTTGCATGCAAGATCGAGAGTGCAATGATCCAAAACCGCCTGAAAGCAAATGTCTGTATCTGCAGACACTGCGATCGTCTTTCCCTGTCAGTCCTCGCGTGCATTTTGGACGTGCCTCCACGAACCGGACACGGCACGGCGACGGGCCTGGCCTCATCCCCTGGTACACGGCGCGCGGCGATCTCGATGCTGCCGGATGCGGATGAGGGCCCTTCATTCAGATGCATGGCGCGTCCCGGCTTCCGCCGTGTCCGTGTGCTCCACGCGCGGAAAATCGGTCGCGGTCGGAAACGAGCCCGTCGAAGAACGACGACCGGTTTTGGCCATACTCTGTTGTTCGTGACTCTCGTGTGGTTGAGGCGTTGAGCTGAGCAGCGCTAGCTAAGCTGTGGACGGCCGAGCGGACAGGGACAGGTTCACATGCCAACAAGTAGTTACACACAACCCCTCCTCGAGCCAACGGGCAACGGACAATGCCATGCATTCAACAAAAGGTTTTGTAACTAGGGTTTATATTGGCTTCGGTTTCACTTGTTTGCACAAATCGAGACAACAATAGTGTGAAGACATTTCGCAAATTGGGAAAGGACTGAAATATAGCTGTGTGAAATCAGTTTTTTTTCTCTAGATCTTCCCCTTTTTACTTTACCGAAAAAGCTGTTCTGGGAGGAGCCTTCCCAAATAGCCCTTAAGGTACCATTGATCAAGCAACTTAAGTCTCGCTTTAATTTGCATGTCTTTTCGGATCAATTTCACCCCGCATCCAAGCTAGACAGACACGTTTGGCTTATTACCTTCCCTCTAAATCATCTCCAAAAGAGAAACAAAAAGAAAGATATAAAGAAGGAGAAGAAAATGTAAACAAAGAAATAAATTCATCTTGCATTGTGACTGAGGTAAGTGATGTAAAAGAAAGGCATATAGGACATTTGCTATGATTTTATATGGAGTCGCATGGCATGGAACGCCGACATGGCTGTCCAGCTCAGATGAGGAACAGAATTGATATGAAAAATATAAGTTGAGGGACTAAATTGAGCCTCGTAAAGTTAGGAGGGACCAACTTGACCTGCAACCAAAAGTTTGAAGACGAAATTGGCTATTCTACAAGATAAGTGGCACACGCTTTTATTTATTCAGCAAACAAATGGACCCCTTCTCGATTGCGACACAGCAACAGAAAAGTGGTACGCAAACAACGTGGCGAATTGAATTTTTTGTTGTGTGTGTTTCAGCACGCAAATTGGATTTACTAACATGGGGACTAAACGTCATCCTACTCTACGCTACGTCACTAAAACGATCTCCAACGGTTTGTGCCACTGCCACCCCCTGAAGAAACTTAAGCACAAAACCACTACGTATATATTACTTCCTCTATACTAAAATATTTATTGTCATTGACTTTTTTCGTCTGTTTAACCACGTATTACATCCATCCATGCGTTTAGGATCTATATAGTTTAAAAATAAACTAATTTACTTATCCTAAACATTACGTCCATCCATGCAGAGAAAGCATTATCTTTTTTAAGAAGTGTGATTAATTAGGTAAACATATAAGGCCAATCTTTTTTTTTGACAGATATAAGCCAAATCTGATGGTACCCATTTCATACGTTGTCACGTACGTATTCATTCCATGTATCAGTCCAAATCCGCCCGTGTACTTGACCAATTGATATAACTCAATTACTATCTGGGTCCTGGTAAAGTGGTATGAGGACAGAGCGAGACTAAATTTCATTTACAGATTGTCCCAAATAACGGGGAGAAAGGTCGAGAAAACGAGCAATGCCCAAGAACAGATCAAAATACAACTAAACGTACGTCCTAAATGCAGTAGTATATCTGACTAATTAAGGTCGCTAGCTGATATTTAATTTGGAGTATGCAGGAGCAGCAATGTCGTGTTTCAGTTCAGTGCACTGAGCGATTACCCAGCAAGCTATTGGAGGAAGGGGAACTCCTGTCGCTGAACCACCTCTCCTGCACGGACACAGGAGAGTCGGCAGCGCCCCCCTTGGGCGCCGCCTCTTGCACGACCGACGCGTTCGCCGTGGTCCTCTCCCTCTCCGTCCGGCTCCTTGCGGCACCCCACGGCCTGTCCGTGCCGCGCGCCGACGCCACGGACGAGCAGATCGACGAGGACTTGGACATGAACGCGGCGTCGTCGGACGACGGCGCCCACCCGCTTCGCTGCACCTGGTCCAGCTCGTCGGCGACCTCGGCCATGGACGGCCTCATCTCGCTGTGGAACGCCAGGCACCGGAACGCTAGCTCGGCCACCTTGTGGATGGACGAGAGCGTCCACGCGTCCCTGTGCGGGTCCAGGTACGGGTCGACGATGTCGTCGACGCGTCCCTTCCCGATCCTGTCCACGGCGAGCTGCGCCAGGTTCACCTCGCTGGGCGGCCGGTTCAGGTCGACGGCCTTCATTGCGGTGATGACCTCCACGAGCACGACGCCGAAGCTGTACACGTCGCTGCGGTCGGAGAGGTGGAAGTTCTGGTGGTACTGCGGGTCGACGTACCCGGGCGTGCCCTGCGGCGCCGTGGAGATGTGCGAGGAGGAGCCACCCAGGGGCGCCTTGCCCAGGCGCGACAGCCCGAAGTCGGCGACCTTGGAGTTGTACTCGCCGTCGAGGAGGATGTTGCTGGACTTGATGTCGCGGTGGTAGATGGGAGGGTCCACCTCCGAGTGCAGGTACGCGATGGCCTTGGCAGTCTCGGCGGCGATGCGGAGGCGGACGGTCCATGGCATGGCCGCGGGGCCACGCTCCCGCTGGAGGTGCTGCGCCAGCGTGCCGTTGGGCATGAACTCGTAGACGAGGATCTGGTGGCCCTGCTCGATGCAGCAGCCGAGGAGGCGGACAAGGTTGCTGTGGCAAACGCACGACACCAGCTTCACCTCGTTCATCACGCACTCGAGCCCGGCGTTGTCGCGCGGCCGGATACGCTTCACGGCCACGAGGCGGTCGTCGGAGAGCCGGCCCGCGTAGACGGTGCCGTAGGCGCCCGTGCCCAGGCGCTTGGTGTCAGAGAAGCCGTCGGTGGCGCGATCGATCTCGCGGTACGAGTAGAAGGGCACCGGGCAGGAGGCCTCCGACAGGAGCCGCTTCGTGCTCCGCTTCGTCCGGATGGACTCGGAACGGCGCTTCAACAGCTGGTACACCGCGCACGTCACGCCCGTCACCAGGGCACCGAACACGATCCCTGCAGATTCATGGTGAGTTGGTGATCAACCGTGAACAAACGTGTGTTATGTCGTGACTCGTGAGTGAGAATGCTGAAAGGTCGAGCTCGTGAGTGACTGAAAATGCTGAATGCTTAACAGAAAAAGAAAGAGGCTAGATCATGGGCCTTTTTGAATAAATAATAGGCCTCGACATTGAGGTACCACCACCTGTGAGTCCGTGAGGCCTATGAATGAATTTGAGGCCCACGCGGCCTGTTAATACTCAATAGGCTGTTGGGTTGAATGTCCCATGGGCTTTACACTTTCTTTTTTCCGGGTGGTTGACACTATTTTTTTGTTCTAAATATTTCACGGCTAAATTTCTTGATGTACTAAGTCAAAAACAAAGTTTCAATATATCTTACAAGGCTATTTTTCACAATGTTGGATATTCTTTATCCACTAAAGTCTAAAAAGTTTCAGCGAATTTTGCTACTAATTAATAATATGAACTAACTTCGGCTCAGTTTCTTTTTCCAAATAGCGAGGCAATTGTTGTAGTTGTATGATACCACCACCTGCACTGCACTAAAATAACTTACAGAACCTGCTACGGGCCGGGACTGAAGCTAGGTTAAGATAATATTTTTCTTAGTATAAGTCAAGAAAAAGGTTCTGATATGTCGATATGGTGTTGTGCATGCAACAACTATATGCTAAATGTCGATTCCACCACATTTAAACAGACATAGGAATATCAGAGGTATTATTTCGAAATATCAGCTAGCTCTTATGAACAATTTATATTACCTGCCACAAGAAGGGCGATTTGGATCTTCTTCCCACAGTCTCCTGCTAGGTATTTTGAAGGATTGCACCTGGGATTGGGTGCTGTAACTGAACCTGAAGCTGAAATAATTGAAGCAAAGCGTGAGATCAAGGGCAATATGGAGGAGCGGAAAATTTTTGAACTTTAATTGCACACGTTGAACAAAATTTCCATGTAGCTTAATCCTATGTAGTTTGAAGGATTCTGGTATCTGAAAAGTGGCAACAGAAATGTAGCATGCACAATACTGGGCAGCGACAGTCAGTTAGACAAAAACAAAAGAAATCTATGGCAACAATGCCAGCAGCATTGAGCTGGATTCATGCCACTTGGCAATGGTTATAGCACCATTTGATTTGCTGGTGTGCACTTTACAGGCCAATTTGTTTTTCCTTAACGTCTAACCAATCACGAAATGTATTAATCAACCAACGATAATCGTTTTTAGCAGCCAATTTTGAAGTACATTGTTGGATGCAAATTCGCTTACAGACTTACAGTACGAGTGTTAATTGACAATAGGCCTTTTCATAATTGGGAACTAGATCAAACTAACTCCTGGAGCGTTAATAGGTTTGCACCTGATATGTTCCGTTCATAAATATACAAGAACGTAGGCAGAATTATTTACCAGCCACCAGATTTTCTTATAAAAGTTGGTAGGCAGAACCTTTCGTGGTTTGATTAACCGTGTCTGTGGTTCATCTAAGAAAATCCACGTGGTTTGCCCAGACGACGACGATTAGGGCAGTCCCAACCCAGACTCCATGGTAGAGTGTATCTCTATTAATTACGTTGCCATGTAGGCATTTTGCTGATTTGGCAAGCAATTTAACGAGGAGAGAGGCAAAAACGTAGAAACCAGGTCTAAGTTAGACACCAAGTCTACACGCAAAACGAGATAAATCTGGTTGAATGATTGGAGAGGAGTATGGTTGAATGATTGGATAGACTCCAAGATATAAAATCTGCATTGAAGGGTATGGTTCGTCGATAGAGTCTTCGGCCGTGTTTAGTTGATGAAAATTTTTCGTGAAAAGATTTCAGGTATTGATTTTATCAATTTAGGAGTAGTAAATGTAGGCGAAAAAGGTGGAAAGTTATATGAATAAGTTGGAAATCTCGAGACGAATCTAACGATGGTAATTAGAGGGTAATTAATCCATAATTAGCGGATGATTACTGTAGCATTACCGTTGCAAATCATGGATTAAGTAGGCTCATTAGATTCGTCTCGCAATTTACAGCCTATTCATATAACTTTTCACATTTTTCGTCTACATTTAATACTTCATGCATCTAAGATTTTGGGTGGTAACTAAACACGGCTTCGTCGTACGCCCTTACGTCTGGTCGATGAGCGGAGCGAGCCAGTGGTCCCCAAGCCATTCTGGTGGCGCGAGCTGGATGCGGCGCGGAGTCAACCATTCTAACAAAATCGCTAGCTCGCACAATTTGACTGACCAATTCAACCGACGACGCACGAAATCGAGGAAACAAGCAGTAATTAATTGAGTAGCGTGCGGTGCACTGACCTGCTTTCCGGCAGCCGGTGCCGGCGACGAAGCCGTCTCCCTCGAATCCCTCCAAGCACTCGCACCGGAACCCCTGCGCCGCGGTCGGCGTGGTGAATGAGGTGCAGTTGGCTTGGCTCGAGCAGCTGCACGGCCCGAGCATCCACCACTCCAGCTCCATGACGCCCAGCTGTAGCGCCGGCGCCGGGGACGGCGCGGGCGTCTCCCACAAGCTCGCCGCCGAAACGAGCCCGGCGCATTCCGAGCCGAGCGCCCCTATCTCGGTCCTGTTCAAGAAGCGGTTGCCGCTGGGCGGCAGCGGCGGAAGGACGCAGCTGAAGTTCTCCGCCTTAGCGCCGCGGAAGCAGTGGGACGAGCTGTTGAGGTAGGTCGCAGGCATGGTGCAGCTGTTGTTTCGCGCGGCGGCGCTGTTGCACGAGCTCACTAGGAGTGTGTTCTGGGGACTGGGCGCGTAGTTGTCGGTGAAGAGCTGCTTGACGGAGGCGTTGAGCCGGCGGGAGCAGTCCGGGAGCAGGGCGAGGAAGACCGCGCGCGCCGTGACGTTGGACACGACCAGGCCCAGCTCGCGCTTGGCCCCTAGCCAGGCCGTGCCGTTCCCCCCCTGGTCGCACCCGAGCTGTATCTTGCAGCCGGCGGAGAAGCCGAACGGGTACTGCACCGTCAGGTTCCCGCAGCTCTGCTCGCAGCCTCCGTCGCCCGCGGCTGCCGCACGCAGCGGCAGCAACCACGGCAGGAGGACGAGGAGCAGCGCCGCCGCCGCCGCCGCCGCGTTCCGCATCCCGCGCTCACCGAAGGGAGAAGCTCTGCTAGTAGTACCTGTTTGCCGGGCGCCGAGCGGGCCGCCTCATCTTAGTCAAACAGGGCAGGATGATGCCGCCGCGGCGGCGTGGCGAGGACAAGAGGCGGGCGGCGATGGGTTTGGTTTGGCTGAGGCGCGCTTGGCTCTGACTTGGACATCTGCGCTTGCCGCCGCGGCTGCTGTCTTTGTTTCTGTTTTGGGGGCTAGTTTAGCAGCTTGGCGCAGAATTCCGCATTAAAGCCGGGGTCCGTTCGGACCAACGACCAACCTGCTCCTGGTCTTCCCTCCTACCGCTACCGCTGCTCCTGCCCCATAATGTACTGCACACGCAGCACACCGCTGGGCTCCGGCAAGCGATCGCATCGTCTTCTCGGCGTCGTCTTCTTATTCCCGGGGTCGTGTCACGTCGGAGTCGGAGGAATGCGGAGAGAGCCGTCGTCATCTGCCGCCCGTTCCCACACGGCCCCGTAAAGAATCGCCCTCCCCGTCGCGCTCACGGCGCAGGCGCCCGCCTCACATCACGCTGCCTGCACTGCACTGCACTGCACTCGTGGTGGCCGTGGACCGGCGACCTCGAGACCGCGTCCGTTCCAGTTCCATTCCACCCGCTCCACACATGTTGCCCCGCCACCACTTGGCAATCCGCCTGCCAGCGCACGGAACGGGGGCCGACCTCATCCCCATACCGAGACGACAGCCCCACGGTCAGAGTCAGACCACCAGACCAATTGGAAGAGAAGAACCCGCAGCAATTGGAAAATAATTTTGTATGGAAAAAGAAAGAACATGTGCCGAGGTTCGAAAGTCCTTGGGGCAGCTTACATTACGAGGTGAGTTAGGTAGCAACTAGCAAGTAGTGGTTAGATTACAAGCAGACAAGCGTTACCAGATTAGATGAAGCTAGCTAATGCAGTCCGTACGGTGCCATAGTAAATTCCAGTAAAACGATGGAAGAACCAAGCCCCTGCATGAGTTAAAGACTACAAAGACCTTTTGGAGAACTTCATGCTCATTGATGATGCTGCGGTTGAGTTAACCATAGAGGCTGAGGCGATCTGCTAAACTAACCTTGCTCAGGATAGGTTACTTCATCTGTACAAGTTTGGCTAAAACTCCAGAGCGCAAACTGTGAAAGCATAGCCATGTGCTATGTGGAAATTAAGGACATCTATAAGACGGACGCTCATTCCGATAAGGTGACTATGGCCCTGTTTTGATGTTTCGCGAAATTTTTTTCGAGTATGTCGGGCACACATTTAAAGTATTAAATATAGACTAATTACAAAACTAATTACAGATTCTGTCAGTAAATCGCAAGACGAACCTAATGAGTCTAATTAATCCGTCATTAGCACATGTTTACTGTAGCAATTTATTGTCTAATCACGACCTAACTAGGCTCATTAGATTCGTCTCGCGAAGTACACTCCATCCATATAATGGGTTAGTTTTTTCGACTACATTTAATATGCCATGCATGTGAGGGAACATACTCGAAA
This sequence comes from Urochloa ruziziensis, assembly GCA_015476505.1. Lineage (NCBI taxonomy): Eukaryota > Viridiplantae > Streptophyta > Magnoliopsida > Poales > Poaceae > Urochloa > Urochloa ruziziensis. Next base: position 7,831,842 of record CM027118.1, read on the forward strand.
AAAATTTCGCGAAACATCTAAACAGGGCCTATTTCAACCAAACCTTGACAATCTCCCTGATAAATAATTATCCTGAGCCCTGACAGCCTCGGATCTTGAATTCTTGAGCGCCAATATCTTCATATCCTGCCAAACTTCAGTACACATTCCTCGGCTCAGTCAACAATTCCAGCTGGTTCAACCAAAATTTCATGAAAACAATACAAAGAACCAGTTACATATATGGAAACCTAAAACATCTAATGCAGATGTAGTACTTCAAAGAATCGACAGGATACATGCCTAATGTTTTGCTGGAGAAGAAAAAACGGCTGCCAGATTGAAGTATAACATGCTTGCTCAGTTGCTTCTGGTATACCACTGGTATCATTAATTGGTCAAGCCTTACATCAAAAGTACAGCACCACACAAAATAATGCTTCATGTGGTTTTATATAGCAAAAAGGAATACAAGAGACACTATGATACAAGATTTCAGTAAAAGTCATCACTTCAATATCTGCTCAGGCGAGTGCTTAACCAATATCTTGGCAATCAATTGAACTTGCTGCTTGTAGTTGGAGATTTACATCACATAGTTTACTTCGCATGGTTCCCCTCTAATTAACATTGTACTGAAACTGAAACGGATGCGCATAGACCTCATATTTCCAGTATAGTCCTTATCTGCTCAGGCGAGTGCTTAACCAATGACCTCGGGTCAGGATAGTTGTTCGTCGGATCCGTCACTGCCTTATAAATTAGCTCATAGGTTTCTGCTAGAGCTCTTGCCAAACCATAGCAGGCATCCGAACGTAATCTTGGGACCTGCAGTTGCTCGAATTCAGGCAAGGAACCTTCTGTTCCAGTGACAATACCATAAAATGCCCTCACGCATTCCAGAAGCATTTGTGGTGATGTCTCAACAACATCTGCCAGAGGCCTGGCACCATCATTGTTGCCATAGTCCTTTATGTATGGCATCTTATTTGACAGTCCACATTTCCTAAGAATGCTGTCAACTTCTTTATCTACAAGGGCTCGGATATGCGCTTCAATCATAGAACGCAGGTTGTTTACATAGCTTGATGCAACCTCCTGGCCCATCAATGGCTCCTGAATAGCTGATAAGCAGTTGATGAGGTAGACTTTGGATGAAGATTCAGCACTCTGCATGTTACATGGAATGAATAAGCAAAGGGGAAATGCCAAAGTAGTGAAGTATAAAATAAGATTTAAGTTTCTTGGGTGAAAAGGAGACATCCAATTTGATAATAAGGAACCAAAAGCGAACAATTCCATCAGGTTATAACAAAGGTTTTTTCAGTGCAACATAAAGAACAGTGTCATCCATTTTTTAATTAGATTTAACAGAAAGAGGTAATCGGAGAAAATTAAATTTAACACGCAAAACCAATAGGGAGATTCAGAACATGTGCAGTTTCCTCATAGAGCTGGAATGGAATGAACAGTTGGAATGGAACGAATGTTTAAGTTTTAGCAGCTGCCAGCTGAGCAATCATAACAGTTTCCTCATAGAGCTGGAATGGAATGAACAGTTGGAATGGAATGAATGTTTAAGTTTTAGCAGCTGCCAGCTGAGCAATCATAACAGTTTCCCCACATCTAACAACATTGGAAAACAAATTGGAAATAAACTAGAAAATATCAGAATTTTAATATTGCAACAAGAAGGAACCTTATAAGTCTGTTCATTGCACAACATCTATGTTTCATTAGAACATGTGATAATCAGTTGTCATAGAATTAGAAATGAACTACGGAGGGGAAAAAAAGAGAGGGTACTTTCAGCATTGCAGTAAGAAGGAATTTTAATGGTTGCCATAAGATGTTCATATTTTGTTAGTCTAAGTGAACCACAGTATAGACAAGATATACCATATGATCATCAGTGGCTACATATTCCATAATTAATATCGTCATCCTATACGTGGTAAAGATTACAAGTATGCTACTAACCAGAATTGATGTAGATAAATTCTTAGACAGAATAGCATCAACTGATATCGAATCTCTGCTATTTCCACTAGGATCAGAGTTTGTTCTACCACGCCGTGCAAGTGAACCTTTTGACTTTTGCGCCTCCGCAGCTTGCTCACACATCTGAAAAGTTAGTAATATATCAGTACAAATACTGCATGTAAGTTATACTGCTCATAATATCAAATTGTTCTGTTGTAAGCCTATCTCTCGATATGTATGAACACAGTAGCCTAAAAAATCAATGTTTTAAATAACGGGCTAAGGGGTTTAGCGGCAGGACTTTACAACAGCTAATAGCTATAGCGGGCTATAGCTACTAAATTGTACATGACCTCAAATAGCGGTACCCTGCCTGAAATAGCCATAGCGGAAGCTATAGCGGGAGATTTAAAACCTTGCTAAAAATGCAGTAAGCATTTAATTATACTGGAGCAATATATTAGTTCTGCAGAAACCAAGTGACTAGATATATTCCTACAAGTGGGCCGGTGCTAAGTGAGACATGCTCGCTATTATATTTTCAGGTGTAGCCTAGTACTACTTCATATTGTGCTATTAGAAAAAGCATGCTCCCTTGAGCTACAATAAGTGACATTTTGGACTTTGGCACGGTTCCCTAAAAAACAACTTTGACTGCTGCTTTTTGTTATAACATATTGCAAACAAAAGTATGCTATTATGCAACTACTCTTCAATACAGATCTCCTCGTATCTTTAAAAAAAATAGTTTGTAATCTAATTGAAATGGTTGGCCTAAGACAACCCCAAAACATCACTTATTTGTGACTGGAGGGAGTATAAAATTTTGCACAATAATGTCTTGGTAGTGCTTGTAGCCAAATAGGCATAGCTGTATAATTTGCTCATCAACATGACCAGATAACATCTTAAGATATTCATAACTGGCCAGGATTATAAAGAATCTTGCACAAGTCCTAGTCTTCTGATGATATTGTTGCAATGTTTTGGATGGTATTTTGGCAACTGAGTTTCAATATAATGCTATGGTAGCAATTTATAAGGCACACCTGACAGTTGACAAGAAAGCTCACCTGAATTATAGGATCCAATAGTGCAGAAATAACAGGATCAAAGTTTGGTCTTTTTCCAGAGGCAGGAACCATCATGCTATTGTAGGTATCTATGAGCTCAAGCAGCAAAGATATTCCTTCTCTTACGGCTGGTGGGGGAGAGAGGTCAACTGCAACAAGCGGAGGATATCGCAATAACTTCTCTCCTCGACTCTTCAGGATATTGAAGAATGTCTTCTGTGCTGCATCTCTAAGTGACCATATTGTATTGCACAGTGCAGTGTCTTCACCCAGAAGTTCTGCTATCTAAATGAGAAGGAAATTGCATGTAAACAGAAACACCTATCGATTTATAAAACTCCAAAAGGTGGCATTCCAGACTCACCGTGTAGCCATAGAATTCCAAGGTGTTGGTAAGTTTGAAAGAAACTATCAGACTTGGTTGTGACTGCAAAACTTGCTCAACTCGAACTTTAAATGGCCGACATGCCCCTTCAAATACTCTATCAAGCACAAAAGTTACATCAGACTCTCCTCTGGAGGAATCACCATCTCTTCCAGATTGACGTCGAGAAGTTGGACCACTGTCAGTCATTGCATCAGGATCAAGCAAGATGACTATAAGCTCTCTTTCTGATGCCAGGGCCTTCACAAATCAAAGAATCAATACTCAGGAAATGCTAACATGCTATCCAAAAGTAGAAGTGTATGGTTTCAAAAGAATGATTGCTTGTTGTCTAGTAGTAAGGGAAGAGCAAGGGAAAAACCTGATGTAGCCAACCCAGCATTTCGCCTACATAACGAAGAGGATCATGGGCATGCACTTCTATTGGTCTCGGGAGCCCTCCAGGTCCACCTCTAGTAAGAGCACTTATAAACCGCCTGAATAAGGCATGGTGTCTCATGTTGGCCACCTGTGAACGAAGATAGCCCGCCATGAGATATCAGTTCCGTTAGTGGTAGCTTTGCTATGCAAAAGGTACAGAATTACCTCCTCTGCACAATACTTGAAAAGAACAGGTCTTTCCTTCAGGCAGCGAACAGCCTTTTTCAAAAGTTCACTTACTTCAGGATTGTCGGTATCACCTAATTTTTTACACTCAGCTTGAACCCACCTGATAAAAGAATAGAAAAGGTGAATAGTGTGCCTGGATGTTCATACCATCTGATGATATAATAAGGAGCAGAATGCAATCTTAACCGAAAAGACTAGAATGCTAGTATTGCAGTACTTATCCTAAAAATAATCAAATTACAGCACAAATCACTTATGAAAAAAAATGAGATGTATGCCTGCGTGTTCATAATCATCTGAGCAGAATGCTATCTTAATCAAAATAGACTAGAATGCTAGTCTTGCAGTACTTATCCTAAAATGATCAAATTACATCACATATCACTTATGAAAAAAATGAGATGTATGCCTGCGTGTTCATAATCATCTGAGCAGAATGCTATCTTAATCAAAATAGACTAGAATGATAGTTTGGAGTGCTTATCCTGAAAAGGGTCAAATTACAGCACAAATAACCGATATTGCAAATGAGAATTTTTGAAGCATTGTGCTAATTTGGTCATAATATTTGTCTGATTTCACGGCAACTGGTGATTCACATTTTTTTGTTCAATAAAAAAATCAAGAGCATAGTAACTGCAATATTTTCAGCCCCTACTTTAGTGCTGGAAAAGAGATTTAACAGCGAAGCCATGTATGGTTTCTAAGATTTAGATCTTCCCTAGTCTATGAGCATGTTGAGCTTGGACTAACATTGTGAAATGGAAGGATTAGCAAACATAGCACCAAAACCAAGTGGAATCAAAATCAGTATCATGAAGAATTAATAATAAGAGGAATGAAAAGGAAGTGAATACATAAGAAAATACCTGCATAATCTTTCATAGGCGCCCTCTTGGTAGACAGACATCATATCCATAAGCTCCAAACCAGCACGCTGAAGAAATATCCAAAATTTGGACATTTTATATAAGTTTCTAATGTAGTTTGATAATGAAACTAGCTAGCAGAGTCTAGACAACTATGGAAAGATCACAATGTCAAAGCAATGTTAAGTATACTCCATCCTTGGCTACCATTTTAGGGGAGAAAACAATTTTGGCAGACGGGAAAACAAGATTATAAGAACAGGATCAAAATATCCTATCATGTTTTTTCCTTAAAAAAGTGTATAGTACTTATTTTCTCGTTTGGGTTTCATGAACATGACAAACTTTTATTATAGACAGTTAGCGATCCAATTTTCTGTTTTGATTGAAGGGCTCAGAGGAGAACGTGATACTGTATAACTTGTACATTAGATATCACAAGTTGGTTATGGTTTCTGAGAATTCAAGGGTTCAGAGCTACAAAACTTTGAGGACAAAGATATTTGTACCTGGTGGTGTGTTCGCAGCAGGACCTTGCAGTTTGAGTGTATTTCTTGAACATGCAGCAACGCCTTGAAGAATTTCTCGTCTATCTCTTCCTCGCGAAGTGCATTTATCTATTAATCATTAGCAAAAGAGTAGCACACAAAAAATTGTGAACAAATACCATCATGATATCCGCCTTAAGCCAATGACTGAGGCATCAAACCTAGCAGCCAAATATCATTGGATAAAATTAAATTTATTCAAAAGGAAATGGTACCTCTTCATTTGATAGCTGGTAATCCCGCAGGAAACATGATACAATTTCTTGCCGCTGAGTGATAACTTCAAGTTCCTGTTGCATCCTCTCTGTTGTACTAATGATATCCCCAGTACTTGCACTGCAACTGCTCAATGCTTCCTCGATCCTAACATAGTTAAAAAGAAAATGTAAAGGAATAGCAGACAAAGGGAGCATGCCTTGAGATGAAAAGGAGAATGAAGGAATCAAATTTCTGGCACATAAGTGACAGTTTAAGCTTATTGTAGAATGCCTTTTTATGTATAGATAAAATGTATTCAGGCAAGCAAAAAAATGCTAATGGAGTACAGAATTGCTAAGTTGAAATTGTGCGAGTATAATATTCCACAGTAGAAGCCTTATTGCACCATACTGCAGGGCATCTCCAGCAGATTACCAAAAACACATCCCTTATACATATTCTCTTCCCCTCACCAATACCAACTTTTTTGGTTTTTGGAGGTCACCGAGACTACCAAAAATAACTGTCAATTAGGGTAGAGGGATGGATTCCCTTCATTTGGGTGAGAGGAAGATTTGTTTTGGTGATTACTATAAATTTTTTGGTACTGGTGATGAGATTGGTAATCTACTGGAGCATTGCCATCACCAATACAACATGTTTTTGGTATTGGTAATGTATAAGAGTAATCTGCTGGAGATGCTTAGCTCCTCTATCGCCAACACTTATTCAGAACCCAAGCTTATGTTGTGAACTTGTAACAATTCGGCAACCTTATATGTAGCTCAAACTACTAATCTAAACACATCAGAAAACAAGCTAATGTTAGGGATTTTCAGATGCATTTCCGGGCATATAGAGCAGAGAGAGACACAGAAGGCAGGGCAATGGACAAAGCAACTCACTTCTTCCAGGAGTCATTCAGCGCGTGCACCTCCCCCTCAACGCGATCGAGCGCCTACACGCAAAACAGCAAAGCAAAGCAAATCACAATCACAAATCAGGGCGCGGCGGATGCGGAAGGAAAGGGCGGGCGTCGAACAACACCGCACCTTGTGGGCGGGGAGCGAGGCGTCAAGGAAGTGGCGGTTGATGGCGAGCGCGCGCTGCTCGATGGAGGACTTGAGGTTGCGGCGCGCCTGCGGGGTGTTCTGCACGTAGAAGGTGGAGAGGGCGCCCAGCGAGGCCAGCAGATCCGGGCTGTCCGTCCGCGTCTCCAGCACCTTCTTCAGCTTCCGGGATACCCCCGGAGCCAGCGCCGCCGCCATCGCGCCCGCCGCCGCCAACGGCTCGCGATCGTGATCTCCCCCGCCTTCCTCCGCCTAGAAGTCGGGGTTTGGTCGTTCGGGATCTGAGAGGAGTGAGGTGGGTCGACGCTCGACGGTAGCAGCCGGCCGGACGCGGGGAAGGCACTTCGTGAGGGCGTAAGGCTGCTGGGGCTGAAGTCACTAAAGCCCATGACAAGCCCAATAAGACGATTTAAAAGAAAAAAGGCCCAATAAGCTAGTACCGTATTAGTACTTGTCAGGTCTTTCTTTTCTCAGAAAAAAACTTGTCAGGTCTTTCATTATTTTTCCTATATACGGCCACAATGTCTCTTCCTCCGTCTACGGACGGCCTCGGCAACAAACTATCCCGTTCCAATTCATATACGTTTTGGGAAGCATTATTCCTTTTTTTCATCTAGACAAACCTTAATACTCGATATTTTTTCACCCAGTCCATGCCTGGATTCGTGTTCTTTTGCCTTCTCCGGTGAGGTTAAAAGGGAGAGGGGTGACCGGGAGATTGGTTCGACAGTGATGATGGTCTGTGAATGGGACGACGGGGTATTTGGACATGGGAGTGCCACCGGAGGGTCACTCTCGGGGCTGCACAAGGGCTGATCAACGCAGAACATATGTTCCTCTCCAGAACTAAAACGAAAAGGTAGCCTGTTTACAAGTCACAGCTCATGCTAAAATATGGCGTGAACTGATAATATCCGGAATCATGTTTCTGCTACTGCGCAGAGCAGATACGCCCAAAACCACATTTCCGATGTCAGAAGTCCATCGTACAAATTGACATTATTTCACGACTCCATCTCCATATGTTCTGCAGCTGCATAAGATATCTCCTTGCCCATAATCACTGCAGTCATCATCAATTTACCAGCATCTGGAAAATCCTTGTGCTGCATGAGCACTTCCTCCACCGACAAGCATTTGCTCTCCAAACCTCTCAGATGTATATCCTCTTTCTTCACAGGCAGCACATCCTCAAAAGTGCCGTCGTACGCCACAGAATCCGGGCTATAACACAGCCTGGAAGCTTTGAAGAGGACGGTTTCTTGAAGAGATTCTTGGATGACTTCGTCACTCCAACCTTCTGATGTGGATGCCTCCGAAAGCTTCACCCAATCATCCTGGTTGGTTGCATTCATCCAGCATGCCTCAAGAAGGCCTCTGTTGGAGCTTCGGAACGATGAGCTTGTCCAAGCAAATACTTCAAAGGCTTTAAGGGAGAGCTCTTGGTCTTTCTTCAGGCACATCTCAATCAGTTCTGATGGATCAAGCAATGTTCTTGTATATTTGACTTGTGCGTATTCTGGATCATGCTGAACAATTTCTTCCTGCGCAGAAAAGAGAGGAGTACAATTAATCTGGTCGGCTATAATCATCCCCAATTAACTCAAAAAAGAAAATGATACTATAGTTCCAAAACCCAGATTTTAGTGGCCTTGAGGAATTCATAACCCCAGGTGTTTACAAGACAGTTATGTGCTAGCTCCCAGTTTAATCCTGTTCACTTTTCACTCTGAATTTTTCTTTCGAACATCCAACAGCTTTGAATAAATCTAATGGCCTCCTGGGTCCAAAACAACCAAAAATAGCTCAAAGTAACAGTCTCACTAGGAGTTAAAACGCTGCTGGTACCCAGTAGGATTAAAGGATTTTGTCAGGATTTGCAAATCTGATCTATACCCTAAATGCAAGATAAGGGGTTCCATCTTCTTGTACAGCTTGAATTTGAATGCTCACACTACATAAGGTAGAGCTGCTATCACTCAAATTACATTAGTTTGAATACTCAAACTAATTAGTTAAGGTGTTCATGGCATCATGACTCTAATTCATAAGGCAGATGTTGACCTATTGCTGAGTAGATTCTGGGCTCCCAGGGCACAAGAGAATGACATTTTTGCAATCATGTTCAGAAACAAATATCATGACTAGAACAGAATGGTTAAAACCATGTTATATATAGGGAAATTCACCTGCAGTTTTAGAATCTGCATGTCTGCTTCTATCCGTGCAACCTTTGCTTCATAGTCAATATCCTTACCTATTTGTTAATGAAAAATATATCAGGAAGGCCTTATCAAGAGAGAGAGAAATGGTGTTGTTTATAAACAGCAGTACGTGCAAACAATGACGCAAACATATGTTCAGTCCTCTAAAAGGAAACTATGTCGTATTTGATAAGGAAAAAAGAAAAGAAATCATGCCAGCATAACCAGCAGCGAGTGCAAACAATGATGCAAACTTATGTTCGGTCATCTAAAGTTTTTTTACTAGACATTCAGTAACCTAGCATTTCTTATTTTGCAGAAACTTCAGTAGAATCAAGCAGGTTTTCTTGAAAACTAGATAAGATTCTGAGTAAGATGCCACAAGAGACTAGGTTTGCAATTTTGCATAGGCATTGAAACATGTGAATTAAATTTGATAACCAAGAATGTCTGCATGGAATTACTCGCACAAACTTTGCAATTGATAAGCAACAAATCCAACATCCAGAAGACAATAGAAGCATATTTTCCGTAACGCCAGAAATGTATGCAGTAAATATGAGAAGTTCCTGAATAATTGTTTCAGTGCAGAGTATAACATGAAATTAGGAAGAAACAGCTACCTGCTGTTGCAGCAATTTTAGAGAGATAAAGAAGACGTCTTCTTTCAGCAAAGGACAGTGGCTTTGTGCTGGTTGTGACGCTAGCATCTTCATCAAGACTACCACGCAGAGCATAGGTATGAAGAGTCTCAGAAGCAGATGAGAAGTAGTTTAAACATATCTCGTGAAGCCACAGAAGATCACTCCGGTCTTTCAGAAAAATAGCTAACTCTTCCTGGAATTCTTCACCCAGCCTTAACAGCTTAGAGTATTGTTTGCTGTTGACTAGCTCTTTAAAAACAAAGAAACTGAATCCCCCATGAGGCCCTACACTATCATGCTGCAACAAGATGAACATTAGAACCATATCCTAGAACATGACTTAGTAAAAGTTAGAAAGTGAACAATGTATTCTTTCAATGCTAAACCATTGAGCTAAAGCACGACATGTTTATGCGCTGCAGCAGAAAAAAGGAGTCTGGAATAAATTTCATATATGGTCTTGATATTATACCATTAAGCTACGAAGCAGAACTGAGTCATTGAGGTCAGAGCAAATCTGCCACAGTGTTTGGTATCCTTCATGCCGTTTGGCTGTTGCCAAAATTGGAGAAATGACCTCTCTAAATATAGACTCTTTCAGATCCAGATTATCTGTACCATCTCTTAACTCCTGCTATGTAAGGAAAAGATATTAGTTGTTCCGTATAAAGCTCAAAAAATTCTACAGCTACTGCCCTAAAAAAACAGAAATTCTACAAGTACCAAACAGGAAGACACCAAACCCTATGCACCAATACGTAAGCAAAATTGGCAATCATCCAAATAGACCTTTGCCACAGTTCTTTATCATTCCAGTAGAAAATACTTTCTTTTTGCCCATTAATATCAAGCTAGACACTTACAAACTTACACAGTTACTGTTATGGTGGGAAATGTGAGGAGGAGGAAGCTGAGAGGATTGAGGGGGCGAGATCGCCGGCCGGGGGCCTCTGCCCATGGCCGGGCAAGGGGAAGGGTTTGCCTTATAATTCCTTGCTTGATTCAATTGATAACATGCCTGGCATTATATAGCCCTGCCCCTAGTACACATGAGCTAACAAACTAAAACCTTATCTAACTAACCTAATCTTCCTAACCAATCTGCTAATTTAACAATTAAGAAACTAAACGAACTATTGTTGATGGATGGCTTGTACGGCCAGCCACCCTGACAGTTACACCCATCGCAGATGACCGTATCATACTCGTATTATCAGGTATTATTATGAGTCAAAAAGCGGATAGTGAATAATAAACAGAATGACTAATATGAAAATTGATCAGAGAAATCAAACCTAAAATCATTGTATGAAATTGGAAATCATGGATTCAGTATGAAAGCATGCCAACCTGAACTATCACTACTGGCATGTGAATCAAGCTATAACTTTTGCACTCTAATCCTTTACGGCAGTGCATCATCGCCTAGATGATGCTATGCTTATTTAAATAAGTACAATACTACCCAAGTGAACGACAGAAAATACTAATCAGGCAAAAAAAGAGATGACACGACAGAACAGACCAATAAAGGGCCAACACCATATTGTAAAAATTGCAAAAATGACTATTAGGAAATTAATGATGGTTAGCTAAACCAAACCTGGTATTTGGTCTCCACTATTTGTTTAGCAAGGTTGTAGAGGGCTCCCAAAAGTTCATCTCTCCGTTCACAATATTCTTGGACTAGCACACCATGTTCCTGCCCACGTTCGAATTTGGCAGTTAAAAGAATTAGATATGCCTCCAGTAGAATATCTGTGAGTCCTTCCAACTGAGACCATAGATTAGACTTCATTGACATGTCTGCAGCTCCTGATTCTCCCAAAAGCTCCATAATGAATGATGCCAAACTCCAGATTCCAGACCGTACGACAAGGTGGCTGTTCCACGTTATCAGTCCTTCAGGAGAAGGATACCACTCCTTGTGCTCCTTCCTGTAGTGCAATGCTGCATGAACTAAGGTGATACAAGCATTCGCTAACTCAAGTGCACGTTGCATCTGAACAGAAGGGTGTTCTTCTCTACTAATGATGTATTGAAGCTGATGAGCTAAGCAATAAAATAGATCCTCTATATCAGAAACTCTACTGTAGAACACTTCTGCATTGTCACGATCCATTAAGAGAATTGTGTTTCTACGAGCTTTCTCACCAACCAACTGAATAAGGTTCCAAAGGGCACCAGTGATTTGGGTTTTCAACTGAGGTGATAAATGAGTACTCGAGCGTTGCTGGATAAGAGCGTTATGTAATTCCCTAAGCTGTATCATTCCAGAAAGCTTTTCACCATGCTCCATGATAGTTAGCATTGCAGCTCCTGCAGAATGAACAAATTGCTTCTTCAGTCAAGGAGGCATCGGTAAAGAAAACTGTAATGATTAAATTCAAAGAACAGATTCAAGCTTCCTTATTGCATGGTCAGTACATACTGCTATCATACTACATTCATGTAGAGCAAAAGGCTAGTCATCAGTTTGGTACCATATGAAATTGACTAATAATCAGCTGATACGAAGCTCTGTAACAGATTAATTGATAATTGTCATTCTTATAACATAGGTGGCACGTCAATTGCCATCCTGGCCCACTTTCAGTGACAGATGGTCCCGCATGTCGGTTACGCATGTGATCAAGAGTGGCAAAATTGTAGGATTATAAAAGGCTAGGTGAGAACAACACTATAAGGTAGAGCTAGAGCACACGATATGATTCATCAATTGTCGACAATATATACAAGGATGGCAAGTGGGGAAGGATGGTTCTGCATTGTATTCAGCTTCTAAAAACAATCAGAAGTATTTTTTATTTATGTTATTCACATTAGAACCTTGCTATGACACTGTTTAATGAAGATATTAAATTAAAATGATGGTAAGAGAAAATCCATACTTTGCTTCGAAGCGAGTTCTTCATGACACTTTGACAAGACAAGGAATTGGAGGAATTTCTCATGTTTTTGCTGCTTTTCAACGAGGGATGAAACAATTGTTGAGGCAAGAAATTCAGCTTCTCTGGTTGTTGTCCAGTGTTTAGCTAATGTGTTTACAATCGATTTGCTCATCCTAACAAATATGTTCATCTCACCCTCTTTGTCAAATGCTCCTGCGTCTCTAAGCTTTTGAAGTGCCTCATTAACTGCGCCTGAGATTATAAATCATGAATAACCGATTCAGTAGCATTTCAGACTCTTCATCAACCACTGCCTGCTGAGTTATTCCAGTTAAAGCAGGCCTTTGCCTCTCTCCAGCACTCCAAGCCTCAGAGCTAGCTCTCCTGGGAACAACACTGGCACTGAAGACTTGACTTCTTCTTTTCTCCTCAGCAACTGCTTCATTACAACTACCTTTTCGTGACAAGCTACGCTCTGGTGGTTCGACCCCACCAACTAATACAGCTTTTTCAGGAATCGCCCAGACTCCTGCCTTTTCTGTTAGAACAACCCAAGCACCTTCATCTCTGTCCTCAGCTGATGGGATAACAGAAGCATCCAGGACCTTTCCAGCATCCCAAGGCAGATCAAACTGATAAAGTCGGGTCGAACCTCTCCAATATATGGCCACTGTTGCTGTTCCATCACCTGACAGGATGATTACAGAACCAGAAGGCTTACCGCCAGTTCTTAGTCCTCATCGAGAATAAGAATTCTTCATCCTCTATTCTAGCCTTAGGAATAATCACCTGAGAGGGAGCTTTTTTCTCCAAAAACCTTTCCATTTTAACATTATCTTCAGATGAAAACTTCTGGTTAGGTTTGTACAGCATCGTAAGAAGAGAATACTGAGTGTAGTTTGACCCACTAACCCTATCCTTGCAAAATGTAGCAACAAGTATGCTAAATTCCTTCCCATGCTCATCTACCTGCATGTCCAAAAGCCATATATTTTTCTGCCCAGCTATATCTTTCTTGATGCTTGCATCCCCATCAGTACCGACAATTTCCTGAGACCCTAACTTTTTTACATTGATGCCATGCAAGAGTGAGATGCTCCAACATTGCACCTCATTGTTTGTCAACAAAAAGAACTTCCGATCAGAACCCTCAGACGAGACATTACTTGGTAGCCAAGCCAATGACCTTCCACCATTACTTTTCTGAGAATGATCGGCACCACCATCTCCTAATGTATCTCCATGAACCTTTTCTCGACGAATTCCTTCCGGTGAACAATTGAACAACCACAAAGCACCGGTAGGCTCAGAGGCTATTGCAATACACTCATGGGTGCCTCCTGGAACTGCAGCTGCAATAATCGAATTAAACCTGAAACAATCAGATTTACCATAACTTGCAGACACCTCACCATAACCTGGTGAACAAAGAACTAGACTCCTATTAATTCAGCATAGATGTCAGGCCAATAAGCAACAGCTTGTGTTCTCTTGTTGCACAGGATAACACCAGTAGAACTTTTTCTATACAGTATATCTCCACTGTTTCTTGTTGATGAACTGGTATTATGCCATCTCATTATACAAACTGTCCACTGAATACCATGGAGGGGTTTTATGTCTTTGCATCCAGTAAGAGAAGATGGAAGGTCAAGTACAATAAAGTCTTTAGCAACAGAAGCTGAGTAGTTCCAGATAAAAAGCTCATTTCCACATATCATCCACGCAAGGGATGTTTCTTTATCAATGCCACCAGTAAACAGGTTCTTGCCTACAAGCGATGCACAACAGGTATCTATGACTCAGTAAGGTACAAGCAAACTAATAACATGGAAAATAGCATATGTGCACTGAGTTGAAACAGCTACCAGAGAAATTCTTCTGTAGAAGACTGGCTTGGGCATTCCGAACGACTTGGGGAAACTCTGCTACGTGCACCGGTTGGATCTGGTCCGAATCACCAGCTCCGTCAGTTCGCTTAGATGTCGAAATCCTGGAAATTTGCAGAAAATGGGTCAGACCGAGCTCATTTTCCTGAACTGAACGTGCTAGGCTGCTGGAAATCTAAAATGAGGAAATCAGAGATGCCCGCGCCGCACTAGCTTTTGGCGCCTTCAATTAGTCACGGCCATACGACAAAATGCAGTTTGGTGAAAGCAAAGCGGTTGAGAAGAAAGGAGTACCTAGCGAGGAGAGAAGAGGAGGCCCATGGGGCCGGGGTGCCGGTAGTGGGGCGGTCGGCGATGGCGAATCCGCGAGGCGACGGGGAGTGGGTGGGAGCAGCAGGTGGAGGTGAAGGGGACGCCTCCTCCCTGTCCCTGCGGTGGAGGAGGTGGGGCTTCCTGATCGCCGGCGAGAACATCTTCGGCGGCGCGGCGGGTGGGCTGAGAGCACTTCACCTTCTCCGACCAGCCGGCCTTTCGGTCTCGGCGCTCTCTCCGGTGGCTAGGGTTTTACTAGAGTTTTTGTTTTGTGGTGTCTTTTTGCGGGTTTGCCCCTGCTTACTAGAGGAGGACACAGAAACAGGGCATCATTTAAGATAATCAAAAACAGGGAGATCGATTTGAATGTTTGCAGGCGGGGGCAAGTTTTATTGTGAAATTTTTATTTTTCTGTACTTTCCTGAGAATTGAACTAGCATCATGCCCGTGCGTTGCTACGGGATAATAAAACTTTAAACTAAAGATACACAGATCGCACAATAAAATACAATACTATGAAAATAAGTACTAATATTAAAGTGACCTTAATAAAAAATTAAAATTTTTGAAATTAACACATAGATACTAACTTGAACAATGTATCTCCGTATGATATGCTCAAATTTATAAAAGTCCTTGCTTAGAAAATTTTGTTAAACAATGTTTTTTTATAAGAGGTAACATTGTAAGGGTATATTTTTTGAACAATGTCTATCTGTAGTGCGTGGAATATTGCAATTAGTGATGCCTAAGTGCAAATCTAATACATAGTCTACGCATCTATATTTTGGGTGGATTGAGAAGTTAAATGTCTGGTATGCCCTTGCCTATTTTACTTGATTGCACATTGGCATTTTATATGTTCTCTAACTTATATTGTGATTGGATATAAAATGAGAAAATGAAATTGGAAGTAAAGCATACAACATATTTTTTCTCCCTATTGCTATTATTTATCCGGTGCACATCTACTATCCGTTGCTCTTTTTATTTTTCTCTCTCTCTTCATTTTTTCTTTTTTTTCTTCTCTCGCTTCCTTTCTTTTGCTCTGCCTCATCCGCTCGCCGCTGATCCTCGCGATGACTTCTTTTCTTTTCCACGCCTCTCCCTATCCGTTCGCCCTCTCTTTCCGGCCTCCTGTCTCTGTCCGCCTACGGCTTCGAGCTCCTCCCTCCCTCGACGGTCGGCCCCGCCCTCCCCAGCCAGCACAGCGCGTGCGAGCTACTCAAGTCCAGGCGGAGGAGAGGGCCTGAGGTGGACGCGGCGGAGGAGGAGCTCCATGGCGCGGTGCTGGCTCTTCTTGTCCCCCGGCGCCGCCCGGATCTCACGGCCGGCGGGCGGGCGAAGAGAGCATGGCCGGGGCCCGTCTCCATCTTCTTCCTCTCGCGACGGAGAGCCCCAGCGCGGCGGTGGAGGAGCCCCCGGGTGGCGGATTCCTCCCGCGGCGCAGGGCGCGAGCTCAGGAGTCCCGCGTCCTGGCTCGATTCGCCAGCCTGCATTGAGGAGCGGCAGATCGAGTGGCCTCGTCTTCTCCGCCGGCCTCCTCAACTTCTATGCGCCATCTCCAGGCGGTGGCATCGAGCTCCTCGTGGCGGCGCGGGTCCATCTCCATCCCCCACTCGCCTCCCTCTCTCCTCCCTTGCGCGCAGCGGGGACTTGGTGGGCACGGGAAGGAGGCAGGCCCCGCGCCACGTCGAGCTCTGGCTGGCTGCGGAGGAGCCCAAGCTTGGAGTCCGGCTGCTTGGGTAGCGAATCGACTGGACCCTCCTTCCCCAACATCCTGTCCTCCAGTTTGCTCGAGGATGGCAAGCACCGGCATCAACCTTCAAGCAGGCATGGTGTAGAGAGGAGGAGCCAGGGCGAGGAGGTGCATTTTCACAGTGGAGATTCTACGATCCCAATGTCTTTGGCAATCGGTCCATAAGTAATCTCATCCCCACTATCTTTGATAATTAATATTAGTAATATGCTCATGCGTCAATTTCTATTTATTGTTCTGCATGCATTCTCATTATACTACATGGCTTTATCATTGTTAGACTGCTCATAATTATATCACTTTGGATCTAATTGGTCCAACTCTTTAAACAAGTTTTTTGTAGTGTGTGGATATGAACCCATAGCCTAGAAATTTCATTTAACCTTATCTGATTTTAACTTGACACTTAGCTGACAGTTCAAGGCATTAAGCTCTACCTGATAAATTCAATTATTGGACCAACAACCTGTTGCCGACCCAAGTTAGTTTTTTCATTACCTCTGAAGTTGAAAATGGAATCATGCCCACTTCAGTTAAAAACAACTTTTCTTAAAGTCCACATTTGAGGATCATATATTCCAGTCAAACAGCACACCACAGATACCCCTAGATGCACATGCACTTCCCATTCTAAGCACATGTTGGCCACTGATCACGGGTGCACTGTTTCCCTCAATTATTTTTCTTCCTAAGTTGTCAATAGAATCATGCCCAGAGTTAAAATAACTCTTGTTTGAGGATAATATTATCCATTAAAAACAAATCTCTTGATTACGTCCTAAAAGGTACTCTTGCTTCAAACTCAACAATGCCACTTCAGCTTGGGTTAATGACATAAGGCATACTGAATGACTTGTCTTAATACATTGAGACATATCTGAATGATCTTTACTTTGCTTTGATAGACCCAGCTGCTGGAGTAGCACTGTAGCATATAGCAGTAATCACTTCAGCATTCTACTTTGTAGACCCACATGAACCCTGCATCAATGATGAAGCTACTATATCCCAACTGCTAAAGGAGAAGGTAATACATAGGCATAGAATATTCCTAGCACTCAATGTATGTAGCTCATGACTACATATTAATACCTGATAATTGCCTGTTAAGCAAAAGAGGGGTAAAAAATATTGAGAGTTTCCTAAAAAAATAGTTTCTAAAATCCAATACCTGCTATATTCTAAAGAGATGATGTCTGGTGCAAATTTCTTAACAAAAGAAGCTTACGAAAGAGCTGTTAGTTTTCTCCTGCAGTTATTAATTGACAATAAACAATAGAGGATTGGGAAGTACGATAGATGAAAAAAAAATATAACACTAATACCTGATGATTGTTGTGTTTCATTTTGAGTGAACTGTAGTTTCTTGGCAGCGTTTTTAGGAGGATTTTTTGCAGCATATTGTTCACGACGCTTCTTATTCATTAGTGACTTCGCCTCAGGAGACATTGCAGCTCTAAGCGCAGCCCTACGCACCCTGTCTCTCGCACGCCTACGTGCGCTATGTGATGCATTTTCGCCACCTGGACGAGAAAAATGCTTAAAGTAAAATTTAATTGTAGAGGATAGGCCCATTTAAACAAACAGAAATTACCAGTGTGGCCATCATTCGGGGGTAGTAGTCTGCGATAACTGGACATCAATGGTTATAACTGCATAGAGGAATAACGGTGAATATGTTGAATGGAATATGGAATACTACTGTTAGCTATACTTCTTGGAGTGTATTGTGATGGTGAGCACACCTGGGGACTGCGGCTGAGACGGTGTACCATTGGATGTTTCCAGCAGTTCGCTATCCGACAGACTGTCTGCATGAAAATCAGCGGCGGATAAAGATCATTTTTAAGATCATGAGCCACACATGCGGTAAACAACATGCGCACTGTATTGTGCTGGTGAGCACACCTGGGGACTGTGGCAGGGTGAGACCTCCATTGGTTGTTTCCAGCAGTTCGCTCTCCTCGTTCTGAACGGCCCCATAGGAGATGACTCCTGCAGGAATGTAAAAGACAATAACAATCGCAAGAAGGAATTTTGGACAACGAGAACTACACACAAAACTCATTGTTGTATGCAACTTATTACCAGACAACTGATGATCAACCTGGAGTCTGCTGGGTGGTTCTGTATGGACGTATAGACCGTTTTGGTTAATTAAGCATAAACATTTGAGGAATGGGAAGTAATTAAGGTGGGTGTACAAAAATCAATTATAATACTAATACCTGATGATTGTTGTGTTTCATTTTGCGTGAACTGTAGTTTCTTGGCAGCTTTTTTAGGAGGATTTTTTGCAGCATATTGTTCACGCCGTTTCTTATTCATTAGTGACTTCGCCTCAGGAGACATTGCAGCCCTAAGCACAGCCTTACGCGCCCTGTCTCTCGCACGCCTACGTGTGCTATGTGATGCATTTTCGCCCCCTGGGCCATAAAATATTGAACATGATTTCAGACATAAAGTTTTTCAAAGATGCATGGGAGGCTTATTGTAGCTTTGAGCAGCATGAGGCCCCAGGTTCAAGATCATTTTTCACTGAGATTATAGCCTCAATTTCAGACATAAAGTTTTTCAAAGATGCATGGGAGGCTTATTCTTAGTCGTGACTACAAGGCAAGTCTGCCAAACACAAACTCTTGCAACAGGTTTGGCTGCAAGGCAAGTCTGCCAAACACAAAAACCTTTAAATGAAATGTTTACCTGATGAAAGATGTTTGGCTGGATGTAGCATTTTCCTGATTAGAAGAAACCACTTGTGAAAGATGACCTATAGAGGTAATTGTCAGATAATGAAATGTTTACCTGATGAAAGATGTTTTACTTGATCTTTGGTTTACTTTCTCCACGATCTGGCATTAGGTAATTGTCTGAAATAACTGAAATCACCTTACCTCGTGTGCAAACCTTTGCAGGAAACAAAGGGCGGCGACGAAGGCTATGACAATGGGGACGGCGGGTCGGTTTTGGCCAATGCAACAAACATAAGGCGTTGACGTCGGCGTCGGCGCAGCCTTGCACTACCGTCGTCGTTATAGGCGGCGAGGGTGGCTTCCCTAGATATCTTGGGGAAGGCAGCGAGGGTGGCTTCCCTGGAGATCTTGGGGCAAGCGAGGTGGGCCGGGATGCCGGGCTCGATGACGACGAGGACGAAGACGGCCTGGCACAAAGACGATTCCGATGGAGACTCCGACTGCAGATGTTTAGGGTTTAGGAGATAGGAGGGGCGAGAGGTTTGTGGGCGGGGCGAGAGAAGGCGTGGGTACGCGGTATGGGAGACACGAAGATCGCACGGTCTCGGATGTTCTCAAAGAAGATTTGACGGCGGGGTAGGGCGATGCGACGAAGCAAGAACGGACACGAAGGGAGGAGACGACGCGATCGGAAGTTTTTGAGATCGTAGGGCTGTGGGAGGGTTTGCGGACTAATCTGACGGCGCGCGGGTCGCAAAATCGGCGACGATGGAGCGACGGGGCATGGGTCGCACGACGAGCGATCCACTTCTTGGACGTTTTAGTTGTAGAGATAGTGATATTGTGCGATGACATGTTTATCATTGAGTCCCCTTTCAAAAGAATTTATTAAGTTCCGTTCCATACATCTTGAGTTGAGGACCATATAGCTTTCTCCCATGAGAGGGCAATGATACTTTCACCAAAGTTTACCAAAAAAATCTCATATCACCAAAGTGGTTTATAAAAAACCAACTACGGTAACCTTTCAAACAATTACAGCTAGCACGGAATTGAGGATCTTGTATGCTAACGGATTTTAGGAATGCGAAAGACTTCAATTCAAAGGGTAGGAAGTAAGGTGCTAATATTATATAGATTATAAAAGGTAGTAGAAGCCTGCATCAATTCCTAAAATAAAGATGGGCCCCGCGAGTAAGGCCGATATCATTATATATGTATATATTATTTTCTTCTTTATTGTTCGTAACTACAGCAATAGAAGGCTAGGGCAATCCGGGAAGATGGGCCCCGCGAAGGAGACGAAGCCGTGAGGAGCAGGTATTTTCACCGTGGCTCTCTGCCTCTCTCCTCGCTCCAGTCACCGCAATAAAGAGCTCCACCATCGGAGCGCGGAGCGGCTGGTGAGGCATCCTAAATATGACAGATTGAAGAGTGTTGCTCAACTTTAGCGTTAAGACTAGGTACCTATGTAGCCACCCACACGAATACATGCATTAGTTCCTTACAAGGAAGACTGTTTAGGCCGTGTTTAGTTCCCGAAAAGATTTCGGTGAAAAGATTTCGGATTTTGATTTTACCGATTTAAAGTAGTGAATGTACACGAAAAAGGTGGAAAGTTATATGGATAGGTTGGAAATCTCGAGACGAATCTAACGACGGTAATTAGAGGGTAATTAATTCGTAATTAACGGATGGTTACTGTAGCATTACTATTGCAAATCATGGATTAAGTAGGCTCATTAGATTCGTCTCGCGATTTCCAGTCTATCTATGTAACTTTTCACCTTTTTGTCTACATTTAATACTCCATGCATCTAAGATTCTCCTTTGATGTGATGGGTGAAAAGATTTCATTTTGCAACTAAACAAGGGCTTAGTTTTAAGTTTATAGACCATCTATGATCGATTTCGTTGCAAATATACGCCTCACGTAATAATATTAAATCAGTCTAACGGATTATTCTCTTTTCAGTTCCAGCTCAGCTCAGCGAAATGAACACGGCAAAGAAATCCAGTTCCTTTTTCAGAAAAAAAATCCAGTAGGGTTTCAGACGGAAAGAAACCGGGGCTATTCGCGTGGAAAAAACTCGAGCTGGATTTGAAAGTCGTGTCCCGCGAGCGGATAGACCCAGCAGCGAAAGGGAAACGTGAAAAATCGCGGGACACACACCCTTCCCTCCACCAGCGCCACCGTACTAGCAACCTGCAAACCCGCCTCCCTCCCGACCCGGCGCCCGGCGGCTGCCAATTCGATCCCTCCGGCCCTCCCCTCCCCAACTCACTCCCCCCTCCAACCTGGGGGCGCCGAGGCCCACCTCCACACGACGCGCACTCCGCCTCGGCGGCGCCTCTACCTCTCTCTTGGCCGCGGCGGAACGGCGCGCGCCTCCGCCGGCTGGCCTGCCCTGAGCGGCTCCCACCGGACAGGTCGTGGCAACTAGTACCAAGGTAACTGGCTCGATAGCGTGGCGCTCACTTGATTAGCTCGTGGTGAGTGTGCAAAGCAAGTCATGATATGCTGCTGCTTGCTATTCGTGTCTGATTGCCAGGTGGGGGAGCATGTCGAGCGCGGCGGTGAACGGGCTGGCCGGCGCCGGCGGTGGCATCATCGCGCAGATCATTACCTACCCTCTCCAAACGGTATCATCATATCCTCTCATTGCCCTCCCGACACTCTAGTTAATCCTATTGCCCCCCTTCCGATTCGGTAAATGTTTTTGCTGCCGAATGGTTCGATTAGGTGAACACCCGTCAGCAGACAGAGAGGTCGGCGAAGAAGAGGAAGGCTGGGAGTGGTGCCACCGACACATCGACCCTCTTCCAGATGCTCCAGGTGACTCATTGCGGATTTGCTGTCTACTTGTTGCAGTAGCTGATTAGTGGCCCCTAATGACCAAGTGTGGAATCAAATAACAGCTGATCCAAAATGAAGGGTGGGGTGGATTGTACAGCGGCCTCAAGCCCTCTCTCTTCGGCACTGCTGCATCACAGGTTAAATTCTACTTCCAAGTTAGAGTTTGCCGCGCAAAACATTTTCTACCAACAATATCTAGTAAGTGCTAATTATGAACTTGAGCCACAATCCAATTGTGGTTGCAGGGAATCTATTACTACTTCTATCAGATTCTTAAGAACAAGGTGGAAGATATAGCAGTTGCTCGCGGTAAGAAGGGCCTCGGGGATGGTACTGTTGGGATGCTCTCTTGGCTTGGTATTGCAGCTGTTGCTGGGTAAGCCGTCTACTAACACTGCAGTCACTTGTTTTATTGAAATGCTGGAACAAACTAAAACATACCATTGAGCTGGTCAATCTTCTATTCTTCTTATGTATAGACCTAATTCCATTGGATGTCCACACTAACGGAATTTAGTGTTAATATGTGTACTTTATGACAAAGGTGCATAGTTGTGTGATTTTGTGAAATAGGTACCAAAAAGTACAGTTCTGATAGTTTATACTAATTACTATTTATGTTTAGTTTTCTGAGTTAGTGATCTTACTCTTATGGCATGCCATGTGTCACTTTCGTTTGTTGCAGGTCAATCAATGTTCTTCTTACCAGTCCAATATGGGTTCTTGTAACACGTATGCAGGTAAACTAAACTAGGTCACTTAATGCCTTTTGTCTTCAAGAAGAACATAGAACCGGTAAAGTTCACTAAATAAGAGAATTTATAGACAGGTTTAATAAGTTCTACTGTTTTAAAAGTACCAGCATTGATGTTGTCAGGGAATGCTTGCATTAGTGGTATGGTTACATCCTACTCACAGGTGTTGTGTAACTTATGTTGCTTCTGATATCTGCTATATAGAGATGAAGTTGTATGAGCAACCAGCCAAAGAACTATATTCCGTTGCCTCCATTTGTTCCCATATTAGGAATTTGTATGGGTTATGAAAATTAGGTTACTGATATGGCGTTCTTTATGGGGCAGCTATGGGAATATACACAACGTATTTATGTAGGACATTTATTACCAAAATTTGATAAGATGAGCTTACAGTATTGTTGGCACGTTAAATATGCTACAATATCATTTAACTGTAAGTCTCCAACACTTCAATTATTTCACTGAAAAAGATCCTCACTAAGATTTGGATAAAAAAAAAGATACTCACTAAGATTTTATGGGGCCTTTGGTGCATTGGTAGAGCCCCGCGCAGTGCGGGAGCCTGGGGGGGGGGGGGGGTTGCTATGACTTAGATGGTTGTTATTCCTTTTTTATACCTCTCAAAACTATTTCCACACTTCCTAGTTCCTTTTTTTTGAAAGTTTTCTCATGCCTATGAACTATAAATGTTACATGTGCTATGGAACGACATCCAGTTTCCTTGCAGTCAGTGACAACAAATATTGCTTGTATGTTAGTTCACTTCCATCTGTCTTGCTTTTACCAAGACAATACAGAAAATACAATGGCTAAAGTGAACTGGAATATGCTCTGATAATAAAAATTGCATCAAACTAGTTATTAACATTGGCCTTCTTTCAGACACATACACAAGCAGAAAGGAAGATCTTGGAGTCTAAGAGGGACCTTTTACTGAAAGAAATATCTAGGGCCAATTCGTTGGAGGTTACAATTCTGAAGGATAGGTTGGTTAGACTGGAGTCTGAAAAACCTCATCCATACGGTACATTTCAAGCGGTTAGCTCTCATTTCTCAAGTTGCCAATGTTTCGTCCTAAGCCTTTATTTTGAATTTTGGTATTGAAACTATTCCGTAGAGAAATGAAAAGGGCAGTTGGTGAACGGTACTGATCTTAAAAACAGAAAAAAAAACTAAAATGATGCAGGATGCCACTGTGTCAGTTTTTTTTTCCCTTAAACTTCAAATGAATCGATTAATTAGGATATACATAATATAAGAATTCTAGAAATGGAGTAGTGTTTCAATTCGCTTTCTTATTAGTATGATTAGTTACCCTTTCTTCTTCTTAATATATAGATACGCAGCTCTCCTGCGTGTTCGAGAGAAAAAAAATTAGTATGATTAGTTCTCTACTTTACAATATTATAAATTTCATCAAAATTGCATATCAATAGATTGAGCAGTAACTAGCAAGAGTCTGAAGTCCTGCCTTCTTCTAATTTGCTTTTACTTCACAAATAAAATTATGATATATTTACTTTACTATTTTCGTTGGTCTTAGGCAGATCCGGGAGGTTTATCGCGAGTCTGGCATAAGGGGATTTTGGAAAGGACTTGTTCCAACATTGATCATGGTTAGTTATTTGTTTTTGAAATATCACTCACCTAAATTTTATTGGTTACATATGCAAGTCAACAGCTACTAAAACGTGTTAAATTTCAGGTGTGTAACCCATCGATTCAGTTTATGATATATGAAACTTTGGCAAAGCGTCTTCAGTCAAAGCATTCTGGAAAGCAACTACCTAAAAGGAACCTCACTGCTATGGAGGTACAGACTTTCAGATTTAGGTCCTGTAATATTCTTGTCTTGAAACATGCAGGTGCCTGGCGTTGTGAGACTGTGATTGTTTGGGCTCTCTGATTGCCTTAACTATTTATCCCACTCCTAGAAACTTATTTCCGATGATGTTATAATGTTACATTACATATTTTCACGCAAAGAGGCCGTTATTACCTTCAGAGTTCAAACCAATTGTCTGCAACTGTGTAGTGCCTTTTAATGGGATTGCAGCAATCATTCATTGCATATGATCATGTTATGGGGCTTGTTTTGGTGGGGTCTTTTTTTGTGTGTAAAAGTTGTGAATATTTAAGCAAGAAAACTTAGTGTAAGTATAGAAATTTTTGTTTACATGGTACAATTACAAAGTTAGGAATACTTAAACACGTGAATTTAGTGTATGGACAAATTTGTTTACATGGTACAATTAGTCTGTATCCACAAGATTCTGTTTAACGTGAAGAAAACAACACATTCATTTGTGGAAGATTCTGTTTTAGTGAAAATGCCTGAGTTAGCACCATAACATTGTATGTAAATATGTTATGTGTTCAGATGTGGTGCCGGTGGCCAGCTAACGGAAACCATTGAGATTAATTTACTTCATTGATGGTGACTAGTGAGCGTGATGTATTTACTCAGTAGCGCAGATCTTATTATGACAAGTTCCACTGCAATTTCTGTTGTTGCCTTTGATTTCGTTCCATTTAGTTTTTGACAGGAAATGGATATGCTTGTCAAGTTAAACTAATAAGTGTGGATGTACCCTTAGTCATTAGTACCTATTTTTACTTCAACATCCATGAACTTGTCTGTAAGAGGACCAGCAGCAAATGTCATATGATTATGCTGTGCATTTCTACAAACTCAAAAAATAATAATTCAACTTCATGACTTCTGTATCCTGTTATGCTACCTAGATCTTACATTTCT
The DNA here is from genome assembly GCA_015476505.1 of Urochloa ruziziensis. Classification (NCBI taxonomy): domain Eukaryota; kingdom Viridiplantae; phylum Streptophyta; class Magnoliopsida; order Poales; family Poaceae; genus Urochloa; species Urochloa ruziziensis. The sequence continues at coordinate 7,857,321 of CM027118.1, forward strand.
TTTGTTGGTACTATGGATTAAAACAAAAGTATGAATGCACAAGCTCATGGTAATTTTCATACATGTATTTATGCTGGCTTTCTGAGAACTTTCCTCCTTGAGCAGGTGTTCTTGTTGGGTGCAATAGCAAAACTGGGAGCTACTGTTGTCACTTATCCGTTGCTAGTCGTCAAGGTACATGAAGTAGCTTAACTCGTGAAATCCTTATAAGAGATTCCATTGGATAACTGCACCTGGTCTGATTCTTGATAACTGATGCTTCTAGCGAAGTAACTATTGTGCCTAAATTTCAATTGCGTGGGGTTACATATTATAGTCATCACACTCACTCAACACAAGCGGGTACTTAGGTCTGCTTTACATGTGCTTAGCTATAGGCATTAATGGCGTTATCTTTTGGTGGTGGTGGGGTGGGGTGGGAGGAATGGAATTCAATTTGTTTTTTGGTTTGCTCATTGTATCTTAACTATTGCAGTCTAGGTTGCAAGCAAACAAGAAATTGGCAGGAATGTGATGTCCAGATACACAGGTATCTTTCTCCACTGCGCAACCAAACTAATGACACCTTATTGATATAGTTTCATATATAACTGTTTATATGCTTTATTTGAAAACAAATTGTTGATGTTTTCTGAACTGTTGTGCTTCGATGATACAGGTGATATCATACTTCGTTTTCGTATGTCATGTATCTATAATCACGTTTTTGCTAACATTACACTGATTATGTTCACCAGGTACAATAGATGCAATAATAAAGATGGTCCGTTACGAAGGATTCCACGGGTTTTACAAAGGAATGGGTACAAAGATTGTACAAAGTGTCTTTGCTGCCTCAGTTCTCTTCATGGTAAAAGAGGAGTTGGTTAGGTTAGCAGTGCTTTTAGTTGCCTGGAGTAGGACTATGCTTCTTACTACGTCCAAGAAACGATAGGTGCTGTCCATGACCAATAAATGCCTTTTGCCTCAACTTGTAATATATATAGGAATCCATTATCCATATCCTGTTTAGAAACAATCTAAAATTCTTTGCTAGAAAAAAAATCCCCTATAGCCTCTTAAAAAATGTTAACCCCCTCCTCTCTTGTGGGTGACCTCTTTTTGCCTTGATAAATCTGTAGTCCAAGTCCAAGACTCCAACTTCCAGCCAAAACAAATGCCAACACATATTTTTGCCCTCTGACCTTGCACAGTTGCCTGCAATCAGAGACAAAAGATTAAACCGCAAGTTGGTTCACACATAGTGGTATGTATGGAAATCAAAGTCCGTCGATTAGTTTCTTTGTTCTTTGTTATACCTCATGCATAGCTTCTTTGTTATACCTCATGCATACCTCATACACGAGTGTAACATCTTCTGGAATTTATTACATATTTTGGGTTTAACTGGCAGTGCAAGCTATATGCTTTAGAGCCTGTGATTGATATTTGAATGGTTTAATGTTGAATGCACTGTGTGTACATTTCCTGCAAACTGAGAGAACCAGTACAAACACTATTTTGTGGAATCAAGCCAGTGCAAATAGCTTATCATCTTATTTTGTTGTAAGTCTCAAAAACTTTAAAAGGAATATGTCAACTGTTGACGTATTCCTTACAAGCATTCAGAACAATATAAGAGCATTTTGTTGAAAATTTTATACTTGCTAATACTACTTTGTTACGAAGTCACTACGAAGTTAGCTCTGCAGTCTTGCTCGACCAAGTTGGCATACCCACGATCCATCTTCTAACGGGAGAGGATAGTCACATGAACACTTGTTTCGAAATGACTATGTAATGCATGTTGTCTTTGTACGCACAGCATATAGTTCTAATTCTGTAATGATATTTTTTTCGACCCATGCAGTACTGTAAGAGAAAGAAAGACCGTTTGCGCAGCTAACATCACATGTATAAATCAAAGAACTAACTAGATCAGTCATAAATTGTTCAAATGCATCCATCAGACACGCTTCTGTATACTACAGGAAAACAAGCTCTGTGAGAAACCATGATATCAAATACCAGTCTTTAACGATGGGCACCACAGAAACTGTCAAGCTGATACCACACCAAATCCAAGCAAAATAGGTTTAAACCGATACATACATATTCGACACACTACATGTCCAAAGAAAACAACAGCAACAACATATGAAAGCGAGCAGAGCCACACTTCCCAGGTTTGAGTTCATTCCAAATGACTCTCGAGAGCAGCATTCAGAAGAATGGTGCTCTATTCGGCAGCACCATCTTACGCGGCCGCCTACGAAATGAGCTGTTCTCCATACGCCTCGGGTTTGCCACTGGCAGTGCGTTTGGTGCCTCTGGCTCTGGGGGATTGTCAATGGCCAACTCCTCCGCCGGTGGGGGGTTGTCAATAATGGCTATCGGCTCGTTTCCATGCTCCTCCGCCGGTGGGGGGTTGTCGACGGCTCTCGGCTCGTTTCATGCTCCTCCGCCGCCGGTGGTTCCACTTTGCTGTGAAGGTTCTTTAGTCGTTCCTCAGCTTCTGGTCCTGAGAAATCATCGGAGGACACATCTTCTTTCCCCTGAAAATGAGCGATATTTTACAAGCCTCGAACACACTCGTTTTCAAACGTGAAGGTGAAAATTGAACATCATTTAATTGCTTAATATCCTTTGATGTGAGTAACTAACCTCGCAAACGAGTGAGCAGAACTCGTAGGATTTTTTCTCACCACGGATATAGCACCGGCAAGTTGAACAGCGGCGTGCCCCTGCTTGAGGCCTAAATTTTTGGACCTTTTGATCGGCCTCAGATACAGTACCTTCTGTGAGTTGATGCTGTATTGCTGCAAGGGATCAAGAATTAGACAACCTTGAGTCCTTAAACTTTGGCTAGTCCCTAATTACCTATTCCATGATACTGTGATGTTCATGTGTAAGTATGTGTCACCGGCTAAATCGCGGATATACCAGACGTGCGTGAATCCTCGGTTGTGCATCCCCTGACGACGGACAAATTAAAATCAGCAATGCTTACGCATGATGTTCATATACCTGGATCTTTGGCACATTAACGCCCAGGGCCTGCACATCCGCGGCGAGGACGGCGGAGCGGAAGTTGTAGCGGCGGATCTTGAGGACGCGGTGGCCGGCCTCGTCGCCGTGCCTGCAGGACGGGCATGTCACCTCGTAGCAGTCGAGGCAGAACACGCAGTCCTCCCCCCTGGTCTCCTTTCCGTGCACCTCGCATGGCTTCCAGAACCCAGTCCGCACGAGCACCTCCCGCCATGTCGGCTTCCCCCCGTCCTCCGACGACCCCGCCGCAGCCAGTGCCGGCACATCCGCCAGCAGCGCGGGCATTTTTTGCCCCTCCGCCATGGACTCTCTTTCCCTGCATCGATTACACCATAAACAAGAAAATTGATAATCATTGGCTCGCTAGTTAGATGGGATTATGGGAATCTATATAAGACTTGCTTTCCTAACAAAAAAAATAAGTGTTTGTTAATTCGCTGAGATATTCGAGTAAAAGGATCGGCAATAGAATGGAATCAAGATCGAGCCCGTTCGCTACTCTTGCCAAGGCCAAGAGATAATCGCATGGTAAGATTAGCCTCGAATCATGTGGCACAACATTAATAAACCGTAAAAATTCGCTTGGCTCGTAAGCACAGCGCAACAATTTTTTCTCCTTCACGTAATACTATTAAACGCAGTACCAATCAAAATCAACAATTTTTTCAGCGTAGCACAGCGAAACGAACAGACTCAAATCACATCACATAGGCGTACGTACCTTGCTCTTTTATTCCGCAAACCCTCTCGTATGATAATTTCGCAAGCTAAGGTATAGCTTCTTCTCAAATGACCCACAACTTTGCTCCCCTAGTTTGCATTCATTTCGTCTAACAATCTACGCCCCAATAATGTAGCCGTCCCTTGGCAAACGAGCTGTGAGAGAAGGGCAAAACGCACCCGGTCGCCGATGTTTGGCAGTGTTATACTGATAACGGGTAACGGCTAAGCGCTGGACGGCAGCGGACTGGAGACGGACCGAGTTGGCGTTGTGAAGGCATGCTACGTGACGTGCATACGGTCATCTAAAAACGTGACATGGGGACCACATCATGACGCCTGGGGCCTGACGCTCCCTGCCCCGTCCTCTCCCTTTTTTCCCGTTTTCCCCGTTGCTGCATACGACGCTGCTCTCTGCTTGCGTCTCTCGCGCCTCTCGTGCGCCACCATCGTGAACACCATCGTCAAGACTTCTATTCTAGGGGAATCCAGCCCACTCCGTCGCCAGCCCACCACCACCAGCCACCGATCCAGCCCACACAGACGCGGATGCCTCTGACGCGCTCGGCGCTCCCCTCTCCCCCATTCTGCGCCGTCGCCGTCCGAACAACCACCGAATGCCACCACGCGCGTCGCCCCTCCTCCTCCTCCGCCGCTTCTCCACCCGCCCGCCCCCGCCGCGGCCACCCCAAACTCCCCGCGCTGCTGGACATCCTCACTTCGCCGCCGACGTCCTCTACGCCGCTCTCGCTCGCGCTCTCCCGCGCCTTCCCGTCCCCCTCCGACGACTTCCCTCTCCGCACGCTGCCCCACCTCCTCCCGCTGCTCCCCTCCCCGCTCCTGTCCCTCCGCTTCCTCCTATGGCGCCTGATCCCCTCCTCGCCGCCCCCCTCCCCGCATGCTCTCTCATCACTCGCCACCTCTCTCCCCGACCTCTCCTCCTCTGTGCCGCTCCTCCTCTCCTCCTCCCCGCAGCCCCTCCCGCTCCCGCACTACGCCCTCCTCCTCAGCATCTCCGCGCACGCCGGTGTCTTCCCCGCCTCCCTCGCCGTCCTGCACCACATGCGGTCCTTCGGGCTCGTCCCCGACGCCGCCTGCTTCCACCACGCCCTCCGCGCGGCGGACTCCGCCTCCGATGTATCTGACGTGCTTGAGATCATGGCCGGGTCCGGCGCCTCTCCGACCGTGCCCGTGATCGTGACCGCGGTGCATAAGCTGGCGGCCGCTGGGAGCTTCGAGAGCGCCCGCAGGCTGATCGACAAAATGCCGGAGTTCGGGTGCGTGCCCAATGCTGTGGTTTACACAGCGATGCTCGATGGGATGTGCAGTTATGGGGACGTGGACGACGCGGTGAGGCTGATCGAGGAGATGGAGGGCAGTGGGTTGGGTGCAAATTGCGCACCCAACATTGTGACCTATACATGTTTGGTGAAATGCCTCTGTGGGAATGGGAGGGTGGCAGAGGCTCTTGCCGTGCTGGATAGGATGGCAGGGAGAGGGGTGGTGCCAAACCGGGTTTTTGTGCGTACACTGGTCCAAGGGATTTGCACGAGCGGCGGGTAGCTGAAGCATATGGTGTAGTCGAGCGAGTGGTTGGTGATGGGGGCATATCGAGCGGGCAGTGCTACAATGTTCTGCTCATTTGCTTGTGGAGGGATGGCATGACAGCTGAAGCTGAAGGACTGGCGCAGAGGATGATGAAGAAAGGGGTGCAGTTAACCCCGGCTGCTGGCAGTTCAATGGTGAGGGAGCTCTGTGTGAGAAAGAGGTTCCTGGATGCTTGTCACTGGTTGGGAATGATGGAGGAGAATGGCGTGCTGTGCGACTCTGATGTGTATGGAACTCTGTTGCTTGGTCTGTGTGAGGAAGGGCATGTCCATGAGGCATCAGCACTGGGGAGGAAGGTTGTGGAGAGGGAGATCCACATAGAAGCTTCTTGTGCTGAACGTTCAGTTGAGTTGCTGAAGCAGTATGGCGATGATGAGCTAGCATCTCATTTATTAGGATTGAAACAGGACGCTGAAGGGTTGTCACTTTAAGCAATGCACAATTCTTCCCAACCCTCATGCATGAAAAACAGTCATGTTTAGTCAGTTGTTGTGCCAAGAATACTGAGTGCTTCACCACCTTGTTGGGAATTCGCCTGAGAACAGATTCAGCAAAATAGCTTAGTGCAGTCAAAATGTTACATGTCAGTATAGACTGTTGTTGAGTACAGCATGGAACAGAATGCAGCCAATTAACTACTTGCTTCTTTTCAATGAATTTGCTGAAGGACATGATGCAGATCCAGAGGACACTTGATGTCATGTAACTACCATTTTGATCACTTCAGGTACATCACCTTGTCTCCCAGGCTGATGCTATGCTTGGACAGGTGCTGTGCCTGTCAGTCAAACATGTTAGATCTGTTTCATGTTCTTGTAATAATAGGAAGTTTTTGTAAGCACCTACTCTGATATGTTGTGGCTTTTTCGAGTTACTTCAGTTCTTGTTATCCCCTTTTCTGAATAAACAGAAAAGGAGAATTTGCCTTCTCAAATTTCTTGCAATCTATTTGTATCAAGCACGGTCTGCACATAATTTTGCCCACATTGCTTTTCAGGAACATTAGTTGAAGTGAGGGTTGCAAGTAAATGTTCTACTGGTGACAGAGGTGAAGTGTGAGAGTGCTCTCACATAACTGTAATGCGGACTGCATGCACTAGCATTCTTCAGGTTCGGGACCATCCTGACTTGCAAGTTGCAACCGGAATTAAACTCTGAAGAAAATTGGGATTTCAGAACTTTGACATCAGCAAATAAATCACGGCATGTCAGTAACAACCTGGCATTTGCTCAGTCTGCAACAACCGCGGACATCCCCAACGGAGGCTGACACGGCCGTTGTTCTGGCAATCCCACGCCGGGACCGGGGCTCGCACAGCACGCTGTGAATCTACTCTGGCTGCAGGTGGGACCAGTGTAGCTCACCCGTTCATCACCGTTCAGAATTTAAATTCGAAAGCACTTTTCGGGCGTTGATCTCCTCCCCCTTCCCCTTCCCCTTCCCCTTCCCCTTCCCCAAGTCGTGGCCTCCTTCCTCCAGGCAGCAGCAGCAGGAGTAGGAAGTCAGAGCTATATAACCAAGGCAAACACGGAAACACCTAGCCGTAGCAAGTAGCACAACACACACCCCCCAGCAGCCGCAGGCACGCGCACGGCGCACGCACGGATCACGCAATGCCTCCCACCATGCTCGCACAGGTGCCCACGAGGCCCCGCTCCAACCCCTTCCGCCGGCGGAGAGGGGCGGCTCCACTGCTCCTCGATCAGGCTGCGACTGCGGCGGCGGCGGCGGGGAAGCGGCCCGCTGAGTCGTCCACCTCCGCATCTTCCTGCTTCTACAGCGAGGTGATCTCCGCCTCCTCCACCTCCCTCGCCGCGTACCAGCGCCCGGAGAAGAGGCCTCGCCGCCAGGACGCGGAGGAGGCGCGGCCGGCCGGCTCCGAGTGCTCGGAGGTGATCGGCGGCGCGAGGGCGCGCCCCGCGGAGGTCGAGGCCTCCGAGTCCTCGTGCCTCGGCTCCGTGCTCGAGTCCGACCTCGCCTGCCAGGAGCAGCTCGCCGACGACGCCGAGGCGACCGAGTACTCCTCGGCGTACGAGGAGCTGACCCCGTCGGAGCCCGAGGAGGAGGAGGTGCTCAGCGGTCCTTGCCGCTGCGCCGAGTACTCCCTCAGCCCCCTGATCAGCTCCCCCTTGACCGACGACGACGCCGCCGCGCCCTCCCCGACCTTCTCCCTCTTCCTCGACTTCGCCCAGCAGTTCGTCCCCTGCGTGCACCCCGAAGCGCGCGCCATCAACAATTCCGCTCTCGATCTCCTGACGGTGAGCGGGTTTCCACGCGATTTCTGTCAAATTTGTTGGGAATTGGGTTTGGCTGCATTGATCAGTGCGGCGATTGATCTGGTAAATTGGTAATTGCTGACTTGTTGTGGTGGAAATGCTTGTCTCAGGGGAGGCGGTTCGAGGACTTGGACGACGAGGAGAGCTACGAGCGGTTCCGGCGGCGCGAGCGGCGCGAGGCGATTGCGCGCGACTACACCGAGGTGTACGGCTCCATGCCTGGCAGCCACGGCCCTCTCGTCGTGGAGCAACGTGTCGTCATGGTGAATTGGATCATCGAGGTCAGTGTATACTTTACTCTGTTTTCCGCTTACGGTGCGATCAACAGTTCACGTCGGGTTATCCATAGCATATGACCAGATTCGTTCCACTGGTAGGAGCTAAACAGGCTTTTGACTGCATTGTACTGGTGGCATACGATTCTAGATCGTCTGTTGGTTAATTGCCAGACCCAGTGATCTAGAATTTGTTTTCCAGTGTTCAGCAAGCACCGTAATTGCATAAGAAGCTGTTTTCTGATGTGATTGCTTTTTATGCAAGCACCGTTATCGCGCTGAGGCAGCAAATCTGGTTCTCTTTCTTATTTTGTGCTGGGGAAAACTATCTGTATCTAAAGTGTGTTAGTTTAACACTAGTTGATGAGTGGATTTTTGAATGGCAATACTATTGAGATACCAGGTTAAGGAGTGTCCTTGTGTAGCTTTTTGTCAGTGAGTAGTCGTGATTGTACTGACTCAGTTTGATCACTCATTTTGGCGACCAAATCATCCTTGTCCCAGAGATACTCTAACATGTGCTGTCTGAAAAGGAAGAGAGAAACAGCTGATTGAGTTGTACAAAAAATTTCTCTGTAGTTCCCATTTGGCATCTGAGACGTTATTTGGGACATGTTGCTTCCATGTCTGGGATTACATATTGCAGCAATTAGGATACCTGAATCTCCGCTCTCTAAATGCAATTGTCTATCTGTAACTCTGATTAGCCCTTTATTGCATGCGCATTTCCACAAATTTATGTCTTCCGATGCACTTGGTATTTAAATGAGATTCAGCGAGCTCCTGAAAATATTGTTATCACCATGTTCCATCTGAAGATTTCTTGGAATTAAGCATTTAAGTGATGTTTTCCTTGCACTGTAGAATTGTTTTACTACTCAAAAGTATGGGATGCACATTTTATGCTCCTTCATTTATTAGTTTGTTCAAAATAAAAAGTTCAGTTGCAAATACTGACTTCCCTTGCAATGCCAGCATTCGAATCTGACGAAGCTGCAGCCGGTGACCATGTTCATGGGGATTGGACTAATGGACTGCTTCTTGACTCAAGGATACATGAAGGGTCCGAGAAATCTGCAGTTGCTGGGCATTGCCTGCATCACCCTGGCCACCCGCATAGAAGAGAACCAGCCGTACAATTCGTAATGTTCTCCCTTTTTATGTCTGGTGTTAAGAGATTTAATTCTGCATATTTTGTGAATCCTAACTAGACTACTAGTTATTCCCAAAAAAAAAAAAACAAAAAAAAAAAAACTAGACTACTAGTTCCCTTACATGCTCTGTTTTAGTATAACTACTGACTTAAGTCACTCCAAATTAGCTCCTCCTTTAATCATGCATTGGTGCTTCACACAGTTCACAATCCCTCAGATGGTAGAATATGTTGCAAGGTCATAACTGTGTTTCTTTTCCCAGTTGCATCACTACCTCACTGAAATATGCCTTGGGTGTTTGACAAGCTTTAGCAGGCAATGAGATGGTTCGATTAAGTGGACCTATTACACTGTTTAATCATGTTATGAATCTGAACCATATTAGCATGTGACAGTGGTTTTCATGGCATTTTTATTCGTTATCTGTCCCTTTCTGATACTAGCACTCCATGCAGCTTGCATTTAGAAGTGTTGACAAGGTGAGGATTTCAGAAGTTGCTTGGTTTCCTGATTGTGCTGTACTGTTGTTAGGTGTTAGCGATAGTAAAAGAATTAAGGATTCTGGTGGCATTTTTAGTTAATTGGATAATATCTTTTGATATGTGACATGCATTGCTGCATTTTGCCTTTGCAAGATAACTCGGAAATACCTTTGGCCGAAATTGCACTAGTGTATCCTATGAGTTTGTCTCCTGATCAATACTTGTTATCGATTATTTTTTTCTGTTAAGCTTGATGTGCAACATTAATCTCGTTGCTTGATTCCTTTCAGCGTCCTTCAAAAGACCTTTAAAGTTGGGATAAATACTTACAGCCGGAGTGAGGTTGTTGCCATGGAGTGGCTGGTTCAGGAGGCCCTCAACTTCAAGTGTTTTGTCACAACAACTCACCATTTCCTCTGGTACCACGAACTTCCTGCTTTCTTGTCGAAATCAGCTGAACTGAACACAATGCAAGGAAAGGCTAACACCATTCTGTTCAATTGTTCAGGTTCTATCTGAAGGCTGCGAAGGCAGATGACAGGATAGCGGACCTGGCAAAACAGTTGTCCTTGCTCACACTTCTGAACCATAAGCAGCTCTCCTTCTGGCCCTCAACTGTGGCGGCCGCCGTGGTAGCCCTTGCTTGCCTTGCCACAAACAACGAGTCCTCATGCCATCTAGTCATGGAGGTGAACACACAAGCCCTCCATTTCTTGCTATAAATTGTCATTGCACTTGTAGTGTAGAACTCGATAAGTAAAGTATGGACTGTAACTTTCAGAAGCTCTCGTCAGTTAGCTTCTAAACGCATACCGACTCCACGTTTACATGTCATGAGTCTAGCTAGACTGGAAATGCCTAACGAGCAGCTCTTTACATTTATGCAGACTCACATGAGGACGCAGGATGACGATCTGCCTGAATGCCTAATGGTACATCATTTCTCCTCTGTGTTTTATTAAGATGCCGGGCATCATGAACCATGCTCACTGTACTTACAGTTTGCAGCAATAGGCAGAAAATGATGTTTATCGCGCTACGACATCTAACATTCATTACCCTGTGCAATCTTTGTTCACGCAGAGCCTAGAGTGGCTGATCAACTACGCTTCGCGATAGCCATGACTCCCAGGTGACGACATTGATCCACAGTTATACGGAACAGTTGAAGCGCTCAGACATGGGTATGTGTAGGCCATACGTGAATCTTAGCATTAACAGATTATTCTGTACATGCCATTAGTTTTCCCCAGGTAGATAAGATAAAAACCGAGGCAGCGTAAAACATACTAGTAGCTTGTGATTATGCGACTTTCTGGCTAGGAGCAAGACAAGGACGATAGTTTGGTATTCAGCTGTCGGCCTTTAGGGGCCACTGAACTGCCGTATTGGGCTGTTTATCTTTACATCATTTCTTCGCTGTTTTAAGGACAACTAAGGCTGGGCTCTGCTGTACTGCTCTTCAGCTTATGCATTTGTTTAAACGGTGTCTTATAGATAATTTGCTTCTTCTTCTTTTTATCCTGTTGGTGCCTAATGTACGACTGAAATTTGTTCCCTGCGTAATCTTGTGATCCTGGAAGATGCTTCCGTATCCGGTTTCCGGGCCGGATCTGTCAGTGTCAGCTTGTCTTCTGGACTGGAGATCGCAATGAAAAGTTGCAGTTAACTGTAGATCCCGCACATTCAGATCACAACAAGCCTGCACATTCGGATCCACACCGTACCACGAATCAGTCCGACCTTTATCATCTTTCCCCAAGTCATCAAGTGGTAGTAGTATCACCGGCAGCACGCATCAGCAAGCGAACCGGGTCTCCATCCTGGGGAAATCTCTAGCCGAGTCGGATGATAACTTGGCTGGAACGAAGGAAGCGATCGGTTTCACTTTCACGTGTGGGGACTGGGGAGGGGGACCTGGCTGCGATTCCACTTTTAAGGCTGGCTAGGGTTCGAGGGAGCTCCTATCTTGCACGCCTTAAATGAGGAAAACGAAAGGGGGGCCGGAGGCGTGCCATTTTCAGCCATCATTCCACCAAGTTGTGTGTTCATGCATATGCCCCGGATAGTTGGGGGGTGCTCAAAGTGACCAGAGGCATAGCGTGCATCTCCCCCTTTCACCCACTTGCGATTTGGAGGAAGTAGTCTGCCTTGTGCTGCGTAGATTGGGTAGGGTTGGTTGTCGCCACGTTGGGAGGAAATGAAAAGGAGAAAGCAGACGGCGGATGGATGAGAGTGGCTGTGCCACGACTTCTACTGCACTATAGGCACACTTTGTACGATATCGCACTGCTCAGCCTATTTACATCCAAAGTTAAACCACGACAGTGTAGTCGGCAGCCCCTGACCTTTTCAATAGCAGGACGACGAATATGACACGCTATTAAGCAAGATGGAGCGGCAGCGCTCTCAATTTAAAATTTGATATGATCCAAAGAAAAAGGACCATATCAATTTCTTTGTCACCCGTAGCAACTAGGAATAAGTTGCTACCTTAAGTACTAGTGGCATGTCACTGTTTACATCATTGCATGACATCTGAGTTTCTCATAATTGAGGTAGAATTGTAGAAATAATTAGGGTAGCGTGCAACCGCAAGAAATCGATTGTCCAGTTTTAGAGCGGCGATATAAAGGCAAACGGGGCACGAATCGATTACAGGTATACGAGTTTCTTTTATCAAAAGATTACGGGGCACTTAAAAATGGTTATGATTAAACAAGGGCATCATATAACAGAAGAATGTAGCTAGGTACGCAGAGAGCTGCTTCTGATGAGCACATGACTCCATGTTCTGGCGGCGGACTAGCTAGAGCGAAGTCTAGCGAAACGGGCGAGATTCTTCGAGTACGAACTCCGCAACCTGACAAATAACGCGGACTCCATTTTGTACGTTGATTGATTAACTATTAATTCTGTGAATTTGCTAATCATATACCTAACCCCATATAAACAAACAACCTGTATTTTATTTGGTCGTTGGATACCCTTTACCGGAGGCCTGGCTGCTAGTTCAAGAAACCTCCAAAAAAAAAATTAACAATAGACCCAAATCTAACGGCCCAATATTAGTGACATTAGAGCACCTAATAACAAGTTTGTTTGCCTGAGCTAAGAAAACTAATTCAAAATGGTGAATATGGAGTCCACGCGCCTCCATAGGCCATATAGCGTTAGGTGGTTCCTGGCCTCATGTGTTAGCTAGCTTCTAGCGCCATGTTCGAAACATGCAGGTGAAATTCCGCATAAATCGCATCGCAAAAACGGTTTGCTATGTTTAGCAGGCACTTAGCACCATGCCAAGTTGCCAACACATTAGCTCTCTCAACCGGCACGATGCAAACATTTTCTGTTGTTACTAGTGCTGTCTGACATACACAACAAACCAACACACAGCAGTGGCCACTGACACTGAGCAGTGACCACTGACCAGTGAGTAGCGAGCAGCCGAGCACTGAAGCCACCAGGCGGCTAGCGTACAGGATCCAGCGAGGCGCCGTTAACGCAGGTAGGCGCGCGCACGAGGAAGAGGCTGGAAGGGGAAGGCCGCCGCCGGCCGAGTGGAAGGCCGCTGGAACTTGGCGGCTGCGGAGATTGAGAAGCTGTGGCGGGGACGGGAAGGATCCGCGCTAGCTCCACCACCCGCCTCTCTTGTCCCGTGCGGGGGCGAATTCCATTCCATCACGTGGTCGTGTCACCTCACCTGGCCTCCGGGCTCCGGCTCAGGTTTCAGGTTGCTTGCCGGGGTATCAGTTTTAAATTCCTTCGCAAAAGGCCTAGCCGGACGTCGACAAGCGACGTGACCGGTTGCGCCTAAGATACAGCCGGCACGGAAAGGGACGTGTAATCTTATCACGAACAAGGCGTGCGTCATGGGGGTTTTTTAGTTTATGGTTACCGCTGGGAATGGGAAATGGGAGGTGATAATGACAGTGGTTTAGTAGAGAAAAAGAAAAGCAAGTGTACACGGAGAAGATTTCTTTGTTTGGTGGCGTTGGATGGATGATACTTCAGAATCCAGGCGGGAATGAATTATTGTGAATTATCATTTTTTTTATATTGCTTGGGGAGAAAGTTCTGGCTAGAAGATCTTGGGAAAGCCTCACAAGTCCAATATAAAAAGGCTCGTCCTTGAAGATCTACGCTGCATAAAGGATAGAAAAATCTGAAACGGATCCGGTATCACTATCTTCGCGGGCGCATGAGCTAAATCCCATCTTGCAATATGACAAAATTAATTCAGTTTTCCAGGAGAGACCCCAAACTAAATACTAGCTGTGAAAGTTCTCCCGGGAGTGCTAAATGACAGAGCGAGAAGCAAAGCCTTTTCCACGGATTACACAACTTTTCCCTGCACAGAAGGGCACTAAGGAAAATTCTAATCCAGATCACTCTCACTCCCACTAACAACTCTGCATATTCCAATCCGGATCCGGAACGAACCAAAAATCTGTCGAGGCGTCCACCTCCGGCTCCCAACTTGCCGATTCAAGAAACAGGCAAACAGCCAACTTGACCAATGCCCCTGTGGCAGCAAAGCAACCGGGATCAGAGCGCTCGCTGTGCCTGTGCGGGTGGGAGTGAGTAGAGACGGCGCTGCGCCACGCGACCGATGTGGGAAGGAGCGTGCGTGCGTCCCTCGCCCCAGATCCAGACGAAACCGCGCGAGCACTCGCGCTCGGCCCCGCGCGTCGCCGTCGCGGCGAGCCACTAGGCGCCCGCGCGGGCCCCCAATCCCAATCGCTCGTGGCGTTAGAAAGTTCTCCCCGTCTTCCAGTTTCACCGTACGCCTTCGCTCCACCTCGCGCCGCGCCCTCCTCCCCACGTTTTCTCCCCCCTGATCCCGTCATCTTTTTTTTATGGACGCGGGTGCGATCACCGCCGGGGCCTCGGCGCCCCGCTCACCTGCGGAGGAGACGGCTGCGCTGCGCCGATCCGGCTCGTGACGGCCGCCTGGAATGGACCGTCGCGGACGGACTCGATCTGGAAGATGGATAGAAACGGAGGGGCGGAGGGCATCGGTCCGGCCTAATTCTGGTTGACGTGATCACGAAAGAAGATCGTTAGTTCCTGGGACGTGCTAAATGTGGCACGTGATTGGTGACTCGGAGCGAAATTCGGCTAAAGGAATATCGAGCCGGAATGCAACCCACAACAACCAACAAAGTGCCTAAATCGCGCCGTTGGAGCTTGGATTTTGTGAATCGGCACGTGTGCATTTTGCAAAACGTTAAGTTGTTGCCTTGTGCTTGTGCAGACCCGTCGGTTGAGCTGGGGAATTTGGTCCTGAACGTTATTGTCTAAGGTTATAATTTTCCTCGAGCCAGCGGAACACGGTGACCTAGCAACAATGCGTGCCTCAAAATTCTTTCACAATCACAATGTTGTATATTTGATTATTTTTCCCTGAAAATAGAAAAGAACCACGTTCCAAACTAGGACCGATGGTTTCAAATTTCAAAGATAGTGATAGAAACTCCACAACATGAACAGAATTTGGGTCCATTAAAAAGAAAATTTCTCTAGACCACAATGAATATCATATTTTTTTTTAAATGACGGTCATGAAGATACAATTTTGACCATTATTGTTTTGTTGTAAAATATTTATAGAAAATGCAATTTCAAAACTACATTTCGAGACAGATCTAATCATATAATTTTTAAAATAGCAAAACTCCACCCATCATAATTAACAGCAACCAAAGTTTGAACGGTTAACTTACAACCTCAAAACGTGACTATTTTTCTTATCGAACTAGATATATTTATTTAGCCATCGCAATATGCTGCCCAAACACTACTCAATAACATTTTCGATAAAATGGATACTTTTTATGAATTATCAAGCCAAGCTAATATTATTTATAAAAATAATGAGACAAGCTGATTGACTGGCATAACTAACATGCATAGCACGGTTGTCAGATAAGTGACAAAACGCAGATGGCGGGCAGGGCTACATCATGCCCGCGATCTCAGCACGGTTGGCGCCGTTAGATGATAAGCACGCATGCAGGAGACAGGAGCCGTAGATGCAACCGAAATGACTCACCCGCCGGTGCCCCCACCGCACTCCACTCTCACCCGCCCGTCGTCTTCCACTCCTGCTCCATCCATATTAATACAGGCTCCCCTTCTCGTGCTCGCCTCCCCTCCCATCATCTCTCCTACTCCTCCTCAGTCCTCACCCCACCTGCCTCGTCTCAGAGTCCAACAAACCAATGGCTCTCGTCCGCCAGCGCCGCCAGCTGCCTCACCTCACCCTCCCGCTCGACCACTTCGCCCTGCGCCTTCCGCCGCAGCCGCAGCACCAGCCCGCCGCCGCCGCGCCGTCCACCTCCGCCTCCGACGCCCGCCTCTCCGACTACGAGAGGATCTCCGTCCTCGGGCACGGCAACGGCGGCACCGTCTACAAGGCGCGCCACCGCCGGTCCTCACAGCCGCTCGCGCTCAAGGTCTTCGCCGCCGGTGACCTCTCCGCGGCGCGCGAGGCCGAGATACTCATGCTCGCCGCGGACGCGCCCCACGTCGTGCGCCTCCACGCGGTGATCCCGCCGGCGTCGTCCCCCTCCACCGCCGCCGCCGCCATAGGCGAGGAGGCGCCCGCGGCGCTGGCGCTGGAGCTCATGCCGGGGGGATCCCTCGCGGGCCTGCTCCGCCGTCTGGGCCGCCCGATGGGGGAGCGGCCCATCGCCGCCGTGGCGCGGCAGGCGCTCCTGGGGCTCGCGGCGCTGCACGCGCTCCGCGTCGTGCACCGCGACCTGAAGCCGTCGAACCTGCTCATCGGCGCCGGCGGCGAGGTGAAGATCGCCGACTTCGGTGCGGGCAAGGTGCTGCGCCGGCGGCTCGACCCGTGCGCGTCCTACGTCGGCACGGCGGCGTACATGTCGCCGGAGCGGTTCGACCCGGAGGCGTACTCGGGCGACTACGACCCCTACGCCGCCGACGTGTGGAGCCTCGGTGTCGCCATCCTCGAGCTCTACCTGGGACACTTCCCGCTCCTGCCGGAGGGCCAGCGCCCGGACTGGGCAGCGCTCATGTGCGCCATATGCTTCGGCGAGGCGCCGGAGCCGCCGGCCGCCGCGTCGGAGGAATTCAGGGACTTCGTGGCGCGCTGCCTCGAGAAGAAGGCCGGCCAGCGCGCGTCCGTCGCCGAGCTGCTCGAGCACCCCTTCGTCGCCGAGCGGGACGCCGCCGCCGCGCAGCAGGCGCTCGCCGCGCTCGTCGCGGAGGCGGAGCAGGGCGACGGCGACCTATAGGTGCCCACCTGCCAGCGAGACCGGTTAATTAATTCGCTGCTAGGAGATGTAGGACGGAGGAGAGTCAGGACAAGCTGACGTGTACATAAGAGTCGCGCCACGTGGACGAATAACCTGTCATAGGTGGCGTTTTCTTGCATTTCCTTTATGCAAATTTTTGATCGACTTTATGGATCCAATCATTCGTTCGTTGTTTGAGCACACTTCGCAAATGGCAAGGGGCAAATTTGTTCGGATTAGCAAAAATTGTGTCAAAATTTGTGCGATTCAGATTCTTCCAACGACGTTGCTGGCTCTCGCTCGACTGTTAACCTGTTACATTTGATCTGACGCCTAGGAAATTTTATAGGAGTACAAGCATGAGCAATCCTAAACATGTTCAGGGTGATTTGCTCCTAATGATTTATCAGAATATTGCTGTGTTCTCATCTGTAAAGGTGTGCTGACAACTAATAACGTGTACGCATGAGTGCAGCTATGAGTTAGTTTCTGTTGTGGTGGTTGCATTTGGGCTCCATCATTTCCGTAATCTCTGATAATGTCATGCGACTGTGCCGTGATTGTCCAGGCCACAAACAATTCTGCGAGCAAAATGGCACTAACAAAACGTGAAAAATAACGAAGCGAGGTGTACAATACTGCTCTCAAAAAGAAGCGAGCAAGCAAACAAAAAGGATGATGAACGGCCGGCTGTGATGACAACCTAGTTCGAACGACCGATCGAGGACAGCACTAGTAGAGCAGTAGGTCGCCATTTAAATTTGCTGGGGGCGGCCACGGGCGCACTGTCTCATTGTCTGTACTTATTCCATTTGGTAGAAGCGTGCAAATGGGGCATCGTCTCCTAGATTACCCCCTAAAAAACATGTGCTATGGAAATGCTATGCTTATTCAGATACGATGCGCATCCGGTTTCAGGGTGCGCGTATCTGTGTGGAAGTGGAATCCTCACTGCATCCCTTCGCTTCGCTTGCTTCTGACCAAAGTTTGGCATCGCCTCCAGGGTCTACTACAATTACAAATGATTAGAAAAAAATTTCCTCATCATTTCCATCAATTTTCTTTTGGAAGGCGTAGCAAGTTCCAAGCACAAAAATATGCACAGGTACACCCCGTCCGGACACCTCCTCCTTCGTCTCCAGTTTCCAACCGGTCACGCTCGCAGTTGTCCCTCTCAAGATCTGACAGGGCCGCAAACGAACAACAGTCTGGAGGGCACGTACGTATCGTCACTGCAGACTGAAGGAAGGAACAGATCGATAGCCAGGGTCACCGTTTTGTCAAGGGCGGATATTTGTACAATTATGGATTTATGGTCTGGACTCCGGAGTCTGGAGCAACGTGTGGTCCAGATGATGACCATTGCGCTCGCGCCGGCCGCGCCGCCGTTTGTCGTGGCCGCGAGAGAGAGCCGTGGCCGTGGCCCGCGCCGAACGGCCGTAACCGCCAGTGGAATCCTCGGAGATGGTTCGGCCCGGAAGCGGGGGGAAGGAACCCACCTGACTGGCTTCAGCTGCAGCCTGCATGGAGTGATGGAGCAGGCGGTTTACGACCCTGCCTGTTTGGCATGGCTCTAGCTGGAGCGAGAGCTATCTATGTGGAGGTGTTTGGCTAGAATAGTATCCCAGCTCTAAAAAAAGATGATTTTTAACTGGATTGCCAATATTACCCTTATTTCATGGCCCCAGACGTCATTCCATTTCCTATCTTCTTCCTCTCGATTCTGCAGGCTGTCGGCGTTGTCAGGGCCAGTGGCGGCGTGGCCTCCTCGCACGGCAACAGTGCTCGGCGGATATGCAAAGAGAGGATAAGAGGCCCATAGCGTGGGACGGCGACACAGACTGCGGTAGGTGGCGCGACGAGGTCACGGCCCCGCAGGCTTGTCCGCCGGCACCGCAAGATAGGGGAGCAAGACCAGGCGCGGGATGGAGCAAGAGGGCGGCGGCTCGAGCGCGGCCGGCGAGGGTGCAGCGAGGAGGATGATGCTCCTGTGTGGGAGGGGTCAAGCGCCGCCGTGAACAACTCTCTCTGCTCCTTTTTTCTTCTCCGAAGCAACCAAAACAATCCATCGTCAAGCAACAGTCCTAGCTTCTTTTAATCCCTATCCCTACTCGATTCAATCCACCACAACAAAGTCCAATTCTTTGCCCCCATCAGCAAGCAGGCAAGCAGTTGTAGCCCGCTCGAGCCTTCCCTCCGGCGACCATGGCTGCCTACAGATAGCGGCGGCTGGAGGAATTTCGATATTTGACACTGAATACGTAGGCCTCACGCGATATAACCCTCGATTCGCAAGCCTTTTGAAATATAACCCTCCGCCTGCGAATTCTTTCGATTCAAGGGATTTCAACTCATTTTCTTGATTTCGTGATTTTCTTTTCACTTTTCCTTCTCAGACCACCTGAATGGACGACTTTGCCCCTGCCTTATCACCAGCAACGATTGGATCAGGCTTGACTGTATTGTTACTTCTCCAACGTCGGCTGTTCCTTCTCTCCTCCAGCTCCGACACACCAAGAACAGAGCACGACTGAACGGAATCCAACCTGACCCGCAGGCCACAGCTCGCAGCCAGGCGCCAGACCCTATCGCCGGCGGGATGGCTTCGTCAGTGGCGTACCCCGACGCGGACGAGAACCTGGAGGCCATTATCACCATGGACGAGAATCTGGCTTCTGTCAGCTAGCCTCAAATGCTTCAAATCAACATGGAAGGTTGTTGAATCGAGTTCCACGAGCTCTGAATTGATCTGCAACCTGCGAGATGGAGGTCAACAAGCTCCAAATCGACGTAAAGGTCTCCACGAGCTCATGCGCCGCCGGCCACCCCGAACTCTCGCGCCGCCGGCCGCCATTGAGCTCCGCCCCGCCAGCCCCCCGACCTCTCGCGCCGCCGGCCGCCACAGAGCTCCACCCCGTCGGCCACCCCCGTGGTCTCGCGCCGCCGCTCGCGCAGACCCCTGCCGACCGCCCCTGAGCTCTAGCCCCGCCGGCGGCGCTGCGCTCCGCCCCTATCGGCTGCCACAAGCTCTACGGCTGTTGAATGGATTCGATTCACTGGATGGAAAGAGATAAAGTGAGGGGCAAAGTCGTCCATTCATGTGGTTTGGAAAAAGAAAAGGAAGAAGAAAATCCCCAAATCAAGAAAAAAGGCAAAAATCCCTTGGATCGAAAGAATTCGCAGGCGGAGGGTTATATTTCAAAAGGCTTGCGAATCGAGGGTTATATCGCGTGAGGCCTACGTATTCAGTGTCAAATATCGAAATTCCTCGCGGCGGCTGATAGAATCTTGGGCAGGCTTCTTTGCACGAGGACCATCTGGCAGCGGCTTCAGGGTGCTAGGGCGTCTCCAGGTGCGGACGGCGACAGAGTCGAGCTTCCCGGCCGGCGAGGGTGCAGCGAGGCGGAGGAGCCTGGCGGCGGCGGCGCAACGGAGGGGAGTCGCGAGTAGGAATGGCAACGGGTCGGGTTCGGATCGGGTGGAGTGTCTGGGCATCCAAAACCGAAACCCGAACTTAAAACCCGAAACCGCCCCGAACACCGATTCGGGTGAAAATCCTTCCCCGAAACCGAAACCCGCGGATACCCGAAACCCGATTGGATACCCGAAACTTGTTTTGTATGGCAAAATATTAAGAATGATGATGACTCTTTATAAACATATGCATGATATATAACATATTCACATGTATAAACAAGAGGCAACAAATAGTAAATAATTGCATGAGTCAACTTAGAGTAGTATATAAGTAAACAAGTTATTATTAGTATATTATTTTTTTGAAAGATATTATTAGTATATTATAAAACATGAGTTTTAATTCCTAATGATTGATTTCGGTTATCCATTGGGTATCCACGGGTGAAAAACCGAACCCGAAACCGAACCCGGTAGGTTTCGGGGCCCCGAACCCGAAAACCGTGGGTGAGAAATTCAAACCAAAACCAAACCCGCTAGACCCGAAACCCGCGGATATCCGACCCGAAACCGCTCCATTGCCATCCTTAGTCGCGAGGGTGTCGCGGTGTGGACAGGGTTGGGCGACGGGGAGAAAAGAACGAACCGTTTTCTTGCGTAACCAGTGGTACCACTGGTGAGTAATTATTATTGAACTACACGACTAGATTCATATTTGAGGTTTCTGAAGTTTCAAAATAGGTACTTCACCAAAATGAACTAGAACTCTTCAAACTCTATGTAGTTCGGCTGCTCTGAGAGTTGATGGAGTTAGGGTGTTTGGCTAGAAAATTGGTTAGAGTTTATAGAGTTTAACTCCATAGCTATGTCAAACAGGGCCTACCTGCATGCCCGTATCGTTCTCGTTCCGCGAAGCCAGGATCTGGCCGTGCAGGCAGGGGGCAGCAACGGCGGAGGTTTTGGGGTGGTTGGGTGCTTCGCGGAAGCGGATGCCGACGGTTGGTTTACGGCGGTGCCGCACGGGCCGCGCACTCGCATTGTTTTCCTCTGCCGTGGTGCCAGCCGATGCGGTACAATACCGTGGACGGACAAAAGGAGCCTGGTTGTTTTTTTTCCATTGACAGGGTTCGCTGTGCAATGGTTCAAAAAGAGTTCGCTGTGCATGTGCTTCTTCCGGACCGCACGCTATCTAGTGGCCCAAGACGACGTGTCTTTATTTTGGTTTTCGAGCTTCAGTGGCCGGGAGAGACGATCCAATCTGAATCCACCAGATGTGATGCGCGCTTGTTCAATGAAATGAGCGTGATTAGCACCAGTGTGGCTTTGCTGTGCCGATGGACTGGGACGTTGGCCAGTGAGGCAGTGACGCTAAGCCGGGCGTGATACGACAAAAATGGGTGAAGTCACTGCTCAGCTCACGCCTCACGCTCCTCCACCTGTTGCTTTCACGCTGCTTGCGCACGCACTCCTCTCGATTTCAAGGCTCTGTGTGGGCTTTCTGGAAGTTTGGGCCACGCCTGAGCAGTTTTGCCTTTCTGGAAGTTTGGGCCATGCCTGAGCAATTTTGCGTAGGCTACGGAGACTTGTCGGGCCGGGCCTAATCTAACCCAGAAAATGAATGTTCCATGTGAATGTCACTGAAGTTCATCTTTGAATTTGTCTCACAGTTCCTTGTACGGAGTAGAATAGATTTCTGAACCTTGATAAGGTCGCATCTGAAGCACGGAGCCAGTGATGTGCATGCATACACAGAACAGAACTTGGATGTTTTCCAAGCCATCTACAAAGATGAGTTTGATAGCATTTTCTTCACATATGGGAGAAGGACGAATCAAGAAGGAATACAAAGAGGAGAGGGACCATGCGTACGTCCTCACGACTGTTGTGGCGGTGGCTTCAGCTTTCCAAGCTCCAAGCATTGCTGTGGACAGTAACTGTCAGCCGCCACTGACATAACCAAGCAAGGCGATATAACCAAACCATTGACAAATAAATAAATACAGAGCTCGGAATAACAAATGTTGTGCACAAGTGAAAATGCTATCGAACATTTTGGTTCAATGGGAATTGTTGCCGGCTTTGTCGACCTGTGTTAAAAATGAAACATTAGTATGTACTGCAAAAGTAAACGAACAGTTTTGACCAATTTCTGCGATGCATTGAACTGGTACTGGATTCTCTCCTGCAAAATCAGTAGCAACTAGCAACGGCTCTCAGATCTCGAAGGGTGTTTTGTTTGGGCGGCACAGGTAGCTAGAAATCTAGAATGGGGTACGTGTTGGTAGTGGGGGATGGTAAACGGATTAGATTTTGGAAGGACAGTTGGCCACTCTTCTAGCCTGACAATTATTTGATATATGTTGTAGTGAATGAGTAATCTGCTACAATTGCATATATCTGGGATGAATTGAATTGAATCTGAAATATACATTCAGAGAGCATCTTGCACTTGTTCTTTTAGCTGTGTTGTAGCTAGGCAACCGTGGATTGATATAGAAGAACATACATCCAACTATGCCTGTATAATAGTTGATCTTGAATCTCTGGCTAAATTTTGCTTAGGTGAAAAGAAGCACGTGGTAGCATTTAACATGATTAGCGCACGTTAAAACAGTTCGCCGTGCTTCTTCCGGATCGCACGTTATCTAGTGGCCCAAGATGACGTGTCTTTATTTTGTTTTCGAGTGGCCGGGGCCCGGGGGAGATTAGCGCAAGTGTGGCTGCTGGAGTAGGACGTTGGCCAGTGACGATAAGCAGGGCGTGATACGACAAAAATGAGTAAAGTCAGTGCTCAGCTCACGCTCCGCCTGTTGCTTTCACGCTGCTTGCGCGCACTCCTCTCGATTTCAAGGCTCTGGGTGGGCTCTAGACCTTGCTCGGCTAGGTGTGCTGGGCCAAAAGGCGTGCCCCCTGTCGGCGGCGCTTGTGCTCAGCCCATTAGGATGACCGCGGCGGCATAGTGTTGTTGGCAAAAAAACAAAAACCAAAACGATGCGCATCCGGGGAATCGAACCCCGGTCAGTACCGTGGGAGGGTACTATGATACCACTACACCAGATGCGCTTGCTTACTGGGTCTCAAGTTTTAAAATCATTTGTTCTTAACAATGCCTTGGCACCACGTACCCTCAGCCTCCGCGTGAATGAACCTCGGTTTAGCAACCATCAAAAGCATAGAAAATAGTGCTAAACTCCCTATCTTTCCGTCCCTCAAGCGGAGAGGTTTTTTGTTTTGCCAGAAACTGCACTCCACGATGCGGTCTGGTACCCTGAAGGCGGTTGCAAAGAAAACCTGTTCATGTAGAGATTTAGCGCCCGAGCTTAGCATAGGCTGTCTGAAATATTTTCTGAAGCTGAAGATTTGTTGGTTATCCACAGTTCATCAACTGTATATCTCGAGTACATCTCGCACTTCCAGCGAAAATTTACTGGTCAAATGCCCAATAGAGCTGGGTGCAAAGTCGTCGATATGTGCAATTTTCATATGGTTTAACGCAGGCTTTAGTGGAGCAGCGGACATGCTCTCTCCAGACCTGAACAGTGACTGCAAGCCTATAGCGTTCCCGAGTACAACGAGGACCGGGACAGGACTAGGACCTATGAAGAGCTAACCGTACTGAAAACAAATGTATACAAAATTGCTCTTCCCGTACAAATCCAACACAACAGTATATACAACAGATGATCGAAGCTACCTTGCGATATCCATGTATCTAGGACAAAGAAAGCTGGGGCCAAAACAAAATCCCTGTCCTACAGCCTTGAACGCAGGGAGCAAGGAAAAAGAATTTCCTGTAGTCAACATGTGTTAATGTCTTTTTTTAGTGCATTACTAGTATACTGAATGCTGAGCGCTTCAAAGGTCTCCAGGTTGCCAATGGTAGCCACCTGATGAAACACGCTGGTTTCAACTTTCAAGACTCCATCCATAAAAATCTGCAGGAATAGAAATGATACCATTAACAGGAACTACATTACAACAATAGCAGAGAAACACTAAGTTCAACAACTAGCCCACCAAACTTTTTCAGAAAATAAAATAAGATGAACAAAAAAAAAAGAAAATGAATGCGAAAAACTTGGTGCTTCTTTAGGATTCAACTAAATGCACTTTTTCCAGGACAGTTTTCATATTTTCTAGGCTTTCTATGTACTTAGGGCCTGTTTGGTTCCTTTAGTCACCTAACTAAAGTTTAGTCTAGTTACCCTTTGGGGACTTACTTTAGTCATCTTTTAGTCACCCCGTTTGGCATTTTAGAGACTAAAAGGGGGTGACTAAAGTTTTAATCATCCCAAACCAAACAGGGCCTTACAATAAATGCACAGCTACTTCTTTTGTGACGTATAAATTTGTTAAGCTTATTTTAGCCAGCATTCAAGAAATGCCAATGTTCCTGGCAAAAGATAAATGGGTGGATCTGTATACTTGTGTAGCATTTGGATAAAAAAGTGAAGACACCGTTTCCAAAAGAAAGAAAAGAAAAGAAAAGATGAAGGGACCCATATCAGCATGGATTTGATCCCACAGATGCGAAAGTCTTAGCAAGTACTGAGTTAAATTCTGAAGAAAGCAATGTATAATGCCAGGGATGCTATATTATGTGATAGAACCGGGGGGGGGGGGGGGGGGGGGGGGTAGGGGGGTAGAAGCCATTTCTATGCTAAAGTGTCTATACCCACCTAATGTCACTGGATAATATGCTCCTTGACCATCACTCATGCTTTGGTTATGATATCAGCTGCAACAAGACGAGTGTTCAAATTTGTTAGAAATACTGGATAGGGCAGACCAAGACACAAATAAAAAAAAAGGATTATAATGAGTACAATCAGCATTTGCACGGTTATCCATAGACTAATATGGAAAATAATTTCTTGTAATTTTAGAAAGTCGCCAGATAGTTTGTATCAAGAATATTGAACTTTGAGCATTTCAGTTTTTTTTCCTGCAACTACTAACTTTTTATAAAATGACCATGACTGAACTGCTTATTACGGACTGTTTCTTCCAAGTTCCAACATAAGAGAAACGAATCAGCATGCACACTCTGGCAAGCAGCCAACAAAAACAGAAAAGTGACTTCAGAAGGTGTTCCGTTTTTCTATAACGCTGTCACTTACCAAACAGAAGCATGTACTTGTGAACATGAAATGCATAGTTTGTCATTTATCTCCAAACAAAGATGGTTGGGTATGGCAGTTCAACAGCCAAATAAAAGAAATAACATATGCATGTTTTGTAGAAGAAAAGCAAACAGCATCAACCATACGGCAATTAGTAAATACCATATTGAGGATTTTTGTGGTTCTGTTGTGCTTCCATCTGACAGTCCTGCGGCTGCGGCTGCTGCTCTGGCTGTGGAATTTGACAAACATTGTACTCAGTGTAATCGTCGACAGACAACGGAGGCTCCAATTGACCGTTCTGTTGTTCTCCCATCGGATAGTCCTGCTCTGACGGAAGTATATCTTCTATTTCGCAACCAAGAAACATATCTTCCCATTCAGATAACGCAGGGGTGTCAGTAAAAAGGTCCCCAGTTGAAGCCAGAGGATCTACAATGTTAGAAGTTGTTTCAGCATCCATGGGCACGGCACCTTCAGGGCTTGAAACTGGCTGTACAGTAGCTGAAGAAAAAGCTCCAGTTACTGGTATTACTTGATTGGAGGTTTCAGGAATGGGAGGATGGTACTGTATAATTTGTGCGTCTGGGCCAGAAGTCTCCTGATCAGCCACAGGACCCTGTTCCAGAGCACGAAATCTCCTTTTCCTGTTCCCATCATCATTCCACCAATTACTCCTGCGCTGTTGCTGCACCAGCTGATTGAGGAAATTTGGATTCTGGACAACTATTGCCAAAAGTGCCATCATCTGCTGCTGATTCTGTTCCATCACACGAAGGCGTTGAATCAAATTCTGCACTTCAAGGCTAGACGATTGCTGGTACTGCCTGAGATCGACTAGCTGCTGCATTAGAAGGGCTTTGTCCCTCTTAAGGGTTTCAACCTCCTTTTCAAGACCTCCATATTTTCCTATCTCAATAGTATCAGTACCAGGTGCAGTTTTGACAGGTGCCGGCTGGAGATCACTAGTCGCATCCTGAGCAGATTTCTTCTTTCTCTTGATGGTCTTCAGAAGATGTTTTTGGCCCTTAACAAAACCTTCATTGGCCCATTCCCATCTATCAGGATCAACTTTATGAAAACCCTGGTTATGAAATAGAACATTATTAAATTGATCTAATTAAAAACTTAATGTTCCAACTTGAACAACACAAAAAAAAACATCCAGATGAAATAGTAGCTAATTTGTGGAGAGGACTTTTAAAGGATTTTTTTACGGTGCATTTATGCAGAGGATTTTATAACATTATATAATATAGTGATGCTTATGTTTCTAGTTAGAATATACGGTGCAAGCTTCATGCACAAGTTTATGTAAATATGTGGAGACAGAAGAAGCAAACACAATATCACACAAGAAGCTGTAGACTTACACAAATCAGTGCATCACATCAAGCAACATGGAACTGGATAAACAATTTACAATAATCATAAAAAATTACATACTAAATTTCAGCACAAGCATACACTATGATGCAGCAAACTATTAGCAAGGGAATCATCAAATAGGGTATCAGGCTAGGAAGCAGGTAAGTAGCAAGGCATCATCCTTTATGTGGCTGTAAAGTACGACAGATGACACAATTCAAAACAATTATAAAGAATTGCCAAATGGCTAAATGCATTCTTTCCCTGCTAATAAAGGGTCAAGATTAACATGGCTCTAGCCTCTAGAAGCCAATTATACACACTTGGTCAGGTGCACAGATTTTAATACAATTGGTAACAGAGATAGAATAACCCCCAAATGCCATATGTTTCATGCACTGGCGCTCTTATTGAGAAATGAGCCGAAATGCAAATCCATATCCAAGTGTCAGTAAATCACCTCCAACCCATTTTAACAATTCAGTTTTGTTTTGGGAAGTACAGACAAAGAACCATCTCCAAGACAGGACAACTAGAACAAGTCATATAATCTCAACACAAGAAGAACCAAATTGAGCAAATCAACAGAAAATACCAAAATGACATGAAGATAAATTGCTGAAGCTACAAGCAACCCAAGGAGATTATGCATATAGTACTTGGTCGGAAGGTACCCCAAACAAGCAATTGCCAATTTCAAACCAAACTGCTAGGTACCGGCAGTAAGAACAATATGAACCTAGTGTAGACCACCAATCGCATCTAGTCAGCAGAAAAAAGAAACATCCATTTCGCGCACGGGAAACAAACATGGCCACACATGGCATTGAGGATCAGAGAATCTTACATAGGTGTTGAGCTGGCGTATGAAGCTGGTGAAATGGTTGTGCTTGAAGTGCCGCGGCAGCAGGTCGCGCTCGAAGGCGTGCGAGTCCCAGATCACGAAGCTGCCGCCACCAGCGGCCCAGGAGATGACCGCGTCGGTCGCGGGGTCGGAGACCATGTCGTAGACCTTGGTCAGGAACGGCGCCACGTCGGGGGGCCTCGGCACCGCCCCCACCGGCGCTGTCTCCGGGGCGGCCTTCCCCGCCGGCGGGGAGCCGACATCTCCGGCGGCCTCGCCGCCGGCCGGGGAGGCGGGATGCTGGGGCGACCGCTTCTTGGAGCCCATGGCGACGGACGGCGCGAAAACCCTAGGATTTCTTTGGCTGGAGGCTTCGAGATTGAGCGGCGGCGGGTTTGGAGGCTTCGAGATTGAGGCGGCCGCGCGACGAGAAGGGACGGGACGGGACGAGGCGGCGAGGGGATTTTTGGCTGGGTCGGTTGGTTGGTTTCTTTGATGATCTGGATACGTGAACGGTGAACGGGAAGGGGACTCGTTCGCCTTCTGTGATAAGGAAGGGGGGAAATGTGGAAGGGGATATTTATTTTTGGTTAGATCACGGAAGGCGCGTGCCGGGCAAGGCTTTACGGGTCTTGCGGTACGTGTTTCCTGGTCGGCTACAATGACTTGTGAGGCCAGAATTTTGGTGGGTCGCCATGTCAGCGACGGTAGTAGCGAATGGCAGTCGCGGAACGAGGTAGCTGTGGCGCGTACTTTTCCGTATTTTGGTGGGGTCGTGTCTCGTGTGGGACCGTAGCGTCAGAGGCCGTGTCGCGCACTCGCGCTCGGAGAATTCTTTACTTGACTCTTCGGCCAGTGACACGTTGGGCAAAGGGAAGGATTTCATTTGTGGGTCCCACGTGCCAAGCAAGTTGAGAAGCCGTGGGCCGACCGGCCGAGCAGGAAGCTGCTTGGTAGGAAGAAGCACCAAAGCAGAAAGCGCCACAACTATTCGGTCACCGACATGTGGTCCCAATAGGTATATTCCACTGGATCCAGCAGAGTGCTTCAACGGAGACAAGGCGTGTATTTGCCGTCGCTGCCGACGTCATCGTTGGGGTCGAAAGTCGACTCGTCCGAGCACAGGAGCGACGCGCTTTCTGTCGTCGAGTCTCTAGTCTGCCACCGGCTGGCTCTGGTTGGTCACTGGTCAGTGCCGAATCCGTGCAACCTCCTCGCGTTCTCACGAGTGAGCCGACTTCGACTCCGTTTTTGACCGAGCTAAATAGGCCAGCACTAGTAAAGCTTAAGGTGACAATAGTGAAACGTTTTCTTTAAAAAAATAGTGAAACGTCATAAGCTGTTTGATGAGGGGGAAAAGGTGTGTGACGATTTTCTTTGCATCTTTGTTCGCCACTCTTGATTCTTGAATCCCTCCACTGCCTCATTTTTCCCCTGATGAATAAATAGCACTGCAACCATATTGCTCAAGCTCACGGCTCAACTAGGCCGAACCAGCAACCTACCGAAAAAGCAAGCTGCGACCTGGCTCGGCCCAATAGAAAGAAAAATCACCCACAATCTCACGGACGGCCCGTCTACTTCTGAACCCGCTCTAGCCCAGTAAAACGAGCAATTGGCTTGCTGGCCCATTTGATCCCGCTTCTTTCTCCATCAGCTTCTCTGAACTCTGAACCAGCTGTTCAGAATGTTCAACATCTTCAATGTCATCAGGAGTCGATCGCTTGCATCCAGTAGTTGTCGTCAGAAATCGATTTCTTGCGTCCAGAAGTCCCCCTATTCTCGCATGGCGGTGAAGGTTGGATCGTGAAATCCACTTCTTCAGCAATGACGCCTAAAGCTCGGGCAGTCTTCAGTCTTCTTCAGCGATGATGCCGGCTGGTTCATGACAGGGCCGATCTGCTGCATTCCAAGCCCACAGCCCGAGCGGAGCCTCGCAAGTCTTCGTTATCTGCTCAGCACCCAATGCCTGTACCGTACACACAGTACTCCCACGTCTCAATTTGTTATCTCTGCTTTCGCCCTTGGCCCCTGGATCACATGCGAACACATGGAATCCTCATTCACCATCGTACAGTTGGGATGAGAGCATCTTGCAAGTTGCAATTAAGCTCATAAACTATGCGTGAATGCGTGATGGCCTAGGCGCTTATCCTTATCGGGAACCTTGCTGCAGATCACAACGAGCAACGGCCCGACGACCGTGCTGCAACCAAACTTTTTCTCTTTTTTATTTCCACGAAGGCACGAACACGCCACCAGCTCCAGAAATTCTTCAAGCTCTCCCAGCAGCAGCAGGAGCAAGCACTGCCCACTGCCCCAGTGCTCATCTGAAGGAATCTGGTGAAGTTTCTGGCGACACTTCTCCCATGGATGCTTTTGGACATCTGGTTGGTTGGTTGTCTACCTGGAAGATGCAAAGCAAATGCGCCATTCCGCCGTGGTAATGCGAGCTGACCGCGCCGCCACGCCACGGCTCCGTGTTCCTGCATGTGGGGGCCACGGACATCTACCCACGTCACCACCCACCGTCATCGTCCACGACCCAGCACCAACCAATACCAGGTGCTATAAGTCTAATCCATTTTTAGGGTTTAATTAAGACGGCGACCTAACCAAACAACCAGATCCAGCGCGCCAGGTCGCGGCACTATTTCCCTTCCGGTGGTTCATGCACCGAAGCGCACGGTGCACGTCGCCGCCTGGTGACCGCCCGGAATCTGAGATGCGACGGCGGCGTCGTGGCCGATCTCGCGACGGAGTCTTAAACAACGTTGACGGGCTCGGTTCATCTGATCGTCCCGGCGTTAATCGAAGGCGACAAAAAAGGACAGGACCCGATCGAGTTGAACCCCACTACTATGTTCTGAAATGATTTGTTCGATGGCCAAAGGCAACAAGAACCGCACGAGCGACTGCCGAAAGGCGTGGTGTTTCTGTACAGAGACTAGGGGGAGTGGCCTGGCCACCGTGTCTGAAACCCATTACTATTTGGCCGGCCGGACTAACGTAACCGAAAGTCCGAAAGGAACTTGTGCCACTTTCAGCGATCCTCGTTTTCTATGGTTCTAAAACTGGAGACGTATTGCCCGCCTTTTGACGTACTCCGTATGGGTTAGCACTTTTGCTTCGTCACCTCGCATCATCACATATATTGCATGCACAAGGGTCAGGAAGCAACTACTAAAATCTACGGGTTATCGACCAAAACATACTGCTGCGGGCAGGGATTTTTGAACTGTTAGTATGAGTATATTTCCTTTGTGAGCTAAAAATTTGGGAACTTGTCCTTTGTAGGTAGGTGTGTATGAATATATGGCCACCTGGAACCTTAAAAAAAATAGCGTTTCTTAGTCAAAACTTGCACACAAAAAACATAGTATTGTCAAACCCAAAATGCCGTACAATGCCAAGTGATGTTGTCAAGACTTGTGTAGTTTAATCATGCAGCGACCTCCTTGGAAACGTACGTGCTCACGTCACGTATGCATCTCGCCATCAAACTCCAGCTAGCTGCAGCCGGCCAGGCCAGCAATCTTTTCTTTTTGAAAATTCAGCAATCTTTTCTCTCTTCCTTCAGCACCTGGACCAGAATTCACTTGCATGTCAAAATGCTTCCTTGTGACAACGGTTCCACACAGTATTGGAGTTTACACTGTGCAACGCAGTTGACACGTTGAATTAGCATACTGAGTTTTGTATCTCCGTACTCTCTACTCCGTATCTTTTAAGGCAAAAATAACTGAGGATTGTTCAAGAATTGAGGCTCATGCATATATGGACGAATTTGGCAGGTTCATTGAATGGTCATGGCTTCTTGGTCTTGGGGACTTGGGGTCATCGGCGTGAGTTTTGCGTAAGTGAAGGATACCATCACAAAAAAAGTTTCTGTTGTGGGGGCCAGGTAGCCCAGCAATGCCCCAGATTCCCAATAATGACAACACTGGTTTACCTGTCCACTATCATCAGCGACAATAAACAAAGCATATCAGCATCGAGGAGCTCCAACTTGGTCTGGTTGCTTATCCAAGAAGTGCCAAGACTGTCCGTGGTGCTTAGTTTCTTAATTGTATTCCTTTTCAATCGGTGGAGCATTGCCATCACCGTCACAGATTCATTGAATCTCGCCCGACTTAAAACTATTGCCGAGAACGCTATTGCTTCGACATGAAACCACCAGAGCTTGATCCTAACTGAGAAATGATTCTCCGATACACTATCCGCCTCGGTATGCCATGACGTTGGAAATGCCACCGCAAAATGTTTTTTATATATAAAAGAGTAAATTTCACCAGCGGTCCATGAACTTGTCCCGAGTTCTCATCTAGGTCCCGGTACTCTCAAAATGCACGTATAGGCCCTTAAACTTGTCATGTGCTCTCATCCAGGTCCTGATACTCTTAAAATGCACACAACGGTCCTCCAACTTGTCTCACGGTCTCATCAAGGTCCATATACTTCCGAAATGCATTTATTTATTTGAAAAAACATTTTTGTCAATTAAAACCTTCATGATTTCATACCAAGTTTAAATCCCACTCAAATTTGATCCAAAATTTACGACAAAATAATCACAAACACATGGTTCATTAAGAATATTGGATATAATATTTGGTGAGTTTAAGAATTGCAATTTTAGCACAATTATTTGATAGTTGATTTTATTTTACAGATAAAAAATTTATTGATAAAATGACAAAAAATCATGGAGAAATCAAGAAATCTCTAAAATAGCCCAGAATCAAATTATTTTTATTTCTTATTTTCTCAAGAAAAATTTATCTCTAAAATAAAATTAGTTGTTAAATAGTTGTGCTAAAATAACAACTCCTAAAATCATTAAATCTTATATCCAATATTCTTAATCAACCATGTTTTTTTGATTATTTTCTCGTGAATTTTGTATCATTTTTATGTAGAATTTGAACTTGGTTTGAGAACATTAAAGTTTTAAACATTTAAAAATGTTTTTTAAAAAAGTTTAATATATTTTGGAAGTACATGGATCTAGATGAGACTGCAGGACAAGTTGAAGGATCGTTGTGTGCAATTCAAGAGTATCGGGACATGGATGAGAGCGTGGGACAAGTTTAAGGAGCTATATGTGCATTTTGAGAGTTTCAGGACCTAGATGAGAACTCGGGACAAGTTCATGGACCGCTCGTGAAATTTACTCTATATAAAAAATAATGTGCACTGTCAGATCGGTGTCACGTGCTCAGCTGTTAGGTTGTTGACGTTCACCGTGCAAAACGCATCATGCAGCGGATTAGCATGGAGACATTACCGTACTACGATCACTATGCTTGTCAGATCCAACAGGTAGCGAAAAAAAAAAAAAAAACCGGCCGTGCGGGTGGTGTGCGTCCCCGACAAGCGCCCATCAGAGGACCGGACCAAATTGCACGGCTGCTTGCCCCTGAAGCTGATCGACACAGTGAGGATGCTTCATGCTCGGGCTGGAAAATAAACACCTATAAAAAAAACAAAACACAAAGCAGCAGTGCAAGATGCGAATCTTATCTAAACGCATCGGCGCGAGTCATAATCGTCCTGAAATACTCCCAGACAACGACTAATGACCGGCGCCCTACCGATCTCCACAGATCAGGCTCGAAATCAAGTGGGATCGAGACTGGTACTCCGTAGAAGGCAAGCCACTGCACCCAGTCACACGCACACCTGAAACAGTACAGCGTCGCGCGCCGCGCTCACATCAACTGGAGCCCTTTCATTTCCCCCCTCGCAGTTGCTCGTCGCTCCATGTCCACGGTAGAATTCGTGACTCCAGAGCCGGAGAGCCCAGCGTTGGTTTTACAGGAGAAAGAATTGAGGCGTCGCGATCAGGTGTGTGCCAACTGATCTGACACCGGCGTTGAATGCGAGGCCTGGCCCTCCGAAACCAATGATTAGTCGCGGACACGTCACACGCCCCTGAGCCCGGGGGAAAAAAATCTTCACTAGTAGTACATGGAGCAAGGCACTGTGCTTGAGTAGGTTGGATTATTACTTGCCTCGCTGCAGTCTACAGTTACAGTCTGATGAGCTGAAACTGAGCTGCCGATTAACGAGAACGACTTGCCCTCAATAAAAAAAGAAAAGGAAAGAAAAAACGAGAACGACGGATGGCGATATCTTCGCCTCCCTGTCGATTGCTTTAACACGACAATGCCCCTCAGCAGCAGGAGTTTATGTGACGCGCACGCGTGCAGTGCATCGAGCTTAATAAGAGAAGCGATGGGGTTAATTGCGTTCACGACTGTCCGGGTCAAGAAAGCAACCCATCCGTTCAGATCTCAAAACGGAAACGGTTCGGCGGTTCCCCTCCCAAACAGATGCAGCGGTGAGGATGCCGAAACAGGGGTACAGTATGTGAACATATCTTATCCTCGAGAACCAGCTGATTCGCTGACCGTTGGATCGAGGTCGAGGACACCCGACGGGACCGCCGCCCTGCTCGCGCCTGCCGCCGGTGGTCCTCTGCCTCATCCACTCGCGGCGGCGCCAGACCAATGATGCATCATGGATCGGCCGGTGCACGAACCTCAGGGCGGTTAGCTTCCCTGTCGCGTGGCGGATCGGTGCTGGAAAAACACAGCGGTGAGCCGGCACGGCGACCCGGAGGCCGGAGCAGCACGCTCTCTTCGTGCTCGCGATATTTTGGGCGGGTGCGCGGGCTGCGCTGGGGTGGCCACTGACCACAGTACGATAGTACAGCGACGGTCAGTGGTAGCCCCACATGGCGCAACAGTATGGTACGGTGCCCTAGAAAGGCAATAATTCGGTAAGTACGTCCTAGCTGAATGAAACCTTATCTCTTTGGTCTGTCTCGGATTGACCCTGCTCGCCGCACAACATGAGGTCGTCATTCTGCGTTAGCGTTTCTCCATCATCTACACGGTGCTGTTATACTAGTGGTACTGTAGCAGATGCAGCAGCGAGAGTGTGATGAGACTGAAGGATTCTGGACCAGAAGGTTTTTCCCAGCAAGTTTTATTTACTTTTACCAAAGTAACATATCCAGATGATTGACTAGAGTAGTGGTAGCTCCAGATCCGGCAACCGGCATCTAGGGCAGAAAGTGAGAGCCCGATCAGATTCCCTTCACTGCCTCCCACTGAACTTCACCTCAGCCAGACCCGGGACCCGGCCCAGCGCGTCGCACATCGCAGGAAGAAACACAGGGTCACTGCTGACATCCACTTGTCAAGCTCCCATTTGCCCTCTTCTCACGGCCGCTGGCGAGCCCGACGTACCGCGCCGCGCCACGTCGTCGGCGGACAGCCTGGGTCGCTGTCGGGGAACTCCGTTCTCGCCACGTTAATTGGGGGTTCCCCGGTCGACTGGCTCGCCGTTGGCTCGTTGCCCCACACGCGATTGTATTGCACCAGCGGCCAGCAGGCACCCAAGGGCCGCTCGCCGCTCGCGTCGTCTGTGTGACTGACTCTGTCTCGTTCTGTTGTTGCCTGTGGTAAAAAGGTGAAAGGGTAGAATGGTCATTAAGATGGCAGAGTACGAGTAAGTATTTGCGGAGGTTGAAAAGTCCACTTGGATTAAACATTTCGCGAGCACGAAAGCTTCGCAGTGGTTTTTGTCTCCAACCAAATGCGAGGGCATCTGCTTTTTTTGACTTGAGAAAGATTGAGATGCGGTCATGATGCTAAAAGAGATGTATGCCGATGATCATCCTCATCCTTGGCGAGAACTGATAAGAAGTGCGGTTCTGGGAGGACCAGTGACCTTTTGCAAGCGTGCCTAGCTATATGAAGGACCAAAACTTGGCACAGCACGTACAGTGCCGAGATGCTCTGTAAAAGATTTATTTTTGTTGAAAAAAAACATGTAAAAGAAATTTCAGTGGTAGAAAGCAAGACATTCAGGCACAAACTCACACGGCTTTCTTATTCATTTCCCTGTCAAATCGACATCGACTACATGGCCGGGCTCTTTCGCTGTCGCCTGATGCATAAAACCAATCAATAATCACACGACGGGAACTGCCACCGAACCCTGTCCGCCCGCCCTACCCGTCCGGTAAATTTCCTCCCCGGT
Source organism: Urochloa ruziziensis (assembly GCA_015476505.1). Classification (NCBI taxonomy): domain Eukaryota; kingdom Viridiplantae; phylum Streptophyta; class Magnoliopsida; order Poales; family Poaceae; genus Urochloa; species Urochloa ruziziensis. The sequence continues at coordinate 7,892,930 of CM027118.1, forward strand.
TACTTCCACCGGCAGTGCACTCGTACCGGGCCTGTGCTCTTCTCCGTGGGAGCCGTCGAAAGATCCAAGCGCAAGGCCACCAAACAAAAACCAAACAAGGCCGCCTCCTCCCGATCTCCGAAGAAACTCATTCTTTTCTGCTCCCGTTCCTTGTACTTTCCCTCTATCTCGCCCATCTTTGATCCGTCTCCCACAAGGAGAGGGGGATTATTGCCGTCCCTGTCACGCCACAACGCCTCGTCATGGTGTCCTATGCGACTCGTTTGTCCCCGTCGTCTGATTGATTAATCCGAGGGCATGGATCTCCCCGGAGAGGTGAGGTGAGCTCGGAGGTTCTTGTGCTACTGCTGCTATAAAGCTTTTCTCCCCACCCCACCACTTCTTCCTCATGCAAGATGAGCAGCTCTTGATTGCATAGGAGCTGTGGAGCAAATAACCTCTTTCTCTGATATTTTTCCTGCACTTTTTCCATTTGATATTTATCAGTTTCTTTTACTCTAGTAGAGTTGCGTGCTTACTGAAAACCCGCCCATTGCTAGCTTAAAAGGAGGTTAGATTTTTACTGCAAATACCCCCGGACAGACCCTGAGCCGACCTTTTTCTCCCCACTCAGTTGTACTCCGTACCTGTACTCAGGCGAGAACAACAACGTCAGTTTGCAGCAGAAGAAAAGGTTCTCCCTTGTATTGAAAGCACACAAATTCCCCCCATCTCTCTGTCTCTCTCCAATTGACTCTCTGCCCTGCCCTCACTCCCAGCACTTCCCTCTCCTAGGGGTGAGCATAGTGATACAGGTGGCTGCTTGTTGAATCCAGTGTGTGCCACTTCTCCCACAAACACTGCGAGCTTGTTGTTATCCTGCTAGTTCTTGCGTGGATCCGACACCCAATCTTGGATTCTCCTGCAAGGCCTGTGCTTCTTGTAGTAGCAAGAAGCAAAAACATTTGATTGATCCAGGCGGCCACCGCTCGGAGAAGCAAGCGGGCCAGCCATGGTGTCCCGCTCCTACTCCAACCTGCTCGACCTGGCCACCGGCGCGGCGGACCAGGCGCCGGCTCCGGCCGCGCTCGGCTCGCTCCGTCGCCGGCTCCCGCGCGTGGTCACCAACTCGGGGCTCATCGACGACACCCCGGCGTCGCCGTCCTCGCCGTCCCCCGCGCCGCCGCGGCCGCGCACCATCGTGGTCGCCAACCAGCTCCCCATCCGGTCCCACCGGCCGGCGTCGCCCGAGGAGCCCTGGACCTTCGAGTGGGACGAGGACTCCCTCCTCCGGCACCTCCACCACACGTCTCCCCCTTCCATGGAGTTCATCTACATCGGGTGCCTCCGCGACGACATCCCGGCGGCCGAGCAGGACGCCGTGGCGCAGGCGCTCCTCGACACCCACAACTGCGTGCCGGCGTTCCTGCCGCCCGACATCGCCGAGCGCTTCTACCACGGCTTCTGCAAGCAGCACCTGTGGCCGCTCTTCCACTACATGCTGCCGCTGTCCCCCGACCTCGGCGGCCGCTTCGACCGCTCGCTGTGGCAGGCGTACGTGTCCGCCAACAAGATCTTCGCGGACAAGGTGCTGGAGGTGATCAACCCGGATGAGGACTTCGTGTGGGTGCACGACTACCACCTCATGGTGCTCCCGACCTTCCTGCGCAAGCGCTTCAACCGCATCAAGCTCGGATTCTTCCTCCACTCGCCGTTCCCCTCCTCGGAGATCTACAAGACGCTGCCCGTGCGCGAGGAGCTCCTGCGCGCCATGCTCAACTCCGACCTCATCGGCTTCCACACCTTCGACTACGCGCGCCACTTCCTCTCCTGCTGCGGCCGCATGCTCGGCCTCTCGTACGAGTCCAAGAGAGGGCACATTTGCCTCGAGTACTACGGCCGGACGGTCAGCATCAAGATCCTCCCCGTCGGGGTCCACATGGAGCAGCTCAAGACCGTGCTCGGCTTGCCGGAGACCGAGGCCAAGGTGGCCGAGCTGATGGAGATGTACATGGGGAAGGGGAGGGTGGTCATGCTGGGCGTCGACGACATGGACATCTTCAAGGGGATCAGCCTTAAGCTGCTCGCCATGGAGGAGCTGCTGCGGCAGCACCCCGAGTGGCACGGGAAGCTGGTGCTGGTGCAAGTCGCCAACCCGGCGCGGGGCCGGGGCAAGGACGTCGCCGAGGTGCAGGCCGAGACGTACGCCATGGTGCGCCGCATCAATGAGGTGTACGGCGCGCCGGGGTACGAGCCGGTGGTCCTGATCGACGAGCCGCTGCAGTTCTACGAGCGCGTGGCCTACTACATCATCGCTGAGGTGTGCCTAGTCACCGCGGTCAGGGACGGCATGAACCTGATCCCCTACGAGTACATCGTCTCCCGGCAAGGGAACGAGAAGCTGGACGGGATGATGCTGCGGCATGGGAGGAAGCCGGACGAGAAGAAGAGCATGCTGGTGGTGTCCGAGTTCATCGGGTGCTCACCGTCCCTGAGCGGGGCGGTGAGGGTGAACCCGTGGAACATCGAGGCCGTGGCCGACGCCATGGAGAGCGCCCTCGTGCTGCCCGAGAACGAGAAGAGGCTGCGCCACGACAAGCACTTCCGCTACGTGAGCACCCACGACGTGGGGTACTGGGCCAACAGCTTCCTGGTGGACCTCGACAGGACCTGCAGGGATCACGCTCAGCGCCGGTGCTGGGGCATCGGCTTCGGCCTGCGTTTCAGAGTCGTGTCGCTGGACCTGACCTTCAGGAAGCTTTCCTTGGAGAGCATCCTCATGGCGTATCGGAACGCCAAGACGCGGGCCATCCTGATGGACTACGACGGCACGCTGATGCCGCAGGCGATTAACAAGAGCCCGTCTGCGGAATCGGTGAGGATACTCAACAGCTTGTGCCGGGACAAGAGCAATGAGGTGTACCTCTGCAGCGGGTATGATCGACGCACTCTCCATGAGTGGTTCCCTTGTGAGAACCTTGGCATAGCGGCAGAGCATGGCTATTTCCTGAGGTATGTGGAGTGCTTCCTGTTCCTGAAGATCATTATTTCACTTTCTCCCTCCATATCATCTGAAACATGATATTTGTGTCAGTATTTGTGAAGAAATGTTTCAGAATCCTGCTTACTTCGACACAAACACATACTAGCATTGGATTGGAACACACTAAAATATGGAATTTGGCTACCTGTTCAATTTGTTGATGAGACAACATACACATCACTAAAAACTGACCACTTCAATTATTTCTGATCCCGGAATGTGTTACTACCGAATGATTTCTCATCTGACTCAATTCCATGTCGTAACACCGGCCAACTAAGAACATGATAGATTATGTTCTACTCTAGTGCACTATACCAAGCTGAACTTTGCGTCAGCATTTGTGAAGAAATGTTTCAGAATCCTGCTTAGTTCAACGCAAACACATGCTAGCATTGGATTGGAACACAAGATGCAACAATGGAATTGTTGTGTCTACCTGTTCAATTTGCTGCTGAGACATCAGGCATACACACACATCTCTAGAAAGTACAAACTGTCTAGTTCAACGGTTTCTGATTCGGAATGTGTTATTACTGAATAAAGGTCAAAGAGGGACGCAGAATGGAAGACCTGCATCACCCCTGCGGACTGCAGCTGGAAGCAGATCGCAGAGCCGGTGATGTGCCTCTACAGGGAGACGACGGACGGTTCAACCATCGAGGACAGGGAGACCATCCTCGTCTGGAACTACGAGGACGCCGACCCCGACTTCGGCTCGTGCCAGGCCAAGGAGCTCGTCGACCACCTCGAGAGCGTGCTCGCCAACGAGCCCGTCTCGGTGAAGACCACCCCTCACTCTGTCGAAGTGAAACCGCAGGTACGGTGACGCCTCGCCCTCGTCCTTCATTCACCTCCATCTCGAATTCGATAGACATGTTCTTGGCGCAGGCAAATAATCAAGGCATGGGAAACTCACAAATCATTTCCTGTAATTTTCGCAGGGCGTGAGCAAGGGCCTGGTGGCGCGGCGGATGCTGGCGTCGATGCAGGAGCGTGGCCAGTGCCCGGACTTCGTGCTGTGCATCGGCGACGACAAGTCCGACGAGGACATGTTCCAGCTGATCGCCACGGCGGCGTGCGGGGACTCGCTAGCGTCCAAGGCGGAGGTGTTCGCGTGCACCGTCGGCCGCAAGCCCAGCAAGGCCAAGTACTACCTCGACGACGCGGCGGAGGTGGTGAGGCTGATGCAGGGGCTCTCCTACGTCTCCGAGGAGCTGGCCCTGGCCAACCACCGGGACGTAGACGAGGACTCTTCTCTCGACGTGTGGGAGTAGCAGATAAACTAGCGGTCAGTAGTGTTCAGCGTCCTGCAGCAGCTGGGATTGCAGGCGCAGGGCGTGGTATTTGTGTTGGGGCTCACTTCGGAGCTTTCGCCGACTAGTTAGATGTGTAAATGAGGTTTGTCTTTCAGGGTAATGCATTGTCAGTGGCTTGAAGTCTTGAACCTAGTGATGCTGTAGTTACTACGATGATCCTAGTACTTGTTGCTATTTGAGATGCTGCCACGCCTGACAGATAATCAGATCAGTGGAAAGCAATAGGCAGTAAGTTTCGTCCCTCTTAGACCGTTTTTCTTTCTCGTATGTGTGTATATGTCTTGGAATAAATAGCTATCTGATTGCCTGTCAGTCCTAAGTACTTTCTTTTTGTATGATGTAAATCACCCAAGATTGAGCCGGTGTAAACAAGCTACCTTAAAAAAAACTTAAGAAGCTACAGTTTGAAGGTGAGCACTGTGACCTGATAATATAAAAAGACGCGCCTCAGTACCTGGCTACTGATCGACAAATCCATCCCAGTTTTGGTGCAAGAAAAAAAATATATTGTTAAATGCGACAACCACACCTACTATTTTTTGTGAATGCCACGTTTAGGTACCAACAATTGTAGAAATTTAAAGGGGCGTACATACCGCGATCCCAAGTCTGGGGGCGAGCGCACCGGCTGGCCCGTGCGCTCGCTCCCCCACCCCCGCGCGCGACTCCTCTCGTATCTCGTACGCTGACTGTCGGTGGGACCTAATAAAAGTTAGTTGAACAAAATTTTGTTGCAAAAATTTTGGCGCTGAAGATTTTTGTCGCAAATTTTGTTCCAAAAATTTTGGCGCTAAAGTTTTTTGTCACAAGCAAAAGTTTGTTGACAATTTTTGTTGCAAAAATTTTGACTCTGGAGAATTTTGTCGCAAGAAAAAGTTTGTTGCAAAAAATTTTTCGCTGGAGAATTTTGTCGTAAGCAAAAGTTTTTTGCAAAAAATTGTCGCTGGAGAATTTTGTCGCAAGCAAAAGTTTGTTGACAATTTTGTTGCAAAAAATTTAGTACCGAAGAATTTTGTCGCAAGCAAGCAAAAATTTGTTGACAAAATTTTGTTGCAAAAAAGTTTTCGCTGAAGAATTTTGTCGCAGACAAGCAAAAGTTTGTTTATAAAACTTTGCTAAAAAATTTCTGAAAAAAATTGTACATTTTTTTGCATATAGTATAGGACGGTGGGCCCGCAGGGGGCCACGCTTTGTCGCGACTCGCGAGCGCACGCAGCCCCCCTCACGGACGAGCGCAAATTAGGCGCTCCCCGTACATACTACAGATGTTTGGTTTCATTCTTCTGAACATTACCTCTGGTAATTTCGCTTCGCATGATGATCAGTTGCGCCCTTGTAGTTACTTATTTACTATCATGATGAAACAACCATATTATTTTGGTCGGAGAAAGATAAAACTATTTGAAGTTGTTAGCAACTAGACGCTACAAGTTTGACTCCACGTCCGGAGTTCAGCGAACCTTGAAACAAGTAGTGCTAGTAATATATTCAAGGACAGAGCTCGGCAGTTGATATCTTATTAACAAATCCAATCCCTACATTTTGGGGCAAAATAAATAAAGTGTAGAAGGACAGTTCTAACAAAAGTAGTCACTATTTTTAGCAATCCGCCGCACCGGCCATTGGCCATCACCCAGAGGAAGTTCAATCTTGGACATGGTCAGTACCCACTAGATTTTGTACAAAGTTTATGCTGTCTCATATCCTCTCCAATGACAGCCAAAGCCGAAGCTTTCACTCGTGAAACTCGCGTACAGCCGGTGTAGCTATCAGTCGCAAATACACTGCACATACATCCAGCAATTGCTTCCTTGCAAGCATTGTTAATCGCAAAAAAGTATTTCGGTCAATGCTTGCACGTACGGGCAACGACGAAAAAACGGTACCATCTAGTGTTATAAAGTACAAACTAAACCCTTGTCTTCATTTTCAAGTCGTTGCGCACGTCGCCACGCGAGCTTTTTTGTGGAGGAAATGGGGAGCAGCGAGGCGTGGTGCCGGAGGCGGTGGTGGACGATGTCGCTGGTGACCGCGGCGGCGCTGCTGGAGCGCGCCGACGAGGCGCTGCTCCCCGCGGTGTACAGGGAGGTGGGCGCGGCGCTGGGGGCGTCGCCCACCGCGCTGGGCTCCCTCACGCTGTGCCGCGCGCTCGTCCAGGCGCTGTGCTACCCGCTCGCGACGTGCGCCGCGGCGCGCTACGACCGCGCGCGCGTCGTCGCCGCGGGCGCGTTCCTCTGGGCCGTGGCCACGCTGCTCGTCGGCGCCTCCGGCACATTTCTCCAGGTCAGTAGTGTCCGCCACGTGTTGTCCCCCGCACCCATTGACAAAGGGAGCCTCCGAAATAGTTTTTTTCCCCGTTGGGTTGTGCGAAAGCTGTAATGAGGAAGACCACTGCTGTTGCAGATGGCGTTGGCCAGGGGCTTCAACGGCGTCGGGCTGGCTCTCGTGGTGCCGGCGATCTACTCCCTGGTGGCCGACTACAGCGACGACGGCACGCGTGGCTCGGCGTTCGGGTGGGTGCTGATGGCGCAGAGCATGGGCCGCATCACGGGGAACTCCCTCGGTGTGCTGCTCGCGTCCACGAGCTTCCTGGGCGTCCCGGGCTGGCGCCTGGCGTTCCACGTCCTCGCGATCGTCAGCGCCTCGCTCGCCGCCCTGACATGGCTCCTCGGCTCCGACCCGCGACCCAGCACCGGGAAGGCGACGGTGACGGCGGCGGCCGCGCTGGCCGAGCTCGTCCGAGAAGCCAGGGACGTGGTGCGGGTGCCGACGTTCCAGATCATCGTGGCGCAGGGCGTGGCCGGGTCCGTCCCGTGGTCGGCGCTCAGCTTCGCAGCCATGTGGCTGGAGCTCGTCGGGTTCACGCACTGGCAGACCACGGTGATCACCAACCTCAACAGCATCGCCAACGCGCTCGGCGCGCTGTTCGCGGGGTTCGTCGGGGACCCGCTAGCGCGGCGGTTCCCGGACACGGGGAGGATCGCGCTGGCGCAGGTGTGCACCGCGTCGACCGTCCCGCTCGCCGCCGTCCTGCTGCTCGGGCTCCCCGACGACCCCGCGGCGGGGGCCGCGTACGCTGCCGCGTTCTTCGTCTTGGGCTTCGCCATGCCCTGGTGCCCCGTGTCCACCAACAAGTAAGCTAACAATGACATTGGCACCACTGTGAATCCTGCCAACGGTGAAGGGCTGTTGCTCGATCTGGGAACTTGGTCGCTCACCCTGCCGTCTCTTTGCAGCCCGATTTTCGCGGAGATCGTGCCGGAGAAGGCAAGGACGACGGTGTACGCGATGGACAGGTGCTTCGAGACGGTGTTCGCCTCGTTCGCGCCGCCGCTGGTGGGCATCCTGGCGGAGCGCGTGTTCGGGTACCAGCCGGCGGCGTCCGGCACGAGCGTGGACGCCGACAGGGAGAACGCCGCCGCGCTGGGCAAGGCGGTGTTCGCGGAGATCGCCGTGCCGATCACGGTTTGCTGCCTCACGTACTCGGCGCTGTACTGGACTTACCCCGCGGACAGGCAGCGCGCGAAGATGGCCGCTCTGCAGGCGGCAGCGGAGAACCAGGAGGACTTCGACCGTGAAGCGAGTGCGGGAGCGAATGCTACTGCGGCTGATGGCTTGAACCAGGCGCTACTACCCAGGAACGGAGTAGCAAATTCTGCAGTGTAATGCATGCCTCCATGTAGAATCTCTTCAGCTTTTAGGGAATATATATATCTTAATGGGACACGTATACAATTTTCAATGTATAGTACAGGGGAGGAATTTTACTCCAAAACACGATACGTGTATACTTGTAAAGATATAAAAATTACTTCGAATATTTCATCTGCAGCTACTTTGAAGCTTGAGGTTTGGCATCTGACGACTGACAATATACTGCAAAGGCTGGCTGGACAAATGAGTATATCACAATTTCTGTTCTGGAAATTAAGAGTACGAAACCATTTTTGATGAAGGAATGGCTTTACGGCCCATAACCTACTACTATGTCCCAACTATGGGCCGAAAGAACACCGTTTTGGGTGAGGAGTCCGTAAACGTGGGCCTAACGTGTTCTCGCCCCAACGTGGTCCGTCCAGACCAGACTATAGGTTCGAGATCCCAATTCTGCGTGCGGCCGCACGAAACATGATTTGCGCTCGGTGGCTTTTTGCGGCCAAAGTCACCCACGTGTGTGGGCCCGCCAGTCCGCCGCGTGCCCCTCCAGTCTCCTCGCTTTTATGTCTCCGGGCGGGGGCGTTCCTCGTCCCTTTTCTCTTTCCTGTGTTCTGCACTCAGATCCACACCAGTGAGCCGGCGACTTTGGGCCGACTAGGCGCGCGGGCGGCGGCGCTGGCCGAGCAGTGGCGCGCGTTCACATCCATGGCGAGCCGAGCGAGCAGCGGCGGCCCTCGCCGGACCTCCCCGGCGAGCCGGGCGGCGGCAGGGGAGGGCGCAAAGGGTAGTGGCGCTGGCCGGCCGCGGGGCAAGTAGAGCCGCGGCATGCCGGCGGCTGGCCTAGCGTAGGAGTGCAGGTGATTTTTTTTTGCAAATTTTTTTTCTAGAAAACTTTTTCTGCGAAACTTTTATGTAAATATTTCGTCATCTCTTTTTTGCAAAACTTTTCTGAAAAGTTTTTATGAAAATCTTTTGGAAAACTTTTTCCAAAAATCTTTTTCCAAATACATTTTTGAAAATCTTTCGTCATTTTTAAAAAGTTTGCTCAAGATTTTGTTGCAAAACTTTTATTGTGAAATTTTTTTCTGACATTTTTTCTCCAATATATGTTGCAAAACGTTTTTCTCCAAATATTTCTTGCAAACTTTTTTTTTAAAAATTCTGACATTTTTTTTGCTGCGGAAACCCGTAAGGCGGGTGGGCAGGGTCCACCGGTTTTTGCCGTGGCCATGAAGTGGGCAGCGTGCCGTGCGGGAGGAGTGGGGGCCTGCATGGGGCCCGACGAGTTTGTCGCTTAGCGCGAGGGACCCTCCTACGGGGCCGGCCGCAGACTAGCATAGCCCCTATAGGTTTACGGACGGCTGCTCCCGAAAAGGACAAAACTCTCCTCGCGCTTCTCTTCGCCGATTTAGATTCGGATTTTATCGCTGCAACCTGCAGCCGCGCCGTGCCTTTCGCCGTCGTCCGCCGCCGCCGCCAGGCGCCAGCTCTCCCTCGCCGTATTCCGCCGCCGCCGGCTCTCCCTCGTCGTCATCGCCCGCCGCCGGCTCTCCGCCCTCGTCATCGCCCGCCGCCGGCTCTCTCCGCCCTCGTCGTCGCCCGCCGCCGGCTCCCCATCGTCGTCGCCCGCCTGCTTGAACACAGAGGTCAGGGAGAGCAAGCTGGATTTACGCCATATATGAACAAATAGCAGGATTTACTTTTGGAGGCTTTAGCCACAAGCCAACCCTTTCTGTTCCATTCAATTTTGCCACGTTGCAAGTATCCCTGCGGAAGCAACTCAATGCTCAAGAGTCCTAGTTTTGCACCAAATGTTGCATAGGCTGGATAATGATCTTATGGAACCTAGCTATACGTCCAATAGATTTGGTTTCCCAAAAGATGGACATCTTCAACCACCACTGATGGAAGCCGTGGCAAGCAAATTTGCAGAGATGCCTCAGGAAATCCTGATGGATATATTTGCGCTTCTGGATACACCTGACTTAGTGCGGGCTGGCTCTGTCTGCTGCTCCTGGAATTCAGCGTATACCAGCATATGCAGCTTTGGGCAGTACAAATGGCCCCAAACACCTTGCCTCATCTACACCTCTGAGTCTGCTAGTGACAATGTTGCTTTCATCTACAGCCTTGAGGAAAAGAGGACCTACAAATTAACTCTCCCAGAGCCACCCATCCACAGAAGGTATCTGATTGGATCGTCAAATGGGTGGCTGGTTACTGCTGATGAGCGTTCTGAGATGCACCTTGTCAATCCAATCACCAGCGAACAGATCTCTCTCCCTTCAGTCATCACCATCGAGCACGTGTCACCCATTTTAGATGAAAACGGTGCAATTTGTAAGTATCGGTACTCACGGCACACAGCAGACTCAGTTGTTGGACCACCTTCAACATATTCTCTAAGCACGTTGCGGGACCGTTTCTTTCATAAGGCACTTCTGTTTTTTACATCTGTAGGAAGCTATATCGTGGTGTTGATCCACAATCCATTTGGGCAGCTTTCATTTGCTAGATCAGGCGATGAGAAGTGGACATGGTTGCCACCACACTCACACTTTGAGGACTGCATCTATAAGGATGGTCTACTATATGCAGTCACATTACTTGGTCACTACAAAGATAATTATGGATAGGAAGGATACATATGGAGTTGAGAGGGTTTACATAGTTGAGGATCCATTTGGCGATTTGCTTCTAGTTCAGAGGCCAGAAGTTTCGATAAAAGAAGCACCTGCTGAGCAGGGGCACGAGCACAATGTATGCGCCAGCCAGGCAACATATGAAAGCAGAAGTTGGAGGATTGCAATATATAAAGTTTGCGCTGCGTCTGGGAAATTAGTGCAAATAAATGGCTTAAATGATCATGTCTTGTTTCTCGGGCATAGCCAATCACTTTGTTTAAGTGCTGAGGAATACCCACAGGTGAAACTAAATCATGTCTATTTAACAGATGACTTCAAGTCCGTGTCTTTAAAATGCAGGTTGCGCGGCCGCCTTGTTATAGGCATGCTTAACTTAGAAACAAAGATCATGGATGAATTTGTATCTCCTCGGCCATGGTCCAACTGCATGGCTCCATTGCTGATGATACTGAATCCCAGAAAAATGGATTTAGCATTTCACAGTTAGATACGACATTTGTATTAAATAAGTATTTGTGCCTCTTCTGTGGTTTCAACAACTGTATTGTACTTTCTATTGATAGAACTGAGTTGCTTGCTGCTTAGATTTATTGCTACTTGAGTTGAGTTACTGTTTGTACTGTCTAAAGTGTTTATGCATCTTTTCTGTTTTTCCAACAGTTATTAGGGCTACTTACTAGTAGCTGCTTGTTGCATGGTTTCTTTTTTTTTCCCTGGGTAAATTTGGAGCAGCTAAATCTAATGATTTGCCCAGCTCAAATGGTATGAACTCGTGTATTGTGCTCTGTAGTGAGACTTTTCTAATCTTCACCGTGGAGATATTGAATCTATCTAACCTTATGATGAAAGCTGCCGGTGGGGACAGCGTACCCAGGCAGCCACGTCAACGAAATTTTTTTTTACCGTCCGATTTGGTGCTCACGGCTGGTAATTTCGCGTCTGATAATTTACGTCCCCGAGCTGAATGGCCCACTAATCAGTCGCCGATAGCGACGTCGCAGTACTTTCCCCGGTCGCAGTAAAAAAAAAGCGTGGCGTGCTTGCCTGCTAGAACTCTCCCGATCTCATCCCGCCCTTCTCTGCGGTGAAAAAATCTCCGCTGTCTACCCTCTCTTCTCTCCTTCGGCTCGTCGCACTTCTCCCTTCTTCTCCGACCGGCGAGCTCGCATCGCCTCGCATCGCTGGGCAGTTGGGCACGCTGATGGCGGCGGCTGCTCGAGCGCGGCGTCCGCGGGACGGGGCGAGCGGCAACCGGGGCAAGCAGCGGCCGGACCAATTGGCCGCTACGGATTCGGGAACGGCGTGTCGGTCTAGCGGGGTCGCGGCGGGTGGCGCCGGCGTCGCGAGCCGCTACGGGCCGTGGGATTGCTGGGCGCTACAGAAGGGGGCGGGGCAAATTGCGGCGGCTGCTTCAGGGTCTCGCAGCGGCCCGAGGCGAGGTGACAGCCTGGGGGCTGGGCTGTCGACGGCTTGAGGTCCCGCAATGGCTGGGGTCTTCGACGGCCTGAGGCGAGGCGAGGCGGTGGCACGACGAGAAGTTTCGCGCCGTTCTACGCCTCGCGGGCCTCCGCGCTGGCGTGGCCACCGAAAACAAAGAGGCTTCAGGCCTCCAGCAGCGCCAGCGCCTCTGTCTCCTCCTCCTTGGAAGAAATCGCTTCTCCTATACACGACCATCGCCAGAGCGCGTCCTCCGCTCGGCCGTCGTCCAAGTGCGGCTCCCCGTCGTTTCGCGCCGCTTGAGTTTCAGCCATGGTCTTCTCCCGCTTCCAGGTGAGATTCCACGTTTTCTGGTGATGTACTCTCTTCTCACTTGAACAGATCGATCTTGGGGCACCTCGTTCAATTTGTATCGCCGTCCACTCCATGGTGCTCAGGAATTTTGAACTTTGGTATTAGGAATCATTTTGTCCATTACTGCTTTAGGGATTGATCTCCTCTGTCAGTTTCATCAGCAAGGTGGATTGATTTAGTGACCTTATGTCCTCAGTGAATGATTTCTTCTCCTCCTTCCATCCTCTCCTCTGTCAATTTTGTCAGCAAGATTTTGGCATTATTTTCCCCCCTTTCCCTATTCCTCAGTTTCTTTCAGGATTATGCACGCTGCCTTCAGCCTACCTACCTTCTACTATTTTTCGCTAACTGATTTGTTTCATTTGAATCTTTGCATTATTGACATGTTTGCAGGAGAGGTCGTGTTGGTGTCCACTGAGATTTCATCTTTGGCGAGCAGAGCTGCACTTTGTTATCTTGTTCACTCGGATTTGCTGTTGTATTTCTGCATTTGACATTGCTTTTTGTTACCTCTTGTCTACTTATACGTAGTATAGTATTGGTTAGTAGGTTCAATTAGGCTGTCACTTTTCCCTTTGCACTCAAAATTCGAAGTCACTATGAAGCTTCTGTTGTGTCATCTTGGTAAGGTGATTGGCTATCTTCTCTCTTGTTTAGTGTTGCTATGTTCTACGTCATGATCCTGAAAGGGATGTCCTCCATTCAGTTTACAATGTTTGGTCCTCATCATTGTACAGTACATATTCCAAATAGATGACCGTGCATTATTCTCCTTTATCAATGGATAATATGAGTACATCACTGTCTCCAGCTGCAAAGCAATGCAAAGTTATACCATGATATCGACATTTTTTATGAATTGTGATCCATCATTTTATTTTCTTTCAGTTTGCTTTAATCCATGGCTCTTTACTGCAGGAACATCAGCACATCTATTTTCTATTCTGGATATTATGTACTCAGCAAAGTATGCATCTTCGATCCAGCATCCCTTTGTTGTACAATTCTGCTTTAAAAAATTATGGTTTCGGAATCACATGTGTTTGCTTTATTAGAATGTAAGAACAGAGGGCCATGATATTTGTTCATTAGAATGTTCTTATGTCCTGTTAACCAAATTTTTACTGCATTGCAAAATAAAACATTTATTTTCCATATGCATTTTTTTTAGTGTAACAGTAAAGCTTTTGCATCCGAGTGTAATGAATCTCAGTGCAGAGCATTATTGAGGAAAAGAAAATAGTACCTCCATTATGGCAGGGAGTGCCAATATTGTACCTCATGCATAGGAATAACTCTTAGTTTGGTAGCTTAACAAATTATTTGGTTTCAGACTTATTTTATGGTTAACTTTTTGTAGATTATATATGACTTCTGCCAAAATCTACTCATCAAAATCAGTACTGTTTTTTTAGGCAAAATGGTTTTAGAAGGTAACACCATTATTGTTTGCTTTACTGCAGGTTTGTACCAAACTGTTACAAATTCGCCATCTTCAACATGGCATGCGCCTGTCAAAGGAACTGCTATTCAACCTTGTCTTTTTTTCATTCCATAATATGGTGAAATAGATGTAAGTTTTTACCCTTCTTATCTTACATTTTCGTGCAGTGAGTACCAGTTTATTTAGTCACAATGGTAGCTACTTGACACATAACAAAACAATATAAATCTCAACTTTTTAGTTCTGCACCTATCATTTTATTAAGTTGGTAATAATTGATGTAATATTCTGTAACCAATAATGGCTAATAGTTCAAATGAATTGTAAACGAACTCGATAATGGACCATATCAAATTTCTGAGGGACACAAGCAGCTCTCATTTGTTTGAAGAAAATTTCTAGCTATAAGAATACAAGGACTTCCAGTTCAGTACTGCCAACGTATTGGGATGCTTACAGTTTTCATACACAGAGCTTTTGTGGTCGGTGATAGGTGACTGCAACGATGTAGCACCATAAGGATTTTTCATTACCTTCATTTGTCTACGCTACTGCTGTATAAGAGCTTCATTAACTTTTTGGGTGCATTTTATACTTGACTTTGGACCTGACGTTTAGTTATCTTAATATCCTCTATGCCATGAAAACAAATTATTCTCATGTTTGCTTAGAAGTTAAAGTCTTAAATGTTCCTTCACTCCATTTACCATGAACAAATTATTCTCATGTTTGCTTCGAATTCTATATAGACGATGCGGTTACCATAAGATTTTATCCAGGTTTCTTGCCTAAGGGCACTTGCTAATGACAAAAGCTGCAGGAGCCTCCTTGATTATTGTACAAGCTATGGGCTAACTCCCCTTCAATATTCTGACAAATACATGTCAAATGGTTTTAAATTACTGAAACCTTTGTAAGTGATTTTTTATTGTTTGAGATTGATATGTAGACCACATGCCTAATTCAGCCTATATAGAACTTAATCGGATACTCAGATACCTTGACTAAGGTAATTTATTTTCGTGGTTCAAAATTTTCAGATAATTCATGTTTGCATATTTAGTTGGTCCCTTTCAAACTCAATATGGATTTTCTTAATATTTTAGAAATGCAAAGATAAAAGGGAAATAACAGATGTATCTGCAGCCATTTCCTATGTTAAGTCCATATCCTGCACTGAAAAAAGAATATCTTTGTTTTCTCCATGCCTTCAGCACCTTTGTAAAAAATCTGTCCATATGCTGTCTTCTGTAATTGAGCAAATCTAATAAACCTTCATTGGGCTTTCTTTTGCTTGAAGGTTCTGGCAATGGATCGAACCAGATAAGCATTTTTCACACTCCTTTTGATGTATGGTCAGAAAAGCGCCTACCAATGCAGTTTCAAAATCCATACTACCTTGAAAAAGGAGTGCTGATTTTTTTTTGGTAGCTTTGGTGTTTTTGCATTCTTTTATGTTATTGTTGTTGCTGCCATGGACCCAACAATTACTACTTTTTAAGTTCTTATAATGTAGGTACTTCCAATTAGGCGATAAAGATAAGGAGAAAAAAGAAAACAAGTATGAATTGAATGGATAGGGAAAGAACTCACACAATCTTTGAAATGTTTCCCCGTTTTTTGCTGATTCATGAAAGAGTAGCAAGAATATGCTTGATGTGGTCCTGCTGTACTATCAATGGTAACTTCACCATATTAAACGGCCAAGAAAAATATATGTACCATATAAAAAAAAGAACATATTCTTATATGAGAGCTGAGACAATGGTAGGCTGCAAAAATGACCAATTGATTGTTTACATGCCTCCCAGGTCGCAACAAAGAGCTGAGACAATAATAGGTTGAAAAATGGTTCTAGATATTAGTGACTGCTTAAAATGCAGTGATGATTGTGTTACCTTTGCCATTTTACCTCCTTAATATACTGAACAGGGAAGGATCTCAACTAAATTCATGTTAGAACTTTACACTCTCTGCTTATTAGCTATGTAGGTTGTTCCAGAGGAAAACAAAGGTCGAGGAGAAATGAGTATTGTTTGAGTCCAGTTGCACAAGCACCTTTCTACTCTCTGCTCTTTACTCTGAGGTATGATTAGGAAAAGGTGTTCACAGGCCATGCACAAGATGCCTTATATGTACTTCTTTCTCTCTCTCTCTTTTGTATAAAGAGACAATCCATTACCTCAAATTACATATGCTGCGTAATTACCTCAACAAAAAAAATGGATCAGTCAATGAAAGACACCCATCTTTGTTTCACTAGGCTATGTATCTATATAACTTTCAATTTCAGGTCTTCGATGAAATCTTATAGGACTCTTGGCATAAATTAACAAAACTTGCAGATTCTCTTTCTTACTAATCTTCGTGGCATGTATTTCTAATTTTCTAGGTGTTGTCTTTCTACCCATGTCCAGCCATCCATAGCAATCTTAATTATTTTCTAAAAATTTGTTGATTCCCATGGTATGCAGTTTGGAGCTTGGCACGTGATATGCAAAGCTTTTCAGTGTCTGAGCCTCTCATACCACTCTCCACTGCCCTTGGTGGTATGATCACTTTGGCCCCCCTCAGCAAGAACTCATTTGGTCATATAAAGTGATAAGTGGAACAATATGTATTGCAGATTATGATTCTATATGACAGTAGCACCTACAGATTCCTTAATTCGTTGAACATAACATCCACTCTTGTAATGTGCTTTGCAATGCCATTAATCCCATGTGCTTTCAATCATAGCATATGAATTGTAAGACAAATGAATTCTCCTTCCATTATGAACGTTGATGCACAATCTTTAGATAATTGCACCATGGCACAAACAGGATCTGCCTATATAAGATTGCTGATAAACAACTGTTAACATGGTTACAATGCCTAATTGTGCTTTTAATACCTTCCAATTAGATCACAAATAATACAAAACTTCTATCCATTTTAACAGTTTCAACTTACCAACCCGGACCTAGCGCTCGGAGCTTCGAATCTGTGATAGACTCAGCCGCGCGCATGGGCGCGCGCAAATTACTAGTACATGAGCATTGAGCACCACTGCACTGCACGTTTGGTTCTCCCCGAAAGGCCTGCCCAAATATTGCCCAGTTCAAGCGTGGTGCGAATGCTACTGCTGCTGATGGCTTGAATCAGGAGCGCTACTACCTGGGAACAGGGTAGCAAATTCTGCAGAGTAATGCATGCCTCCATGTAGAATCATGTAGAATCACTTCAAGTTTCAGGTGATATCTTCATGGGGGTCGTACTATTTCAAATATTGTACATAGATACAGGGGAGGTATTTTACTCAAATCATACATATATACTTGTAAAGACATAAAAATGGTATTTCATCTACAGCTGCTCTGAAGCTAACGCAGCTGGTTGGTATCTATCTGTTCAACGATGAAACGTGGCCGGGACATGTATGGATGCAATGCATTTATAGTTGAGTTGGAAGGACAAATGAGCTAAAGTTTAGTCAGAAGCTTGGCTAAATTTTAGCCCACCTTTAGCCTCCCTATTTGGAAAATTAAATTTTAGATGACTAAAGTTTAGCCACTGGATCAAACAGACCCTAAATGAGAACGAGTGTATATATGAAAATATTTCTTTTATAAATTTTAATTAAAGTTAGAAAAATTTACTCCCTCTGAGTTTATTTGTAAGGTGCAAACGTATATCAAGATTCAACTTTACAATATTTGACCAATATTTTTTAACTTCTATAATACAAATTTAAAATGGTTAGATTTGCAATCAAATATACTCTCTATTGACCATAAATTTATAACCATAAATGATCAAAGTATAATTTGGGAGACCATAACATGTCAGTATAAATAGAAGATAAATAAATGATCAGAGTATAATTTGGGAGACCATAACATGTCAGCGCGCCTTATAAATAGAATCAGAGGGAGTAACCTATAATATAATTAAAGTCCAAGACTAAGCACAGAACCTATTTGAACATATCCGTCCAAGACTTGCGAAGATCTCTATACAGTTTACGACCTGGCCACTTAATCATTGGCTGGTTACCTTCTGAAATATTGCTGAAAAAACAAATCCAGTACGCTGCCTTAAATACATGTGTGTAACAAAGTATTCTTTTCTATATAAAAATATCTGCTTAGTCAAATAGCCAAAGAAACTGCACTTACTCCAACAAAAATTTGGAGCCGCATATTTGAAATGAGCTATGTAACAGGGGGCTAAATAATTTGGAGTTCTTTAAGCTAAACGAACTTCAACAAAGCAAGATTCAACATGCTGTCACACAAATTCCTCCCTCAATAAACCAATAACAGAGAAAAATGCATTCATAAACCACTAAAGTTGTTTCCAGTGCTCAATGATAACTCCCTGAACAATGCAAATGATTGAGGTATCTTTTTTCAGTTGCTGTAAAACTTAAAGTAAACGGCGTTTTTTTAAACGAAAAGTAAACGGCGTTTGGTATTCTTGCGACAGGGAAGGAAGGACTAAGAGAGAGTAGTGGTTAGAGCTGCTTGTAGAGCGGAGCATGGCAATGAATTCACTGTCTTATTTATTTTGCTTAGATATCCAGCTACCATTATTATCACCATCACTTGCAAAGGAAACAATATCCATAATAAAAAATTTCTTTTATGTCTATCACGATCTGTATAATTTGGACGACCTGAATGGTCATTGTTAGAGCACAGACAAAGTATCATCCAGACATAGACATATGGCTAGATTCAGCTATGTAATCTTTTTTCCTTTTTTTTCTGGTTGTAATTCACTCCTTTTGTTGTTTTAATATACTAGCATCATGCCCGTACGTTGTTACGGGAGAGATCACAAAATAAGACAATAATACTATGAAATTAAACACCAACATTAAAGTGGCATTTTTAAAAAAGCAAAGTTTCTAACTTAATAGTCATTGAGAACGCGGCCGTCGGATCCTGACCAACTCTGATATACTTCACTATGTTATATACTTATAATTGTGTGCCTGTACGTTGCTACAAGTAAATAAAGAATTATATTATGTTATAGCACCACAATGGACTCGACCAACATCAGTGCCCGTGCATTATATTATAATACAAGAAAACACTGAAAATTTTTGACAATAGTGCATTATATGCTCACTGCTTAAGAAAAGCCAATTTGATTTAGTGCCTAGCTTAACCCACACAATCGTTAAGAAAATTATAGTAGGAGACCGAGGAAACCACTGAATAATGCATCACTTACTAAAGAAGTCAAACTGATCTAGCGATCGGCTTAACCCATATCAATCATTAAGCAAAATTCTAGTGGGATAACAATCAATTAAACTTGTATGCATGAGTCCCAGATCGATCAAAGTTATATGCATGAGTAAACCTTATTCGTGTGGTATTCCTACCAACGGATTATGGTGTGCTGGATGCTGATTTCTTGTGATTGTTCGATTTCCTTCCAATAATTGTTATTCATATGGAATTGGTTTTTGAATAGTTTTATTTGTCTAAAACTCCTTTGGGTGGGTGTAGCAGTTTGGTACTACATGTAATAATTTTGGACTCGTCCTTCTCATTGAGGAGGTCGAAGCCGGAACTATTTCCATCATCTAAAAAAAATGTTATTCATGTGGTCTTCCTAACAATGGATTATGGGACTCGTGCGTGGAAGTAACTGTAATATAACTTTGCTAAAATGAAATTACAAAAAAGAAAACAAATGCTACCATTCAGTTGACAAATGGTTAGTTTGATATCAATGATAAAATGTAGAAATCAGATTTAAGAAAAAACATGTTTGTTTCATTCGAAAAAACATGTTTATTTGTACTGTTAGAAGACTACATTCTTAAATGGTAAATTGCAAGAAGACTACATTCTCAATTAGTAAACTATTTGGTGAAACATGTCTGTACTCCACATACATTACATTTTTTGTTCAACAGAAAGAGCTAGATTTGGAGAATTGTTAACCTAACTCTCAGCAGTCAAGTTCAGGCTGACAACTAATCCACATAAACATGAAGAAGGCATCAAAGATCAAACCAAAAAATTAACTAAAATAAAGAAACTGCAGTACTGGGATTACAGCATAGTTGTGGCCCAGGTATGGGCCCTGCAGCAATTGAACCAACATATATATCATACATTGAGTTACACGAATAGTGATTGGAACCAAATCATATGAAAAAAAAGCATGGCTTATCCAAAGTTTCAAACTAATATATATATTCTAACGCACATAGAAGGCTATGTTGTTGTTGTTGCACATAGAAGCATAAACAGTTCAGCAAGAAAACAATGAAGGACTCCATTTTGGTGCACGCATGATAAATTGCAAAGCAATAGCCATAATAATGAACTAAACTCCTGCATATACAGCATGTTTTGCTTGCACCCAACAATGATCACTGGCGTGTTTAATAGGTTTCAGGCATATTAACAGAGCACAAATTAAAATGGTAATAAATATCATCAACTATCTAAACCAAAACCACGAACCACAATAGTGTAAATAATGTACTGTACAACATTGTAGTATTGTACCTGTTGGCAACCAAGGAGCCAGAATCCGCTGAGCCGCTTGATGTTGGAAGGCCAGTTTATAAATCCGAGTGTGTCATTGCCAAGAAAAACGCTGACCTGCAAGCACAGTGAAATGAATTGTGAAGATATCCTTCAAGCATCAAGTCATAATTGGAAGATATGAAAAGAAAATCTTCAAGCAGAACAAGAGGAACATTTCAAATTGCAGGAAAGTAATCTGCCCTCCACAAAGGAACCCTAAGCAATGATAGGAAAGTATTGTGCCATTTACAGAGAAAGCCTAAGGTACCAAGGAAAAATTATATGGTAATTTCTTAATGAAAAGGTCTAGTGCCATTTCAACCTTATGCACCAAATATTGAGGTTCGATGTATGATATAAGCTTGCAAATTCTAGTTTGAAAAGAGATAATTGTTTAGTTAAATATTTTGGGATTTTTTTATAGCTATTGCAGTCCAATCTTTTAATCTGAATGTAACCTTGAATGTATGGGCTGGTCACGCGAAAGTGCTGGAATTAGCATTGCAATACTGTATAATCTGAAAAAATAACGAACTATTTCCAATAAGAGCCAATTAGGATTTATCTGGCAGTCTGGCCTAAATCAGCATTGTTCAAGATCTCATGAAAATGTATGTTTACATGCAGTGGAGAAATCCTTGATGCAACCTGCAGGAAAAGCGCAGTCGCGGCCACCTTCATGCGCAATACTTTGCCTAACGGGCTGACCATGAGGGTCGTCATACAATGCACTATGATTCATTCTTTATCACAGAAGCTAATCTAAAAGCTTCTGATACTCTAGAGGAGCACATTCACAATTTGCAATTGAATGCCAAAGTCCAAGCAGCAAGGTTAAAAAACCCACACACCAACAATTTCTTATAGAAGCGCAAATTTCATTAGGATTTGAAATTCTTGTAGAAGGCATAGGTAGCAAACAGTTTGACAAAATCACCGAGTGCTACTATTTCTATCACGTATCGTGAGTTTATCATTGGTGTGGCATTATCACAAACACCTCCAAGGCATGCACTGTAAAAGAGATATGGCACATTGGCATCCAATGCCTCGCATATGTTTAATCAGTGTGTTACCTTCTACATGGGCTCAAGTTCTGAATGTCAGAGCTGCATCGGAGGAGCATAAGGACGTCTCACTGGCTTCACAAGCTTGCTCTGCGTCTGTGTCCACCGTGCAGTTTGCCGTCCATCAGTTGTCGCTCTTCGAGCTGAGTGTCGCATGAAACCGTGGCAGAGCGTCGGACGCTGCTTGAGGGCATCATCATGAAGCGGTGGTAGTCAATTTTCTCCTGAAGTACGGGCATTGCTCGAGGTCGAGGGTGCCGTCATGTGATGACTGGACAGCAGCGCGGTCGGCGACGTCCCCCGTAGGCCGACGAGATCATAGTCGTGGTCGACTGGTCGGCGATGGCGACATGTAAGGAAAGCGTGAAGTAGACAGGCGGAGTGCTCGACCGGGGACATAGGCGTTTTGCGGACCTAGACAAGGGCGGATGCCCCGAATGCTGCACTGCACTTGGACATCCAAGCACCGCTCGCCGGTGAAGCCAGAGACAGCCACCGCCGATCTGTCTGCCGCGTCCTTCCGCTGCGTAGGCGCCCTGATCAGATTGGGATAGCACACATGGGAACGTGAGGGCGTGGTTTGATCGCGACCTCCCGGTCAATGTCGCGGAGCAGGCATCACCGATCGTGGGGCGCCGAAGAAGGCGACCCTTGGAACCGATCGCGCGTGGAGGAGCGAGGCTGCGCAGATCGTGCCCTCGTGAGGGCGCCAAAGTCGAGCCTGAGAACTCGCGGAGGAGGATGGAGCGCCGAGCGACGCGAGCAGTTTCGAGCGACGCGGATGACTTAGATCGTGGGCAGCGACGAGGGTTGGCTGCAGGCCCACATGGCAGCACCGAGGATCGTAGGGGGTGTGACGGCACTGCCACCGTGACACCACGATCGCGCGCTGCAGCAGGCCCACCTGCCGGCGCCGACGGATCGCAGAGGGCGGCTCGACGCGATTTGCGACGCCCAGTCGCAAGAACCTTTCGCCAAATGGTTTTTTTTTAGATTGGTATAGATATAGGGAGCACCCCTCCTGTTTTATAATAAAATGACCATGCTCCTTATTCTCATTACAGGTCTTTTCAAGTGATCCATTCTAATGAGTTATATCCCTCCCTTCTATGTTTTCTTTGTCACTTAGTTTTATATTAAAGTTAATCTTGTCTAACTTTGGTAAAAAGTGCCAATACTATATATAGCATCAAATTAGTTTCATTAAATCCACCACAAATATTTATTTATTATGAAATAATCCATTTCTTTTACAATTTTTTTTATCAAAGAGGGGGTGTAATATCAAATAGTCACAATTTCCGGGTCCTTATATACAGTACTCCATCCGTTCCAAAATACGAGTCATTCCAACTTTCTTGGAGAATCAAAATATTTAATCTTTGACCAAAATTATAGAGATGATTTTAAAGATTTATGATAGGGAATGGCTATACTATGAAAATATATCTAATTAAGAATCTAATGCTACTTATTTGATATTATATATGTTAGTATTTTATTATATAAATTTGATCAAATTGAGAAAGTTTGAGTCTAAAAAAATAAAATAATAAAATGACTTATATTATATTTTGGAATCGTGGGAGTACCGTCTATCTCCTCGTCGCAGCAGGCCTATCAACATCCAAGTGGGGGACTACTGTGAACTCAGGCCTGACTGTGAACCATTCCTCGTGGAACACGGGTTGGCATAAGATAATGCCTCCACAGTGTAGGCGGCCATTTCCGTGTGAATAGAAGATGAAGAAAATAAAATACAGCTGACTAGTAATAGGGGGGAGCCGCTGCAGCCGACTGCAGAGAGGATCTGAAATTCTGAGTCGGAATATTCACCCATTCACCTCAAGGAGCACGAGCTCAAAGGTTCCTTCAACTTTCATTGCAGTTGCACGAATCGGGAGTCTAGGCGATTTTAACAGGTGAGACGTCATCAGGCAGTGCGTGATTGCGGGGGAGCAGGAATGGCGGAGCGGCGGCGGCGGCAGTGGACGCTGGCGCTGGTGACCGTGGCGGCGCTGCTGGAGCGCGCGGACGAGGCGCTGCTGCCGTCGGTGTTCAGGGAGGTGGGCGCGGCGCTGGGCGCGTCCCCCACCGCGCTGGGCTCCCTCACGCTGTGCCGCGCGCTCGTGCAGGCCTTCTGCTACCCGCTGGCGACGTTCGCCGCGGCGCGCTACGACCGCGCGCGCGTCGTCGCCGCGGGGGCCTTCCTCTGGGCCGCCGCCACGCTGCTCGTTGGCGCCTCGGGCTCCATCGTGCAGGTGCGCAACCGCCCCTATCTTGTAGTGATTGACTCGTGCCATGGCCCACCGACAGAGTGACAGGCGTGCCTCTCTTGTTTGCAGATGGCCATGGCGAGGGGGCTCAACGGCGTCGGGCTGGCAATCGCGGTGCCGGCGATCTACTCCCTGGTGGCCGACTACAGCGACGACGCCACGCGCGGCGCCGCGTTCGGGTGGCTGATGATGGCGCAGACGCTAGGCTACATCGTCGGGACCTGCTTCGGCTTGCTGCTCGCGCCCACGAGCTTGCTCGGCATCTCCGGCTGGCGGCTCGCGTTCTACGCCGTGGCGCTCGTCAGCATCGCCGTCGGCGCCTTGGTGTGGCTGTTCGCCTCAGACCCCCGTCCCGGCGTTACTACCAAAGCCGCCACGACTACCCGCGCGGCCACGGTTGCCGACTTCGCCCGGGAAGCCAAGGAGGTGGCGAGGGTGCCGACGTTCCTGCTCCTGGTGGCGCAGGACGTGTTCGGGGCGGTGCCGTGGTCGGCGTTCAACTTCTTCTCCATGTGGATAGAGCTCATCGGGTTCACGCACCTGCAGACATCCATGGTCTCCGCCACGGCCAGCCTCGCCAACGTGCTCGGCGGCCTGTTCGCGGGGTACGCCGGGGATGCCCTGGCTCGGCGGTTCCCCAGCACCGGACGGATCGCGCTGGGGCAGGTGTGCACCGCGGCGACCGTCCCGCTGGCCGGCGCCCTGCTGCTAGCCTTCCCCAAAGACCCCTCGGTGTGGGTAGGGTACACCGCCGTGGCCTTCGCCTTCGCCTTCACCATATCCTGGTACCCCGTTTCCACCACCAAGTAAGACCATCGCATGACGACATTCTAGTATTCTTTATGGCAAATTGGCAATTGCAAATTCTTGTTCTTCCTGTCTATGGAACCTTGCGAACTAATTGCTTGCTCAACTCCCGTACGATTGCAGTCCCATCTTAGCGGAGATCGTGCCGGAGAAGGCGAGAACGACGGTGTACGCGCTGGCCAGGTGCTTTGCGTCGGTGTTCGGGGCGTTCGGGTCGCCACTCGCGGGCATCCTGGCGGAGCGCGTCTTCGGGTACCAGCGGGGCACGACGCCCGGCGCGAGCGCGGAGGCTGACCGGAAGAACGCCGACGCGCTGAGCAAGGCCATCTTCTCGGAGATCGCTGTGCCTATCACCATCTGCTGCCTCATGTACATCGCGCTGTACCGGACCTACCCTGCCGACAGGCAGCGAGCGCAGATGGCCGCTTTGCAGGCGGCGTCGGCGGAGGAGCAGGATAGGGACTGCGAGGTTGCTCATGCTACAGCAGCTGATTCCTCAGACCAGCCTCTACTGGCCGGGACAGATGAGGATAGCAGCAAATTCTGAAGATAACGTACTACTGGACAGAATCGGCGGCGTACATTTCACGAAAGGTACGGTGTATGAGGATTTCAATACTTGTACTAGTGGTTAGCCTTGGCTCGTAGGGAGGAAGAAGAGCCAGTAGTTTCCTAATGTTAGTTGTTTTAGAGACCTTTATTATTTATGTAATAAGTATCGATCTCTAAGAATGTGCGTCGACTACCGATCTCTCAACGAGGTCACTATCAAAAATATCAAAAATAAGTACCCACTACCACGAATTGATGATCTATTCGATCCATTGAAAGGAGCCAAATATTTCTCCAAAATAGACCTGAGATCGGGATATTACCAACTAAAACTCCGGTTGGATGATATACCAAGACAACATTTGTTACAAGATATGGACAATACGAGTATACTGTTCTCCCGTTTGGCTTAACTAACGCCCCAGCATACTTCATGAACCTGATGAATAAAGTGTTCATGGGAGAGTTGGATAAATTTGTGGTGGTATTCATAGATAGCATTCTGATTTACTCCGAAACGGCCGAAGAACACGAAAGACACCTCAGAATTGTCTTAGAAAGATTGCGAGAACATCAACTATATGCTAAATTCAGCAAGTGTGAATTTTGGCTAGAGAAAATCGCTTTCCTCGGACACGTTATAACCCAACGGGGTGTTGAGGTAGACCCTGCAAAAGTAGAAGCGGTTTTAGAATGGCAACAACCAAGAAACGTACATGAGGTACGAAGTTTCCTCGGATTAGCTGGATACTGTCGAAGATTTATCGAGGGATTCTCCAGTTTAGCCAAGCCCATGACAGAGCTAACCAAGGATAAGGTAAAATTTAAATGGGCAGTGGCTTGCGAAAATAGTTTTCAGGAACTAAAGAAAAGATTGGTCGCCCCGGTACTAGCTCTGCCAGATATATATCAAAACTTTGTGATATACTGCGACGCCTATCGCAAAGGGCTGGGAGCAGTCCTAATGCAGAATGAAAGAGTAATAGCTTATGCGTCGCGACAATTAAAGGTTCATGAGGTGAACTACCCTACCCACCCATGATTTGGAACTAGCCTCAGTAGTTCATGCCTTAAAAATCTAGAGACATTATCTACTGGGCAAAAGATGTGACATCTATACGGATCATAAAAGTCTCAAATACATCTTTACCCAAAAGGAGTTGAACCTAAGACAGAGAAGATGGCTGGAACTGATGAAAGATTACAATCTACATCTACGTTATCACCCCGGGAGGGCTAACACTGTGGCTGACGCCCTAAGTCGAAAGTCCAGCTATAAACCGGAAAAATTAGCCCAGGAAATGCGAGCTTTAAACATACAAGTAATACCCTTTGGATACCTTGCAAACATCCATTTACAACCTCTGCTCCAAGTGCAAATTAAAGAAGCTCAAAGGAGAAGCAGAGAGATTATGTTACTACAGGATTCTATCGGATTAGGGAAAGGACCAGAATTTAAAATAGATAAGGAAGGTACCCTCTATTTCCGAAATAGAATCTGTGTACCGCCCCAGGATGAGTTGAGGAAAACCATCATGAATGAAGCTCACAATTCCACCTATTCCATACACCCCGGATCGACCAAGATGTATCAAGACTTGAAAGAATCTTACTGGTGGCCAGGCATGAAAAGAGACATAGCCGAATTTGTAGCCAACTGCCATGTCTGCAAAACCGTCAAGGCGGAACACCAAAAGCTGCTGGGTTACTGCAACCACTACCCATACCCGAGTGGAAGTGGGAAGAAATCAGTATGGATTTTATCGTTGGCCTACCCAGAACAGCGAAAGGTAATGATTCAATCTGGGTAATTGTGGATCGCCTAACTAAGATTGCCCACTTCATTCCCGTGAAAGCAACATACGGAGGTGATAAATTAGCCTGGCTATACGTTGATAATATTCTAAAACTTCATGGCATACCTAAGAGGATAGTAACAGATCGAGGACCGCAATTTACTTCCACCTTCTGGAGAACCATGCACCGAAGCTTAGGCTCCGCCCTGGATTATAGTTCGGCATATCACCCCCAAACCGATGGACAAACCGAACAAGTAAACCAAATATTGGAGGATATGCTGCGAGCCTGCGTCCTGACATATGGGAAAGACTGGGAAGAAAGTCTCGCCTATGCAGAGTTCTCGTATAACAATAGTTATCAAGCTAGTTTACAAATGTCACCCTTTGAAGCCTTGTACGGCAGAAAATGTAGGACTCCATTAATATGGTCGGAGACAGGAGAGAGAGCACTGTTTGGACCAGCTATTTTACGGAACGCCGAGGAGAAAACCAAACAAGTCCGAGAAAATTTAAAGATAGCGCAAAGTCGACAGAAACACTACGCAGACACCCGAAGGAAGGAGTTGACATTTCAAGTCGATGAATTTGTATATCTAAAGGTAGCCCCATCCGAGGAACACGAAGATTTCAAATCAAAGGGAAATTAGCTCCTCGATACATAGGGCCCTACCGAATATTAAACAGAATCGGGAAAGTAGCTTATCGACTGGAATTACCGGAAGAACTAGGGGACGTACACCCGGAATTTCATGTATCTCAACTAAGGAAATGTCTGAGAATACCCGAAGAACAAACCACTCCGGAAGTGGTAGATCTACAGCCGGACCTACGATATCAAGAAAGACCCACACGAATATTGGATACAACCATTAGACAGACCCGGAGAACTGCAGCCAAATTCTGCCGGGTACAATGGAGCAATCACACGGAGGCAGAAGCGACATGGGAAAAAGAGGAGAATCTGAGAAAGGAATTCACATACCTGTTTAAAGAGCCAGACGAATCTCGAGGACAAGATTCACTTTAAGTGGGGTAGGTCTGTAACACCCTAAAATTTAGAAAACATTTAAAAAGAATTTAATAACAAAAAACTAGATTTACTTTAATAGGACAATGCACTAGGAAAATATAATGCATTAGATTATTTTCAAAACAAACCATGTGCATTTGGTTGTTGTAACTTTAGAGTGGTCCTAAACCCTAAGACCTAACCAAAAACTCTAGCAAGATTTGAAATAAAATTCAAATCCAAATTCAAACTCAAAATGGAATAGAAAAGAGAAAACAAAAAAAGAAAAGAAGAAAATCTCACCTTGGGCCGTAACCTGCTGGCCGGTCCAACTCCTCCCGCTCTCCCTGCGGCCCAAAACAACCCCGCCTCCCTCTCCTAAAGTCCGCTCCGCCCCCTCCAACTCCTGCGCGCGCGTTGCACATCCCTGGTGACGTCGTGCTGATGTCACCATCCATCCCCCTTCTTCCTCCTCTCGCCGCCGCGCACATCCTCGTCGTCGCGACCGCCCGATCTCCTTCCACCGGCGCGGATCGAGCTTGGGGGGACAAGCACGCCGCGTGTCGCCCCCACGGCTTTCCACCGCACCGCGAGTGCGGCGCCGACCACACCCCACGGCTCCGAGCGGAGCTCGCCGCCGGGGGCACACGTCGCCGCCTCGGGTCACCTCCTCACCACGCGTCAGGCCGGGTAAGCGCCGGAGGAGCTCCGGAGCTCGCCACCAGGCTATAAATAGCCCCCCCGCACTCTTCCTAGCCCCTCATCCCCGCTCATTCGCTCCCGCGCGCGCACGCACGCACGCCGACGTCGGCCGAGCGCGAGCTGCTCCGCCGCCGCGTTACTGGCCGAGGCTACGCCGGTAGCTCCGCGCCACCGCACACTTCGGTAAGTCTCCCCCGCCGCTGTCTCACCGCCGCTCCTTTCCCCCCCCACCTGCGCCGCCGGCCAAGCACCGCCGGATCCCGCACGCCGCCGCACTCCGGCGAGCCGTCGGCTAGTTCTAGCCGCCTTCCGCCGCGCCTGAGCACGCCAACACATCTCCCGCACCGCCGACCCAGTTTCTGCCACCCCTCCGATCCCTAACACCCTCCTAACCGCACTTTCGCCGTTGCGCCGCCCGCCGCCTGAGCTCCGGCGAGCTCGAGCCGCCGCGTCGGGCCGCGCCCCTGCGCCCGGGCATGCCTAACCCGGCTGTCGCACTACCCTCTTCCTCTCCATCGGTCCCTAGCCCTGCTGGTGGCTTGAGATGGCCGGGGCGCGCAACTCCAGCGAGCTGCCCTGCCTCCGCCGCCGCCCTCCACCCCTTTCCCCAGCTGGCGCTGGCGTGGCTGCCACGCGCACCGTGGCCCCACGGGCCAACGGCACGGCCAGCCAGCGCGGCCGCCACCTCCCCCTCTCCTTCCTCCCTGCACTCGGTCCTCGTGGACCGCTGACCCAAAGGGCCACTGGTTCACGGGCCGTGGTCCACGGGTCCACGGAACAGTGACCGCGCACGGGACCCCGCCCTACGGGCCCGCCTGTCTGCCCCTCTCTCCCTAGGAAATTGCTAGGTACACCCGGCCATGTGCACACAAAAAGTTTGTTTTCCACCTTAGAGCTTTCCAAAAATTCCCAAAAATTCACCAAAAATCTTAGAATAATTTCTAAACCTAGAAATACCTTTCTTTCCTAAAAACCTTACCCACAACCCTAGAATAATTTATCTTCCCTCCAAGGTTTAAATCCATTTAATAATAAAGCCACCCTTTTTAACCAATGATTGGTGTATTGATCTGTGTGACTAACCCCGAAAACAACGCCGAAGACCTGGACTACGAAGAGGAGGCAGGGGACAATCCCGACGGTGGACAAGGCAAGTTCCACCAGCAATAATAATTATGGAAGATTTACCTTTATTGTGTAAAGCATGCAATAATGAGTAATCTTGGAAATTGGCACTCAATATTACACTGTTTACTTTAGACCGGGGAATGGAAGGACGGTCCCAAGGAGGGGATTCTGTCCTAAGAGCCACTTCGGGTCGCCACTAAGGACCGGTTCGTGGGAGAATCTTTCCATTGCCTAGTACAGTCCCGCATGCCAAAAAAGCACAGCCTTCGGGAGTGCTTATTTATGTGAGGCCTTGATCCACACCCCACTAGCCAGCCTTTGTAAACTGTCCCAAGGGGCCACGGTGGGCAACGGGTATGCTGGAGACAGCCCCAGACAGAGGGCTGGGACTGGTCGGCACGGGTCGCATGTGACAGGGTTGGTAGGGCCATGGGCGATGCATGCCCAGTTATATGATGCATCCATACCCGGGTTTGATGTCCTTTTGTGGACGAGTATGTGATCCCTGCTTAGGCCCCAGCAGCACCCGTGGACAGAGCTAGGAAAGGGCTGTCTAGAGATAGACGCTGGTGGGAACGGGTCTCGTAGGGCAGTAGCACCTAAGTACACGGTACGGGCTGACCGAATGTGAGACAGAGAAGTACGACCTCTGTAGAGCGACAAATCTATCTGGATAGCCGTGACTCCGGCAAGAGTCCAATTGGTCAAAGTCCTCGACGATTAGATCACTAAAATTGAACACGACCCGCAGACTTCCCTTACCGCAGGTTGGTAAATACCTTTTCTCACCAACCGGGACTGGCAGGGAGGTTATGCCCCTGCAGGACCAAACTTATCAACATAGTTAAATTACTTTGGAACTTGCTGAGTACCCCTGTTAGGAGTGCTCACCCTTGCTTCCGCTTCATACCAGAGGACTTCACCGAAGACGGAGCAGACGACGAAGGTCCAGAATGGTGACGAACTACACCACGACGCTGAGGCTCTGCATAGTACTGGTAGTATTGTACTCTAAATAAAGCGGAGGCTTTGAAGCCCGCTTGTAAACCCTTGTGCAGACTTTAAGCTGTACATTGATGTAAATTATCAATAAAAATTACTCGATGATGGTTTTGATACCCCTTGTGCGGAAATTACTTGCATTGGGATTACTCCAGGACTAATGCAGGCACTTCGGTAGCCCCGTAATGCGGGCGCTCCCCACAGCGGTGAACCTCATAACGCGAGCCGCCGCCCCTACCTCTCTTTTATAGCGCAGTGTGACGGGGCCCGACAACCATGTAGGTTTGGGCGCCCCCGATCAGGGCGCGGATCAAGGGCCCAATGGACCGTTGGACCCATTGGTGAAGAGATTAATCCAACACATAACACATGCACAGTAAATAACATGGATGGTGCGCGAACCTCGGCGGCGAGGTACTCGAGGACGGTAGCGAGGTAGACCGGGGCGCCGACGCGGTGTAACACCCTGCGTATATTGCTATATCACCTGGGTCGTGCAGTGGCCTTTGCGTGACCAAGCCCAAGCCCATGGCCCAAGTGAGAAGATCAAAGGATTCACAGACAGAAGAGGAGGGGCTATGGAGGAGATGGCAGGGATCCATGCGCGGAGGAGGAGGAGGAGACGCGGCGTCGGGATGGAGGAGGCGGCGGCGCGGCCCGGGGGCGCTGATCGAGGATGAGTCGGGAGGATGACGAGAGGGGTGCGGGGTGGAAGGAATCGCTTTCTGTTTTTCGGGCCGTTAATTCGTTGCGGGCCAAGCATTACGGGCTCGGAAAGGCCAGGAATCTCCCTTTCCAATTCGTGGGAAAGCCAAACAAGGTGGGCCTGGAAACTAATTCGAACTCGGGCCAATTCTAGGAAAACAAACGGGCCTTAGTGTCATCCCTGGGCCCTTCAAAATCAAAGTGAGTAGGAAAAGTTGACTGCAATGGCAGCAAGAAATGATCAGAGGTTCAATAACAAGACATGGACGATATGACAAGTCCACCATGCAACGGCAGATATCCAAGGTACAAAATTATCTATGCCGCGTTTAGACGGGGGAGGAAAAGTTTTTGAGACGTCACATCAAACAAAATTTATCATTTAGGCATAGTAAACGTAAACTATTGGTAAAACTAATTACAGATCTAGCCAGCAAATCGCGAGACAAATCTAATGACGTGTAATTAGAGGGTAATTAATTAAGAATTAGCGGACGGTTACTGTAGCGTTACTGTTGCCAATCTTGGATTGAGTAGGCTCGTTAAACTCGTCTCGCGACGTACACTCCATCCATGTAATGGATTATTTTTTTCGTCTACATTTAGTACTTCATTCATGTAAGATTCTCTTTGATGTGATGGGTGGAAAAAAATATAGGCCAACTAAACACATCAGGACACATGCATGAACTTCAACTAGATGGGCAACCACATCCTGCAGAAGAGCAACAGCATGCTACTGCAGAGACAAAGATGCCTCAATTCCTCCTCAACAGCAAATCTCTGGTCCTACTCTGCGGGGATAGGAATATACATTGGCGCATGAAAGCAGAATTTCACTTCGTCCCGCTCCGTCGCCCTCCCGCGCAGGGCGACTGGGCGGCCGGGCAAACCCTAGCCGCCGCCCCCCTCCACCTGCCTCCCCGCGCCGCGCCGCCGCCCGAGCGGGCCGCCGGATGGCGTGCGGTCCGTGATGACGACGGCGGCGGGGCCATTCACCCCTCCCTCCAGCGGAATCGGGCGGGCGCGGCCGCCTCACCCGCCGGTGAGCCCCCGCCGGCGCGGCCTCCTCTCGGCGACGGCGAGGACTGGAGGCCTCGGATCCGGCCACGCCACGACCGGATCCGAGGGCCACACGACGCGTCCAGGCGGTCAACGACGTGTCGGCGTGGAGACGGCGGCCCTCCCACGATGGCGACTACGCGACGGCGAGGGGGGGGGCTGCGGCGGCGGCGGCGACGTGGAGGCTGTGGCGGCAACAGGGCCGCGCAGGCGCCGCCGTGCCCGCATGCCTCGGTCATCTTCTCGGCGATGTGGCGGACTGAAGCAACAGCGGCGGCGTGGTGCCGCGGCTGGAGGGGTGTGCGGGTGCGACCTGCACGGGTGGCTCAGCAGCTAGCCATGGTGGCGCGGCTGGTGGCTCCGGCCCTTCGGCGGTGTCCGTGCTTCGGCGTCCGTGTATTCGGCGAGCAGCGGACCGGTGATGGTGCGCGGGAGGTGGAGGTGGTCGTGCGTTCAGGACAGCTGGTTTGGCGTTGGTGGTGGTTGGGGAGCATCGGAGTTCGACGGCATGCGGAACGGCACTCCTGGCGAAAGCCTTGCCCAGCTTCGATCTGGGTCGACAACGGCAGCGTCTTGCACGTCGTTTCCCCCATGGGGGCGTTGTCTGGGAGTGGCCATTCCCTAGGCGATTCTGGGTGAAAGCCTTGCCCACGTTCGTGGGCGAGCGACGGCGGCGCTCCTGGGCGTCGTTCACCTTCCTGAAGGCGTCGTTTTTGGAATCTTGCGTCGATCTTTGCACCTTGTGTGCGGCTAATCTACGAAGGCGGCGGTCATCTTGGTCTCCGGTGGCGGGTTCGTGCCGGAATGAGGGGATCTTCTTCTATCTCGCCCCTTGTCTATGCACTCCTTGCTGTGCTAGAGGCTAGGTGTTGTCGTTCAGAGTGGTGTGCGGCGGCTCGGTGGCATCGATTGATCCGTCATGGCTCCTTTGTGTTCAGCGGCGGACTTCTTCCTTGCCGGGGTTGGGGTATGATGTTGTCTCTGGTGCGCGACCTCCGCGGAGAACGGCTCGTGTCGACGACCCAATCCGACCGGCCGGAATGTCACGGTGTCGAAGTTGTTAGTTTTTTCCTTAGATTTCTTTTGTTTTGCCTGATTATGGCCTTCCAGGGGCATAATCTTGTATTTTTCTGCTATATCAATGAAACGCACACGTCGTGTGCCGTTCGTTCAAAAAAAAGGAATATACATTGGCCTTGTTTAGATGTTTCGCGAAATTTTTTTCGAGTATGTTCCCTCACATGCATGACATATTAAATGTAGTAAAAAAAAATAACCCATTATATGGATGGAGTGTACTTCGCGAGACGAATCTAATGAGCCTAGTTAGGTCGTGATTAGACAATAAATTGCTACAGTAAACATGTGCTAATGACGGATTAATTAGACTCATTAGGTTCGTCTTGCGATGTACTGACAGAATCTGTAATTAGTTTTATAATTAGTCTATATTTAATACTTTAAATGTGTGCCCGACATACTCGAAAAAATTTCGCAAAACATCTAAACACGGCCAATTCAGAAACTCCGGTTCGATGGCTACTCGAACTTGGTGATCAAGAGGCAATCAGCCCTCTACAGGTAGAGACTTTGGCTATGCAACTCGCAACCCAAGTGATGACCACCCTCCAGCAACAAGAATGCAAGTATTTCTCTTATTGTCAACTTCTGGTGGACAACCTAAACGGCCCAGACCCAATATTGTCTTTTTGAAACGAACCAGACAGAAGAGCTGCCGATTATATTAAAAAGAAGATGAAACTCAGACCGGGCACGACAACAAAAACAACAACACAAGACACCAGCCGGTTGGATTGGGTCGTCAACACGCGCCGCACCTCGCCAACACTCTCAACTCAACTTTACAACACCTCGGCCAGTTGGATTGGGACATCAACACGAACCGAGCTCAACTCAACCCAAACATAAAAACACCCTGCCCGGTCGGATTGGGACATCGACACGAGCCGCAAACCGCCATTGCTCCACGAGCATGGAGACCACAGTACCACCACCAGCGTCCACCACAACTGTCCACCACCACCACCAAAAGTGCAACACAGAACACCAGACGAAGTCAAGGACACGTAGTCACCACTTGCGCCGTCGCGATCGACGATGTTCCGCACCAAACCAACCACTGCCGTGCAGAGTTGGTCACCGCGAACCGCTGCAAGTCGTGTAGCCATCGCACCGTCGTAGCTGCTTGCGCCGTCTAACGACGTTGTTCTGCACCGGACTAACCTTGCTAGGCAAGAGCTAGCCGCCGCAGCCCGCTGCAAGCCACGAGACCGACTCATGAGTAGCTACCCATGACCGCTGCCAAGCCGTCCATGCTGCCACCAACCAACCCAAGGCCACATGAAAAGGCAGACACTAGACGCCACCGCCGAGAGATCCTCCAAAGCGATGTCTCCAACGAGAGAAACGACGTCCATAGACGACGTCATCGCCGCTCCGACTGGAGCATGGTTTTCACCTTGAGGACCTCCCATGGGAGGAAGGCAGGCCACACATCGACGCCTCCAAGAAGGACTGTGACACCGAAGGCGTCACCGTCGCAAGGCTTTCGCCCAACGCCATGCCATCCCACCCGACAATGCAGCAACCATGGAATGGAACGGTGGCCCTGCGCAGTCAACCACGCCCCCGTGGCGTCGTAGAAGCGCATCCACTCATCCGCAGCCGGCAACGCCACCACGGCGCTGCTAGCACACGTTCGAGCAGACCACCGGCGATCACGCCACCACGGCGCAACCAAGGCACGAAGAAGATCAGCCTCCCACCATCTCCTCTGCTGCACCTCGGCGGCCATCCGCCGCCTGTATAAAGCACAAGGCCACCACCACATGCCTCACCTTGCCCCACTCCTGGGCCCGCCGGCCGCCCATCCCCACCCCAGCAGCAAACCTCCTCCCGCCGCCAGACCGCCCCAACCCGTAAGCTGAAGCTGCCACCGCCGTGCACCACCACGCCCTCGCCTTGCGAGCTGCCTCCTCCTCACCACCTCACTCTACAGCCACCTCCACGCAGCCCGCGCTGGGCTGCCGCCGAGAGGCCTGCACGCCTCGCGCAGGCCGCCTCCCCGCGCAGGCCGCCACCGCCGCCACGCCGCCCATGGCGTCATATGCTGGGGCCGGCAGATCCGGGCGTGTAAACGCCGGATCCACCGATGGCAAGACCGGATCCGTCGACGGCAGGGCCGGAAACCGCCGTCTCCGCCCCGGCGCGCCGCCCGGCCAAGGTCTCTTGCGCCGTCCCGCCCCGGCGAAGCGAGACCCGCCCCGGCAGATTTGCCCTGCCGTCGCCTTCCTCGCCGGCCGCCGGGGCTTCCGGGGCCGCTCGGGCGACGGCGAGGGAAAGGAGGAGGAGGGGCGGGGGCTTGCGGCGGCGGCGCGAGGGAGCCCCCAGTCGCCTTGCGGGAGCGACGCGGGGTCCGTCTATACTTTGCCCAGACCCAATATTGTCACCGTCTCATTGGCGTCTTAGGCCAATGATTGCTGAAATCGTCTCTAACTCGGCATCTCAAAGCTGTGACTTTTGCAAGATTCCAAGACTAGCAAATAAAATTGCTCACAGTCACAGATTAGCTAAACAAGCAAGACAATCTGTTCCCCAGTCAAGTTTTTTAATTTGCCAAAAACAATCTCATTCTGAAACTTGTAATGTGATGCAAGTGCTTCAGAATACCCATTGGGGGGATTTCTCCCTCGTATCTGTAATATGATATTAAACTGTTGAATGAAAAGTCTATTATCAAAAAAAAAAAACCACACAAGTGTGAACGAAGGCTCAATTGTCAAACTATTTTTGCGTGTTTCCTGTATATATATCGGCGAAAGTGCAAGCGGTAGCTTTCAATACGGAAAACTGTTCATGTAGCGGTTGACCGACCAGTCGCTTTGGGAGCAGATGTGGTCATGTGGAGGGGAGAGAATGCGCGTTATGGTTTGGGATGTGATCACGTGGAGGGGAGAGAATGCGCGTTATGACACGCGCTTTCTTCGTCGCTGCTTCGCTAGTGCGGAGAGTGTGAACGCGAGCTGCTGCTTTCTCACTTCTCCAAGGGCAATCGAGGAAACAACACAACTACGAGAAACTATTTATTATGAAATTTGATAAAAAGAATTGTGATGTTTTATGTTAAAGTTAATTTTGTCTCGCTTTGATAAAGCGTAAATGCCAGTATTTCGAATTAGTTTTGTTAAATCTATCTTAAATATTTATTTATAATGAAATAGTCCATTTTTACAAAAAAAATCAAAGTACATATATAATATCAAATACTAAGTTTGAGGAAATGTACATGCTAAATGACATTACATGCGTGACCAATAAACTTAGGACAGTTTCAACCTCTGATAGTGCCTATGGGTAGTTTTTCTTTTGCTATATAACTATAGAAACTACACTACACAACTCATGATTTATTAATGTGAATTGTTAATAAATGCATTATCTCTTCTGTCTACCAATCATATTACTTCTTTATATACCACGAAAAAACTATCATATCCCAATGCAAAGTTTAGTAGTGTGTACATATGTTCTCGGATAAAAATTTGGTATCATGCAAGACCCTGTTTATTCCTCTTTCTACTATGTTTATTATTTAATATGGTGTCACCTAAGATAAAAGTCCTATATAGCACTTGAATTAATGCTATAGAAACCATTCTACTTGAA
Source organism: Urochloa ruziziensis (assembly GCA_015476505.1). Lineage (NCBI taxonomy): Eukaryota > Viridiplantae > Streptophyta > Magnoliopsida > Poales > Poaceae > Urochloa > Urochloa ruziziensis. The sequence goes on from CM027118.1 coordinate 7,930,145, forward strand.
AGGTTGGGAGTTGGGACTGCCAAACCTGAACCCTAACCCTACGGGAAAAAATTGGATGGGAACAATCCCTAAACTCCTCGCCGTGAGGACTCGTCATGGATGGGCGACGCGTGTAGACTTCAGCGATCTGACAATGACGCTCGTGCGCATGTCCCTCCGCCTGGGAAAGGCTCGACTCGGCTTGATTCTTTAGCTCTTACTATGTGCTCGCATTGTCGCATCGGCTCCCACCTCCTAGGCTTCGACTCCGCGTGGCGATGAAGCCCTGAGGCGTCTGCGGCCGGCGGCCACCTCCGTCCTCCTCATCTGCCACCGCAGCTCGTTAGATAGACCACCCTTGCCCACCGCCGTAGCTTTACATGCGCCCCTCCACTTCCGCCGCCACACATCGACCGTCTCTGCTTGGACGCCCCCTCATACTGATAAAGTTAATGTGCCTGATAAAGTTAATGTGCCTGGCAAATATCGCGATAAGTCGTTTCTCTCAAGTCTCAACTAATCCAAATCAACACTAGACATTTTCTTTTTTTTTTAAAATGTGCATAGCACGTTTTTTTGTTAAGCGGAAGAAAGTTTTATAACGAAACAACTCTGAGAGACCCTAAAAGCGCAAAACACAACAGCAAAACAAAAGGGCTGCCAAACAAAAACTAAACTAAAGCTAAACAGATGACCCAAACGACCTGAGCAACCCAAGCACTAGATATTTTCTTCAGACAAGCAGTAATGCCGCAGTGCTACACGTTTGCCTGCTAAGGTATAAGATAACAGTTTGCTTGACAGGAATATTGGTTGCGTGGTCTAAATCTAACATTCCCAATTGAATTTGTATCCTGCATTTGTATCTTGACTATTGCCTGCCTGCTGATCAACTTAATTCAGTATATGATCGAGAGCTTCCTGAGCTTTTGTTGAAGATAGCTCGGTCAAATCCTTCTCTTAGGCTGCCAATTACTTGCAACCTGCGATCTATATGTAAGTATCGAGGCCCTGCTTAGATCCTCCATTTTACATAAAGTTTTTCTCTCGATTATTGCACACACTTGCAATACACGTCTCTCAATATATAAACTTTTTTCTATTTTTCACTCGTTTTCTACTAGAACTAAACAGGCCCTCATCAGATACATCAACGGATGGCGTGATTACATAGCTGATGAGAGCTACGGTTGCGGACTAAAGCAACTGCACCGTAGTTCAAAAAAAAAAAAAAAAAAGCAATTGCGCCGGCAGAGGAGTGGGATACCGCACCGGTGGACGACGGATGCAGCGTCGGCAGCGAACGACCGAGGCACTGACGAGAAAATGTGTTCTGCTTTTGGAGCCGAAGCTGAGCGTGATGAACTTTGCTTCTTTTTGGAACGCTGAGCGTGATGAACTGATAAAACGTTAGGCTGGCAGCTGGAAGGAGCCGACGAGCTGAGTCGTTGGAGCCTTCCTTAGGCCGTGTTTGGATCTACTCCAGCTAAAATGTAATGACTCTTTTTGTCTAGCTAAACTTTAGCCAACTAAGCTTTAGCTAGGATGTTTAGATTCCCTTGCTAAATGCTAGTTTATTGACTATGATACCCTTCAGGTGCAAAAGGAGATGAAGATTGCGATGGTAGTGGGTGTAATTTCATCGAACCATTAAGGGCATTTCGGTCTTTAAACAATTTTAGTTGGGTTTAGCTACTCTCAATCGGCTAAAGAAAAATGACTTTTCCCATTAGTTAGAAAAAGTTTAGCTGGATTTTAGCTGGGTTGTTTAGATCCATGTCAACTAAGGTCCTGTTTGGCATAGCTCTTGCTCCACAAAGATTAGCTCCACTCCTAAACTTCAGCTGGAGTCAACTCTACGTGGAGCAAGAGCTGACTGGAAAGGGTGTTTGGCTACCAAGCTGCTCCAAACTCCAGAAACGAGGGTTTTGAGAGTAGATTGCCAATCTTGCCCTTAACTGATGGTCCCACCTGTCATCCTCCTATATCTATTTTTCTTTCTTCTTCCTTGAGACAGAGGCACAACCTCCTCGTGGCACCCAGCTCATGGGCCCGACGACGCGACATGCTGGTGGTGGCGCCGGACGTCGAGCGGGGACGTGCCTCCGCAGGGCAGCCGCGCACGGCCGCTGTACCAGAGGAAGGAGGCAACGCGTTCGGAGCAGGTCGTGCGTGCGGTTCGGCATCCCAGAGACATCGACTAATGTGTGGCGGCCAGCAGATCCAGGCAATCGATGGCTGCTCCACAAATTGATGGAGTTGGAGTGTTTGATAGAAAATTGGTTGAAGTTGATAGAGTTTAACTCTAAAGCTATGTCAAACAGGGTCTAAATTTACCTAGATAAAGTTTAGTTGGTGGATCCAAACGGAGCCTTAAACCAGTCTCAATGGGAGTTTCATGGCTTTAATTGCTATGACACATCAGCAAAAATGCCGACTTGTCAGGATCATTTATGAGGGGAGTTTCATGAGGTGTGAGAAGAGTTTCATGGGATGAAACTCTTCTCACATCCCATAAAACTCCACTGGCACAGTTACCTAGTTTTCAGTCCAGGTAACGGTGTCTGCAAAACTCTCACTGAGACTACCCTTATAGGCGGCGGGCCCGTTGGGGCAGGGAACGTCGGAGGCGCTTGGCTTCTACGCGTCGCCCATCCATGGATGGTAGGTCCGCACAGTGAGGTGTTTGGGGGACCGTCCTCACCCAATTTTTTTTCCCACAGTACGGGTCATGTGTGCGCACCAACGGCGCACCATCCACTAGTGGGACCCTAGCTACTGTGGACCATTCCTCGTGGAACACGGGTTAGCATAAGACAATGCCTCTACAGTGTGTACGCGGCCATTTCCGTGTGTAAACGGGTTAGCCTGGTTGGGGAAGACTAGCAGCAGGGCGCCGGCCAGCAGAGCGGGTATGATTGATGAAAAGAAAATACTCCGTACAGCTGACTACAGACTACTATTTTTTTTGGAAGTAAACTACAGACTACTAATAGGGGGGAAGATTCACCCATTTCACCTCAAAGGAGCACGACCTCAAAGGCTCCTTCAACTTTTGCACTTGCACGCGTCGAGAGTCTAGATCCGTCTCCTCTGTTTTTGAGCTCGTTGCCCGCTCGAGGACGTCCTCAGGCAATGCGTGATTGCGCGGGAGCAGGAATGGCGGACCGGCGGCGGCGGTGGTGGACGCTGACGCTGGTGAGCGTGGCGGTGCTGCTGGAGCGCGCGGACGAGGCGCTGCTGCCGTCGGTGTACAGGGAGGTGGGCGCGGCGCTGGGCGCGTCCCCCACCGCGCTGGGCTCCCTCACGCTGTGCCGCGCGCTCGTGCAGGCCTTCTGCTACCCGCTGGCGACGTTCGCCGCGGCGCGCTACGACCGCGCGCGCGTCGTCGCCGCGGGGGCCTTCCTCTGGGCCGCCGCCACGGTGCTCGTCGGCGCCTCTGGATCCATCCTGCAGATGGCCCTGGCGAGGGGCTTCAACGGCGTCGGGCTGGCGATCGCGGTGCCGGCGATCTACTCCCTGGTGGCCGACTACAGCGACGACGCCACACGCGGCGCCGCGTTCGGGTGGCTGATGATGGCGCAGACGCTAGGCTACATCGTCGGGACCTGCTTCGGCTTGCTGCTCGCGCCCACGAGCTTTCTCGGCATCTCCGGCTGGCGGCTCGCGTTCTACGCCGTGGCGCTCCTCAGCGTCGTCGTCGGCGCCTTGGTGTGGCTGTTCGCCTCCGACCCCCGGCCCGCCACCACCAGGAATGCCGGCGCCACGACCCCCGTGACCATTGTATGCGACTTCGCCCGGGAAGCCAAGGACGTGGCGAGGGTGCCGACGTTCCTGGTCCTGGTGGTGCAGGACGTTATCGGTGCGGTGCCGTGGTCGGCGTTCAACTTCTTCTCCATGTGGATGGAGCTCGTCGGGTACACGCACGTGCAGACCTCCATGGTCTCCGCCACGGCCAGCCTCGCCAACGTTCTCGGCGGCGTGTTGGCGGGGTACGCCGGGGATGCCATGGCTCGGCGGTTCCCCAGAACCGGACGGATAGCGCTGGGGCAGGTGTGCACGGCGGCGACCGTCCCGCTGGCCGGCGCCCTGCTGCTAGCCTTCCCTAACAAACCCTCGGTGTTGGGAGGGTACGTCGCCGTGGCCTTCGGCTTCGCCTTCGTCATATCCTGGTACCCGGTGTCCACGACCAAGTAAGATCATCGCATGACGACATTCTAGTATTCTTTATGGCAAATTAGCAATTGCGAATTCCTTGTTCTTCCTGTCTATGGAACTCTGCGACCTAATTGCTCGCTCAACTCTCGTACGATTGCAGTCCCATCTTGGCGGAGATCGTGCTGGAAAAGGCGAGAACGACGGTGTACGCGCTGGACAGGTGCGCCTCGTCGGTGATCGGGTCGTTCGGGTCGCCACTCGTGGGCATCCTGGCGGAGCGCCTCTTCGGGTACCAGCAGGGCACGAAGCCCGGCGTGAGCGCGGAGGCCGACCGGAAGAACGCCGCCGCGCTGAGCAAGGCCATCTTTTGGGAGATCGCTGTGCCTATCACCATCTTGTGCCTCACGTCCATCGCGCTGTACTGGACGTACCCTGCAGATAAGAAGCGTGCGCAGATGGCCGCTTTGCAGGCGGCGGCGGCGGCGGAGGAGCAGGCTGGGGACTGCGAGGTTGCCCTTACTACAACTACAACAGCTGATTCCTCAGACCAGGCTCCCGGGACAGAAGAGGCGGATAGCAGCAAGCTTGTGGGGAATCAGGAGAGACAGGAGAAGGAGAGTGTTTAGTTTCTTATTAATATTAGACATCATGTTGAGTAGAGAGCTAGTCCCTTTACTATGTAAAATAACAGCCATGTGCATTTCTTTGCTTCTTATATGATATACTGTAGTGGTTATAATAGCGGTGCTCTTGCTTTCTTAAAAAAAAAGTCACAACAACACAGCTGGTTCAACTAACGGAAAACAACACAACTTATATATCTATTGTTAAGAAAATAAAGTGATAATTTATAGATTTGTTGAACCATAGAGGCGGTTTACTGCTGTCAACAATCACACAAGTGTGCGTCAAGGCCTCAATTATTGTCAAACGGTTTTTGCGTACGTGTTTCCTGTATCGGCGAAAATGCAGGTGGCAACTAGCTGACTAGGCTTGGAAGCATACGTGAAGGGGAGAGAATGCGATCTGCAGGTCTATGGAAGCATACGTGAGGTCTACGCGAGAACCTATGCACCAGACACTATCAAACTTTGCATTAAGAGGTGATGATTTCTTCATGATAGATAAAGAGTAAATATGATTGGTAGAGATAGGAGAGATGATGCATTTATTAACGATTCACGTCAAGAAATCATGGGTTGTGCAGTGTAGTTTTTATAGTGATCTATTATTTATTAAAACAGAAGCAAAAGGAGCCACCAGATTCACCGAGAGGGCCTAGAAAATCCCACGTTAATCCAAAAAAGAGAAGAATATAGGTCGTTGGATTTTATGAAGATCTAACGGTCTAGACTAATCTAAAGAGTCCATGTCTAATACAACTAATAAATATATAAATTATCAATCTAAAGAGTTTATATCAAATACGACTAATAAATATTTGAAGTTGTAAAAGAAAACTAACTATAATATTTGCTATGGCATTGAAACGGACTCCACCATATTACGTAACATGTCATATGGTAGGATATGGAAATAAAGAAATATTGTTTATCAATTACAAAAGGAATCCTGTAGAGACAACCACACTCATTTTTTAACATCTTTTTTTGCATTCTTGCATGACGTGTGTTTTCATGCCAAAGATATTTTTATTTTCAAATGGCAAAACATTTATATTTTACACAAATAAAATACGAGTAACCCCAACACAATTTTTCCTTTACCATCTTACGTGACATCACATGGTAGGGATGGAAATAAAATTGGGTTTATTAGAGAAGGGATCATATGAAACGACCAAACATATTTTTAATATCTTTGTTTTTATTTCCAAATACCAACACTTTTCTCTTTTAGACAAATAAAATAAAAACACAACACATTTTTTCTTTATTTTGCCTTGCATGATTCAATAGCCTAGAAATTACCAAATTAATAAGAAAAGAAAAGAAAAGAATATACATCAATTGATTTTTGTTATTGTACTGTATAGTGTTACAGAAGAGAACGTGTGTAACCTAATTCATATGGTTCTAATCGTATGTAGCTTTTACAATGGGATCAAATATACATTAGTTGTCACTAGCAGTAACGAACCATCCATATGGCCATATACAAGGGCATGTGAGAAGGGCCTTGAAAAGAGCATGTGAGAAGGAGAACGCTAGGGACAAATCTAACCAATGATGTAGCGGGCCACCACACATGACCACATACGATTGCAGCCACAACAAACATCATCATTTGAACTAGCTATATATATGTTAACACACATCCACAATGACTAACACCTTGACCAACATAGAAAACGCACTACCGTTTATGATTTAATTTCATCCATGCCTTGCAAAATATAGTTGTTAATTAAGCGTCGTTGTCGACCTTTGTCGCTGCTACAAAGCTGGACCAGTGTGTGGTAGTTTGCACTTGACCATTGTCATCTATCTCCAAAAACCCAATGAGTGATTGTAGTCATTGCTGGCTTCTGTGGGAGATATAACGCATCAATTGGATGGAGTAGTAGTCGAGCGAAAGCAGTTGATTTGGCACACGGAGCAACTCAAGAACATCAACAAGGTGACAATGAGAAGTTGGGAGAGGAATGTGTAGGGCAATGAGGTGAGAGAGCCAGCGTATGAGATAGCTTAGGAGGCATTGTCCCGTACAAAGTAGGTTAGGATTACCAATTGATGGCGACGAAATATTGGAGAGAGGTGGTGTGCACCCACATCAACATGCATAGACATTGAAATGAGAAAGAAAAAGAATATGCCTGAATTTGACAGCAAGACATGGCTTCAAAGTGTCAAGGTTGTGGATTTCCATCTAATCATAGTAAACTTGCTTAAATACTAAATTACTTAGCAATAAACTCGCTTTGCCAAAATCCCTATAATGTGTACCATTTGCTTATGCCAAATGAACTAATTTTAAGATGGGATAAGACGCTTGATAAGGCATGAGATCCAGTATCATAAGGAGCAAGTTTTGGCTAGAAAGAGGATGTACCTTGCTAGCGTAAAAGTGAATTTGTCGATCCCGATGCGTAATTGATGGTGGGGAAAAAATAAATCATAAGAAAAGGAGAGCATGTATGGATAGGATTATATCAATTGGAGACTGGGTAGAAAAAGAAAGAAAGTTAGATATGATCACGTGTTACATAATATGATGGTAAAAAATAGACGATACCTTGATCCTGGTCATTAAAAAAATATATAGTAATTAGGTTAAGCCAAAATATTTATATGTGATTATTTAAAATTAAAAACTAAATATTAATATGTAAATGCTAGCTCCCGTGCAATTTGCGCGGGCCATCTCACTAGTTTTTCTTACTTATATGACGACATAGAAACTACCCATAGACACTATAGGTTAGGACTGCCCTAAGTTGGCATGGAAAAAGAATCAAACGGTAGCAGCAGACTTGTTGATCGATCTCTGGACATTATTGATTGATTCATGATCTACAGCATGGCGGTGGACTGCAAATGGATGCTACACGGCAAAGTCTGCTTATGAAATTCAATTCCGGGGATCCTACTGCTCCTTCAACTGTTCGGCGATTTGGAAGGCTAAAGTGGGAGGAAAAACACAGATTTTTGGGCGGTGTTTAGTTGCTCTGTAAAATTTTTTCCACCCATCACATTAAAGAGAATCTTACATGCATGAAGTACTAAATGTAGACGAAAAAAATAATCCATTACATGGATGGAGTGTATGTCGCGAGACGAGTCTAACGAGCCTACTTAATCTACGATTTGCAACAGTAATGCTACAGTAACCGTTCGCTAATTCTTAATTAATTACCCTCTAATTACCCGTCATTAGATTTGTCTCGCGATTTGCTGGTTAGATCTGTAATTAGTTTTACCAATAGTTTACATTACTACTCTGAATGGTAAATTTCCTTTGATGTGACATCCTAAAAAATCTCCACTCTCCCATCTAAACACAGCCTTGGTTGCTGATCCAAAGCAAGTTGCTCACAACGGATAAACTTGACCTGTGGTTAGATGTAGAAAAAAGGGATAAAAAGTATTGTTTTTATAAAAGTGCGCATAGAGATAGAAATGAACTGGCACGGTTTTCGATGTGGATAACTTTTCATGAAATGGAGACACTTTTCCGAAAACTAAACATGACGAAGCAAATAACTCGCCGTGTAATCCTATCTGCCCAATGTGTGACCAAGCTGAAGAGACGGCACTACATTTACGTCTGCGCTGTAAATTTTTTTCCACCCATCACATAAAAAAATGTTACATGCATGAAATACTAAATGTAGACAAAAAAAAATAATCCATTACATGGATGGAGTGTATGTCGCGAGACGAGTCTAACGAGCCTACTTAATCCACGATCTGTAACAGTAATGCTACAGTAACCGTCCGCTAATTCTTAATTAATTACCCTCTAATTACCCGTCATTAGATTTGTCTCGCGATTTGCTGGCTAGATCTGTAATTAGTTTTACCAATAGTTTACGTTTACTACTCTGAATGGTAAATTGCCTTTGATGTGACATCCAAAAAATTTCCACTCTCCCGTCTAAACATGGCTTTTGCACAAGAAATCTGGTTCTTGTTTGGTCTGATGGCCCGGTTCCAATACCAACACTTTGACTGCGACATCGAATAATGGTGGAACCAGTCAATGAAAGCGGCTTCAAAGGAGAACAAGCGCCGGCTCTCCTCAATTAGAGTATGGAATATCTGAAAGGGAAGGAACAGGCGTGTCTTTGATCACATCACAACGTCGCCGAACAGAGTCCTTGAGCTCATCAAGGAAGAGATCAACGTGAGAAGAAGGGCGTGTGAAAATTGGGGGCTGTCCAGCAAGGAGAGTAGCTTAGTTTCCAATTAATGTTAGAAATCAATGAGGATGTTGAGTCGCTATTTGTTTTATGTAATATCGATCATTGTAAAGCTCTACATGCTTTTCCTTCTGTATATGATAGAGGAGTGCTCCTGCTTTAATTTTTTTTTAAAGGTAAGGCGCTTTGTTCGTCGTTAGCACGTAGAGTGTGAACGAGAGCGCTGCTTTAAGCTGCCAATCAGAAAAGAGCGTGTGCGAGTTGCTGGTTTTCTCTCTTTCAGCGCCACTGTGCCTTTTCCTCCTCCTTCCACATCTCTATCGAAGTCGACGGTGTTGCTGGGATGCCCAAGAGTTGGCCTCGTGTCAACCGCACACACTACGGGAAACCGCTTGTTCGCCGTGTGCCAACGGCTTCGCTGTGTGCCTCTTCGCGGGCACACGGCAAACAGGCATGTTTGCCGTGTGCCTGCCCACGTGGCACACGGCGAAGCCGTGGCACACGGTGGACCCAGGCAGGCACACGGCATACATGTAGCACACGGCAAACAGGTCGCCCCAAACGGCAGTTGGCTTGGCCGTCATCTTTGCCGTGTGCCCTTGCCACGTGGCACACGGCAACATCCAGCACACGGCAAACAGGCCTGTTTGCCGTGTGCTGAGGCCACGTGGCACACGGCAAAAAGGAACGCACACGGCAAAGTGGCCTGTTTGCCGTGTGCCACACGTAGGCACACGGCAAACAGGCAGCAAAAATTTTGAATTTTGCCTCCAAAATTTTTTTTACTAACTTCTTTGTCCTTGTATTATTCCATGTTAGTTTTGTGCATGTTTTTCGGTCTGTTTGCTATATTTAATCATTTTATATCATTATTTTTAATTTTGTCGATACGGCAAATTTGAACTGTAAGTGTTTCGAATAATGTAATGTAATGTTCGGAAAAATGTTATTCGGATTCTTAAGACTAATATGATGCCATGTCCATTAGATGGAATCAAATTTTGAATATATTGCTCGCTTACCGTGTGCCCGCATTTGGGCTCGGTTCGTTTAAAATTTTTAAAAAGGTCAAAACATTATAAATTTTGGCGTGATGTCATGTTTTCATACGTAGAGGCTATGGTAAAAAATGTAGAAGGTTTCGAGCAAGTTGACGCATTGCCTCTTTACAAACCGGAGCTTCTCGGGAGAAGATCCTAAGAGTTTTGAATGAGACGTTGTGATTTGAAGCAACGTGACAATTCAAATTTTTTTTTACCGCAAAAGTCATTTTTATAGTCTTCATACACCTTAGACAGGTCCATGCCCAAATTTGGTTATTTTTTGAATCCGTTTGATATTTTTTAATTTTTTTTTCTGTTTAGGCAGAAAATGGTTGCCGTGTGCCTCACGGTGGGCACACGGCAAAAAGTTTTGAAATGCCAAAAAATAAAAAAAAATGTTCGCCGTGTGCCCTGGATCTGGGCACACGGCAAAGCCTGTAGCTTTGCCGCACACGGCGAACATTTTTGAAATTCCAAAAAATAAAAAAAAATGTTCGTCGTGTGCCCCAGATCCAGGGCACACGGCGAAGCCCACGGCACTTAGCCATTTTGGGTCGCCTCTCCCACACACACAGCGCGCACACACACACTCACACACGCACGCAGCGCCGCCGTCGCCGTCGTCGTCGCCGCCGCCGTCGCCGCCGCCGTCGTCGTCGCCGCCGCCGCGCCTCCCCAGCTCCGGCCGCGCCTCCCCCACCCCCGGCCGCCGCGCCGTGCCGCCACGCCGCTGCGCCGCCGGGACGCCGTGCCGCCACGCCGCCGCGCCGCCTCTCCGGCCCCCGCTCCGCCGCTCCTCGGCCTCCCCGGTCGCTCCTCGCCCTCCTCGGCCGCTCCACGACCTCACCGGCCAGCCGGTGAGTTTTTTTATTTAGTTGCTTAGTTTTAATTAGTTGTTTGATTTAATTTAATTTAGTTATAATTAGTTGTTAATTTAGTTAGAAAAACTTAGATAGCATATAATTAGTTATAATTAGTTACTATTTTAGTTAGAAAAACTTAGTTAGCATATACTTAGTGATAATTAGGTGCTGCCGAAATATTTACATTGACATTTCTTTGGTTTTTGATGTGCAGAAGCCACCGTCCACGGGAGCCCATCTCCGCCTCACCGCCGTTGAGCCTTTACGTGATCCTTGTGGTTTTGGAGGTCAAAGCATTGTGTCCGGCCATCGAGCCGTGTGCTTAAACATCTGTGTGGCCCGACCTTCGTGTCGTGGTTTTTGTTGCAGGTTTGGAAACCCTCACCGTATAGGGGAGGTGCTGGCAAAATTTTGAATTTCATATAATCATTTATTGAATATTGCAGGAATCCGCTTCCACTTATTCGACGGAGAGTCGGAGCTGTAGCGGGAGTCGGAGCCGGAGCGGTACCAAGAGTGGGAGCCGAAGCGGGAGCCGGAGCGGTATCAGGAGCGGGAGCCGGAGCGGGAGCGGGACCGCGAGTCTACACCACGTCGGCCACGCCTACACCGCCGACCCACCGTAAGCACTGCCATCACGCCCGCGTTACATGCATGTTCGTAGATCACGTAACCCAGTTAGGTGTCTCCCGTTCGAAAGAGATACGGTTGTAAATATGCAGAACTTTGCATATCTACGACCGTATCTGTTTCGAATTGTCCACGTTATTTGGACAGCCCGAGGATGCGTAGCTAGAGTAGGTTTACATAGTCTACTCCGATCTGGTACAGGATTTCGGCAGCATCTCTCCGGTGTTCTTCGGATACACAATCTCCCTCTGGGACGTGTATTTGGAGAACAGCGGGGAGGTGCTGCCGAAATTCTGTCCCAGATCGGAGTAGACTATGTAAACCTACCCTAGCTACGCATCCTAGGGTGGGATTAGGACCTATCTTCACCTAGTAGAGAGTATAGACATCGTGTAGGACCTACACTATGTACATGTAAAAGAATTCCATTTTCATTTGCCGGTGTCATAGATGATGAATGATCGTAGCTGGATGCACACGGGTTGGAACCCTGGGGGTGATGTGAGTGTGGAATGGGTTCAGAGGACCGAGGCTTTTATAGATGAAGCATTTGCAAAGGTTAAAGGAAGCAACAAGACCACTTGGTGTCCTTGTGATAAATGTGGGAACACGCGTCGAAGAACAAAGAAAGAAATGACAAGTCATCTTTTCAAACACGGATTTACGATAGACCAAACCCGGTGGACTTACTATGTTGAAGGCAATAACCGTAGAAGAGACGAGGCCGTGAGACAACGCATTGAGGAACTTGATTCAGATGCTGGGGTGGCGGACATGTTAGATGACTTTGAGGAAGCTCAGTTTGATGAAGGAGGAAGGGAAGATGAGCTAGAGCCAAGCGCGAAGGCGTACTACGACATGTTAGCTGCAGCTGGTCAACCCCTTCACGAGCATACAAAGGTTTCCCAATTGGATGCTATTGGGCGCCTAATGGCCGTGAAGTCCCAGTTTGCACTGAGTCGAGACGCCTACGATGTTATGTTGACGGTATTTGGAAGTCTGCTTCCGGAAGGTCACATTCTGTCAAAGAACATGTATGAGTCACAAAAGGTCCTTCGTGCACTTAAGATGTCTTACGAGAAGATTGACGCCTGTCCTAAGAACTGCATCTTATTTAGAAAAGAACACGAGAATGCAAAGTACTGTCCAAAGTGTGAATCCTCAAGGTTCTTGGAGGTAGACGCTGGTGATGGTCAGAAGAGGCAGCTCACGATCCCCGCGAAAGTCCTACGGTACCTTCCATTCATACCGAGGGTCCAACGGCTGTTCATGAGCGAGGACACCGCAAAACAGATGACATGGCACAAAAATGGAACTCGATACAAACGAGACAAGCTTATACATCCATCCGATGCTGAATCATGGACCCATTTTGACGGGATCCACCATGTTAAAGCTGCTGAACCTCGTAATGTGCGTGTTGCGTTGGCGACAGATGGCTTCCAACCTTACGGAATGTCGGCAGCCCCATACACATGTTGGCCTGTGTTCGTTATCCCTCTCAATCTCCCCCCGGGCGTTATCTTTGAACGACGGAACATTTTCCTGTCGTTGATAATTCCTGAACACCGGGGGAATAATATGAGTGTGTTTATGGAGCCTTTGATTGATGATTTGCTCCGTGCTTGGGAGGAAGGGGTTTGGACATACGACCGAGCTACAAAGACAAACTTCAGAATGTATGTGTGGTACCACTACTCTGTGCATGACATGCCCGCGTATGGGATATTCTGTGGCTGGTGTGTGCACGGGAAGTTCCCTTGCCCAATATGCAAGGCGCGTCTGAGGTTCATTTGGTTGAAGAAGGGCGGCAAATATTGTTCGTTCGACAAACATCGACAATTCCTCCCTATTGACCACCCATTCAGACGAGATAAGAAAAACTTTAGGAAAGGCGTCGAAGTTAAAGACCCTATACCGCACATGATGACACCTGATGAGATTCGTGCCGAGTTAGAAGCCCTCGTGATGAATGAAGATGGTCGGTTTGTGGGATATGGCAAGGAACATGCCTGGGCGGATATGTGTGGCTTGTGGAGGCTCCCCTATATGCAAGATCTCCTTCTACCACACAACATCGACATGATGCACATTGAAAAGAATGTCGCTGAGGCGACCTTGGGTTCAATCATGGCCTGACCTGATAAATCAAAGGACAACGTTAAGGCTAGACTTGATCAAGCAGAATTATGCAACAGACCAGAGTTGAATATTCCGGCTCCCCAAGAGGGGAGGAGGTGAAAGAAGCCAAAGGCCGATTTGTGTCTAACGCCGGACCAAAGGAGGGAAGTACTACGCTGGATTCAGAACTTAATGTTCCCTGATGGGTACGCAGCGAATCTGAGGCGAGGGGTGAACTTGACTACTATGCGAATCAACGGGCTCAAGAGTCATGACTATCACATATGGATCGAGCGGCTTCTTCCGGTGATGATTCGAGGCTACGTTCCTGATCATGTCTGGCAAGTGCTTGCAGAGTTGAGTTTTTTCTTCCGCACGCTTTGTGCTAAGGAATTATCTGTGACAGTGATCAAGGAAATGGAAAAAATGGCGCCTGTGTTGCTCTGTAAGTTGGAGAAGATATTTCCACCCGGCTTTTTCAATCCGATGGAGCATATGATTTTGCACCTCCCGTACGAAGCACGAATGGGGGGGCCTGTGCAAGCACGTTGGTGCTATTCTATTGAGAGATGCCAAAAAGTGTTTCGAACTAAATGTAAAAACAAATGCAAAATTGAAGCTTCTATTGCCGAGGCATACATTCTGGAGGAGGTCTCAAACTTCACATCGAAATACTATGCTGACAACCTTCCTAGCGTGCATAATCCACCCTCTCGTCACAATGTTGGCGAGCATGAATCGAATCTCAGTCTTTTCCGAGGGCAACTCGGAAGTGCAAGTAGTTCGGCCATCAAGACCTTGAACCATGAGAGTGGAGCAAAATCATGCTATATGTGTTGACCAACCTTGAAGAAGTCGTGCCGTACATAGAGTAAGTTTCCAACAATCGTTTAGTATTTCAATACTTTGTATTCTGCATCCAACCCCATTGTTCCTCTTTGGTATACAGGGAATTTCGTGCGGAATTCTGGCACGGTCCTAGGGCCCCTACCCTACAGGAAATGGATACCCTTCTTAGGCAGGGTGCGAGAAATGGGGGACCTAATTTCATTTCTTGGTTCTCACAAAAGGTAATGAACAATTTAGCTCGTTCGTAGTTCGTAGTATGACATTACAAGTTGCTCCCCTATAATATGACGAAATTGTTTCCTGTTTTGAACTTGTAGGCTCTAAAAGATATTTCTATGAGTGCTGAGTTGCAACAAGTTTCCAAAGGCTTTGCCTATAGGGTCAAGTCATTCGGCGCTTATGATGTGAATGGGTATCGTTTTCACACAACAAGCCACGAGCAGAGTCGTCCCAATCGAAGAACCACAAATACTGGAATTTTTACTCCAGGAGACGATGAACTCGAGTACTATGGAATAGTCGAAAAATATACGAACTGGACTTTCATGGCTCGAAAACCCTGAAACCTGTCATATTCAAATGCCATTGGTATGATCCTCAAGCTGTGAGACGTTCTCCGAAACTTGGGCTAGTCGAAATTCGACGGTCATCCGTGTACAAAGGAGATGATGTTTATATTGTGGCCCAACAGGCCACACAAGTCTATTATCTCTCATACCCATGCCAAACCGACCAACGTCTCCTGAGCTGGGATGTTGTGTACAAAGTATCGCCACGCGGCAAACTACCTGTCCCAAACAATGAAGATTACAACATTGACCCAAACACATATGCCGGAGAGTTTTATCAAGAAGATGGGCTAGAAGGGACATTTCAGATAGACTTGAGCGAAGCGATCGGAATGGAAGTAGATAATGAAAGAGTTGAGCAGAAGGATGCCGGAGATGTGATTCATAATGTGAAAGACTTAGAGTTACTTGAGAAACTACGATTAGGCAACGACAACGATTCTGACAACGAACCTCCTTTGGAGCACGGTGTTGAAGATATGGACACGCGTGATAGCGATGATGAGTCATGTGATCCAGCTAATGTGGATCATGATGACTATTTCTAATTCGTGTAAGATATGTGTATTAATAATGTATTATAAATCTATATTCTCTGAATTTATTTTTTAGTACTACTTGTTCTTACCTTTTGTCATTGCAAGTGATTGATCAAATATGGTGGGGGGCGGCAGAGGTGTGATGAGGTCACTCAACTCTCTCATTGGGAGGGGCAGCGGTTCGGCGTCGTCCTCCAAGGGGGCCAACAGGGGAAAAGGGAAGGGTTCAGCGAGTTCGTCGGCGGCTGAAGGTACTTACGCTTGGTCTTTTTAATTACAGTGGTCTTTCTAATACCTGTACTTACACACAACTCTTTTTAATTACAGTGGAGAGACCGCGGAGGAGTACTCGCAGGAGGGCGCCCTCGCCTGTACCCTCTGAGCACAGCTCTAGTGCGGAGGACGACCGAGAGGAGGATGCGGAGCAGGAGGAGCCAGAGCAGGAGGGGGAGGAGGAGCCGGAGCAGGAGGGGGAGGGAGAGGAGGAGGAGCAGGAGGGGGAGGGGGAGGAGGGGGCGGAGGGAGGCGACTCACCTAAAGTTTGGTTGCGAGGCTCCTCTTCCCTCCCGAGACGACCCATACCTATGGCTCAACGGCCGGTTATTGCACCCGACCCTCCCAGGTAATTAACTTACATGTTCTGACTAATGTTTGTTCTAATGTTTTCATAGATAATTAAAACTAATTAATTTGTTTTTTTACCTTTGGCAGGGGCTTTGAGATTATGGAGCCTGGCGTTCACTCTCGTCTTCCCAACGGCATTCTGGGCCAGCTTTACAGGTTGCACTACCCTGGCGTCATACAGAAAGGGGGCCGAGAGCAGCCGGCGTGGTCGTGGGAGGACTACGCGACCACCCAGGACTTGGAACTAGATGAGAATGGGCAGCAGTTTGGGAGCAAGGCGCGACGGGTTGTGCTCGAGCTGTTTGTAAGTATTCTTCGTGTTACATCGCATTCATCAATTATTTTTGAAATTACTAATACATCATGTGATTTGTGCAGGAATTCTACAAGCCGCTGGGTGGAACGTTGAACCAGGCGATCGAGGTGGCTGACACGGCCTGCCGCAAGCTGGTGGCCGATATGTGGTATGAGACGAAGCTGTGTGCCATCATACAGTGGTGGGCTCACCATGCGCCTAAACGCGAGAGGCGACGCGTGCCGAAAGTGGAGGCGAGAAGAATGATGCTGACGAAGGAACAATTTCTAAAGGTAAATGTTCAACATTTAATTTCTTTGATCAATTATCGGTGCCTCCGTAGTGCCTTGATGGCGTACTTGATGGCGTGCAGGTGCCTCCGTGGTGGCTAGCTAACAATGATCGGTGCTGGGGTATGGTGGTCGACAAGTGGTTGACGGAGGGTTTCACGGAGAGGAGTGAGAGTGGTCGAGTGCGGCGAGGGATGATGGGAGGATCATCACACCACCAAGGCAGCAACAACCTCAAGGGATACAGAAAAAATGGGTACGTGTATTTACTTATTTATTCCAACGCTAAATTATGCAGAATTTCTAATGAATCTGCCTTTTCCCGCAGTCGCAGGCACATGGCCAAGAAATCAGCATCCTCGGGGCTTATGCTTGCTCAAAAAAGGGGAAGGCGACCTCCGATGTCACGTACAATCCGGATGACCCCCCCTCGGCATACAGCAACTCCTCTGTCCACAGCCGCCTGAGTGACTACACCGAGATGGCAAAGGCGGTGAGGGGGCTGGATTTCGATCCACACACGGAGCCCATTGATGGAGAGACCGTCATGAGGATGGGAGGAGGCAAGAAGCATGGGCGGTACGTTATGGCTGGCAGCGTGATCGACACGGCTAGTACTCCCACTCTCTCGCAACTTCGTGCTCGGCAAACCGACTCCACACCGCCTATACGACCGAGGCGAAGCGCCGTACAGATAGACATGGAGCAATTCAAGGTTATTTCTGTTGCACTCGTCGTTCAAGCGCTTTACACACGTTAGCTTCGTATTCTAACCCATGCATCATATTTTGTAGGCCCAGATGGAGGCGCAGGTACAGGCGACGGTCCAGGAGCAGTTGCGGGCCCAGACAGAAAGGATTGAGCAGGAAAATGCAAGGAGATGGGAGGCCTATGCTCAGTACATGCAGTCCTTGGGCTATCCGCAGCCACCGCTGTCACCGTTCGGTCCACCACCTGGAGCTCGTGGCGGTACTCCGACTCCTGTGAGTGACTTAATAGCCGTTTACTTTCATTTGTTATAGTGACTTAGCACTTTCCAAACTCAGGATACAAAGTAGAAAGACTTAGTATAGAAACCAATGACTTAGTAAAATCACTTAGCTTAACACATTCAATATCTTCAACTTTGGACAGCCTCCATCGGCGGCATCCAATGAAGGGCCAATCAATCCAGATATGTCGCCTCCGTGGCCGTCTCCGCAGGGGATGCAGGCTCGCTCGTGGCACGGGCCGCCGACTCAGCCGTGGCAGGGGGCGTCGCCTCAGTGGGCGCCGCCTCCGTCGTTGCCGTGTCAGCTTCCGCCGTCGTCGTCGCAGGTGCCGCCGCCCTGGGCTTGGGGTGTGCAGCCTCCGCCTCCGACTCAGCCGCCGGCGGATGAGTGAGCGGTATGTATCATGTGGTTTTTATGTCGTGTGCTTTGTATGAACTTGTTCTGGACTATGGACGTTGTATGAACTTGTTTATGAACTTTGGAGTCATATCGACTCGTATGGACTGTATTTGAACTTGTTTATGGACTTTGTATGAATTTCTGTGGCCGTGTTATGGCTTATGGTGTTTGTGAGCTGGTGAAGCAATATTTGATTGTCTGTGATGCATATAAACTGTCTGGTATGTTAATTGTAATGTATATGAACTGCATGTGATTGTTTGTGTTGTTTGGGAGACATTTAAAAGCAAAAACAGTAAAAATTTGGACGGGGGAAGGTAGTTTGCCGTGTGCAAAGGACAAGGCACACGACAAACAACCTGTGTTTGCCGTGTGCAAAGGTCAAGGCACACGGCAAACACAGGTTGTTTGCCGTGTGCAAAGGTCAAGGCACACGGCAAACAACCTGTGTTTGCCGTGTGCAAAGGTCAAGGCACACGGCAAACACAGGTTGTTTGCCGTGCGCCATACACGTGGCACACGGCAAACAGCCTATGTTTGCCGTGTGCCATGCACGTCGCACACGGCAAACAGCCTGGTGTTTGCCGTGTGCCGGCCATGTGGCACACGGCAAACCACCGTTTTCCAGGTGTCCACCGTCAGTTACTTTATTTTGCCGTGTGCCCCATATGGCACACGGCAAACAGCTGTTTGCCGTCGTACGGTTTGCCGTGTGCCATTTTGCACACGGCAAAGCCTTTTGCACACGGCAAACAGCTTTGCCGTGTGCCTTTCAGGCTTCGCCGTGTGCCCTTGGCACACGGCAAACCGTACGTTTCCCGTAGTGACAAGAATACATCGATGCCTCGATTAGATCTTGGCACCAATAATGGAGCGACTTGGTCTATTTTTTACATAAAATTGCTGCATGTTTCCGTGTATCGTTGTAAATACCATTCACTATTTAGGTCCTCGGCTTCAAGGACATGAGACGCTAGGTGACACCCTACGCGTTGTTGCGGGAGTTTTTAATTAAATTTTAAGTTAATTTAAAAGTAGAAATACTAAAGTGACTACATGACAACATTTTTTTACAAATGACACTATACATGAAAACATGTTAATTTTGTTGAGAGATAACGACTCTTAAATGATTGATCCACCGTGTATGTCTACCGTGTTAATTTTATAGCGTGATACTCACAAAGAATAATAAGTTGCACGTAGATGTTATTAGTCACAGAAAATCGATGGAAGATATAAATAGATGAGTCTAGTGGACGGTGACGTGGCGTCTGATGTAGTGGTACTAAGGTGATTGCATGACAACATTCTTTTACAAATGACACTATACATGAAAACATGTTCATTTTGTTGAGAGATAACACTCTTAAATGATTGATACTCCGTGTATGTCTACTGTGTGAATTTTATAGCGTGATACTCACAAAGACTAATAAGTTGCACGTATAGATGTTAGTAGTCACAGAAAATCGATGGAAAAACATAAATAGATGAGTCTAGTGGATGGTGACGTGGCGTCCGATGTAGTGAGTTTTTAAATGAAGTGGATAGCTTGCATGTTAAGAGAAATAGTTAGCGTGGATCATCTATATATGTTATACTAGGTGATACCCCGCGCGTTGCTGCGGGAGTTTTTAAACAAAATTTTAAGTTAATTTGAAAATAGAAATACTAAGGTTATTGCATGATTACGTTCTTTTGCAAATTACGTTATACATGAAAACATGTTTATTTTGTTGAGAGATAACGACTCTTAAATGATTGATCTTCCGTGTATATCTACTGTGTGAATTTTATAGCGTGATACTCACAAAGACTAATAAGCTGCATGTATAGATGTTATTAGTCACAGAAAATCGATGGAAGACATAAATAGATGATTCTAGTGGATGGTGACATGGCGTCTGATGTAGTGAGTTTTTAAATAAAGTAGATATCTTGCATGTCAAGAGAAATAGTTAGTGGAGATGATTTATATATGTTATATAGATAGATTAGCTAGACTCTAGAAGCTCTGGCATCTGAACCGAGCCTTCCCAATCCAAATGCATAGAAGATTTAGTTCTTTAAATTAATCAAACTCAAACTACTTATAACAGTAGATGTAGGCCATTAATTTGGTGAAATATTGAAATGTAGTTTCACAATTATTTCATAAATTCAAAGGAAGTGTTCTACGTCAGTCGGGTTGGCCATGCAGTCAACATGCATTAATGTCCTCATGGTTCATGAACAGCTCCTTTGCTTAGAATATGGGTAAACCAAGATTCAGTTCACATAAAAAAAAGTAAAAAAAAAAGCTTAGTTCATCAAATTTAGACTTTGAAAAGGGAAAATTTTACTCTAATCAGCTATTCACAATTTCTCTAGTACGACATAACACAACAATGACACACGCTTGCAATGAACAACGTATAAGTGTTACATTAAAAGAAAAAAAACAGAGTAGTTATTTCATAATATCACTTTAAAAAATTGATTTACGTAAAAAAAGATCGGAAAGAACAATATGTCAAATGACAAAAAAAGTTTGATAACTCATGAGTACATATATGAGTACATATGGAGGCTATATCATATAATAGGGCGTCAATATTAGCAAGAGACATAGGTACAGTAAGATGATCTCATTGATCGATATCCTAGTTGGATTAATGTCAGCATTGCATTTGCATCTAACACGAGAGCACAGACACAACAATTTATCTCATTGATCAATTTATTCAACTGAGCCATGATGTCAGTGTTCCAGGCAATATCAAACCTCAATTTCGTCTCCTCCTATCCTGCAGAATTCATCCTGCATGGCTACGTGCTAGTAATGGCCGAAGATTGAAAGTTTCAAAACCATGGTAAAGACAGCAAGGATAATGAAAACACTGAATCTATGCCATATTTAGTTACATTAATTCCATTTTGCAAAAAGTTCCACCCAGAGAACCTCCATTTTGCAAAAAGTTTCACCTAAAGAACCGTGTCAGTTTATTTCTTCTCTTCGTGCACGCAACCAAATGCAAAAGGCTTTTCAGTTTAGCACTCTCTCTTCTCGAACTAAAGAGGGCCATAATCGGGTCCACACCTGTAGGCGAGTACCGGACAAGGATGCTTGCCTGCAATTAGCAAGAACTTTGCACCAGTCATATTGGTTCTTACCCTGAGTTTTTTTGCCCTTGTTTAGTTCCAAAATCCAAAATCCAAAATGAATGTTTAGACACATGTATGGCGTACTAAATGTAGGTAAAAAACAAATCGCATTATATAGATGGACTGGAATTTGCGAGACGAATCCAATGAGTCTAATTAGGACGTGATTAGACACTAAATTGCTACAGTAATGCTACAGTAAACATGTGTTAATGACAGATTAATTAGGTTCATTAGGTTCGTCTCGCGAATTCCAAACGTAATCTGTAATTAGTTTTTTAATTAGTCTATGTTTAATACTTCAAATGTGAAAAGATTTCCTTCCAAAATCTTTTCACCGCGGAACTAAACACGGCCTGTATTTGAAAAGGTTCTTACCTGAGTTGTGCAGGCCATCCGTAGTGGTGAACTGGTGAATCGACTCATGAGCTCCACAGAAGCACAGAGGCTGTTAATTTTTTCTCTCTCCAGTACAAGTCCTTGTCATTGGATCCACAACAAAATAAACAATCACTTCCCTTTTAACAATCACTTCCCTTTTAGGAGTATCCTCTCTCGTAAAAACTCAAAATGGGTTTTTACGAGAGAACCTAAAAATGGGTATCCTCTCTCCTGGTAACCCATTCGCATAAAGGATTCTCTTTTGGTCTTCTGTTGGAGAAGAAAGTTTATGGGTCGCAGACTTTTTTTACTGTAGGCAACCTAAAGTAGTAAATGAGTCTCCGATTTAGGTCTCCATTGTTGGAGATAGTCTTAGCCTTTCCCTGAGTTGTGCAGACACATCCAGAGTGACCACTCATCCACTATTTGACTATTCCTTCATTTCCTTCAGGTTTGAACATACTACCTGCTGGCTGCTGCGTGCTGCCAAACTTCCCAGGATTGGTGATTGCGTAAACCATTCACATGCTGGTCCCGGTCGGCAAACATGTCTGTCGCGTACTCGCGTGCACAAACATGTCTGTCCCGGTCGGCAAACTTCTCACTCATCGATGATTTAATCATGTCCCTGAAGGAAGACCATGTTCGTAGAACTTTCTGTTTTGTATCTGCAGAAGTATTACAGAGCTGCATAATTTTGTGCAGGGACGAGATTATGGTCTCCCTGCAGTATCAGTGCTATCATGTTAGATGCAAATGCAATGCTGACATTAATCCAACTACGATATCGATCGGTGAGATCATCTTACTGTACGTATGTTTATTGCCCCCTTAATGTTATATGATATAGCCTCCATATATACTTACATGAGTTACCAATTTTTTTGGTCATTGGTCATTCGACATACTGTTCTTTCCGATCTTTTTTTACATAGATCAGTTTTTTAAAGTGATATTATGAAATAACTACTCTGTTTCTATTTTTTATTTTAATATAACGCTTATACGTTGTTCATTGCAAGCATGTGGTATTGTTGTGTTGCGTCGTACTAGACAATTTGCAGGTACCTGATTACAGCAAAATTTTCCCTTGTCAAAGTCTAAATTTGGTCGTCCATTATGAACTAGAGTTTTTTTACGGTTTTTATGTTAAGTGAATCTTGATTTACCCATATTCAAAACAAAAGAGTTGTTCATGAGGACATTAATGTTGACTGCTTGTCCTTTAAAATTCTGAAACAATTGTGAAACTATGTTTTAGTATTTCACCGATTCAATGGCATACATTTGGATTGGGAAGGCTCGGTTCAGATGCCAGATCGAGCTTCTAGAGTACAAAGTACTCCGTAGTTGAGCTGTTATCGAGGTGTTTAGCTCGTGAAAAAAACGAATTTTTTTTGGATTAGGCTGGGTGCACAGAAAGAAAAAAAATTGATACAGTTTTCTAGATAACTCTTTTTTGATTTTCCGGTGAAACTAAACACGGTCATTGTTGAAGCGCATTATTGACGCCAAGACGAGGCATTGATGTATTCTTGTGTGGTTGACAGGAGACCCACTCTTGGGCGTCCCCAGCAACACTGTCGATTTCGACAGGGACGTGCAAGAGAGAGGAAACGGCACAGTGACGCTGGGAAGAGAGGAAGCCAGCACCGTCGCATGCGCTCTGTCGTCGTGAAGATTATCATCTCAGTCTAACAAGTTATTTTATTCATATAATATTATTGAATTAGTTTTTTCTTTTCGGACTTTTTAGCACCTAACGAAACGAAGACGTCTTTTGGCAGCTTAAAGCTCTACTCGCGTCCACACTCTCCACGCTAGCGACAAACAAAGCGGCTGTAAGAGCTGCAGAGCACATTCTGGGGGTGCTTGATGCCCGCCACACTACGCCACACCTCATGTGGCTGGCAACTCCTTGGTTAATTTCTGCGTTGTGAATCGGCGCCGTTTCTTGACGCCACAAATGCGTCGCCGTGGCCTGCGTGGCTCGGCAAAGTCTGGCCGACATCCGCTCGCAAGCCATCACACGAACATTTTTTCTGACAAAGTATTGAAAGCTACCACATGCATTTTCGCCGATATACAGGAAACACGCAAAAACTGTTTGACAATTGAGCCTTGATTCACACTTGCGTGGTTGTTGCCACCTCTATGGTTCAACAAATCTATATGATCACTTTATTTTCTTGACAATTTGATATATATGTGGTGTTGTTTTCGGTGTTTAAATTCATGAAAAGTGATGAAAATTATGAAGAAGTTTATGCATTAGGCCGTGTACATCGAGAAGAAATGAACTGACACAGTTCCCTAGGCAAAAACTTTTTTGCAAAGTCAGAATTTAAACAGGCCTAACCAGCTATGTGTTCTTGTGACTTTTTTCTGAAAAAAAACAGGAGCACTGCTATATCATCATATAAGGATAGAAATGCAAACAGTACATGGTTGTTATTACGAGTACATAATAAAGGGAAAAGCTCTATACTCAACATGATGTCTAACATTAATAAGAAACTAAACACTCCCCTGTCTCTGCTGATTCTCCACAAGCTAGCCTTCTGATTTTCATTTCTTCCTTGATCAAAGGAAGAACCCTTTGTGGTGATGCTGTCACGCCCTCAAAGATACGGCGGTTGCGCTGCTTGTGACTTTTTTGCCTCTTGCTAACTACTACTCCGTACAAGTATTGAAATCCTCATACACCGTACCTTTCCTGAAATGTACGCCGATTCTGTCCAGTAGTACGTTATTATGTTCAGAATTTGCTGCTATCCTCTTCTGTCCCGGGCAGAGGCAGTAGAGGCTGGTCCGAGGAATCAGCTGCTGTAGCATGGGCAACCTCGCAGTCCCCATCCTGCTCCTCCGCCGACGCCGCCGGCAAAGCGGCCATCTGCGCACGCTGCTTATCCGCAGGGTAAGTCCAGTACAGCGCGATGGACGTGAGGCAGCAAATGGTGACAGGCGCAGCGATCTCCGAGAAGATGGCCTTGCTCAGCGCGGCGGTGTTCTTCCGGTCGGCTTCCGCGCTCGCGCCGGGCGTCGTGCCCTGCTGGTACCCGAAGACGCGCTCCGCCAGGAAGCCCACGAGTGGCGACCCGAATGACCCGAACACCGACGCGGCGCACCTGTCCAGAGCGTACACCGTCGTTCTCGCCTTTTCCGGCACGATCTCCGCCAAGATGGGACTGCAATCGTACGAGAGTTGAGCAAGCAATTAGCTCGCAGAGTTCCATAGACAGGAAGAACAAGAATTTGCAATTGCCAATTTGACATAAAGAATACTAGAATGTCGTCATGCGATGGTCTTACTTGGTGGTGGAAACGGGGTACCAGGATATGGTGAAGGCGAAGCCGAAGGCCACGGCGGTGTACCCTGCCAACACAGAGGGGTCGTTGGGGAAGGCTAGCAGCAGGGCGCCGGCCAGCGGGACGGTCGCCGCGGTGCACACCTGCCCCAGCGCGATCCGTCCGGTGCTGGGGAACCGCCGAGCCAGGGCATCCCCGGCGTACCCCGCGAACAGTCCGCCGAGCACGTTGGCGAGGCTGGCCGTGGCGGAGACCACGGATGTCTGCAGGTGCGTGAACCCGACGAGCTCCATCCACATGGAGAAGAAGTTGAACGCCGACCACGGCACCGCACCGATAACGTCCTGCACCACCAGGACCAGGAACGTCGGCACCCTCGCCACGTCCTTGGCTTCCCGGGCGAAGTCGCATACAATGGTCACGGGGGTCGTGGCGCCGGCATTCCTGGTGGTGGCGGGCCGGGGGTCGGAGGCGAACAGCCACACCAAGGCGCCGACGACGACGCTGAGGAGCGCCACGGCGTAGAACGCGAGCCGCCACCCGGAGATGCCGAGCAAGCTCGTGGGCGCGAGCAGCAAGCCGAAGCAGGTCCCGACGATGTAGCCTAGCGTCTGCGCCATCATCAGCCACCCGAACGCGGCGCCGCGCGTGGCGTCGTCGCTGTAGTCGGCCACCAGGGAGTAGATCGCCGGCACCGCGATTGCCAGCCCGACGCCGTTGAAGCCCCTCGCCATGGCCATCTGCAAACAAGAGAGGCGCGCCTGTCACTCTGTCGGTGGGTCATGGCACCAGTCAATCAGGACAAGATAGGGGCGGTTGCGCACCTGCAGGACGGAACCCGAGGCGCCGACGAGCAGCGTGGCGGCGGCCCAGAGGAAGGCCCCCGCGGCGACGACGCGCGCGCGGTCGTAGCGCGCCGCGGCGAACGTCGCGAGCGGGTAGCAGAGGGCCTGCACGAGCGCGCGGCACAGCGTGAGGGAGCCCAGCGCGGTGGGGGACGCGCCCAGCGCCGCGCCCACCTCCCTGAACACCGACGGCAGCAGCGCCTCGTCCGCGCGCTCCAGCAGCGCTGCCACGGTTACCAGCGCCAGCGTATACTGCCGCCGCTCCGCCATTCCTGCTCCCCCGCAATCACGCACTGCCTGACGACGTCCTCGAGTGGGCAACTAGCTGAAAAACAAAGGAGACGGATCTAGACTCCCGATGCGTGCAAGTGCAACCGCAATCAAAGTTGAAGGAACTTTTGAGCTCGTGCTCCTTGAGGTGAATGGGCGAATCTCTTCCCCTTCCCCTCCATCCCGGACCGTGATCCAGTACCTTTGCTTCACAAGAGGCCGTCAGGGAGGCCCCACGGCTGCCTCGACGTCTGCCTCAACGGTTCCGGCGCCGGGTACTGTAACGCGACATACGGCTCCGGCGCCACCGGCGGGGTACCCTTCAGTCTACGGCCCCGAGCCGCCCCTGCCGCAGCCCGTGTACGGCGCCTCTCCACTGCCACTGCCGCGGCCCCCGCTGCGTATGGTGGTGCTGCAGCTCCGGTCGCCGCCGGCGCGTGGGTGCGGACGGCGCGAAGAAGAACGAGATGGGGATGGGGCTCGCCGTGGGCGCGGCGGCGTGCGTGCTCGGCGGGCTGGCGCTGGCTAGAGGAGCGAGCTTCCTGGAGAACAAGCTCAAGGAGCGCGTCGCGGAGAGGGTGGAGGAGAACCTGGGGAAGACAAGCGTGTCGATGAACAGCTTCGTCTTCCTGCGGGAGAACGCTGGGGAAGACGAGCTTGAGCTAGGCTCACTGGCTGTTGGGCCCCTTTGCTTGGGAAAGAATGGAGACGTTGGATTGAAAATGAACGCCTGAGATGGAGCGAAAGTTGCAGCGTGCCTTTGTGAAGCAAAGGTTAGTAGATCACGGTCTGCCTCCCCCGTTACTAGTCAGCTGTATTTTCTTTTCTTTCGGTGTTTATGGTGGAGGGAAACGTCACATCAAAGGAAATGTATCATTTAGCAGTAGTAAACGTAGACTATTAATAAAACAAATTACAGATCTAATCAGAAAATCGCGAGACGAAACTAATGACGGGTAATTACAGGTAATTAATCAATAATTAGCGAATGGTTAATGTAGCATTTCCGCTGCAAATCATGGATTAAATACTCATTAGATTCGTCTCACCACATACATTTCATTCATATAATGGATTAATTTTTCGTCTACATTTAATACTCGATGCATGTAAAATTAGCTGGATCTGACATTTTAATGGAAAATTTTCAAGGAACTAAACAAGGCCCTTACATTCACACGGAAATGGCCGCGTACATTGTAGAGGCATTGTCTTATGCTAACCCGTGTTCCACGAGGCATGGTTCACAGTAGCTAGGGTCCATGTTGATAGGTCTGCAGCGAGGTCTGACTGTCTGAGGAGATACTCCAGATACTCAGCCGTTGCTCAGGTGACCTCTCCATCTCCGACGCATCTTCAATATGTAGGTTTTGGGTCTGGCATAGACTCTTGAACGGCTCCACAAGCAGCAAAGAGGGGAGATCAATTTCAAGTTTTTCGATTGGCAGGGAGTTCCTGTGGACAAGCAAATGGTCATCTCCAGAGTCCAGAAGAAGATGCACCTGGCATTGGGGACGACATGGCCTCAGCAAGGTAACTGCAGGCGATGATTCTTAACCGGGACAGGGACGGAGCGGATCGAAGCCCACCCAAAGATGGCAGATTCTCAAACCTGCGTATCCAAATGGATCTGAGCGACTTGAGGCTCTGAACTCTGAAGCCTGCTCCGCGGCTGGCACACGGCTGCAGATGCATAATGTTGCCGACTTGCAGCCGATCGATCGAGGTCGAGGCATCGAGCTTCTGGTAAAGGTGAGGCAAAATGGCGGGTGTCGTGCAATCTGCGAGGAGTAGGAGGGAAGGGAGAGAGCCGGAACCCAACGGCGCTCCGGCGAGCCCCGGCATGTGGCGGAGGCTGCGTTCCTTGCGCCCTTGGGGGTGGACGGTATTTCAGATACCGTCCACCCCCTGCCCCCTGGTACCTGTTAGCCGCCCGATGCGACGTGGGCGGCCCAGATTGAGTCAATCGCGTAAGGAGGCAAAGACGCTCTGGAGTCGGAGTCGGAGGTTGTGCTGCGGTGTCTCCGGCGGAACAGAGCGAGAGGAGGGATGTTCGCTAGCTTTTCCTCCGTCAAGAGCGCAGCCGGCGGCGTGAGTGACCTGAGGTGTGGGTTGCTGACGCCGCTCCGGCCTCCGGGACGTGGGCTCGGTTGGCGTGGCGGTAGCTCGAACGGGTTTTCAACCAGGTTGGCTTCTTGTGGCGAGCTCTGGAACTCTTGTTCCTCGGCAGGAGCAATGGCGAGTGACATTTTGAGATCGTGGTCGTCAATTCTTCGTGCTCAGATGTTCGCCGCAGGCCCTGGCGCGCCTCTTTTGCCGAAATCGATATGCTACTGCTCCTGCATCTGATCGAGGAACCTCTGCACGGTGTAATCTCCGCGCCATTCTGGCATGGGTAATTGTCGTCATGCTCCCAGTCCCAGGCCAGCGGGTTGATGAAGCAGCGCAGGCGGCGGCGGAGGACAAGAGCGACCCGGCGCGGCGAGGCCCCTCGCGCTCCCTTCCCCGACGGCGCACCCGGCGTCGGCCCAGACAGCGACCGGGTGGCGCTCCATGCAGTATCTCCGGAAGCGCGGGCGGCCGCGGGTGCGTGCCGTGCTCTGCTGCTGCGTCACCCCCGTTGTGGTCATCGGCGTCGTCATCCTGGCAGTCGCGCTGACTGTGTTCAAGGCAAGGAACCGTGCCTGACCATGAACAACGTCTGGCTCACTGGCCAATACCAACCCAGATTTTCTACGCACGACGGGACAAATACTTGGCCAATACAGCGCCGGGCCCGTGGCCGCCAACGCAGCGCTCACCGCCGACGTCTGCATCAAGAACCCCAACGCCGCTGGGGGAAGATGGTGACCCGTACGCGCCCGCTGGCCGCGTCGGCGCCGACCGGACGCTGAGGATGAACGTCACCGTCGACCTGATCGCCGACCGGCTCCAGCGCGCGATGAACGGCACGGGCCTGGTGTAGTGGTGTTCGGTCAAATTGCTGGGGATCATCAAGAAAGACATCGTGATAAAGATGATTGGCATTGCTGCGCTGAATTACGATGGTGAGAAACAATCGGTATTTACAAGAAAAATCCAGGGGGGACTGAATAATTTGGGATTCTTTAAACTGAACAAACTTCTATAAAGCAAGATTCCACATGCTGTCACATAAATTATTCCCTTTATAAACCAATTACAGAGGAAAAATATGAAATGAAAAATACGAGCAACCATTCATCAAACCACTAATTTTGTTTCCAGTGCTCACTGACCAACCCTGCATCAAGACAAACGTCTGTATCAATAACTCAAACGGCCAAGCATATTCAACATTCTTGCATCAAGTGACAAAAAAAAAGATGGAAGCACAACCATTGTAAAACCTCCCATAGGTGGCTCAAGATAGGAAAAGGTAAAGGAATAATAACTACTAAAAAAATCACCATGAATGAAAAATAGGATTTTTGCAAACACTGTTAGAACAATGATAATTAACATTAAGGAAATGCAGTAAATGTAAAAAAACAAATAACTGAAGCATTTGATAGCTTAACCAAGTTCATTCTAGTAAAAAAATAAAAAGTAACATGTTGATAGCACTGGAGACTAGAAACTACCATCGCTAGGACGAATCAAGAAGAATATTTATATAATAAGGAATATATCTGCTACAAAGATTCAGAAAGTGTGCTCACCTACTTACAAATTCAAGAAAGTTTCACATCTGTCCACTAAATCCGAAAATGTCGGGGTTCACTATGTCTCCACTGCTTCCAATGCTGTGGCTCAAGTTGTTAGTTGGAGACTCAGCCTCATCCACTGCAAAGCGACTTGGAATGCAAGTTCCTTTCCCGACAAACCCATGATTCCTCCCTCGTCCTTGATCAGGCAACTTCCCAAGGGCCACATTGGAACTCTGGAAGTTAGATGAAGTGGAGCCAGGGTGGCCTTGCCCAAAGGTATTTCCATAACTATCAATATCTTGCGAAGGAGACCAGCTGCCGGTGACATCATTTGGACTCTGCAACAAACCATACTGTGGATTTTTTGTCTGAGAAGAGAGCAAGCCGGAGTCCACACTGGTGCCACCACCAATATAGCCATAACTACGGTTCAGCGAGTCAGTGCTCTCAGTCTTTAGAACACCTGGTGGTCTTGAGCTAACTCCCATAGAATTCTGATTAACCACATATGGATTATTCCCACTCTGAAAATTACTAATTCCTGGTGAAGGCATTGCATTTGAGCTTCGGCTCATGAGACCAGGAAGATTTGCTCCATGGGTACTAATCAAAGGCTGACTTGTTGAAGCTTGATTAACCATATCAATCCCACCCAACAGACTGTTTGACGGTGAAGATGATGCAAGAAGAGGTTCATGTTTCATGGATGGAGGAATGGATGCCAGAAAACTTGGCGATTGAGAAGGTATAACCAAGGGATTTTGATTAGGCGGGATACCCTCACTAGCCGGGAATGTATTTAATGATTGAGAGGGCATAACTATGCCAGAAGGTTTGACATCAATATTGTGAATGGTTCCTGACAGCAAGGTGTCTGGCTGCTGTTGCAATTCATGCAATAGCAAATTGCTATTTTGAGAATTGCTCACATTTCCCAATCCACTAGGTGAATCTGTCATACCAAGTTTGTTATTGGGCCAGGCTGCAAAAGATGGTAATCCACCAACTGCTGGGCTGCTTTGAGGGAATGCCCCATATGCGTTGCTCTGAGACTTGTACATGGGTTGACCAAACGCTATTTCTCTCTCTCCGTGGGGCTTGCTTCCTTTCATTGCAGCCAGTCGTAAAGATGACGGGTCCCTTCCAGGCAATGCCAAACTGCTTGTAGGTCGACCTAGGAGTTCATCCTGCAAAGCAGCCAGAGCTTGAGGAGGGATCTGACCAGAAGCAGCCAAAGCTTGGAATTCCAGTCCTCCTAGTGGGGCAACTTTAGCACTAGAAGCAGGCGCAACAAATGGATGAGGTATTCCAGCATGATGCTGAGCTATTCTCTTCAGATAGAGTCTGAATTTCTGCACATAGAGAAAAAAATGTATTTCGTCACCATTGATGTCATATAAACCATGTTTCAAGCTATGAAAAATTTGAAAAAGAATGGGATTCATGAGGATTTGTGGTTGGACTGATGAGCGATAGATGAGCCTCATTTAAGAACAGTTTCAGAACAATGTCTGCAGCTAACACTTACGAAAATACTGTCAAAAGTTGTTTATTTGTGATGATCTGTGGCCTTGCAGAGTTTTCTATCCTCTTATGAGAAAAGTTTCAGATCAACATGTTTTCACAATGTCCTTAGTCAAACAATGTAGATTTTGACTCTTTGCTTCAACTACATTGCATTTCTAGCACAAAGAATAGAGAAATGCTCTAACAATAAAAGAAAAGGTCACGAAAATCTGAGTTCACTCAGGCGGAAAGCCCTCTATTTATATTGCAAACAAAGCAAGATTAAATTTAGGTAGAGCACTGAGGTGTAAAATGTACAGGTGTAGCTGCATAGGTGACATCATGTGCAGTAAAGATAAGGTACTAAAAAGGTAACGTAATCAAAACCTGCAAATGGCTGGCAACATTCTCCCTAGTTAAGCCAGGGACATTCATCAACTCCAAAATTTTCTTTGGAACAGCTTCTGCAGAAAATATAAAATAAATGTAAGTGTGATGGTGAAGAGATGACTTTGTTCCAAGGGTCGGGTTTTTAACAGTAATCAACAGCACTCAAAACAATCAAGAAGGCACATAACTGGCAATACGAATTTACAGCAATTTATTGTCAAATAAAAAAACTACAAAACCAAATAGCAAATAGGAAATGCTTACTGTCTATCCCAAGGTGATTGACTGCATTTACAAATTGTTGATGAAGCTCAACTGACCAAACAACTCTTGGTTTCTTTGATGTAGAAGAAGGATCACCATTTTCCAGGTCAGTTTCATCCTCTTCTTTCTCTCTTTTCTTTTTCTGAGATTTCCAACTACCCTCGCCTCCATCATTTGCAGAGGAGGAAGCATATTCATTATCATTATTGGTTGCTCTGTTACGATCAGTATCATCTAGGCTACCTGAATGCTCATTATCCTTGTTTTCATTAAATTTTTTCCTAACGACATGTTGCCAGATGTTTTTCAACTCCTCCATTCTGACAGGTTTTATTAAATAGTCACATGCTCCGTGTTTTATTCCCTTCATAACAATATCCGTTCTTGAATCAGCAGACATCACTGCAAGTTTCATATAGTATCAGTGATGCGTTCAAAGAATACAGGTTAATATACTGAACAGAAAGAAAGAACAGAAGAAAAACAAAGATATACTTACTAATAACTGGAAGGTCCATCTCAAGACCTACAAGTTCAAGTAACCTGAATCCATCCATATCTGGCATGTGCACATCACTTATTATAACATCAAAACCACGCCTATTCTCTCGCAACATAGTTAGGGCTCTTGTCGCCTGAGGACATGTTGTCACTGCAAAACAGAAGAAGAAAACGTTGACAAGGCTTAAACTTTAAAGAACGAGGAAGAGCAACAACGAGAATGACGCATCCTCATTATGCAAGAACACGCTAACCTAGCAAAGTTCTTTGCATACCAAATAGAAAAAAAAAGTTCCTGAAAATATGGACCTAAAAGAATACAAATAAAACCAGTAGCATGCAGAATTGTATCATGGAGTAACATGAAGGGAACAAATTACATTCAAACACACGATAGCAACAACAGATATGGGAGATTTCACCTACTACTGCGTATTTTTCATCATGATGAAATAGAAACATATCATAAGCGACATGCACATCCAGCTGACGAGGGTCATGGTTTGTTCATGGGCAGTCAATTGAACCAACAATGTGTAAGAAACGCATGCCTAGTCATTTCTCATGCTTTGAATTCAATCAATATCCGGGGCCTTATATCTAGCAAATGGAAACAAGCTTGTGTTTTGCACTTCACTATATCTTCAACAAATCTAGTATTACCCTATTAGCATTGAACAATCATCCAGCACCTATAGTCCCATAGCTCTAGAGCAAGCTACGCAAGGATGTGTCCCAAAATGTCAAATACAACAAGGGAGAGGATATAGGAAATGAAAATAAAAAAGAGATACAATAGCACCAATGCCCCTGCAAAACAAATATAACCT
Organism: Urochloa ruziziensis; assembly: GCA_015476505.1. Classification (NCBI taxonomy): domain Eukaryota; kingdom Viridiplantae; phylum Streptophyta; class Magnoliopsida; order Poales; family Poaceae; genus Urochloa; species Urochloa ruziziensis. The sequence continues at coordinate 7,963,429 of CM027118.1, forward strand.
AATTCTCCCCTCGCTCTATTTCCCTGTGCACACAACGTACTAATGTCCACAAAAGGAACACAAGAAACAAACATTTCAATTAATTATGGGTTTCACGTATATGGATATATTCCAGACTAAATGCAACATCACGTCAAAGGAGTATTTGCATTCAAACATATGCCTAAGATAAGATTATGGGGGCATAAGAGGGCATGATGGGTGCATCAACGATCCACCACGGATATTGTACTGGTGGAATCCTAATTTAGCTGGATCAAACCCTCGAAGCTTCAAATGCCTAAGCACTCCATGTTATGAGGCAGCAACAGTAGCCATGGGCGTACAAAGACTTCCTGCATACAGCCATTCACTCAGATCTCTGGCCACCAATCCTCATGCGAGTACGTACCATCAGACCACGTCCAAATACAAACACGTCAAAATTTACTCCAGAACACGTTAGAAATCTCCCTAATATTTAGATTGATAACAGAATAACTCAAAATTCCCCAGAATTTACGGAAGGGGCGTATCAATCGCATAAAGCAGCGCCGCCTCGAACTCCAAACAGATAAAATCGTATCGAAACAGAAGGAGACATATATTGTTCCAAACTGATTCGACGCAAACAATCACCTCCGCCCACTACACAACGAGGCACGCCAAAGGAACCGAGCCGGGCGAGGAGGAGAGGGGCCGAGAAGCTGATTACCATCGTATCGGCAGTCGAGGAGCATCCTCTTGAGCACGAGGAGGCACGTCGGGTCGTCGTCCACCACCAGCACCTTCATCCCCACGGGGAAGTCCGCTCCCCGCGCCTCCGCCGCCATCTCCTACGCCGGGGCAAAACCGGCACCTCCCACCCGCCCGAATCACTCCTCCATCGCCCCCGCAGATCCGGCGCCTCGCCGCTCACCAGGCGGCGCCTCGGGACCAAGCCGCTGCGCCGCCCGTCTCGGGAGCCGCCGCGGATTCAGGGACAGGAGGCCGCTGGCAGGGGAGGAGAAAGGGAGCAACGAGGCAGAGAGGAAGAAGAAGTGGGGGGAAGGGAGGAGGAGGAGGAGACTAAATCGCTAAGCGTGATTAGTAAAGCAAGTAAATCACGCGATTGGCCGGGGGTCAGGCAGCGATTTAGGAGTTACTACTGCTAATGACGCCGCTGCTGCTTGGCTGCTGCGGGCTGCGGACTGCGGCTGCGCGTCCTCGCTCCTTTCTCTCTCTCTTCCCTGTCTCTGCTTTCCACTTGCGGCGGCCGGGCCGCGGCGCCCTTTTCTCTCTCTCGAGATGGCTGCGTGCGCGCTTAGCTGGCCGCTACCGGGTGCTTCCTTTTAAAAACGGCTCGCATTGATTTTGTCTTGATTTCCTTCCATTTTTTTGGAGGCCCCCATGCATGGGACTTGACCTTTCCATCTTTTTTGAACCATCTACCGATCGGGACTCTGCTGGATTGCCTGGATTGAAGTTGGTGAGGAACAGTAGTACTGCGTGGTTTGACTGTAGCTTGAACTTTCCTTTTATGCTTGCAAGCAAAGGTTAGGGAAAGTCCTTTCTTCACCATTTTTAGGATGTTGTCTACATGGCATTAGGAATTGGGTTGAAATTTGACTGAAGCATATTAAGTGATCGTCGAAAACACGCGACCGTTTTCTTTGAACTCATAATTGGAAGAGTCGCGCCACTAGTGTCGGTAGCTTATAAATGAGTCTAGTGGTTTAAATATGCGGTATTCGAGTGTGTAAAAATTAATTGTATGTAGAGCATTGCGCCTTAACTACTGCGGATGCTTATATACGTCAACGTCACACGTGTACATGATAAATGTAAGCGAGATTTATTTTACAACGCCTTATTAAGTTTTTCTCGACATAGTTCATGAGCCGAACCCGCTAACCGCCAATGACGTGGTGCATACAGCAACACTTTGTTGCATTGAGCCTTTGGTCCATCAATGACATCTATATATTGTAATCTAAAATTAACTGCTTCGCGATTATTTACTCCATATTTTTCTTAAGATTGTCCGGTTCTATTGACGCAAGGAAAGCGGCTAAACTATTGACACTAAAATTCCATTCCACTCCAATTAGACAAACAAATGAAGCTGCTAATTTGAGGACCCCTGTCTTTGGATGGTGATGGATACCTAGTTTTCCCTTTCATGCTAGTCAAGTACTCCCTCCGTTCCAAAATAGATGTCATTCTCGCTTCCCGACAAGTCAACATTTTAAAAATACCGGCAATTATATATTAAAATATATAAATATTTATGTTAAGTAATTAGTATCATTGGAAAGATCTTTAAGTCTAGTTTTTTAACAAATTTATTTAGAGATGAAAATGTTGCACGTTTTTCTACAAATCTAGTCAAAGTTAAGAAAGTTTGATCGGCACGCATCCCATAACGTCATCTATTTTGGAACGGAGGGAGTACCGGTCTAAATCATGACTTGCCACTCTAACGTCAGCTTTTATTCTTCAACATTACCAGCGTTGAACCTAAAATTTGGGAGCAATTATTATATTTTGCAACCAGTCAAGTGGGCAAACTTAATAGTATTATATTTTTTATTGAGAGAAAAACTGAAATAAAAAACACGCAACCTTACATGACCATTTGCCCCAAAATCATCTCTAGCTAATATCGAGTAGGAAATAAGAATTATTAATACTACTGTATTTTTTTTGTTGCAAGTGGTGTCCACTTGCCACGTGTTCTAGCTTGTAAACATGTGCATGATACTCTCGGTTCTGCAAAGCATACAGCGAAAAGAAAGAGCTCTCCAAATGGACAAAACATGTTCGAGCATGGAGGAGAAAATAGCTGACAGCAATATCTATTCGAAGCAAATGGCCATGTCCAGATGTTTCGTGACTTTCCCTTTTAGCTGGCAAAGACAAAGAATTTGGAATTCCATCAGCTGCGCTAAATTGTTGCTGTCAGAAGCACTCTTCGTCCCGGTTACAAGATGAAGCATTCGCGCACGCAATTGCCAGTACTCAGTAACGAGATGGCTATCATTGCTGGAGCCGATCGAACGTGACCACAGGCCTCGCGAGAAAATAAAAAGCTCCCAGCACCCGGGCACAAGCCGCGGCCACAAGGTGGGTCACACAACGCGCCCACCAGGGAGATGGAGGCGCGGACCCACGCTCGCTGACTGCGCGTCTATGCGGCCATGATTGGTCAAGGTTTTACTTGCGGTTGGGGATCCGGATCTTCTGAGGTGACGGGCGCGATGCGCTGCATGTGATGGGACTGGACACTGGAGGGAGTGGACTGTAACAACACACACGGCCGGGGCAATTCTGAAACCATCGAGAGGCCCATTTGTGTGCAGTACTAGGCTGGCACGGCCGCACGGGAGCCAGCAGGCCAAGGACACGGCATGATGAGCGAATCATGTGTTCTCCGGCCTGGCAATTGGCAAGCTACTTGGCTGCTTAATCACTCAAGCGTGATCTACTTGTTGCCAAAAATATTGCGCAAAAGCCTTAATAGAACATTGCAATTTGAGGTATATTATACGCATATCATGTCAGGGATGGTCTACTTGTCACCAAAAGTAATGCGCAAGCTGCTAAACAAATGTTGCAATTTGAAGTTATGATCGGTTTCAGGCACTCCATTGCCACCTGAACCGGTACTACTTTGTACAATTCTCAAAAAGAAAATTTGGCACGTACAATGATGCGAAACCCTCCTGGCATCCTAGTCCCGATCAAAACTGAACAAGCACCCACGCAACGCAACAGGCGAAGCAATCTTTCTAGGTAGGGGTGCTGCTAGATCAGCTCACGGTTTCCGGCGCAACAAATTGGCCGCTGCCAACGCGAAAGAGCAGCCACCACGACGGAGCATCGAAAACCACCGACGGATTTTGACTGCCACCACCACATGCGTCACGCGTCCCTCCACTCCACTGTGTGTGTTCTCTCCGTCATCGGCCCACCCTATGCCCTAGCCTAGCCGTAGAAACTACTCCCTCCGTTTCTAGTCACTCCAATATTCTTGGAGAGTCAAACTTTCTCAACTTTGACCAAATTTATACAATAAAGGACTAACATTTATGATATCAAATAAGTATCATTGACTTCTTTATTAGATAAATTTCCATAGTATAGCTATTTGGTATCATAAATATTTGAAGTTATCTCTATGATTTTGGTCAAAGATAAAATAGTTTGACTCTACAAGAAAGTTGGAATGACTTATATTTTGGAACGGATGGAGTAGAAAAGAAAGGAATCAGCTTCTTTTGTGAACCAAATCTCCTCCATTAGTTGGAAGTTGGAACAAGCCCGTGAGATTTTACGTTTGAGTCGTCGTCTGACAAGAAATCAGCTACACAAACCACTAGCATCCGTGTCGCGTCCTCATAGGCTCAAATAGTGCTTTGATGGAGTATCACTCTAATAACGTGCTGCGCAACAGTTCGAGATGCGTGCCAGGAAAATGCCTGGTCAGGCAAAGAATACAGCATCGATCATAATCGTACCACAAAGTTATTCGTGTCAGCAAGATACCTACGACTACGAGATGTGTGTGCCTGATCGCGATTTCTTTTGTGCAATCAAGCATGGTTCGATCCGATGCACACATGCCCGGCAGGCAGCACACTGCGCGTGAATCCGCCGCTGCGTACAACAGGAAGCGGCCAAGCCCGAGCACAACAGGGGTCAGGTGAGACTGTTATCTTTTGCGCCGCCGAGGACCAGGCGACTGCACTGACCGGTAGCGCCGGCGGTAGTGAAAAGAATACGCCGGCGTACGAGATGCTAGGGAATCTCGGGGCTCCGCTTTCCCAGCTTCTTTTTTTTTCGCCCCCCAAGAAAGGAAGGATACCCGGTTGTGTTTCCCATGGCCGGGAGTAGTTAACCCCTGCTCCAGTGGCTAAGAGCATCTCAACAGATTGAGAAAACCAATCATCTTTCCCTATATTCTTGGTTAAAGGGAATTTAGAGGGAAAAACACAGCTCCAGCATATCTCCTTTCACAATCTACTTTTCCTATATTTTTTCTCAATCCCCTTAGTCTTCCCTCCTCTCCCCTTTCATTTTCTCGACCATCCTTCCTTTTTCTCAATCCTCTTTCTCCCTTTTTCTCTTCTCCTCTGCCCACGCGTCCCCTGGAAGCTCACTGGCCTGCAACCATACCACCGCGCCGCGGCGTCCGGCTGGCCGGACTTGCGGAGCGCTGCCGCGTCTGGCCCGCCAGCCGTGCCCGTGCCGTCGCGCCCGCCCGGCCAGGCTTGCCCCGCGCCGCCGCCACTGGGCTGCCTCCGCACGGCGCGCAGCCTGACCGCGCGCCGGCGCGCCCTTGCCCGCCGCCGCCCTCGCGCCGCCCGTGCCCCGACCCACTACCATCGACGGACCCCCCCTCCTGCGACGGCCGCCGGCGAGCCCAGCTGCCCGTGCGCCCGGCCGTGTCTTGCCCGCCCACTGCCGGCCGGCCGGCCTGCCCCTCACACTGCCATGCCCTGCATCGTGGTTGGAGCAGAATGGAGATAAGGAAAGAGAAAGAAAGTTGTGTCACTTGCAGGCGGAGCCCGCGCGTCAGGGGAGGGAAAGGGAGAAGGAGATCTGATTTATCTGTTAGAGGAGATCCCCTATAGGAAAGGAGAAATGGAAAATTTAATATGCTGGAGATGCTCCAAACACCCACCTGATGCCCGAATCTTTTGTGCGTGCCACTCACGGCCGCACAAGTGGTTCCGGTGGTGACGCGCCGCAACTGGTGCCGTACGTACTTGTTTATAATGGCGAGCAGGTCACTGGTGTTTTTACCGGGCTGCTTACTCCACGTCCGTCGTTTCCATTTCCAAGCGTTCGTTTGACGCCGACGGGTTTCTTTGGCCACCTGTTTTGTTGCCTGTTTTCATCCACGCGCGCAAAATGCTTCGCGAAGGTAATTACCGCTCTACGCGCGGTCGCAGTCCCGCTAAAAGCGAATTAGCGGTTGATCAGGGGCGGCGACACCGACACGTGTGCCGCGTCAGCACGGGGCTGGTCGCTGCTGCTGTCGTAAGGTGAGCGTAACCGCTGGTCGCGGTAGCCGTCAGTTGCGTTTGTTCGTAAACGATGGGGTAACCGTCAGCGAGAGCCGCGGGCTTCCAACTGGCAGGTCGCCACTGGGTGTTGGGCTGGACCACGACTCCACGACGGCGAGTCGCACGCAGATGGGTGTGTCACGGTCCAGGAGGCCAGGACCACCATTTCTGACCAAACAACCGGTGACTCCAGGTCTCCAGCTACTACATCATCCGCCCAATGGAGAGGTAACAGCTGCAAGAGCGCACATTTCGCCAGGCTTTTCACACCCTCCTCTTTTACGAAGATGCAACGACACGCCTGGAGGCTGGCTCGAGCCGAGCCGAAGCGAGGCGCCAGTTGGCCGCCCGGTCCGCGCGGCAAGACGAGTCCGACTTGGCTGCCGCGCGCGGCCGGTCGACGGCTTCCAGCTTCCAGGGCCCGCGGGCGCATCGCACTTTCGGTCGCCTTTTTCCCCATCAGCCGCCACCGCATCGCCTGCCGCCTACGCATTGGGGGCGAATTCCCCACGCGCGCGAGCACGTCGCTCTCAAGGTCCAGTCGTCGTCCTACCCCCGCATCGCGGTGCCACCTCGACTCTGTTCGTGTTTATCCACAGGGGAGAAAAGGGGCGACCACGACGTGGCGATTGGTGAGGCGCCGGCGACCCCGAGCCACAGGCCACACTGGCTGTGGCTGGGTTGGATGGCAGCTTTCTCCTGTAAACCGGATCAAAGGGAATCTGCTTGCTGGAGCGCCCAACCCCAGCTATGTTCAGCTATTCAAAACCATACACGACCGCATCATTTGTCGGCAAACTAGCACAATGTTTTATGTAGTAAGTTTGTCCACAGCTCCACAGAATGATTTTTCTGAAAGGCAAGCACCAAACAGTTGGCTGATGCAGCCTATGAATTCCGAAGGAAATGTCCTTATAATAGAATACTGTTGAAACTAGGGTCATCAGGTGCTTAGCATGACATGTAGTAGCTTTCTAACTAACCACTGCCAACAACATACGATGAATAGGAGCCGTACATTTCAACATTCTCTAGTGAGCTCTTCTTGGTCCACAGTGCTCTTTCCAGACAGATGGCTCAGAAAATCAGTGTGCAGCGCATGACCAGCCTTTGTCAAAGAAAAGCAAACGTTAAGTTCAGGTGTCACAACAGACTCTAACTCTCTAAGGTAGCATAACCAAGGCAACAAAATAGAAGGAAAAATCAGGAAAACAATTTATAATCAGTTTGGCTTAGACAGAGAATCTTCTTGCACAAAAAGGGTGCGCACAGAATATGACATGATTTCAGATAAAACCTACTATCTCAGAACCACATGTTGCTTCAAAGCTCTGTTGTGATGTGCCAACTTAAAAAAAAAGGTGGTCTATAGTTTAAGGTCACATCAGAAAAATAATGTGTCAAAAGCAACTAGCTAGTACTCCGTAGGCTTTAGTTGAACTGGCCTATCACAGTAACAGTACTCTTTGTTATTGATGTCCCCTTTTGGATAACAGTAATTTTTCCCTAACTTTGACAAGGCCTCTAACTTATTAATGATCTGACGTTACTGTCGATGTTTTCACTGTCAAAAACTACATAATCTTTTTACCTACCACTACAAATGATATCGAAAATTAACTTTGTAAAGGGAGTAGCCAACCAAAGCTAGAAAGGCAAGGCCAATGCCATGCTACACAAAATTAAACACCCTGATTAAAAATGGGACATCAACTTATAAAAGTTAATAAACTGAATGTAATCACATCAAATGTACAATTTATGTGAGAGTTATCTCCATAATATCATTAAGATATGGTGGAAATTCCAGGGTTTTTTTATTAGGACCAGAATATCAAGAGGATAAGTAAATAAAATTTAAAGATGGACAAAACAGCAATTTCAGCAGTGATAACTGTTGAATTTATACAATCCAAAATCCAAATAATGAAATAAAGCTGCAGGATACAAGAGGCTGCCTGTCAGCACGTGAACTAGCGTACGGAGCAGCATGTTCCTGGAACTTGTAAGGTGGCTCGTCTATTAGAAGAAGAGGAGCCTATGCTTTATAAGGCAGCCACTAATCTGTTATGGAAGTATACAGCACACAACATGGTTTCTGGAATTCAAAGAACATACCTTATAGGCAATTATATGAGCAATTGGGAACCCCTGGTTACCATTCTGCGCAAGAAGCGAGAAGTCGCCTACAAGATCTAAAATCTTGTGGCGACAAGGTTCATCCTCAAACCGCACTGGTGGATTTAGCCAGCCACCAGACATGCTGTATAATTGCCAAACAGAAAGTAATGTACAGTTATTTGATATGACTAAAAACAGAAAATACTGAATTTGAATCATGCAACGGTTTCATTCCTAGTCATAAGGCACAACAACATCAAAGGGCGAAGTTTTGAAAGAAAGGGGGAAGAGAAACCAACAGTCAGTTTCATAAGCCAGACATGCTGTCAATTGCCAAACAGAAAGTAGTATACAGTTATCAATGTCATAGTTTAGATGTCAAAATAAGAACAAACCGTGTCGCCCTGGATTGACAACAGATGCAGTAGAATATAAACTTTTTATGAACCTATGTCGAGTCGAGCCTACCAACATGCAGTTCTGGACAAAGTTAAATAGATAAGTAACATTTTCCAGAATATTATCTTCACCTGCAAACCATAGCATTTTCTAGCGACCCTCCTTTGATGAGCCCAGCGCCACGCATTTTTTCGATCTGTAAGAATGCAGCAAGCATAAGGGAGTCACTACATTAAATGTGAGATCCAGAAAATATCTTTGCAACATCCAAACAATAAAAGCAGAAAAAGGTAAATCCAAGTGTCACTAGGCCAGCAAATTCGCGAGAAGGATATATAATTCTGCAACATTCCAAGAAAAAGGAAAAACACAAGAACTCAAGCCAGCAAACCTGTGGGGACAATGTAAATACTCTAGAAGATGAAAATGAATATAAAACCATGTATGATATATCACAAGATCACAACAAAATACATTATCATTAAAGCATGTGGTAGGCAAGTAACTTAGTCACACAGTGTTTAAAGAGATCTTACGAAGTATGTATACATGTAAATGCAAATCCAATACAGATTACTAGCACATAATGGACAGCGTGATGAAAAAACATATACTAGGTTTATGAGTACACCTCTTCAAATATACAGAAAGTTCTTGCAGGAGCAATCTTGCTTGAGTATATATTATCATCCAGGAATGTAGAAAACCATTGACACCCAATCGCTGGCACCTGCGATACAAAGCCCACTTTGCTCAGCTACAACCATGTTTGAAATATTTTCACGATTTTCATATTCTAAAATTAGTTGAAAAATAGGAAATATGCTAGGGCATCTGCCTGAACCTACTACTGCAGACAAGAAAGTAAGTGTACTTGCACTTCTTCCTTCTTCTATAAAGAACATCTGCTGACCATAATATTGCAGGTAATAACGTTAACTAGAACAAAGCTAAGTCTGAACAACTCACAACAGAAATGTTTAACCCTAGTGCTCATATGGGTACACATTATTTGTATGAGCAACTAGAGTCTGGTGATGTCACAACTGACAGGTCTGCCTTGGCTTCATCAATCATATAACATGTGCAAAATAATGTGATGAGCTTCAACCAAATCATGTCATACATGGACACAAAACAAGATATGAAGATAAGCCCCAAAAAGGTCAAAATTGGGTAACACAGATACGTCTTCAAGTTCATAGTTAGTGACTGAAGACCCCAGCCCCTTTGTGCTATACTGCTATTCCATATAATAATGGTACTGTCATTAATATTTTTATAACCAGTGCATCATTCATTCCATAAGACGCGACCCAGTTGCATATCCAGAATGAACTAGCTTTTCATGATTATGTAAGGAAGAGATGAATATACCTTTGGGAAATCAATTCCGTAGGTGATGTGGATTTGTGAGTTAGGGAAAGCAGCTACAAAGCAATCATCTCTCTGCAAATAAACAGGCTCATGAATTTGTGGGGCCAGTTTCTCCAACTTTTGCCCACTGGTATCCTCGGCTGCACACAGACCTGCGCTTCGTATTGCCTCTACCCACTCTTGTGCTGATCCATCAAGCAAAGGAATCTGTCATTGCTTAACCAGTTTCACATAAATCGAAAAGACATCATTTCGCAACGATCTTAGTCTTGTAGGAATCAAACATCGACAACTCACACCTAGGCAACTGAAGCACAAGTAACAATTTGAGCCAAAACGAAGTGGCAAATAAGCAAACGCCCACGCACCTCGTCGCCGCCGCTGACCTCGACGCGGCAGTTGTCGACGCCGAGCGCCTCCATCGCGGAGAGAAGGTGCTCCACCGTGCGGACCCGCGGGCCGCCGCCTTCGCGCCGCCGAAGCGTCGTGCAGAGCTGCGACCGTTGCTCGGCGTTCCCCACCTCCGCCGCCACCCTCGCCTCCTCCTCACCCTCCACGAGGAAATACCTACCCTCGCCCGCGTGCGTCGGGAGCAGCGTGGCCGTGACGCGCGCGCCCGAGTGGAGCCCCACGCCAGACCTGCTCACGGCCGCCGCCAGCGTTTGCTGCGGCTGCCCCGTCTGGCAGGAGAAGGTTAGTATGTGTGGGTTTCACCGTTTCAGATACAGATTTTCGAACACCAGAGCGTCTCTGACTCTACTCACCCGCTTCCAGGAGAAGGCGGCGCTGGAGACGGACTTGAGGGCTCGGGAGGCGGCGGCGGACATGGCGACGGCGGGGAAGCGAGGAACAGCAGATGAATTCACCTTTTGTAGAAAACCCCTTAAGAATGGACCGCGGTGGTTGATCGCTATACAAAATTTTACACAACCCCCCCCCCCCCCTAAAATGGATTGTGTTTATTTATCGCGATCCAACTATTTTCATAAACACTCCTGAAGCGGATTGCTATTTTATCTAGACTAAAATTTGCATATAATCTCTTAATTTGGATCGCATCTAGATATTTGCATATACCCTCTAAATATTTTGTCGGAAACTCTCTAGTTTGTAAATCTCATGGCTTCTTCCCATCCGAATCGTGCCTTCGCTCCTTATGATAGTGGCTAGGTTGCTCATAAATAACTTAATCTAGATTTTTTATGCATCGCTTTTGCTGAGCGTTTAAGCACTCGCTCGCTTTTTTGTCTCTCTTGTTTTCTCTCTCATCCACATCAGATTCCACTTATGTGTCCTACACTCCTACCATTTAGCCCGCTGATCTGGCTTTATACTCCTATGCTATGCTTCGGACGGTGGGCGATATCAGTTACCAAACAATGTTGTATGCACCCATGCCTCATTTGACAGGACCGCCACTTGTCAGTATACTGTAGCTGGCCCAAATCGGTACGTTCCCTATCCACGAGCAAACTAAAACAATATGTCAAGTTCACGTATGCCAAAACATCAAACAGGAAAGCGATAAAATAATTTCGTTTCAAACAAATGGGTCAAAAAGGACATAGATTCAGCATTTCTGACACTATAACGATCACCTTTCCAGCTACTGAAATAATACCTTGATTGCAACAAACACATGGAGCTACAGACCTTACAACCCTGAAAGAATAGGCTACTATCGAACTGTACAATCTCATGGTACATGACAGATTCAACAGCTAGATCCTTGGTGTAAAGCCACCATGAGTTTCCTAGCTGCTTTCCCACTTCAGGTAAAACCAGAGGAGCAGCATCTGCCCGCGGGATTAACAAGTAATCAACAATGAGCTCTGAAACAACTTTCCACACAGCAGCTCCATAATTCACATTGACTCAAAATCAAATAAAAGAAGGCTGCACCCGGGTAACTCTGACTGATGGTCAACAGAAGCCTTGGGTTCTCGCAGACATAAGTGTAAGATAGGAACAATAGAGATCAAGCCCAGGTGAATCTGGAGGCCTTCGGCTATTTCTCTTCTTGATACAACAGATGCAGGACCCATACTTTACAATGCTGAGAATACAATTGAAAAATGGCTAATAAGGTGAGAGTAATTTCTCCTCAAGCTCACGGAAACCTCGGTAGACATTCTCCGTTTGGTTCTGTGGAAGGTTTAATCGCCTCACCTCAGTCATATACCTGAAGTTGCACAGCACAAGAGAACGGTCAAATATATCTGTGAAGTGCTAGCATGGTTCACAACAAAAGATGTAAAATAGTGGAATAATGCGAAACAAATTTTTTAGGGTCGAAGGTAAATTTACAACATTTAAACACCTGAAAATATATACATTTGTATGAAACAATGCAGCTGAAAGAGAGAATTGTAATGTAAAATGCAACTCATACACAAACTTACCTGTTTGCCAAACTAATGATTTTATCTCGAGCACCTTGATTAGCAGTTCCTGTTTGGTTCAGCGAAAATGTTCCATCAAAAAAGAATGAAGCTCCAGCACTTGTGGTGCCTAGTCTATGTGCAATGACAGACATCCCCCACTCACGAAGGATTGCAAGAACTGATCTCAGAAGGCGCAACTTTAGATTAAGCGAAGGCATGATTGCGCCATTTGATAACAGTTGATCATACACAGCAAGCACTGGTTCAGGAAGACCTTTACAGGCACCAAGAAGAGCTCTTGCAACATCATCATCGCCAACTAATTCTTCTCCTGAACTTAGTCTATCCTGTAGATAAGAGCAGGATAATATGAATATCACAGTGGAATGCCCTCAAAGTAGTCTCAAACGTGCAGGTATATACAGAACACAAATACACATTACCAATGCAGCCTTCTCAAGATGCAGGCATATTATATCCAAAGGTAAACAAGCTCCATCTGCAGGATCAAGTTTTGATCCAACTCTTTTCACCACAGAACATGCTTCTGCAACACCCCCTCTTGTAAGTGCCTGGTCAAGGAGTCTGGCCCAAATTTCTCGAATAATTTTGCTATCAGCATCTCCAGAGTAATTAGCAAAGCTCAGCATTTCCAGGCAAACCTAACAAGAAGACATTTCTAATCATTTTAGCAAGAAATAATTTCCTATAATAACTCAATATATGTGCAAGACTTATCTTGTAATAGGTGCTCCTAGTACCAATAGACGAGACAGTCTAAAAAGAGGTTTAGAAGATCGAGAGATTCTGCCCAAAATCCATATCCTGACCCCCAGTTATGAGTTTTAAATACAGCACAACAAATTGATTTGGTGGAACCTGCTTACTGTGTAGAGGTGCAAGCAAAGAGGGTTTGATGTATCCAATGCAAATATTACACAATTAAGGGAATCCATTTGAAATTAAGTTTGCCGGTGGAAAGAAAAAGTGTTAGAGTATATTTGGTAGTTGTAGATATAGCCTATCGTAGACTACCATATGTATCCGGGGGAGCCTTGCCCCCCAAGTCTTGTACTCTCATATATACCGGCCGAGGCCTCAATGCAATACATCCACAACATTATACGCATCCCTCTCTACTCTCCTACATGGTATCACGAGATTAGGGTTTGAGATCCTAGGCTAAATCTTCTGTTGCCGCCGCCGCCGCCGGCACCCTGCCTTCTTCCTCTGCGTCGCTGGTCGTCTCCAACGGCGCGCCTCCAGCCCGCCCCCTCGACGACCTAGCGCGCCCCCGGGGAGGTCGCCCATGACCTCCACCGGGGGCAGCGCGCCTCTGCACGGCGGATCCATCTGAGTCCGCCGCCGTTTTGCATCAGCAGCCAGCCGATCGCACAGTACCTCGCCATCCGCCATGGAAGCCGTCGCTGAAGACCTCGACTCGCGCTGCCGTGGTGGCAGCCGCGATACCTTCGGCCCGCGCAACCTCCCCTTGCTGCCATGGTGACAGCAGGGGCTCCGCGAGGTGCATCGTCGTCGACGAGCCCCTGACGGCACCTCCATCCCCTCCGCCGCCCAATCGGGCCGCGGCTCCACCTCCTCCCGCCGGATCCAGCATCAATCGGGCCACCCTCCACCGCCGGCCGCGGGCCCCTCGTCGCCACGGGGAGCTGCTCCATCCCGACGGGATCCGCCCGATCCGGTCGAATCCGCCATCGTGCCCCTGCGGAATCCGCCTCCGCCAGTCCGGACGGGCGTCTCTGCCCGGCGAGACCCCTGCTGCCCAGCGGGATCCTCCCAGGCGGGATTCCTCCGTTGTGCGGCAGGATCGATCCAGACCTGGAGGACAACACCACCTGCGGGATCCACCATCCACTCCTCCCGCCGGACTGCCTGCCTCTGTTTTTTTTCTTTTTGTCTCACGCAGTCACGCTGTGGTCGTTGACCGTGGTGTGCAGAGGAAAAGATAGAGGATGAGAAGGCTTTCTGCTACGTGCACCCGAGGTACTACACGTGAAGCTGCTGCAGTTTTTCTTTTTGCCCGATCACTGATTCAGGATTGTGTCGCCCACCGCCCGTCGATCCTGCTCCACGACTTCGACATCGGCATCGACATCACCGGCCTCTTCTTCCTCTACGACCGTGCGGCATGGCGAGATGGCCGGCACCCGGGGGCGCTTGTTTGCGCCGCCGCCTACATCGCCGCTTCTTCCGCATGTCGTCCTTCGCCGGCTCGTCTTCGCCTCCACCGATCGGGACGCCTTCACCGACTTCGTCCACTGTCGTCTCGCCTCGCGCAGCTCGGTCTGATCAGCCGACGTGCGTGACCCACTCGGCTCCCGTGACGTCCGTCCTCGTCGTGCGCGCCCCTTCACCGAGTATGGAGGGCTACCATTGCTTCGCCTCTTCGGGCAGCAGTGGAGCCACCTGTGGTCCTCTCCGCCATTGCTACCTCACGCCGCCGACCATGTCCACGACCTCATCGTCGACTACGTGTCGCTGCGCCCTTCGCGCATGGTCTTCATCAAGTCGTTCGAGTTCTTCGTCGTCTCCTTCGAGCACTGCCGTCGCGTCGCCTAGATCGTCTAGCCTTGCGCTGGAAATCCGGGCTCTCCTCCTCGCTTCGTCTAGCACAAGCACGTCGCCAGCGTCGCCACCTCCTCTACTCCAAGCAACAGCGGGCGTCGGCATCTTCTACCTCGCCGTCTTCAGCGCCTGCGGCCGCTTTGGAGGCCTTCTCTGCTGGTCCCCTTCGGTGACGGCGTCTGGTTGTGCACTTCTCCCTTGCACGTCCGGTATTGGCAACACCGGTGCGTGCCCATCGTCCTCGACGCGTTCCCGGGCCTGGCAAACCCGGGCATGCCTCGCCCGATGGCCTGACTGCATCGACTTCGGCATCGCTCCCTCTACGACTGCCTCGACGCGTCGCCATATTCGTCTCTGGCGTCTTCTTCGTCACGCCACCATCATGGCGCCTTCTCGTGCGCCCGCGGCTTCATGTGCGGCTACCTCATCTCCGGCAACCTCGACAGCTATGCACGTCGACCACATGCACGGCATCATCAACCATGGCTCCTCACCCTCCAGCTCGGCCACATCGACATCGGCACAAAGGGCTACCATCCGCATGAGATACTCGCCGGTTTTCTCTCCAGTCGCAGCATCCGCACCGTGCCGACGTTACGACTGCGGGGGGCTGTAAGTCCGTCGGCTTCTGCCTTCGGCTTCTTCTCCAGTCTCACCGTCTGTGGTGCTCCCGCTGTGACTGCGGGGGAGTGTTAGAGTATATTTGGTAGTTGTAGACATAGCCTATCGTAGACTACCATATGTATCCGGGGGAGCCTTGCCCCCCAAGTCTTGTACTCTCATATATACCGGCCGAGGCCTCAATGCAATACATCCACAACATTATACGCATCCCTCTCTACTCTCCTACAAAAAGCAATTTCAGCCAATCACCAAGTTAATCTTTCTATTGACTTTTTTGTCATCTGTCAGTGTTCTGCTTGGTCCAAGGAGACTAGAAACTACAAATGTCTCTTATTTCAACAATATCTTCAAAATGTTGCATTTTTGTGCGAATCGGAGGGGAGCCCCCTACTCCACAAACTTAGTTATTATGTTGAGCTCATTGTATAATTTGAGAACATACAAATCATTGAGATGTAACAAAGCAGATTAAATTAACAAAAACAAGGCTAAGGGAGCTTTTCCGAAACAAAGAAGATCATACCTCCCAGAGATTAAATGGAACAGCATAGTCATTATATAGTTGAGTGATACTCTTGAGATTCAACGAAAGCTCTTTTGCCTTATCTTTGGCAGCTTTAGCAATCTCCGCATCAGCAAGAATGTTGTCACGAGGGAATGGATCACTTGGTGATTCAGAACTGCTCGGAATATTTTCAACCCGCGATGCCATGAGCTCAAGTTCTTGTTTGATTTTCATTTGGAAGCGAAGCACTGCAAGTTTGCCTTCAAGCAAATCAACTGTGCTACTATCAATAGGATTTCTAGATGAATCAGCAGTTATGCCTGCACTTTTGGCCTGAAGCACTGCATTTCTGAGATATTCGAACCTGTATTCCAGAAAGTGTTAAACTGTTATTCCATATAAACGATGGAACTTAAAAAGGTAAAGAAAATAAGGAGGGGCACCTCTTGTCAAGAGTAGGGGCTTCTTCAGAATGGGAGCACTGTCTCTCCGCCAATATTAACAACATCCTGGCAGCAGCAATATGCTCCCCCTTAAGAACATAGTACCTCGCTAGGAGCTCAAGATACTTTGTTTGACTAGTTGAGATAGGTGCACCTAAATCTTGCAACTTAGTAGCTCCCGATGTAAGTGAAGAAACTGCCCGAACCTTATACAGGGAAAAATAGGTTAAAAATCAGGAACAACATACTGGTCCCAAAAAACCTGGTAAAAAAATAAAAACTTGAATGCATGAACAATAATGGCTTGGAAGGATCTAGTGACACGACAGGCACAAGGCATTTATGTAATCATATCGCCAGTATCTAAAGTTCTTTGCAGCTATTCATGGCAATAACAAGTATTAATAACCAGTACATGTAGTAAAAAACAGATCTGTCTAGTTGGTGAGCATGCTATAGGCAAACCTGAACAAATCCAGCAACTCTTTTATTTATATTAAGGACACAGGAAAGCATAATAGTAGTATTGTTTCTGTATTATCAAGATCATGGGGCTTGGAAGGGAAACAAGCATCTGAAAGGAAGGGATGGATGGAGGGCGGTATAAAACATAAAATTCAGGCCAGCTACACAAGAAATGAAGGAACCGTCAACGAACACACACATGAAGGACTCCCCTAGGACAACATAACTAAATCAATGACAATATAGTTGCCCCTGAATGATTCAATTGTATGTCCATGGACAAAAACCAGAGAAAGATATTTATCACCAATACACCAGATTATGTTTCCAGTTTGATGAAAGTACTACTCATGTATCCATAGTTCCAGATTTTAGTGGAAAAACAAGGATTAGGACACACCTCTTCTTTATGCTTACGGCCAGCACTCTGCAGAAAAGAAACCAAATCAGAACCACCATACTCCAAAAGCTCATTTTCCAGACCAAGCTCGATCAGTGTCCTGTATAGATACTCATGGAAAACTGTGTCCGGCCATTGGACGCTGAGTTGGATGATCTGTTTGATATAATTGCTTCGAGAAGCTGGATCAACAGCAGTTCCTAAACCAGATGACTTATCTGCGCCTTGCATTCCACTTTTCCCAGCACCTTTGAGGGTGCGTAGAGCATTCATAACTATCTCATAGCACTGTTCACGCTGCAACATTATCATATCATGATGCCTTGGATCAATTTGACCATTGATAACATCGGCATTGGAGTCAAGTGCTTGAGCTTTCTGCAGAGGCAACCGGACTACGGCCTCATAAAATCTGAACCCCCAAACAACCAAAAAAAATGTATATAATCAGCTAGCAGATATGAAAGAAGTTATCGAGCTTGATATATTTTAGGCTATAAAAAATACAGCAAGTTACTAACCTTAGGTTCTCAAACCTCTTGCATATGGCACTCAAATCAGCAGAGTCTGGAATCTTAGTTAAGAGGTTGAAAGCATCTCTAGCAAGAATATCTCTTTCATCAGGGTTATGAGTCATAGATGCTCTCTCAAGGCATTCCACTGCCAAGTAATATTTGTAGTCTGACTCGTTGAAGTAACTAGGGCAACCCTCTCTCAATTTAGTACTGATTTCCTCAACAGTTCCTCTGCCTTCTGGGCCAATATAGTACTGCAAAAATCATATAAAATTACAAACCTGAATTGTAAAAGTTGAGAATTTTGAATGTGCATTTTGCACTTGAGATTTCCCCACTTTTCATATTAGCATAGTAAAAAACAGGAGTTCGGACAGTAATACCTCCATGAGTGCAGAAATAAGCCGCATCACAAGCTGATCGCCGTCCTCTGAACATACCATTTGATGAAACGTTAATTGAACTAATTTCTTGCGTAAATCATTGCCCAGTGTCTGCGCCAAGCGGGCAACATTATGCTGGCAAATAAGTTGAAGCAGAAAGAGCGCTTCACCAGATCTCCTAAGCAACCGCCTAAGACATTCCATTGCCCTCACCTGTTGATCCAATTGATGCATGTCAGAAAAAAAAAAAGAATTAAACTGTGCTCTTATTCAGCTGAGTAATTTCTAGATGTCACCTACCTCCATAGCAGCTAGTTCTGCTGATGTATAAAGCATCCTTGGCTTTTTACTTGACGCAGATTGATCGGTGGGGTTCATATCTCGAATTTGGGAGTTGTATGGACTCCTTCCATCGCCACGCCCCCCAGAACCAATAATAGGCCCTGTTTTGTAGAGTATGGAACCAGAATCGCCCAGGCCAGCAACATAACCATACAGGCCTCTTCTCTTGTTTCTTCTAGATCTTAAAAATGTTTCCAGTGAACGAATCTTACTCTCAAGAATTTTCAAGGCCCCAGCTGACAACCTGCAAACAACTATGCCATCCTCATGTTCATTAGCACCTGCAGGTCCTCGAATCACCATAATAGGAAGCTCCCATATGGGATAGAGTAGCCTTGAAGAGCACAAACAGAGCCCTTCATATGCACCAGAAAACAAAGGTTCTGCTTCTTGAACAACTTGGCCCATACTAAAGCCTCCAGCCTGAGTTCGTGCATTAGATAAAGCAGTAGTGCCACCAATTTGAGGCATCCCAACAAGTCCAGGGTCCTCAAATGCCTCAGCAGCTTTCTCAGAGACAGCATTGCTTATCAGACTATCTTCAGTATAAAGTAGCTTTGCAGCTAGCATTAAGCACATTGCTGCAGCTTCTCCACCACCAAAGCGGATGAAGAATTCTTCAATTTGTGATCTCAAGGTGTTCCCATCAAACAATTTTCTTAGAATATCAACAGGCCTGTTAAAAATTAGCTCCATCAAACCCATTGTATTGAATACAACAACCCTCCTCCTTGGTAAAATGTGCTGGGTAGGAAGATCTCCTTTCGCCCACAGTTTTATAGATGCCTTCTCAGAAGGTTTTCTGAAGCCTGTGAAGCATTCCATATCAGCGTATAAAGACTGCACCGTGAAAGCAGCATCAGGAAGTGGGAGGACATCAGAGGCACAGAGCATTCGACCCTCAACAGGCAAAGCAGAGACTGTTTCTCTTAGAGCTCGGGTGCTTCTAGAAGCTGTTCCAAATGTACTTGGAAGGGACAACTGCGCAGCTGAATCTTTCTGCACAGCCAGAAGAGATGACATGGCTGTAGCAGATGAATCTGACATTATAAGAGCACCAGCAGAATAGAACGCAGATTCAACTTTTAAAGCTAGATCCTCAGGATGAGCTCTGCCGGCCGCAGAAACAGCACCAAATGTAAGCCCACCGCCAACCCCCAGGGGTGGGGACGGCCTAGTAGCAACAATTTTTAAACAGGTAGGCCTCTGCAAACTACTGTTCAATCCAACTGAAGAACCACTTCCACCTGATGTAGTAAGGAATAATCTCTTCCCATCTGATAAAACAGCAACAGCATGAAGCCATTTTGATTCCATAGCTGATAAAGGTGAGATGCAGACAATTGATGGTTTTGGTGATCGTGCAGATCTTTGTGCACTAGGCCTCCGACCACCATAAGGTGCATCCCGTGGATCAACAATGTTCTTTTCTTCTGTAACTTTTGTCAAGGGACCATCACCATTAGCTCCTAAATCAAATAACTGCAACTTCATGCCTTCGGTGCGAGCGTAGATAGTGTTCCTCTCGTCATCGATGACCATATCAACAATAGGATCTACAGTTGAGAATTTGAATGCATTTGGCAGGACCCACCTGAAAATCATGATGGTTGAATATGCAAGTGTCCTTTGAAAAGCAAATAAAGCATAACATTTCTGTTCTTACAGTAATAGATACCTGGAAAGAAGGCTGCCAATACCAGTAGTAAGACAAACTTTACGGCAGCGTTTGCGCCAGCCTGAGCCAGTTGTATACTGCAATTCATATATATGACCATCGCGTCCAGCTAGGAAAATTTGGCCCTTATCCGTACATGTGATGCATGTCACTGTGACACCATCAGTGGCAATCATGTACTCAGGTAAAGTTTGTAATGAAAGCTCAGCATACGGATCTGTCCCATCAGCACTTGCAGAACAGCAAACTCCAACAAGTACCAGCTGGCTCAACAGATGTAGGTGAATGTACATTAGCATGGACAAAAATAATAAACATACCATGGAAGAGAAAAATTGGGAAACGGTAAGTTGATTTTCTATGATGTATCTCAATTCAGTAAGAAGCTTTTCAACAATGCATATGAGCAAAGTCTGAATCAAAGACATGATACTCCCTAAACCCTAAATAAACTTGCTTCATGTCTTGTCATCCAGCATTTACTAACTGTCAGTACAGAAATAACAGCCATCTATTTTATGTTATGTTAGATGGTCTAAAAAATTTCAAGGCATGGCCAGTCAATATGATCCAACTGATAACCAGTACATATAAACCCATCACCATTGCTAACTCCCTCCAGTCCAAATTATAGTTCACTTTAGCTTTGTCCTAAAATCAAATTTGCCTAATTTTGACAAAAATCATAAGAAGAAGCACAAATATTTACAATATCTAATTAGTTCCATTAAATCCACCATGAAATATGTAGATGTTAATATATTTTTCTAAAAACTTCTTCAAAGTTAAAGAGTACTTTGACATAGAACAAAGATAATGGGAACTGTAATTGGAATGGAGGGAGTATTTCTATTGAACAAAACGTGTATTGGGTATTTCATACTGTCATCATAACTATTAGATTCCTCATAAATGTTGGATACAAAACCTTCAACAGGATTAAGAAAAAAAATTGACGGTTGACCCATTATTTTCAGAAAGAGATCTGCTGGTCATATTTTGATGCTTCATTTTACATAGTTTACAATATTTAACATTATCCAGTGATGATCTCAATACATTGAAAGAATTAAAAACTATTAGGCACACGTCCAAGGACACAGTAGTTCAAAGTGGGTGCTTGCATTAGTGAAGATGGACTCGACTCCCTTGGCCCGTTGCCCAGCCACTTTAGGCCAGGCAAGGCAAGGAAACCAAACATAAAGGTATCCAATGGTCCACTACTCCAAGGAATGTTGAAGAATCAACATGATAACTCAAGGGTACTGGAAAGAGTGTTTTTTATAATGTTACCCAGAACCCGTTTCTCAAATGTTTTTGCTTCATTTCGTGTGTTTTAATCTTTTGATTGAATTTCACAGGCAATGTATACTATTGTACATTTTGCACAACTTCATGTATTAATTTGATTAGCTATTATGTATCACTTGAAACAGCATGGACTTAGGAAGTGACATACTGATATTCAAGGTCAGGATGAACGTTGCAATTCAAAAGGGAACATATAATCACTCTTACCTCAACAGGAGTTGCTAAAACTAAAATGTATTGAATGGCTTCAATGAAAATCCCAGGCTTTGCCTTAGCAAGGCCAACAGCACAAATTGCTTGCTCATCCACATTATAAAATTGACACTGTCCATCCCTGAAAACAAAACCATAAATCAATTATAAACAAAACAAATATGGCATGTCCCCATCGAGGAAAAGGTATCATTTAGACAACTTGGATCACAAAATATTATCACTGTACAATTAGACAAGTGATTTTAACAATGACCAAAAGTTCACAAGTAACATCTCATAGGCCACGCAATCATTTAACTCAAAACAGATATGGAAACAGGCCGTCGAAAGAAATAATGACTCCTGTAAAACCAATTTTACAAAGCAACACTACTGTAGACTACATCAATGGCAAATTGTAAATGAGATAAATTTGAGATACCAAGTAAGCACCATGTTCATCCTAAATGGTATTTCATTTCAACTGTTCAAGACTTATCACACATGTACAAATAAAAGTTAAAGAAAATTTAGTGGTTTACCATTTATCAAAACGCCAGATGAAAAATGAATTGTCAACCGTTGCCCAGGCCTGGTGTATGTCAGAAAAGATCCCACAAAGGGATGTTCCTTCACCAGCTGCCGCATTGTATCTTTCAATCAACATAGGAGGGAGCTGACGAGTTTCAACAATTTCCACCAAAGGAGGCCACTGCGGCAGAGATAAAATGTATTAAAGGGCATAAAAGTGCATTTTCAGAATATTTTTGGAAGTGGAACAACTTTGTAGTTAACTTTGTGGTGTAACAAAATGAACACAGACAGTAGAAAAGAGTAGGTCCTGCAATGCATTTCTTAGACCATGCAACAAGATCATGTCCAATGTCATAAAAACTTTTGAAGTAAAGAAAAACCTTCCAGCATCTGAGGCAGAAACATCCAACATATACCGACGCGTTCCATTCTAAAACCCCATGAGTTAAAAGTTTAAAACTAAAAAACATGAATGATTTGTAAATCCAACAAACGGAACAATGCAAATCAAAATCACACAAATGACCATCTACTTTTAAAGTATGAACAGTGACCACTATGCCCTTTACTCGACCAGCTGAACCAGATAAAATGACTACCTGCTCCTGCCTTAATTAATCAATTCCCAGTACTTAAGAATCTGTCCCTTGAGTCATCTATCAAAAAAGCTCAACTTAAAACTGTTCTTTTGTTTAATGTTGCAGTGTTTTCTTTCCAATAAAACTGTAAAGTGCCAATAATCTTAGACAGTTCAATCTTGGGTTCGACATCATTACTACTGATCGCATATAAGCCAGTGTTGAGCTAAACAGTTCAGAATAGGCCAGGGTGGTTTTCAGTATTTCAAAACTAATAAACTACCACTGCTTGGTGCATCCTTCTTTGCCCCAATTTCCAAGTTTCATGATAACCTAAAAGATTAAAAATTATTTCATCAATTCTAATGTTAGCTCACATCCTCCTATGAAATCACCCATATGTCACTCGTATTGTAAATCACTCCAGAGGTTACACGCACTACCTTTTATCCTGGGCTCTCACCTAATGTTTCCTAAAATTCGCCCCAAAACTACTTACACTTTTAGCACATATATAGGCCAAAGTTTTCCAATACGAATAAGACAAAGCTACTGCAGAAACAAAAAATCTTCACCGGAATTTATGTGGTTCGAAATAAACAGCCCAAATCTCTGTTCGTCGTGATTTCTCAACCTTCACTTCTCGATTCCGCACTACCCCATTGCACTGGAACAGAAAAATGACGCTAATCCGCCAGAACAACTGCCTGTAACACTCGAATGCAACGGAAACGTTCGCCCAGAACGGACGCAGACACAGATCAACGGCTCAAGCGTGCGCAGCCAGAAGAACACACGCAGTAGGCGTCAGGTCGGGCGGGGCTTACCTCCTTGGGGTGCGAGGAGTAGGGGTGGGACGCGTAGCGCGAGGCTTCGAGGGCCTCCTCGAGGTCGGGCTGTGCGGCGGCGTCGCGGCCGATTCGCTCCGAGACGTGAAGCCCCGCCGAGGCCACGTCGGGGCCGATGGCCTCGTCCTCCCCCCACGCCATGGTCGGAGCGCCGCGGCACAACGCGGAGGGGGACTGGAAGGGGAGAGTGGTGAAAACCCCTAGACCGCGAGGGGAGGGGACGGCGGGGATGGGATGTTTGGCTGGTTTTGACTTTTGAGATTTTCGTGGGCGCCTACGAGTAGGCGGGTTCCGGATTTTGCCGTGGCGTTTTCGGGAAATTTCCCTTTTTTAGTTGAATGACATGTAAGGCCATGTTTGGAACGAAGGACTGTAAAACGCAGCCGCAGGAATGGGAAAAAACGTAGGAACTGCGAAACTAGAAAACTATAGGATTCTGAAACACATGAATGAAAACTTTGGAGGTGTTTGGAATGCAGGAAACAACTTGCATCATCAAATGCCTCTTCAGAAATAAAAACGCTTAAATCTTTAGAGCAAAATGCATTTCCAATTTACTCCGTATGTTGCTATTTTCAAGTGAAATATATACTCGTCTTAAATTATTATATATTCAGCATGGGCCCACACTACAGTGATCTTACATACTTCCAGCGAGCGTTATCTTCTGCTTTCCACATCTGTTCTCATCCCCCTTCGTTCGTTCTTCTCATCTACTCCGTGAGCATCTAACAAATTCAATGGGGAGTGAAATTGCCCAGCAGATTTGAGCAGAGCATGGCCATCAAGCACCTAAACTTGAGCGGAGCAGGGGCAGCAAGAGCATCGCAACATCGAGGTGCAGCTCAGGCAACCCAGCACCAGCGGCCACGATCTGGACACTGACGACGACGGCGACAGTTCAGACTCAGACGGGAGAAGCTTCAATTCAGAACAGGTTCTTCCGCGGACGCTTTAGCACTGCTTGTGGGAGGGAGGAGAAGCGGATGGAGGGGAGCACCAATCTCTCCTAGAGCACAGCCATGGCGTGAGGGAGGATAGGCGCCAATTTCTCAGGCCGCAGCCATGGCGGGAGGGAGGAGGAAAGCGCGGGAGGGAGGAGAAGCGGAGGGAGAGGGCTGCGAGATTCTTTCCCTTGGGTCGGACTGGATTTTCTACTTCCTGTGCACCCTTTCCTGCCGAACGGAGGGATTTGTCCCCACATAAGCAGAGACTAAATGTGATACAAATATCAGTCCCAGGAGGCTGATACACATTTATTCCACAGATGGTTCAGTCATCGTGCGACCTCAAGGGGCACGGCACTCGATACAAACGATAATAGTAACCAAGATTACAACAATAGATAACCAGAGAAAACTAAAACTGGATCTAGCCCTATCTCAGCGAGGAACAGCGGAAGCATCTTGGAAGGGACCACACCACAGGCAACGTCAGGTGCGGACACGACCTCTACTCGAACTCCTCAGGGACAAAGTCCGGATCCTCCTCTGTTGCAACAAAATAGGGGACGAGTACAAAAGTACTCAACAAGTCCAACCACGTCCACGGAGGGGATATAAAGATTATGCACAGGATAATTCAAGGATACGGCTAAGGTTTAATTTGCGTAAAAGCTAGATTTTATGCAAGGGTTTATTTTAAACAGGTTTTTGTAAAAGCAGTTTTTAATATCAAGTGGGTTGATCCTCCACAAAGGATCCACATTTTATGCTACCGGACTCCCCGTCCGCCGTAGCTCACGGCACACCTGCCGGACACTTTCCAAAGCACTCATACCAAAAGATCCCACCATTTTCCAACACTAGTTTCAGGCCCAAGCCGTGACTCATCCAATACCGTGGATACGGCTATTCGAATAGATTTTAACTCTGCAGAGGTTGTACACTTAACCCACCCCAACGGTTTCCGCAACACGAACACCGAAATGCCGGCGCGGACCTGTCAAAGCCATTACCACACCGTAGCTAAGCCGGACTAGCCAATATGGAACCAACCAAGGGGTCCATGTCCTCCCAACGATGCATTACCGGGACGTAACTCACATAGATCGTACTCCTGTTCCTTGTTCTCCCATTGCTCTCAGCTCACCCATTGGCTACCCGACCAACTAGTGGGATTTATGCTAAGCCGTTGCCACATACAATGGTAGGGCGGTAGCACTAAACTGGGCCAGGCTAGATGACAATCAACTCGGTCCTTAAAATAACGACAAGATGGATATCTTCACATCCCGCTCAGCCACACAGGCACGAGCTCACCAATTTGGTGTTTCACACAGAACACACCATCCATCCCATCGGTTCCATCATTATTTCATTTTCACCGAAAACCGCCCTTTTTCCTTTAAACACTCACACCATTCTTTATTTTAAAACACATGAGTATTTGCAATATGATAGTGGTAAGAGTAACAGATCCTAAGCGTCTCTAGCACGGCTATCATCCAAACAGAGCAAGTCATATTTAATGATAACCTAGGTGATCAAGGAATATTCATAGCAATCAAGGGGTGGCTATCCAACCGGGTCTTGCAATAAAACAATGCATTTTATAAATAGGCCAATAGGTTGTGTTTGTAAAACATAGGATAAATATGCATCAAAGGACGGGATTGAACTTGCCGTCTTCGAAGTCGTCCGGAAGTGCCTGCTCGCGGTACGGGTCCTCGGGCTCCGGCTAGCGGTACTCGCCTGCGTACTCCGGCTCGTGGTACGGTCCTCCGAACTCTTCGCGGGGCTGCTCCTCGGTCACTCCGTGGTCTACGGTACACACAAGCAAGCATACATTAAAATAAAAGAAAAGAAAAACGAAAAAGGATTTTTAAATGAGCTCGGAAAAGAGAAATAGGCAATAAATCATAGAAAGGTTATTTTTGGGAGATTTCTGTATAGCTTGGCCGGAATATATGTGGAAAGGCCGTGGTCGAATTTGGAGAGAAACGGGTGAAGTTAGGCGCATGAAATGACGCGTCAAACAAATATTTAGGGGTGGTTTAAGGGGCTAAGGGTTGTTTTGTAATTATTTTTCAGGGGCAGGGGTTTATTTGTAAATCTGACACATGGTGGAAGGGTCTATCTGTAATATTTTAAGTTTGTAGGGCTGGTTTAGAAAGGACAGTGACTTGGTTGTGAATAGTTTTAGGGGTGGAGGGGCTCTTCTGGAAAAGGTGCAAAGGTGGGAGGTTTCTTTTGATATTTGGGAAGAGTGGAGGGGGTTATGGGCAAAACTGCCCCTTCTTCTTCTTCCCTCAGCCCGAAACATAGGAGGGCTCGGGTGGGTGGCCGGCTATGGCGCCGGCGCTCCGGGGCACGGCGGCGGCCGGGACTAGGGGGAAAAGGGAGAGGGAGACGAGGGGGTTCGATTCCACCCCTCACCTCGAGAGGAGGCGGTGCGTGGAGGCGGATCGACGGCGGGTCAGGGGCGGCGGCAGTGGGGGCGGCGGCGGCGCTGATGGCGGCGGCGATTGGAGGCGGCGGCGGCGCGATTTGCAGTGGGGAGGCGCGGAGAAGGCGGCTGTGGTGGAGTGGAGCGGGATAGGGCGAGCTCGCCCCCTTTTTATAGGCGGGGCAGGGGAGCATGGCCGGCGGCCATGGCCGTGGGGGGGGGGGAGGTCGCCGCCCGGCCTGTAGCCTCATCACGTGCACAAGGACGACGCGGACCGTGGCAGGGCGTGATGCCGCGGAGCGGTGCGCCAGAGGTGGGGCCGCGGTGGAGGCCGGCACGGCGCCGGTCGGCAGCTGCGGCGGCGTGCAGAGAGGCGGCGTGGGGCCGGCGACGTGGGC
This sequence comes from Urochloa ruziziensis, assembly GCA_015476505.1. Lineage (NCBI taxonomy): Eukaryota > Viridiplantae > Streptophyta > Magnoliopsida > Poales > Poaceae > Urochloa > Urochloa ruziziensis. Next base: position 7,990,931 of record CM027118.1, read on the forward strand.
GGCACGGCGCGGTCGGGCCGGTGCTGTGCCGTGGTCGTCGAGCACAGGGGTGGCGCCGGCGGGTGGTGGAGGCAGAGGAGCTGGGAGGGGCGGCGGTGTGGAGCAGAGAGAGGAGGAGGTGCTGGTGGCGTGCGGGAGAAGGAGGAGAAGGAAGGAGAAGGAAGGAGGAAGAAGGAAAGGAAGGAAAAGGAAAAAGGAAAAAGGGAAAAAGAAAAAGGAAAAGAGGAAAAGAGACAGAGATTTTCGGCGCCGATCGCGGGATTGGTCGGGCACGCGCGACGGGAAAAACGAGGGAGCGAGGGACTTTGTCGGTGTCGGTACGGGACGACGAAAATTCGTCGGGAAACAATTGAGCTCGAAGAAAAGAATCTTGAAAATAATTTTTTATCGAGTGATTTAATTTGGTAATTTTTCGGATGTTACACTGGAGAAGCTGGCGAATGAAGCCGCCAGCCCGACGCCGAAACACGTGGGAAGCTTTGAGCCCGCCGAGCACACCAAGGACGTACCCTTCGATCCCAACGATCCAGCTGGCAAGAAGTTGAGGGTCAGTTCCACCCTCGACAACAAATAGGAAGTGGTGCTCGTCGAATTTCTCCGAGCCAACGCAAATATCTTTGCGTGGAGCCCCTCGGACATGCCAGGCATACCGAGGGAGGTCGCCGAGCACTCCCTTGACATCCTGCCCCACTCCAGGCCAGTAAAACAACGCCTCCGACGCTTTGACGAACAGAAGCGACGGGCCATTGGTGAGGCGCTATGCAAGCTCCTGGAGGCCGGATTCATCAAGAAAGTGTTCCATCCCGAGTGGCTAGCTAATCCTGTATTAGTTAAGAAAAAGAACGTGAAGTGGAGGATGTGTGTAGATTACACCGGTTTAAATAAAGCATGTCCAAAAGTTCCTTTTCCTTTGCCACGTATCGATCAAATCGTAGACTCCACTTCGGGATGTGAGCTCATTTGTTTCCTTGATGCGTATTCTGGCTATCACCAAATCAAGATGAAAGAGTCTGACCAGCTCGCGACTTATTTTATCACTCCTTTCGGCCTGTACTGTTACACCACTATGCCCTTTGGGCTTCGAAACGCAGGGGCTACATACCAGCGATGTATGCTCCGTGTTTTCGGAAAACAAATCGGGTGGACAGTGGAAGCGTATATCGACGATGTCGTTATAAAATCCAGGAAGGCGGACGACCTGGTAAACGACTTGCGCGCCGCTTTCGAGGCTCTTCGAGCCGGCGGTGTGAAATTGAACCCAGAGAAGTGTGTCTTTGGGGTACCTCGAGGCATACTCTTGGGCTTCATCGTCTCTCAGCGGGGCATTGAGCCCAATCCTGAGAAAAAGGCCCTTGAACGCATGGGCCCAATTCGGGACTTACAAGGGGTGCAGTGGGTTTTAGGCCGCCTGGCGTCACTTAGCCGATTCTTATCGCGAATGGCTGAGAAAGGGCTGCCTTTGTACCAACTCTTGAAAAAGAGTGAACACTTTTCCTAGAGTCCCGAAGCGCAGAAGGCTCTCGACCAGCTGACCGCGTCACTCGCGCGTGCTCCAATCTTAACGCCGCCTATGGATGGCGAGCCCCTCTACCTCTACGTGGCGGCGACGACCCAAGTGGTTAGCGCAGTCACTGTGGTTGAACGAACGGAAGAGGGCCACACTCTGCCCGTCCAGCACCCGGTATACTATATCAGCGAGGTGTTATCCGAGACAAAAACACAGTACCCCCAAATCCAAAAGTTGTTGTACGTAGTTATACTAGCCAGGCGTAAACTTCGACACTACTTCGAGGCACACCCTGTCACCGTGGTCTCATCCTTCCCCCTGGGGGAGATAGTCTGCAACCAGGATGCCTCAGGTAGGATCGCGAAGTGGTCAGTAGAGCTGATGGGTGAAACCCTCACGTACGCACCCTGGAGGGCGGTAAAATCGCAGATCCTCGCTGATTTCGTTGCCGAGTGGACCGACAAACAGCTGCCACCACCTCAGATCCAAGCGGAATGCTGGACCATGTACTTCGATGGGTCGGTGATGAAAACTGGCGCGAGCGCCAGGATTCTTTTCGTCTCGCCACTCGGAGAGTACATGCGTTACGTCATGCGATTGCATTTCCCAGCATCCAACAATGTGGCGGAATACGAGGCCCTCCTCAACGGGCTCAGTATCGCCATCGAGCTCGGCATCAAGCGCCTTGACGTACGAGGTTACTCGCAGTTGGTCATTGATCAGGTGATGAAAGAATCAAGCTGTCACGACGAAAAGATGGAGGCATACTGTAATGCAGTGCGACGTCTCGAGGATAGGTTCCATGGCCTCGAGCTCTATCACATCGCGCGCAAGTACAACGAAGAGGCGGACGAGCTCGCCAAGGTCGCCTCGGGGCGGATCACCGTCCCCCCAAACGTTTTCGCTTGCGACTGCATGAAGCCCTCCGTCGATCTTAAGAAATCCGAAGGGGCGAACAAGGCATTCGCGGGGCATGCGGCCTCGAGGGAAGCCCACATCGAGCCCATGAACGAGGACCCCTCGACGGGAGGCCTCGAGGACACCGACCTCGAGGCATCCTCGCCCGGTGAAGTGGAGGCAATGGAAATTGATGAAGAACAGGCTCCTCGAGACTGGCAGCACCAGTACATCGACTGGATGGATCGTGGCGTCCTGACGTTGGATCGAACCGAGGCACGGCGCATCGCCAGGTGATCGTCTTGATTGAGGGCGAGCTGTACAAGTGCAGCCCGTCCGGGATGCTGCTACGTTGCATTCCCGTGCCCGCCGGACACCAGCTGATTCGAGACATACACGCCGGCGCGTGCGGTCACCCCGTGGCGGCGCGCATGCTCGTGGGTAATGCTTTTCGACCAGGATTCTACTGGCCCACTACGGTCGCCGACGCGGTCGAGATCGTTCGCAGCTGTGAAGGATGTCAATTCTACGCACGCAAGACCCACCTTCCGGTGCATGCCCTACAAACCATTCCCATCACGTGGCTCTTTGCCGTGTGGGTACTGGACCTTGTAGGGCCGTTGCAAAAGGCGCCCGAGGGCTTCACCCACCTGCTGGTCGCGATTGACAAGTTCTCCAAGTGGATCGAGGTCCGGCCCATCCGCAACGTACGGTCCGAGCAAGCCGTGGAATTCTTCAGTAACATCATCCATAGGTTTAGGGTACCTAATTCCATCACCACGGATAATGGCACCCAGTTCACCGGCAAGAAGTTCTTAGAGTTCTGCGACAACCACCACATCCGTGTGGACTGGGCGGCTATGGCGCACCCACAGACGAACAACCAAGTGGAACGTGCCAATGGCATGATACTGCAAGCCCTGAAATCGAGAATCTTCGACAAACTAAACAAGTTTGGCCGGAAATGGGTCGCTGAGCTACCCTCGGTCGTGTGGAGCCTTAGGACCACATCGAGCGGGGCCACGGGCTTCACCCCATTCTTTCTGGTCTACGACGCCAAGGCTGTCCTCCCGACGGACTTGGAATACAGATCTCCAAGGCTCAAGGCCTACCAGGAAAAATCGAGCCAATGAGTTCGCGAAGACTCTTTGGATTGTGTGGATGAGGCTCGTGACATCGCGCTACTGAATTCCGCCAGGTACCAGCAGACGCTTCGACGTTACCAGTCACGGAAGGTTCGGCGTCGAGACCTCAACAAGGGGGACTTGGTGCTCAGGTTGCGACAGGACAGTCGAGGGCGCCACAAGCTCACGCCGCCGTGGGAAGGCCCATACATCATCACGAAGGTCCTCAAACCTGGCACCTACAATCACGCGAACGAGAAGGGTGAAATCTTCACCAACGCCTGGAATATCCAGCAGCTGCGCCGCTTCTACCCCTAGGGCCTCCTACCCCCTTGTGCATAACCTATACTCGCCAGCAAGAATAAAACCGTGTACAGTTCACAAACTAAAAAAGTGTTGATCGTTTCACACTGGATGAAGGAAGCTCTTTATTCCCGAAACAAGCATGGCTGCCGGACAACCGTGTACAACAATCAAGATACAAGACCACCGCGACAGTGGTCGAAAGAATAGGCAAGCGGGCCCACCGCTAAAGGCTAGCAACCCTAGGACGCCTAATAATCTCGCTAGCCTTCTTCTAGCATCAGCACGCCCGCCTACCTCCGGGCAAGGGGGAGTTCCCCACGGCCGCCATGGTGACGCTCCGAGGAACATCGTCGACCTCCGATTCGCCGTCTGCCCCAGCCAGGGAAACGATCTTCCCCGTTTTGGCGGCAATCCGCGAAGGTCGTGGCGCGCACCTATGAGACCATGGTATGCACTCGGTTGCAAGACCACTCTGTCACTTAGGTGCGCGGCGGCAGCACGCCGTGGATGGGCATACAGAGCTTCCACGTCGAGCAACCACTGCCTAAATGTCAACCAACTCAAGTTGGAAGACCAGACAGTAGCTACAGACGAGGCAGTTCTGGCTAGGCCCGCTCCTCCTCCCTTCACCCCTCCTCTCACTAGCATTCTTCTAGCACCAAGGCTTTGTCCACCCTCGAACCGGATCGGGGGGGGGGGGGGGCGAGTCCTTCCCCATCTCTCCTTCCCTAACTCTAAGCTCATCATGTTCGTGATGAACCGCCACGCTTGCGTTCTTTGCCGCTGCTGCCTGGCTCTAGTTATAGCGCTCACGGGACCACTTCCACCATGGCCTGCTCCGCGGCATGCACCCTGCCCCGTGTGCGAGCCAACCCACGTGCCTCAGTCATGGGCCGACCCCCGGCGGGGCCACCCTGAAAGAGGGACGAACGCGTGGAGGCACGACCAGGGGCGAGCACGATCCCCAATGACCGCGGTGGAAGGCTGGTGCGAGTAAATGCAGCTCCCGTTCACGAGCTCTACTGTTTTTGTCAAAAAATGAAGGACAGGTGGCCTCGGGAGAAGAAAAGGGCGCCTCAAAAGGGCTGGCATGCGTGCCCCGCCTGGTACTTCGCGGGCCCGCGATAGGGACGGTTCAGGATAGCACGCGGCCAGAACGAGTACAGGTCGCGTCAGTCACGCCTGCATCGAGCAACAGTTAAGACCCCTTCTTGTCCAGTGGAGTTCTCGATGCCTCGCCTTCCACTACTCTGATATCACAGCCTTCGCGGGCAGAACAGGGAGGCATGATTTATCCTGTACAACGTCAAGCCTCCCTCGGGGGCTACCGTAAGGGCATGCCCTGAGGGGTACTCTCCCTCTCGTTTTTTTACTACAACTTTCATCGTATTCGAGCGTTCGTATGCGTCCAAAGGAGGCGGATATGGGGCGTAGATAACTAAAGCCGAGGATGGTGGCAGTCGTGGATTGCCTACGCCTCCGGGATATGGCACTCCCCGCCCATCTTAAGCTTAAAGGTTGCCCACGAAAGGCACCGACTCCCATAGAAACCTCTGCAGACCACACGACTAATGCGACTGACGTGGTAGTAAACCCAAAAAACGGAATAAAAGAGCATTCACAAATGGCTTTGTCCATTACAAAGGCTGACCAAGCCTCGAGTCCAAGCCCCATACACAAAAAAGGGCTCCCTGGCCCGAACATTTCAGGGGGCCGTCCCCTCATCATCACAGGAACTAGGAGCAGCGACATCCTCGTCGTCATCACCGGCTTCAGGAAAGAGCTCTCCCTCGAGCAGAACGGAAAGCGCGGCGATGGGGCCCTCAGCGTTGGCGTCGGCCTGCTCGATGGCGGCCAGAGCTGCTTCATCATCGAGGCCGTCGGCCACGACGTAGCCTGAAGCTAGCGCTGCGAACTCGACGAGGTAGTGCGTCGACACCACACCCAGAGCCTTATGGATCCCGAAGCGGAAGGCGCCCTTCAGTCGCTCGATGACACGGCTGCCCAAGGACCTCAGACGGCTGGCCAACGAGCTACCAGATTGGCCATCCCCCTCTTCGAACTTGCGGCACAGTTTGGTGGCTGCACCCATCAGGTCCTCAAGCTCTCGCTACGCCACGGTATACGCGACGACGAGGGTATTTGCCCGAGCCGATGCGTTCGTCGCAGCTTTCTACAGCCCTGGGACGAATGACGAACGAGCGTCAGCTCCACGCAGTGAAATGGAAAACAGATACAAAAGGGATGAACGTGGGGAGCCATGACTCACCTTCAGCATGCTCTTTCTCCCTAGACAACAACGCGCGCGAGGCATCAGCCTCCCGCTGAAGCGTTGACATCGAGGCCTCCTTCTCCGCGAGGGTAGCCCGCGAAATCTCGAGATCGACGCTACACCCAGCCAGAGTCTCCGTTAACAGCCCAACTGACTCCACTCCACGCCGAAGCTGGTCCTGGGCCATGACCACGGCCTCCTCTTTATGACGGAGGAGGGCTCTCGTCGTCTCGTGCGCCCCTCGCTCCAAGAGAAGCTGCGCCTGTGCGGCCTCCAACGCCGCCTCCTTCTCCTGAAGAAGGGTGCCCCGGCGTTATGCTTCCTGGGATTCCCGCGCCGCCAGAGCCCGCTGGGCGTCTCGCTCTCCCTCTGTGCGGGTCAGGGCCTCTCCACGCGCGCCGGCGTCAACCCCCATATCGTTCAAGGCCGCGCGCACCAGCTCCATCTCCATGCGCAGCTGGGCGTTCTCCTACTCCAGTTGGTACGCGTGGACGTGCTGGTCAGTGATGTACGAGACTTTGCTCCCAGCCATGTCCTTCAGCCGCCGGAAGCAGAGAAAGCTCGAAATAAGGAGCACGCGAGGACCAAAAAAGCTAGGCTAAGAACAGAAAATCACCTGGTGGAGTTGGAGACCCTGGGTCCGATGGAGCTCGAGGGCGTCGCGGAGAGCATTCTGAATATAGATACCGACCTGCTCGTGCTCCAACCACAGCCCGTTCTCCTCTTCCGCCAGGCTCACCAGCTCTGTGGGAACTCCAGGTCGGTCGAGCCCCAACACACCCCGCATGTTGCTGCCGCGCCGGGGACGGGCCCAATGGTGTCAACTGACGCGTCGTGCCCTTCGGGGGCTATACCTCCCTCGGCCGTCCCGGCTTCAGCTTGCCCCTGCGCAGCGGCCGTGACCGGAGGAGCAAGGATGACAACGTCCATCGCCGTGACATCTGCCAACGGCGACACGCCCCCAGAGCGGCGCCCTCACCCTCGGATGGGAGAATGTCATCTCCGGGGAGAGCTGCAGGCACGCCAAGCGAGGTCCCGAACCCAGGCACCGTATCATCCTTAGCGTTTGGCCCAGCGCCCTCCTCTCGTAATGCCTGTTCCGCGATCCCAGCGCGACGAGACCCTGGTTGGCTCGCTGCGCCGCCGGGCCCGAGCTGCTGCCTCGCCTGCTCGATCCCTCTCGCTACGGCAGCCTTGTAATGGGCGGCGATCTACTCAGGCGTCTCAAGGGCCGCGCGCAGGGGCTGCATCGCCGTGTGTGGTGAGGCCCGCGTTCTCGATCCAAGAGCCTTGACGGGAGCCAGCTCCGGCGCAGTGGCCAGGGTTGACCGGCTGACGAAGAGT